>CM057450.1:1065828026-1067110526 GCA_016271365.2 Neoceratodus forsteri | reverse complement strand
CCTAAAGCTCACCCCATTCTATACTCTCCAGAAACACACACCTAATGGGGTGAGTTTTAGGGTTGACAACCCCTAGAAAGACTGCCACTGATTTGCTTTAGGGGTGGCATTGGGGTTTTTGGGATGGAAACCCTAAAGCCACATTTCTATATACACACACACACACACTACTTTAAGCTGGTATTCCCTGACCCCATACTCTCGCCTCTCAGCTTTCAGCCTTCTAGCTTTACACACCAGTTGCACCTTACTTTTTGAGTTACAGCCCTGCCACATTGACAACTTTGAAAAATATGCTACCTATACACAATTTCATCTGCTTTCACTGCTTTTTTTTTACAATCACCATCATAATTCTCTGTGACATCACTACTGGTTGCTGTAGAAATGCTTGTGATGTCACAAGAAGAGGATTATAATGTCACTTCTAGACAACCAGCCAAAGCAAATGAAACCAAAGCGATGGGAGATTGTGTTTTCTTGCAGATTTTCTCAGTACTGAAGATTAAAGGGATGAAAAAATACTGGAGATATGCAAATAATAATTCCAATTCACACTAGTTTTTAGATCTTTTTCAAGGATTATCTCTTTCCTTAGGCCACACCTTTGGAACTATACCCATGTCAGCGCTAGGACCAGGCTGAAACTTTTGCTAGCTGAGGGGCTGGCCATGACATCACACGTTAGCATCTACCTAAATGTGGGCAGCCCCATCTCTCCTCAGTTCTCTTCCTGCTGTCAACTGTACTTGTCAGACCTACCGTGGAAACGCTGACCAAATAGCCATTGTCGTTTATTATTTTATTCCTAAATTATCACTAATTTTTTTGTGATACAGCCACCTCTGCATGCCACCCAAACCAACATTGTTCCCGTAGTGTGAGTGCAGAGAAAAGATGTACAAGAACAATGCACACAAAATGTGTCTCTGTTGTTTAGGCGTCTCTCACAATGTCAGGACTGGAGAGATTTGCCAGTGCTTCAATCAAGCGACCAAATGATGCAAGAGAAAGGCGCTGGAGATGTTTTTATCAAAGAAAATTCTAGTGGCCATGGAAAAAGACCACGGTCAGAAAGCCGCATTGCTAGCCCCATCAACTGATTTGCAGTCTGACTGGTGGTCATGGAGACATAAGGATAAGGACAGATCTGCTTCTCTGGTGAGGTCTAGGTCACAGCTGTGGCTTGCAGCAGCTTTAACTTTAGTGTTGTCTGCCCCAGCTGTGGTGATGACAGACCCCCCCCCCAAAAAAAAAAACTGTCAACCAGACACCAAGGTCAGGGCTCAGCTTAGGCACTACCATACCTACTATAGACAGTACGTCACTGTCGTTGACAGGTCCAGGCCTATCACCAACTCCAGTGATCACGGCTCCTGGCCAGGGCAGTACTGGTGTCATTTTCAGACATGACATGGCTCATACTTCCTGGCTTACCTATGCAGCCTGTTGTGCTGTTGACAGGGATTCCTGTCACCCTATTTAGCTGGTTCACAGCAGATACCTCCTAAGCAGTGGTCTACAGTGTCACTAGTGAGGTCATGTATTCCTGCTGTAGACAGGGACGTAGACGATGAGGAAGAATATAATCCAGATTTCATAATGGTGGATTATGAAGAAGAACATAATGCTTCACATTCCAGCTCCAATGTATTCTCTTGCCGTAAGGATTCTGAGATGTATACACCCAGATATCCTCCTGAAGACCCTACCTTCCAAACCACAATGCAGCAAATGCAGAATGCCATGGGCTTTGTTGTGAAAGAAGAGGATTCCACTAAAAAGAACTTGATGGATTTCTTGGAGGTACCCTATACTCCATCCATAACTATTCCTCCATTGTCCCCTGTGTTGGGATGCCACATTTCCTGCATGGTACTATGCCAGCTGTACCCAGAAAGGCTGACAAGCAGTACCCTGCTCCTTCTGTCAAGCCTCATTATGGCAACCAGCCTGAAGCTGACTCAGTGGTTATAGTGGCTGCCCCTGATAGATCCAGGGCATTAAAGCACAGGAGTACTCTGCCCCTGATAAGGAATCCAGGAGGCTTGATGTGATGGGCAAATGCACATGTCTCTGCCTCACTAGGCCTTCTTATTACAAACTACCAGATCCACATGATTAAGTATCAAAACAGACTGTGTAAGGCTGCCACAGCTGCAGCTCAGTCTCTTCCAGAAGGAAATGCCAAGAATGAATTCCTTAAAAATATAAATTCTGGAGCTGAGGTTGGCAAGCATTTGCTATGCCCAGCTGATGAAGTTTCTGATGCATCTGCCAGGGCAGCTGTCCCTGGTATTTGTATGAGAAAGTATTCTTGGCTTAAGATGGCTAGGTTTGCAACTGATGTGCAACAAGCAGTTATGAATGCTCATTTTAGGGGCACAAAACTGTTTCGGTATCACATGGAAGTGGCATTAAAAGGCCTTCAAGTCTCTAAAATGACTTTAAAGGGAAATGTCCATGAAGAATTGGGCCATGCCTGGGTATAAGGCACGGCCCAATTATCTATTTATAAAGTAATGGTTTTGTTTTTACCTTCTGAGTGAGTAAAGAGCTCCCTTGTATCTGGTTGATCCTGCCTCCACCACTGGCATTTCATGCTGATGCGGCGTACCCCAACCACCACGGCTATCCACGGTATGGCGTTTCATACAGGGGCAGCTGGGGTGCCCACTATATACTGTGACTGGGTTGCTACAATGCAAGTTCGGTTTAAAATGAGATGGCCTGGCAGTATACTGAGACCAGGTACAGACTGGCAACCGGTGCCAGTCTATACCTGGTTTAGGTATACCACCAGGGCATCATTTTAAAACCAGGCTTTGCATTGTACTATCGATCACAGTATAGTGAGCAACTGCCCTGAAAACGCCACACCATGACAACCGTGGGTGATTTGGGCACGCCCCATCGCATGAAATGCGATGAGGGGCAGGGATCAACAGACACCGAACTCTTCTCCTCAGAAAAAAAAAATTATTTTGGCAAAACAGCTAATCGTGTCATGCCTACACCAGGCATGGCCAGACTTCATGCACATTTCACGGTCTGTAAAATCCACGTATCCCTTGCATGGCAGAGGTCATGGTAAAGGGTCCTTTTGTCAGGCTGCTGCCAGAGGTGGCCATCAAGCCTACTGTCAGCAAGACTGTGATAAGGGTGGTGAAGCCTTGCCAGCTCCCCTTCCCCAGACACATATTCGAAAACATCCAAAGCTGGTGGTGCTGCCCCCACCGGCTCCGCATGACTTATGCTGGACTCCCCCACACCACTTAAGCTTCAGGAGGTGGTGGGGGAGAGGAGTGGCTTCTCCCTTCATCTGATGCAATGGAGGGAGATTATCACAGATAAATAGGTCCTGGAGATTACTGCCATGAGACATGCTCTGGAGCTCTTACGGACTCCTTCCCCACGAGCATCCTCCATCTCTTTAAAATTATCCTCTCGGAAACCTGTCCCTGCTGAATGAAGAGGTGTAAGCACCGTTAACCAAATTGTGCCATTGAACCAATACCTTCTCAGAGGAAGGGCTAAGGGTTCTACTCTAAATACTTCCTGGTCTCCAAATGGACAGGAGACTTCAGGCCTGTGTTAGATTTGAGAGACCTAAACTTCTACACAAAACAAGAATACAGGAAGTTTCAGATGGTCTCACTGCACAATCTGATTCCCCCACTGAACAGGGGACTGGATCTGCTCCCTGGATATGAAGGATGCATACCTTCATATCAACATCAGACATCATCACAGACAATATCGGAGATTTGTCCCAGAAGTGGGAGCACTTCCAGTTCACAGCATTACCCGTTGGCTTGTCTTCTGCACCATGAGTCCTTATCCAATGCTTGGCAGTGGTGGCAGCAGCCCTTTGCAGGGACAGTTTGTATGTCTTCCTATACCTGGATGACTGGCTATTAAAAGCCAGTTCCAGGGACCAACTCTTGCATACACTGTCCCAAACAAGGAAACTGAAGACCTGGGGGTTACAGTGTACCAAAGTAATTACTGACCCCCTTGCCAAAGGCTGCAGTACATAGGTGCCGTTCTGGACACAGAACAGGGCTGAGTGTTTCTACCCATGGACAGGGCAGAACATCTCATAGCCCAAGCACAACTGGTATATAGCAATCATTACATCCCAGCCAGAATGTTCCTGTATCTTCTGGGACTCATAGCAGCAGTCATTGTGACTGTGCGCCACTGTCCTGCTTCCACATGCGAATACCACAATGGACACACAGTCCCAATTGATGGATGACATGGGCCAGAAGGTGCTTGTCATGTCACATTTACACAAAACACTGACGGGGTAGATGGACCACAACTACCTCTTGAGAGGCATTCTATTTTTAATCCTGACTCAGACTCAGATTCTCACCTCGGATGCCTCAGAATCAAGAACACATCTGGGCCCTTATCAAACCCAAAGTTCATGGACCCAGGTGGAAACCAGATTACACATAAATGTCCTGGTGATGAGAGCTGTCTTATATAGTCTCCAGGCTTTTCAAGAGCATAAGAAAAGTGTCAACAGATAGGAACGATATGTACCATCTAGTCTGCCCAAGGGGGCTACCCTCCCAAATTATATTTTTTCCTAAGTTACCCACATTGCCTGTTCCAAGCGAGTTTGAATTCTCTTACTGTCTTTGATGCCACCACTTCTGGTAGCAGGCTGTAACATGGGTCTATCACTCCCTCTGTGAAAAAGTACTTTCTAGAGTCGCTTTTAAACTTGCCTCTCACCAGATGCAATTTGTGCCCTCTTGTACATGCCACCCTGTTTTCCTGGAAGAGGTTTTCCGTTTGAGTTGTGTTAATTCCCTTAACGTATTTAAATGTTTCTATCATGTCTCCCCCCCACCCATGTTTCTTCTCTGTTCCAGAGAGAATAAATTCAACTCTGAGTCTTGTCTCATGTGGCTCATGATACAGCCCCTGCACCATCTTTGTGGCCCTTCTCTGCACCACCTCCAGATGGTCGCTGTCCTTTTTTGGGTGAGGCCTCCAGGGCTGGACATAGTACTTGAGGTGTGGCCTCACCATGGATCTGTAGAGGGGCATGATAACTTTCTGCTTGTAATACCCCTTCCTATGTATCTGATGATACCATTTGCCTTCTGCGCTGCTTTTTTGCAGTCTGCCTACCTTTAAGTCATTGGTAATGATCAGGCCCAGATTCTGTTCCATCTTTGTCTCCTCTAATTGATACCCTTCTGGTATGTACTTTTTTCCTGGGTTCTGCTTCCCCAGGTGCATTACCTCACACTTCTTGGCATTACATTTTAACTTCCAATTTCTGGACCATTCTTCCAGCCTCCTTAGGTCAGCTTCCATACCTAAAGCCCCCTCTAGTGTATCCACCCTGTTGCAGAGCTGTGTATTGTCTGTGAACAGGCAAGCCTTCCCCTCCAGTTCATCAGTGATGTCACTGATGAATATATTGAAGAGGAATGGACCCAGCACTGATCCCTGTGGAATGCCACTGGTCACACCTCCCTCCCTTGATAATGCCCCATACCCCAAAATCTGCTGTGCCCTATTCTGCAGCCAGTTTCTAATCCAGTTTAGCATTTTCTGTCGGACTCTTGTGTGTTCTAGTTTGTTAGCAAGTCTCCTTTGGGGAATGGTGTCAAAGGCCTTGCTGAAGTCTAGGTGCACCACGTCCACTGCACCACCCTGATCCACTGTTCTGGTAACCCAATCAAAGAAATCAATCATGTTTGTTTGGCACAAGTGCCCTGCTGTGAAGCCACGCTGTTTGGAGTCAAGTTTTCCAATTTCCTTTAGATAGTCAACTACTCTCTCCTTTAGTAATGTCTCCATAATTTTTCCCACTATAGAGGTCAGGCTGACTGGGCGGTAGTTTCCTGCCTCTTCCTTGCTTCCACTTTTGTGCAAGGGCACAACTGTTGCCCTTTTCCAGTTGTGAGGTACTCGGCCGCTTTCCAGAGATAGAATGAACAGCTCGGCTAGTGGTGCAGCTAACTCTGGGTCCTCTGCTAGTACAGATGGACAGTGTCAGTGTTATGCACTACATAAACAAACAAGGGAAACTCATTCTATTCCCATGTCAGGAAGCAGTCAGAATGTGGTACTGGGCTTTGGAACACAGCCTAGAGTTGTCAGCCATGCATCTCCCAAGGTGTCCAAAATATCTTAGCAGACCAGCTAAGCAAGCCATAATCCATGATATTTGAATGGAAACTGCTGACCCCAGTGGCAGATGACCTCTTTGCAAGATGAGGTCATCCAGAGTTGGACCTTTTTGCATCCCTACACAATGCAAAACTGCGGCATTTCTGCTCACTTGCTCCAGGCCTGGAGTTTTTTGGCAAGAGGCATTGTCCCTCTCTTGGACAGGGAGGTTTCTGTATGCATTCCCTCCCATTCTATTACTACAGATAGTATTATTAAAACTGCAGATGGAGAGCGCAGCCCTCATCCTCACTGCACCTCTTTGGCTTCAGCAAATATGGTATCCGTTGCCCCAACAACTAGCAGTGGAGATTCCAGCACCCTCTCCTCTGTGCAGAGGCCTGTTATCACAGGACAAGGGGTCTCTGGTCCATCCTGACCTGAAGTTTGCACACCTGCGTGCCTGGCTCCTGAAAACATAGCCACTGCATGGTTTGGGGAATCACCTAAAGTCACCGATGTGCTGACTGTGGCCAGAAAGCCTTCAACCAGACACATACTCTTTGAAGTGGAAGCATTTCACCTTGTGGGCCACTTCCAGACACATGAATCCATTCACCTGTCTGGTAAATGCAGTGCTGGAATACCTGCTGTCACTGTCGGACTCTGGTCTGCAGAATTCCTCACTGAAGTTGCATCTGGCAGCTACAGTATATCAGATATCCATGCTCCAGCCGATAGGCATACGGTAGCCAAACAGGCGGTCCCCTATACCTTTTTGAGAGGCATTCTGCACCTTCCAGTTTATTCTCCTCGGCATGCCAAGCAGGGGATTCCTCCATACTTTAGTTGTACATAAAATCCTAAGATAGTATACTGTTCACCCCAAGAACTGCAGAAAGTCCTGTCAGCTATTTATTTTGTTCAGCCATGGGCAAGAGGGCACTCCTGTATCAAACAGTGTCCAAATGACTAGCAGATTGTATTATGTTCTGTTATAGGAAGTACGGTAAGGAACTTCCTGATGAGGTTTGTGGTCATTCCATCAGGGGTATGGCCAACTGTGTTGCTCATTTCTGAAATGTCTTTGCGGCCTACATCTGTGCTGTAGCCACCTAGAGTACTGTCAACATCTTTACTAGGGGGCGCTAGAGAGCCATCTTCGAGGTAGGTTGTTTCTATCCACGCTCCACCTCGTTTTTTTATAAAGCAAAAGAAATAGTTTTTAAAATTTCACTAAACTAAATATTACTATACAGCATCAGATTCCTCGAGGTTTGGGGATCTGAACGATACCAAAATCAGATGGGGTGCACCAAAACTCAGCAGTCTGGCTCCTCAAAACCTTCAGAGCAGCAGCATGGCGAGGCCAGTGATACCATACCCGGCGCTACAGGGAGGCCTGTGACTGCATCTTCTGAGCCACCATGGCAGGCCATGGACTCAAAAATGGAGCACACTCATAAGTTGGAAGCTCAGGATGCCACTGTCAAAGAACTGGACGGAACAGTTGTGGATGTCGATAAATAATCATCAACAACCCAGGCAGCTGTTAAGTCCCTAACTAGGGAGAACATGCAACTATGTGGCAGGTTGGAGAATGAACATCGCGCGGGAAATGTCGGAATAGTGGGACTACCGGAGGGTGTGGAGGGCACTGACCTTTGAAATTTCCTAAAGAACTGGCTACAAGAAGAATTACATCACTTGGAGGATTCAGTTTGGCACTCACTGGAAAAAGCCTATCAAGTTAATCCTCGTGTCCAGCCCTCAGCACCAGCCCACCCACGCACCATCTTGCACACCTCCAGGTCTCATGTAAGAGATGTAACCCTGGCAGTGGCACGAGCTGCTTATCCACTAATTGTCAATTATGTGGATGTGAAGGTATTCCCAGATTTGTTGTTTCAAACCAGGGCCCGCCGCAAGCAGTTTGACTCTGAGACAGCAACTACGTACCCAGGGTATCATGCACTCTTTCCTACTACCAGCTCGGCTCAGAGTCACTTACGGAGGGAAGACCTGGCAGTTCAATGATCTGAAAGATGCCGGTCAGTGGGTCACAAAACAGAGGAGGAATTTGTTACAAGAATCACACCATTTGGTCATGAGGTTACGGACGACACAGATAGCGACTGAGGAACTGGCTTCCTCTGTTCCATTTGGACTGCTGGCATGATTGTTCTAAGGCCAGGTTTGATCAAAGGCTTTTAGAAGCACAGTTGAAATAAGAAAGAATAAACCCTGTTTGGAACATTAAGGAACCAGGATTTTAAATAACTGATTTGCAGTTTTTTTCTTGGGACAATACTAACGGTTCAGAAAGTATCTATATAGGTTTTCTAGAAGTGTTATGTTTGTTAAACACAGTGAGGTAGGTGCTATGCATTTTCACAATGTTTTAGCACTTTTATGAGCAAAACGCTAATCAATTTTTAGAGTTAAATAAAATCCTGAGGAACCCTGGACAGATTAGGTTAATTTAATGGGCTCTTGACAGTAGCAAGATGGGGGAAATGTGGGGTTTAAAACTGTTATAAAAGTATATGTTGGGCATAGATCCCCATAGCTGCTAAAGCGAGAGTTCACGATGACCGTTTCACTTAAATCGTTTCTTTTTCTCCCAAAGCTGGATTGAATGGTCAAATTGCCGACACGGAATCTTCCTCAAGCTATCGTTTGGTTCTTTGAGATGTCTTGGTATAGCTGATTCTGTTAATTGACAAAAAGAAATAATCTCCAAGGATGTTTATTGTATCTCTTTTTGTATGGGATTGCTGGAGGAGTCATGGGAAGGGTGGGGGAGCATAACATACCTGTAAATGTTGTTTGCTAAATGGCCAATAGTGAATATAATGCTCACATGTATTTACCTTTTGTATGCTCCCTAGATAGTTCCTCAGACCACAGCCACTGAAGAGGCTAGCACTTAGTAGAAATCAGTGGAAGATTTTCATTTACAACTTATTAGGTCCCCCTATATTCTGTTGTACCAGATAATAGGGAGCACTGTAGTGTACCTCAACTATGAATCTGTACTTTATTGTACTTTTCCTGATGTATACCCTATTTGAGTATATAATGTACTTCTTGTTTTTACTTGAAAACAATAAAATAAAAATTAAAAAAAAACCTTTACTAAACATTACTGTCTGGCCATTATTTCTCGTAGACAAGCAGGCTTTGGCCTTGCTGTTCTGCAGGGCCTGCTATCCTGAACTGACTGCACCAACCTCCCAGTTGGCTTTTGGGACTGCTTGGAACCCATTCCTAAGGTGTGATATAATGGAATGGATATCATTGAAGACAGAACAGTTACATACTTGTCATAAAAGAAGATCTTCGAGAGAATATCTTCCCTTAGGCCATGCAGGCTCTTCCTCCTTCCACCTTTTATCAGCTGTAGGGGAATATGGCATCCAATTCTGCCTTGGGAATTTACATGGCTGCTAGTTCCAGCGCCTTTGTTCACCTAATATCGGAGGCTCTGATAGAACTCCCTGGTTCTCCAAGAAGAGAGTCCTCCGAGAACAACCTTTGGCAGGGAACCAAGGCGAGATGGGGCCACCTATGTGTGACATTGTCATGGGTGGCCCTCAGCTAGCAGAAGTTTGTGTGGTCCTAGTGCTAACGTGGGTATAGTTCCAAAGTTGTGGCCTAAGTGAAGAGATTCTCTCAAAGATCTGCTGTTACAGTAAGTACATAACTTTTTCCTCGTGTTGTCAGAGGTTTTTTGATCTTTGAACTACATTTAAAGGGACATGGTCAGCTTTTCCCCTAATTTTCATACTGCATAATAGCAGCTGTCCTGTTGACATTGATTAAAAAATACTTACATGCCACAGGATTTTCTCTGTACTGAAGTTGAATGCAATTTGTTTTGTTTTTTAAGAGTCAAAATGTGAGTGGTCCAACTTGAATGGCTCCAGTCGCTGCTCCTGTGAATCTCCAAGAATGATACCGTGCCAAGCCATGGGTAAACTCATTCATGGGGAGTTTGATTTTTTTTTTTTTTTTTTAATAGTATGCCAAACATAGAGTGCCTGTTAGTATAATGTTTTCTGACATTTGAACTGATGTTCTTGTTTGAAAATGAGTGGTCTAACCTCTTTAATTCTCCAGATGAAAATTCCATCTGTGACTCTGGGCATGAGCAATTAATTATTTTGCAATGTGCATGCCCAGCGTGTCAAATGGAATTTGTAACAAGAGAATTAAAGAGTTTACACTCCTCATTTCCAAACAAGTTTAGCAATTCTGGTGTCACAACACCTTTTTCTAACAGGCACTATATTTGTTTGACATACTTTAAAAAAAAAAAAAAAAAAATCAAACTCACCATGAACAAGTTTACCTGTGTCTAGGCACGGTACCATCCTCGGGGATGTGCAGGGTCAGCAACTGGTGCTATTTTAGTTGGACCACTCATTTTAAGTCAGACTCTAAAACACACACAAAAAACTGCATTCAATTTCAGTACAGAGAAAATACTGTAACACGTGTGTATTTTTTAATCAATGCCAACAGGACAGCTGCTGTTATGCAGTCTGAAAATTTGGGGAACAGCTGATAGCGTCCCTTTAATATTAATATTCTCTATGTTTTCAACTTGGTCTAATTTTCTTCCTTCTAAATACTTCACATGAAGCAGTATGTGTTTTTGGTGTATTTAAAAAACATGCAGTCATCAACCACTGATCAAAATTTCTGTGATCGTAACATTGCAGTCTGTCATAATGGCTAGCTTTCTGGCATAACAGAATGCTTTAAGAGCTCAGAAAGTTATTTAAAAGAGAAACAAAACTCTGGAAAACTAGAAACATTTCTGAAGTGGCAAAGAAGCCAGGCACCCATGTATCCAGATAGATCGGCAAACAGATCTGCTCAATAGAAAACGTTTTATTAAAGTATATGGCGTAAAATGCAGCAAAATATAACCAACCACCATCACCAACATTTTGCACCACCACACAGGTGCTTTCTCAAGGCCACTTCTGAATTGACTGAGCATACCCTGGAGGAACCGAGGTGAACTTTAAGCATCCTTATTTACTCCAAAACTAGAAACAGTGACATCAGCTGACTGAAAAAAATGACACAATTGCCAGGTAATACAAATTTTACAGGTATTTTTTTTTTTTTTTTTTATGAAAAGTGATACTTTATCTGGCTGAACCTATGAACCTGCCAGCCATCCCAGTAAGAAATATGTCCACCACACTGCCTGAAAGGAGCAACCAGTATAGATAAGGTGGACTTTAATAAGAATCTGAAGAAGCAAGGGGGATACTACAGCTGTCGATACTGCAGGTACTGCACTCTCTTCCCCATACAGTGCTTGACATGAGGGGATGGCACGATACATAAAAGCTCCCCAAGTTTTTGGAGATGTTCTCTGGAGGGCATGACTGGGGGGGGGGGGCGACCAGAGTAGATAAAGGGAAGCCCACTTGATATCAGAAGCTGAAGTTTTTAGCTGATCAGCTTGTTGGAACTGTGCAAAAGTCGTGCCCAGAGTTCATATCCTAAACTACATATTTTTCACACTCTTTTCAAGACCAGTCTTAAGTTTCACTGGACAGGGACATGTGGGGGGGAGCCTAATGTCCCCAAGGAAGACTTTCTGGCAAAGATTCCCAAATGGTACAGAAGAGGTGTGGTACCAATGATGTCAGCAACATTTACAGCTGTAGTATCCCCTAGTTGCTTCAGATTCGTATCGAAGTCGTCTCCCCGTATAAGTCTGACTCAGAGGGGTATGTGAGAAGGACTGAGAAGCAGGGTGGAGGAGAGCGGGGACTAGCAGCTCAAACCTGAATGTTCTTCAACAGGGAGCCACTGGAGTGACTCTGTGGCACTGAGCAATGGTCACTCTGGCACACTTTTGACCTGGGTTCGTGCTCCAAGCCCAAACCTGCAGAGTGGAGGCCAGCACAGAGCAGCAGGGAGAGGGTTGTTTGCCCCTTCACTCTCTGGCAGCTCCTGGTGGTGGTGTCTTTCATGACCACGTGCCATCAGCCTCCCCAAGGCCAGTCACAGCATGCACAAGAGGGAGAAAGGGCAGAGAGAAAACTGTTGAAAATGCCACAACAATATGATGGATGATGACCTTGTGGCCCCCCCACGCCAAACAGACTCCACCCCCAGCACACCACCAATACAAGTCTCCCTCCAGCCAGCGTACAGAGATGCTCAGTTTCTATTCCAGGTCATGGGGAGGTCCCCAGCAGGGACACATTTGTCAACTAGGATGGGAATGAAAGAGCTCCAAGAAGCGCGTCTCCTCAATGACCCGAGGGCTAGGGTTACCACCCTTTAAGAAGTCCAAAGTGGGACATTTCTTACTGAAACAGGATTTTTTGCAGGACAGAATGTAACCTTGACCAATGCAACAGACTTGCTTTCTCCATATAATCAGAATTAAGGCTATGCATTGTAGTTTCTTAGTTGCTTCTATTGTTTCTTATCATTTTAAGGTATTTTAGTTAAGGTATAGTTTTCTACAACATTTAGTGGAAAGTTAGAAAACATTTTTTCTACTATAAAGTCAGGACATGCAGTATTTTTCATGTTTTTTTTTTTTGCAGGACACAGCTGCCCAAATCGGGACTGTCCTGCGAAAATCAGGACAGGTGGTAACCCTACTGAGGGCCCTTGGCAAGGACAAACTAGCTCCCTGCCTGCATGGCTAAGTCTGGACAGAATCCCTAAGGTAGCAGTGAGGGAGAGTCTGGCAGGTAGCAGAGAGGCACTGAAGACTCAAGGGGGAGGGATGCCAGTGGGTAACGATGTAGAGAAAAACAACAACCAAAACAAAGTGAGCATCTGTAACATTTGCATAACCCAGTGATGATGTAGTTCAGGACCAGTCAATACCACTACATTGGTAATTTTCTAGAGTCTTGTTTCCTTTTTAAGTTTTATTCACAAGTATTCCATGAATATGTTTATTTTATAATTAGCTGACCCTGGGACACACTGAGATGCAACACTTTTTTGTGACAAGAGGATCCAAAAACAGTGCATCTCAGGAAGAGGAGAAAAACACTGGTGCTGCGCAGGATGACTAATCTACAATTCAGGTACAAACAAGGTGGCTGCATGCGAGGTATCTCATTCACTATACAAGAAAAACAGTGAAGAATCTTTATTGAGGTGAGCACACAGGAGAATCGCAGACACAACAGAGCCCCAACACTGTGATCATTATGGGTCTTCATTGAGGGAACCATAGTGGTCATTCACTAAAAATACCACCAACAGCTTAATCTGGTTCAAGGTCAGTTGGCATTCATCTGTATCCCCCTCCCTCAGACTGTGCCTGAAAATAGGCAGGATTTATCTAGTGCACTTACCCAGTCAACAAAAACTAACTAACTAAATAAATAAATAAAGAGCTAGGGATTTGCTACGTCGACGTTCCTCCTGCATGCTAACCTCAGTAAAATTTCTTCATTGTTTTGCTTATACTGCAACTGGGATGGGATTTCTTTTCTCTTTTTTGTAAATGTAATGTTTATTATATTTTGTCAAGTCTGTACATCAATAATAGAACAAATAAGCCAGCAGAATACAATTCTGTGTGTGGTTTGAGCCTTTTGTGCTCATTTACATCCAGGGCATGCAAGCTGGTATCACAGATTGATCCCTCCACCCCCTAATTTCCAGCATGGGTTTGGGAGTTCTACTATCCAAAGTTTAAATATCTAGCTACAACCCAGAGCTTCCTAGAGTGCTGATATGCTTGACAAAGACTTAAGGGGGTGGCAGGCTGGAACACCACCACAGACTCCCATGGGAGGGCGAGGAGAGAGGCCTGGGACCGGTCTAAGTAGGAAGTTCGAGCCAGCAATGGGTGTTTAGTTTAACAATAGCAGTTGGGGCTTTGGTAAGGAAAGGAGGGAGGGTGCCATCCAACCACCAAATTAGGGGGTTAAGGCATAAACTCTGTGTCCTTAATTATCACATATAGGATCTACCTATTCCATCTAGAAGAGCAGAGTTCTGACTTGTCATTCAGAGAATGGGTAATTTTCTCCATTCTGTGCATCTTATTGACTATGGACCTCCAGGAAGCAAGGGTAAGGCATATGGAGTAAGCCAGGCTCCAGTGATTATCTTTGTAATTTATTTTCAATGTGTTGAGTACCGCTACCTTGGTTGGTCTTTTCCTTGTTCTACATCTGACTAAACTGACATCTGGGAGGACTAAAAGTACAGGGCAGACACGTGATTTACTCAGGATCACTCCATGAGCCAATGGCTCAGCTGATAATCGTGCCAGTGAGCTCCTGCTTCACAATACAGTTCTCTAGCCCTTGGACTTCCCTGCCTTCTCTAAAGTCAGCAAGTGTACTGCAAACCTTGGGAAAGACAGCTTACTCCAGTGTTTCATTTTCTGGCCAGAGAATAGGCTCTGTTGACTGCTAGTTTAGCTCACTCACTAAAACAGTGAAATCCCACAAAAATTCAGAGACTGCTACTGAAACCTGGCGGAGTACACTTTCATTAGGAAACTCCGAGCAGGACTGCAGTATAAATAAAACTTTCTACTCACACTTTGGGCCTCAGGATGCTGTTTGTTCAGATTTCACTTGCTGGGTCTCAGGACCAACATCTTGCTTCTGTGGCTCTTCTAAAGCTGCGTTCTGTACTTCCTTTGGTACCTGATTCTGTATTTCAACTGATATCTGTCCCTCTGTTTTTTGTCTCTCTTGACTTTCAACACTCGGTTCATGTTCTTCCTTCAATGACTGTTTTTACGTAGTGCCTTGCGTCACCACTTCTGTCACAATGACATCTGCTGAACTTCCTTCCTGCTCTCCATCTTTCCTTGCAGCTTCCTCTGCTGGGACCATCTCATCAAAAGCATTCATTTCAGAGGTTTCCTCCTGTAGCGCTTCCTTTTTTACCTGCTCTGGTTCTACCTCACTGCCTTCTTCTTTAACATACAGTGCATCTTCACTTTTCTTTAGCTGTTCAGTGCTTGTTTGGGGCTGCACCAGTTGTTCCTGAGCTGCAGTGACCTCACTGGCTGCCTCCTTAATAGTTTTCTCCTGAACTGGCTCTTTACAGACTTCCTCGCTGGGAGTCTCAAGTGCTCTTTTGTCACTTGTTTCTGATGCAACCACCTTTCCCTCAGACACATACTCAATGATTATCTGTTCAGTCAACAGCACTTGCGGTGTCTCTGCTCTTTTCACACAGTCTTCTTTTATGGTTTCTTCCCCTTCACATTTATCTGTGTGCTCTTCAACTGTTTCTACAATTTCCTGGTCTTCAGTTATGCAGTGACTGGCCTGAATTTCTTGAGCTGGTGCTAGTTCTTCCACAGACTGAGTATCAGAAGGTACACTTTTTACCAGTAATTCTGTTTTCTCTGCAATCTCTTCACCAATACTCTGAATAATTGTCTGCACTATTGTTGTACTCTGTGTTTCTGTGATCACAGTCTGCTTAAATATAATTTCTGTTTCTGTTGAAGTCTGAACCAAATCTGGTTCCTCTTTGACAACTTCAGCAACTTCCTCACTTTCTTCTTCAAATTCCTCTACTTCACTGCCATCGTCAATATTTTCTTGGGCTACATTATCGGACAAGCTGCTTGTGGCAGCTTCAATAGCTGCATCCACTATGGCAGCTGCAGTCTGCACTACTGACTGTATCACAGTCTCTTCACTTTTGCATTCTTTAACAAATTCTGAATGAACATCAGACACCTGTTCAGCTTCCACTAGTTCATCAGTACTAGCAGTGATCTTGGGGGCTGCCGCTACCTCAGTTTGGGCCTCAGAGACTATTGCAAACTCTGCCAGGGTCTCTGAGGTTTCAGTGACCGCAGCAGGCTCAGCTGGCGTTTCAGTGACCGCAGCAGGCTCAGCTGGCGTTTCAGTGACCGCAGCAGGCTCAGCTGGCGTTTCAGTGACCGCAGCAGGCTCAGCTGGCGTTTCAGTGACCGAAGCAGGCTCAGCTGGCATTTCAGTGACCGCAGCAGGCTCAGCTGGCGTTTCAGTGACCGCAGCAGGCTCAGCTGGCGTTTCAGTGACCGCAGCAGGCTCAGCTGGCGTTTCAGTGACCGCAGCGGGCTCAGCTGGGGCCTCCGTCACGGCCACGGGCTCAGCTGGGGCCTCCGTCATGACCGCAGGCTCGGCTGGGGCCTCCGTCCGACCGCAGGCTCGGCTGGGGCCTCCGTCCAGACCGCGGAGGCTCGGCTGGGGCCTCCGTCCGACGACCACGGGCTCGGCTGGGGCCTCCGTCCGCGACCACGGGCTCGGCTGGGGCCTCCGTCGCGCCCACGGGCTCGGCTGGGGCCTCGTCCGCCACCGGGCTCGGCTGGGGCCTCCGTCCACGACACCGGGCTCGGCTGGGGCCTCCGCCTCGGCCACGGGCTCGGCTGGGGCCTCCGTCACGGCCACGGGCTCGGCTGGGGCCTCAGTCATGGCAACGGGCTCAGCTGGGGCCTCAGTGACAGCAACAGGCTCAGCTGGGGCCTCAGTGACAGCAACAGGCTCAGCTGGGGCCTCAGTGACAGCAACAGGCTCAGCTGGGGCCTCAGTGACAGCAACAGGCTCAGCTGGGGCCTCAGTGACAGCAACAGGCTCAGCTGGGGCCTCAGTGACAGCAACAGGCTCGGCTGGGGCTTCAGTGATGGCAACAGGCTCGGCTAGGGCTTCAGTGACGGCAACAGGCTTGGCTAGGGCCTCAGTGATGGCAACAGGCTCGGCTAGGGCCTCAGTGATGGCAACAGGCTCGGCTAGGGCCTCAGTGATGGCAACAGGCTCGGCTGGTGCTTCAGTGATAGCAACAGGCTCAGCGGAGAGTTCACTGATGGCCGCAGACTGAACTAGGATCTGGGTGATGGCAGCAGCCTTAGCTGCATCTTCAGGGATAGCAGCAGGTTCAGCTTGTGCTTTGCTGATGGTAACAGGCTCAGCTAGGTCTTTGGTGATGGCAGCAGCTTCAATTAGAGCTTCAGTGACAGTAACTGGCTCAGTTGGGGCTTCAATAGCTGCAGCAAGCTCAACTGGGGATTCAGTGACAGCAGCAGGCTCGGTTTGGGTTTTGTCAACCACAGCAGACTCAGCTGGTATTTCGCTGGCTATCATGGGATTGGCTGAGGATTCAGTGATGGCTGCAGATTCACCATGAGACTTGGGGGACACTGCAGTCTCTGCTGATATGGTTTTATCTACTGCAGATTCGTTCTGGATCTCAGTGGCTGCAGAAGACTCCAGTGTGACCTGTATGGCTGTTACAGGAGTTTCAGCAACTGCAAACATCTCAGTCTGTGTTTCAATAATTCTCACAGTCTCTGCTATTACCTGCTCCTCCACTGCTGCTGTAGCTATTGGAACAGAAGCTTCTTGGGCCTCTGAACTCTCAACTGCAGGAATCTCTATAACAGGGGCAACATCTGCTTTCAATGTCACTTCTGATACAACTGGATGTAGCTTATCAGCTTGTTTACATTCTAGCTCTTCACATTTCAGCATTCCACTTTCTGTTTCTGACTTATAAATACCTTGTGTAGCTTCAGCACTAGATTTCTCTCCTGGAGATTCACCTGAAAGAGTTACTTCAGACTCTGAAAGTGCTTGATCTGTTCCTGCAACAACCTTTTGTATTTTTTCAGCTCCATCGTGTTCAGTCTCTCTGCATACAGGCTCTTCCACTTCAGGCACTTCCTCTGCCATTTCAGCTTCCACTTTAGCAATCTCACTTTCACTTTCCTTAAACTGTTCAGTAAATGAGTCTTGAACAAGTTGCATTATTTCTGCTTTCACTGGGGTTTCTTCTACCACCACACTTTCATACTCTGAGGTTTCCACTTGGGATACCTCTTTAATCACTTCCAATTCTACTTTCTGCAACACCTCTTCTACTAAAGCAAGTTTTTCTTGAGAGACCTCTACCTTTTCTTCTGGCTTTGTAATCAAGATTTTAGTTTCTGCTGTATCTGCCTCGGGCTTCTGTGCTGTTAAGGCCTCTTCTTCCTGTTCAACTGCTACAACTTCAGTTTGCTCCTCCGCTGCAGTCCCAAAGGTTTTGGTTTCTGGCTTGTATATCTTTTCTTCCTGCATTTCGACTTTCCTTAAACCCGCTTTCACTTCAACAACTTCCAGTTTTGTTTCAAGTCTTTCTTCTGTGATCACTTCAGTCTCTACATGCTGCAAGTCTTCCAACTTTACTTGCCTGGCAGCAAGTGCATGTGTTCTCACCTCCTCAATGGCTTCTTCAGTCAAAAGAACCTTCTCTTCAATCACCTCCATAGCCTGTTTTGCAACACTCTCTTCATCAAGCTGAATGCCCAGAGTTTCAGGCATGGCATCTTTAAAGTTTGTGTGTTCGTGTATGGCGGATTCAATTGTTTTAGTACCCATTTCATGAGCTTCTAATTCCACCGTTTGTGTAGATTCAACAACTTCTTTGGTTACTGTTGATTCAGAAATGGTCAGTACCTCTCCTGTGAATTTTACTTTTTCTACAACATTCTGCAGGACTTCCTGTGTTTGTCTGCTCAGTTCTTGTATAGTCTGTCCACCTTCCTCTACCTCCGGCACAGGTGTAATTTCCCCTGATGTTGCTGCAGACCCAGTTAATTGCGACACTGCAGAAATCATTTCAGTTGTCTCTTCAGCACAAGACTTTTCAGCTGCCTCTTCAAGTGCGGTAACTGCTTCAGAGGTTAGCTCTACTGTTTCTTCTGCAATGGTGACTTCAGTATCATGTGTCACTTGCTTTAAACATTTTGTTGCAATAAGCATTTCTTGAACAACTACTTCTGTGGTTTCCAGTGCTTGTTCTGTTTGAGTATCTGCACATTCTGTTTCCTGATTAACAGATTCTTTTACTGTGACATGTATCCAGGATGGGGACCTTTCTTCAGCATCAGTAATGGATTTGTCAGCTTCCAATGCTGTAACTGTTACTGAATGAAGCGGCTCAAGACTAGGCTCCACAGTATTCGATGGAACAACCCCCTCTTCATCCTCTTTGCTTACTGCATTAATTTCTGATGCTTCTTTGGCTACCACTGCAGGCTCTGTAAGCTCAGCTTTTTCCTGTTCTGCTGCATCATACTCTGATAATGGTACTACAGCAGGAGTTTCAGAATCTTCTTCCGCAGCTTCTACTGCCTCTTTCCCAAGTTCTTCTGCAGGGGCCTGTTCTTGTTTGCCATCCGACTTCTTTTTCTTGCGACCAGGAATTAGTTTCTTAAAGGAAACCCAGGACTCTTCTTTTCCAGGTTCACTATCAGAAGTCACAATATCTGCATTATTAGTTGTAGCTGGCTCTTCCGGTTTGTCTTCAACCTTAGTTTTAGATTTTCTTCTTGGAGTTACTAGCCTTTTAAAGGACTCCCAGGTTGAAACACCTTCTTCATCAGAGGGGCTCCCAGCCTGCTCTTGGGATACGTTTCCTTGTTCCTCATCAGCTTCCTGGGAGCCAGCAACTGGTGACTCTGCTTCTATGGATTTTCCAGCTTCAACTATTGGTTTTTGGCTTTCTTCTATTGGCTTTTGGATCTCATCATCAGAATCTGAAGATTTTCTAGCTCGTTTCTTTGATGAGCCAACACAGATGAGTGCCTCCCACGATACTGATGTATCGACCTTTCGTTTGGATTCTTCAGTACTTTTCTCCAATTTCTGTTCTTCACCATCCCCTTTAAGATCTTCATGTTTTTCAGCAGAAGCTGCACTCTCAGTAGAAGACACTGTTGCACTTTTTGCTTTATCTGTTAGTTCATCTTCTTTGTCACTTTCAGAATGTCTCTTGACACGTTTTTTGGGGGTCACCATTTTTTTAAATGATGCCCAAGGAGTAATTCCTTCCTTCTTTTTTTCTCCATCAGACAAGGCACCATCGCCTTCTGCTTCCTCTCCTGTAGCCCGTGTTGCATCAGTTGTAGTTCGCGCCACTGTGGAAGCTTCAGCTGATTCTTCTCCTGAAGATGGTGAACTTTCCATTTTCTGTGCTTCAGCAGCTTCTGGAGACTCAGCTGAAGACTGCAACTGTTCAGCAGCTTCCTCTGCCTTTGTTTCTTCTTCTTTCTTTCCTTTCTGTCGCTTCCCAGAAAGTTTCTTCAGGCTGGCACCAGTAAAAGGTTTTTTCAAAGGGCTGCCTTGTGACTTGTTTTTTTCCTGTGATGACAGCTGCTCTATTTCACTGCTGATACCTTCAAGAGGTTTAGAAGAGGAAGGCTCTTCTGGGCTTGACTCAGTTTGCTTAGGTTGATCTTCAACTTCACTCTTATCTTGTACTGTTTTTGCTGCTTTGGGAGGTTCATGTACTA
Source organism: Neoceratodus forsteri (assembly GCA_016271365.2). Taxonomy (NCBI): domain Eukaryota; kingdom Metazoa; phylum Chordata; order Ceratodontiformes; family Ceratodontidae; genus Neoceratodus; species Neoceratodus forsteri. The sequence goes on along the minus strand of CM057450.1, from coordinate 1,067,090,089 downwards.
ACTCAATCTGTTGTACGTCTTCTTGTGCTGAACGTGTCTCTTCAGGTTCGGAGGTGGTAACCGATTCTGCTTGTGTCATTTGATCCTCCACTTTCTTTTCAGATTCACCATTCTGGACTTCCGTTTCCACTTTTTCCACTATTTCATCACCAGTCTCAGTTACTTCAGTTGTCACCTCTTCTAATTTTTCTTCACTGGGTTTTTCTTCAGCCACAACTTTAGATTCATCCACACTTTCAATGGTTTCTAGCAACAGTGGTTGCTCCAGAGGTGATGGTTGTATCTCAGGGGCCTCCTCATGGCTCTCTTCTACAGGGGCACCTGTCGGTTCCATTTCTTGCTGCTCTGTTTTTTCTTTCCCATTATTCTCAACCTGCTGCTGTTCTTCTTTAGACTTCTTGAAGCTTGTCCTCTTCCTTAACCCAGAAAACAGTCCAGAAGTAAAGAATTTTTTAAATGGCGAAGATGTTTCAGTAACATCTGGACTTTTGACAGACTCTACTGGCTTCCCAGCCTCCTTTTCTCCTTCTGTGTCCTCCTTAGGCACTGCTTGCACACTTGTGCTCTCTTCTGCCTTTTCTAATGGAACTTCAGTGGGAGTCTGTTCAATCTCAGTTGCCTCCTTAGTTTGCTCAGTAGGCTGGCCCTCTTCCACGTTTGGCTTAGCTTCTTCAGGAGTGCTGGGCTTAGCTTCCACAGGAGTGCTGGGCCTAGCTTCCACAGGAGTGCTGGGCCTAGCTTCCACAGGAGTGCTGGGCCTAGCTTCCACAGGAGTGCTGGGCTTAGCTTCCACAGGAGTGTCGGGCTTAGCTTCCTCTGGACTGCTGGGCTTAGCTTCCTCTGGACTGCTGGGCTTAGCTTCCTCAGGAGTGCCTGGCTTAACTTCCTCCATTGCTTCTGTTCCATTGCATTCCACGTCATCTTTTTTCACTGTCAGCAGCTGTACTGCTTCCGATTTGTCAGACTTTTCCTTCTTCACAGTGAATTTAAGACCAACAAATTTAAAGACCTTTTTGAATCCAATCTCGCTTGACTGTGCCTCTTTGGATGGCTGCTGCTCAGATTGTTGTTCTGTGGGAGCCTGATCATTACTGTCCAGTCCATCTTTCGGTTCCTTTTCCTCCATCTTGTCCTCTGCAGGCACTTCATGCTGTGCTACTTCCATATTTTCAGCTGCTTCTTCTTTCTGCACTACACCTGCAGGTTCTCCTTGCCCAACTGCAATACAAACAAAAATAAGACATGAATCATAAAATGTCCTCGGCTTCAAGATGACGCATACTAACATAGCTCCAGTTCCTATCCCAAATTAGTGACATAATCCTTAAAATGTATGCTAGACAGTTGATATTTTGGATCATTTTAAAAAAAGATGGACAAAATCATTATGAATTGCAATGTGGTACTGATCTACCTGGCTACCCCATTTTCATAATTATTCCTTTTCGAGTATATTCTGCTGCCAACTAGATTAACCTCTCTAATAAGAATCTTAAAACTTCACAATATCAAGAAAACCTACTTTACCAACATACTTAGGGCTGAGTATGCAGTTAAATAAATTTTACTGTATATATTAAAATAGAGAGTAATAGATGGATAGGTGTGTGTGACCAAGTTTTAAACACACCTGAGGTGTGGGATGTTACCTAAACTCTGACAGTGAAGCTTGAGGGGTTTATAAAAGCATCCCACAAATGTGTGTTAAATTCTGTGTTACACACACCTACCAATGTTTAACTACTGTCCAGCATTTTTAATAATGGAGGGGTTTAGAGAGAGACAGAGGCAGTTCACTTATATAAACTCATTGGGAAACTCACAGTTCAGTTATTCAATCTTTAACATCCTAGTTTTCAAACTGAAAAAAAAAAAAAAAACAGCTGTTTTTCCGTGAGGGGCAATAACTGTTTGAAATGAAGGGCAGTTGTGTTACTGAGGCATGCAGCTTCAGCAGTTACACATGACCAGCTTGCAGTTACACATGACCAGCTGTAACACAAAATTGCAACATGGCCATTTCGCTATTAAAAATGCTGGCCAGTAATTGTATCACAATTTTGTATGTGTGTAACTCTGTCATCTTTGACCTAGATATTTGAAAATTGTCATGCACACTCCTGGTGGGAAGGGCTCTTCAGAGATCTGAATAGGCCAGCAGTTGGGGGAAAATCTAATAGAAACATTCACAAGTTAATAATATTTCAAAAACCACTCGCTGGGCTGCCTGGTATATTTGTTCCATACTTTTGTAAGATGTGTTTTCATGCACCTGTAATTGCATTCAGTAATTAAAGCACATGCACGCTGTGCAGCCATCTGTTTTTAAACTCCCCATCATATCCACTCTTCACTGTGGCATTGGTAGCCCAAAGCACTAGCCTCTCTTAACACCTCCTTCCCCGCTACTGTCAAAAATAACTCTGGCCTCTGATGACAAACATTTATTGGGAACCCATTTCTGGTGTTGCAACTGTCAAAAGACATGGCAAACCTGGTTAGGGTGATACTAAATCTCTCTCTTAGCAGGAACATTTCCTTCCTTTGTTCTTAATTAAGTTTGTTTTCAATAAATTTACCACTCTAACTCCATGCGACCATGGATTCCCCGCTCTAGTGAAATTTCAACTCAAAAACACAATTTTGTAAAAATGCACATGTTCCTGTTAGGATCTGAACTGTAGGCAGGGTGGGCCTAATTAGGTAGCCAGGTGGTCAATAGTCACTAAAAAAAATTGGTTTGGCCAGTCTGGTGGCACTGGAGGCTGAGGTACTGGTCACTACACCTCATGCTGCGCTGGCGACATGGGTTCAGCAGGGGCAAGAGAGGATCGAGCATCTAGAGAAGTGTTCTCCTCTCTTGAAGAGGGAAGAGTTTCTTGTCCCACTCACTGACTGCCCTCTGGCGATGGCCTTGAGGCAGTTCAGGTCAGTAGGCATGTACCAATGCCTTTGCATCAGTAGGGAGGTGGGGCGGGGAGAAACTGTGGAAAAGAGCCTGGCAGGCTCAGTGATGGTCCGCTGCATCCAAAGGGCCATCCACAGTTTCTGGATTGGGTCTCCAGGGGAGGGGGCGAGAAGCTAGCACCCTCCTCCCTGGCCCCGCTGTGGGGAGAAAACCGCAGGGGAATTTCCAGGGATTGGCAGAAGCGGGAGCGTATGGAACCAGAGAGTGAGTCCCTCTGCAAGGAGAGCTGTAGCTGCCTGTCAGTGCTCTGGGCGAAAAAACAAAATAATAAAAAAAAAAAAAAAAATTGGTTTGGCTACCAGATTTTTAAAGTTACTGGCCAACTGGCTACCTGCATGAAGTGATTTTTGAGCTGATGACCACTAAAAATATTGATTTGGATGCAAGACTTTGAAAACCAATGGCCAAACTGACCACCAGCTCACAAACCGATTTGTTCCACCATGACTGTGGTCTCTTGATAAAAATACAAAATTGTTGTGTTCCTCCTTGGACTCCAACCCCTGGTCCTTTGCATGGCAAACTGTATAACTGCAGAATGTTTCTGACAGGAAAGTTTCCAGCCACGTACACTACCTTATAAAAGATATGTAACACTAGGAGCCTATTCTCAGTATCACAACAGTACCCCGCAGATCATCATGTGAGGCCACGGAGAGCCCACTGCTGGTAACAGTATAGCCTAGAGGTTAGAGTAACGAGCTGTGAATGGCAGTCTAGCCTAGAGGTTAGAGTAACGAGCTGTGAATGAGCTTGGTATATCCGCAGACCTGGGTTTGATTCTCACAACTTCCACCTGCATACTGTGCGACTCTGAGCAAGTCACTTAACCCCCCAATGCTCCCAGGCTGCCCCTGAAAACATGGCACTTGTGCCTAGTGGGTCTTAATCAGTTACCAAAGACTAAAATAAATAAAAAATACATGCCCCGCCCCCCCATTCAGACAGCCCTAAAGCATCACCAATGCCAGTAAAAGTATTTAGAAAATGCTTGCCCCTCAACATTTTATAGCACAGAAAATCCATCTCCACTGCCCATGAAGCACTGCCCAAAACTGGCCCCCCAGACAGAAAATGGCACAACCCTCCCTCACAATGGTGACTAGTAGTAGTAATGATTTTATTGTTCGACAATAGGAAAAAATCTTTTACAAAATGTTAAGATACATAAATATTCACTGCATAGATCATATAAATATAAAATGAAGTGAAATAACATTAAAAATTTGAATATCTGTATCATTAGCAGCCCTCTCCTTCTAAATGCTATAATAAATCTGGTTATATTAGTTTTTTCCTAATCCTGTACGTCTTATGTAAATATTCTGCAATTCTTATAATAGTCCAGTCATCTTTGGTATTAAATAAAATGCACGTTGGTTCATCTTGGGTTACATTGTCACAATTCATGAAAGGCCCAAGCTAGTAATTTCTGGCTTTTACATACTAAGTGCATGTCCACGATATATGAAGTAAATCTTCTTTACTGCCTTTTGTACATTTACACTTTTGTTTGGATTTTGGTAAGTTATCATTGAGTTTGGCTTTGAGAAAGGCAGTTCTTAAAGGAGACTATGGGAATATCAAGATAATATTTAAAGCAGCAGTGCAGCGAAAATGGGCTAAAATTTGACCCCAACTTTTTTTTCTTCACAATCAATGCCAGATGTCTTCCGGTTTAGTTTTGTGTTAACATTTTTAGTTTCCATTATCATTTGAGAATTTTATGAAAGTTGTAATATAATTATTTCAAGAAAAAAGATGACCACCTCATTTTTGTATAGAAATAATATTGAAGACTTGGAGGGTAAGAAATCCAGACAAAAATGCAAATGTACAGTAAACAGCATAGGAAACATCCAGAAAACCGAAATCAATAGTTATGATAATATTTTTCATTAGCCATATTGGAAACTTTTCTTTTTGGAATCACTTTTTTCGTTGGACTGCTGCTTTAAATTATGAAGTAGTATTGTTTTCAGCATACCAGGGAGAGTATTTGGAAGTGGTTATTTTTTCTAGATCTTCTTGTATCCATTAGTTTTCCAACCTAGTTTTAACCCATTGTGTCCAAAATACTCTTTCTCATTCCAGCCATATATTTATTTTTAACAAAAATGTCCATTTGGCTACTATGGACTTGTCTTCTAACTTCAAGAATACCATTTCTGCCAAGAGGAATTTGTAGAAGATTTCGAAAGTAATTACAGAGAGATCCAGCAAGTTTATTTTATTATTCTCATACTCTAAATCTGGAATTCCAAAGATGCTTTGCCCCACTGGATCTAGTTCATTATGATTAGTAGGCCTATTGTGACTTAAAAATAGATGTCTATTAGGGAATAACATTTTTAACCCTATATCCGTTAATCGTGCTCCATTGTATCAAATATCTTTGCCAATATTTTGGGGGAAAGAAATATACATGCACAATTCTTATGTGCGTCTCCTATCAATTCGACGTCCTTAATATCTCCATCATGCACTTCAGTACCCAGATTCATTTTTATCAGAAATATTATTTATTATTAAATAATATTATTGTGATTGTAGTTATCTTTTGATGGTAAGGGTAAAGAGCTGAGATAGAAATGTATGTATTTTTGAATGTTATAGAAGCCAGAAGGGGAAGGAAGCATATTCAATTCAATGCTTTACAGTAACTGGTAATTGCTGTTTTTCTTTTAGACTTGGATTGTGGGCTTTGGTGACACTGTACTTTCTTTGTTGTCTTTACTTAGAATTGTTTTTGGGCTGTTGAGGATTTAAAACGTAGTGGTGGTGTATTCTTTGCTGTCTTTGGTTGCTGCAAAATTTCGCCTCCCCAACTCTTGATTATATGCCCTGTTAAATCTGATTGACAGGAGCTAAACACTGGGTAGTAAGGTGTGGAGTAGGAGGGGCATACCAGGAAAGGAACAGCAGCAAGTGAAGAGGTGACTGCTCTCTCAGTGGAAGGGAAGTAAATGCAAATCTAGGAGCTTTCATTATTACTTCTTCTCATTGATATTGCACTGGGGAAAGGAAGAGTAGGAGTTTGAAGAAGGTTGTGCAATGGCTACTTAAAGTCTGTTTTTGAGTGTGGATAGGAAGGATAGGAATATAAAAAGCAGTTGCTCAATATATCTAAACGTGTGCAACAAAGGAGGTAAGGGAAATAAAGAAAATGTTTTGCACTGATAGAGGAGGGAGAGGGGAGACTTGGGGGAGTGTTTGGTATCCTGCATCTGGAAGGGTGGGGGGGTCGCTGGTGGGCAACGACAGCAATGGGTAGGGTGGTAGGCTGCAACAACTGCGGTGCACCAATCTTTCTAAAAATTGCCTGGAGTGTGGGAGGATGTTTAGTGTGCAACCACATAGAAAAACTTAGAAAGGAGATTGAGGGTCTGCAGGAGGAACTAAGACAGGCAAGGCAGATTGGGGGTGGGTTTAGCCCAATGCTGGAGGAGGAAGGAAGAAGGGGAGATGAGGGAGGGCGAGTTAAGCCAACAGTGGTGAGGAGAGGGTCAGAAGAAGGGAAGCAGAGACAAAGGGGCCCAGGCCAGGAAGAACAATTGCCGGGAAACCAGGTTAGGAGACAAAAGACAAATGGAAGGAGGAGATAGGGACTTGTGAGGGGAGGCAAAGAAGTGGCAAAAGTCATGGAGTGGAAAGGAGAGAACAGGTTACTATGAAGAGAGAGGGAGCAGGCATTTGTGAAGGGCCTTCAGAAAATAATTGTGCACTGCTAGAGAGGAAGAAGGTGGAGGAGGGAAATGATGAAATTAGAGGAGTAATTGATAAATGCCTGGACCAAACTGGAGCGGGGGGAAGTTCTGCTGGGATAACTGCAACAGGGGTAAAAGGGGGAAATAATGTGCAGGAGGAAGAAGAGGAGCTGGAAATGAGAGAGGAAGGGAGATGAATGGAAGCAAGCAGGGAGTAAGAGGGGTGGAATCTTAGTGCTGGGGGACTCAATACTAAGAAGAGTTAGATGGGGTAGCAAGGGGGAGAGGCATAGTCGCATTTGGGTGGAGGCCATGCCAGGAATGACAGTGGAAAGGGTGGGACAGTCTGTTCTGAAATATGCTAGAAGGGGTAGGGACAAGCCTCATTTAATTATACATCTTGGGACAAATGACCTGGCTGACAAGACAGTAGATATAGTCCAGAGGAGGTTTGAGGAACTAGCACAATTATGTGAGGGGCAGGAAGATCAGTAACTTTTTCAGAGATACTTCGGTTGCCAAAGGCAAGCACAACAAGAAGCTGAGAACAGAGGAATTTAACAGATGGCTAAGAACCTGGTGTTGTGCTAAAGGGTATGGGCTGTTGGGGGGTGGGAGGGACCTGGGAGGACAGTAGTCTCTATGCCAAGGACAGACTACACTTGAGTAAGGAGGAAAGAAAGTGTTGAAACAGAGGATGGAGGAGTACATAGAGGAAGTTGGGAATTTAAACTAGGAGTGGGGGGGGTGGCAGTTGGGGAAGAGATATGCAGAGACCACAGGTTGGGAAACCATATGAGCTTACCCCCGATAACAGTGACAAAGGACAAATGGCAAGTACTGTTGGTGATGCTAGGAAAGGAGGGCAGGATGGGAGGTGGTTACCCTTAATGCTAGGAGCCTTGGGAGGAAAACTGCAGAGTTACAGGTTCTCATGGCAGAGGGAGAAGTGGACATTGCAGCCATCATGGAAACATGGGCCACCCAATACAATGACTGGGACCTGTCTGTACCAGGGTACAAGTTATTTCGTAGGGACAGGGTGATTGGGAAAGGAGGGGGGTGGCACTATATGTGAAGGAAGGACTGAAGTGTGTAGGGGAGGAGGGTAGTATGGAGTCACTTTGGATGCAAATCCAGGATTCCAAGAATAGGATTCTTAGAATGGGAGTGGTGTACAGGCCACCATCTCAGATGGAGGAGTTAGACAGGGAACTAGTGGGACAGATCAGGAGGACCTGCGAGAAGGGGAGTGTGGTGATTGTGGGGGACTTCAACATGTCATGAGTGGAATGGAGCACCCCAACAACCAGGAACAGAAGGGAGCAGGTACTGCTGGATGCCTTCCATGACAGCTTCATGCTGCAAATGGTCAGTGAACCAACCACGTTAGGGAATACCCTTGACCTTGTGCTGGCAAATGGGGACTTTGTGAGAGAACTTACAGTGGAGGAACCGCTGTCAGGGAGTGACCACCACTCAGTATGGCTCACACTGGATATGGGCAAGGAAGGAGTGGAATCTGGCACAATAGTGCTGGACTTCAGGAGGGCCGACTTTGGGAGGATGGGGGAAGTGGTAAAAGGGTACCTGGCCAGAATTCAATCTAGTGTGGACACTAACCAGAGGTGGGAGCTCATAAAGCTGGGGATAGTGGAGGCAAACAAAACCTGCTGCAAAGCCCAGAGCAAGAAGGCTAGGGCTAAGAAACTGATCTGGTTGAGCAAGGAGGTCATGGAAAAGGTAAGGAGGAAAACAGCTGCCTTTAGGAAGTACAAGAAAACAGGGAGGGGGGAGGACAGGGAGGAGTACAGAATCGAAGGAGGTGACAAGGGCAGTAAGGGGAGCCAAAGCATCTACGGAACTCAGGCTGGCACAAGGCATTAAGAAGGGGGAGAAGGACTTCTTTAAGTACATCAGGGAGAAAAGGAGCTGTAAGGATCACATAGTAAGGATTAGGAAGGAGGGGGGTTGGGTGGAAGCAGGATGCGATAAGGCGGAAGCACTAAATGAGTACTTCTGCTCAGTATTTACTAAAGAGAAGAGGGGGGTGACACCCAAGGTGGGAGAAATGGCAGAAGCAGGGGGGGGAAGTGGTGACAGATGGGGAAATCATGGAGAGCAGAGTTCGAGAGGGTATGAAGGCACTGAGGGTGGACAAGGTGCCAGGCCCAGATGGCATCCACCCCAGGGTACTGAAGAAGCTGGCAGAGGTCCTTGCAGGACCTTTGGCAGACCTATTTAATGCCTCACTACATTCGGAGTGTGTACCTCAGGACTGGAGGATGGCTCATGTGGTGCCCCTCCACAAGAGTGGCCCAAAGGATGAACCAGGAAACTACAGACCAGTGAGCCTCACATCCATCGTGGGTAAGCTAATGGAGACTATCCTGAAGGAGAGGCTGGTGGCCCTCCTAGAGGCCAAAGGACTACAGGACAGCAGACAGCATGGCTTCATACGTGGCAGATCCTGCCAAACCAACCTGGTCGAGTTCTATGGCTGGGTAACTAGGCAACTGGACAGGGGCCATGCAGTGGATGTCCTGTATCTGGACTTCAGTAAGGCATTCGACTCAGTGCCACATGGAAGGCTGGGAAGGAAGTTAGTAGGCACAGGGGCGGGTGCAAAGCTGGTGAGATGGGTAGGAAACTGGCTGCAGGGAAGGCAACAGAGGGAGGTGGTGGGTGGGGAGCTCTCACACCCAAGGGCAGTGACGAGTGGTGTTCCACAGGGCTCGGTGTTGGGACCAGTGTTGTTTGGGATATTCATTGCAGACATATCATGGGACATCAAGAGCAAGATCAGTCTGTCTGCTGATGATACCAAGGTAGGCGTGGTGGTGGATGACCTAGGGGGATGGCAAGGGTTGCAGGATGATCTGGCAAAGCTTGAAACCTGGTCAGACACCTGGCAACTGGGCTTTAATGCCAAAAAGTGCAAGGTGCTGCATTTTGTGATGAAGAACCCAAGGAGGAGTTACCAGCTAGGGGGAGTGCAGCTAGCCCAGACAGAAGTGGAGAAAGATCTGGGTGTGCTCATTACAGGGTCAATGAACAACTCGGCACAATGTAGGAAGGCAGCTGCAAGGCCAACAAAATGCTGGGTTGTATTGCAAGGGGTATATCCTAGGAGGAGGAGGTGATTCTGCCACTGTATAGGTCATTAGTTAGACCACACCTGGAGTACTACGTGCAGTACTGGCGTCCATATCTGAAGAGGGACATTAAGTTACTGGAGGGGGTGCAGCGCAGAGCAACAAAGGTGATCAAGGGGCTGGGGGACTTATCATACGAGAGGAGGTTGAAGGAGTTGAACATGTACTCACTGAAGGAGAGGAGAGACAGGGGGACATGATTGAAACCTTTAAATACATGAAAGGAATAAACAAGACTGGTACAGAGGGGTTGTTCAAAGTAAGGGAGGGGAGGGACACCAGGGGCCATGATATGAGACTGGAGCGAGGAAGGTTCAGGAGGGAGATGAGGAGACACTTTTTTACAGAGAGGGTGGTGGCTGGGTGGAATGCGTTACCTGCTGAAGTGGTATGCAGTAGAACAGTGGACTGCTTCAAACGAGGATGGGACAGGACAAGGGGGAGGGTTAATGAAGGGGAAGGGTGGAAGGGAGGGGCAGCTGCAGAATAAGGGGTGCTAGTTGCACATTCGAGCAGACTTGATAGACCTCTAGGCCTTTATCTGCTGGCAAATTTCGTATGTCCGTATTATCTGTGTTCTTAAGTCAGTATTGTTGCCTTCCAGCCAATGGGGTGGGCCAGTCAGTCTTATGCATGCAAAATCTGCATTCTCCCCCTTTTTGTTCATGTGTTGTCTTCCCTCAAATATGCCACTGTTAGATCTATTTGAGGTTGGAGTCCTCTTCCCATCACTGTCACTGCTGGTTCTGTCTACACTCAGTTCTGCTTGATTTGGATAATGGTTTTTGTTATTGTTTTCCCATTTTCCACCGAGGTTATTGCAACTATTTACTAAATGACTAATTTCTTCCTCTAGTTTTCCCATATCACATAACTGTATGTCAGCATCAGGCAACTGGGGTTTATGTAAGCATTAAGCCACTCGAAAGGAGGCTTCTACTAGGGAATTAATGCATGGTGGAGGGGTGCACGAGGCTGAAGGCCAAGTTGCTACAACCACCCAACCATGCATTAATTCTCTAGTAGAAGCCTACTTTCAAGTGGCTTAATGCGGTTGTAACATGGCAAGTGTAAGTTAAGTATTGTTTAAATAGTTTTTCAGTTCCAATGAAAGAAATATGAGCAGAACAAGTAATTTTACTTCACAAAACATGCCTCAGCTTTCTCTGTTTTAAAGACTGTATCCATCTGGAAACATGCGCATGCATGTTGGAAAGTGCATATACATTAATGTTGTGCCTGACAATTTATAACCCATACAAACTTTTACATTAAGCAGCAAAACACAGATAACATCAAGAACTGCTACTTCTAATCAACAGTTGTAATGTTTTGCCCTCCGTTGCTATCACACATTGATGTATCACAGTACTGCATTGTGGGGGGAATTTAAAAGATTTGCCAAAAATATGTGAAAATGTCAGCATTTGAAAATGATGTCTAATATTTTTCAGTGTTAATAAATGCAGCTGATCACTGTAAAACATTTGCAGGTGTAAGGAACACTTGCAAGTTTTTCGGTTCATTCATAGACATGCTGCATTATGGTCGCTGTTCAGTAATTTGCATACGGTGACACAAAATTAGAAGTCCACATTTTCTATGCATTTAAAACTGCAGAAAAGTAACATGGGGATAAAAAAAGAATGTTGGGCGAGGGGGGAGGACGAGGAAGACTGGCAGCAGATCTGCACTGTGTGACTATCTGGCAATGGGTGACCTCAGCAAGGGAACTACAGAGTTTGTGACATGTACAGCACTGAAATTGAATTTTACACACACCAACTCACACTGCAAGGTAAAAGTGTTTATTGTAACATGGCAATAAATAAATGTCACAGGTTGGCCAATGTGGCAACCTGACAGAGGCATACACTTGTAGTGGAGACGCTGACCGCATGGTTGTCCGAGATCCGTTAGGTGGGTGGGATGGAACTAATCCAAGCAATGCACGGTCAGTGTAACCTGAAACACAGAGGACTGATAGAAGGCTTTCTTAAGGCACGTCGGCAGCACGCTCTCGATGGCAACTAAGCATTAAAGCATGAGAAAGGATGGTGATTTTAATGTGGCTTTGAGAGGTACTACACTTGCAGGCATTACTAGGGAATTAATCCCCGCTGGTTTTCGATCACATGCTGTGTTTTAAATAATGATTACCCTGTATTTTGACATTTATTCATTGCCATGTTACTCCCCCCCATCCTTTTTTGGTGCGTCTGGGATTATTACTGTACTAAATTCTTGCCTAATATCTTCAGTATTTTTGGTATCTAAATTATTGTGTATAATTACTAGAGATCTAAAGGAGGATTCATGAGTTGGCAAATGCTGGTTAACTTATTATTTAATTCCTCTACTCTAACATTATAGATGACAGTCTTTTCTTTTAGAGTGTCTATTTCACATCTATTAACCACCAATTATTCCATTATGAGAACGTTTGCTACATAGGGGTCTAAATAGCTCAATTAGTTCTTCACTTAAGGAGGTGGGATGGAATACTCGATTCGGACCATGTTTTCTCTCTACATCTCTTCCTTTCCATTCTTATCCAAGCACAGATTTGTAATACAGTATGTGTATTACCCGTTGTATTTATTGTCTGCCATCTAGATAAATAGAGAGGATGTGACAGCTGCCACCTGACACAGGGAGTGGAGTGCAAATGGATGTCAGGGACTCCCTGGCACAAAAATGTACAAATCAATATGCAATTGTTTTATATCCTTTTCAAAAACTGTGTTCAGCCATCAGTTAGGGTTCAAGCAAAAAGATAAAGTCAAAAAAGTAGGGAAATGCAATGCTGTGGTAAAAAGAAATCCCCTGCATATTCGCAATTGTGTGGTGTTGTGTTCCTCAAGTGTTTGAACAACTGCTTGAAGCAGCATGAGGGATACCCGAAACTGGCACCCTCTCTCAAAATGCTGGTACATAAACGCATCTCCCTGCCTTGAAATATAGTGCCAAAGTACAGATAAAGCCTTAGCCAACATGGCTTCGAGTAATCATTCCAACTCTAAGAAACCCCACTACACAATCGGAAACATTCAGGGTACACTTTGCCCTAACTTTGGATTACCTTGCTTTTGTGGCTTTGTACTGAATCCCTAACAGATGCCAAACCATAGCTTTTTTTTTTTCTCCCCCCAATACAATTTCCATTGCCACCATAACATAATCTAAGGGCAACTTTTTTGTTTGTTTTTAAACACATTTTCATGGAAAGAGGGCACACTAACAAAAAAAAACAACAGGTTACTCACCTGTAACAGTTGTTCTAGGAGTGGTATATGTTGTTCATCCACACACTTTGACATGTCCCCTTCCACTTTAAGATGGACCGGAAGTCTTCAAGCTGGCTCCTCCCATCCACCCAGGTGGTATACACCTCGGCTCCACCCCATGACACCAGATCTTAGCCCGCTGGAAGCCAGGTGTTGTGCGTCCGCAGCCAGGGAGGTTGGGTGGGTCCATGTGGATGAACAACATATACCACTCCTAGAAAGATCAGTTACGCAAAGACTTTTGTCATAACAGTAGATCTTCTAGGAATATCTCTTGCAGTAAGTCATTACTTCTGGGAGATTCCCAAGCAGTTATGTGGCAGTGGGGTGGCCAAATATGGCATTCTGCCATACATATAGCATGGTCTTAGGACTGATAGGTGCTGAGAGTAGTGTATCAGCACATAAAATAATTTTTCATTTTAGTATTCGTTATAGGGTTATGGTTGAAAAGACAAGCCAGACTGGCTATCATTGAAGCGGATGTCAACCCGATTAGGGATGGCATATAAGATCCTATGAAAATCAGAAGGATTTCAGCCATATAATGTGTAATTGGTCAGTCTCGGTGGGATGCACTGGAAAAGACAGTATAAGTCAAAGTCTATTGGGTTCTGAGTTTTGAATAGCAACCCAAGTGATACAATGTTATTTTTTGTGCTTCAATGTAGCAAGTAAATACATTTTTTTTCGTTTGTCAAGTTATTATAAAATGTATACATTTTGGCAAAAATAAGCTATATAAGTAGCAAATAAGGATGTGAAATGAAACAATGTATCTATTTCATAATGGAATCCAGTGGCTGTTAGAGCCAGTAGTATTGTTATAGTCAATCTTGTACTCTTTTTAAGACAAGACCTAGAATACAATGTGTGATGTTCTCAAGTCCATTATGCATTAGTAATCTCATTTGCAAGGGGGTCTCATGCATTGCAGGGCCTGCAGCCTTGTTGGATATAAACCTGAAATGTTAGTATATTTATGATATATGTACTCACCCTTGTATTGATCGTTTCTCAGCATGTGAATAGTAGCATGCCCTGTTCGTGGGACGGACATGAAGGTCCGGTGCATGACAGGCCTAGAGGCATCCCAATGGAATGACCATAACGGTTTGTAACAGTGATACCTCAAAGTGGCTAGATGTATAAAACTTTATGGGAAAGGCCTCAGTATAATTTTAAGACAAAGCCCCAGAAAAACGGCCTCCGAGGCCTAAAAGAGGAGGCCGGGGCATAGTCTGAAGTTTTTTAATGAGAGGAAGAGGCACCTGGCCATCCCGAAGGGCGACCTTGGGTTGGTTTAGATGTGTTCCTTATCACTGGTTCCTTGCCTTTAAAGTTTTCTCTTTGGTTACAGTAATTTCCAATTTTATATGAATAATTATACTGAGGCTGTGGTCCATATATTGTACTGTTTTTAGTTGCCTGTCTGAGGCTTGTAGATTGTCTAGTATTGTTTGCGCTCCGGGATCAAAAAAATGGTCACCAAAAAAAGGGGGCATTAGCCACTTTTTGTTGAATATCAGGTGCTAGCCCTGAGAGTTGGAGCCATGCCTGACGGCGTATAAGAATACCCACCGCGGAGGCTCTATCTGAAGCACTGGCAATGTCATATCCTGATCTTAATAAATGTTGAGAGAGAGAAGCAAGTGTGTTTATTATTGATGTAAGTTGCTTTTTTTCAGGGGATGTAGGTAGTTTACTTATAATGTCCCCAGCAGAGGTGCCCACTATACGCTGGTATTTCAGCATATGTCCCATGTAATTAAGTATTCTAATATTTAATGTATTTAGAGCAAACACTGTCTTCCCCATATAATCAAAATGTTTAGAGTCTTTTTCAGGAGGTACTGTACTTGTATGTCTGGGTTTGCCAGTGCGGTTGTGAGCAGCTGCAATAACCACAGAGTCTGCAGTGGGAATATTTGTAAAATATTGATAATCAAGGGAAGCCTGATAAATCCTATGTGCTTTTCTAGGTAGCTCCTGTACCACTATGGGTTGACTCCATTCTTCAGTAATCGTGTTTCTTAACATTGGTGTAAAAGGAGGGACTGCCTGGATAGGTTCTTCTGGGATATCAAGATATTCTGCCCTATCTTTCCTAATTTATCTTTGTTCTGTTGTGGTAAACCCCATTGTTTTTTGTATTTGTAGCAGCATTTCTGGGAATGATGGGTCATCCAGTGGAGAAATGACCTTTAATGGCTGTAATGTTTCTTCATCCCAGTATGATGGCACAGAACATGGAGACTCATACCCTCTTGTAGTAGGGGAACCATCATAATGTGTGTCTTTGGAATGTTCCAAAATTATATGAGGAATATTTTTCAGATCCTCAGAACATTCATGAAGAGGCAGAAATGGTGAACGTTCTGACTCTGTGCATGCCTGTTTTGATGGAGGTGGAGACCCAGTCTGTGAATGAGGGTTTCTTACTGGAGTGGATGTATAGTCAAAACCCATAGAATTTAACACTTTATTTACAATTTCTTCTATGTTTGGCACTTGTGAGGATGGAATTGCCAAGTAAGTGGGCTCTGAGACCTGTGTGCATAGTGTCGGGGATCAATTTGTGCCTCCCTATAAAGTGATCTGGCATGTCTTTGAAGTTTTTGTTCATCAAAGATTGGTGTCTGAGCACCATGCAGGAGTATAAATGAGGCAGGTTTGCCTCTGCATTCTGTAGTATATGATCCTTTACTTTGTGGAGATGCAACCCCATAAGTATCTTTTGATACTGTTTTGTAAGAATTTCCATAGCTTCTCATGGTTAAATTGTTATGAGAGTCTTCCAATGAATGCATTATATGCTGGTAAAGATGCTGTTCTATGATGCAGTGGCTGCTCAGTTAACTTTGGGATCAGGCTTGTCGAGGGCGGAGGAATACAAGCATGCCTCATCGACGTTTCAATAGGTCTTGATGATGGATAGGTGAATGCATGCACTGTCGACAGTGGAATACTCTTTGTCGATGATGGGGAAGGCAGTGCATGCTCAGTCGACAGTGGGATGCTTGTCGATGATGGAACAATAGGTATATGCCTGTCAGTAATGGAAAGTGCATCATCGACGATGATAGGTGAAAGCATGCTCTGTCGATGGTGACAGGCTTTTTGTCGATGATAGAGGTTTAGGAGCATGTCCCATCGATGGGGAAGGTAGCCCCGTCAATGATGAAGCATACAGAGTATGCTCAGTCGACGGAGGAGGTGTTTTCATTGATGAGGATGTCTTGTGGAGTCCTCCCGTCGATGGGGGAGTGTGCCCCATTGACAATGAATGTAGCAAGACCTCCGTCATCAATGGTGGATGTGGTGTCATCAACGGGGAGCTGAGGAATGATGCCCCATCGATGATGAACATTCCTTTCTGTGTGAAGTTGAACTTCTATGTTCTTTTGATGAAGAAGTGCCTGCCGTTGATGGGGGGGATATGGCCCATCGACGAAGAATGTTTTCTTGATGATCCATGTTTAGGAGATATGACTGTTGAAAGGTGGTCAGGCAGGACTTTAGGTGAAGGCATTTCCTTCCTTGTTTTGCTTCTTGAAGAGGACTCTGATGTTTTAGAGCCCTTTGATCGAGTACCCAGAGTCTGTAACAGGGAAACATTCATTATAAAGCTTTTGGATGAGCACAGGAATATGGTGCCGTGTATAAAACCCCGGCACCACAAGCTATGGATTCAATCCATGTCATAGACTGCTGGCAGAAGAATGAGGTGCTGTCAGAGTTGAAGCTGGTGGGAAAATCAATGGAGACTACCAGGGACTTTTATAGGCACAGCCCAGGAAGTGAGGTTGTGTGGGTGGACCCTGGTATGGAGACTGCTAGAAGATACTTCCGTGCTAGAGCACCACCTATCAGGAACTCCCAGAAGTAATGACTTACTGCAAGAAACCATTCCGTGGAAGATCTACTGTTACAGATGAATAACCTGTTTTTCTAGGAGCGTGGATATGTTGTTCATCCACACTCTTTGGCAGACTTCTAGCAGTTCTCCAGGAGGAGGGAGGCAAGGCGCACACCCCCTACTTAGAGAACAGAGTTTGGAGAACTGAGGCCCCAAAACCAGCATCCCAGCGTGACTCAAGGTCAATGTGGTAGTGGGTGATGAAGGTGTTTGCTGACTTCCACGTAGCAGCTCGACAGATTTCCTGGATAGGGATGTCCCTGGAAGCAGCCACCGATGCAGCAGTATGGTGGGTAGAATGAGCTCTTATCCCTCTGGGAAGCTCCTTGCCCACCAACTCATAACACAGACCTATGCTTGATTTGATCCACCTTGCAACAGTCCATTTTGCTGCAGGTCCACCAGAAGCACCTTCAGTGTAGGTAACAAACAGCTGGCGAACCTCTCCCCGAATTTCCACTGTCCTCTCATTATAATAGGAGAGAGCTTGTCTCAGGTCCAAAGTATGGAGCCTGTACTCAGCATCTGAGGTGTAATTAGGGTAATATGCTGGCAGAGTTAACACCTGGTTAAGGTGAAACTCTAACACCACCTTCGAAAGGAATTTCGGGTGGGGACATAGGACAACCTTGTCCCTGTGGAAGACCAGATAAGGGGAGTCCCCTGAAAGTGCCTGGTGCTCCCCTGTCCTTCTGGCAGACGTGATAGCCACCAGAAAGGCAGTCTTCCACGACAAGTGTAACAAGGCACACTTGCTCATTGGTTCAAGTGGCTTGCCCATGAGCTTTGTCAGTACCAGCAGTTGATCCCACGGAGGTGGAGATTCATGCACCAGAGGGGATATGTGATCCAGGCCTTGGAAAAAGTGCCCAACCACTGTCTCCTGTGCCACCGTTGGCTGACTGGCCCACGCCCAGTAAGCAGAGATGGCTGCCAGGTGCACCCTAAGGGTCAATGACTGAAGACCCCCTTTGGAGAGAGAGACCAAAGGTAGTTGAGAATGTTAGCCACTGGACAGGACAGAGGGTCCAGGCCCTTTCCCTGACACCAAATGGAAAACCTTTTCCATTTGAAGGCATAACATTTCCTGGTCGATTCCTTTCTGGATGCCTCCACCATGGTGTAGACATCTTTGGAAAGACCCAAAGCCTGGAACTCTAGCTGCTCAGGTACCAGGCTGAGAGCTGAAGGGTCCCTGACTGACCACTTTGAGAACCCACCTGTCTGAAGTGACAACGGACCAGGCGGAAAAGAACTGATGGAGCCAGCCCCCCACAGGAGGATCCAGAGCTAAGGTGATGGGAGAGGGATTGACAGCCCCTGCCCCGTCACTGAGCAGGCTTTGAGGAGGAGACTCCAGGACCTGAACCTTGGCCTCCTTTTTTACGGGCCTGTTGGGGTCTGGGCTTGTGCCGGAGGCACCAAGCTTGAGCCAGCTGTCCACCTTGAAAGAAATACTACTGAGCTGCAGGGGAAGAATGCCAAAAAGGCTTTTTCTTTTTCTTCTGCTGGTTCTTGCCTGAAGAATCCTTGGCAGAAATAGCATCCAAGGTGGCACTGGACTATTCAATGTACTGAAGGTGACCGGCCACTCCTGGGCTGAACAAGTCAGTCCTGAGGAAGGGTACGTCAGCTAGTTTGTGCTGGGTATCCACCAGAAATGAGGAGAGCCTCAGCCAAGCCCTGCAATGAGAGGCAACTTCGGTGGCCATTGAGCGGGCACTAGAGTCCCCAATGTCTAGGGCCATCTGAAGCTGCTGTTTGGCAACAGCTCAGCCCTGATCCCAGACCTGCTTGACCATGGTCTGCATGTCTGCAGGGAGATGTGGGAGGACTTCATCCAGTAACCGTAAAAGGGCATGAGAGAAGTGTGCCATGATGACAGCCGAACTTGCCTGACGAAGGCCCAAGGAGGAAGCCGCATAGACCTTCCTGGCTGAATGGTCCAAAAGCTTGGACTCTATCAGGAGGTCAGTCAGTGTTGGCAGAACTGCCAGTACGCCTGTACACAGAGGCGGTCACCAGGCTCTCAGCCGAAGGGTGCTCTGTGAACTCCGCGAGGGACCCCATGGGCACTGCATACTTGCGGACCATGTCAGCAGACAGAGCTGGACAAGAGGCAGGGTGCTGCCAAAATTCTAGGGCTGGGCTGACAATAGCCTCAGCCACAGGAAAAGCCTCCGTTGGGGTATGTCCTCTCTTAAGGATGTCCATAAGAGGGTACTCTGCCTTTTTCTGGATTGGCTCCAGGGGCATCCCTGTGGATTCAGAGATGAGGCAAAATTAACCCCTGAAAAGATGAAGGACCTTCCTCCATCTCTAAGCCAATGGTTGATTCATCATCACCTGGATGAGAATGCAAGCTGGGGACATCCAAATCTGAGGAATCCGGATACAACGGCCAACCACCCAGGTCATATTGACTTGCCGAGGGCAGTCCAGGGTGACCGTGACCGACAAATGCCAGGGAAGCCCAGAGTCTGGTCTATCTTCCTTGGAAGGAGCCCTTCCCATAGGCTGTTTGGGCGGTGGTTCCACCACAATCAGTGGAGAGACCGTTTGGGCCGAACTGGTAGTTCTGCCAGCTCCAGCGAGCTGAGGAACCAACAGTAGCTCCAGCGTTGGCCCGGCCTGGGAGAGTGAAAGCCAAGTAATGGCCGGTGGAAGCTGGATGCATGCCCGTCAAAATCAGCTGTTGCCACGAGGTCCTCGTACCGCTGGAGTTTCCGCCGCTGCCTCTCCTCAATCAAGGAGGGCAAGGACAACCGATGGCATTGCCTCTTATTAGAGCATTTATGGCTCTTCCTCGGCCTGTCAGTTGAGGGAGTCCAAGACCTCGATCGAGATCGGATGGGCTGACTCAGTCGCATGGGACCAGTGATTTCCCGGGATCAGGGACCACTTCTTTGATGGGAGTCCCAGCAGGCTGGGTCTTGTTATCTGGAAAGACCAAGTTAGGAGTTCAATCAAGGGAATCGTTGACCGGAGTCGGCAATATTGGATCGATCATGATTTCAACATTGTCGATTGATAATTCGGTCGACTGACCAGACTGCAAAGCCGAAAAGCCAGCGGGGGAAGAAGCGATCTCGACCAAAGTCGAGACCATGTGTTCCTGGGATCGAGATCTCTCCCACTCCCAAGAACATCTCCATCAAGACAAAGATGATCCTGGATCCTTCTCCCACTTATGGGATTGAGAGGAGTGCGAGCCTGCTGGCGCCTCTCCCTTGATCGTGAGAGACTGGCACAACTCTTGGAAGGACCCCGAGAAGGTGAAGCCCAGATTCAGTGGAATGAAGAAGCTCCGAGAAGTCTCTGCAGCATGAGCCACTTCCTCCTCAAATGCTTGCATGCATTCCAATTGCTCGGAGGATCCCGCAGCCGTGGAAACCACCCACCAAGCCTCCTTGTATTTCACTGGAGGGTTGCTCTTCTCCGGCCTCCCCAGCTTCAGGCGTGTGAGACAGTCATTGAGGACATTGGGATGAAAGGGCGAGACACATATCACATTTCGAGGTGTCATGGTCGACACTGAAGCAATAGACGCACGTGGTGTGAGGATCGATGCGCAACATTTTCTGGCTGCAAGGGCACAGATGAAATCCGGGGGAAGACTTGTCTTCCATAATCAAAACAGTAAACTTGCAATTGCTAATGCGAACGATGCACCTTTTCGGAATAACCGAAGTTTTGAAAGCCAGGGCCTACAAAATGCGTGAGTATGAGGGAGGCAACCTGAACCTTCCAGCAGAAAGGAAGATCTGGCATCATGGGGTGGAGCTGAGGTATATATCACTGGGGTGGGTGGAAGGAGCCAGCTTGAAGACTTCCGGTCCATCTTAAAGTGGAAGGGGGGACATGCCAAAGAGTGTGGATGAACAACATATCCATGCTCCTAGAAAGATACATCACTGCTCCATCTCAGACATGTTCTTCTGTATCCAATCTCCTTGATCGGGCTTACTTTCAGTGCTACTAAACACTATATTAAAGAAATTTATGAAAACAGGGCTGCTGGACAGATTGCAGCTTTAAATATCATATATCCTTATGATACTGACCCAGATGGTGCACTCAGCTAATTTGACATTCCGGGAACAAATACACTCTGCTCACAATGACTGTAGTGGAGTTTCAGATTTAGTTTAACCACCTAACATTTCCAGATAACAACTAAAAAAAGACATTAACAAAGTCACAAAGGAGGAAAGGGACCAAGGGGTTATTTAAGATGACCTGAAAATGTCAAAGCAGAGTGCTAAGGCAGCTGGGATGGCTAGTGGTATACTGGGGTGCATAGGCAAGTGCATCCCCAGCAGGAGGAGGGAGGTAGTGATGCCATTATATAAAACCATGGCCAGGCCTCACATGGAGTACTGTGTGCAGTTCTGGAGGCTACACCTTCGTAAGGATAGTGACAGGCTGGAGACGGTCCAGAGAAGGGAACACAAGACTTATGAGGAGAGATTAAGGGACCTCAATATGCACTTGCTGGAAAAGAGGAGGGAAAGAGGGGACATGATAGAAATATTAAAGTACCTTAAGGGTATAAACAAGGTGCAAAGGGGAGACATTTTCAATACAGGAGGAGCACAAGAACGAGGGGGCATGACATGAAATTGGAAGATGGGAGATTAAGAGGGAATGTGAGGAAGTTCTTCTTCACAGAGAGGGTGGTGGATGCATGGAATGGTCTGCCTCTGGAGGTGGTGGGAGGCAGCACAGTAGATGGATTCAAGCATGCTTGGGACCAGCATAGGGGAACAGAGGTACAGCAGTGGGTGGGTCGGAAGCAGTAATCCAGTACAAGGGCTTACAGGCAGACTAGATGGGCCAATTGGTCCTTATCTTCTGACAGTCTCTATGCTTCTGCCCAAAGTTTTAGAGCACTTCAGGCTGTTTGACTCCTAATGATTGTGGTTGACAATAAAGTGCTTCCATTTCTTTCTTTTTTTTTTTTTTCTGAACAGCATTTTCTAACTGTTTTTGGCTCACAGTGACTGTGGCCAACATAAAAACACCATCTCTCAACAACTGAGGTTGGGAAATTAACTGTGGTGTTATTTGTCTGAGTTAGAATTAAAACAAGTCTAAAAAAAAAAAAAACTGTGCCCAAAGGTTTCAAAAAGTGCCAGAAGTGTGGTCACTGACTAATGCAGCTAGATGGTTAAGAAGGGGGATAAAACCTTTCATAGGTACATTAGGGAGCAAAGAAAGACTAAGGCAGGGATACTGAGGCTGAATAAAGAGGAAGGTGGTTGGGCAGAAAGCGACAGTGAAAATGTAGGGATACTGAACGAATACTTCTGCTCAGTATTCACAATGGAAGAGCAGGGGGAGATACCTAATCCAGTCAGTAGAAGCATTCTGGATAGGGGGGTTGATATTAGTTGTTTCACAAAAGAAAGGGTTCTGAAAGAACTCTTAAAACTGAAGGTGGATAAAGCAATGGGGCCTGATGGGATTCACCCCAGAATTCTAAAAGAACTAAGGGAAGAACTAGTAACACCACTGACTACCCTTTTTAATAAATCATGGGAGGATGGTGTGGTACCTGAGGACTGGAGGAGGGGGGATGCCAGTCCCCTTCACAAAAGTTGGGGCAAGACAGAGTCAAGGAAACTACAGACCTGTTAGTTTGACCTCAGTGGTAGGGAAAATGATGGAATCACTTCTGAAGGAAAGAACTGTTGAATACCTAGAGGCCAGTGGGGCACAGGACCCAATGCAGCATGGGTTCACAGTGGGAAGGTCATGTCAGACAAATCTAATTGATTTCTTTGACTGGGTGACCAAAGTAGTAGACCAGGGTGGGGCTGTGGACATGGCCTACCTAGACTTTAGCAAGGCATTGGACACAGTCCCACACAAACGATTAATAAGCAAATTAGCCAGCCTGGGAGTGGGTCCCAGGGTGGTAGCCTGGGTAAAACACTGGCTGGACAACATGACACAGAGGGTAATAGTAAATGGAGTCCACAGTGAAGAAAGGAGGGTTACTAGTGGGGTACTGCAGGGTTCAGTACTGGGGCCAGTCCTTTTTAATGTCTTTATAAGTAACATTACAGAGGGACTGGAAGGAAAAGTATATTTCTTTGCAGATGAGACAAAGATCTGCAACAGGGTTGATACACAAGGTAGGGTGGAAAGGATGAAAAGGGACTTGGCAAGGTTGGAGGAATGGTGAAATGTATGGCAGCTTAGATTCAACACAAAGAAGTGCAAAGTAATGCACTTGGGGAAACAAAAAAACCAGGGGAAGAGTACACAATGGTGGGTGAGATACTGACAACAGCAAAAATGGAAAGGGACCTGGGGGTAGTCATATCAGACAACCTAAAGGTGGGCCAGCAATGCGAGAAGGCAGTAAGGATGGCTGAGGGGATACTGGGATGCACAGGGAGAGGCATCAGCAGTGGAGAACTGGAAGTTGTTAGTCCTCTGTACAGACAGTTGGTAAGATGACATCTGGAGTACTGCGTGCAGTTCTGGAGACCCCATCTCCACAAAGACATACAGAGTGGAGACTGTCCAGAGGAGGGCAACCAAAATGGTGTAGGGTCTGCACCAGAAGACATATGAAGAAAGACTAAAGGAGCTTAAGATGTATAGCCTCGAGGAAAGGAGGGAGAGGGGTGACATGATAGAAACTTCCAAATACCTCAAGGGAATCAACAAAGTCCAAGAGGGTAGCATCTTTCAGAAAGAGAGACATGCAAGAACAAGGGGGCACAATTTGAAAGATAGAGGGGGGACACTCGGAGGTAATGTGAGGAAGTATTTCTTCATAGAGGGGGTTGTAGATGCATGGAAAAGCCTTCCTGAGGTCGTAGAGTCAAAAACAGTGGGGAATTCAAGAATGCATGGGACAGACATAAGGCAATTCTAGTGGGGGGTAGGAGGAAGTAGGCTATTGGTTAACTAGGATCTGCAGCTTATCCGTTAGTTAAGGAAATGGGCAGACTAGGTGGGCCCAGAGGTCCTTATCTGCCATCAGATTCTATGTTTCTATAGCATGCTACACGTGTTTGGGCCTAGCTCATGACTGGCTAAACTGCAATCTGTCCAAACTGTTTTGTCCTACAGTACAAAAAACAAGACAAGCAAAAAGGCAGTCTTAATCACCTCCACCTCTCTGTCTAGCTCCAAAGAGTATGTACACCCTCGAGGAAACTTTCAAGTACCTCAAGGGAATCAACAGAGTCCAAGAGGGTAGCATCTTTCAGAAAAAGATGTGCAAGAACAGGGGGACACAATTTGAAGACAGAGGGGGGGACAGCTCTGGGGCAACATGAGGAAGTAGTTTTTCACAGAGAGGGAGGTGGACGCATGGCATGGCCTTCCTGGGGAGGTACGTTAGTGGGGTCAAAAACAGTGGGGGAATTCAAGAATGCATGGGACAGACATAAGGCAATTCTAGTGGGGGGTAGGAGGAAGTAGGCTGTTGATTAACTAGGATCTGCAGCTTATCCAGTAGGTAGGGAAATGGGCAGGCTGAGTGGGCCAAGCAGTCCTTATCCACCGTCAAAGTCTATGTTTCTATGTCTCTCACTGGTAAAATGTGAGACCATCTCTGTGACACTGTCAGCTGAAACAGCTTCCCTTAAAAAAAAAAAAAAAAAGAGTCTAAAGCAGTGTCTGCAGGGAGGCCTACAAAACAGCAAAAATCCTCCACTGAGAAACATTCATAAAAAGGACTACAAGAAAAGGCAGATGAGTCAATCCTTTCACACTAGCATTAAAAAGGCAAGAAGCCTGGGACATCAGGAGCAAGGGCCAGGAGGAAGGGTAACAGAACTTCCACATGGATATTCTCCTCCTGTGGGAAGGTGCTGCAGAGCACTGTTTGGAGAGTGACACCTGGTGGTGTGCAGAGCCTTGCCAGTGTGTGTGACCACACCTCAGCTGGCGCTGCCTCTAGAGTGCTGCTGTGGTGCATGCTACTGGAGTGTGGGAAGGGACACAGAAAAATGTAAACTGGCAGTGGTCTTTGTCTGTCAGATGATGGCTGCCCAGTTTCCCCATGCCACAGCCATACATACCTCAGAGAACCTCCCCCCAAAGGGGTGCTACTCCCCTCCTCCCCCAGCGGGGACAAGACCCTCCAAGGATGCAGGGCCAGCCTGGGAACCAGGTGGCAGGAAGCAGCCACAAAAGCTGAGACTGTCAAGCGGACAGGGATGCTGAGCAGCCAGGAGTGGGAGGTAGGGGGTGCAGGGGACGGTATGCCTAAAGGCAAGAAAAGAAAAACATTTGGAGCCTGGAAAAGGTAAACGAGTCCACTGTCCAAATTGCTGGTGATAGTCAGATCCATTGACCAGTTAAGAGTCAAAGGCCATAAACTAGTGTAGGGTTAGGGCAGACTAAATGGGCCTGGTGGTCCTTATCTGCCGACACTCAATGTTTCTAAAGACCTTTATGGAGGAATTCAAACAAATGTGGCAATCTTCCAGACAATTAATAAACAAACATTGAAAATTCCCCCTTCAGTAGTGCTTTCAGAAGGAGGAGCCTATTACTCCTGAACTCATAGGTGATGATGAAACAGGTTCCTCTCCATGTCATTTAGAGGAGTACTCCTCATATTCTGTCTTCCTTAGTGGCATGTCAGCTATGTTTAACATCCCCACTAAGGAATGCGATCCCATTATTGGGGAAGTCAGATTTCTCAAAGAGATCCACCAAGTTACATGAATGGAGATTAGCATCACAAATTGCGGTGCCTTGCCTCTGTGAAATGCTGTTGCTGTGTATTTTACTAAAAATTTTCCAGTATTTTAGATGTGGGAGAGATTGTAAATTTTCTTCCACCAGGTCACTTGCACTTCCTGGTCTGTAGAGCCGCCCCCACACTCAGCCACATTATGATGTGACCCCAGGGGATGCGCTCCATTAAAGTCTGTGGGGGCAGCTTTAAAATTATTTTTATTACATAGTAATGGTCATCTGGTGATTAATCAAGGGCACCAGTGGACTATCAATCAATCAATCAATCAAAATCTTTATTTATTCAGGCGAACATCATTGAGCATAGCTCATTTACAAGATGGACCTGAGTGGTCATAACAAAAAAGGTTACAGAGTGTATACAAAAACATGATATTGAAATAGCACAAATACAAACATTTATGAGTGAGATAGATGTACAATTATTTACATATATACAAGGCAAAGGACAGTAAACCAAAACCTATTAAAGGTGAGAAACAAACAGTCTGGTGGGGATAAGGCTTGGATAATGGTACATGGGTGGGCATATATGTTTGAGGTTTGATGTGGAAAGGACCAGAGCAATGATAGAAGAATAGGGAGGAGATTTAGAAGGGGGTGAGGGAGTGAGAGGGTGTGGGGGTGGGGATGTGGGAGGACTAGGCCTTGTGGAAGCAATTGCATGAATCTGGGATTAGGCTGGTGTACAGCTTTTTGAAGGATGTAAGGGGGATCAGTGTTTCCATTTTCAGGGTCTTTTGGATAGAATTCCAGATAAGTGCCAGGGAATAACTGATTGCAGCTCTTCCATACCGGGTGCAGGTGATAGGAATCTTCAGCAGGATCAGTTTGTTGATCCTCAAGGTGTAGGGCCTGGATGTGATCTGGTTGAAGCAATCTGAGATGTAGGAAGGGAGTTTGTTTGTCAGAGCTTTGTAGATCCAGGTAGCAGCATTTTTCTTCTTCTATGTTGCAGGGATGTCCAGCTGACTGCATTATAGAGAGCAATGATGGGTGCGAGAGGGAAGGTCAGTAATGAATCTAATAGCTCTATGATACAGGGTGTCTAGTTTGTTTAGATGGGAGAGGGAGCAATGACCATAGAGGAAGTCAGCATAATCAATGAGGGACATGAATGATGCAAGGATAAATCTTTGTTTGGAATCTTTGGTCAGGTAGTGTTTGATTCTATAGAATAGACCAAGTCTTTGTCTTAGCTTTTCAGGAGCTCTTCAACTGGGTAGTATAGTCTAGTTTATTGTCTATCCATACTCCTAGGTATTTGAATTTGTCAACATATTCCAGATTTTCACCAAGGATGGTAGAGAGTTGTGGGAGGGTGAATGATGGGATAGTGGAAGAACAGTTCTTGTGGGCAAAGAACATAGCTTTGGTTTTCTTAGCATTTAGTAATAATTTCTTTTTAATAGGTTATGCTGGAGGAGGGAGAATTGAGACTGTAGGAGCTCACAGGCTTTTGATGGTGAGGATCGCTCACATAAAGTACAGTGTCATCTGCAAAAGGTGGATATTAGAAAGAGAGAATTGGAGTCAATATTGTTGATGTAGATGGCAAAAGGATGGGACCCAGGATGGAGCCTTGTGGTACACCTCTTAGGAGTGGCTTAGGGGTAGATAGATCACCATCATTCTTTACCAGTTGTAGCCTTCCAGAGAGATAGCATCTGAACCATTTAATGGAGAGTGAGTCAGGGCCTATGGAGTTTAGTGAGGTGATTAGGAGATCATGATCCACAGTGTCAAAGGCTTTGCTTAGATCCAGAAACACAGCACAGGTATTATTCTTTTGTCTAGGCAGTCTGCCAGTCATTTGTGACTTTGCTAGAGCAGAGATGGTGCTATGCATAGATCTAAACCAAGATTGAGCTGGATTTAGGAGATTGTTGGTATCAAGGTAGGCAGTTAACTGAGAGTTTACCAGCTTCTCAAGCATCTTGGATAGTATTGGTAAGATGGAGATGGGCCTATAATTATTGAGGTCCATGGGATCACCTGCATAAGTAGTGGAAACACTTGAGCTGTTTTCCATATTGAGGGGATAGTACCAGTGACAAGTGATAGATTGAAGGGATGGGTGAGGGGCGGTTAAGGCATACAGTGCTACTTTTAGAAAGTAGGGATCCAGGAGTCTGCACCTGCGCTTTTGGTGGTATCTAGTTGAGTAGGAGGTCTTCTACATCTTTGAACAATATTGGTTTGAATGAGAATGTGGAAGCAACCTTTTGATTCTCAGTAGATTGTAGGTTTAGAGATGATCTTAATAGGTTTGCAGGAGAGGAGTCGAAAGCCAGGCCAGCTGTAGTGAAATGGTCATTGAAGGCATTCAAGATATTTTGCTTGTCGGTGATTTCAATATTATTTAATTGAATTTTGTTAGTCCACCGATGCCCTTGATTAATCACCAAATGACCATTACTATACATAAAAACAATTTTAAGGGCTGACCTGGTGGTGCTGAGGGTTAAGGTGCTGGACACCACACCTCACACTATGGCAGCGACCTGGGTTCAGGAATGGACTCTGGCCACTCGGGGGTTAGCAAGGGGAGGAAGGATTGAGCATCCATAGACAGCTCTCCTTCCTCAAGGAGGTCAGACAGTGCCGCACGCTGTAGACTGACACCCAGCAGTGGCTGGGTGTCAGACCAGGTGCATCGCCCAGACCAGGGGAGGGAGGGCACCTGTCCAGGGCATATGACTGCTTCTGCGGAAGCAGGGGCAGCTGCCTCGCCCTTTGTATGGTTTGGTTTGGGTGCCTGGGGAGGAAAAAGCAGAATATGTCCGGGAGCCGACGGGGTGCATAATGACCAGACACGTTTGGGTCGGAGTACGAGTCCCTCCAAGGGACGGCTGAAGCAACCAGTTGGCTCTGCGGAGGAGCCATATAGTATAAATAAAAAAAAAGATTTTAAAGCTGCCCCCCATAGACTTTAATGAAGCTCATCTCCGCGCTGTCCCTTGGTTCATGTCATAATGTGACTGAGCATGGGGGCGGATCGGGGGCAGCTCTACAGGCCAGGAAGTGCAAGTTACCCGGTGGGGGGACAATTTATGATCTATCTCACGTCTAAACTACTTGAAAATTTGTGGTAAAATATATAGCAACAGCATTTCACAGAGGTACGGCACCGAAATATGTGGTGCATACAGCTAGGCTGGTAAATCTCTTTAAGCATCTCTGGAATGACTGGGGCACAAACTTAGTCAGTATCACTGTCCATGATATTTTTAAAAAGATGAGAAAAAAGATTCAAGTGTCTTTGTCAGCAACAGCAACTGATAAAAGGTAGAGAAAAGCTATTTAGCCAACAGGACTGGTTCAGAACATCTTTACCAGCTCCTTAACCCTCGGGGTCTAACACAGGTTGCTACATGTGAAAATACAAAGACAACACAGACTTTGATGGCAGATGAGGAAGACTTGGCCCACCTAGTCTGCCCATTTCCCTACCACCCCCATCAGAATTGCCTTATGTCTGTCCTGTGCATTCTTGAATTCCCCACTGTTTTTTGACCCCATGACCTCCTCAGGAAGGCATTCCCATGAGTCCACCACCCTCTCTATGAAAAATACTTCCTCCACATTGCCCTGAGCTGTCCCCGTCTTCAAATTGTGTCCCCTGTTCTTGCACATCTCTTTTTCTGAAAGATGCTACCCTCTTGGACTTTGTTGATTTTCCTTGAGGTACTTGAAAGTTTCTACCATGTCCCCTCTCTCCCTCCTTTCCTCAAGGGTATGCATATTAAGCTCCTTTAGTCTCTCTTCGTATGTCTTCTGTTGCAGACCCTGCATCATTTTAGTTGCCCTCTTTTGGACTGCCTCCATCCAATGTCCTAGCAGAGATGGGGTCTCCAGAACTGCACACAGTACTCCAGATGGGGTCTCACCAACTGTCTGTACAGAAAACATTTTCTATAGCACCTCCTGATAAGGAATTTAGAAAAATTGACACGCTTGCAAAAAAGCATACTCTCCCGCCACCCTAATCATTAAGAGCACAGATTTCCAAGTTACACAGTATATCACCAGAAAGTGCTCTGGAAGGCTGTGCTACCTTTTGTTTGTTTATTTTTGTTTTCTATATTTGTGCCCTACCTGCCACCTTGCATCCGCCTGGTAACAGACCCCTCTGACCTCCACCTCCACTTAGCCGCGTCTTCCCCAGAAGCCCCCTGGCTTGCCCCCCAGGGTGGGGTTACAACACCCCCTGGTAAGTGCCGCAACACTGGTATTAGGACTGGGAAGCTGGCCCTGGAGGCTAATCATAAGGCAGAGGGGCAGGCAGTGCAAGTTTTTTTTCCTCCCTGTATATGGGGGTGGGGACATGCAAAGACGACCAGCTCCCCCAACATGCTGGCATCAGTGCTGCGGTGCACCCAGCCTCCACCAGGTGTCCATAGTGCACCAGATACACTACCAGCCCTCCTCCCTGGAGAAGGGGAGCAGTCGTAGGACACTCAATCCTTCTCCCCAACCGGCCCTCTGGCAACCCAGATCCATTCGAACCCAGGTCGACGGTGCCGCAGGTTTGCACTACGCCCCTGCACCAGCAGGCCAGCTGTGCTACCCTTTTGTGATAATCTACCCTTTGATGAGAAGTCACAAATGCTATAGCATGTACAAGCAGGTCTGGATACAGCCAGGCAACAGCTGCAAAAGGCTGTCAACATTAATGATACAGCAGTTAGAGCCCTGGCAAATGCTACATTTACCAGAAGGTATACATGGTTAAGAACCATGGGTTTAATCTGTGGATCTACAGAATAAAGCTGCTCACATCCTCTCTGAATGTACACCTCCTTGGAGGTCAGACACAGAGCTACATAAATAAGGTGGATAAAACCAAAAGTAAAGTTGAATGGGTTCTATAGACTTTATGTCAGGGGGTTCTGTCACAGGCAGAAAAAATAAAGTTGCGTCAGTGTGTGATCCGAAAACAAAATGGTAATATGAAATGCAAGCTGAAAATACAGTCAACATTTCAACCACAAGTCTTCTTCAGGAACTATCTAAAAGATAAAAATGCAAAGTTAATGGAGAGGTAAGGGGAAACAAGGGATATGTATTTCACACACAGACATATATATTTAGATATATGAAAATAAAGGGAGCCTCTAGGAGAAAAAGTGATAATAGGTAAAGTAAGAAAAGAATCTGGGAAACAAAAAAGTGATGGGCATGAAAAGGCATAGCAGGAGTGAATGAGCTAAGGAGTCCTCAAGTGGGGACAAATCAACAGGACCTAGTAAGAAGGCTGAAGGTTGACAAATGTGGGGGAAGGAGACAGAGATAGAGACATCTGTGGAAAAAATAGATGTGCACACAAAACAGACCCAACCTGTGGAATCCCTGGTAGGAGGCAGCCTACATTCTCCTAACAATTCCTTCCTACCAGGTACCAAAGCCTGTAGCAGAATTTGCTGTTATAGATGCAACTTTGTTTCTAACGCCACTGAAATTCGGGGTTCCACAGGTGTTTTTCACATCAAGGAGTTCTCATGCACTTCCACTAATCTGATATCCTGTATTCTCTGCGGGAAGTGTGCATCAATCTACATCAGAGAAACTGGCAGATGCCTGGCTGACCAGTTCAGGGAACATTGCAGGGCAGTCAGGAATGGAGACACTGATAAACCCACCGTTTCCCACTTCACCTCCAGGGACCACAATGTCAATGATCTTTTTGTTTGTGTCCTTCAGCAGGGTGCCCGGGATGCTGACCGAAGACAAAAACATGGAAACCAAGCTGATCATTCATCTAGGCTCCCAGCAACACTCCAGTTTAAATGACAGACTTATCTTCTACGAACATCTTTTAGCCACCTCATGGTCTGCCACCATAGTCTGTCTCTTTTACCCCCACCCCTATAATATCTTTGCTTGTGTGTGTATGGTATGCTTTCATGTGTGGGTATGCCCGCACACACTTCCATCCAGTGTTTGTGTGCAGGGGGGGTGGGCATTCCAGTTGTGTGCACATCCGTTTTTTTTCTACAGATGTCTATCTCTGCCTCCTTCCCCCACATTTGTCACCTTTCACCCTTCTTACTAGATCCTGTTAATCAGTCCCCACTTGCACACCTTAGCTCATTCACTTCTACTGTACCTTTTCATACCCATCAACACCTTTTTGTTTTCCAGATTCTTTTCTTACCTTGCCTATCATCACTTTTTCTCCCAGTGCCTATATATTAGACGCAAAAAACTCAGTTTAATGCATTAGTTAGGGTTGTTCCACAGCGACAAAAGCGAGGAAATTTGGTGTTAGGGTTGAAAGCCCACCTTGGACCCCCCGATCCACACCCCCAACCGGCATGAGTGCGCGTTGGGGTTGCCGGCCTAACTCCGCCATCAGCTGTGTGAAGAAGCAGAGGCACAGGAGAATGGGGTGAGAGTTAGGACCAACAACCCCAACGCCCACTCCGATGCCAGTTGGAGGTGTGGGCGGGGGGGTTCCAAGGGGGGCTTTCAACCCTAACACCGAATTTCCTCGCTTTTGTCGCTGTGGAACAACCCTAACTAATGCATTTTGTTGCTGTGGAACAACCCTAACTAATGCATTAAATGGAGGTTTTTAGCCTCTGATTTCCCTTCTTTTTGAGAAGGATAATGAGAAATAGTGAACGCTCCCACCACGTGATGTCTTGTCACATAGTAACACGGTGCCCTCAAACGCAAATGGTAATGCGCATGGTGATACAAAATGAAACAGAAAGATAAACAGTACTGTAGACACAAATGGTTAAAATAACACAAACGTGAGCGCCAAATGAAAATCTGAAGATGCGCACATGGTGCGTAGATAGAGACATTAAGTGAAACTGTTATGAAACCGCAAGCGGAAGCAGTAAGGGTAACAGTAATGTAAGCGCACAGGCTAGTTTTTCCCAAATGCTGCATAGAGAAAGACAGTGAGTAGAAAGAATGTATGCATAATAATGGGTCTCGGAGCAGAAAATGAGGAGTTGGAATACTAAATTGCTTATATCTCAGGAACCGTACGATGTAGAAAAAAATGTAAAAGTCATATGATTTATGACTTTCCTGGCTAGTTTTGTACTTAGCCCCCACTGACAAAAAGTCTGTATCTCGCACCGTTTCCAAGATACGGGCCCTGAAAGGCGCGGTGAATGCTGTAATGTCATCCTATGGGAAAAGAGAGAAGTTCGGAGTGCCATAACTTTGTCTCCCTGTAATATTTTTTCATCAAACCAGTAAAAGGCACATCTGTGGGATGTTGGCTTTCTTCTCTCCAAATTTCAGCCCAAAAGACATGCTAAAATACTAACATACTAAAATGCCAGCAGAAAATGCCCAACGGTCTTTCATGTCTGCTTGTTTGGTCAGCCTACACCCTGGGAGCTGACCTTGCTGTCAAACTGTTATTTTGCAGCAGGGCGGCAAAGGATTCCTGCAATGTGGCGGACACCGTAATGTTATCCTATGGAAAAAGTGTCAACTTTGGAGTGCCATAACTTTGCCGCCCTGTAATATTTTTTTCACCAAAACACTGAAAGGCACATCTGTGAGATGTTGGCTGCATTCCCTCAAATTTCAGCCCAAAGACCAAACCATTCTTTTGCAGCAGGGTGGCAGAATTGCTATCATTTTCCCACAGCCTGGAAAAGTACTGTCAAACTTTGCGAAAGCTTTCGCAAATTCATTCAACAGTGTCGCAAATGTGAAAGTACTTTGCGAAAGTACTTTTTCCAGAAATTTGAAAAACATATTTCTGAGTGTTTTACCCCAAAATAAAGACATGGCTAGCATCCTCAGGGTCCGACTAGGTGAATACAAAAAGAATTAGGTTGCTAGAGGGTCCCAAATTTAAATGCCAAGCATTTTTCTGATGACCAACTGAAAACAAGATGGTGGATTGCAACAGTAAAAGGGCCATTTGCTAAAGTAAAAACTGCATTTGCGACATTGTCAAACTTTTTGTAAACTTTTCCCATCGACTTATAATGGGAAATTATTGTTTGAATAACTTTTGAACCATTTAATATTTTTCACAAAATCTTCAAAAGGCACATCGGGGACCCCGGCCGCACATTCCCTGAAGATTTCGGACAAGTCGTACAAACCGTGTGACCTGTAGAGATGAGCAAAGAATTCCAAAAAAGCATAAACGTGCGTGCAGATCATGCTTAATAACTCCGCAGCTGTATATCTGAACAGTATGAAAGTTGGCAGATCCCAAGATGTATAGCTCTTGATTGTGTATTCCAAATTTCAGGCAAATCTGTTGAACGGTTGCAAAGTTATTAAGGTGCAAAATTTTAGGTTTAACATGTAAATGGCACCTCAACCCTAACTATGGTAGCACTACCGTGTTACCATATTATATACATATATATATGTAACCCCCCTACAAATGGGGGTTCCCAAAAAGCCTTCCTCGAGCTTGCCTAAATGCTCACTGCCAGGCTGGTGTCCTGCGTTTTAGCAGTTTAAATGTGATTGCCAGAGAGTGCCTGTATAGCCTCTGTGTACTGTCTCTAAGAGCTGCCTGGATTGCAGTCATAAGTAATCTGAGAGGGAGCTCTGTTGAAAGATGCAACTATTTGCTGAAAATCATGTAGAGTGATAATGATAATGCAGTTTGTCGAACCTGCCTTCTTTGCAGCAAGGACTATTTTGTTCATCTCCACTATCTTGGTCCTGGACTGCAAATTGGACCAATCAGTACTGGTGGGACCTAAAATGGAGCCGGACTGCAGGAGCTGTTTGGAGTCAAAATCTGTAGGAATTGTAGTTTTGGGCTTTTTGCGTCTTTTTTGCAACTGAAGGGGGAGCCTTTGTTGTGACTGACAGGAGGATCAGGCTGCTGCAGCCAGTTTCAGTTTTGAGCTGAGAAGTGAAGTAACAACAGCTCAAGTGATTTTTGAGCAGCAGTTCTGTGTAGTTTTGCACGGGAGAACTGTGAAAAGGCAGAATTTTGGCCCGTCTGTCTGCTGTCCCCAAGAGGGAAAATAGAGTTTATTCAGACTGAATCAGAGTTGTGAGGACTATTTAAGCCACTGGACTATGACCAGGCTTTAACCTGAAGAAGACTGAAGATTTGCTGAATGTGATCAGACTGTCAGGATTTCCAGCTGCTTTTGAATCCCCGGTTTGTGCAGAGACTTTGCGATTATGACCCGGAGAGTGGTTTGCCTGCTACAGTAGAATTTCCTTACATGTAAATGTACTGTGTATTGAAAGTGGGTCGTGATTTGGTTCCCCACTGTGTGAACTGTGTTCTGCTTCCTGAAAGCTTTATCCAGCCTAAACGGACTGAATCCACGTTCTTCTCCATTCAGCATGGGCCCTGCCAGACTACCTCACTGCACAGAGAAAGCCACCAATGAGAGACCTGCCTGGGGATCAGCTCCCTGCTCCACGCTTGAACAGGAACGATGCTTCGGCGGATTGTGCGGGCCCTGTTTCCCCTGGCACTCCAGATTAACCACCTGCTGTCTCAGTTTTGGTCCAGCCTGTGTCCAGTCTTGGGTGTCGTGAGTAATCATCAGGGTAGCTCCTTGCAACAACAGCCTAATCTAAAAGTGTGTCATCTGATTGTCTTTTTCTTTTCACGAACTGAGCCCTCCAGCTCTGGATTACAAATAGTGTGTGTTGTGCATATGGTTTTCTTCCATTACAGGGCCCCAACCAGCTGCAATGTTCCTGGCTAGCCCACCATTCTCCATCTGGGTACCCAGTGTGTGTGACTGTTTATGGACCCTGAAGTGCATGGATAACTCTTTGATTGATAGAGCCTTTAAGCAAATTAACCTGATTACACCCCTACCTTGTTCAAGCCCCTTAAATAAATCAGATCTCTTTTTTTCCATTTACCCTGACTGTGGTTCCATTTTGTGCAAGAGTACTGTACAGCTGTTATTTGCTGTGTATAACCTTATTTTGCAGGGGGGTCCCCAGGGCCGGGCCAGAGGAAAGCCCTGGTGGTAAGTGCAAACAGTGTGGGTACTTGTGTGGTGTATCAGGGATATTGTGAAAGTGATTACTGTGTATTGTTCCGGCCACTAGTAAGGAAAGAGGGGGGTTACAGTGTCCTGGAAGGCTGTGCCCAGGTTAGCTTGACCATTACCAACTCTGAGGCACCTGTTTCAGGAACTCAGGCCCCTTAACCTGCTACTAGCCAAGCAGGCAGGGGTAGTAGCCCTTGGGATAGCACCACCTAGGGGTTATATATATATATATATATATATATATATATATATATATATATATATACATATACACACACACACACACACACACACACACACACATATATATAGGGGATACATGATGGGTAGAAGTGGAATATGGCAAATATTTTCCACGACTGCACAGTGACTTCCGGA
Organism: Neoceratodus forsteri; assembly: GCA_016271365.2. Lineage (NCBI taxonomy): Eukaryota > Metazoa > Chordata > Ceratodontiformes > Ceratodontidae > Neoceratodus > Neoceratodus forsteri. Next base: position 1,067,053,971 of record CM057450.1, on the reverse strand, counting down.
TACTCACTAGTTGCATAGCGGAACCACAAGTGATAGTATCCAGAGGTCACTGCACAGTCATGAAAATATTTGCCATATTCCACGACTGCCTATCATGTGTGCAATTTATACAATGGGGGCTCATTTTATGCTTGTTTAATGTATCAGAGTGTTTTTTTCTGTGTCTGTGGCGTTCCTCCGCTAACTTTCTGGAACTGCTTTTTATGAATGTGGAGTTGCTGTGCTTTCAGATTGGTCTTTTCTATGAATGGGGTCTGTTTCTGTGATCAGATTGGGTGCTTCTCTTCTCTGTAAGTTGAGACTGATTGTTTGTTGTGCTATCGTGATGCGTAATGGGCTGTATTGTGGGAGCGGGCAGGACTTTCACTTGCGAACCGGGACAGAGCGTGTGTTGGAAAAGGCTTTATTTTTTATTTTAACATGTGTTTTGGGTGGTTTGGCGTTTTATTTGGATTATTTAGGGGGTGGTGTGTTCTGTTTATAACATTGTTTGGACATTTTATTTGCGCGTCCGATCCAGTTTATTTCACCAGCAAGACATGTACACCATTTTCGGTTTCATGGCAGATCTGTATCATTTCTTCCTGTAGCTTGACTGCTTTTAGGTGTTTTTTTTCGTGTCAGTTTGTCGATCCTCTGTGGATGCTCGGCTACCAGAGGCTCTGTTTTACTTCTTTTGTGATCAACTGCTTCAGGAATCAAAGCTATGTTTCATTCTTTTGCCAACAGATCTGAATGGAGGACAGTGTGTTACCGTGGAAAACAGCAGTGTGCAGAACCGCATGAAACATCCATGGCATTCTCAGGGCACAGTGTGTTTTTCAGGTGAATGCAATTAAACATGTAAATGGGGTTTGCAAAAAGTAGATCTGACAACAGTATGTAAAGCAGCTTTATAGTACTACATGAGTACAGTGATAATAAATGACCCTGACGTCGGCACAGTGTGTGCAAATGCAATTTATTATCACTGTGCTGACGGCTGCATTTATCTCACTAGAGTGTAAATACATGAATTTATCAAACAAATAGCTCTCACCTCTATTGTATAAATATAAATATATTATAGTGGTGTGGTAGCACCACTTTAGTTAGGGTTGAGTGCAAACTTTTATATTAAACCCGAAATTCTGAACCTTAACTCGAACCATTCATAGAAACATAGACTTTGACGGCAGAAAAGGACCACTTGGCCCACCCAGTCTGCCCATTTCCCTACCTACTGGATAAGCTGCAGATTCTAGTTAACCAACAGCCTGCTTCCTGCAACCCCGCACTATAATTGCTTTGTGTCTGTCCCAAGCATGTTTGAATTCCCCCACTGTTTTAGACCCAACGACCTCCTCAGGAAGGCTGTTCCATGTATCCACCACTCTCTCCGTGAAAAAGAATTTCCTCACATTACCCCTGAGCTCAAAATTTGGCATGCATAATCTCTAGTGGTAGTTCTCTTGACATGCCAAACGTTGTGTGAATCAGTTTTGTAGTTTCTGAGATACAGAGTGTCAAAAAATCCTAAATTTACAATTTTTTTTTACATTTCTTTGTCCACTTGTATCTCAGAAACAGTATTAGGGTTTGCTCTGAAATTTTCAGGGTAGAAAGCCTTTGGGTCACAGATGTGCCTTTTGGAGGTTTGGTGAAAAAATATTAATCTGTTCAAAAGTTATACAATTTTTAATTTTTCCCATTATTTCCTATGGAAATTTATATACACCAGGAGACGAAAGTTAGAACTTTCTTACGATAGAGTACTTTAATAGTACTACCTTCTTTTACATAAAGAAAGGTTGCAGTTTATTGCAAGTACCACCTTCTTTGCGAAAAGGTCAGTTGTTTTCACAAAGTTCACTATAATGCGAAAGGTGGAGCTGCTTTGTATTCGCCATCTTGTTTGCCGCTTAGCAAAGATTTTCACTTCCAGAAACTGCAAAATACAATTAAAAATAAAAAAAACATCAGAACATAGCTAAAAAGGGGTCGTTCAGCTGTATTCAGATTTTTTTTATTTTTAAGTGGTCCCAAACATGCCCCGAAATCTTGGGTGCCGGGCTCAGCCAGAGAATGGCTTTTAGCCCGTTCTCTGTATGAGAAGAGTGGTATTTTCTTGACATATGCTGCCAGCTGCAGAGTCAGGGTTCACGCGCTCTGTTTTGCTGCTCATTACTGGCAGCTTCTGCTGACATCGGGATGCCCAATCCTCAAGTCAGCACAGCAACAACCCCCCCCCCCACCAAAAAAAACTGTCAGACACTGGGTAGCCTACTCCCAGTGTCCCCAAATTATATTTTTAAACAGCCGACATTGGGGTGCCCAATCCGAGTCAGCACAGCAACAACCCCCTCCCAAGCTATGGGACACTGGGTAGCCCATTCCTGGTGTCCCCAAATTATGACGCTTTACTGCCGATATCGGGTGCCCAATCTCTGAGTCGGCACAGAGATGACCCTCCCAACTGTGGGACATTGAGTAGCCCACTCCCAGTGTCCCCCAAATCTTAATTTGTATCCTGTAAAAAAAAAAATAAATAAATCCCAGTCTTTTTTTTACCCTGAAAAAAAAAAAAGAGAATGTTCCCTCGTCTCTCCCCATCCTCCTCCCCATCCCCACCTCCCTCTGCGCAACCACCTCTCACCCCATACTTACATCCAGAGGTCAGCGCTGTCATCTCTGTGGACTGGGACACGTCTGTATTCTTCAAAGCCGAACTGTGAGCTGAGGAATCAAGGTAAGCGCCGTATAATGGGGGTTTCCAACTGATGTTGATACCTTGGTGAAATTTAGGAATTTTTGCACTAAATTTTCAATATGGGGTTCTTGGGACCCCACCTTATGAACACAGTCACTGTCACTTTGTTTCTCAGTCTCGAAAGGTGATTTTGCAGTCACTGCGTGGAATCACTTTTCAGGACCGATTAACGAAACAGTGCCACTGTTCATGAGGTGGTGTCCGAAAAAGCCCATGTTGCAAATTTTGTGAAAAATTCCAAAAAATGACTGCGTTATGAGTGTGCATTGTGCAGTTTCTATGCATGCTTGTCATTTTGCCAATTTTTAATATTTTCACCCCAGATTTTTTTTCACATCCTGCCCAGAATGCATTTTTGCACCTGTGGCGCAGAATGGTGCGGTCGCTGTGCAAAATCAACTTTTGGGATGGTTTAACAAAATCACAATGCAACTGTTCATGTGGGGAGGTCCCAAAAAAACCATGTTGACAATTTGGTGAAAGAAATTCCATGAAATGACTGAGTTACGAGCATGCGTTGCGCAGTTTCTATGCATGCTTGTAACTTCGCAAATTTTTCATGTTTTCACTACAGATTTTCAATATTACCATTTTTCACACCACCTCATGAATAGTACAGCTGTAATGTTTCAACTCCTGCCAAAAAATGTTTTTCTGCACCTGTGGCGCAAAACAGCATTACAGTTCCACATTATTACATTTCAACAGGGATTTGAAAGTTTTCTGTACTGGGTACGTGTGATGAGGTGATAAGAAGGTCATGTTGAACATTTGGGGTGAAAATTATTTAAGATGACATAGTTATGCCTATTTGTTGCGATTTCGCTACGCCTGTTCGTAACTTTATGTGTGGACGTGCAGGGGCCAGAGACCCCTGTTTTTCCACAGCTAGATACATATGTGCATCTGTGGAGGGATGGGAGCGCAGGGTCTGAAGGACTCTGCACTACCACTGTGACATATTGATACTGTTGTACTATCTGGATGGAGGGATGGGACACCTGTGCTCCCACTATGACATATGGACACTGTTATACTACCTAGATGGAGGGATGGGAGTGCAGGGTCCAAAGGACCCTGGCACTCCCACAGTAAAATAAAGGATAAAATTATACTACAGATGAAGCCACTTAATCGGGACGTGGCTAATGGGGACATTCAGTTAATTGGGATGTTTCCCTGGTAACCAATTCATTCACCATTGTGCTCTATTAGTGTTCAAAGGGATGGCTGATTTGGTTAATTGGGACATTTTTGAGGCTATCTAAGATTTCCAATCTTTGTCAGCAGAACTACTGAATACCTGAGCCACAATAACCATTAAATGGAATGAATTTTCTCACTGTCAAAAATAAAGCTAACAAACTGAGAAGCCACTTGGGCATTTATAGTAGGATTTGCTCTGAAGCCCATCAGAGCAGAATTTGGGACTTTTTTTAAAGTATTACAAATATTCAAAAGTATAATGTAATACCTGTGTATTTTATTAAGTGAAACGGCAGACTACGGTTCTGTACACGGTAATTTTTTTTCCATATGTTGGTAAGGTGGCGTTCTCCCAAATGTCATAAAAATGTCCACCCATTTTGTTTGGAAAACAGCCTCTCCTGATAATAGGGATAACTGCCTCATAGGGACAAATTGCTGTGCATGCAGCCGTCCCCATTAAGAGGCTTCATCTGTATCTGAAAAAGAAGAGAAATTCATTGCAAAAAAAAAAAAAAAAAAACTCGGTTAATGTGAATACTGCAGCGACAAAAGTAGAGAAAATGAGGTGTTGGAGTTGCAACCCTAGCAGCCCCACCCCCAGGGTTCCCACCCTTACCACTTCACCCCCCCACTACTCCACCATCCACACACAACAGGTGTTGGGATATGCCATGGGGTCACCAGGCCTAACTCTCACCCCATTCCATATATAAACAAGCTGACATGGTACAGTATAGGAGAATGGGGTGAGAGTTAGCCCTGATGACCCTATGGCACACCCCCAACACTTGGTGTGTGAAGGGTGGAGTGGTGGGGTAGGAACCCTGGGGTTGGGGCATTAGGGTTGGAACTCCTAACACCTCATTTCTCTACATTTGTCGCTATAGTATTCACCCTAACTGATGCATTAATGGAGTTTTTGGCAATGAAAATATATATATATATATCTATCTATATATACACACACACACACACACACACACACACACACACACACACACACACACATATTTACCCTCATCTCTCCACTAACTCTGCATTTCCTTAAGATTATCTATGGTCAAAACGTTAATTCTAATTATTTTCAGTGTTTCATATTACCATTTTGTATTATTACAGGCAGTACCACCATCAACCATATAGCCATACAGTGCACACACAGGTTCAAATAGAGGTAGAGGTGGAAGAGGCAAGCATCAGTCAACTCATCAAAACTGAACTTCTGATGAGTCACAGCTCACCACTTCTCAACCCTGTGTGTGTGTGTGTGGGGGGGGGGTATACCACTCTCACCACTTCCAACACTAGCAATATGTTACAAATGACAAATGGTTGCTGGAGACTGCGAGAAAAGGCTTAGTCTACCTTTTGTTACACACCGAAAAACAAATTATGTCATATTGCAATGTAGTTACATTTTATATTTCTAATATTGCTATGAGGCTGATAAGATGTGTACATGGTGTTTGTTTTTTTCTTCTTTATTAGTTTCTGTGATACCTATCGAGCACTGACCCTTGTATCTGTTTTGACCCTACTTGATAGGGTGGTTGACTAGCCTGCACCCTTCCTCTACCATACCTTCTCATCTCTATTGGACCTCTTGACTGTCCGGCCTCTCTTTTCTACCTTAACACTTGTCTGACTACCTATGTATCCATCCCACCTTTCATCTGGCCCCCTGCCTTCTGATCTCCCCCCTCCTCTTGCAGTTATCCCCCACCGTATATCTCACATGGTTTCTGCTTCAAACCTAGCTTCCTTCCCCCCACTTGCCTTACTATCTTCTTTGGTTCCCTACCTCCTGCTGTCCCCTTTTAAGTAAATCCTCCAATGTTAAACATTGCATCTCCAAGCACTGTTTACATTTCGTATTATCTAGGGCTCTGGTAGTTGCCCTATCAGCTTTACTGTTATGTTTTTTAACAAATGTTGTATTACTATTAACTGTTTTCCCTATGATGCAAAGTGTTATGCTGCTTATTATTACTGTATCTTTCTGTCCTAATGTTGTATTACTGTAAACCGCATGCCATGATGTACAGTATAGTGTAATGTTGCTCTGTATCTGTTGTATGTTTGTATAGGTCCATCCAGTTTTGTACTCTCCTGGGTCATGCCTGAATTTTTGGGATAGTGCACTTACCCAGTAAACAAAAACTAAATAAATACAAAATGTTCAAGCCACATTCTTCAACAAAGGTGGCAGCAGTTAAAATGAAATGTTTAAAGGCTAGGGCTGGCCAGTTTGTGCAACAGCAGCAGTTGTGGTATGCCGACAATTCCCATTCAGCTGAGAATGCAGAGATTGCACTAATTCTGGACTATTCATTACATTTAAAGTCCCTGGACTGAAGGCCAGCATCATTTAAAGGTGGACTGATCAGCTATTTCTGTATTTATTTATTTGAAAATACTCCCCTAAGAAAACCCCATGAGCTGCATCTCATTTCCATGGGGATCCCAGGGGGACAGCAGCAGTCAACAGGTTGACAGTCCAGCAGAACAGTTACATAGTTATTTATTCATATGTAATTTCTGATCAGGAAAGGAACACTAAGCTGTTAGAGCTTGTTTCCAGGTGCATCCTGGGGGTGGGTTACATGGGACTGTTTTGACCGGGGGCTGACCATGACAACAAGCTCTGCAAGAAGGGATTTATAAAAGCCAGTCAAAGTCTTCTAAGACAGAAAGGAAGAAACTCCCATAAAACTCAAATGATTTAGAAATCTAATAGAGAAACAGGCTGAAAAAACATGAAATACACAGAGACAGTAACTTATTTGTGAATCTGGTTGCCATGGGCTGCAAGAGAAACTGCACACTCTGACAAAGTAGTGCAACGGTTGCAACTTTTTGATGCGTCTCTTTGTTGGCAATATTGTGACAACCAAGAAAATTACAAATCTGGTCCTTTTGTCCAAACTTTGAATGCTGACATTGGGCCAGGTTCCTTGTTTGTTTTACGTTGTCGGGGTAAGGGGGCCATGCTGGACTACGTGATTTCAGCCATTACACCAGAGAACTCCCTTACTCTGCTTTGATACGTGCCATGGGATCATTAACCTCCACCAGTACAGTGACCAGAGAAGGAGGGAAGGGACTTTGGTTCCATGTCTCACCCGGAAGTAAGCACCTCAACAGTGCTGTATCCCCCTCGTACCACACTACAGTATCAGTTATGGGCAGTACCTCACGTAACTGGTCTGGAACTAGAACAGCTGACTTTCCGGTCATCCAACCCTAGAGGCATATGTGCTTCCTACAGAGTAGGACACAGATATGTGGCTAAAATATGCAAGGTAAAAAAACAAACCACAAAGGTAAGCTAAGACCAAGTCCTCAGCAGAATATGGTACCAGTAAGGGTTGGTACGTATATAGCAGAGAGTATGAAGAGGTAATGGGAGTGGGGGTTCAACCTTGGAAAAAGCTATTACCATAGCCATTACTATCATTTGATTATTACTGCTATTATTATTTGCACTATCAGAATTAACCCTTTCCTTCCCTGGCTCCTCGTTCCTCTTCCCGAATACAATTACTTTTGGTGCTTTTTGCATTTAACTACTATGTCACCGCATTCTACTGTGTGCATTGTATTTGTGTTGAATCTGTTATTGCAATGTGTGGGTTTTCCATGGGGCTACAGTGGGTTGGTACAGTTCTTCAGGAGGGCAGCTTGTCATTTTACTTTCCTTGAGTGGAGGCACCACACAATTACTTTTCATTTTAGAATCACGAACCACAGCAGGAGTTCCTCGACCCACGCCCACAATCTTGTTTGAACTCGTAAGGTAAGCATAGCATTGTGGCAGCCACGTATATTCATTTATTTTGTTATCCGGGTGGACACTCTGAGCCAATAGCCCTTCTTCAGCTGTGACCCGGAGCTGATAAAATAACAGCCAATAGTTAGAAACATAGAATCTGTTGGCAGAAAGGACTGCTTGGCCCATCCAGTCTGCCCAGATGTTCCCTGCCTAGTCCTTCTCCTTAGACCCTAACTGGTCTTGGGTGACCCTCCCTCTTCCCTGCCTGTTTACTAATATTCCCCTAAGTCTATCCCATACATGCTTGAAGCCCTCCACTGTTTTGCCTCCACCGTTTCTGCTGGTAGTCTGTTCCAGGGTGTGTATCACCCTTTCTCTGAAGTAGTGCTTCCGCACATCCCTTTTAAACTCCTCCCTTCAGATTAATCGCATGTCCCCTGGCTGTGGTGCTCCTCATTTGAAAAGCCTCCCCTCTTGCACCTTGTTCACCCTGTGAGGTGCTTGTAGGTCTCCTTCATGTCCCCCCCTCGCTCTCTCTTCCAGGATGTACATGTTGAGATCCCTCAGTCTCTCCTTATAGGGCTTTCAGTGCAATCCCAGCACCATTTTAGTTGCCCTCCTCTGGACTACCTCCACTCTGTCTCTGTCCTTTCTGAGATGTGGCTTCCAGAACTGGAAACCATACTAATAGGTAGGGTGTCACTCACGCTACAGTGGCAATACCACCTTCCTCCTGACAGAGATACCCCTCTCCCTATGCACCACAGCATCCCATTTAGCCCTACTGCTTTGTTGCACTGTCCTGCCACTCTGAGGTCATCAGTCATGATAACCCCAAGGTCCATTTCCTTTTTACTGACTGACATTAACACCCCCCCCCCAAATCCTATACTCTGCTCCTGGGCTCCTAGGTGCCTGATTTTGCACTTTTTGGCACTGAACCCCAACTGTCACGATCTTGACCACTCCTTGAGCTTCCCCAAATCCCTGCGCATTCTCTCCACCTCTCCGATGTGTTCACCCTATTACAGATTTTGGAATCCTCTGCAAAAAGGCATACAATCCCTTTAAGTTCTTCTGCAATGTCACTTATGAAGACACTAAAGAGGACCAGGCCCAGCACTGAGCCCTGCAGCACCCCACTGGTTACTCTCCCATCATTACAGTGAGTGCCATTAACCACCACCCTCTAATGCCTTTCAGTTAACCAGTTTCTAACCCAGTTCACCACTTCAGATCCCACACTTATGCTGCTCAATTTTTTAAGCAGTCTCCTGTGTGGCACTGTGTCACAAACACAGTAAGTTATATTATACATCGTGCAATATGCAGAATTAAATTATATATACTGTTGCACCCACTAATGCAATCATTTAAAAACAATTGTAATTCGACTAACCAATTAAGAAGTTAAGTTGCTTTCAAATGCAGTATGCAGACAAAATGCTTCGCTTATCTACAGCACTGGTTGTGAGGCACAAGGCAAAGCAGAGTGCCTTACACCACCTACGTATGTATGACTGGACATCTTGGAGGGCATATAGTGCTTTTTATAAATAGTTCTAAGAGTTTTAAAAATTAATGACTGATCAGCTGCGAGATCCGAACTGTCCAGTCATACTGAAATAACTGCACAATGTGACAGTTCACAGCCAATCAGATTGCTGGATTTTTCCAAGCTATCTGATAAAAAGGTTTACAAGTGTTGGGATATGGCTGCTCTTGTATTTGATTAAGACATGTAATGGTATACTAGCCATCTCATCACAGGCCAGACACTGTTTCAGTCATCAGCATTCAGGACTTCTACCCATTTTATATGTTCACATAACACACTGCCCAAGAAAGAGAATATATGGCAAAACATCTACACAATCACACAGTAAAACTATTCTCTTACATGACCTTCAATATCCATATTTAAATCAAATCTAAAGGGCCATCCGACAGCCCAGTGTTGTGTGTCGTGCTATCATACAGGAAACGAGGGTTCAGGAGCGAGCATGAGGGAGCCAATCAATGGGCAGCCACGATCGTAAGGTGTTAGCAGCAGTACTTCTTTCACCAGAGACCCCATGCAGAACCAGCAGGAGGTGGGTGGTCATGGGAGAATCCTACTGCCTGTCAGAATGTTACTGTGAATAAGCCTATGGCTTAATTTTTTTCTATCCTAGTACATAATAAAATAATGTTGATGAAGAAATACATGTATTTTATAGACATTCAGTTTGTGGGCTTAAGAGCATATTCCACAGCTTTGGATAACCTGTCTGAGAAGGAAATGTCCAAATGTTGAGAAAGTCACGAAAACTGCCTTGGGTGTAGACACGAATACCTGTTATTTATTTTTTCATTGTCCTCTAATGCCCCTGAAGTAACACCAATGGCAATCTTGGTCCCAAGCCAGGGCAAACACTGCACTGATCAATTGTAATCTGTTTCAATGCGGTTAAACGTTCCTGACTCATGCTACAGTGCTTAAACAGAATCATTGGGCATATCAGCTTACAAAGAAAAACAGCATAGATGACAACTCTTGGTATCTGCATTGCAGTCGTTCACATGAGCTGGCTCTTCAAATCCAAACCTCTTATAAATCGTGCTCCCCCTCCCCCCCCCAGTCAAACGAGTCACCCTTAGGTTTTGTAACTGTCACAGTGATTTACACAAAGTTTGAGACTTCAGTGTCACACTAAGCAATGCACTGTGCAGTACTGCTTCGGCAGAATCTTAATTAACCAAACCCCCGGCAGGATACAATGATGAAAAGGTTGACAGAAAAAAAGCTCACCAACTCCTAACACCTGACTACAGAAGTAGTTCTGCGTTCTTCTCCCCCATGTGCAGTATTTTATATTATTTCATCACATTTGTAACAAATAATTCTTGTGATCCTGTCAATGCCTACATAGTTCACAACCCCCTACTTACTGCATGTATATGCCACTAAATCATTTCCTCCCCCTCTCCCTCACTATTTCACAATCTAAATAATCAGAGCAGAATGCATCACTCCGGAGTAGGGTGCTGGACATTTATCCTCATAAACAAGTATAAACGCACTATGTATAGCTATCCAGCAGGTAGTTAAAAAATGTGCATCACTGCAATGAACCATACTCAGAGTGAGAGTGAGTGTGTGTGTGGTTCCCACAACATTCCTTTTTTCTGGAATTTAGCCATGGGAAGGACTGGTTGTGTGCGCAGTATCACAAAATGCACAATGGCATGATTCACATGGTGCAAGGAAGCAGCAAAGAATCCATGGGCATAAACAAACCAGCTTATTGGTTAAGTTGCTCAGGAAAATCAATTTTTTTAAATAAGCTGTGAGCAAATAATAAAATCAGGCAAGCAGGGCTTATTAACTTTAACCCATACTCAGGATTCCTGGCACCAAACCAACCCATCCTTCACATATGGAGGGACTGCATGCCACCCATGGTTTGCTAAAACTTAATATTGGAGAAGGAAAAACAAGATCACTGGAGGGCTGTTTGGTCCCCCACCCCCATCTACATGCCTCACTACAGCAACAGTTTATGTAAACTAAATGAATCTATCTACAGGATCTACCTACAGTATCTATCAGCAGTGTAAATAAAATACACACATATCAAGGTTATTTTCTTTGCCAGGAACCTTCAGTGAGAATATCATGATGTTCTTCCATTAGGTGGATGACAAAGCAAATATTCTCACAACATGGTCTTCATAATAGAGGCCGGGAAGCATTTCATTCCAGGACTTGACTGTACTCAGAAACAGAGTGAGCCGGCAGAAGGCGGTCTTGCAATCTATAAAGTCTGCTCAGTGTGGAGTAACATGCCCCTTAGAGAATCATAGAAGCCTGATGGCAGAAAAGGACCACAGCGGCCCATCTAATCTGCCCTTTTATCCCCCCTGCACCCCCCCACCAGCCCCTGCCCCCCCACTACTCAGCCCCATATGTCTGTCCCATGCCCTCTTGAATCCCTCCACCAATTCAGCCCCCACCACTTCTTCTGGTAGTCTGTTCCGGGGCACCACCACCCTCTCTGTGAGGAATCACCCTCTCACACTGCCCCTGTATCTTACTCCCTGCAGTCTGAGGCTATGCCCTCTAGTTCTGGCCCCTCCTTCATCTTAAGTAAATACTCTTCCCCTACTTTGTTGAGCCCCTTCACATATTTAAATGTTTTAATCATGTCTCCCCTTTCCCTTCTAGTCTCCAGCGTGTACAGATCCAGCTCCTTACACCTCTACTCGTATGACTTCCCTTGTATACCCTGCACTATCTTGGTTGCCCTTCTCTGAACCTTCTCCATCCCATCTATGTTCTTGTGGAGGTGTGGCCTCCAGAACTGGACCCTGTACTCCAGATGCTGCCTCACCATGGCTTTGTAGAGGGGCATTATTACCTCCCTCCTCCTACTAGTAATGTCCCTACCAATGCACGCCAACATTCCATTGGCCTTTCCCACCACCCTGCTACTTTGGTTCCCTACCTTAAGATTGGATGAGACAATGATCCCCAGATCCATCTCCTGTTCTGTTACTTTGATTGTCTCCCCTTCTAAGGTGTATCCTGCCCATGTGTTTCTACTCCCCACGTGCATCACAGCACACTTTTTGGCATTAAATTTCAGCTGCCACTTCTCTGACCACTCATCAAGCATCTTCAGGTCCTGCCTCATGTCCTCCACCCCCCCCCGTGTGTCAACTCTATTACAGACCTTTGTATCATCAGCAAATAGGCACACCCTCCCCCTCAGACCGTCTGCTATATCGTTGATGTAAATGTTAAGAAGAGGTCCCAAAACTGACCCCTGGGGCAAACCACTCTTCACACCCCCATCCTGGAGTACACACCATTTAGCACCACCCTCTGGGTTCTTCCTGTGAACTAGGCCTCCACCCACCTTGTTATTTTCCCACCCACCCCTAGACTTTCCAGCTACCTCACCAGCCTTCTGTGGGTGACCGTGTCAAAGGCCTTACTAAAGTCTAGATAGGCCACATCCACTGCCCCTCCATGGTTGATCACCCGAGTCACCCAATCAAGAACTCAATCAGGTTCCTCTGGCATGACTTCCCTTTGTGAAGCCATGTTGTCTGTTGTCGTGCAAGCCACCCTCTCTTTGATTAGCGCCTCCATCATCTTCCCAGCCATTGAAGAGAGGCTGACAGGTCGACAGTTCTCCATCACCTCCCTGCTTCCTCCATTGGGTGAAGGTACCGCGTCCAGCATCTTCCAGTCCACTGGCACCCTCCCAGTATCCATGGACAACTTTAATAGCCTTGTCAATGGGGCGGCCAACTCCTCCTTCAATTCCCTGATCACCCTGGGGTGTAACCAGTCTAGCCCCATTGCCTTGTCTACCTTCAGTCTTTCTAGTTCCTCCCTAATGCTATCCACAGTGAACAGACTCTGTTCCATCCATTTGCCCTCCTTCCCCTTCATCTTTAGCTCTGGTCCCCCTACTGTCTTCCGACTCCGTAAATATCGAGCAGAAGTACTTATTCAAAACCTCTGCTATTTCACAATCCCCTTCTAATTTTATCCCTCCCTCCTTCCCCCTTCAGCCTTGTAATCCCCTGCCTTGGCTTCCTCCTCTCCCTAACACATCTGAAAAAGAGTTTTGTCCCCCCTTTTGGCCACAGTGATGGTCCCTCCGTGTAAGAATCAGAAACTGTAATGCTGTCCTGTAAGGAAGGGAAGGGATCGTAACTCTGGCTGAACTGCAGGCCAGCTGATCCTTTCCATTTCCTGGTCCACTCACCATGCCCCCATGCTTGGAGGTTTTGTGACGTCCTATGAGGGAGAGCATGGGAATGCGCCACCACTGAATCCTATGGGGGGGGATTTTCAAAACATTGTTATCATCTTTGAGCTACCTTTGCCACAAATGAAAGCCACTGCTCAACTAATAGGGGCCCTATTAGTTAAGCAGTGCCTTTCATTTGTGGCAAAGCTAGCTCAAAGATGCATAATAATGTTTTGAAAATCTCCCCCTGTAGAAAGCAATGGGGCACATCCCACGCCCTCCCTGGTAGAATGTCACAAAATGTGCAGTCCCGGGGGCATGGTGAGTGGACTGGGAAGTGAAAAGGATCAGCTGGCCTGCAATTTGGCCAGAGTTACAATCCCTTCCCTTCCTTACAGGACAGCATTACAATTTCCAATTCTTACATGGAGGGACTATCGCCATAGGACATATGAAGCTCAAAACTGCATTTAGGAAGGTCACATCCTCACTTTAAATATGACACAGGCAAAATAAAAATGTGTTATTTTACTTATGATCCACTTGTGATCCCGTGACATCACTTGTGAATACACCACATGGTGTCATGGGATCACAGACCACTTGTTAAAAATTAGGCTTTTTTTTTTTTTTTTTTTTTTTAATCAGGCCCATGTTATATCTCAAATATATTACACAAATGTGGATTGGAGTTGAAGCTAATAAGAGATAACCATTTCCCCAACAGTGAAAATGTAACTGACATTGGGTAAGAAGAAATGCCCAGAGCCACAGGCTGGAGAATTACTGACACCAGAGGTCACTTTCAACTACTTTTCTTATTCAATTGTTTAACCAGGAGTGGCACACTAAGCTGACAGCATGTTTACAGGTGCGACCTGTTAGCACAGAAAGTTAAGTGACTTGCTCAGGGTCACACAGTATGTAAGTGGGGGCTGTGGAATTCAAACCCAGGTCTCCAGATTTGCAGCTCAGAGCCTTAAACCACTGCACTATACTGCCTCCTTTTAACTTGAGGGTCAACAGTATTCTATTAGCCAAGAACTCTAGCCCATGTTTTTTGCAGTATGCACTGATTTTTTTTTCTTACATAGGACTACTTGGTAAACACAGCTCACCCTAATAATATTATGCTATATAACAAAGATTTGTATTTATTTATTTAGCTTTTGTTAACCAGGTAAGCACACTAGACAAAACAGATGCCTATTTTCAGGTGCGACCCAGGAGGTTACAAAGAAGCAGATTACAAAACAGGTTGTGCAGAGCTCAGGCAGATAAATATACAGGTATTTCAAAGAGGAGGCAGGAGAGGCAAATTAAAAAAAAAAAAGCATACAGTAACATACACAGGAGCAGGTAAATTAATATATAGACATTTCAAACTGTAAATAGAGAAGCAAATTTCAAATACCATAGAGTACAAGCATGAGGAACACTGTGGGCAGTTACAGCCAGGAAGATGGCCAAGCACAGAGTTCAGGTAGGTGCCCCTCAAAGAGGGCCAGGGTGACCAGGTGTGTCATTAGTTTGGGAGGGCCAATGGCATATTAAGTACAACTGCAGGCCAAGGAGAGCAGCAAATGATCCCAGAGGGAGTTTCCAAAGCTGGTGTGGGAGGGTGTAATGCAAACAAGGGCAGGAAGGGAATTCCATAATCTCGGAGCACATGACACAAATGCTCTGTCACCCATTTGGGTGTGGGTATTGGGAATCTGGAATAACGTAGGACCATGTGACCTTAGGGAGTAAGAGGATGCGGCAGGTTTGAGGAGATCTGCCAGAACAGGAGGAGTGGCCGTTCTTACCACCTTGTCAGTAAAACACCCAAGGACAAAGCTTCGATGCTGGCCCAGTGGAAGCCAAGTAATCTCACTCTAAAAGTCGCAATGGTGGATGAGATGCTGGGCTGCAAGGGCAAAGAGGCATATATTATTGTAGGCTACGTCCCACTTTGAGAGATGAGTTTTATCAGTGTGAGCAAATGTGATGAGTCCATAGCACAACGTGGGAAGAAACACCCCACTCACCAGGGCAATACACGCAGCAGGAGTAAGACTGTTTTTTTGCTCTGTAAGCCAGGTCCAACCTATTATTTACAGCTCTGCAAACAAGATGAATATGCTTGACGAAGTCAAGCTGAGGATCAAAGGTAACTCCCAAGTATTTGACAGAGCTGGTGACCATCAAGGGGGAATCATCAGTGCTGGTAATATGCAAGGGCACAGGGGACATTTTTAACTTGGCCTGGGAACCAAAGAGCATGGCCTGGGTTTTCCTGAAATTGAGGATGAGTCTGTTTCCTTTTAGCCAGGATTGTATAATGCTAAAGTCAACATTAAGATGCCAGTTGATGACACTAAAGTCATGGGAGTGAGTATGGATGACCAGGTCATCCGTGTATAAGGTGGCCCTGCAGTGGGATGGTACAGTGGGAAGACTGTTTACAAATAGGGAGAAAAGGATGGGCCCAAGGACAGATTCCTGGGGAACTCCAGATTTAACAGGGATGAGCTCAGAGAGGGCCTTGTTAAATTTTGTGAGTTGCTGGCATCCTTGGAGGTAATTGGAAAACCACCCAAGGACAGGCGTGGAAAAGCCAAGGGACTGGAGTTTTGAGCACAGCATGGTCAACCAGGTCGAAGGCCTTGTAAAGGTCAATGAAGATGGCACCAGTGAGTTTGCCTTGATCCATGGCAACCCTGATCTCAGAGGTAACCTTAGCAAGGGCAGAGGAGGTGCCGTAGCCCTTACGGAAGCCATGTTGGGCTGGGGTCAGCAACTCATGTGACTGCATATATTCAGAAAGTTGGGAAGCAACAACTTTTTCGAGGAGTTTGCTGATGGCGGATAAGATGGCAATGGGTCAGTAGTTTTCAAGGTTTTTAGGATCACCTTGTTTGAGAACCAGGACCACCCTTGACACCTTCCAAAGGTCAGTGATATCCTCAGTGGAGAGTGACAAGTTTAAGATATGAGAGATGGGTAAGGCAATGAAGGGGGCACCAAGGTGGAGGAGTTTGGGTTCCAGGTTATCGTGCCCAGCACTAGAGTGAGGGGAAAGACCAGAGAGTAGTCTCTGTGTCTCCCACCTGGACACCGCCTTGAAACAGAACGAGGGACTAGGGACAGATTTGGACTGGAAGCAGGGAGGCATGCCTTGCTTACCAGGATCCGGATGAGGAAACAGGGAGGTATATGCAGACAGGTCAGATAAGTGAGAATTAAAGGCATTAGCAATTGTGAATGGATTGTTACAATTTGTACCACCTATAGTCATGTCTGAGACATCCCCTTTTGAGGACCCACTATGTTTTTGATATTTTGCTAGAAATTCCTAGGGTCTCTGGCTCTGGATAGCAAGGCAGATTTGCAGAAATTACTCTTTGCTGACCTAATAGCATTTTTGCACAAATTTCTGAGATGTCTGTATTCCTGGTAAATAGATATGTCATGCGAGGCCTTGAAACTAGCCCAGCATTATCCCTAGACTTCATAAGAGTGAGTAGGCTACCATGGAGCCAGTTTGTAGCAGTACCCCTTACTTTCCTTTTTATAAGAGGGCCCTGCTTGTCTTGCAGGGCAGTAAAGATGGCAAGAAAATTGCTTAGGGCAGTAGAAGTGTTAGGAGATTCCAGTACTGAGGACCAACCTGTGTGCCCCAGGTCTGCGTGGATGGATTCCAAGTTAAAGTTGGAGAAATCCCTTATAAGGAGGATTTTTTGTGAAATCCTTGGTGGGGAGACCTTCCAGACACAGAAGATAGGGGTGTGATCCAAGACAGAGTCCGCGAATGTGCCAGAGTAGGCCACCCTCTCTGGTCAGTTAGGCAACACCCAATCAAGGAGAGTACTTCCCCCCCTTTGTTGAAGGAAGCTTGGCAGGCTCCTGGATAAGTTGAGGGAGGGAGAGCCAGCCAGCAGGGGCTCGTATTGTCTAGCATTGCCCCCTAACCAACTGAGGTCATGGTCACCTAGTAGCAGCAACTCGTTCTTATGGACCACAGGAGTTATGGAGTCAAGGAGGTATGTTAACCCTTGCGAGGATTGTATCCGAAGACTAAATGCAGTTTTTTTTTGTACTGCCCAGCAGAAGTACATGAAAGAACTCACACGAGGGCAAGGAGGGCAGCTGGTGGGGTATAGAGGATACATTTAGGTGATTTTTGTAGTAGACCAGTATCCAACCCCCTCATTTTTTACCAGCATGGTCAAGCTTGATTTGGTTGAATCCAGGGAGAGCACATGCAGAGTCAGGGGTAGTGGACTTCAACCACGTTTCAGTAACATCAAGGATGTCAGGCTTATAGTGACCAACCCAAGCAGCAATTTCAGCTAGGTTTGGCACGAAGCTACGAATGTTTAGGTAGGCTATTTTCAAACCTTTGGTGGATAGCCAGCTATGGGGGGGTGGAGAAGTTAGAGGAGACATGAGGAGATTGGGGGGGGGCAGGGTTTAGTTCTATGTCTACTGCCAGGACAGTAGTAACAATGGAAACAATATGAGGCATGATAGGGAGTGATGACTCCTGGGGGGCCTAGTTTTGCCTAGGTAACGTTTGGCCAACTTTGTGGTAAGCAAGATAGACTTAAAATTCAAGCATCAGGTAGGCCAGAGTTGAAGGTCTGCAGTGACAAGGTGGTTAGAGAATGTAACATCAAGCTCCTGGGGCTCTTCTGGACATCCCCTGGGGCCCACCTGGAGGGGAAAGTAATCAACAGGTGAGTAATATTAAAAGTAGGGAGGTAGAGGTAATAATGCAAGTCAGGGGGTTACGAGTGGAATAAGAGAGCACTGGCCCTGTATATTCACAGCTCAAAGAAGGCATGATTAGGAACACACCTAGGTAGCTGTTTGGAGTCAAAAATAGAACAAGGGGAAGAGCTAAATTCAAACCTATAGATAGAAGATTGGCAGAGACGACAGAGAATGGGCTAGGTAATAATAAAACAAACCTAGGTAAGCCTCAGCTTCAAGCTACTCGTGAACAGTTTCCAGTTAAAAGTAATAACAGGACACCACTGCTTGTGCTAGTGCACTTGACTGTTAAGTAAAGGCACAAAAACCCGACAGTTCAACAAAAAACAGTACCAATGCCCATCCCGCTCTGTCTCTTCCTGACAGTGAACAGATTCAGGTCTAACTAATTCTCTCTACCAGGTTATCAAAAGAGGATCCCCTTCACTACAGGGTTACTAAGGGGGTAGACTACTTCTGGAAAGATCAAGTATATAAACCACAGTTGCCTGCAATAACAGAAGATAAAGAGCAATCTTGTAAGATTTTTGAGTGCAGTCACATCAAACACGGGCACCGCTGGAAAGCCCCGCCTTTTCCCTTCACTAACAGCCAACCACTGACTTTTCACAGGTATTTAACAAGTGAGGCTGGAGGGGGTGGGTGGGGGTGCTTTTTTTTTTTTCAGCCAACAGGAGTGCACATGGAGATTTTCTGCTCCCGTGGGAGCAGAGTCAGAGAAAATTCTCATGAATTAAATAATTTAAGTCCTGCAGTCGGCTGTGCTGGGGGAGGAGGGGGTCCCAGCAAGGACCAGTCCAGACCTCCTACCCCCCAATGTCCTCCGTGCAACTATGCCGGTGCTGCTGCTTTCAGGCCAATTTAAACTGCTCCAGCAGTTTAAAATTGGCACATTTTCTCCGTCCTCTGCAGCGGGCATTCCCAGTAAACAGAAGCGCACATAGAGATTTTCTGCTTCCGTGGCAGCGGAGCAGAGTCAAAGAAAGTTCCCAAGAATTAAATAATTTAAGTCCTGCAGCCGGCTGTGCTGGGGGAGTAGGGGGTCCCAGCAAGGATCAGTCCAGACCTCCTACCCCCAATGTCCTCCGTGCAACTCCTCCATTACCCCTACTACTATTACTACTAAATATCACTTTGTAGAATCAGTTTCAGGTGCACCTCCTTGGAGTCCCTGGACCATCTTTACATGCCTGGCAGCACTAGCAGTCCTCAGTAATGCACCTCTTTCTGTGCATACAAAAGGTGCCATACTACCCTTATCATCAGTGTGTGTGTGTGTTGGGGGTGGGGGGAGGAGAGAAGACGGAAAAAAATGAAACAAAAATTGACACAAACAAAATAAAAAATAAAAAAAATGTACTGCTCACTCAAACTCCTTGGGCACAATCTATGCTGGTGAGTTACATTTGCCTTTCTTAACCATCATGAGAACTCCCCTAGTTGGCTGTGACTGTGGACTAGTGCAAGCTTCAATGGACTTGTGCAATTACTGACTTGTTCTGCCTAGTGCAGAAAACGTTATGGTCAACCCCTGAGTATGTTGGTAATAACATATGGTTGGGAGTAGGTACTGTGATAGAACAACAGAAGGGTGTGTCAAAGGTACACCCAAAACCGTAGGTTACTGCACTTCTATAACAGCCCCTATAGGCAAGATCAGAAATAATTTTTCAAGCGAAACATGCAGCTACATTTATAAGAAACAAAGAACTGAAGATTCAGAATGGTGGAGTTGTGGTTTTTACTGCCAGGTGTAGACATTAGGCGTTGGGGTTGGGGAAACAAAAGTATAACAAGCCTGTAACTAAAAGTCTACAAAGTTAAGCAAAGTGTCTTCTAACGCTTATGTTTATACAGACAAACTGGTCCAGACAGGTTTAGGCTATTTAGGTCACTCAAAAAAATCCTCATCTGGTTTATAAACTAAGGGATATGCAACAGGCCAACAGGTTACAGGGCTCGCAATTAAAAAAAAAAAAATTAATAAAAAAAAAAATAAATAAATAAAAAAATAAAAAAATAAAAACAACAACTTGACAATCAGTCACCACCTGTCCCAACCAAAACTTGGCATTCTCAGATGGCATTTACTGCCCCCTGCAGCCCCACTTTCAGAATTTGTATTAAGACTTTTTCATACATACATTCCTTTTTGCATTCAGAATGATCACCCCTCCCCCATTCAGGTAAGCAGCCTCCTCCCACCATGTCTCTCTGACCCTCCGTGGGGGCTGAAGGATGCTTTCCC
Organism: Neoceratodus forsteri; assembly: GCA_016271365.2. Taxonomy (NCBI): domain Eukaryota; kingdom Metazoa; phylum Chordata; order Ceratodontiformes; family Ceratodontidae; genus Neoceratodus; species Neoceratodus forsteri. The sequence continues at coordinate 1,067,033,488 of CM057450.1, read as the reverse complement.
ACCAGCAGTGTGTGTTCTGGGTGATTATGGGAAACGGTTACGAGGCTTACAGAATTACCCATGACCTTTAAATCAATGACTGCAAGTCACTTGGAGGCACTGGAGGGACTGTGAAGTGCCATCATACAAAGAATGGCATAATTACCTATTAACAGCTTTGAAAATTGAGAAAATCATTGCCAGTGTCAACAGCACGTTTCACACTTACCAAAAGAGATGCGAATAATTACATGCATTAATGACTGTAGCAGAATGTGATTAGTCACAGTGAAAAGACAACTCAGATCAATTTCTTAATTGCATATGCCATGTAAGCATGCTTTAATAATTGCCATGATGTTGCATGGGGGGTGGGGGAGATATGTTCCGAGTTAACTGTAACGTGCTGTGACGTACCGTTTTGTACATGCGAAAATGAAAAATTCCAATAAAGTACACTAATTTAAAAAAATTTAATTACATAGTTGTATAGCAGGCTGGCTATTTTTTTGCATCTCTTGCTGTGGTCTGCCTTTTTTCCAGTCTCAGGCTTCTTTATGTTTGCTTGTACGCATGTGCAAGAAACATAGTGCCATCATCCGAGTTTTCGGAGGTGTGGCAGCCCTCTTCCAATTCAGTCAGTGTGTTTGCAGGTGTGGCCCCAGTTCTCCAATGCCTGCTGGAGCTGTCTATGACAGTCCAAAATGCAGTGGCGTACAGTTGAAAGGGGGAGCTACGCTTCAGTGAGCAGCGATAAGATATCGCCTGCTCATGCGTCACTCCCCTATACCTACACACACACACACACACACACACGCTGCGCATACTGCGTGCTTCCTTCACTGTATAGCCGATGGGGATCTGCACCCCCCAGAGTTTTACATGCCACAAACTCGTCCGCTCCACTGTCTCTCCCCCAGAGTATAGGGTGCCATGCTGGGAGCCCACCCCAGCGTGGCAACAGATGCTGTCACCTGTGGGGTGCCCAATCCCGCCGACTCCACGCCCCCCCACAAGCGGCCCTGTACCACGCTGGGAGCCCACCCCAGCGTGGCAAACATCCCGCTGTCTCCTCCTTTGTAAAAAAAAAAACAAAAACAAACCTGCAACACAAAACGGTCCTCGCTGTCTCTGCCCCCACCCGCGCCCACCCACTGCGCACCCTACCTCCTCACACACCCCTCACCCCATACTTACCTCCGGACCTCAGCGACGATCTTGGTGGACCGGAACACGTCTGCACTCTTCAAAGCCGACCGCGAACTGAGGAAATGCCGGTAAGCTGTATAATGTAATGAATAGGGTTTTTCAACTTTGCTGCATATCTCAGGCATTTTGGCACCAAATTTTCAACATGGGGTTTTTGGGACCCTCCTCATGAATTCTGTCACTGTCATGGCGTTAATCGGGCCCGAAGGGTGATTTCGAGTCACTGCGCAGAAATCACCTTTTGGGACCGCAATTAATGGAAATGACAGTGCCAGTGTTCAGAAGGTGGGCTCAAAATGCCTATGTTGAAAATTTGGTGAAAAATTCCTAAAATGACTGTATTATTAGCGCATCGCTGCGCTGTTCCTACCACACTCGTGAGATTCGCTAATTTTCAATATTTTCACTCTGGATTTTCAACACTGCCATTTGACCACACTTCCTTATGAGTAGTACAGCTGTCATTTTTCACATCTCACCCAAAATGCGTTTCCGCGCATGTAGTGCACAATGGCACAGTAGGTGTGCGAAATCAATGTATGGCACGCATTAAGAAAATCACAGTGACACTGTTCATGAGCAGAGGTGTTAAAATGGCTATGTTAAAAATTTGGTGAAAAATTTCCCAAAAATGACTGTTTTAAGAGCGTTTGTTGTGCTGATCCTACGCACGCTCATAAGTTCGCAAATTTTCAATATTTTCACTCCAGATTTTCAACATTGCCATTTTTCCACACCTCCTTATGAGCAGTACAGCTATCATTTTTCACATCTTGCCCAAAACATGTTTCCGCCCATGTAGCGCACAATGGCGCAGTCGGTGTGCGAAATCAATGTATGGGACACATTAAGAAAATCACAGTGACACTGTTCAAGAACAGAGGTCTTAAAATGGCTATTTTGAAAATGTGGTGAAAAAATTCCTAAAAATGACTGTTACGAGCGAGCATTGCGCAGTTTCCACGCACCGTAAGTTCATGAATTTGTAATATTTTCAGTCCACATTTTCACCAGTGGCATTTTTCCACACTTCCTTATGAACAGTACAGCTGTCATTTTTCACAACATGGCTGAAATGTGTTTTCACACTTTCAGCACAAAAATGCGTGGTCGCTGTGGGAAATCATTGTTCAGGACAGATAAAGAAAATCACAGTGACACTGTTCATGACCAGAGGTCCCAAAATGCCTGTGTTGACAATCTTCTGTAAACAATTCCCAAACTAAGTACATTACGGGTGCACGTTGCACAGTTTCTACGCACGCTCGTGACTTCACCAGTTTTTTTTAATATTTTCACTGCAGATTTTCAACATTGCCATTTTTTTTTACACCTCCCTATGAACAGTACAGCTGTCATTTTTCACATCCTGTTCAGAATGTGTTTTTGCACCTGTGGTGACAAATGCCGTAGTCGCTTTCAGCTAACAAACTGTTATTGCCACTGTTCATGAGGTGGGGGTCACAAAAAACCCATGTTGAAAATTTGGAGTTAAAATACCAACAAATGCCTGAGGCATTAGGGTTTCTGACCATAACACCCCACCCTGTAGAGAATGACAGGCATCAGGGCTGTGACTTGGGATTGTCACCTGCAATGCTCATACCATTCCACCCCCACCCACACCCTGCAGCCACTGAGAGGCATGGAGGTGTACCCTGGACTCTTCGGCCCCAAAGTTCACTCCATTCTCCTATACCGCACCCATCTCACAATATTTCCTGATGGAATGGGATGCACATAAGGGCCAAAGACCCCAAGGCACACCGTGACACTTGTCGGTGTCTGCACAGTAGGGTGTGGTGAAATGGCGTGGCCATTATGCCTGATGACCCAAAGGCACACCCCAATGCCTGTCACTATCTGCAGGGTGGTGATGGGGTTGGCTTCAGTTCAATACTTCACTGCCATTCCTATTATGCAGCTCTGTAACTCCTACACTACCAATGCCAATGCCAGCAAGCAAACATTCGGCATTGACAAATGCTTGTTTTTAAAGCGCAGCTGTCATGCTTTTCTAAAAATTGCCCCCCACCTGAACCCCAGATGGATCCTTAGGCCCTTCAACTTGCAGGCTGAATTAAAAAAATATTTAATAGCCGACTATAGGGAGGGAAGGGATCGTACTGTGGCTCTGTAAAGCTGAAAGCCTGATCCCATCTATTCACTATTTGGGGTGCCACAACTGTGCTAGCAGGCTTTGTGATGTAGCAGTTAGGCAAGCACTGGGGCATGGTCCAGAGACGTCAATGGGACTGCAAGCAGTCCATGATACGTAAGCGTGTTGCATGTGCATGTCATGTCACAGACACCCACCCTTGTACCCCCCTCTTGGCCACGAGTCCAAGTTGGATCAAGTCAAGAACATTTAAATCTATCAAACTAGCTGGGGAAACAAAAGCTAATAAAGCAACTTTTTCAAGTGCAATAGTGAGATGAATATGGCTTTTCCATGGAGTGGTTGATTTCATGCTGCTAAGTCGTGGTAACATACTGCTGTTACTTTTACGTTCTATGTTCGGATTGCAGTGTGAGGCAACATTGTTTAAGCACATTAAAGTAAAGTCTGCACAGCAATTTGCTCAGCGTATTTGTTGCCATAAGGAGTGACAGTAGAAACGGTGTTTTTACACCACTTGCTTTAGTATTATGAGCCCCATACTGGGCACCCTTGCAGAATAGTTACAAACTCAGAAAAAGTCTAGGAGTTTGGGATTGTTGATACATCTGTGTGCTGTCATTTTAAAATATTTTTTCACCAAATTTTCAACATGGCCTTTTCTGCCCCGAACATGGCAGGTGACAGTTTTCAAATCTGGCTTGAGAGGGATTTTGCAGTCCCTCCATGAAATCACCTTTTGGGTAGGATTTGAAAAATTTCACCTATCAACTTCCCAAAGTAGGATCATAAAAAGATTATGTTGAAAATTTTGGGTCAAAATCTTAAAAAGTTATGATGGTACTTTGAAATTTTTAAAGTTCCCTCATAATTTCAGTAATTTTTAATTTCCTGATCCCACATTTTCAAAACAGCCTTTTGTTCACACCATCTCATGGTTATGACAGATGCCGTTTTTCAAATCCTGTCTAAAAGGTGAATTCAAGTCGCTCCGTTAAATCATCTTTTGGGCAGGATTTGAAAACTTTCACCTACCAGGTTCAAGAAGTGGGATCATGAAAAGACTATGTTGAACATTTTGGGTCAAAATCGTGTAGGCACCCTTTGGGTGCTTACTAGTTAATTTCTGGTAGCTAGGCAGAGAGACAGCTAGTGTTGCCTCTGAGTCTGGATGTGGTGCTGCCTGCTGACTGCAGGTGGGGCCCCTCTGTTAGAGGGTATAAATAGCAGGATATTTTGGCCCCAGGGTGAGATCAAAGGAGAGGCCCGGGGAGAGAAAAGTCGGGGTGGTTCGGCCTGCAAGTGTGGCTGGAGGGCCATGGCAGGGACAGCGTGGTCTGCTTGCTGCCCCAACCCTCCACCCTTGAAGACCCATGATGTGAGAGCAACGGTTCAGGTGTGCAGAAAAGGGGAGCAATGGCGCAAAGTAGACGGGGCCTGTCTGTGCATTTGGGAGCCAAAGCCTGGGGAGAAGAAAGAAAAAATGGAGGCCCGCCAAGTGAACTTTGGTACCTTGGTAAGGTAAGCACCGATAGGGCCTAAATGCCCAAAAGAAAGATTGCCCATGAGTAGTTCAGCTGCTGGGTCAGATGGTTTACTGTGGGTGGGCCTGCTATGGCAAATAGGACCTGGGGTGCAGCTTAGAAGTGGCAGCCCTTGCAGTTGAGGGCATAATGGTGACAGGGTTACCCCCTAATCCCCACGTTGGAGGCTGCCGCAGAGTCGGGACCCACGGTGTGAACCGCTTATGGAGGCAGGGAAAGTCCATTTAGGGGAGTGATGTTTGGGACCCCAGTGGGGTGGCAGTCCATTGGCAGATCTGTGTGGCACTGGCAGAAGTCCCCCTGATGTGTCAGTTCAGAGGTTGGAATCGCTGCATGAGTGAAGCGTGTTGGTAGGACTGGGATCTGGTCTGGGGCACACAAAACCCCAAAATAGGGCCCAGCCACCCGCCGAGGCATCAGCGACTGGATGTCTGAAAGGGTTCTGGTGGTTTGGTTCTTGCTATAAGAACACCTAATGAAAAGTACAGAATTAAGATCCAGAGGGGAAAGAAAAGTTTGCTCCATTAAGAAATATCCCTGGGTGGAGAAGGTATAAGATCAGGCTGGTGGAAATGAATCTAATACAGTATAAAGGTTTGGGACAGTAGAAATATCTTGTGCTGTCATAAGCCAGAGTAAAAGTACAGGCATGGAAGTGCCTGAAGAAAGAGTAAAGGGAAAGAAATGTAACTGTTAAAAGAGAGGGAGAGAGACAGACAGAAAGAACAGAGAGATGAGTCTGTGAATTGTTTCAGTGTCAATAAGCTACCTCATGTTTAGAGGCCTTTTTGACCCTAAAAATGCTGCCAGAAAATCTAGCCTTTTCGGCTGAAGGGAGATCTGCATGAAATAAATAGTCTGTTAGCACAAGAGACTGTTGCTATAGATGTCCCAGCTGTGTCAGTGACAGAACCCCACCGTTTGATAGCCCCTGCTCCATGGAGTGGCTGTTACTACTTTTCAAGTTAAATTCAATCGTTTTTATGTTTGCTTGCACGCATGTGCAAGAAATATAGTGCCATCGTCAGAGTTTTCGGAGGTGTGGCAGCCCTCTTCCAATTCAGTCAGTGTGTTTGCAGGCGCAGCCGCAGTTCTCCAATGCCTGCTGAAGCTGTCTATGACAGCAGTCTAGTAGTGCAAAAATGCAGTGGCGTACAGTTGAAAGGGGGAGCTACGCTTCAGTGAGCAGCGATAAGATATCGCCTGCTCATGCGTGCTCCCCCATACACACACACGCACGCATACTGCATGCTCGCCCCCCCCACGCACACACTGTATAGCCGACAGGGTGCCCAATCCCCCGTCGGCTGTGCTGCGCTCCCACCCCAAAAGGGTTCCCACATGCCACGCTGGTGCCCACTGACGTGGCTACACTTTTCTAGCCGACGGGGTGCCCAATCCCCGTCAGCTCCACTGTCTCCCCCAGAGTACAGAGTGCCACGCTGGGAGCCCACCCCAGCGTGGCAACAGATGCTGTCGCTGACGGTGGTACCTAATCCCCATTGGCTCCACGCCCCAAAAGCCGCTTTTGTGCCACTGCGCTGAGCCCACCCAGTGTGGCAAGCGTCCAGCGTCGTCTGTCCTTTGTTTTAAAAAAAAAAAACACCTGAGGTGGAAAAGCGTTCCCTCGATGTCTCTGCCCCCCACCGCGCCCACCCACTCGCACCCTGCCTCCCCACCCCCTCACCCCATACTTACCTCCGGACTCCAGCGCGACGATCTTCTGTGGACCGGGAACACGTCTGCACTCTTCAAAGCCGACCGCGAACTGAGGAAATGCCGGTAAGCTGTATAATGGGATAGATAGGGTTTCAACTTTGCTGCATATCTCAGGCATTTTTTGGAATTTTTGCACCAAATTTTCAACATGGGGTTTTTGGGACCCCTTCTCTTGAATGCTCTCACTGTCATGGCGTTAATCGGGCCCAAAGGGTGATTTCGCAGTCACTGCGCGAAATCACCTTTCGGGACCAAGTAATGAAATGACACTAACACTGTTCATAAGGTGGGCTCTCAAAATGCCTATGTTGAAAATTTGGTGGAAAAATTCTTAAAAATGACAGTTTTATGAGCATGCATTGCGCAGTTCCTATGCATGCATGTAAGTTCGCGAATTTTCAATATTTTCACTCCAGATTTTCAACATTGCCATTTTACCACACCTCCTTATGAGCAGTACAGCTGTAATTTTTCACATCTTGCCCAAAACGTGTTTCCGCCCATGCAGCGCACAATGGTGCAGTTGGTGTGCGAAATCAATGCATAGGACACATTAAGAAAATCACAGTGATGCTGTTCATGAGCAGAGGTGTTAAAATGGCTATGTTGAAAATTTGGTGAAAAAATTCCTAAAAATGACTGTTTTACGAGCGTGCATTGCGCAGTTCCTATGCACGCTCGTAAGTTTGTGAATTGTCAATATTTTCAATCCAGATTTTCAACATTGCCATTTTATTACACTTCCTTATGAACAGTACAGTGGCCATTTTTCACATGTCGCCCAAAATGCATTTCCGCACATGTAGCGCACAATGGTGTAGTCGGTGTGCGAAAGCAATGTTTGGGACAGATTAAGAAAATCACAGTTGCACTGTTCATGAGCAGAGGTCTTAAAATGGCTATGTTGAAAATTTGGTGACAAAAGTCCATAAAATGACTATGTTACGAGTGAGTATTGCGCAGTTTCCACGCACCCTCGTAAGTTCATGACTTTGAAATATTTTCAGTCCAGATTTTCACCAGTGGCATTTTTCCACACTTCCTTATGAACAGTACAGCTGTCATTTTTCACAACATGGCCCGAAATGTGTTTTCACACTTTCAGCGCAGAGATGCATGGTCGCTGTGGGAAATCATTGTTCGGGACAGATAAAGAAAATCACAGTGACACTGTTCATGATTGGAGGTCCCAAAATGCCTGTGTTGACAATCTGCTGTAAAAAATCCCCAAACTAATTACATTGCAGGTGTGCATTGCACAGTTTCTATACTGCGTATTTCACCAGTTTTTTAATATTTTACTGCAGATTTGCAACATTGCCATTTTTTTACACCTCCCCATGAACAGTACAGCTGTCATTTTTCACATCCTGTTCAGAATGTTTTTGCACCTGTGGTGCTAAATGCCATAGTCGCTGTGCATAAGCAGCTTTCGCCTAACAAACTGATATTGCCACTGTTCATGAGGTGGGGTCACAAAAAACCATGTTGAAAATTTGGACTGAAAATACCAACGAATGCCTGAGGTATTAGGGTTTCCAACCATAACGCCCCACCCTGTAGAGAATGACAGGCATCAGGGGTGTGACTTAGGATTCTTGCCTGTAATGCTCATACCATTCCACACCCTGCAGCCAGTGAGAGGCATCGAGGTATGCCTTGGACTCTTCGGCCCCAAAGTTCACCCCATTCTCCTATATCGCACCCATCTCACCATATTTCCTGATGGAATGGGGTGCACATAAAGACAAAGACCCCCAAGGCACACCGTGACCCTTGTCAGTGTCTGCAGGGAGGGGTGTGGTGAAATGGCGTGGCCGTTATGCCTGACGACCCAAAGGCACAGCCCAATGCCTGTCACTCTCTGCAGGGTAGTGGTGGGGTTGGCTTCAGTTCAATACTTCACTGCCATTCCTATTATGCAGCTCTGTAACTTCTACACTACCACTGCCAATGCCAGCAAGCAAACATTCGGCATTGACAAATGCTTGTTGCACTTTGATTTTGGAGTGGACAATGAACTTTATCAATGTGACTGTGCATGCTTGCTTGTTAATCAAAATTCCCCTGTAACCTCTGGAACACCAGGCAGCAGATTTGCCCCCTGTTTAACACTGATCTCCAGTCACAACAACTCAACAAACCCAGGTAACGAGATGCTTCTATTGGAATTCATTGGACTATGCTGCTTGTGTTGTGAAGTGCCACCTCCCATATATTTACCGTCTGGATACCCTTAGACAGGAACGGGGGCTTGCAATCATAATTTTCAATATTTTGACCTCAGATTTATGTTTTTCACACCATCTCATGAATGTGATGGGTGTAATTTTTTCAAATCCTAGCTAAAACGTGTTTACACACTGGTGCCACAAAACATTTCAGGCAATATTTTACACAGAAAACCTGTCATGTTCGAAATGAGGGATCATAAAGACTATGTTAAAAATCTGGGGTCAAAATGTTAATTAAAAAAGTTATGAAGTACAGGGCTGGCCATCTGCCCAGCAGATAGTGGGCTGTGTTCCTGTGCCAGCGACTTGATTTCGGGGGCAAGCTCGGGAAGCAGTCTGGGCACCACGAGTATGAAGGACAGTACTGTCGTATGCTACCACTACAAGCCTGGAAAGGTACTGCACAGTGTTGGGTCACATAGGTGACACCATGTGATGGGCTGGGGAGCCTTCCCTCGCAAGGGGTTGATGTGTGTGTCATGGCCTGATGGGGCCATGTACTGCGTTAGAAGTTGGTTGACATGAAAAGTGGGGCTTGAAATATCTCCACTAGTCTGTTTACTCCATTTCTAAAGTGACCTGCATGAATGAGGATACAATTTCACGATCACAAAGGGAAATTCATTGAAAAAACAAAACTACATTAATATAGACAATTTCATTATTACAACTCGTTATTGTTACATTTAGCCTCTGTGCTATCAATCTCCAGCAACTACACAGCAAATAAAAACAAGCAAACATTCTGCACTGAAAAATGTTCGTTTTTACTTAACCTTTAGTTCTCCAATCTGATCATTCACATTCTCTTCTATGTACTCATTCGCCATTTCTGCTTACTGCTTTTCCTCTGTGCCCCTTTGCTCCTTATTTTGCACTCTCACCCCCTCATTCACTGCTGCCTGTGTTTTGTTGTGTACCTTCTGCTCTCCACTATCTGCTCTCTGTCTCTCCAGAGTCCCATTCCCATGCTGTCTGTGTTTTTCTTGCACCTTCAGTGCTCTCCTATCTCCGTCCTCTGTCTGCCCCTCACTCACTGTAGTGTTGTCTGTGCTCATTTCCAGGCCTCTCCCATCTAGAGCTGTGCTGCTCCTTGCCAACACTACTGAGCTCATGTGCCTTCAGGACTTGTTGATGTTAAAATGAAACTGCCTGATTAACTGTAGTTCAAAGTGCAACTCAAATATGAGCGACTCAATTTGCATGCCCATAGAAACAGCAATAGTTAGGTTATAGCAAGGGGGGATAGCGAAGGAGTAGGGACGGAACAGCAATAGTGAATGATGGGGGGATTGCTAGGCTGCAATTGGTTAAATGGTGTTCAGCAGACTGTGCCTCCAACCCATGCATTTTCCTGCCCACCAGTGTGGGTGTGGGTACCTGCCCCCACCCCCAAGGAAATCATTATATAAATATGAGGGGTGCAGCAGGCTTAGCCCCCCCACATTAAACGTTGATAATTATGTCACCGTGTTGAATTGCACTGCTGTCACCCTATTGGTGCTTGCTCAGGTTGGTGTAGTGCCACTGTTGAATTCGACGACATGTACTTGCTGAGTTGCGAGCTGCCATAAATAATTCGCTGTTATGACATGTTACTGCTTCCAGTGCTAGAGTGCGATTATCAGGTAGTTCCTTTCTTGTAGTGCTTCTCACAGAAGTGCTTTAGTTCTGCTGTTTGCTTAGTCTGGGAGGCCCCAGATTTTTGAAGTGGCAACTGCTTGCCACTATGGATGAAAAGCCAGTAGCAAAATTCCACTTAACATTTGGCATTTTGACCACCCTCAAGCCTGAACTCCACACTCAGGTAGGCCAACTCAAAATATGCAATTTATCTTCAAGTATGTGGGGTCAAGATCACAGCTCATGAGTTATAGAGCCACTTTGAATTATTTAAATTTTTGTCCCCTCACAAGTGATGATAAACGGTGTATTTTGAGACAGGCCTATGCACACAGTTATAAAGCATCTATATAATAATTATAAATTTTAAATCTGCAGTCTGTATGATGATTTAATTGTTTCTCTGATTTCAACTGCTGGCTTCGGTGTTGCACATGGCTTCTTTGATGTCATCAACATTGTGAAAAGCAGTTCTCTGATTGGTTCAGTTTTTACTATCATGGACCCAAAATGGCAAGATATCATCTGAGACATTACCAACTCGCGATAACATGGCATCTTGTGAGATGGGTGTAAGGTATTCCTATTTATTGTGGCATTATTTTTACCTCCACTGGTGCTGTGTTAATATAGGTCTAGTGTTTCTGACGCACAACCTATCTCTGAGTGCTTTAGCAAGCGATGAGCTAGTGAACACCCACTGGCCCAGCTGGAGACCCTGGTTCAGTAGTAGATTCGGGTGTGCAGGTAGGGTTGGGAAACAGAGCTGTCAAACGCAGCGCTTCCTAACCAACGGTGGGGACGGCACTGCGTCTGGCACCACAGCATCCCTTGTGGAGGGTCAGGCAGCCTGCTTCCTCAGCAGTTCCACTGTGGCATCAGAGGCCACTAGTAGATGTGGCAGCACCATCTAGTGTATGTAGGGCAGAGGGGGAGAGAGGAAGGGGAAAAATGCAGATAACCCATGCTGGGAGGTAGCTGGGGTAACCCCAACCTGAAGTCCAAGTGTAAATAAAGCAAGGAGGTAGAATCAAGGGCAGGTATTTACTGCCGAATTTGGGGGGGGGGGGGTTGCTGGCTGGGCAAGTCAAACCAGAAGCAAAAACTGTAGCAAAAGGAAATGGTGCAGTCATCTCCATGTCACATTTAGCAAGGCAAATGTTAGGACTGACGACTCCCAAGGAACACCACACCACCGATTCCCCAAGATTCCTGGGACTCCACACCCTAGTATTTTCTTTTCCCTACTTTGTGCACTTTGAGTTTTTGGAACCCTAATCTTTGTATTGAAAGCTTTTTTGTAATAAATTTGTATTAGTGACCTCGAATGACAATAAATATGATATCTTCAATCAGGTCATGGCATGTTCTGTTCATACAACATGTCAGAGGACCAAATTATAGTACCTGTGTTTATTTCCATCTCTGTAGCCACTCATTTAAAGGGGTAGCTAGTTAGCCACAACAGATATTTTTCTTTCCCACTAGATGTCATCAGAGCTGGATATACAGTATTGTGTTAGTGACGGTTCCTTTTAAACTGGCTGAAAATGATGGGATGGTAGGAGCGAGGCAGGCTGGCATGCCAGCGGGTGGAAGTGAACTCTGGAATGTGATAAACACTCGCTGCTTGTGGGTGTGTGAGAAATCCTCGCTACTTGCAGGTGTATAAGAAATTCCTCACCTAGAGTACTGTGTCCAGTTCCAGTTCTGGAGACCATGTCTCCAGAAGGACACAGATAGGGTAGACGCAGTCCAGAGGAGGGCAATTAAAATGGTGCAGGGTGTGCATCACAAGCCCTATGAGGAGAGACTGAAGGACCTCAAGATGTACACCCTGGAAGAAAGGAAGGAGAGAGGGAAAATGATATTCAAATACCTCCCAGGTATAAATAAGGTTCAAGAGGGAAGCATTTTTCAGAAAAAGAGATGTTCAAGAACAAGAGGGCATGCAATGAAACTGGAGGGGGATAGACTCAGGGGAGACGTGAGGAAGTACTTCTTCACTGAAAGAGTGGTGCATGCCTGGAACAGCCTCCCAGTGGAGGTAGTGGGGGCCAAAAATGCTCATGAATTTCAAGAATGCATGGGATAGGTATACGGGAAACCTTAGATGTAGGGAAGGGGGGGGGTGAAACCAGAGATCAAGTAGGGTCTGTGGTATAACAGCAGCTACGGAAAATGGGCAGACTGGGTGGGCCAAGTGGTCCTTATGTACTGTCAATACCTATGTTTCCATGTTGCAGGTCTGTGAGAAACATCGCTGCTTATGGGTCTGTGAGAAATCTGTAGCAGTGAACATGGTGACTGTGATAAGGCAGAGAACCACCCCTGAGAATCATGCAGTGAGTGGCTGATGGCACGCTACCATCTGTGGTAGCATGCTTCATGAAAATATGAATGACTCACCTACAGTAATTTAAAATATTACAAACTGCCCAACACATGAAGAAAGTCCTCGTCCTCTTGTTCTAACCACCAGACCAGAGTGCTGGTTATCTCACCTAATAGTGTCTTGTGCTAATGCAATCAATGAGATTACCAGCATTCAGGCCCAGGGATGAGACCAAGCTGATGAGGATCTTCACACTACGTCAGATAGATTGCAATACTGCCTTTAAACTAGTGGAGGAGACTTACAGAATTTGTACGGACCTGATGGTGGGAGTAGCTGGTCTGTGATGGATGGGTCAATGATTTTATTTTAAGTAGAATGGAAGGTAGAAGTTTCTCCCGGTTTGGTAGAGGTATTGAAAACACTGCAGTTTATGGCATTTTATTTTAAGGAGGGCAGGAAATGCTACTGGCTTGCTGGGAGTGGCTGGTGAAGAACCACTCTGCATCCCAAAGCACTTTAAACAAGGGAAAGACTGCTGGAGCCATTAGGTCAGGAGGGGGGAATGGGGTGCAGCTAAAAAAATGAAACAACCAACCTACTAAGTGGTACGCAGTTTTGCTATCACTATACAAAATGCATTTTGTATGGCAGTTACCACTACACAAAGATTTTAGAGTAAAATTTTCCCAGCATAAATAGAATTCAGAATCGGCAAGTTAAGTGTGAATTGTTCAAGACATTCATGGAGGGGGAAGATGTACATGGCAGTGCCAGAGTCGATGCTGTTTGTAGATGGCACAATGCCATGCAAGTGGCACTCTGTCATCCACAGAAGACAGTAGGTATCCTTAATCAGGTGCCTGTGCACACTAACATCTGGAATGATACACAGACTATGCCTAATTTGCAGTTTGACTTAGTCCCAGTGGGATTCATTATGGGGCACCTGTGTGCACTCTGCTTTGTGACACCAGATCTAGTGAATGTGCACCAGGCCCTGTCGCCAGTCTACTAACATCTGCTTTCTATTGGCATACCAGACAGAGGATAGTCAAGATAAACAGCCACTTGAATGAGAGGTTGCCAATGGGATCTGTAAGACCTCCAGAACATCTGAAGATCTGCCTCAGGGTTAATTCAGGTATGCCATGAACATCTTTAAATTCATCCTCCCCACATGGGCTTGTTGTTGGCCTTGCTTTGCCAACCTGACCTCAAGCAATTTCCGTGTATTCAGGGAAAGATGTTAAAATACGATAACCAGACACCATTTTCTTTTCTTTATTTCCTTCATACTATGTCTTTTGGGTAAAACATGGCAAACCTGTTGCTGGCCCGCTGGCTCAGCGGTAGCGCTACTGCTCACGATGCCGACAACCGGGTTCAGGGATTAGTCCGGGGAGTCGGGGGCATGGCTGGTGCTTGGCTGACCTCAGGTGGAGGACTGGGTACAGCAAGCATCTGGCTAGAGAGAGAGAGGGGAAGCGTGACTGACATTGGTGTCAGGGTGCACGTCACACCCAGAAAACTGGAAAAATCAGCTCCTTGTGCTCAGAGAAGACAGCGTATCCAGCACAGATCTCCAGCTCCCCTGCCTGGTGCCCTGAAGAAACTCAGGAACTCTGGGTGTACGGGCCCCACCTCGTCCCTGCCTGGGGGGCAAACCACGGCTACATGGAGGGATTACCGCAGGCTCCAGGTAAGAGGGAAGCAAGGGGGCAGATGCCATAGGCGACTCCAGAGGATGCGGAGCACAGGGGTCAAAGGGGAGCATAAACAGAAAATAAAAAAATAAATAAACCAGGGTAAACTAGATGGATCAATGGTCTTTTTCTGCCGACATTTTCAATATTTATCTTTGAGGCCAAGAGCATGCTACAGAATCCCTGTGTCAGACTTCATCTTCTCTTGCTCCTTTTCCCTTGGCATCACAAGCTGGAGGATGAGATGAAGTTGGACACACAAAGATTCTGTTTCCATTCAAATGTCCACGGTAATAAAGAAGGTGAGCTCAGTACAGAAAATTAATTAAATATAAGCTAAACTGGGTTTAAACATTATTTATTTTCGATCCCTCACCCTGCCTGAGAACTCCTTTGCTACAACCAGCATCCACAAGGTGTGTGAAGAGTTGCTGAATTCTATAAAAGGGGTACTTCCATATCCAGAATTTACATTGAAGAAATGGCGAGTACCGATTTAGGCCTTGCCCTGCACCTGTGCTGCATCATATGTTTATAAGTACAGTTACTGTACACACTAACTGAAAATATATTATACATCATTTAAGTTCGCTGTTTCCTGAAAAAAATGGAATGCAAGTTTAAAATTAAAAATGTTTTACTTTGCAGAACATTAGAGAACCCATTTTTGTCAGAGATGAACTATGACAATTGCATTTAGAACTCAAGAATTTTGGAGCTCTTTGCATGAGACACCTTCTTTCTTATGAGTGTCTAGAACGTTTTAAAATAAACAATCCCGACTGGCTGAAAATGATGCCACGATTTACAATACAGTTAGACAGCAACTGGGCCTGTTCTGCACAATCCATAGTTTCAAGCCTAGAAGTCAGAGTATACCTGTCTTGTGGATTACAATATTTACAGTCAGGATTCTCCCTGTTTTGTTTTTTTTTTTGGGGCCTGCTTCTATTTAAATGAATCTAAGACATCAGTGCTATAACTTTCCTGGCACATACCACTCCCCCAGTGTGCATGCAGACTTAGACTTAAGGAGCTCCCAAGGGACTGCTAAGTTAATGGTGCACCAGTTAATAGAGGGAGTCAACCCAACAGGGCAGCAGTGGCACTACCGCTTGTGACGCTGATGAACCAGGTTCAAGAATGAGCCTGGTATGTTGTCGGATGGCCAGAGAGGACTGAGCATCCAATAAGCAGCTCTCCTCCTCTAGGGGGGTGGGGGAGGGACATGACTCGTGTTACACTGGACACCAGTGGTAGTAGGGGGTAAAGGTGACTGGGAGCACAGAACAGGGGGCTGTATGTGAAAGCATGCACTGTGAAGTCATGGATGTCACTGCATGGCTGCTCTTCAGTGGATTAGAAGTGAAAACAGCCCCCCCAGCCAGATAATGTCTTGCCCTGCCCCTCACATCAGGCCATCTCTCAACCAGCCGTGGGCAGCTCCGTGATAACCTCTGCCGGGGTGACCAGATAGGTTGTGGAGAAGGTGGCAAACTCCTCCTTGGGGTGGGTGGGCCCTGAGGAGGAACATCCTTTTGTACCATGGGTTGCTCAGATATAATAGGATAACCAGTCTGGGTGGCTCCCCAGGCTGGGAGCAGGCAGTGGCAGAGACCGAAGGACAGGTGAGCAGCCAAGAAATGCAAGGGGCAGAAAAACGAGTTCACAAAAAAATGGACTATGTGAGAAAGTCGACTGTTGCTCAGGGGCAACGTGAGGAAGTATTTTTTCAGAAAGAGGGTGGTGGGTGCATGGAACGGCCTTACTGAGGAGGTTGTGGGGTCAAAAACAGTGGGGGAATTCAAGAATGCATGGGACAGACATAAGGCAATTCTAGTGGGGGGGGTAGGAGGAAGTAGGCTGTTGGTTAACTAGGATCTGCGGCTTATGGGCAGACTGGGTGGGCCAAGCAGTCCTTATCTGCCGTCAAAGTCTATGTTTCTATGTTGGTGGGTGGTGGGAGCCAAACCAGTTACAGGTGGTGTGTTTGCTGCCTTATCTAAATTTCTGATTTATTTGCCTCACATTGCTTATCTTTCTCAAGCCGCACACTCCTGTGTTCCTCCTTTCCTAAAGCCCTTCTGTTTGTTTATACTGCATTTACGGACATCACTGTTATTACTGCCTGCACTGCATTTATTGTGTTACTAACATACTAAAATGCCAGCAGAATAGGCCTAATGGTCTTTCGCGTCTGCTCGTTTGGTCAGCCCCCACCCTGGGAGCTGACCTTGCTGCCCCCCTCGCCTTCTCTGGCTTCTCCCTTCCCAGTTCCGGATATTCTCGCTGCATTGGATTTTGCTTCCAGAACCCTTCCCCATACCTGTCCCACCCCCTCTTGAGCCTCTCCACCATCTCTGCCTCCACCAGCCCCCTAGGCAGCGCATTCCATGGCTCCACCACCCTCTCAGTGAAGTAGCACCTCCTCCTTTCTCCCTGAATCTTCCTCTCCAGCTCCACCCATGCCCTCTAGTGGCCCCTCCTCCTTCCTTGAAGCACCCTGACTGCTCCTCCCCTATTTACCCCCTTCATGTACCTGAAGACCTCTATCATATCCCCCCAGTCCCTTCTCTCTTCCAATGTGTACATATTTAGCTCTTCGAGCCTCTCCTCATAGGTCCTGTCCCCCAAGCCCCAAATCATTTTGGTTGCCCTCCTCTGGACCCTTTCCTGGAGTTTAATGTCCCTCTTTAAGTGTGGCCTCCAAAACTGCATGCAGTACTCTAGGTGCGGCCTCACCAAGCAGTTATACAGAGGGAGTATCACTTCCCTCCTTCTGGAGGTGATCCCCCTAGCGATGCATCCCAGCATCCTGTTGGCCTTGGCTGCTGCCCTCTACAAGTCTCCGAGTTGTTCATCTTGACATCCACCACCACCCCAGGTCCTCTCAGCCATCGAGACTTGTAGCATCCCCCCAAAGGGTGTACACTTGGCCGGGTTTCTGGCCCCAGGTGCAGTACCTGTACATTTCCCTGCATTGAACCTCAGCTTCCACTTCGAGATCATCTTCCAGAGCCTCCAGGTCCCCTGTAGGCCACCCTCCCCTCTCCCCATCCACCACTGCCCCCAGTTTTGAGTCATCCGCAAAGAGACTCATCTCACTCCTGATACCTGTCCTTATGTCAGAGACGTAGGCGTTGAACAGGAGGGGCCCAAGGACTGATCCCTGTGGGACCCCACTAATGACCCTCCTTGGGGATGAGACTATCCCGCCAACTGGAGCCAATTGCCTATCCATCTGATCATCTGGTTCCCCACCCCCATTTCTCCCAGCTTATCCAACAGGCCCACATGAGGAACAGAGTCAAATGCCTTGCTGAAGTCTAGAAAGAGGACGTCCACTGGTCTACCCAGGTCCAAGGCACTCATCACCCAGTCATAGAACTCCACAAGGTTTGTCTGACACAATTTCCCCGGGACGAATCCATGCTGTCTATCGTCCAGGCACCCTGACTCTTCCAGGGCCCTCCCAGCCTCTCCTTGACAATGCCCTCCATCACCTTGCCCACCACCGATGTCAGGCTGACACTGCCACTTCCCTTGATCCCCCCTTGTGGATAGGCACTATATGCGCGACCTTCCAGTCCTGGGGCACACACCCTGTCCTCAGAGAGATGGTGAAAAACTCTGCCAGGGGGTTCGCCAGGACATCCGCAAGTTCCTTCAGCACTCTGGGATGTAATTTATCCGGCCCCGGTGCTTTCTCCATCTTAAGGGACCTGAGGGCTTCCCTCACTCTCTCTGCTGTGATTTCTAGAGTGTTACAGAGATACTGGTTACGGGGAGGGGTTACTGAATGTGTATGAGCCTAAATACTGGATAGCGGTGAGCGATACCCTTTACAGTTCTCCTGGTGGGAATTACCTGGGCACCAATAATGTCAGAAGTATCCTGCTGTATGGAAGAATTGCACTAATGGCATGGACTCCAGTTACCACACCATCGGCCCTAGGACCATTTGTCCCAAGGTCTAAAGGTTCCAGGCGCTCTCAGCTTTTCTAGGCTGTGCTACCCCACAGGGACAGGGGTTACTGTACATGTGTAGTAAGAATCTGTTCGCCTATCTGTGGAGCACTTTATTCAAAGTCCATGTAAGTGCTTTCAGAGCAGAACAGTCAGTCCATTTAGTAAAGTAACTGAAATACATATTCCATTCATGTACACTCAGTACTTGGAATACTTACTGAATGCACAGCAGTATTCTGTATACTAAAGACCATACAGACGTACTAGGTAGTGAAGTGGAAGAAAAGGCACCACAGTAATGGGAGAATAAATACACCATGGGAAGACCCTCACCGACAAAGGCAGAGCTGTGGCTTAGTTCATTGGTAGCACTGCCAAAGGGAGCAAGCAAGGGATTTACTGAGCTGGCCCATCAATGTCCTGCGAGTAGCAGGTCCACTACTGTCATCATGAGACATGGCCATTCTTTGCATGCAGGGGTTGACCTCATCTTTTATTTGCACTTGGCAGTAGGGCATGTCAATAAAAAAATTGCACCAGTCTGTAGTCAATGAGTTGAAAATTTCAAATGACTGTCAAGAAAGGCAATAGATTGTACCCAAGAAATGTAAATAGTTTTAATAACTTCGTACCTGCTGCACTTTAACAGCAGTAAATCCAGCAGGATATTATTCCTCACTTGCCATTGTGGAGAGGTATAGAAACACAGAAGTTGACGGCAGATAAGGACCACAAGGCCCATCCAGTCAGCCCATTTCTTTTTCTACCTTATGAATGTGCCAACGGCCTTTGCTGGGTCAATTACCTATCTATTCATACTCATCTGTATTGCTCCCTTATGCCTATCCCATGCCTGTCTGAAGCCCTGCACTGTATTCATATCCACCACTTTCTGAGGTAGGCCATTCCATGCATCCACCACCCTTTCTGTGAAAAATAACTTCCTCACATTACCCCTTAATCGGCCTCCCTCTAATCTCATGCTGTGTCCTCTTGTCCTGCTATTTTTCTTATATTTTTCTCAGAACACTGGGCTGTCAACCGACTCCATTAGCTGGTTTAAGAGCTACCTTGAAGAACGGTCCCAAACAGTAAGAATCGCTGATACACTCTCAGACCCTGGACTGGTCTACTCAGGAGTCCCCCAGGGCTCCATTCTGGGACCCCTCCTCTTCAGCCTATTCTTAAACTCACTAGCGGACAGCTGCCCAGAACAAATAATTCTCTACGCCGACGATGCTGTGATCCTCACCTCGGACCCTGATCCAATCACAAAACTAACTTCAGCAGGCCTTCTCCTCCATTAAATCCTGGTTTCTAAATCATAAACTGCTTCTCAATCAGAAAAAAAACAAGTCTATTGTCTTCTGCAGCCCCCACAACAAAAACAAACAACTCCACCTCTCCAATGCAACCAAACAAGGAGCCATCCTAGAGCAAACACAATTGTTCAAGTACCTCGGCATCACCCTTGATCCCCACCTCTCATACACTGTCCATATCAGCAATGTTGCAAAGTCTGCCAATGCGAGGTTAGGCATATTATTCTGGCACAGGAAACACCTAACCCCAGAAGCACTGGCAGTGGCCATCCAAAGCTCCATCGTCAGCATCATAGACTATGGTCTTATCATATATGGGTCTGCAACTACCTCTGTTCTCTAATGTATCGCAACCTCCCTGAATAAGGCCTGTCGTCTCATCACTGGCTCACATCACCGTACCCACATGTGACCTTTATTCCCAATCTGGATGACTTCAACTGGACAAACGTATAAAATATCAAACCTGCATCACGGCCAAGAAAATTATAATGGGTCTGGCCCCACCTGGTGTCTGTGCCCTCCTTAAGCCTAGACATAGGAACGTCACTACAAGGAGATCCAATTCCCATCTACTACATATCCCATGATGTTGCATGACCCAAGGACAAAGATCATTCACCTATCGGGCATCCAACTGGCTCAACTCTCTTGGCAGCGACATAGCGACCACTTCCAACTCTCGGCCTCTTCAAGTCCAAGCTGCGCCTCTCACTGCTTGTATCCTGTGATTGCCCATCTTAACATTTCCACTGTTCCAGCTGCAAATGCCCCAGCACCCAGCACTTACAATCAGTCTTTGCACCCCTAGCACCTTACCTGTCATATTCCCTCGACAAGGCCCCCTGGCTGCACTGTCTCCCACCCTCACCCACCTCCTCCCGTATCTCCCCCTGCCCTGCCCCAACCACCTCCCGTACTCCCCTTACCCCTGCACCTCCTTCCCCACAATCTCCTACCCTCATTTCCCCCACCACCCTTCCTTGTCTTGCTCATAGCTCAAGTCTTTGTACTGGTTATTACATGTCTGTAAGTCAATGACTATATGTTTGTAACTAAAAATGATGACTGTTGCACACGCTGACGTGGAACCTTTGTAAAAGAGCCTCGGCTCAAAGGTATTGTAATCCTAGATTGAAATAAATAAATAAATATTGAACCATGCTAGACTCTTTCACCTCGTTAATATCCTTAAGGTGTTTGAATATTTCGATCATATCATCTCTCTCCCTCCTTTGCTCTAGGCCTAGGGTATACATATTGAGCTCCATTAATCTGTCCTCATATGTTTTCTGATGCAGTCCCTGCACCATTTTGGTTGCCCTTCTCTGGACTGCCTCAATTTGGTTAATGTCCTTGTGAAGGTGTGGCCTCCAGTACTGCACGCAGTACTCCAGATGGGGCCTAATCAGTGTCTTGTAAAGTGGGATTACCCCCTCCCTCTTACGACTTGTGATACCCCTACTAATACACTCCAACATCCCCCCCTAGCCTTACTTACTGCTTTAGTGGTCTGCTTGGATGATTTCAGGTCATCTGTGATGATGATGATGCCCAAGTCTCTTTCTTCCCTTGTGACTGCCAGCAACTCCCCTCCCAGCCTACAGGTGGCTTCAGGGTTTCTCTTCCTTGCACTTCTTTGCATTAAACCCCAGACGCCACTCTTCTGACCATTTTGCCAGTTTATCCAGATCTCTTCTCATTCTGCCCACCCCATCTGGATCATCTACTTTGTTGCAGATCTTGGTGTCATCTGCAAACAGACAAACCTTACCCTCCAGTCCATCTGCAATGTCACTGATGAAGATATTGAAGAGGACTGGCCCCAGAACTGATCCCTGAGGTACCCCACTTGCGACTTGCATCTCTCCTGACTGTACACCATTTACCACCACTCTCTGTTTTCTGCCTGTCAACCAGTTTGCCACCCAGTTGACCAACTTCTGACCCACCCCAAGCCTACCCAGCTTATTAATCAATCTTCTATGTGGAACAGTATCAAAAGCTTTGCTGAAGTCAAGGTAGGCGATATCAACTGCTCCCCCTTGGTCCACCGCTCTGGTTACCTAGTCAAAAAAATCTATGAGATTAGTTTGACAGGACCTTCCTGTTGTAAACCCATGCTGTCTTGGATTCTGTGCTCCTATGGATTCCAGGTGTTGCACTATCTTTTCCTTAAGGAGTACCTCCATAATCTTGCCCACTACTGAGGTAAGACTGACTGGTATTTAGTTCCCTGCCTCCTCCCTGTTACAACTCTTGTGGAGCGGGATCACATGAGCCCTTCTCCAGTCTTCTGGGACCTCTGCTCTGCTCAGAGACTCACTAAACAGTTCTGATAATGGCTCTGCTAGTTCCACCTTTAGCTCCTTTATTACCCTGGGATGTATGCCATCAGGTCCCATTGCCTTGTCCACCCTGAGCTTATCGAGCTCTTGTAGGACCCTTTCTTTTGTGAAGGGACTAGTGCACACCTCCCTCCCCCAGTGTCCATGGTGCTGAGCTGTGTGCCCTGCTCTACCTTCTCTTCAGTAAATACTGAGCAGAAGTATCTATTTAGGATATATGCTTTTACATGGTCTGCCTCCTCCTCACATGCCCCCTTATCCCCTTTGATCTTAGCAATACCCACTCTGGATTTTCTCCTTTCACTAATGGGGGTGGTGGTGGATGGGGAGGAGAGGAGGGTGGCCCTACTGGGGGACCCGGAGGCTCTGGAAAGATGGTCTAGAAATTGGAAGCTGAGGTTCAATGCAGGGAAATGCAAGGTACTGCACCTGGGGGTGCTACAAGTCTCAATGGCCGAGAGGGACCTGGGGGTGGTGGTGGATGTCAAGATGAACAACTCAGAGACTTGTAGGAGGGCAGCAGCCAAGGCCAACAGGATGCTGGGATGCATCGCTAGGGGGATCACCTCCAGAAGGAGGGAAGTGATGCTCCCTCTGTATAGCCGCTTGGTGAGGCCACACCTCGAGTACTGCATGCAGTTTTGGAGGCCACACTTAAAGAGGGACATTAAACTCCTGGAGAGGGTCCAGAGGAGGGCAACCAAAATGATTTGGGGCCTGGGGGACAGGACCTATGGGGAGAGGCTTGAAGAGCTAAATATGTACACATTGGAAGAGAGAAGGGACCAGGGGGACATGTTAGAGGTCTTTAGGTACATGAAGGGGGTAAATAGGGGAGGAGCAGTCAGGGTGCTTCGAAGGAAGGAGGAGGGGCAACTAGAAGGCATGGGTGGAAGCTGGAGGGGGGAAGATTCAGGGGAGAAAGGAGGAGGTGCTACTTCCCTGAGAGGGTGGTGGAGCCATGGAATGTGCTGCCCAGGGGGCTGGTGGAGGCAGAGACGGTGGAGGGGTTCAAGAGCGGGTAGGGCAGGTACAGAGGAAGGGTTCTGGAAGCAAAATCCAGTGCAGCGAAAATATCTGGAACTGGGAAAGGAGAAGCCAGAGAAGGCGAGGGAGGCAGCAAGGTCAGCTCCCAGGGTGGGGGCTGACCAAACGAGCAGACGCGAAAGACCGTTTGGCCTATTCTGCTGGCATTTTAGTACGTTAGTATGTAATGTATCTATAGAAAGTCTTGTCAGCTTCTTTTACTGTTTGTACTAGTGTTTCCTCATTTTGGGCCTTTGCCTGCCTTGGGGTAACTGCACTAGCCTGGCACAATTTGCACTATGCCCTGGACAAGTAAATTAATGTTAAAATCAACCCCTGGTGTATATTGCTTTTTTTTTTGCTCTGCCAGTCATGTTAGGTTCCACTGAGTTGTTACATCCAGTACAATGGAGTACCTCCCTGCCCATTTCCTAATATTTCCTTAGGTCTATTCCACGCACGCTTGAAGCCCCCTACTGGTTTTGCCTCTGTGACTTCCGCTGGCAGTCTATTCCAGGTGTCCACCACTCGCAAGTACTACTTCACTGAAGGAGTGGTGGACATGGAATAGGATTTCCATGTGGAGGAGGTGGCAGCTCAATAACAGTCAAACAGGAGTCAAGGAGACGCGCACAGCAGACAGGAGGGTGAACTCAGCTAACTGAAAGGACAAACACTAATCCAGAGTGATAGGACACAATAATTTGTTTATTTAAACACAACTACAGAAGGACTATCAGTGTATGGTATGGTCGTAGCTTCACGTCGCCTGATGCTTTTCAAAGACGCCTTGAAAAAGCCGCCAGAGCGACGTGAAACATCGACCTTGCCCACGCACTGAGGGGGTGCACTTCCTGTGTAGTCCATTCGTATTTATTGTTTAAATAAATTATTGTGTTCTATCGCTCTGGATTAGTGTCTGTCCTTTCAGTTAGCTGAGTTCACCCTCCTGTCTGAAAAGGAATAGGATTGTCAGAAGTGGTGAAGGCAAAAACAATAGGGGCTTCAGGCATGTATGGGATATAGATAGGGAGGAAGGAGGCTTGCTGGAGACCAGTTAGGGTGTGTGGAGACAGACTAGAAAGGGATCATCTGGGCAGACTGGCTAGGCAAAGCGGTCCTTTTCTGCTGACAAGTTCTATGTTTCTTCGTTTCTTCTAGGCACTTTATGTTCCCACTGGAACTGCCAGAGTGGATGTTTTCCTCACAGAACTATGGAAGGGACTTGTTATCGTTTGTGCTGTTGCAATAAGACTGGCAATGCCCCAGCTCTTGCCTCGGGCTTGGCAGACAACTGAATATAATGGGTCTGCAAAGCAGTAAACAGTTACTCTTTCATTCCTGTAACTGTCACTGAAAGCCTTTAGCATGTTAGAACCATTATCCATCACCATTCTATCTAGAATCTGTTGGCAGAAAGAGACCAATGGTCCATCGAGTCTACTCATATCATACTAACTTACCCCCTAACTCACTGTCCAGGGGGAGTTGTCCCCTCTGCCCCCCCACCCCAGTGCGACTGTCAGTCCTCTTAATCTGTCCCAGACATGGCTGAACTCATTTAGGATAGCTACCCCAGCCTCCTGGCACCTCACTCCTGCCTCCCATTTGCAAGTATCCATGAATTTACATTACATATTATGCATGCTGACTGCAGTTTTTTTACCCATCATTAACAATGGCACTAAGTGGTGCCATTCTGCTGCACTACCTGTTTGGTGTTTTGACTGAAAGTGACCCAGTGTGTGGTGAGAGACAGCTATCCATGCGCAGGTGCACCTGTCCAGCTCTCTGATTTGAAGTGTACGTACAACCCCCCACCCTGACTACTCTGCATGTAAATCTGAATACTGTAATAATTAAAGCAACCCTCAGAGTCCAACATTTTCAACAGCTGAAGAGGGCTGTAAATCTGTAACTGTTAAATTTATTTATTTGGATATTTGGATAAACCTTTGAGTATGAACTCTTTTACAAAGGTTCCACGCCAGGACGAGTCAGGGCAGACATTACAAAACATAACAAAAATATTAAATTATCATTAGGTTACAGGCAAAAAATAATGATGTGAATCATAGGCAATTGCCATATACCAGGGTTTCTCAAATGGGGAGGCCCCAACCTGTTCTAGGGGAGGCTCAAGCAAGCCTTAAAATGTACTATATTGAAATGTCAGGTTTTGGATGCTTTGTGTGATAGGATGCAACAAACTAAAGTGAATAATGGCATGTGAATATATGTACAAAATGAGTGACCAGGAAAGTCGCACTTAAACACTTGTTTCTTGGTATGACATGGGGGAAAACTGAATGGAGGAAGTACAGTTCTTGGAAACTAAGCACTGCAAAATAATACAAATCAATAGGTACAAGGTAACAACTGACCCATTATACTTGCTGCAGAAAAGCACAAATGCAGAGGCTAGGTTGAGAGGTACTAGGAGCAAGAGCAGGACAAAAACAAAATGGTCCCTGAGAAGGTGTTTAAGAACAAGGTAAAACTGACAAAGAAAGCAATCTGACGCATGGAGGTATTGCAATGAGGGGTGCAGTAAACAGGGTCCAAAACCCAGAAGGGTGGAATGAGTAGGCTGACATGGAGAGGGGGTTATACAGATGGAGAATAATAAGTATAATAATATGAGAATAAACTCAACCACTCAAAGGAGTGTCACTGTATTCCCTGTTTACTGTGCAAAGTACGATAATTGTTCAAACTATGGGGAGGCCCAAAATTATTTCTATATTTGGGGGCTCAAGATCTTTTCAGGTCTTCGGAGGAGGCTCACTACGACAGTGTGTGTGAGAACTACTGCCATATACAACAGAAGTAAATAACCACTGTGAGACATACCAGCATAGCTACCCCAGGAGGGCTTGTCAAAATAGAAGTTGGAAGAGAGAGGTTATTGAGCGAGGCAAGTGGGAGGAGGGAAGAGGTAGCGGGGTGACTGGGTGGGGAGGGTGGAGCTGGGGGAGTGTAGGGAAGAACATAGGGTGCTGGTGAGGGAGGAAGGAAAGTGTGGGTGGGGTCACCAGGTGCGAATTGGAGGCAAGAGTGGCTAGTGGGAGGATGGGTGGCTAGTGGGCTGCTGTTGGGGGGGGGGGTTCAGGGCAAGATTCCTGGCGGGTAAATTGGTCAGTATAGGCCGGGGATTCACGCTCAGTTCAGTCACAGGTGTTTAAATTCAGCAGGTGTTTCTTCAGTTCTTTTATAAAGGCCTTAATGTTAGTGGTGTTAAGTGCAGCTGTTGGGATGTCATTAAGGCACAGTGGAGCTTGGTAGTAGAAAGATCTTGGTCCCAGTGTAGTTCTCCGAAAAGGGACACCAAGCAGGGTTGACGCTGTTCTTTTAGTACTGTAGTTAGATCTGGTTTCCTTAACCAGATCAGCTTTGCTGGTTGGGGTTAAGGAGAGCATAGCCTTCCTCCCAAGCAGGCAGGTTTGGTATCTGATCCTATTTCAGAGCGCTAGAACATTGGCTTGCCCATACAGAGTACAGGTGTTAGTGAAGCAGTCTGCATTTAGTAGTAGTCTGCAAGCCCTATTCAGCACTGTGGCTACCCTTTTGAGGGTCATATCAGTGGCAGCGCCGTAAACCACAAGACCGTAGTCAACTAAGTGGAGGATGGAGCTGGAAACTGAGAGCTGGAGGGCTTCTGTAGTTAGGCATTTTTTGTGCCTAAACAAGATCCCCAGTTTGGTGTTCATTGCTTTAACCACCATGTCTATGTGTTGAGTAAATGAAAGGGTGTCATCAACCATGACTCCCAGGTGCTTGAATGAGTGTACCTGTTCCAGGGGGACAGCATGGTGGTTTGTGATTGTTGGGTCAGGGACCTCCTTTTTAGTTGTGGACTCTAGAGGAGCATTGACTTGGTTTTTCTGTAGTTTAGTAGCAACCTTTGGGAGTAAAACCAGGTCTCTAGATGCAGGAAGGATGTTTGTAGCTCGGCTTGCAGGTGATCTATTTGGGAGTGACAGCTAAGAATGATAGCAGCATCAGCATATAAAATGACTTTACTGGGGCGGTCGGTTGTGTAATACTGAAAGCAGCTGGATGCTGGGAATTAAACCTGTACTCAAATGACTAAGCTGCACTAAACTGCTTGACTTTTGCAAGTGGACTGCCAAAGGAGTGGATGGAAAATAAAGTGTCCTGTCATGGCAACAGGAACGTGTGGTAGCAAGTAGCACAATTTCAGATGCTGCTGCTAAAATGGTGCCTGCTCCAGAGATACCAGTTTCTACCAGGAGCAGATGGAACCCTATCAACTGATCTCCCTTTTCTATCTTGAGTGCCTCTGGGGACCAATAGCTACCAAGACTAATGGCAGCTGGTTCATAATCATTACCGCTATCAGATGCAGTATCAATGGGACTTTAACGGGAAAATGTATGTGAAGGTGAAACTACATTATGTGCGCCTCCTGGCAGTAGGGTCCCATACCACTGCATTCTCTCTCTCAAAGGCCATTTTGCAATGTACACTAGGAGCTTTCTATTGAGTGGAGCTTCTACAAATTACTGTATTTCAAACTATGCTGTGCTGCTACTTTTTCTCATCTAAAAAGCTGACGCATGTGCATGTGCTCTTAATTGCGTCAGAGCTGCAGCAAGTACAGTACCTTTACTGACTCAAGTGGTACTGCCGCTAAAGGAACAGGCAGACCCCTCTGTGGGGCACCTGTGGAAGTGAGCCAGGCTGCTTTTTTGCAACAGTAACTGTCAGTGGAATAGGAGGCAGTGGAAGGGTCAAACAGTTGTCACTAACAATGGTTGATAGGGTTGAGTCAATCATTACACTTGCAAGGGGGTCTGCTGCTTCATCACAACTATCATCAGCAGGACTTATGATATGAGCCAGGTAAAAAGCTATGTAATCTTAGCAGGGTATTGTCATGCTCCTGGGAATCTTTGTTTTGAAAGACTCTGTGCTGATCTCAGGCTCTGAAGGATGGGGTTCCGAAGAAGTGTTAAATACAATCCTAGGCAACTGTTAGCAGTATCAATGGCTCAGCAGGCAGCCTACTCACTTCCTGAGCTGGAAGATTGGAAGGTTATGAGTTCTAGCCCCACACCATATACATGGAGTAATACCTATAACTGACACTGTAGTGCAGCATGACAGGGCCCTGCACTGTCAAAGTGCCATCCTTAGGAAGAGATAATAAACTAAGGTCCCTTCTACCCACCCCTGATCACTGTCCAGATGAAGGTTAAAGATCACATGACACTTATCGAAGAAGAATAAGTTTCCCTGGTGTCTCATGGCCAAAATACCCCGGTCAATAAAACAGGTCTACCTAACCATCCAAAGGATGCATCTGGAAAGCAAGCTATCTTAGCTTAATGTGCCATGTCAAGTTAACAAAACGAACAAAAAAAAAAAAACTATGAAATGTGTGTGCATGTGCTCGGGTGTGTGTGTAATCACTAAAGAAGAGGATGGCTGCACCGATTCATATGGAAGCTGTGATGAACTGGATGTTTTCTGAAGCAAGTCACTAGGCCTACCACAGCAACCACTAGAGTCACCAGTCTGTGTCATCAACCTGATGGCGCAGAGCTGATGAGAACGCTCCTTTGACTGGCAATCATGTATGTTTTCTGTGGGGCTGATGGTTATAAAGCCCAAAATTCACCCAAACCAGCTACGATTCATTTGTTGCAAAGAAACTGACATTGTCACAACTGATTCCATTGCTTGGTCCCATGGCAGTGTTTTGTAGTTTGGCCCAGGCATAGAATCATCTTTTTTTAGCTAAACCCCAACCACAGGACTATACAGGGCCACACAGCCTGCCTACTTATGTTGTGTTCTAGCACTGATGGCTACTGTATTTCTTTTACTTTTAACATTTTACGGAAGTAGGAGAGCAACTGAAAAGTGGCTGTGGCAATTGGGCGGCTCCTACAATATGTTTACTTGTCAGATAATAAGGATAAAAGGGTATTGTGATGGATGCCTCAGGCCCTTCTGTAGGTACAGACAGTATGTGGTAATGCTGCCACAACCTTTGCTGAACCAGTAAGGTCCGGCACAGGAGACTACAAACATAAGAGCTGTAGGCACTTCACGTGGCATAGACACACGGGTTCCTCCCACTTGGTAGGTTCTGAAAATGAGTTAAAGCTTTTGTAAGACAAATGGTCAAAGAGTACTGGGTTGTGACATAGATTAATAGGCAAGTCCCACAACATGAGAAGCAATAATTACAGTTTACATTAGCCAGACGCAGTAAACATTGACAATCCACATGGGGTCCGAGTCCTTCCTAGGCCCCCTTACCAAGTACCCTCAGGCTAGACCGGTCTGTCAACCCAGTAAGTCTGAGATAAGCACTGGCCCCAAGCACCCATGGTTCACTGGTATAGTATGGCTGGTCAGTGTCCTCATAGTTCGGGCTCTGACCTGACCATGATATCTGGTCCAAAACAGTAGGTCAGGCTCTCTTCCAGTTAGGGCAAAAGGCTTGACCAGGGCATCCGGTCCCATGTACTGTAGCTTGTATTTCACTGCTAGCACTGCCTTACCCTGAGCTAGCCTGAATTCTATCTGGCAAATGGGGATCTATGCTGAATGAATCATCCAACAACAACAACGGACAACATACTGAGCAATCTGTTGTCATAGATTCTGCATACAGTGACATCACCACCCCACACAGGCTCAAAATGAAAGAGCAGGTCTTTGCTTGGCTCGCTGGGCCTCCTAGGCTACTACAGCCTGGCAGAATGTGCTTCCAGTGCTTTAAAGTTCTCTAGGTACATGGGGAGGGTGTGGAAAGGATGACAAGGGACTTGGCAAGGTTGGAGAAATGGTCAAAAGTATGGCAGCTTACATTCAATGCAAAGAAATGCACCTGGGAAACAAAAGCCCAGGGGAAGAGTACACAATGGGGTTGGGGGGGTACTAACAAAAATGGAAAGGGACCTGGGGGTAGTTATATCAAATGACCTAAAGGTAAGCAAGCAATGTAAGAAGGCAGTAAGGAGGGCTGGGGGATACTGGGATGTATAGGAAGAGGCATCACCAGTAGAAAACAGGAAGTTGTTATCCCTCTGTACAGACAGTTGGTGAGACCCCATCTGAAGTACTGCGTGCACTTCTGGAGACTCCATCTCTGCAAGGACATAGACAGGATGGAGGTAGTCCAGAGGAGGGCAACTAAAATGGTGCAGTGTCTGCACCAGAAGCCATACGAAGAGAGACAAAAGGCGGGAGAGGGGGGACATGATAGAAACTTTCAAGTACCTCAAGGGAATCAACAAAGTCCAAGAGGGTGGCATCTTTCAGAAAGAGAAATGTGCAAGAACAAGGGGGCATAATTTAAAGATAGAAGGGGGCCGGCTCAAGGGCAACATGAGGAAATATTTTTTCACGAAGAGGGTGGTGGACGCATGGAACAGCCTTCCTGAGGAGGTTGTGGGATCAAAAACAGTGGGGGAATTCAAGAATGCATGGAACAGATGCAAGGAAATTCTGGTGGGGGGTAGGAAGAAGTAGGCTGTTGGTTAACTAGGATCTGCAGCTTATGTAGGGAAATGGGCAGACTGGGTGAGCCAAGCGGTCCTTATCTGCCATCAAAGTCTATGTTTCTATGTAGGTGCTAATTACTCCACACTGCTTTGACTCTTATCCATATGTGACCCCCCTACAAATGGGGGTTCCCAAAAAGTCTTCCTTGAGCTTGCCTAAATGCTCACTGCCAGGCTGGTGTTCTGCGTTTTAGCAGTTTAAATGTATTGCCAGAGAATGCCTGCATAGCCTCTGTGTACTGTCTCTTTAAGAGCTGCCTGGATTGCAGTCATAATTAGTCTGAGAGGGAGCTCTGTCAGAAGATGTACTTGTTTGCTGATCATTTGTTAGAGTAGCAATAATATTGCAGTTTGTTCTAACCTGCCTTCTTTGCAGCATGGACAGTTCTCTGTTTGTTTCCATCATCTTGGTCCTGGACTGCAGGATGGGCCAATCAGTGCATTTGGGACTCTAAAATGGAGCCTCCCTACAGGGGCTTGGTGGGGCCAAAACTTGTAGGAATTGTAGTTTTGGGCTTTTGGTGCCTAAAATAACCTGGAGCGGGAGCCCTTGTGGTGACTGACAGACAGATCAGCCAACCAAACCTTTTGGATCTTGGGAAAGTCCCACACTGCTTGCAGTTTCAGTTAGATCTAAGTTGGGAAGTGAAGAAGTAACAGCTTGAGGTAGTTCGAGCGGCAATCCATAGTGGATTCGCGTGGGAGAACTGTGGAAAGGCCTGAGTTTTGGCCTGCATGCCTCTCTGCTGTCCCTGATAGGGAACTTGTGCCTTTTTCCGGACTGAATCCGAACTTGGAGAGCGAAGTAAGTCACTGAATTGTGACCAGGCTCCTACCCGAAAAAGACCGAAGATTTGCTGAATGCGATCAGCCTGTCTGGACTTCCAGCCACCTCTGAACTCTCGGATTGTGCAGAGACTCTGTAACTGCGACGGGAGAGCCTTTTGCCTGGTACAGTGGAATTTCCTTACATGTGAATGTGTTGTGTGCTTATAGTGGGTTATGATTTGGTTCCCCACTGTGGTTTGAATTGTATTCTGCTTGCTGGAAGCTGCATTAGAATTTCCTTACATGTAAATGTGCTGTGTGCTGCTAGTGGGTTGCAATTTGGTTCCCCGCTGTGGTTTGAACTGTATTCTGCTTGCTGGAAGCTGCATTCAGCCCCACGGACTGAATCCAAAATCATCTCCATTGGGCCTGGGCCTTGCCACACTGGCCCAGCCTGACTACCCGCTGCACAGAGAAAGCCATTGGCAAGAGACCTGCCCCCTGCTCAACACCTGAACAGGAATGATGCCTCGGTGATTCGTGTGGGCCCTGCTTCTCCGGGCACTCCAGCTCAACAACCTGCAGTCTCAATTTCATCCTACCTGTGTCCAGTATTGGTATCGTGAGTAAAGATCAGGGTAGCTCCCTGCAACAACAGCTAAATCTAAAGTGTTGCCATCTGATTGTCTTGTTGCTTTTTCTTTCATGAACTGAGCCCTCCGGCTCCAGATTACAAGTAGTGTGTGTTATGCATGTTGCCTTCTTCCATCACAGGGCTCCAACCAGCTGCAACATTCCTGGCTAGCCCATCATTTTCCTACCTGGGTACACAGAGTGTGAGACTGTGTGGGGACTTAAAGCGCATGCATAACTGTTTGATTAATATAGCCTTTAAGCCAATCAACCTGATTATGCCCCTTCCTTGTTCAAGTCCCCTGAATAAATCAGATCTGACTTTTTCTGCATTTAACCCGACTGTGGTTCCAGTTTGTGCCAAGAGTACTACACTGTTGCTATTTACTGTGCATAACTTTTTTTTTTTTTTTTTTTTTTACACAGGGGGTCCCCAGGGTCGAGCCAGAGGAACCAGTCCTGGTGGTAAGTGCAAACAGTGTGGGTATTGGAATGGTGTACAAGGGTTACTGATCCCCAGGCAGATCTCTCACCGACGGCTTTCTCTGTGCAGCGGGTAGTCTGGCTGGGCCAGTGTGACAAGGCCCAGGCCAAATGGAGACAAATTCAGATACAGTTCGTTTTGGGCTGGATACAGCTTCCAGCAAGCAGAACACAGTTCACACAGTGGGGAACCAAATCACGACCCACTAACAACTCGCAGCACATTTACATGTAAGGAAATTCTACTGTACTAGGCAAACCACTCTCCGGTCATGATCGCAAAGTCTCTGCACAAACCGGGGATTCAAAAGCAGCTGGAAATCCTGACAGGCCGATTGCATTCAGCAAAATCTTCGGTCTTCTTCAGGTATGAGCCTGGTAAAAAAAAAATAAAAAAAATCAGTGGCTTACTTCGTTCTCACAAGCTTGGATTTAGTCCGAAATAATTTTCTTCTCTCCCTCTCAGGGGCAGCAGGCAGACATGAAGGCCACAACTCAGGTCTTTCCACAGTTCTCCCATGCAAAACTACTCAGACGGCTGCTTGACTGTCTCAAGCTTTTGCTTCTTCAGCTCCCAACTTAGATCTGACTCAACTGCCAGCAAACTGGGACTTTCCCCAGAATCCAAAAGGTTCAGTTGGCTGATCTGTCTGTCAGTCACAACAAAGGCTCCCCCTGCAGATGCAAAAAGGCGCCAAAAGCCCCAAATTACAATTCCTACAGATTTGACTCCAGACAGCTCCTGTAGTCCAGCTCCATTTTAGGTCCCACCAGTACTGACTGGTCCAATTCGGCAGTCCAGGACCAAGATAGTGGAGATAAAACAGTCCTTGCTGCAAAGGAGGCAGGTTCGACAAACTACATTATCATGATCACTCTAAATGATTTTCAACAAATAGTTACATCTTTCAACAGAGCTCCCTCTCAGATTACTTATGACTGCAATCCAGGCAGCTCTTAAAGAGACAGTACACAGAGGCTATACAGGCACTCTCTGGCAATCACATTTAAACTGCTAGAACCGCAGGACACCAGCCTGGCACTGAGCATTTAGGCAAGCTCAAGGAAGACTTTTCGTGGACCCCCATTGGTAGGGGAGTTACACACAGCCTTCCTTTTCTCTCATACAACACTCATCTGCAGCTGTACCTGCTGCTGTGAAGCAATGAATGCTGCACACACTGTCCTGAAGCCTCAGTAATCTCTGGTGCATCTGCGGAGCCTATGTTAGCCTCAGCCCTTTCATGATTATGTGGTCCTCTCTGGTGCCAACTTTCCTGCAGCCTTCACATGCTGGCCAGCACTCCCTCTAACTGTTGCCACACTCATCAATCCAGGACATTTCATTCTCTCACAGGCTTCCGGAACTGTCTCTGCAACCTCTATATGGCTCCCCTGTGCTCCTCTCAATTGTTCCAGCCTGGCTTTCAATCTCTCCCTTGTTCCATGCCAAGGCAGCACACTAATGAAATAATCAGCATCAAAGACAGAAAGTTCTGCCAACTGGCTTTCTAATAACTAGATGGGCAGAGAGGGGAAGGCTGTCAGTCTTCCAACCAGACTTGAAAAAACATGGGCTTTTAAGCTATTATTGACCTACAGGTCCATCACAGTTTGCTGCTTTTAGCAGCACCCAGACATCGAGGCTACTAGCACCACTCATCATGGACCCTAGCTGGCTCCCTACCTGCTTCACATGTCTGATAGCAATGAAAAAATATATAAGTGCTTTTTAAAAGCAGCTAGCTGTTGGACCACTAGCAGGTGCCTACGTTGCTTGGATATAAAAGTGCTTTTAACAGGAACTACCCCCACATACTGAGGCAACTTTTAACTGGCAGGCTACAATACCGTATTTGTCTGATAAACAGAAGAGCATAACTGCTCTTTTTAACAGCTGTTGAGGCAACTGACCCCACAAGCCAGGACAGAAAAGAAGCTCCTATACTATCTCACTTGCCTGATAACGAAGTGTATATTTACACATGCTTTATATATCATGAAAAATTAATAAATTAGCCCCTTAGAAGGATTTCTTTTTTCAGGCTTGGGTGGTCACTGTCCATTACCCACTCCACTTCATTATTCGGGTCAGACACAATACCCACATATTATTAATTTACTATTTGTACCATGCAAATAACACAGGGATAATGCATTTCCTCCATCACTGTAACAATATCGAGAAAATAAATGCAGCCTCCACCCAGCCCTGCCTTTGGGGGTGGGGGCTTAAAAGAACTAATGGTCCCATCATTGGCACCAATCAGTGCCCAGTAGGTATATGAGGGTGGGAAATTGTTGGCACTTTAGATGGGACTAGCCCCCTAGTATCCTAACAAGAGGGCCAGTGAGTCCTTCTAAGTCTCCTTGGTTAGACCAGGGTGCATACTACATTGGGGTTGTTTTCAAAGAAAAAAACGAGAGAGTAATTGAATTTGCTAGCTGCCATCTCCTCTCATTTCCAGCTCAGCAATCTACTCTATGAGGTCTCCCTTGCATTCTCTCCCACCCTTGCCCCCACCTCTGGCACAACTCATTCTAGTTCTGACCTGCTGAAATAGACTGGGCAATGACTGGTCAACCTGAATATCCAACTCCGTCTACTGTATCACCCTAGTCAGAAATGGGCATGGTATGGCAGCAAACAGCACCCACCCTGAACTCAGCAATATCCTACAAACATAAGGGGCCAATTTAAGATGATCCCTAATACATAGTACTAGTTGCTAATTATGCAGACCCCGGACAAGCAACAGTAAGCTAAATTATCTATTTCATAAATGCAGTAAGGCACTCCAGGGTGTGCGCTGTGCTGGGATAATGGCACTTCTCAGATGGTGGAAGCACTCCACCTTCAGCATTATGCTCCAACCCACACAAGGCATGCCATCATCTCGCAACACATACTCTGTCATACCTCAATGTTTAAATATCATATTCTGACTGACAAATGTGGTCAGTCATATCTCGAGCATGCACACACCCTCAGCTAACACCAGAACTCGTAACAGACGAACACTCGAGCCAACACACATGGCTCCGAAAGCTCCCAAATACCCAGCACAGAATGCAGACAAATATTCACTTCCCATATACAGGACATAATACGCCAAGCAATACAGTACACATCATACTTTGCCAATATGGTACTGAACACCTATCTTGACTCCTCATTTGACATACTCCCTTAAAAAATGAATTAAAATAATATATATACTGTACTGTAAAGGGAAGCATCCACAGAGCTTCTTGCAGCGTTGCAGATCGAGGACTAAAATAATTCCTTAATGTGCATTGATCCAGAGATTACCCTTGGGTACACAAAATTCAATATCCCAGCTGTCCATTGGTGAAGCTGGAGAGGAAATTGCTGGAATTCTCAGCAGCTGTGGACAGTATGTCAATGCCGTAAAATCTCAAGGTCCTTCTTTAAATCCAACTTGTTTCAAGGTTTGTTGATGCAGATTTCCTGCACAGCACCATCAGCCTCAAAAGGAGAGAGAGGGGGACTGACAGGTTATGAACAATTGTTGGCAGAGTTTAGGATTTCCAGCACTCACTTTACAGCTTATAAAAGGAGCAAGTCCCATTAACTGCTGGTGGGTGATGTGACCTGCAGCAAGCAGAGCATCTTTACAGGCTGGCAACAATTGTCGACACTGCAAAAACCGTGACTTAAAACATGAGCTGAAAACAGTGGCGATTGGTCTATTTTTACCTAAGCATTTGTCCAACACTACCTTCACAATAAGAACTTCACCACAGCAATTTCTCTCTCTCTCTCTCACCCAGAGCTACTGTGGTTTGGCTTCCAGTTACTGAAATGTTTGCAGCATTACTCTGAACACAGAGGAATT
The DNA here is from genome assembly GCA_016271365.2 of Neoceratodus forsteri. Lineage (NCBI taxonomy): Eukaryota > Metazoa > Chordata > Ceratodontiformes > Ceratodontidae > Neoceratodus > Neoceratodus forsteri. The sequence continues at coordinate 1,066,997,070 of CM057450.1, read as the reverse complement.
TTTTCTATCACTAGTAAGGAGGCCCATCAGCAGTGTTCCAGCAACAATAATTATGCTTAATTTACTTTCCTCGGTTATCTGACTACAACTTATTAAAATTGTTAAAAAAAAAAAAAAGCTTCTGGCTGTCCTTTAGTGACTTCACAATTGCTGTTTTGACACCACTGTCTTGTCACGGTGAGCAGTGTGAGGTCATATAAAAGCACTATGAGGTCAACTGGGTAAAGTCTAATGTTTTTAATACAGGCTACATGGATAGGCTACTAAGATGTGTTGATCTCTTTAAAGAGAATCAGAAAATGTAAAAATACGTTCTTCAGTAAATTATATTAGCAGAAACATTATCTTTATGCAAGTATGTAGAAAAGTGGATTCTGCCTAGAGGGAAACATTGCCACTGCAGTTGGTCTCTGCAGGACTTCTCAAAATCCACCCTCTAGGTTTGCTGGCTATTGTTGGAGAAGAAGGGGCATTGTTCGGCATTTTACTTTTACCGAAAGTGTCTCAATAGCAAAGTATATCCACTGTAACAAAAAAAAAAATCAAACATGAATGCTCTGGAAATATTGCTAACTAATATGTGTACATCCTATCAGCTAGCAATATAATGCACATTACACTACTAGCTAGTATGATGTTGTGCATGTACTGGGTCATTTTACCACCAGGTGGTGCAGTTTGAATACTGCTTCTTAACCGTACTGTTGGCAACTCTCTCTTATTTCAGGAGTCTGGTCCCGAAGATTCAAACTGAAATCAGAAGTCCAGCTCAATCATATCAGCTGGCCCACATAATTCAGTCTGAATCCATGAGACCAAAGACTTCCAAAATGACTTTTAGATCTAAGAAGTGTGTCTCCTGTGTTTCACGCTGTATAGCAGTGCTGAAGGAGAAAGGGCTAATTCATACCCAAGATAAATTTAGACTCATCTATTATGTCTTTTATGACTTTAAACTGCAGTAATTTTAATGTGATGTCAAGCTGTCATATTAATTTACTTTGCAAATGTCGCAGCTTTTTTCTGTTTGTAAATATTGGGGCGGGCAGAGTTACAGTATACAGGTCCTTTCATTCTACTCTCTCTCTCCACTCTTCAAATCTCTGTGACCCAAAAAATTACAGCAGTAGTCTATTCCTTCCCTCTTTTGGACTATTAATGCTTTGGGATATAATCTGTGTGAAATAGTTACTAAGAAAAACAAATTCCATTCTTTCCTAAGTTGATTTAACATATACTTTGTGCATCATGATTGCAATAGTGGATTGAGTGAACAGAGTTTGTTACTACCTGAAGGAGCTTAATATGTATACCCTCAAGCAGAGGAGGGAGAGGGGAGACATGATAGAAACTTTCAAGTACCTCAAGGGAATTAACAAAGTCCAAGAGGATAGCATCTTTCAGCAAAAGATGTGCAAGAACAAGAGGGCATGATTTGAACATAGAGGGGGAGGGCTCAGGGGCAATGTGAGGAAGTATTTTTTCACAGAGAGGGTGGTGAATGCATGGAATAGCCTTCCAGAGGGGGTTGTGGGGTCAAAAACAGTGGGGGAATTCAAGAATGCATGGGACAGACATAAGGCAATTCTAGAGAGGGGTAGGAAGAAGTAGACTGTTGGCTAACTAGGATCTTCAGCTTATCCAATCAGCAGAGAAATGGTCAGACTAGGTGGGCCAAGAGGTCCGTATCTGCCATCAAAATCTATGTTTCTATGCTACTTCTGGAGCACCAACAAAATAAGTATTAGCAAACGGCTTTTAAGTACAGCACCTCCTTGCAACCCTCAAATTATTTTGGGGCATTAGACAGCAAGGCAGCCCTGAGAGCAGTGGTGTTATCTGTGGCAGGGTTTGCTAATAATAAAGCAGACTTGGAGTCCCGAGTCGTTAATTGATTACAACCAGTGCTTCTTTTAACAAGACATCCTACATCAGCGGGCCAATAAGGACATATACCAATCTCTAGTCCAGCAAAGATAAGCCATCTAGGTCAAAACATAAATTTACTTGTAACCCCTAGGTGGCGCTATCCCAAGGGCTACGACCCCTGCCTGCTTGGCTAGTAGCAGGTTAAGGGGCCTGGGTACTGAAACAGGTGCCTCCACCCGGAGGTCAGGGTTGTTAGTGGTCAAGCTAACCTGGGCACAGCCCTCTGGGACACTGTAATCCCCCTCCCTTTCCCTTCTAGTGGCCTGAACAATATACAATAATTACTTTCACAATGACCCTTATTCACCAGACAATTACCCACACTGTTTGCACTTACCATCAGGGCTGGTTCCTCTAGCTCTACCCTGGGGACCCCCTGTAAAACAAGGTTATGCACAGCAAATAACAGTACAGCACTCTTGGCACAAACTGGAACCACAGTCAGGTTAAATGCAAAAAGAGTTAGATCTGATTTATTCAGGGGACTTAAACAAGGGAGGGGCATAATCAGGTTGATTTGCTTAAAGGCTATATCAATCAGACAGTTATGCATGCACTTCAGAGTCCCTACACAGTCACACACTCTGGGTACCCAGGTAGGAAGACGGTGGGCTAGCCAGGAAAGTTGCTCAGGGTAGGCCAGCTTGCAGCTGGTTGGGACACTGTGATGGAAGAAAGCAACATGCACAATACACACTATTTGTAATCCGGGGCCGGAGGGCTCAGTTTGTGACAGAAAAGACAACAAAGCAATCAGATGACAACACTTTAGATTTGGCTGTTGTTGCAGGGAGCTACCCTGATGTTTACTCACGATACCCAATACAGGACACAGGCAGGACAAAATCGAGACAGCAGGTTGTTGAACTGGAGTTCCAGGAGATGCGGGGGCCCACACGACTCACCAAGGCATTGTTCCTGTTCAGAGTGTGAGCAGGGGGCTGATCCCCAGGGAGGTCTCTTGTCGATGGCTTTCTCTGTGCAGCGGGTAGTCTGGCTGGGCCAGTGTGGCAAGGCCCAGGCCCAATGGAGATGAATATGGATTCAGTCTGTGGGAGCTGGATGCAGCCTCCAGCAAGCAGAACACAGTTCAGCACACAGTGGGAAACCAAATCACAACCCACTAACAGCACACAGCACATTTACATATAAGAAATTCTACTGTACCAGGCAGATTGCTATCTGGTCACAATTACAGAGCCTCTGCACAAACCGGGAGTTCAAAGGTGGCTGGAAATCCTGACAGACTGATCGCATTCAGCAAATCTTCGGCCTTCTTCAGGTTAAAGCCTGGTCACAGTTCTGTGGTTTAAATCATCCTCACAATTCGGATCCAGTCCGAATAAACTTCAATTTCCCTCTCAGAGACAGCAGGCAGGCAGATAGACAGGCCAAAACTCAGCCCTTTCACAGTTCTCCTGCGTGAATTACGCTGCGGCTGCTGCTTTAATCACTGAAGCTGTTACCACTTTCACTTCCCAAATTAGACTAACTGCAAGCAGCCTGGGACTTTCCCCAGGATCCAAACGGTTTGGTTGGCTGATTCCTCTGTCAGTCACAACAAGGGCTCCCCCTCCAGGTTCATTTAGGTGCCAAAAGCCAAAACTACAATTCCTACAGAATTTTGCTCCCACAAAGCCCCTGGGGACAGGCTCCATTTTACAGTCCCCAAAGGTACTGATTGGCACATTTCAGCAGTCCAGGACCAACATGGAGGAGATAAACAGAAATGTCCATGCTGCAAAGAAGGCAGGTTAGACAAACTGCAATATTATTACTATTCTAATAAATGATCTGCAAACAAGTACATCTTCTAACAGAGCTCCCTCTGTGCCAATAGCGATGGCAGAATGGAGTGATTACTTGGCAGCCCGGGCGGGACTCGAGCATAGAAACACTCAGCCCCCTCCCAGATTAATTATGACTGCAATCTAGGCAGCTCTTATACAGACAGTACACGGAGGCTGTACAGGCACTCTCTGGCAATACATTTGAACTGCTAAAACGCAGGACACCAGCCTGGCAGTGAACATTTAGGCCAGCTCAAGGGAGACATTTTGGGAACCCCCATTTGTAGGGGGGTTACATATTAATTAAATAACAACACATGACAGGGTGCATATTATCATGGGATAATGCCACACCTAACATACTAACATGCCAGCAGAATAGGCCTAACGGTCTTTCGCGTCTGCTCGTTTGGTCAGCCCCCACCCTGGGAGCTGACCTTGCTGCCCCCTCGCCTTCTCTGGCTTCTCCCTTCCCAATTCCGGATATTCTCGCTGCATTGGATTTTGCTTCCAGAACCCTTCCCCTGTACCTGTCCCACCCCCTCTTGAACCCCTCCACCGTCTCTGCCTCCACCAGCCCCCTAGGCTGTGCATTCCATGGTTCCACCACCCTCTCAGTGAAGTAGCACCTCCTCCTTTCTCCCCTGAATCTCCCCCTCTCCAGCTTCCACCCATGCCCTCTAGTGGCCCCCTCTTCCTTCCTTCGAAGCACCCTGACTGTTCCTCCCCTATTTACCCCCTTCATGTACCTGAAGACCTCTATCATGTCCCCCCCGGTCCCTTCTCTCTTCCAATGTGTACATATTTAACTCTGAGCCTCTCCTCATAGGTCCTGTCCCCCAAGCCCCAAATCATTTTGGTTGCCCTCCTCTGGACCCTCTCCAGGAGTTTAATGTCCCTCTTTAAGTGTGGCCTCCAAAACTGCATGCAGTACTCGAGTGCGGCCTCACCAACCAGTTATACAGAGGAGTATCACTTCCTCCTTCTGGAGGTGATCCCTAGCGGCGCATCCCAGCATCCTGTTGGCCTTGGCTGCTGCCCTTCTACAAGTCTCCGAGGTTAATCTTGACATCCACCACCACCCCAGGTCCCTCTCAGCCATCGAGACTTATAGCATCCCCGGGTGTACACTTGGCCCGGGTTTCTGGCACCCAGGTGCAGTCCCTTGCATTTCCCTGCACTGAACCTCAGCTTCCACTTTCTAGACCATCTTTCCAGAGCCTCCAGGTCCCCCTGTAGGGCCACCCTCCCCTCCTCCCCATCCACCACGGCCCCCAGTTTTGAGTCATCCGCAAAGAGACTCATCTCACTCCTGATACCTGTCCTTATGTCAGAGATGTAGGCGTTGAACAGGAGGGGCCCAAGGACTGATCCCTGTGGGACCCCACTAATGACCCTCCTTGGGGGTGAGACTATCCCACCAACTACGACCCTCTGGGTCTGGTCATGGAGCCAACTGCCTATCCATCTGATCATCTGGTTCCCCACCCCCATTTCTCCCAGCTTATCCAACAGGCCCACGTGAGGAACAGAGTCAAATGCCTTGCTGAAGTCTAGAAAGAGGACGTCCACTGGTCTACCCAGGTCCAAGGCACTCGTCACCCAGTCATAGAACTCCACAAGGTTTGTCTGACACGAGCTCCCCGGGATGAATCCATGCTGTCTATCGTCCAGGCACCCTGACTTTTCCAGGTCCCCCCCAGCCTCTCCCTGACAATGCCCACCATCACCTTGCCCGCCACCGATGTCAGGCTGACAGGCCTGTAGTTCTCTGCCACCTCCCTTGATCCCCCCCTTGTGGATAGGCACTATATGTGCCACCTTCCAGTCCTGGGGCACCCACCCTGTCCTCAAAGAGATGGTGGAAAGCTCCGCCAGGGGTTTTGCCAGGACATCCGCAAGTTCTTTCAACACTCTGGTATGTACTTTATCCGGCCCCGGTGCTTTCTCTGTCTTAAGGGACCTGAGGGCTTCCCTCACTCTCTCTGTTGTGATTTCCACTTCCGCTACCTCTTCTTCCTGCTTAGCCTTCCCCCCCTCCTGCCAGTGATGCCTCCCCCTCTCCTCAGACCCGCCGATCGGTAAGGGTCCCCCCTCCTCAGTATCACCGTCTCCTCCCATGTGTGGTGCAGCACCCCCATTTTCCTTGGTGAAAACTGAGGTGAAGTATTCATTTAGTACCTCAGCCTGCTCCACCGGGGTCTTGTGCCCATCTCTCCCCTGTTTTAATCCTGCTAATCTGCCCCTTCACCCTTCGTTTTTTCCCAATGTATCCAAAGAACCCCTTGTTCCCTCTCCTAATTTCCCTGGCCAGGTTCTGCTCCTTCCTTGCCTTAGCCGCCCTCACCACCCTAGTGGCCCTTCTAGCCATCAGCTCGTACACCCCTCGATCCCTTTCTCTCCTTGAGCACTTGAATTAATTACCTATAGGCTGCCTTCTTTCTCCGCACCACCTGCTGGACCTCCCTGGTCCACCAGCAGGGTTTTCAGGCCCTACCGCATTTTTGTCTTAGGTGCATTACATGATACCATAGACAGAGTGCATTCAACCACCCAAGAAGTGGCGTTATCACAGTCGATAACAAACCCTGGGGTGTATTACTATTATCAAGTGGTTGAAATTTTGACCAAAATATGTTTAACTTCAGTTTTTGCATGAAGTGTCGTCATGGGATGACACCACAGCTTAAAATCTTTGTTAGTCAACTTGACTCTTGAATTTCCCTTACCTCTTTCATAAGTGGGGATATTTAGGCATGGTTACTCCTTAGGCACACAAGTAGTACGTTTTTAAGGAGGCCCTGTGCTGGTGGGACTTCATATGAATGCAATACAGCTTTAGTTACATTTTGTACACCTCAGATATCTAAATAAATATCTTTCTGTGGAGAAGTCTGGAGTACTCTCTTTTTGGAACACAAGCTTAATTGTGTGGTGGCAATATACCCCTAGTAAACAATGCCTTAATACTGGTGCAGTCTGTTAATTACCAGGCCAGAATCACCACTGAACAGTCTCTTTCTCAGTTTCTCGCACTCTTTCACATCATGCCTGGCAAAAGCTAGGACTGCGCAGCAAATTACCATGTACAATGAAGTACTTGGTTACATAGGTTTTTTGACTGTATGCTCGTTTCTGCTTCATGTCTAGATGATTTGGTTAAAGGAAGTTTCCCCATACAAACACACACACACACACACACACACACACACACACTTACCAGAAAAGAAAAAAAAAACTGCAAACACCAGAAATGTAATTCCATTGCTATGCCTAATTTCCCATAATGTAAAGTTAACTGGATTGGTAAGACAAAGGCAGATGAAGGAAGATCAGCACAGTCACCAGCTGGGCATTCATTTCTCAGTTCTTAGCCTCTGCAGTTATTCTGCATACAAACGACAAAAATTTGTAGCAGAAGTACCTTTCTGGATTCACTTCATCTTTTCACACAGACTTACTGAAACTCAATTTCATGTGTTTTTAAGTGCATGCTAAGCCATCATTTAAACCCCCCATCCAAGTATCTGTGGGTTGAGCAGTTCTCAGGCTGTAGTGGTTAAATTGAAGGCACTTCTCCATGTGTTTGCGGTCAGCCATGTCGACATCTGGAGCTGGTTGAGTTCTCTCCAAGGATTTGTAACATTGCCCTGGATTTTTTCCAAGAATTCCCTGCATTCTAAATCCATCAGACATGCCATACACACCCAGCTCCCTATGCCCCAAGCCCAGCTGGCCACCGAAACCCTTCACACAGGATTGTTTCGTAGAGCTATTTTTACATTAACACTTTAAGTAAATTATAACTGTTATTTGGTCTGGGGGGTAATTCTACCACATGATAATCTCCAACTTTCAAATGAACTGTTCAAATGCATTTAGAAAGCAACAGGACTTCTGGCACCTGGTGGGCTTATCTAGACAGATGAAAGACTGAGAACTCAATATCAACTGAGTAAACATTTACAGTTCAAACACTAGTATTTCCTAGAGCCCTCCCCCCAAGTTCTAAAGTTAATTAAATCCAATTCTTAACTGCAGTAGGTGCTTCAGCAGGCTGCCCTGTCGGCAGTAGAAACATAGACAATGGCAGCAGAAAAAGACCAAAGGTCAGGTCCATCCAGTCTGCCAGAGTTCCCCATTTAGTCCTGAGGCCTACTGCTCCTCCAGGGTCCAGGCTCCAGTAGTCTGTTTGTGTTTAATAGTAGGAGGATATGAAGGAATATTTTAACTTCTTGTGCATGAATCTGTTCCAATAACATGAACAAAAAAAAAAAAAAAACAGTGAGTCGTACTTTACTGATGGGTAGTAAAGAGAGAAAATTCCATAAGGGCACATCTGACTACTTCTCAACTAAGCTTTCTGATCAAGCACCACCCTCTTAAAGAAAAAGTCTTCCTTGCTGTATACTAAGCAGGCAATACTATGTAATGCTCTTTTGCAGATTGTCACAGAGTTCTCACTGCAGCAAGAAACTGAACCAAAGTATATCTCTTTTTGGACCAAGTCCTAGGCCACCAACGAGAATGGGGCTTTGCTAAGTGTTCTGTGAGGGCTAACTAATACGAGAAATGATGCACAATAGGTTAATGGCTCAAAAGGACCCACCACAGATCAGCTTGTTGTCCAAACGTATGCCAAAGGCAATTAAATCATATGTATTTATAAAATGGCATAACAAGCAAGCACTTGGCGCATGTTACATTGCCTATTCTCAACCAGTGACTGGACTACATAAAAACTCAAAAGGGCTGGTTTCCTTTTAAGATTGCATGGACTACTTGAAAGTAAGCTGGCATTAAACAGGAAAGGAGCATCTGAGCAGTCTCCCAGCACAGCAACTTCACAAGTCCTGTGAAGAGGCTGTAAACTGCACTATCCAGGATCGATCCTGCCAGATGAGGTGAATGAGTTTCTTTTTTGTGAGCCTTTACCTCCCTTAGGATTCAAGGTATAGGCAATAAAGATATGGCTAGGCCGCACTTGCAGTACTGTGTGCAATTTTTGTTTTCCCCACTACAAAAAAGATACTGCAGCAATCAAGAGGGAGCAGCAGCGAGCAAGGCAAAAAGGATAAAGGGGATGGAGAGATTAAAGGGGAATGGTCTGCACGCTAGTCCCAATGCGCACTTTGTGGCCAAAAACATTTTAGTTTACTTACGGTTTACTGTAGTATTGCAGATAATAGCAGACTATTTTGCTTAGTTGCAGGCTGACATCTTTTACTACAAATCCAAAATACCCTGCTGTTGACATCAAAGCAGTAGGAAGCAGTGGGAGATTCAATAGCCTGCAGTGCATGTTGTGGGGAGGGGTGTCGGAGAGAGGCCAGAATGGACATTGAAGAGGTTTGATGTCTTGGCCAGGCAGGATCCAGATGAATTTGGAAGGTCAAATACACATTCCCCAGGAAGCCATGGGAGGACATCACAGCACCTGTGTATGTGTATGTGTGTGTGTGTGTGTGTGTGTCAGAACAAAAACCAGTTCTGACCAGTTACCCTGAGAAGAGGAAATTGATTATGTTACTTATTTTTAAAATCTTGTTGGGACATCCTGTGTGGTACCATATAGATTTTAATACACCAAGGCGGAGTTTAATGATCTCAGAGAGGAGGCCAGCTCAGAACTCTTTTATCCAACTGAGCAAGCCTTAGAGACACACAAGACGATAGTTTCTGACTGAGAGAAGAGAGACCCTCAAAGCACTGAAAGAAAGCAAGCATTAGACAAGATTAGTCTGAAGTTATAAATTGTAGGAACTGTACTTTTTTACCTGTTTGTTTTAAGGCTGTATGTGTTGGATATATAATTTGTTCTGTAATTATTGTTCTGTTTTGATATTTTTTTAAGTAAAGATTTTTTTTTATTTTTACAAATGAAACTGCATGGAGTGCCTTGACATTTCTTTTTATTTTAATTGGAGCTTTTAAAGGTTGTAAGTACACTGTGTATGGGCTTATTGTATACCAAACTAGGAAATGGATAGAGTTCTCTAAAATCTTGCATAGAGTTCTAAGGGTTCATTCGAAAGACCTGGTTTGGTGCCCGTAGGCAAAGATATCTGGCCCCCGGGAACACAGAATTATCTGAGCCTGATAATTGGGTACACAAACAAGAGGTTATCAGTTTGAATCCTTCCAGAGCTTGAGACTAAGGTGACTTGAGCCCATAAAACAGACAAGAGGGTTACCTTGTCTGTTACACTGTACACAAATCATACGCTCAGAGGTTCACCTTGGGAGTAGAGGGTTGACCGGCTGAGCGAGTTTGTGACACATACTAACATACTAAAATGCCAGCAGAATAGGCCTAACGGTCTTCCGTGTCTGCTCGTTTGGTCAGCCCTCACCCTGGGTGCTGACCTTGCTGCCCCCCTCGCCTTCTCTGGCTTCTCCCTTCCCAGTTCTGGATATTCTCGTTGCATTGGATTTTGCTTCCAGAACCCTTCCCCTGTACCTGTCTCACCCCTCTTGAACCCCTCCACCGTCTCTGCCTCCACCAGCCCCCTAGGCAGCGCATTCCATGGCTCCACCACCCTCTCAGTGAAGTAGCACCTCCTCCTTTCTCCCCTGAATCTTCCCCCAGCTTCCACCCATGCTCTCTAGTGGCCCCCTCCTCCTTCCTTCAAAGCACCCTGACTGTTCCTCCCCTATTTACCCTCTTCATGTACCTGAAGACCTCTATCATGTCCCCCCAGTCCCTCCTCTTTGCCAATGTGTACATGTTTCGCTCTTTGAGCCTCTCCTCATAGGTCCTGTCCCCCAAGCCCCAAATCATTTTGGTTGCCCTCCTCTGGACCCTCTCCAAGAGTTTAATGTCCCTCTTTAAGTGTGGCCTCCAAAACTGCACGCAGTACTCGAGGTGCAGCCTCACCAAGCAGTTATACAGAGGGAGTATCACTTCCCTCCTTCTGGAGATGATCCCCCGAGTGATGCATCCCAGCATCCTGTTGGCCTTGGCTGCTGCCCTCCTACAAGTCTCTGAGTTGTTCATCTTGACATCCACCACCACCCCCAGGTCCCTCTCAGCCATCGAGACTTGTAGCATTCCCCCCCCAGTGTACACTTGGCCTGGGTTTCTGGCCCCCAGGTGGAGTACCTTGCATTTCCCTGCATTGAACCTCAGCTTCCACTTTCTAGACCATCTTTCCAGAGCCTCCAGGTCCCCCTGTAGGGCCACCCTCTCCTCCTCCCCATCCACCACCGCCCCCAGTTTTGAGTCATCCACAAAGAGACTCATCTCACTCCTGATTCCTGTCCTTATGTCAGAGATGTAGGCGTTGAACAGGAGGGGCCCAAGGACTGATCCCTGTGGGACCCCACTAATGACCCTCCTTGGGGATGAGACTATCCCGCCAACTATGACCCTCTGAGTCCGGTCCTGGAGCCAATTGCCTATCCATCTGATCATCTGGTTCCCCACCCCCATTTCTCCCAGCTTATCCAACAGGCCCACGTGAGGAACAGAGTCAAATGCCTTGCTGAAGTCTAGAAAAGGGCGTCCACTGGTCTACCCAGGTCCAAGGCACTCGTCACCCAGTCATAGAACTCCACAAGGTTTGTCTGACATGATTTCCCCAGGACGAATCCATGCTGTCTATCGTCCAGGCACCCTGACTTTTTCAGGTCCCCCCCCAGCCTCTCCTTGACAATGCCCTCCATCACCTTGCCCGCCACCAATGTCAGGCTGACAGCCCTGTAGTTCCCTGCCACCGCCCTTGATACCCCCTTGTGGATAGGCACTATATGCGCCACCTTCCAGTCCTGGGGCACCCACTCATCCCTCAGAGAGATGGTGAAAAGCTCCGCCAGGGGTTTCGCCAGGACATCCGCAAGTTCCTTCAGCACTCTGGGATGTAATTTATCCAGCTCCAGTGCTTTCTCCATCTTAAGGGACCTGAGGGCTTCCCTCACTCTCTCTGCTGTGATTTTCACTTCCGCTACCTCATATCCCTGCTTAGCCTTCCCCCCTCCTGCCAGTGATGCCTCCCCCTCTCCTCAGACCTGCCGATCGGTAAGGGTCCCCCCCTCCTCAGTATCTCTGTCTCCTCTCATGCATGATGCAGCACCCCCATTTTCCTTGGTGAAAACTGAAATGAAGTACTCATTTAGTACCTCAGCCTGCTCCCCCAGGTCTTGTGCCCATCTCTCCCCTGTTTTAATCCTGCTAATCTTCCCCTTCACCCTTTGTTTTTCCCCCAATGTGTCTAAAGAACCCCTTGTTCCCTCTCCTAATTTCCCTTGCCAGGTTCTGCTCCTTCCTTGCCTTAGCCGCCCTCACCACCCTAGTGGCCCTTCTAGCCATCAGCTCATACTCCCCTCGATTTCTTTCACTCCTTGATCACTTGCATTACCTATAGGCTGCCTTCTTTCCCTGCACCACTTCCTGGACTTCCCTGGTCCACCAGTAGGGTTTTCGGGCCCTACCACATTTTCATCTTACTCTTGCACAGGTGCTGGTAAGCATCCTGCACCCCTCTCCTGATGATTTCCCACCTACTATCAGCGTCCATGTCTGACACAATCACATCCAAATGCTCCTTAAGGATCCTTCCCATTTCCTTAAAATCCGTCCCCCTGAAGTCAGTTACCTCCGTCTTTGTGCAGCCTTCTACCCCTCCTAGGTCCAGGCAGAACCAGACCATGGCATGGTCACTCCCCCCCAACGGATCCTTTACCTCCAGGCTCCCAATCTGGTCATTGTCTGCCAGGACCATATCCAGTACCCGCGCCTCCCTGGTCGGTTCCCCCACCTGCTGAGTTAGGAACGCGTCTTGAAAGACATCCAACAACCTCTGTTCCCTGGTCACCGAGGATGTCAGTCTCCCAGTCTGTTCCTGGCATGTTTAAGTCCCCCAACACCACCACCCTTCCTCTGCCCAGTCTGCAGTGTCTCCCAACATCTGCCACCAGACTCTCCTCCAGCTCCTCCGCCAGTGCAGGGGGTCTATACACCACTCCTATTTTTACTCTCTTGCCCCCGTTATCAAGGTGACCCAAATCGCCTCCACGGTTCCCTCCGCCTCCTCTACTCCCCCTATGCCAATGCAGTTTTTGACTATCATTGCTACCCCTCTCCTTCCCCCCCCTGTCCTTCCTGAACATAGTGTAACCCTCCAGGTTCAGGTCCCAGTCGTGTCCTGCAGTGGCCCAGGTCTCAGTGACCGCTGCCACATCCACTGCTCCCTCAGTTAGCATCGCCTGGAGCTCAGGCATTTTATTGCCCAAGCTCCTGGCATTTAGCAGGACTACCTTCCACCCTTTTCCTATATTTCCATTTCCCCTGCTCGTGTTCCCATGGGGATTCTGTTTTCCCCTGGACTACACTTTACCAGTCAGCCTTTTCCCGCAATCCTCTAGCTCCCCAGGGGGGTGGAGACAGAGTCCCTCCTTTATTGGCACCCCCTTGACAGCCTTTTCTCCCATCCCTCCCCCTTCACAAGTTTAAACCCCACTTTTCACCAATGAACCCCTCTATTTTCAACTTAAGGATTCCCCTCCCCTCCAAATTGAGATGGAGTCTATCTCTAGCATACAGCTCCTTATCCTCCCAGGTCTCCCCCCAATCCCCCATCAACCCATACCCTCTGGCCCCACACCACTCCCTGAGCCACTGGTTTATCTCCCTAATCTTCCTCTTGTGTTCCCCACTAGCCCTTGGCACTGGCAGGATTTCTGAGAAGGAAACTGTGCATGTGACACATGTTAGAACTTTTATAATCTCCAAATGTTTTCTGGGACTGCCTTTTTCCAGGGGTAAGTACTGTCCTCTGTGACTTATTCAACCCATGGAGGACAATGGGACCAGTAAACAAAAGATCAGAGCTTATATAAACTATAACATGTGCGGTGTGGTACTTCCTCCTGCTCTATCAGGTGTACCTAATCTGTGCCCCCTTATGGGAGAAGGCCTGGGCCCTCCAGGCTTGGCCTGCCAGGATGCCCCAGCCCCTTCCTTCAAGTTTAAACCCCACCTGCAATGGATAAACCCTGCCAGTCTAAGCTTCAGGATCTCTTTCCCCTCGAGTTGAGGTGGAGCTTATCCCTAGCATACAGATCCTTGTCCTCCCAGGTTCCACCCAATCCCCCACCCACCACCCCCACCCCTGGCCTCACACCATTTCCTGGGCCCATACATTCGCCTCCCTTATTTTTGCTTATTCCACACCTTCCCTAGGCACCAGTAGGGTCTCCGAGAAGGAGACCAAGCACCCCATGTCCTGACAGACCCTGGTTAGCTCTTTAAACCTAGCCTGAATCTCCAGTTCACTGTTCCCCTCTGTATCGTTTGTTTCCAGGTGCACTAAGATGCCAGGGTCCACCATACTCCCTTGCCAGAGCAAAGACCAGATGCTTGGCCTCGTGCACCGTCAAGCCATGGATACTCTTGGTCTTGACACCACAAGAGGTCTTCATCTCCCCCCAACCCCCCCACCTGATCCCCCTAATCATGGAGTCACACAAGAATAGCACTCTTACCACCTCCTTTTCCCTAGGCCTACTCGCAATCCCAGTTGCCCGCCCCCCTCATTTCTTTTAACATCCCCTACCTCCCCTCATGCCAATCTCCATCCTGCCCCCTCCTCTCCAGCCCTTATTCCTCACTAACCTGTCCTCCCTGGCCACTTCCGTTCCTGCAATGGCACATTAGCCCATCCCTTTATTTCCCTCAGAAGTGAGGGCCTCCTTCTGCCCCCAGCTATTTCTCCTCACAGCCCTGTCCACCTCCCCCTACTGTACCAGAGTCCATCCCCATATCCCCCACCCCAGGGACAAGGGTCTCCCTCTGCCCCCACTTCTTTTCCCTCACTGACCCGTCCTCCTCAACCACGTGCATTCTCCCCCCAGCACCCGGGTTCATCACCATGTTTTCCCCAGGGACAAGGGACCCCACCTGCCCCACTAGCCCTGGGGATTTTACTGGCCCCATATCCTGTTTCTCTGTATTACCCCCTCTTGCTCTGCCTCCCTGTAAAACCCCATCCCCTCACAATACACCCATGTCCCCTAATAATTCCTCCATCTCTGCCACCCCCAGGGCCACCCCACTCCAAGCTCCCCCTTCCATCCTCACAATGCTTTGCCTTCCATCCCTCACCGCCCTCCTACCAGTTCTCTCATATCCTCCTTTCTCAAAGACTCTGTGCCGGGGAGTAGCTCCTCCTCCCCCATCTGCTGAGCCTGTTGCCATCCCCCTCATACCTTCCCCTGCAGGAGCCCCCTTGGTTCCAAGTACCTGCCCCTCCCCATCATTTGTCCATGCCAGGGGGTGTGAATCTATTGTTTCGCTCTATGTTAAATACCCCATCCCCCCTGCTCCCCCCATCCTTTCTCCATTGGCCATAACCCGGCCCTGTCCTCGTAATCTCCTGCCTGGTCCTCTGGTCCATATTTCTCCTAACCTCATGCCAGGCCCCCTGATCCCTATTCCTTTCATGGCTACCCCATCCCATGTCCCCTGGTCCACCCTTCCATCCTGTAGGGACCACTACATAACCCACATCTAAGGCTGTATGATCCGATGAGCTCACGCAATCCTTCTCCTGTCTGCTCCCACTCCTACTGGGTGCTTCACCTCAATCCCCCTCTCTTCTACCATAATTCCTCCCACTGCCCTCTCCCCAACTCACCCCCACCACAGAGTCAATTTCCTTTTCTCCCCCCCCCCAAACACCCAACTTAAGCCTCCTGACCTCCTTCTCGAGATGTGCCAACTGTTGGCACACCATACAACCCCCATCCTCCAGGCCAGAGCTAGTACCATGGGCCACTCGCACCCTGCACACCCCACTACCCTTCCAAAGATTCCAGCCCTCATGACCTGTAGTCCCCACCCCATTTCCCTCCAAGTCGGCTGCCCCATCTGCCTCTGGCTTCTGATGCCTTGCCCTGCACCATGTAGCTGGGAAATGCTTCTTTTTCCACCACTGCTCCTCTCCCGAAGGTCTCTTCTGCCCAGCGCCCTGGCCTACTCCCTGCGGCTCGGAAAACAGCTCTTGTCGGGATACGGCCTAGCAGCTTTTTAAAGCCTGCTTGACTTATGGATCTCCTACCACTGCTTTCTATTGGCTTCCTTCCTCTGCAACCCAACTGGTGCACTTCCACCCGGCTCCCTGTGGCTGGATTGGCTGTCGCGAAAATCCCCCTGGCCCTCCTCCTTGCTGTCTGTGCCCTGGCCCGCTCCCCATGGCTGGAAAGACTCCCCTGATCTGCCTCTGGCTTCCGGTGCCCTGGCCTGCTCCGTGTGACTGGGAAATGCTTCTTTTTCCTCTGCCACTCCTCTCCCGAATGTCTCTTCTGACCGGCACCCTGGCCCACTCCCTGCAGCCATGAAAAGAGCCAGGAAAGCAGTGTGACTGTGAGGCACTGTAACTTTACAACTACTTCACCAAATGTGGCAGGTTCATATACCTTACTACAATGGGGGAACATGCCAATATTTAAATGTCTTGCTCTATGGACCTATAACCAATCCTACAGGAGCTTAAAAGGTGAGTTTGCAGCATTCTGCACTATCTGCAGGTGTCTATTCTGACCACAAGGTAGACCCTTTTATTTTATTTATTTAGTTGTTTAACCAGGTATAGCACACTAAGCTGAAAGCTTTTTTACAGGAGCGACCTGGGAGCACAAGAAGGTTAAGTGACTTGCTCAAGGTCACACAGTATGCAAGTGGAAGCTGTGGGATTCAAACCCAGGTCTGGTCTGCTGGATGTCACCAGATTTGCAGCTCAGAGCCTTAGACCACTGCGCTATAGAGTGCATTATGGTAACAGAGGAGTGAGGCAATGAATATCTGCACCAGACTGCCTTCAGATCATCTGGTTCCACAATGGGGCGCTACCTGGTAATATTCTTAAACTGGTAAAAATGGCTCTGGTTTACAGCCCACACCAGGATTCCAGAGTCAACCTTTCATCCAGAGCTACTCCCAGGTTGCTAATCACCCTTCATTCTTTAGGCGCTTTTACACCGGAGGCTCTTTCCACAACGGCGCTTTGTTCCACTCTACGAGTTGCAGAGCAGATCACCTTTACATGCTGTGATCTGTATCACAAGGAGTGGTACAGAACAACTGTAACATTACCCTTTTTGTGCCATGTACAGGCCACCAGCTCTGAAACAGCTAAGAGAGCACCAGATTCCCTGTTGTCCAGTAGCGTAGCAAATTCCCAAAGGGCCTGGGTGCAAGGGTATGTTATAGAGCCCCCAGTTTTGAATAAACATTAAAATTATGATTTGGGCCCCTCAAACCTCATGGACCCGGGTGCGACTGCAGCCCCTGCACCCTTGTAGCTACACCCCTGCTGTTGTCCTGGCACAGAAATAAGTGGAAGCTGCTATTACATCGCCTGGCAGACTGGAACAAAACTCCATGGACCCAGGAAAGCAGGGAATGCAGAACTGGTGAATGTTCAGTTCTCTTGTGGAACCGACCGCCTGTACACAGCAGAAAGGTAACATTGCAGCTGATCTTATTTGCTCGTTGTGATACAGATAACTGCATGTAAAGATACCTTTTGGCTGAACCCCTCTTAAGACAGGTAGCCTAAGGCTACCTGTGTGGTACTCGGTTAGTTTTGAGGGATGTCTTGTTGCCTGGAAAAGGAGGTATTAAACTAGGTGAAGCTGTTAGTGATTTTTAGTAAATGGGGTTGGGGGTTGGCCAAACACCTTGCTCTTTTCAGAGGGATTACTTACACCCACTTGAACCACCACCAGAACAGGCAACGGGTTTCAGAGAGATTTTAGGCCTCCGTGTAAATGTGAACAAATGTGTGACTTTATATAACCATAACTGGCCACCATCTGAACAAGGCCACATAGGAAAGAAGAAAGACATGCATCTCACCTGTAAACATACTTAAACAGTTTTAATAAAATAAAAAAAATAAATGTAAAACATCAGGCTCCTGAATCTCCACCACTGTAGTCCTGCTCTGATGTCAGCTGCAGGGGATATTGGGATTTGTAGTTGGAGAAAATTCCAGCCTGGAAGTAAGCAACATTAGTCTGATACAATCCATTATACTGCAGTAAAGAGTAAGTACAAAAAAATGTTTTTGCTCACAAAGTGCAAATTGAGACCAGCCCCACACTTGGGGGTAGGGCTGGGAGTACTGACAGTTCCCCGTTAAACCACTCTGACTAGCACACTGCTCGTAAGCACGCACCTCCAGCGAGCCATTTTTCTCTTCTCTCCAGCATAACAACCTATGCCCCCTTCACTGCCTCACTTATTACCCGTGCTGCCACTCTTGTTATATAGCAAGAAACTCCATTCTATAATTTTGAATCTGTATGCCTCAACGATTCTATTACAAACATCTTGCCGCATGCAGACTGCACATACCTCTATCTCTCGTATCCTTACTGCCCCATAACATGTTTAACTATGTACACTTGCTGCATGTTTTACCCTCTTTCTGGAAGTTTACTGTACCATGCTTTTTATGGTTCATGTACATGCAGCTGTTGACATCACTATATTTGCTGTTGCTGGTTTACTTCCTGCTGTATCCCCTCCCTCGGGCTGCACCTGGAAAGGAGCGCTAACTCAATGGCCATCTCTGCTGGGAACCTCTCAGCTGTGAAGGACAAATGGAATGCCTCTGGAACAACTGCAAAGCAGCACTTTCATATATATGTTTCACCACTGGAGTGAGCTCAAGCACAGTAGTCATTTCTGACAATACACACGACCCCTGACAGGGCTGTGCTGCAAACTCTGGAGTGGTACAGAACCGGATGCACAGCTTTCAGTCAGTGGTTTATGGATAAATAAGTGAATGAGTGACTGGTATGCAGAGCTGCCGAGCTGAAGGCAAGCGAGTTATGTGACAGACTCGCAGGTGGTTTTATTTTCCGCCCACAAACAATTTTACATCCAGTTTATGCCAATGCTAATCAATGTAACCTCAAACCAGGTGCCTTGAGCAATGCTGCAGCTGTAGCAGAATGTAAAACACTATTCTACATTTTAGGAATACAACCGTGATTTAATAAATAGTAACTAGCAATGTGCAACTGCTTCCATTCCTTTTGCCTGCCTGTTACTTTAAACCCATACCACAATTATCTTTCTTTCTAGCAGGCTTCCAGGAGCACGAGAAGGCTGTGCCTCACTGAACTAAGCACAGCTACCTTCCTGAAGGAACTTGCTTGTAACTGTATCTTATCAAATGATCACTTCAGACCAGGCTCAAAATAAAAGTGAACGTGCTGCGGTGAAGCAGCTTTATACTCCGTTATCCAAACATCTAGTGCATGATATAGGAGCAGAACGAAAACTTAAGACACAGACATTTTTTTCCCCACCTAAAGAATTTAGCCTTCAACTGTTGCATTCATTTAAGGCGACAAGTCATTCTTACTTTGCCAACCGTGTCACATGATTTTATTCCTCCAGCAGCATCCAATCCTCTTACCACTAAGTCTTTTAAATGTGTTTCACTGCAGAGACCGCAAGCAACTTGGCAGCCTCACTTCGGAGGCCTATTCCTTATATAAAATGCTTTGGGATCAAGACACAGCCAGGCTGTCTCTCTCCAAAATGCAAGACTGGGATACCACAAAGACCCAGATCACTGGCGAAAGGAAACCATTTCATTCCAGTTCAGTTTTACTACACTATATTTCGTACTACTTATGACAAAAGGGATTAATAGAAGACTAACTAATGTATCTTCACTGTTGCAAGCCAGGTTAGCATTTCAATGCCTTAAATGTAGCATAGTGGCCTGATGGTGCAGAGAGCTGAGGCACTGGATGCCACACCGGCGATCTGGGTTCAGGAATGAGCTCGGGTCATCAGGGGTTGGCAGGAGAGGATCAAGTGTCTGGATGACTGCTCTCCTATCCTGGGAAGGGGTGGGTTCACTTGCTGCGGTACCAGCGGCCCCCGTTGGAGATGGAGAGCAGCATAACTTGCGACATGCACTACAGGATTGGGGTGTCAGCGGATGTCTTACGCATGGGTGCGGTAGCACACCCGTTACATGCAGGATGTCAGGGCATGTCCACACCCCAAGGGGAAACCAGAATAGTGGATATACCCTGGCAACCGGACAGGCAATGGTGGGCTCAGTGAACTGACCCCATGCCCATTGTTGGATCCGTCCTGGCTGGTAGCTGTCTCTCCTCTATTCCCTGGCTGCCCTTCTAGATTATAGACAGAGTGCAGGAGTAAGGCAGTCCCACCCTGGGGGGCTCAGAGCCGGGGTGTGGGGTAGTCAGAGGAGTGCCTGCCGGCAGCACACCAGACCCAGAAGGATCTCAGGGTGGGACAAGGCAAGCTCTGAGCAACCTCACCAGAGAGAGGTCCAAGGGGTCAGAGAAGGAGGATAGAGAGAGTTTGGGGGAAAAAAAAATCTAACATAGTAACACCGTGAAGATGGAAGGGACTTCACGTCCATCTTGTTCTCTCCTGCCAGTAGCAGTGACTACATACCCAATTTGAGTATGGGCACACAGTTAGAACACTAGCCCCATTCACACCCTATAACCCTCAGTGCCATTCTCCTTCAGGAATCAGTGAAGTCTTGCTATGAAATCCTGAGCAGTTCTAGCTTCCACAGCTTCAATGAGCAGACTATTCCATATCACCTTCTCTGTGAAGTAATGCTTTCTAATGCACCCCCAAGTTTAAAGGGACACTGTCAACCTTTTCTGCTACATATTTCTAGTCCAAAACCCACACTTAATGACTGCTTACCTTCTCTAAAATCCATTAATGGTACTGGTTGTTTGATCTGCCTCCTTGCTCAATAGAAATGGAGTGTATAGTCATACCAAACCTTGTTTTGATTCAAATCCTTTATCTACTCTTACTGTATACTTTCTGAACAATAGACCCCCCAGACACTGTTCAGCCGCTCATGATGCAACAGTCTCCTCAACTCCAATGCATAATGAGTGGCTAGACCATGTTGGGACATAGACAAAATAAAGGCAGTCCAGAGAAGAGCAACACAAATGGTGCAAGGACTGCACCAAAAGTCATGAGGAAAGACTAGAGGACCTCAACATGCATCTCCTGGGAAGGGGAGATAAGATAGAGACATTCAAGTACATCAGGGGTATAAACAAGGTACAGGAGGGTAGCATCTTTCAGAAAAGAAGGTGTACAAGAACAAGGGGGCATGATATAAGGCTAGAGGAGGTAGGCTCAGGGGCAATGTGAGGAAGTACTTTTTCACAGAAGAGAGTAGTGAATGCTTGGAACAGCATCCCTGCAGAGGTGGTGGGGGCAAAAACAGTAGAGTAATTCAAGAATGCATGGGATAGACATAAGATTAGTCTCACAATAGAGAAGAGAGGGTAAGCCGCAGCTCAACTAGGGTCTGCGGTATTGCATTAGGTAGGGAAAAAAGCGGCAGACTAGGTGGGCCACACAGTCCTCCTCTACCATCACCTTTTATGTTTCTATGTTGGGGTGTTCCTGCGGACTTATCCTATTCATCCGTTATGCTTCTCAAATCATGTGTCTCCTCCCTTGTTGCTGCAGTTCTTGTCTGTTATTATATTGTATTTCAACACTGTACTCCTATGTATTTGGGGACTTGTGCACTTATCCCAATCCTCTGTAATCGCCTAGGTCATGCCTGAAAACAGACAGAGTTAGCAAAAACTAAATAAATACATACATACATACATAAGTAAGTCCAGGAAGGATGCAGTGGGGGTTGATCAAGGAAAGTAAACAAACATGCCTTTGTGTGGTAAAACCAGTATGGTAGGCAATCTGTTTTACACTTTTAAAAGGAAAAAAAATGAACCAGAATCACACCACCAGCAACATCAGCAACCTCTACAGAATGTGAACAATCATACAAAGTGTTTTTTAAAATAGGGACACTTTCAGGCCTAAGGGAGTTGACCGTGTCCCTTTAAGAGCATGTCAGTCATTTCCACTTGCACTAGCCAGCTCAAACATCTGTGTGTGCACTCAGCCCTGTCTATTCCCTTTAGTATTTAGAACACTGTGATCATGTCCCCTCTCACATCATTTTCTTCTCTAGGCTGAATACTCTATGTCTGATCTCCCTTCATAGTTCTTGCATCCAAAGTTACTTATCTGTCTAGTGGCCAAAAAAGGACCCCCTCTATCTGTTCAGAGTCCTTTCTGTACTTCAGTGACCACAACTGGATGCAGTACTTCACGTGTGGTCTAAGCAAAAAAGGCCTTGTACATGGGGGAAGATCACCTCCCTCGACTTACTCTATGCTCCACTCCTAATGCATCCCTACACTGTCTTTTGACTGTAGCAGCACATGTCCTGGCTGTCAGCAAATACTCCTACATCCATTTTTTCTGCATGGTTTTCCACAGAGGATACATGTGCAACCCATATAGTCCTTGCCCCCACAGTACTTTGCACCTACCTATGTTGAATCTAAGCCACCATTTCTTTATCCATGCACCTGTGCGCAGATCACCCTGCAGCACATGCTTCCCCCCATGCCCACTCTTCTTGCCAATTTCACGTCATCAGCAAACCTCAGCAGCCCGCTGCTGACCCCCCCATAACTCCAAGTCATTCATAACTATGATAATGAGCAACTGGCGCAGCACCAACCCCTAAGGTACCCCTTCAGCATACCCCACCACTCTGAATGGTGACCATTCACCACCATGTTCCCCTCCCTGTTACTCACTGCGCTATCCATCTCCATTACACAGTCTAATATCCAAACTGTGCTACCCTATTATTAATTAAAAAGCAGAAGGCATGCTGTTCTGAACCCCCTTTAAAGTCAGAAGTCTAGGAACCGGACTAAGGGTGCCGGTTAATGAAGGTCCAGTACTGTGGCAGGTTAATTTTAAAACATCTGTATGTATATTAAGACCTTTCACTGAACTATTCCTCTCATCTTAATGTGCTTACAGCCTAAATTCATCAGAAAATGGGAGTTCCCGGGGGGAGAAGGATTGAGCCCAATGGCTTGCTCTCCTTCTCCTGGGGACCTGCAGCTTACTTTGCTGCAAGATCGCCACCTTCTGGGTCACCAGGGGAGGTTCTTGCATAAGGGAGTGCAAGTAGCAACACAAGGGGTTGGGGGGTTGATGCTGGCAGGGAAGTGAGATGGACGCACGTCTCAATGTGTGCCTGATCTCTTGTTCCCATTACACGCTGGCGTCGGGGTGGAGAAACTCAGAGGAAAATGTCCTTCAGCACCCTGGATGAAGTCCTATGGAGCCAGTCTCACCATCAGCCGACCAAGGGCAGATCCCGCTGTGCAAGCTCGCTGCAGAGGATGAGAGGAGAGGTAAGGGGGGAGATCTCTCCTCACTCCGCCCGGGGGATAATCCGGGACATCTAATTGGTCCTAGTAAGCAGTGAGCGTAGCACTCTAGGGGCAGACCCAGATGGCTGGTATAGATGTGGAGGGTGTCACTCCCTGAGCACGGAAGGAGAGGGCGTTGCGGGGATGTAAGGCATGGAAAAATAAGTAAAAAAAAAAAAAAAAAAAAAGAAAATGGGAGTCCTATTTAGGCCGAGGAAATTTCCAACGACTCCAGACTAGCAATTGTGTAAATTAACGTTTTCTCACTCTCGACAACGGTGGAGTGCCAGTTTATCAGGCACTTATGTCTGAACTAAACAAGAAGCAGATTTTATACAATAAAATTGGCAGATGTGTGTTAATGGCAGATAACTTCATCCACCACTGTACCGTCTTCTCCAGCTCTCCTTCGATCTTTGCTGTCTGAATACCCTGGCTTGTTTAGCACAAATGCTCATTCAGCCAGGCACCCCCAAATCTCTAGTCAATCTACTGCAATTTTACAACAGCAACTATTGATGATGAATCAGTATTTTATATAGCGCTTTTTCATACACAGTATCCCAAAGTGCTTTACAAGCAATGCTAGACTGGTAGTGAAGTGACTGAATGTGTGGTGGCGCCCATATACACATCATCATCCACACACAGCCTGGATAATTGCATGAACCGTGTTTTATGGGAAGGGAATGTTGGCCAGACACCGGAATGTTCCCTGCTCTTGCTAAGAGTGCCCTGGGTTCTTTATCACCTGGACACCCACCAGGACAACACCAGGATGGGCAGAAGGGACCTTGGTTTAACGTCTCATCCAAATGACGGCACACCCCAGCAGTACAGCACCCCCCAATGCTGTACTCGGATGCCAGCGATTTTAGGTGCAAGTCCAATCCTGGTGTGGGATGAGAACCCACGACCTTCCGGTCCAGAGGCGAATGTGCTACCAACTGAGCCACGCTGACACCTGCTATTGCTTAAGATCAACTAATGACTTGGACCAACTAATCCACTGGCTACGCCCCAACCCTGGCCTAGAACATTAGAGCACCTGCAACTTGGAATACACTTCCATACTGCCTAAAAAAAAAAAAATTTCCTTTAGTTTTTGTTGACCAGGAAAGGAGGACTGCCTATTTTCAGCCTCGTCCCGGGGGTGAGGGGGATATACAGATGTAAACTGAAATACTGAACCAGATTAAGCTGTTATTTTTAGTGAATGCATATTTAACAACTTACTGCATTTCAGAACAGAGTTAAAAATTATATCTGTTTGAAAAAAATTGCAACGTGACTAACCTATGATTGAGCTACATAAACTGGACACATTAAGAGTATGGTTAGGGTTTATTTTCTATGGAAATCAGTGGCTCTTAAAAAGTTGTTGTGCAAGTTCAAAAAGCTGTTATGCACATTCTAAATGTTGTTGTGCATGTTCAATCATCAAGTGCACTTGTGTCCCTGCTCGCGCTGACTCCCGCCTGGAATCCTGCTTTCATTTTCATTGAGCACTCCGGCTCCCACCGACTTGTGCAGGCCATAGCCTGCCTTTACAGTTGCACGAGCAGTTTGTGATGCCCACGCCTCAGCATGTGGGGGGATTCCCCTCAGAGCACAGTAACACTTACCTGGCAGAGCCCCTTGCAGCTCCTGCTTACTAGTTCCCTCTACAAAACTATACAGTATAAAAAATAACATACAAGTGACCCTACACAACTCGTCTTGTGTTTCCGTCCAAGGGTTGCGATACCAGCATGGACTTCTCAAGCTTCGCTTTCAGGTATCCCAACACCTCAATGGAAACACAAACTCATTGTGTATCGTCACCCATACATCATTTGTTATAGTGTATATGTAAGCAATATGATATAATCAGGTGTGAGTTACAGCCTGATAAGGGCACGCGCCAGGTGCGTTATAACCCACACTTCGGACTGTCTTATTGTGCTTACAAAATGGGTCCCAGAAGTAACAAATGCAAAAATGAAGTTATTTAATGAAACTAATAAAAAGATTTGTAAATCTTTTTTTGTTTGTTTGGAGGTACTAAATGAGTACTTCACCAGTTTCTCACCAAGGAAAATGGGGGGCCTTGCATCATACATGGGAAACTGAGGAGAGGGGACCCTTACCGATTGGCGGGTCTGGGGAGGGGGGCATCACTGGCAGGTAGGGGGGGGAGGCAAAGCAGGGGGACGAGGCAGCAGAGGTGGAAATCACAGCAGAGAGAGTGAGGGAAGCCCTCGGGTCCCTTAAGACGGAGAAAGCACCAGGGTCAGATAAATTACATCCCAGAGTGCTGAAGGAACTGCCGGATGTCCTGGCGAAACCCCTGGCAGAGCTCTTCAGCATCTCCCTGAGGACGGGGTGGGTGCCCCAGGACTGGAAGGTGGTGCATATAGTGCCTATCCACAAGGGGGGGATCAAGGGAGGTGGCAGGGAACTACAGACCCGTCAGCCTGACATCGGTGGTACACAAGGTGATGGAGGGTATAGGAGACAGACTGGGGGACCTGGAAAAGTTGGGGTGCCTGGACAATAGACAGCATGGATTCGTCCCAGGGAAATCGCGTCAGACAAACCTTGTGGAGTTCTATGACTGGGTGAAGAGTGCCTTGGACCTGGGTAGACCAGTGGACGTCCTCTTTCTTGACTTCAGCAAGGCATTTGACTGTGTTTCTCATGGGGGCCTGTTGCATAATCTGGTAGAAATGGGGGTGGGGAACCAGACGATCAGATGGATAGGAAATTGGCTTCAGAACCAGATCCAGAGGGTCATGGTTGGAGGGATAGTCTCATCCCCAAGGAGGGTCATTAGTGGACTCCCTCAGGGATCGGTCCTTGGGCCCCTCCTGTTCAACACCTACGTCTCTGACATAAGGAAGGGTATCAGGAGTGAGATGAGTCTCTTTGCGGATGACTCAAAACTGGGGGTGGTGGTGGATGGGGAGGAGAGGAGGGTGGCCCTACAGGGGGACCTGGAGGCTCTGGAAAGGTGGTCTAGAAAGCGGAAGCTGAGGTTCAATGCAGGGAAATGCAAGGTACTGCATCTGGGAGCCAGAAACCCGGGCCAAGTGTACACCTGGGAGGGGAGATGCTACAAGTCTCGATGGCTGAGAGGGACCTGGGGGTGGTGGTGGATGTCAAGATGAACAACTCGGAGACCTGTAGGAGGGCAGTTGCAAAGGCCAACAGGATGCTTGGATGCATCGCTAGGGGGCTCACCTCCAGAAGGAAGGAAGGAAGTGATACTCCCACTATATAACTGCTTGGTGAGGCCGCATCTTGAGTACTGCGTGCAGTTTTGGAGGCCACATTTAAAGAGGGACATTAAACTCCTGGAGAGGGTCCAGAGGAGGGCAACCAAAATGATTTGGGGCTTGGGGGATAGGACCTATGGGGAGAGGCTTGAAGAGCTAAATATGTACACATTGGAAAAGAGAAAGGACCGGGGGGACATGATAGAGGTCTTCAGGTACATGAAGGGGGTAAATAGGGGAGGAGCAGTCAGGGTGCTCCGAAGGAAGGGGTGGCACCTAGAGGGCATGGGTGGAAGCTGAAGGGGGGCGATTCAGGGGAGAAAGGAGGAGGTGCTACTTCACTGAGAGGGTGGTGGAGCCATGGAATGCACTGCCCAGGGGGCTGGTGGAGGCAGAAACAGTGGAGGGGTTCAAGAGGGGGTGGGACAAGTACAGGGGAAGGGTTCTGGAAGCAAAAACCAGTGCAGCGAGAATGCCTGGGACTGGGAATGCAGAAGCCAGAGAGGGAGGCAGCAAGCTCAGCTCCCAGGGTGGGGGCTGACCAAACGAGCAGACATGAAAGATCATTAGGCCTATTCTGCTTGCATTTCAGTATATTAGTATGTTTTTAAACAAAGTAGTTGACATGATTCTGCCAGCAGAGGGTGCTTGTTAGTAGGAAATGCCCTTTTTCTATTCTATTTAGTTCACCCTTGCTACGTACAGTTTGTGCCCACATGCACTCTTACAACAGTTGTGATGCATTGTGTGGTGAAACATAGACTTTGACAGCAGATAAGGACCGCTTGGCCCACCTAGTCTGCCTATTTCCCTACCTAGAGGATAAGCTGCAGATTCTATTTAACCAACAGCCTATTTCTTCCTACCCTCCACAAAAATTGCCTTATGTCTGTCCCATGCATTCTTGAATTCTCCCCAAGTTTTAGACCCAACAACCACCTCAGGAAGGCTGTCCCATGTGTCCACCACCCTCTCTGTGAAAAAATACTTCCTCACATTGCCCCTGAGCCATCCCCCATCTTCAAATTGTGTCCCCTTGTTCTTGCACATCTCTTTTTCTGAAAGATGCTACCCTCTTGGACTTTGTTGATTCCACTGAGGTACTCAAACGTTTCTATTAGGTCCCCCCTCTCCCTCCTTTCCTCAAGGGTATACATATTAAGCTCCTTTAGTCTCTCCTCATATGGCTTCTCTTGCAGACCCTGCGCCACTCTAGTTGCCCTCCTCTGAACTGCCTCCATCCTGTCCATGTCCTTGCGGAGATGGGGTCTCCAGAACTGGATGCAGTACTCCAGATGGGGTCTCACCAACTGTCTGTACAGGGGAATAACTGTGTTTGTCTCTGAACTGCCTACATTTTGTTAATGTCCTTGTGCAGGCGTGTGTTTGTAATGCATTATTTTTGTTATCTGCTTCAATGTAATCTAAGCTGAAAGCCGCTGGTGGCGCATGTCACTTTCACTTACTGAAAGCTGCCTACTCTTGACAACAGGGTGCGAGCGTGGTGAAGAGTAGCTCGAAGTAGCCTTTTTTTTTTTTTTTAAGTTAAAATACTTTCAGGCATTAAAATTAAACGGCTACTCCTACTTCTGGGAGAAAGATGTGGGGCATTCAAACAATCAGCTGGCAGATTCCAGAAACTCGCAACCAGGGATCAAAGCTAGGAAAAAAAAATTATTATGCAGTTTGCACTTTTCAGTATTACAAGTCAATTGTGTGTGTGTGTGGTGGGGGGCTTGCAGCTCAGGGAGAAGTGTGGAAAAATGTCTGCCACTTTTCAATTTGAATTTTAGAGGATGGCACAATATCATCTGTTGTGGTGTGTTTAGAGTGGCTGAGAAAGTATCGGTTAGAACAATATGTGCTCATAAGGACACGGCAAAGGTACGCTTAAGCCAGTCAGGATGCAAGCAACTCCCTACTCGTTTTAGAAGGCTGAATAATTGATGTGATGTATCTTTTATGTATTGCTATATGCTGTAGCTGAAGTCACTCCTATAAAAGGAAAGTACTTTTAGTGAGATAGCCCCATTAACAAATGAATCAAATCAAAAATCTTTTCTTGAGTTTCCCATGTGGTATGGTGCCCAAGACCTTGCTGAAGTACAGACTGCATCCACTACCCAGCCCATAGGAGCCGTCCTTGTTACCAACTTGAAAAGGTCCATCCCATTGGTTTGGCAGAATCTGAAACCACACTGTGTACTACACAATGGCTTGCTCTCCTCTAAGTGCTGGACAACACGTCTTTATGACAGACTCAAAACACTTTTGCCAAGCTTGGTGATGAAGCTCACAGGTCTGTAGTCTTCTGGGTCCATCCTTATCCCATTTCTGATGGATGAAGCTAGCCATTTCCCATTCCTCTAGTACTACCCTGTCATCCTGAAAGATCAGCGACAGGCCCAGCCAGGACCCCCTTCAACTCTCACATGGAAACATAGAAGTTGATGGTAGATAAGGACCGCAAGGCCCACCCAGTTCGCCCATTTTTTCACCTTTATGAATGTGCCATAGGCCTTACTCTGTCAATGGCCCATTTATTCATACGCATCTGCGTTGCTCCTTATGCCTATCCCATGCCTGTCTGAAGCCCTGCACTGCATTAATATCCACCACATCCTGAGGTAGGCCATTCCATGCATCCACCACCCTTTCTGTGAAAAGAACTTCCTCACATTACCCCTTAATCGGCCTCCCTCTAATCACATGCTGTGTCTTGTCCTGCTATTTTTCTTGTATTAAAACTTGTTAGACTCTTTCACCTTGTTAATGTCCTTAAGATGTTTGAATGTTTTGATCATATCACCTCTCTCCCTCCTTTGCTCTAGGGTATACATATTGAGCTCGGTCAATCTATCCTCATATGTCTTCTGATGCAGTCCCTGCACCATTTTGGTTGCCCTTCTCTGGACTGCCTCAATTTGGTTAATGTCCTTGCACAGGTGCGGCCTCCAGTACTGCACACAGTACTTCAGATGGGGTCTAGCCAGTGACTTGTAAAGAGGGATTATTACCTCTCTCTTACGACTTCCGATACCCCTACTAATACACCCCAACATCCCTCGAGCCTTACCTACTGCTCTGGTGGTCTGCTTGGATGATTTCAGGTCATCTGTGATGATGATGTCCAAGTCTTTTCTTACTAACATACTAAAATGCCAACAGAATAGGCCTAATGGTCTTTCGAGTCTGCTTGTTTGGTCAGCCTCACCCTGGCAGCTGACCTTGCCCCTTCGCCCCTCTCTGGCTTCTCCTTCCCAGTCCTGGATATTCTTGCTGCACAGCACTTTGCTTCCAAAACCCTTCCCTGCACCTGTCCCACCCCTCTTGAACCCCTCCATCGCCTCTGCCTTCAACAGCCCCTGGGCAGCACATTCCATGGCTCCACCACCCTCTCACTGAAGTAGCACCTCCTCCTTTCTCCCTGAATCTCCCTCCAACTTCCACCCATGCCCTCTAATTGCCCCTTCCTTTAGAGCACCCTGACTGCTCCTCCCTATTTACCCCTTCATTTACCTGAAGACTCCCTATCATGTCCCCCGTCCCTTCTCCTCTAATGAGTACATATTTAGCTCTTCGAGCCCTCTCTATAGGTCCTGTCCCCAAGCCCCAAATCATTTTGGTTGCCCTCCTCTGGGCCCTCTCCAGGAGTTCAATGTCCCTCTTTAAATGTGGCCTCAAAACTATGCACAGTACTCGAGGTGCGGCCTCACCAAGCAGTTATACAGAGGGAGTATCGCTTCCCTCCTTCTGGAGGTGATCCCTCAAGCGATGCATCCCAACATCCTGTTGGCCTTGGCCACTGCCCTCCTACAAGTGTCAGAGTTGTTCATCTTGACATCCACCACCACCCCCAGGTCTCTCTCAGCCAGAGAGTTGTAGCATTCCCCCCCCCGGGTGTACACTTGGCCCGGGTTTCTGACTCCATGTGCAGTACCTTGCATTTCCCTGCATTCCACTTTCTAGACCACCTTTCAGAGCCTCCAGGTCTCTCTGAAGGCCCACCCTCCTCCTCCCCATCCACCACTGCCCACAGTTTTGAGTCATCCGCAGAGACTCATCTTACTCCTGATACCCTTCCTTATGTCAGAGACGTAGGTGTTGAAAAGAAGGGGCCCAAGGACCGATCCTTGAGGGACCCCACTTCTTCCCTTGTGATTGCCAGGAACTCCCCTCCCAACCTATAGGTGGCTTCAGGGTTTCTCTTCCCTATGTGCATGATCTTGCACTTCTTTCCATTAAAGCCCAGTTGCCATTCTTCTGACCATTTTGCCAGTTTATCCAGATCTTTTCTCATTTCTGCCCACCCCATCTGGATCATCTACTCTGTTGCAGATCTTGGTGTCATCTGCAAACAGACAAACCTTACCCTCCAGTCCATCTGCAATGTCACTGATGAAGATATTAAAGAGTACGGCCCCAGGACAGATCCCAGAGGTTTCCCACTTGTGATATGCATCTCTTCTGACTATACCATTTACCACCACTCAATGTTTTCTGCCCGCCAGTTTGCAACCCAGCTGACCAACTTTTGACCCACCCCCACCTACCTGGCTTTTTTTTTTTGTACTTTCTGTTTACTATTATTGTACTGTATACATACAGTTAGTTCTCCAGAGGCAGTATATAGGAGATGTATGACACATATCCACATGAGGGTGCCACTCTTAATACAAGCAGGTTAACATTTTTAACATACTACTTCAATTAGATACATCATGTGGAGGACTCCGTAGAAACACTTTACATGAAATTAACTTAAAAGCTTTTATGGCTGTTTGTATAAGCCCAGGAGCTGCATGATTATAAAGCTCATATTAATAACTATATATAACCAAATATCTGTTCCTGTAAAATGAATGACAGGTATCATGCTGAGCCATTGTTAGGAACCATATTGGCATCCTATAACAAGCAAGCTCCAAGCTTCCTTATTTATTCCCTAAATCGGCTGAATACTTTTAGAAATAAAGCCCAGAAGAGGCATCTATACATATCAAAGCCTATCTCAATCTTGTCAAGATATTTAAATCAAATGATCCAGTGAAGGGAAACATATGTTAGAGAGGGAAAGTCTTCCCTTATAGAAATAACCAATAGCCAGAGCTCATCAAGTTCCATACATTTCGAGAGGTTTCACCACCCTTTACCATTATTTTAATACAGTTCTAGCGTTTTTTCAAACATTAGTCCAGATAAAGCAAACCTGAGGGCAGGATTAGTGGCACAGAAATTCAGGTCTCTTCTTCTTCTGAATCTTCTTGATCGGCTTGATCCGAGGAGTCCTTTCGAGCGATCACTACTACATGGCGCTGGGCCCATTTAAGAGCTTCATTGGAGTTGGAGAAGATGAATACTCTTGCCTTATGTAAAATCCAGAGACGGAGGAAAAGCATGCTGTGGAAATTCTGACTCACGCAAAATGGCCTCACCCATCGAAACATTTTCTTTTGCCTCATTGCATAGCTTAGATCCGGATATATTCTTACTTGATTCCCATCCTGTAGCAGCATTCTCTCTGACGAGCCAGTGACAGAACAAAGCCTCTGGATCCCACTCCATCTAAAACTGCTACCATCGCCGAGGTGCTTTGGGATTATCCATTCGTCCCCTAAAAGCTACACGATAGGCTTTTTGAATTTTTATTTGGCGATTGGAAAAGGGTTCACCCAGTTGTTGCTCCAGCCATTTATAAATAGAGGTAAATAATCACCTTCGCTCTGCTCAGGCATTCCAATGATTCTCAAGTTGGCCTATCGGGCTTGGTTTTCTAGAGCTTCAAGCCTACAGCGGAGGTGCTTATTTTCTTTCACTAATGTAGAGACAGTGCCCAGGGCTGCCTCCAAGTTCTTTTGGGTGTTCATGGCTTTTGATTTAAATAGAGTGACTTCGGTTTCTAAATTAGTAACTCCGTTAGTCATGGATACAAATTTTTCAGCCAGTCCCGACACAGTGAAAATGAGACGGTTGATTTTAATACCAAGGGATTGTAGTGTTTCTTCTTCCGTATCCAATGTCTCAGACTCTCATGACCTAGATTGGATCGCATAGCTGGGGACCCACGGCATTCTTGCTTTTTGCTCCTTCCTACAACTGCTTGTCCTTCCTTGGATTACCCATGTTAGATGTCCTCTTATTCCAATTGCTCGATTTTAGTTCTGGATTAGTTTAATTCTTTCAAAAAGGGGTTTTATTTGATATATTTTCTGATATTGGCAAGAGCTAAAACTTTATCTACTGCTTAGCTCGGGCTCAACAGCACCCCACCCGCTTATTAATCAATCTCCTATGTGGAACAGTATCGAAAGCTTTGTTGAAGTCAAGGTAGGTGACATCAACTGCACCCCATTGGTCCACTACTCTGGTTACCCAGTCAAAGAAATCTATGAGATTAGTTTGACAGGACCTTCCTGTTGTAAACCCATGCTGTCTTGGATCCTGTGCTCCTATGGATTCCAGGTGTTGCACTATCCTTTCATTAAGGAGTGCCTCCATAATCTTGCTCACTACTGAGGTAAGATGGACTGGTCTGTAGTTCCCTGCCTCCTCCCTGCTACCACTGTTGTGGAGCAGGATCACATGAGCCCTTCTTTATTCTTCTGGGACCTCTCCTGTGCTTAGAGACTCACTAAACATTTCTGCTAATGGTTCTGCTAGTTCCACCCTTAGCTCCTTTAGTACCCTGGGATGTACGCTATTAGGTCCTATTGCCTTGTCCACCCTGAGCTTAAGCAGTTCTTGTAGGATCCTTTCTTTTGTGAAGGGACTTGTGCATACCTCCTTCCCCCCTGTGTCCATGGTGCTGAGCTGTGGACCCTGCCCTACCTTCTCCTCAGTAAATACTGAGCAGAAGTATCTATTTAGGATAGATGCTTTTCCTTGGTCCTCCTCCACACTCCCCTATCCCCTTAATCTTAGCAATACCCCTCTGGACTTTCTTTCCCACTAATGTATCTATAGAAAGTCTTGTCCCTTTCTTTTACTGTTACGTGCTAGTGTTTCCTCGGTTTGGGCTTTTGCCTGCCGTATTGCCTTCTCTGCTTCCCTTAGGGAAGTTTGGTATGCCTCCCTATCTTCGTCCCACTGTGTTCCCATATATTTCCTGAAGGCCAGCCTTTTGGCTCTGACCTCTTCTGCTCCTGTTTTTGAGAACCAAAGTGGTTTCCTCCTCCTTTTGCTCTTGCTTTTCTCCCTAACACAATGGGATGTTGCTTCAAGTATTGCATCCTTAATGCTTGCCCACTTTGCCTGTACCCCTTCACCTGTATTTCTTCTTGCCAGGACTAGCTTCACTCTGTTGGCTATCTTATCAAAGTCAGCTCCTCTGAAGTCCCATATTTGTGCCTTGGATCGGGATGATTTAGTTCTAGTGGCCAAACTGAACCAAACCATGTGATGGTCACTGGCCCCCAGATAACCTTCTACCTGGAGATCTGTGATCCTTTCCCCATTAGTCAGTACTAGATCTAGGATAGCCCTGTCTCTTGTGGGTTGTTGTACCAGTTGTTTGAGGCCCTCCCCCTGCAGGGAATCCACTATGTGTCTAGTTCTGGCGGATGTTCCTGCTGGTATTGACAAATCTGTATCTGGCATGTTGAAGTCTCCCATTATCAGAACCTCCCCTTTAGCTGTCATGTTTTGTATATCTTCTAACAGTAATGTGTCTGTGTCCTCCCCCTGGTTTGGAGGCCTGTACACAACCCCAGATCACATGGCTGTCCCATTTCCTGTTTCCAGGGTGACCCACAGTTCTTCTGGCTCCTTATGTATATTCTGAATTTCTGTAGCTTTGATATTTTCATTGACATAAAGGGCCACTCCACCCCCACTTTTTGCCTTCGATCTCTTCTGAACAGTACATAGCCGGGTACTGAAAACTCCCAAGTGTGGTTACTGGTAAACCATGTCTCGCTAATGGCTACTATGTCCAGTTTAGTCTCTGTCATTGTTGCCTGCAGGTCTGGGATCTTGTTTCCCAGACTGTGGGCATTTGGGCAATGATTTTCCATTGGCCAGATTTCGGTGCGTTAGTTGTTGGGCGAGGTCTGGCATTTCCCCTGTGCATCACATGGGGAGACAGACATTTTTCCTTACCTGGTGATGCAATTAACTATAAACATGCCGAACTCCTGTTTGATCACTACCTGAGGGGGGAGGGGTGTTCTTCCCATTTGATGTGTCTGATGCTGCACCCCCTCCCCATTTGCCAGTTTAAATATTCTGCAAAGACGTCAAACTTCTGCCCCAATGCACTGACTCCCTCCTTAGTCAGATGCAGTCCATCAAATTTAAAGAACCTTCGCTCCCAAAACTGTTGCCAGTCATCTACAAATTTGTGTAGTTTTTCCTGGCAGCAGGCCTTGAGCCACATGTTTAGCTCCCCTACCTCCCCTTCTCTGACCTTCTGTCCATCTGCCCTCCTCTCCCAGACCAGCAGGATCTCAGAGGAGATGCCAGATGAAATGGATGACAGTTTGTCACCCAGCCTGGTCAGGTGTTCCCTGGTCTCCATAACTGACCAGCTGGTGACATTGTTAGTCCCTATGTGTACCAGGACGTTGATGTTTTCTCCTGCTTCCTGCATGATTTTAGCAATGCGGTCAGTATCCCCATGTGGGTGGGTACCATGCTGACCATAGGATTTTCACAGCCTCACATTCTTCAGCTACTGTTTCACTAATTCTG
The DNA here is from genome assembly GCA_016271365.2 of Neoceratodus forsteri. NCBI lineage: Eukaryota > Metazoa > Chordata > Ceratodontiformes > Ceratodontidae > Neoceratodus > Neoceratodus forsteri. Next base: position 1,066,962,116 of record CM057450.1, on the reverse strand, counting down.
GTGCAATCAAAACCGCCCGGTTGGTCCTGCACCTCTCCCATAGCTGCCACCACAGCTGGTCATGCCCCCTAACGTTCTGGCAGAATACTGATAGAAAACACTGTTCAGTGCCTCTGCTTATTCACCCTGCTTCACTCACCCCCACCCCACCCCACGACTAAGGGACTCAGCGTATCCTAGACTATTCCTTTGTTCCCTATATCTTTGTAAAAAGACTATTATTGCTTTTGATCCCCTGTGCAATCCTGTCTTTCAGAGTAGCTTGGGTTCAGGCATGGCCTTACATTCCTTCTGGAATGTCCCATTCTCTTACTTCTGTCACTCTGTTCCCAGAACCCTTCCCTTACCCACTCCTTTTTTCTCCCCTTAAATTTCCCCGGAGTTCCTTGAGCATTCTCAAAGGCTTCTGCCTAGCTCTCTTGCCTGTGTTGCCCCTAGAGACACAGCTGGTGACGGTCTTCATCATGTGTTGCTCAGGACCTGCCCCAACATGGGATCAGTACTTTTCACTCACAAGTAATCTCTGCATTTTATACATCTAAAAAACAAATCCAGCCCTCAAACTGTAGTGGGCAGCATGTCTCCGTGCATACTTAAAGGATGGATTAAAAAGCATCAGGCTACAAACAGGAAAGGCACATCCCCTCATTGATATTCTGTTGCAAGTAGTTATCTGCTTTAAAAAAATTAACAAAATTCACATTTTTGTCTGCTGCTCTGTCCACTAGACAAAAAAATGATCACTGGACGAAATCTGCCTTCCATATTTGTTACTCTTTGGTAACCAGGTAAGGCCCACTAGGCACACGTGCCTGTTTTCAGGGACAACCTGGGAGCACTGGGGAGGTTAAGTGACTTGCTCAGAGTCAAACAGTATGCAAGTAGAGGTTGTGGGAATCAAACCCAGGTCTGGCTGCTGGATGTACCAAGCTCTTTCACAGTTTGTTACTCTAACCTGTAGGCTATACTGCCAGCTCAAGCACTGTTAGGAAAATAGGGTGATCTAGTGGCTAAAACACTGCACTGTAAAACCGGAGATCACAGGTTCAAATCCCAACATAGTAATTAACTCACTTGTGACCCTGGACAACGAACTTCCTTGTGTTTCAGTTTGCCTAGCAATACTTGTGGATAAAAAGCAAGATGACACTGTAAAGTTACGTTGTACCTTATTTAGGCTATCCTAGGTAAATAAATTGTATGTAACAGTCACAACAGCTTTAACGCTACACTGAAAAAGTAAACAACCTGTAAAGAAAAGATAACATGGCATCCTAGAGGCAAGTGAGACTTTTAGGAAAGGAAGGAAAGCATTTGGTTTTATAAAATACCTTTCATACACACTATATCCCAAAGTCCTTTATAAGCCATAAACAGAGAGGTCAATACTGAGTTTTGCAGCCACCAGGGTAAATGATTCCAAAACTCCGCTGGCAAACTGCTGTACATACTGTAATGCACCCGCCTCCAATACAATCCAGCAAGGACAGGTAAAGGAAAATATTACTCTTTGCATTCTGTAGTGGTCCTACTATGTCTTTAGGCACACACTGGGAGGAGGGGACATTGAGAAAAGCCAACGAAGCAGAGTGGGAGACAAGAGAATGACACAGGGAGGTTTAAGAGGCCTGTCAGCTTTACCTCTCCATTTCTGTTAATCTCTGTGCAGTGTGCCTTTTGAGACACACCTAAGTAATTAGCACTGCAGAATAACCCCACAGACATAGAAGTTCAGCAAAAATACCCAATTTATAAATATTTAACGAAGTTTGTCTTTCCCTCGGGCTGTCCATAACTCCACCGACACCGGAAGCATAACCCAATTGAGGACGCGTGTGAGGACTGAGCGCAGTCACAAAGTTGCATTTTATGCCAAGCCTGCTTTAATAACATGCTGCCCATATAAACCCCTACATCGTGAACTGCTCCTGGTAATTTAGAATTAAAACCGAGCCCTGTGTGGCTTGCAATTTACTTTTTAAAACCAATGCCGAACCCCCCTCCCCAAAAAAAAAACTCTTTCTGGCACAGTGCACTGAAGCATCTCTCAGAGGTGCCTACTTGACTATCTGCCTCTGTTACAAGTAGTGGGCAGAGCCAGGCCAAAAAGACAAAGCCTATGCACACTGGCTGTCAAGCAGGAAGGCGGTGGTATTCTCGGTATCCCAGGTGGATCCCCATGGGGTGAAGCAGGGGAGAAGCGCAGATGAGACCCTGAAGTCAGGCACAGGTGGTGGCTGGGGCCACAAAGTTGATTACAAAAAAACAAATGAAATGCCAAAAGCATGACATGGAAGAGAGAAGTGAATTCCAGTTTAAGTTCAGTTTTCTATATAAATTGTGTAAATGTTTGATTTTTCAACAAAGATCATGGAAAACAGCACAGCTTTTTCTCCTGTGCCATACTGGAAGGCAACCCTGAGATCTGCAGGCAACCAATTAAATAAATAAAAAAATCTCTAAACAGCTGTACTAAGTAACATTATCTCCTGCAAGTGAAGCACGGAGCCTCGCACTGTACGCTGCGCCAGCGGTATTCTCCCCCATCCTGGGCGGGGCTTCAGGTGATGTAACGGGCATCTCCAGATTTCACCCACACATACAGCCCTACCAAAACAGCTGAAACCACCACAGTGCAATGGTTAGTGTAAACACATTCTTGTGGCCCTGGTAGGAAACCTAAATTATGCAGGGTTAGTCAAATAGCCATGTTTACCAAAATCACAGCTGAAAACTGAAAACAACAACAAATGTGTGGGAATATCAGACTGGGTGAAAACAGAGACTGGCACAGATTTAACTTGGCTTGAACCTGATCTATTTTACATTAAAAAGCTTCTTCTGTGGTTAAGTGATATGACACAGCACGATGAAAACTTGCATTTGAGTCCCAAACTCAGATTATCACACCTTGAGTGAGACACACTGGCAAACATCTATCTCAGATGCTTCTGGTCGCCGGGGGGGGGGGGCAGTGACTCCTGCCCCTCCCTGGGGACCAGGAAAGTAAGTCAAGTAGGCAGGATTATACAGGCAGGTCTTGCCATGTGTTGAAATTCCGCCAACCATGTGATAAAGGGTGCTTACACCTGGTCAGGTGGTGCCATGCAGCAAAGTTTTGTGCCAGTGAGTGTTACACAGTGCGGTGGGTGAGACTGGTCCCAACCTACTTCTAATGGGCCAAAAAGGTCTTCAATCTTGGGCTGTGCCACAACTGGTGGGGTGTCTCCTGGAAGGGATAGCAGACCAGCCCCTTCACCGGGCACAAAAATGAAACAGCAGTTCTTTCCTACTCACAACATACGGATTTATCCCTCATGTATGAAGGGGGTGGGGCAGAGGGACCTGTTGGACCGAGAGTCCCATTTCAACCTTTAATTTCCAGGTTAATAAGGCCACCCGTTAGCCAGCACACCACCATGCCAGTGACCTGTGTTCTGGAACAGATTTGGGACGAGTGGGTAGTGCTCAAGCCTGAGATGGCGATGCGCAGAAGCCAATGTCACAGCAGCACCTGTAGTGGGCCAGGGTGCTCCCTCCCCATGGGATCTGCTGAGTTGTCTGCAACCAACAGCAATGTGATCAGCATCACCTAGTGGGATGTAGGGCTCCCAGAGACAAACAAAAAAAAAACAAAAAAACACAAGGCCATCCGAACAACAGCCAAGGCCTACTCAGACACATGCCATGGACCCCGACACCCACTGGCTGCACTCCTTGGGGCAAGCTGGGGAGGAAAGATGGATGGTGGGTTACCAGAGGATGGGGCTAGGTGGCTGCCCTTGTCAAAGGAGGAGGCATGCCTCAGGACAGAATAAAATGTATATGGGGGAGGATTATTAGTTAATACTACAATCCTAGAGCAAGAGGAAATGGAATAACAAGACTTCAAATTACTAGCAAGTCCAAAACCTGCTCATGAAAATGCAGGTTTTGTTTTAAAGTATGGTGAGAGTCAAAAGCAAACTAGGGATTTTACTACCAGCAGAAAAGTGAAACTAGACACAAAGGAAAGATGTGAAAATCCCTTCGGAGTGGGAGTTTTTTCTGGCACGTCGTCATTCTGATCCTCTATCACAAGACTGAAGGACCCCATTCACAAGCGTGTTTTGCCACAGGCAGAGTGGGAGACGCACTTGTGAATAGAACCCTTCATTTCAATTTATGCTGCAGTGTGGAAAAAGGAGACGAGTTATCCTTAACCCCCCTGCAATGCTATGGATTCATTTAACTCTCAAGTGAGAAGACCATATCACAGCCTTCTTCTCCAGCCCTCGTCCCATTAAGCAAATATGTACAAAATAGGAAGAGAAAAAATGGAAACACTTCTGCAAATAAATGTTCTAATCTTCTGAGACATGCTTTACAAAAATCCCCCCATTCCTTGAATTATTACTGAAAGATATCAACTATGACTTTGCTTCTCAAATGAGGCCAGTGTTTTGTGTGACCACGGAGAGGAGGAATGGCTCAGGGGCAACGTGAGGAAGTATTTATTTCATGGAGAGGGTGGTGGATGCATGGAACAGCCCTCCTGAGGAGGTTGTGGGGTCAAAAATAGTAGGGGAATTCAAGAATGCATGGCACAAACATAAGGCAATTCTAGTGGGGGTAGGAGGAAGTAGAATGTTGGTTAACTAGGATATGCAGCTTATTCAATAGGTAGGGAAATGGGTAGACTGGGTGGGCCAAGCAATCCTTATCTGCCGTCAAAGTCTATGTTTCTGTTTCTATGAAGGTCTTTAGAGCACAAAATTCTTGGGACTAGGCAAGGTGTGGGACTAGCCATTTGCTTATGCTGATGAAACATCTTAGATAAAAACTCCCAAGTCTCTTCCACCCCACCACTTTCAAGGGTCTATGGTGAAAGGATAGGATAGGCAGGGGAAAATGGGCAGACTGAGTGGGCCAAGCAGTCCTGATCGTCTGTCAAATGTTATGTTTATAAAAAGTTTAAAGGATTTGACAGTTGTGACGTAACTTACTTTATGTACCAAGATAAAGGAGATTTGTTGTATCAGATCAGAATTGGGGGAGGGGGGACAAGTGAGGCTACCAGTATGTCTGGGTGGCTGCACTTTGAAGCCATCTGGATTTGATACTCAAGAACCACTGGCTTAAAGTAAAGGCTGTGATGTTCAAATGGTATTAATTGAATTTATCATGCTAATTTAAATAACTGCCATTTTTGTATGACTTCCTTGTGTAGAATGATTCTAGGACCCCATTTATTTATCAGCCAGCCAATGAAATTTCAAAAGGGGGGGGGAGGAGAAGAGTCAGAGATACTTCAGAGGTGGGTGGAGTTCCTGCTTTTATTTCTGAAGATGTTTCGGTAAGAGCAGAAAAAAACAAGTGCTTGAAAAACTGATCTTCAAAGCCTGTGCTTCCACTAACTAAATCAAAACAAATATATAAGGTAGTTACTTTAAATCAGAAGGAAATAACTCGGTGTTACACTTTCGAGCAACAAAATGTACTGCTGATATACCCCTAGCATTTCCGAGTAAAACAGTGTACTGCCTCTGTAGGTATAGATCAATGTGTCCCATTCTCCTAGCTTTTGAAGGAAAAAGAATACGATTTTATACAGTGCTTTCATACTTGCACAGGGAGGTCAAGTGAGGTTGAGAAGGTCAGTGACCTGCTCAGGGTTACGGTGAATAAATGGCTCTAGTGAAAGTCAAACCTGAGCCACCAGTTCTCAGCACAAAGATACATACATACAGCCAGTCCCACTCTCTCAGTATGTGGTATGGCCCCCTGAGAAATAAGAGGCACCAGGTAACCCCACCTTCCATTTATGCTTCCACTGTAGGATTACCAGTCACAGAAATGGAGCCTTTTATCAAATTAATAAACATGGAGTCAAGCTGATCATTTTTCGCATCCTTCATCAATTACTTTTGATGCCAATAACCAAGACCCACCCTGAAGTCCCTGGACCACACAGTGTATGATCTTCATGTGGAGATACTGTAACATTCCAGACCCAGGCTGTGCAAATTTTCATTTTGGGTGATATATGGTACTAGCGCTCCTTCATGTTCATGTGTTTTGGAGTGCTGTATCTATGTACATAACTGCACATATGTACTGCATATATGTGACAAATGCCAATGAAATAAAATTGGCGATGGCGGATGATTAAGGACCCCTCATGTGCTAAAGCAAAAACTCTCAGCATTATGGCATTGACACATTTTTCCATGCCATGCACACGCCCCCTCTAACCGAAAAACTAGCATACAATGACACACCCACCAAGACATGCTAGCGAGAGTCTATTTATTGCACAGGATAAAGAAAAATACAAAATACAGGTAAACTGAGATAATATTCTCAAAATGCATTATAGTCACTAGATTGCACAATCCCTTGCAAATTATCCAGAAATAGTATTGCACACACTCCAAAAAAGTGAATATAGTGATTGCGTTGTTTAAAAGGCTTGCAAAGCAGTACATTCAGCACGAAAGTTCCCCGATAAAAGAAATCCGCATTTTGTGCACTGTTTTTTTGTTATACCTTTCTGTGTTTCTGTATTTCTGTATTTTGGGGGGCTCTGAACCCCACACCCCCATTTGCATTGCAGTTTCAGTATTTTATTTTGTTTGCTTTCATAGCAATGCATTTTGTGCACTGTTTCTGTATTGGGGTCTCCTGCCCCCCACCCCACCCCCATTATGCATTTCAGTTTCAGCAGTGGGTTTCTCCAATTTTTTCTATATTATTTTCCACGAGCGTATCTGTACCACTTTACAAGTCCAGTACCATTTTATTTTCCTGTTGATTCTGCCCCCAGTCTTTTATTCTTTACGAGGGCGTGTGTGTGTGGGCGGCGGTCGACCTCAGATGTGGTGGTGGGTGGAGCAACAGCCTGCAGGTATGGCGCAACTATCATAATTATACTTGTGTGCAAGGGGGGTCCTTAATCATCCAGCATCACCATAAAATTAAATACATTGGTAAAGTCACACATGATAAAAAAATCTGTGTGTTGCATCTAATTATGGGTCTGGAGTGCTACACTAAAAACACGTCATTTATTTACCTATGTGCTTTGAGCCGGGGGTCCTGAGTGCTACAATGCACATCACATAAAAAATAAATGAAACAACGGTACATACAGAAACAAAAATGGGGGGGGGGTGCAGCCCCCCAATGAAAACAGCATCATCAGCATAAAATGCAAAAATGGGAAGAATGCAACGCAAAGCAGAAATTAATAGTTATTTTCTTCCACATGGCTCGAACAGTAACCTTTCATACAAACTCAGTTGTTTCTCAGCAAACTAGCATTCATGAAAAGGTGTGTGCGTGCCCCCCCCCCCCCAAACCAATGCAAAGCAAAGCCAAAAAGTTCATTAGAGGATCAGTCAGGTGGTATGTTGAAGCATGGGATGGTTAACGTCACAACGCTGACGCAAAGACCATCTTTTTCTAATCGCAGCTGAACTAAGCCAAGGGTCTGGAGTGCTACAGTAACACCCTTCATGTACAGAAAACTTTGCCTTTTGAGGACGCTGCATATTGAGAAAATCATGAAATGCCATGTAGTCCCAACTAAATACTGTACTGTGAAACTAGCATAGTAAGGATATCTGGATATTAAATGCACATTTTCTTTGACCCCTGTGGTGTCCTTAACAGACAAGTTGCACCACATTTCCTTATACCTTGCACTTTCATACATACTGTGTGTGGTGATAAGCAGGAGCTGAAGTTTTCATTTCCCTGAAGGAAGAGACTATGAAGTGAGAAAGACATGAACGGATACAATTTGGAATTCAGAAAGCATTCAGTTACAGATCCTAGTCGACTTTTCAGTGCTGAGCACAAAGCCCAGTGTATCGTCCTGGAGGATGAACTCTTACAGAATGGGTTCGACATTATGCAGTCCGAACAGATCATGTACATCTATCATATTTTCTCATCTAAACACTGTAATACCGCCGAGATGTTCCCAGAGGCACCAGTCAGTTGGGTTCATTCACTATACAATACCTGGCAGCAGTTCTTCTTAGTTGGTAAGCTTGACCAGTTTCACGTGCAGCCACAGTTCCCCCAATAATTCACTTACAGAAACATTCTCTCCACAAACCATTCCTTAACCAGCTGATGGTTTGGGAGAATAACTAACTTGGAAAGCAGTTCCTTCAATCAACAGATTTAGTACAGACAACAAACCAGAACATCCAAACACATTTACTATGGTCCCTGCCACGCCCATCCTCAACCACCAACAGCAGACTGGGCAATAAACCCAGACCTAAAAGCAGACATCCAGCACTTAGAAAACTTATTGGAAGAATCTAATAATAAAAAAAAAAAAAGACTCCATCAAATTCCCTCCATTTGCCCCCACTTTCCTACCTGTTATAGTTATTGTTCCCAGCATTTTACAAAGCTTCTAAAGGTTTTTTCTTTCCTTCTGATGTTGAGATGCCTTCTCTTCCCCTATGCCTCAGTAAGATTTTTTTTCTGTCCTCTGGAGCCTCTGTTTTGCTTCAGCCAACTACAGCCCTGTGATAACCCCTCCAGTATGCAAGAACAGACTGACCAAAAGCTTGTCTTCACTGCCTGAAAAGAAAGGCAGACTGAATACGCATTTCAACAGAGTGGCTTGACAGACAGCCCTTTGTGATCCCCTCAGCTGTTCTCAGTTTGAATTAAGAGTAAGCTCTCTCGCACCGCACCCCCCCCAGCCAGACATATCAAGAGGGAGTTTGTGTGGCAGGATGACAAAACAAATCATGTGGTTACATTTAGGGAGTGTCCCCAACCCCCTCCACACACACACACTCACACAGATCTCCAACCCATTGTTAAACCGACTGGCCCCCATGCTGAGGTCTCTCTGAATTACAAAACAAATCAAAGTATACACCAGCAGGAGGTCTCGGCTTAAACAGGTCAGCAGCACAATTGCTTTTAACATCACATCTGGTTTGACTTTAACATTTTTGCCATTGTGTGTTTTTATTATACTATTGGTGACTAAGTTCCTTCTGACAATTAAAATCATGGATGAGAAACCAGTTGAAAATGCCATGTTCACGCTCACTGCCAAACTGAGCTCAGCACAGCAGACGAGGATGCTTCCAAAAAAAAGTATTTCTGTTTAAATGCACTCACAAGACCAGCTGAGGGTCAACTTCATATTCATGACATTTCTTCTCTCTCTGTGGCTCAAACAGTTTTCAAACAAGTTCTCTCTAGATAACTCAGGTAAACTAACCTTGGCTATTATTTTTTTCTAACTCAGTAATGAACATTCTGGCCAGTTCCTGCTATCTGCAGTTTTACATTAATTACACTGCACTTTTGGTAGTGTTTGCTTTCATTCACAAAACTCTCCCCTGACCCCCCCCCCCCCACACACACACACACACACACACAACCCACCAATGTTTTGGTGAGGTTTCATGTTACATATTTGTCCCTGCTGCACATCCCCATTTCCCACAGGATGCTATCACCGAAGCAGCCGGGGAGATGATCGGAACACATCTTTGAAAAAACACAATATGCTAAAGACAGCAGAATGTAAAGGCACTTTCCAGTGTTTATTTTTACAGTAAAAAGGGTGCCCGCAAAAAAACAAACTCCATAGGCTTCAAATTATGTGGTTACTCCACCCAGAGTGGTCCCATGGGGGACTTACAACCATCATGCATCACATTTTCACAAAACAGAGTGAGCAAAAGCTCTGTAACAAAGAAATAACAAGCTATAGAAACATCTTTTTAGCAGAGGAAAAACATAAAATATTACATACAAAGGATCTTATTGTCAAAATAGTGTCCCCATGGTGCCAAGCAAAAATACATCCCTAGTACCTGTGAATTGTACGGGACAGATTCTTTCAGTGTACCTTGCCCCTTTGCCTCCGGGACAGCCCTTTACAGCTGCACTTATTCTTTCTCACATTAAAAGGTACACTGTCAGCTTTGCAGTGTTATTTCTGGTCATGTGTGACCAGCTTGCCTCTAGGCACAGACTTCTCAAACAAATTTTTTTGAATGCCCCAACATATAAAATAATGTGGCATTATTATCTTCCAAGCCATTTGTTCATATCAAGTTCGGACTGAGCAGGCTGCTCAACTTCAGCCGCTGAAAGCATATCTCCTCTGTGAATGCACATCTCTAATACTCCTTGTCCCTAAACTCAAGCATGAAGGCTTTAAAAATGTTTCGGGTATAATCAACGAAGGATGGCATCTGATAAAGAAGATGATTCTGAAAAGAGGATGTAGCTCTGTAACGAAAATGAGCATTGACAGCACAAATAAACAAGTCTGAAAAATAGAGCAGAGATCCTGCACATACACATCAGACCGGTCCCTGTATTCAACAAGGCCAAGAGAACCATAGTTGCCCAAAGAATTTCAGGGGAAGTTAATGGGTAAAAATAAGAATGTATGATGCCTGGAAGGATTTTGGCAAGACAGAGGCCGATGTATAGTATACAGCATTAAGAAGGAATGCAGGGTCATGATTACAAATGCCATGGCTGGACTGGAAGAGGGATCACACAGGAGGGTATGGAGAATAATAAACTCTGTACTTTCATCCCCAATACACACAGAACAAAAGGTACGCAAGGGAAAAGGTGGGGTAACTGTCACTGGGGGCAGGAACACTGGAAAAAACAGGGTGATGACAGAGGCACTGAATAACTACTTTGTGTCAGCATTCAGCCAAGAAGTCAGAGGGCTTAGCCAGCTGGCGGTGATAGTGATGGGAGAGGTGATGATCAAACAGGGGGCAGTGCTGATCATGCCAGAATTAGCTGATAATTATCTGGGGGAGGAATCCATAAGAGTCCCAGGATCCCAGTTTTTTTTGCAAAATGTTAGTGGAGTTTGCTTTGCCGTATAAGAGACACTTGCGTCTTAATTTTTACTATCTTAAATAAATTCACACAGTATGGTAGTGTTGGTGTCTGCAGCATTTACTCTCTGCTTCCTGGATTTCCATGACATTTACTTTTGTACTTCCTGGATTTACAGGCATCTACTAGCCCGCTGTGTGGCAGTACCTCTGCCAGTGGAGTGTGTGGATTTCATTGCGTTTCTGTCCCGATGGTATCCAACCTAGGATACAGGAGATTGAGGCAGTCAATAAGGGTGCAGAGCAGGGCCACCAAAATGATCGGGGTAATGAGAAGAAAAGCTATGTGGAGGGATGAAGGCCCCTAATATGTTCACCTAGGAGAAAAGGAGGCTGGGATGGGAAATGATCTCAGCATTCCGCATACTCAAGGGTACCGACGCTGAACAGATGGCGACTGTCCCCCAGAGGAATGGGGGTGCACACCCTGTGGCTCCGAGGTGGTAAATACAGGGGATATGTTAGAAAGCACATCTCCCAGAGGCCAGTGAGCCTGTCGAACAGCCTACCAACAAAGCCAGTGGATATAAAGACAGCGCAGACCTTGAAGGTAAGCCTGGATACATTTCTGATTACCAAGGACTGCTATAAGGTATTCAGGGTAGCAACGTGAACAGGTTAGCCCTATAGATTAGTACTTGTTTGCACAGTATACTTATTTATCTCTGATCAGGAAGGAGTGAGGGAGGAGAAACTGATGGACCTATATTTATTTTATTTATCTAGTTCAAGAGTTTCACCAGGAAAAACATACTGAGCTAAATATCTGGTTTCCAGATGTGTTCTGGGGGAAGGGAATGCTAAGACTGCAGTAATAAGTTACAATTAGAATAATAATAAAAAGTACATAGTAGAACAATTAGGAGGAAGCACAATGTTCAAGCAGTGCAAAGCACAGCAAATCAACAGTAGAAGTTCAGCGAAGCGCAACTGCCACCAAAATGAGGGAAGTTTTCAGACAGTGCTGAGTGACAGCCACGAGCACTTTTAAGATTTCCTTGGGGAGGGGGCTACACAAAAACCTAAGGGGCATGGAAAACAGAAAACTTTATAAAATTTTTATTTGTAAAAGTATTGATTTTAACATGCTTTGCCACAACAACTGATTTTTTTTATTCACTGTTCTTTAATCAGCCCAGGGGAAACCGTACACAGGCATGGCACTACACTACCTCTATACAGTGGAGGAACCGCTGTCAGGGAGTGACCACCACTCAGTATGGCTCACATTGGATATGGGCAAGGAAGGAGTGGAATCTGGCACAAGAGTGCTGGACTTCAGGAGGGCCAACTTTGAGAGGATGGGGGAAGTGGTAAAAGGGTACCTGGCCAGAATTCAGTCTAGTATGGACACTAACCAGAGGTGGGAGCTCATAAAGCTGGGGATAGTGGAGGTAACCAAAACCTGCTGCAAGGCCTAGAGCAAGAAGGCTAGGGCTAAGAAACCAAGCTGGTTGAGCAAGGAGGTCATGGAAAAGGTAAGGAGGAAAAGAGCTGCCTTTAGGAAGTACAAGAAAACAGGGAGGGGGAAGGACAGGGAGGAGTACTTGACGGAATCAAAGGAGGTGACAAGGGCAGTAAGGGGAGCCAAGGCATCTATGGAACTCAGGCTGGCACAAGGCATTAAGAAGGGGGAGAAGGACTTCTTTAGGTACATCAGGGAGAAAAGGAGCTGTAAGGACCACATAGTAAGGATTAGGAAGGAGTGGGATTGGGTGGAAGTAGGGTGCGATAAGGCAAACGCACTAAATGAGTACTTCTGCTCAGTACTTACTAAAGAGAAGGTGACACCCAAGGGGGAGAAATGGCAGAAATGGGGGAGGGTGACAGATGGGAAATCATGGAGGGCAGAGTTCAGGAGGGTTTGAAGGCACTGAGGGTGGACAAGGCGCCAGGCCCAGATGGCATCCACCCCAGGGTACTGAAGGAGCTGGCAAAGGTCCTTGCAGGACCTTTGGCAGACCTATTTAATGCCTCACTACATTGGGCGTGTACCTCAGGACTGGAGGATGGCTCATGTGGTGCCCCTCCACAAGAGTGGCCCCAAGGATGAACCGGGAAACTACAGACCAGTGAGCCTCACATCCATCATGGGTAAGCTAATGGAGACTATCCTGAAGAAGAGGCTGGTGGCCCTCCTAGAGGCCAAAGGACTACAGGACAGCAGACAGCATGGCTTCATATGGGGCAGATCCTGCCAAACCAACCTGGTGGAGTTCTATGACTGGTAACTGAGGCAACTGGACAGGGGCCATGCAGTGGATGTCCTGTATCTGGACTTCAGTAAGGCATTCGACCCGGTGCCGCATGGAAGGCTGGGAAATAAGTTAGTAGGCACAGGGGCGGGTGCAAAGCTGGTGAGATGGGTAAGGAACTGGCTTCAGGGAAGGCAACAGAGGGTGGTGGTGAGTGGGGAGCTCACACACCCAAGGGTAATGACAAGCAGTATCCCTCAGGCTCAGTGTTGGGACCAGTGTTGTTTGGGATATTCATTGCAGACATATCATTGGACATCAAGAGTAAGATCAGTCTGTTTGCTGATGATACCAAGGTAGGAGCAGTGGTGGATGACCTAGGGGGGATGGCAGGGGTTGCAGGATGATCTGGCAAAGCCTGAAATCTGGTCAGACACCTGGCAACTGGGGTTTAATGCCAAAAAATGCAAGGTGCTGCATTTTGGGATAAGGAATCCAAGGAAGAGTTACCAGTTTGGGGGAGTGCAGCTAGCCCAGACAGAAGAGGAGAAGAAGGATCTGGGGGGTGCTCATTACAGGATCAATGAACAACTTGGCACAATGTAGGAAGGCAGCTGCAAAGGCCAACAAAATGCTGGGTTGCATTGCAAGGGGTATATCTTCAAGGGGGGAGGAGGTGATTCTGCCACTGTATAGGTCATTAGTTAGACCGCACCTGGAGTACTGCGTGCAGTACTGGCGCCTATCTGAAGGGGACATTAAGTTACTGGAGGGGTGCAGTGCAGGGCGACAAAGATGATCAAGGGGCTGGGGACTTATCTACGACGGAGGAGGCTGAGGGAGTTGAACATGTACTCGCTGGAGGAGGAGGGACAGGGGGACATGATTGAAACCTTTAAGTACATGAAAGGAATAAACAAGACAGGTACAGAGGGGCTGTTCAAAGTAAGGGAGAGAGGGACACCAGGGGCCATGATACGAGACTGGAGGGAGGAAGGTTCAGGAGGGAGATGAGGAGACACTTTTTTACAGAGAGGGTGGTGGCTGGGTGGAATGCGTTACCTGCAGAAGTGGTATCCAGTAGAACAGTGGACTGCTTCAAAAGGGGATGGGACAGGACAAGGGGGAGGGTCAATGAAGGAGAAGGGTTGAAGGAAGGGGCAGCTGCAGAATAAGGGGTGCTAGCTGCACATTCGAGCAGACTTGATAGACCTGTAGGCCTTTATCTGCTGGCAAATTTCGTATGTTCATACAGACTGATCTATGCACCCCAGAAATGCCCATTTTAACCTTTCAAATTATGTATTTTATGAAGGTTTCATTTTTATATCATGCATGTTCCAAAGCTTTGTTCTTAGGTTGAAAGGACATGCTAGATGGGATAAGGATGGGACTGTATGGATGACGCTGGTTGGCATGGTCCATTTAGAAGAGCTGGGGACCCCTGCACTTTCCAGCAATGGCAACGATGGAGCTATAGAAACATAGAAACATAGACTTTGACAGCAGATAAGGACCGCTTGGCCCACCTAGTCTGCCCATTTCCCTACCTAGAGGATAAGCTGCAGATCCTATTTAAACAGCAGCCTATTTCTTCCTACCCCCCACAAAAATTGCCTTATGTCTGTCCCATGCATTTTTGAATTCTCCCACAGTTTTAGACCCCACAACCTCCTCAGGAAGGCTGTTCCATGCATCCACCACCCTCTCTTGTGAAAAAATACTTCCTCACATTGCCCCTGAGCCATCCCCCCTCTATCTTCAAATTGTGTCCCCTTGTTCTTGCACATCTCTTTTTCTGAAAGATGCTACCCTCTTGGACTTTGTTGATTCCACTGAGGTACTTAAATGTTTCTATCATGTCCCCCCTCTCCCTCCTTTCCTCAAGGGTATACATATTAAGCTCCTTTAGCCTCTCCTCATGTGGCTTCTCTTGCAGACCCTGCACCATTTTAGTTGCCCTCCTCTGAACTGCCTCCATCCTGTCTATGTCCTTGCGGAGATGGGATCTCCAGAACTGGACGCAGTACTCCAGATGGGGTCTCACCAACTGTCTGTACAGGGGGATAACAACTTCCTGTTTTCTGCTGGTGATGCCTCTCCCTATACATCCCAGTATCCCCCAGCCCTCCCTACCACTTTCTCACATTGCTTGCCAACCTTAAGGTCATCTGATATGATTACCCAGTCCCTTTCCATTTTTGTTGTTGTTGCTACCTCCCCATTGTGTAATCTTCCTTGGTTTTTGTTTCCCAGGTGCATTACTTTGCACTTCTTTGCATTGAATCCAAGCTGCCATACTTCTGACCATTCCTCCAACCTTGCCAATACCCTTTTCATCCTTTCCATGCCACCTTGTGTATCAACCCTGTTGCAGATCTTTGTGTCATCTGCAAAGAGGCATACTTTTCCTTCCAGTCCCTCTGCAATGTCACTTATAAAGACATTAAAAAGGACTGAACCCAGTCCTGAACCCTGCGGTACCCCACTAGTAACCCCTCTTTCTTCAGTGTGGACTCTATTTACAATTACCTATGGATGGTCATTTCAGAATCTGGTCTGCAGTGGCGACCAAGAAAAGTATAGAGTTCAGAGATTTGGAGAGGAGAGGGAGCAGCTATGGTGAGGCTGGGATAAAATCCACCACTGGCAGGGTAGACCCCCTGTTTACCTCCTAGTATTTTGTCACTGAAGTGTTGGATACAGACACTCAAAATGAAGAGAAATTATGGAAACTGGTCTTAAAAATGTGAGATAAATCAGACAGAGACAAGTTCAGAAAGCTGGAAACTAGTAACTTAACAACAATAGACACTTGATCACACCCTGGACATTAGCTTAAAGTCCCAACAGTGGAGTGATGATGACTCACAGAGACTTTTGTGGGATCCCCCTCTTGATCTGCCAAATAACTGCATTCTGCAGCTTTTAATGAGCTGTTAATCACACCAGGCCATCTGTAACATTTTATTTATTGAAATGTTTCACCAGGAAGACATACTGAGCAAAATAGCTAGTTTCCAGATGTGTCCTTGGTGGGGGATGGGATAAGTACAGCAGGTAATGACATTTAGCAAACCAACAGGCAAACGTGGCTTAGAGTTACAAAATGGATATGAGGAATTAACATACATATTAAGGGCTTCAGCATTGGTTTAAAGCAGTAGCATACAACTTCCATGTACTATAGCACAGGTTCAAGGAGAACATACATCTTTGGAGTGCAAAATAGCTTAGGGCACAAGGGAGGATGGGAGTACCTTGAGGACAGAGGGAGGTCAAGAATTTAGGTAGGTACAGTTGCATGTGGGAGTAGTGAAAGCATGCACGAGAGAGGAGAGGGCACAGGACAAAGAAGCATTACGAGTTCCAAAGCTTGGGAAAGTGGTGGGAGAAGGATGCCTGGCCAGCAGTTGAGGGGATGGTGAGGGTACACACAGAGCGTCTCCTGAGGAAGCGAAGTGGGGAGGGAGAGGGAGGACAAGAGGTAAGATGGGAGCACACCGAGCCAGTACTTACCAGTGAAGTTGGTGTAATGAGGCAGCGATCACTGAGGGAGGGGAGCACCAGGGATTTATAAAAGGAGCGGTGATGAGTGCGGGGTGGGCAGTCAAGAGCGAAATGACAGAAGGCATAGAAGAGTGGGTCCAGTCTGGCTAGGGTGGTTTGGGGGGGTGGCACTGTAGACATCACCATAGTTGAAGGTTGGAAGGATCATTCTCAGTAGAATTTCTTTGTGGGCCGACAAGGGGATGCATTCACGATTCCGGTAAAGGATACCCAGTTTGGGTAGCAGTTTTTTGTGAATAGCATCAACATGACTAGAGAAATAAAGGTGTTTATTGAGCCAGACCCCTGGGTATCTGAAGGAGGTAGTATCTTCCAACCTGGTTCCATCGAGAGTGTGGAAGGATGGGGTGGATGGGAGCCTAGCAAGCCTCTGCCTTGTGCCAAAGGTCATGGAGACTGCCTTCTTGTCATTTAGGAACTGGCTGGCACGTAGCCACTGCTGGACATTATCAAAGTCCTGCTGAAGTTTAGCGCTAGCATGAGGGGGTGGGTGGGATAAGATGCATACAGGACGGTGTTCTCTGCATACATGTGAATGGATGCAGATTGGCAGACCGAGGGGAGATCATTGAGGAAAATGGAGAAGAGAATCGGACCAAAGACTGAGCCTTGTGGGACGCCAGTGTGGATGGGAAGTGACGGGGGGCGGGGGAGAGAGAGAGTCCCCAATTCTGACTGATTGCGATCTGCCTACTATGTAGGAAACCAGTTGGTGGCAGCCAGAGACAACCCAGCGGTTGAGAGACTGTCCAGTGGAAGGGAATGGGAGACAGTGTTGAAGGCCTTGGCAAGGTCGACAAAGATGGCGGAGGAAATGTGTCCTGATCCTTGCCAGAGTAGACGGAGTCAGTGAGCCAGAGTAAAGAGGTGGATGTGGAGTGGTTCTTCCTGAAGCCAGACTGGAAAGGGGTGAAAAGGAGGAGGCATCAGGGTACAGGAAAAGATGAGAAAGCACCACACGTTCTTGCAGTTTGACAAGGATTGGGAGAAGGGAGATGGGTTGGTAGCTACCTGCTCTTGTGGGGTCACTCCCTTTATGGATTGGAATGATGGTAACTGGCTTCCAGGCATCTGGAGCAGAGGTTATATTAAAGAAGAGATTCAGTAGTTTGGCAATGCGATAACCGATGGTGGGAGCAGACATAAATAGTAATTTAGTGTCAAGGTCATCCAGACTTTTGCCATTAGCTGGGTTCAGGGTCAGGAGTGCCCAGAGAGTGTTTGAGGGGGAGAGAAGAGGAAGGGGGGCACAGGTGGGATTGGGGTTGGGGGAGATGTGGGGAGAAAGTGCAGGCAGTAAAATAGGTATTAAATGCATTGGCTACCAAAGGAGGGTCCGAAAGGATTGAGTCAAACACTATAAAAGTAGGGGCAGGGAGCTGTTTGGGGGTGAAAAAAGTGTGTGTACCACCTTCCAAAATTTAGATGGGTGGTTTGAATCTGAATGAAAGGTGCTAGAGAAGTATTCAACTTTGGCTTGATGGACTAATCTGGTGCATGTATTGCGAAGTTGGCAGTATTTTTGGTAGGCTGTGGTGGAGGGTGACCATTTATGGTCTTTCCAAGCTAGGTCCCAAGTCCTTAGACAATCCAGGAGGCCAGATGTGATCCAAGGGAGGTGGGAACCGCAGACTCTGGTGCATTTGAGTGGAGCATGATTCCAGATATTGAGGAAGACTGATTTGAAATAGTCAAGTGCTGCATTGATTGAGTTGGAAAGGGTGATGGGTGACCAATCAGTCCTGGTCCGGTCATCAAGTAAGGATTTGAGGTCTAGGGATTTGAAGGAGCGAATATGTAAGAATTTGGGAGGGGCACAGGGATGCCAAAGTTTCCAAACACAGTAGGTGATGTGGTGGTCACTTAGCATGTCTAGCAGGACACCTGCATTTGTAATGCAGTAGGGCTTCGAGGCCAGGACCCAGTCAATGAGGGAGTGGTTATGAGTTTTGTTGTTCAGTCATGTTGGTTCTGTGATAAGCTGGGATAGGTTTAGGGCAGTGATTTCAGAGTGGGAGGAGTAGTGTGCAGAGGCAAGCCAATTCAGGTTGAAGTCACCCACACTGGGAGAGATTAGCATGAGGACAAGAGCCTGCTAAAGTAGGGACTTTTTTCACTTCATTAACAGCCACGGAAAACTTGCACTAATCAACGATGGACAAGTTGAGAGTTAGCTGCACCAGCCCTGGTCAATTTGCACCAGGTCTTGCACTAGTGAAACAATGCTAAAATTGACCCTTGCTAATAAATCAGGGTAATAGGGGGAGGGACTTCAGTAATGCCTTTGACACTGTGATGCACAGGAGGCTGCTGCAGAAACTTAGCAACTGGGGGTTGTGGAGAAGGTGGGTATCAAGCTGGTTGACGGATAGGAGGCATAGGGTGGTGGTAAATAGCAGTCACTCGGTGGATGGCAGAGTGACCAATGAAGTGCCACAAGGATCAGTACTAGGTCCTGTCCTCTCCAATGTCTTCATAAGTGACACTGCTGAGGAACAGAAGGGGAAGTTGTGTCTCTTTGCAGATAACAAAAAAAATTTGCAACAGGGCGGACACCCAACAAGAAGTGGCAAGCATGCAAAGGGATCTGGGGAAACTAGAGGAGTGGCTTAGGGTGTGGCAGCTGGGTTTCAATGCCAAAAAGTGCAGCCATGCACCTGGGGTGGGGTAACCTGGGGGCTGTGTACAAGATGTGGTGGGAGGTACTTACAGTCACCAAACAAGAGAATGATCTTGAGGTAATCATATCTGACGGGGTTTTAAATAATTGATTAGCAGTTTTTTTTTCTTGGGACTATACTAACTGTATAGAAAGTATTTATATAAATTTTCTAGAAGTGCTGTGTTTGTTAAACACAGTGGGGCAAGAGCCATGCATTTTCACAAAGATTTAGCACTTTTATGAGCAAAACGCTAATCAGTTTTTAGAGTTAAATAAATCCCTGTCTGATGATCTCAAGGTGGCGGGGCAGTGTGAAAAAGCAGTGGGCAAGGCTAATGGAATGCTAGGATGCATAGGGAAGGGGCTTTGTAGCAGGAGAGGGGAGGTGGTGTTGCCACTGTATCGCACACTGGTGGGACCCCACCTGGAGTACTGTGTCCTGTTCTGGAGGCCGAACCTCTGCAAGGACATTAACAGGATGGACAAGGTTCAGAGGCAAGTTAGAGACATGGTACACAGAGAACCATGACTGGGACATAAAAGTGCCAGGGTATGCTCTATTCTGTAAAGACAAGGTGGGGGTAAAAAGGGAGAAGGAGTGGCTATCTGCGTAAGGGAGGATATAAAAGCAACAGAAGTTCAGGGCATAAGGGATGAAGTGGAGGCACTGTGGGTCACACTGGAAACAGAAAATAGTACTGCCATTCAAGCAGGTGTGATTTACAGACTGCCAACATGGGGGGGGGGGGTGCAGTTGGATAGTGAGCTAGTAGAAATCATCCACAAAATGGCAGCAAAAGGGGAAATACTGCTGACAGGGAACTTCAGTTTACCTGATGTCAATTGGAGCACAGCCCTACAGAATGTCACCGTAATCAAAGATGGGTAGAGTCGTCTTCGTGACAATCTCCCTAAGGGCAGGAAGCAGGATACTTGCTTTGTTCCTGTAAAGTGTCTGAAGTTTAGGGTGCAGTTTCTGATGAATGGCATCCATGTGAGTAGAGAAGTCCAGATGACTATCCAACCATACCAGAAGTATTTAAAAGAGGAGATATCCTCAATCACAACACTATCAAGTTTCTGGAAGGAGGGGGGAGGGGTGAGCTTGGCCAACTCTCTGCCTAGTACCAAAGGTCATGGAGACCTTTGTTTTGGGATTGAGGAACAGCTGATCAGCCTGAAAACAGTGCTGGATGTTGCTAAAATCTGTTTGGGTCACAGTCGGGTAGTTGGGACAGTGGCAGAGGAACCAGAGGTGTAGATAACCATGTCGTCTGCATACATGTGAATGGACGCAGAGAAGCAGGTGAAGTAGAGGTCATTTAGGAAGCTGGAGAATAGGATAGTGCCAAGGACAGATCCTTGGGGGATGCCAGAGCAGACAGGGAGAGGAAGGGAGATGGCATCACCAATATAGACTGCTTGGGTCCTACTCTCAATGTATTAACGAAACCACTCAACAGAAGAGGAGGTGAGCCCAGTGACTTTTAACTTGTCCAGGAGGATGAGGTGGGTAACGGTGACAAAGACTTTGGCCAGGTCAACAGATATGGCAGAGATAACCAGCCCCTGGTCTACACCAGAAAGTATTCAGTCAGTGAACCCAAGAAGGGAGGTGGTGGTGGTGGTGTGCGATTTCCTGAAACCAGACTGGCAAGGTGTGCAGAAGGAGAAGATGTCAAGGAAAGGGTAGAGCTGGGAAAGGATCAGGTGTTCCTGAAGTTTAGCTGTGGAGAGAAGGTGGGAGATTTGGCGGTAGTTGCCAAGGAGTGAGGAGTCACCCCATCTGGAAAGGAGGATGACTGTGGCCTGCTTTCACAGAGCAGAGACTAAGGCAAATTACAAAGAGTGGCTGACCCACCCGTGCAGTGGTAGCTCTACTACCTGGGATGCCGACGAGCCAGGTTCAGAAGTGAGCCCAAGTTATCAGAGGGCCAGCTGGAAGGGGGGGGGGGAGAATAGAGTTTATGAAGGACTGGTCTCCTCCTTCTGGGGGGGGGGGGTGAGGGTGGAGAAGCTGCTGCTCGAATGGCCCCTGGCAGAAGCCGGGGGAGCAATAGCAAAGTTTTGAGATTAGGGAGGCGTGGCCGACAGCTTGTGCACCTTGACGTCAGGGTATGCCATGCCTCCCAGGTGCCGAAAACAAAGGAAAACACCAGACTGCCGCAGGATACCACCCAACTCACACTGCAGATCCCACACTGTCAAACCATGGCACGCCTCAGAAACTGAGCTTAATGTCCGCCGGGGCTTGCGGCCCCCTACCCCAAACGCTTACTTGGGGCAAGCCATGAAGTAAATAAGTCCAGGGAGATGGTAATGGGCTGGAAGAGAGGAAAGCTTGATGGGGGCCAGTCCGGAAGAAAGCACAAAAAAGGTGGCCAATAACAAGGAACAATTTAAGAGGTGGGTAATGGGTGGGGCAATGGCCAGGGCAGAAAGAGACAGGAGTTTGGGGTCAAGGCCCTCCGGGCTCCTTCCTTTGTGTGGGTTAAGAGTTAGGAGGGTAGCAGAGGGAGTAAATGGAGAAGGAGAAAGGATGGTGGGTGGGAGAAGGGGGTTGAGGCAAAATGGGTGTGTGTGATGCAGAGGGAGGTAAGAGAAGGAGGGAAAGGGCACAGATGATGAAAAGGGAGTTCAAAGATGAGGTGACTGTTGCGGGATCAGAGATGGGGAGTCATGCACCATAAGGAAGGGGGGGGCTGAGAGGGAAGAGGGTGTGAATGACCTTCTGGAACTCTAAGGGGTGGTTAAGGTTGTTCTGGAGCATGGATGCAAAGTAGTTAGCCTTTGCAAGTCTAGCAGTTCTGGTACAGGCAATATGAAGTATCTCGTATTTAGCAAGGCCATTTGGGGAGCGAATCGACTAGTGGGTTACGCCAGGCAAGGTCACATGTATGGTGACAGGCCAGCAACTCTGCCATGATCCAAGGAAGGTGTGAACCATAGAGTACAGTTTTCCTGAGGGGGAAATGATGATCACAGTCTGACAAGAATTTGGAGTTAAAAAAACTCAACAGCAAAGTTTAATGTTACTGGCAGCAAGTACAAAGGACCAGTCAGTTGCCATCTGGTCGGCAAGTAAAGAGAACAGATCCAGGGATCTAACCTGGATGAATTTGGGGCGAGGGTCTTTGTGGTGTTTACATACACAGTATACCATATGATGGTCACTGACGGCATCAGAGTGGGTACCACCATCCACAATAGGGTGGGGTGGGAGGAGAGAATACAGTCTGGAGGAGAGTGGTCATGGGTTTGGTGGTTGAGTCTGGTGGGATCAGAGATCAGGTGGGTAAGCCGGAGAGATTTTACATTTTGGAATCATTTATGATGGAAGGACGAGAGCCAATTAAAACTGAAGTCACCTAGAATGAGCAACTCGCCGGTGGAGGCAAGGGAGCACAAGGTGGTGAGGAGCTCAATGACAGAGACAGCGGACGTGCCAGGGCAGCAGTAGACTCCAGCAATGAATATGGGGGTGGAGAAAGGGAGGGAGAGTTTCAGGTGGAGCATCTCACAGGCTGAAAGGTGGAGACAGACAGCACAGGTTTGAACTGGGTGGAGGAGAAAAGGTAGATGGCTATATCTCCACTCCTCTTAATTCGATCCTGCTAGATAACTGAGAAGCCAGGAATGGCTATAGCAGTATCTGGGATCTTGGGGGACAGCCAAGATTCTGAGATCACCAGGACGTCAGGGCTGAAGTTCACCATTATGGATTATAGACTGTCAATTTTTGGGAGGAGGCTGCAGATGTTAACCTGCAGTCCTATCCAACCTCAATTTACTATGTTGCAGTGTTACTTAAGATGTAAGACATGGTTCATAGTTTTTTTTTTTTATTTTATTCTTTGGTAACCAGGTAAGGCCCACTAGGCACAAGTGCCTATTTTCAGGGATGACCCGGGAGCACTGGGTAGGTTAAGTGACTTGCTCAGAGTCACACGGTACGCAAGTGGAGGTTGTGGGAATCAAACCCAGGACTGTCTGCTGGATGTACCAAGCTCATTCACAGCTCATTGCTCTAGCCTCTAGGCTATACTGCCAGTCCCATGATAGATATATGAACTTTCCCTCAGTTTTTGTCTGCAGGTTTTCAACACATACTCTCAGATCAGGCGACAGTCAACTACTCAGAGCAATTCTAAATATTGGGTCCAGAATTTGGCCCGGGTCGTGCCTGAAAATAGTCATTTCATGGCTAGTGCACCTACCGGTTAACAAAAACTAAATAAAAAAGAAATAAAATTAATGCGAAATTGAATGTTTTATTGACAAAAATTAAGATCTGAACGCATTTTACAGGGTGAAAAGAACACTGGACTGTTTGCGAGCTTGGCACACAAAGGTAGCTCTGTATGTTAAAATTTATTTTCTGTCGGCTGCCCCAAGGTCCCACGTTGCTGGCATGCACACGACCTGGGTTCTGAAGTTGAATTTGGTCCTAATGGAATAGTCTGCCACAGGAGGTGGTGGGAGCAAGCAGAGTGGAGGGATTTAAACATGCCTGGGACAGGCATAAGGGAACCTTAGAGGTGGGAAGGAGTGAGGAAAAGCCACTGACCAGATAGTGTCAGAGGCCGCAAGCAAGTATAGGGCTTACGGGCAGACTGGATAAGCCTGGCAGTCCTTATCTGCTGACAATTTCCATGTTTCTATGTTGGGAGGCAGGCCATGGCTGGGGCAGCTGCTGACAGCAGTGTGCCACAGCCGAGGAGGGTTGGCAGCAGGCTCTGGCCCCACAGTGACCCCTGTGGCGGGCCAGAAAGCTTGCTTCCTTGAAGGAATACATTGTGCCCATGAGGTTGCTATATGTAGTGTACCTACATCAGGGGAGGTGGGAATTACCAAAGGAAGAAAAACTGGGGATAAAAAAATCCCAGTCTGTCTAATGACACCTGCCAGTATGACCAGGCCCCAGACCCTGCAGCTTCTCACCTGCTATTGGACCACTAGAAAATCAGCATTTACTGTACATTTAAAAAAAAAAAAAACAACACACACTGGTTATCAGTGTGATAATGCCCCTAAAAAACTGCCTAGCATTCGTTTCAATGTGAGCTGCCCAGATGTCACCAGAAGTTTGTTCCTTCATATTTTCAGGAAATACAGGTGGTCCATCTGAAAACTATACAGACCAGCAAGTCTAATTGATGGTTTAGATAATCTGACCACCCAAAAAATAAGTACAAATTATTATGCATTTGCATAGAACTCTTATAAACCCATAGCAAAAACTACCTTTAATTGTGCAGTACTACAAAATCTCAAAACATCACACTAAATAGGTTTATTTTTACTTATAGTGCGAAACACGAGGCCAAATGTCAAGTATTTTTATGCCCTTGGAAAGTGCACTTCAAATCTTTAAAACACACTGTAGCCGCCAGCCCGGTGGCGAGAGATGAGGCGAGGTGCCTTACTCAATCCACGCCCGGCAACCCGGTTTGGGAACCGACCCGGTCGCCAGGGGTTGGCAGGGCGGAGAGGACTAAGCATCCATAGAAACTGCTCTTCTCTCCCGGGTGGGTTGGGAGTCGGTCATCAGCGGCCTCTGGTGGAGACCAGGAGCACTGCGTGACGACGAAGGAGGGACGTACATAGAAAAGCGTGAAAAACGCTCGTCACGTCAGATGATGGCTGCCTGGCTCTCTCAGCCCGTCAGTGCCTCCGCAGCCTTCCGCCTCAGCAGCGTCTCCCTGGGCCAAGAAGATGTGCTGGTCTGCGTCCCCCTGACTGGTGCTTTCCCCCTCGGAGGAGGGAGACCCGTCCGGCGGAGTTATACGCCGGGTTACCCGGGGAGATGGCTGTCATTTGAGAGCAGAGGCTCAGGGGACAGGATGGGGTCGGTGGAAGCCTTGGCTCTCCGAAAGGAGAGGCTAGCATGGATGCAAGTAGGGGTGAAAAGAAATAAAAAAAATAAATAAATAAATAAAACACACGCTGTAGTGTATAGTATACCACAGCTCAAAGGTGTTAATTCGAGACATAAAATGACCCATTTAAAATAGGCAAACATGTTTAAAAGTCTAACATATAGGCAAACAGTTGCAGGAGTACAACAAAATGGTGACTTTTATAGTGTAAGAAGTGATTAAATAGTCTGTTGGGGTCACTTTAAGAGCAGTGTGACCAATACCATGTTACAAAGAAAATAATACAGACTATAATGGAAAAAGCAACACAAATTATTGCAAAGAGCATGATCTGTAAAATCATTTGTGCCACATAGGTTACATGATTAGGAGGAAAAAGGTGGTGTAACCCCTAGACTGCGCTATTCCAAGGACTACTACCCCTGCCTGTATGGCTATACACAAGTTGAGGGGCCTGGATTCGCTAACAAGGTGCCTCCACCCAAAGTAGTGGTACTGGTGAGGTTTGTCTGTTCTGCTATAGTCCTCTGGGAAGCTATAACCACCCACCAACCCTTCTAGTGTCCCAGTACCCGACAGTAGTGAATTCACAGTCAGTATAAAACAATGATAATATGCACACACCCTTCACACCAGGGTTGGACTTGGAGCAGCTTCCCTGAAGACCCCCTGTACAGTAAGGTTAGCAATACAGTTGTACACTCTTAACACTGTAACCCAGTTAATAATACGTACACTAGCTAGGTTAAACATGAAAAAAGAATCAGGTTTATTTAGGGGCAGTGAACAAGGAAGGGGCATGAATCTAGTCAAATGATAAGCAATCTGATTTTGTTCAGTGATTGTGTGCACTTTTTGTCCCAAACTGACAGTCGCACAACACTGGGTACCCAGGATGGAAAGTCTAGCTAGCCAGAGGTGTTAACCAGGGGTGGCCGGCGTTGCAGCTGGTGTTGGGGCCCTTGGCGGAAAGAAAGGCAGTTAACATGCAAAACAACCAGATTCTTTGTAATCCAAGCTGGTTGGCTCAGTCCCTTGTAAGCCCAAGAAACTGAAACAATTAGATGGTACCACAAATGATTTAAATACTCATTGCAAGGAGCTACCCTGATTGTACTCGTGCTACCAGGATTCTGCTGCAAGGCAGGTGATATTGAGATCTTGTGGTGTTCACCAATGAGCATGGGGAAGCAAGGCCAACACAACACACCTCCTGTTCACGACCTTTCTTCCAGGTGGCCGCAACCTGTTTGTTGTTGCTGTGCAGGGGCTGGATCCCTGAGCCAGTCTCTCACAAAAACAGTCTCTGTTGCAGGAGTTGCGGTCTGGGCTGATTTGGCAAGGCCCAGGCAGGATAAGCTGCCTGGTAAAGTTCATAAGTTCTGCTGGTTAAGCCTCCAGCTAGAGTAATAGGTTGGCCCATGGACAAGCAGGTCTTGACCGGCATAACACATTCAGCACATTCAAAATAAATGGCCATCTCTTGGAACAGTTTGGATATAGTCCAGTTGCAATTCAGCAGCTTTACTGAGCAAACCTTTCGATCCAAGCACTTCTCGCACACAAGCTGGGCCGATCGCTTCAAAAGAGCAAGTCTTCGGTCCAAATTACAAGTAGCACTGATGACCTTTCTTTCTTCTGCCGCAGTTCCAGGCTGGAATCGGACAAGTCCGACTTCTGCTATAACTTAAGGCAGTCCCAAGAAAGAGAATGTGGCAGGGAGGCAAGTTGGGCCTCTTCCCGCCGATTCCCCCATGCTCCTTCTGGGAACAGCTTCACACTTCAACCTCCAAATCCAACTGATCCACTGCCTCTTGTCACACTGGGGATTTCCCTTGTAAATCCAGCAGTTCGGTTGGCTGAAGGAGCTGTCAGCTGCAGTTAAGGCTCCCCCTCCAGGTCAATTTAGCATGAACTGAAAAACTACAAAACTACAGATTTTCCATTCGAATATACAAAATTGCCAGCAGATACAGGCCTCATGGTCTATCTAGTCTGCTCGAGTGTGCAGCACATCAGTCCACTAGACTGCAGCTGCCCTCTCCCTCAATTTTCTTCCTCCCCACTCCCTGCCCCCCCTCCTGGTTTGTACGCTCCCTTTGAATCTGTCCCACCCTCTCTTGAAGCTCCCCACTGTCTGCAGTGATGCAACTTCCTCAGGCACTACGTTCCACCCTGCTACCACCCTTTCAGTGAAATAGTGTCTCCTCATTTCCCCCATGAATCTGCCCCCCTCCAACTTCAGAGTGCCTTCTGGTTTCCCTTCCACCCTTAAAGAGTGAACACAAACCTGGTGCCCACTCTGTTCATCCTCTTCAGGCACTTGAAGTTTTCAATCATATCCCCCCTCTCTCTCTCTCTTCTATCCTCCAGGGTATACATAATGAGCTCTCTCAGTCTTTCCTCATAAGGTCCATCCCCCAACCCCAGGATCATCTTTGTTGCTCTGCACTGCATCGCCTCCAGCAGTTTGATGTCCCTTTTTAAGCAGGGGTGCCAGAACTGCATGCAGTATTTCAAGTGCGGCCTCACCAGGGACCTGTACAGGGGCAATGTGACCCCACTACTCCTAGATGTAATTCCCCTTACTATGCACCCTAACATCCTGTTTGCCTTTGCCGCTGCCTTCCTGCACTGTGCAGAGTGGTTCATTTCCCCGGTCACAAGCATCACCAGATCCTTCTCCTCCTTGGATGTGGATAACTGGACACTCTCCAAACAAAAACTGTATCCTGGGTTCCTGGCTCCTAACCAATTAACCAATTATTTTTTACCAGGTGAGACACACTAAGCTGAAAGCTTGTTTGCAGGTGCAACCTGGGAGCACGAGGAAGTTAAGTGACTTGCTCAGGGTCACACAGTATGCAAGTGGGGGCTGTGGGATTCAAACCCAGGTCTCCAGATTTGCAGCTCAGAGCCTTAAACCACTGCGCCATACTGCCTCCAAATGCATCCCTTTGCAGTTCTTGGCATTGAACCCAAGCTGCCAGGTGTACAACCATTCTTCCAGTTTTGCCAAATCCTCCTCAAGTACTTTGCCCCTCTCACCCCCATCCACCTCAGCACATATCTTGGTCATCTGCAAAGAGACTGATTTTATTCTTGATCCCTACCGCTGTGTCTGCGATGAAAATGTTAAACAGGACCGATTCCAGTACAGAGTCCTGTAAGACACCACTTGTCGCTGCCCTGGGCTCTGATGCCTCACCCCCCACCACTACCTTCTGCTGGCTCTCCCGCAGCCAGTTTTCAACCCATCTGACTAGTGTCCTCCCTACTCCCAGACACTTCAACTTGCAGGTCAACCTACCATGTGGCACTGAATCAAAGGCCTTGCTGAAATCCAGGTAGAGTACATCCACCACATGGCCCCTGTCCAGTGCCCTCGTAACCCAGTCGAGAAAGTCAACCAAGTTTGTCTGGCAGGATCTGCCAGAGACAAACCCGTGCTGCCTGTTGTCCTGTAGATTATCCTCAAGAAACTGCACCTGCTTTTCTTAGAGGATAGCCTCTGTAACCCCCTGCAAATGGGGGTTCCCAAAAGACTTCCAGGAGCTTGCTTGAATGCTCCAGGCCTGAATGGTGTTTGGCGTTTAAGCCATTTATCAGTGAGTGTTTTTAGAGCCTCTGGTACTGTCTCTTTAAGAGCTGTCTGCTTGCAGACATAATTAGTTTGTATGGGGGGGGGACTGTGTGTTTCTCTACTTGAGTACCACTCGAACTGCTGCCAATTCACTCCATTTTGGCAGTCACTAGGAGTGCAAAGGGAACCTATCTGAGGGATGTAACTGTTTGCCAGAAATCATTTAGAGTAATAATGAAATTACAGTTTGTCTAACTTGCTTTCTTTGCAGTCAGAACTGTGTCTGCCTAGTTCCCCATTCTGGTTTTGAACTGCTGAACTGGACCAATCAGTGTGGAGTAAGCTAGCTCTAAAATGGTGCCTTGGACGAATCAGAACTTGGACTCATAATCTGAGCCAGCCACAAGAGGATTGTATGGGCAGTGACTCTGGGAGATGTAGTTTAGACTTCGGCGCCTTTTTGGACCAACAGGAGCAGTCTATTGTGAGTGACAGCCAATCCAGTCAAAAACTGGGAGGAACTCAAAGGAAGTGCCTGGTTTTGTCTGTTGGAGTTTCAGTTGAGCTCTGGCAGTGAAGAAGGAAGGAGCCTTGTGCTTTTTCAGTGTGCAGTTTTAGTTGGGAAACGTGTGTAAGGCCCAGAGTTCCGGTCTGCAGCTTGTGTAACTGCTTGTTAGGACTGAATCCGTCCTGTGAAGAGAATCAAAGGATATCTGAAGAGTAGAAACCAGGCTCACCCTGTAGAAGACTGGAGAAATTGCTGAATTGCACTCGGTCTGTCAGGAACTGAATCTGCTGTGTGTTCTTCCGGGGTATTGTGCAGTAATTGCGATCGGGATAGAGAAGCAGCCTGCCTGGTATAATACTTTCTGTTTTACCACATAAATGTGTGAAGAGGCTTGTGTACCTCAAGTGAATCCTGCTGCCATTAAAGGACTTTTGCCTGTTGCAGTTTGCCATATAAATGTGTGAGGAGTCTCGTGGAGCTCAAGAGTAGCCCTGCTGACATTGAAGGACCCTATCTTGTTTGGAGGTCGTGAGTACTAATTCAGGGTCGCTCCCTGTTGAATTGCCACATTGAATCCAAATGGAATCACTGTACTGCTGACTGTTTAAACTAATTTTTCTTTTCTCTGTGGGAAAGGGCCCCTACCAGCTGCCACGGTTTGGACTAGCCACTAGGGCTTGGGTACCCAGGGACAGTAACTGGTAGGGATAGCCTGTGCACAGAGCCATAGGTAGATGAGTAAAGTGATAAGCTAATTAACCTGATTTCCCCTGTCCTTGTTATATTCCCCAAATAAATCCAAGCTGCTTGTTTCAGCAAAGTTATACTGCCTGAGGTATTTGTCTATGTTAAAGTATTGTACTGTGATTGTTGCACTGTATCTTATTTTACAGGAGGTCCCAGTGCCTGAACCAGCCCTGGGGTAAGTGTATACTGTGAAGGTAATTCTGATATATTGTGTGGGCCACTAGTGGGAAGAAAGGGTTGCAGTGTCCCAGAGGGCTGTGACCAAGTAAGTTTAACTACTGCAAACCCCTGACCTCTGGGTGGAGGCACCCGCCATTGGATCCAGGCCCCTCAACCTGTTAGTGGCAAATCAGGCAGGGGTAGTAGCCCTGGGATAGCGCCATCTAGGGGTTACATCTTGGAGGCTCACCGCTGGGATTGTGTCCTCTAGTGGCCATATTTACGAACCACTGTTAAGAAAAATGGGTACCCGACAGAAGTGGCTGTGCACGGCTGGTGGAGTGGTGTACTGGGGAGGAGACCGACCCCCAAATGCTATGCTTATACTGACATCCCCTTGGGTATCAATAGGACATTGTACAGGGAGTACTTTCCAAGGTGGAAGGTTTACAAAACCCTGTGGTGGTGGGTCGGCATGCTAATCTGCTCACCCACACTTTTCTGGTCCTAATAGAGTTTAAGGATCCCATAGATAGCTCCAAAGTGCCACAGACCATTACCCCAGAGGGAGCCCTCACTGCTTGGAGAGTGATAACTAAGGACAGTAAAGACCCGGGGGGGAATGAGCCCCCACCACTATCTGAAACTTTTGAGGAGAAATTTGCTAAATGGTTGCTGGGAGAAGGGAAAACTGTGGAGGACTTGAAGAAACTATTCTTGCCACCTGGGGGTGTTCCTCCCCCAACACCCTCTCCCGCTCCAGGGCCCGTAATGGTGGCTGAACCAATGCAGACTCCTATTTCTGCACCTGCCATTAGTCACGACTCTTACCGAAGGTTGAGGATCTTCTCTGGCACCCTCCCCACCCCAAGGGGAGGATGACTAGGAGACCTGGATAGACTATGTTGCCCCCAAGTGCTAGAATGGCAATGCTCGGAAGCCGAAAAGCCGAAAGAGGGTTAGTGAGAGCCTCGAGGTCCTGCCCTGGCTACCATCCTGCTAAACGGGCCAGTAACCCTGAAGCGACTGCACAGGCCTAT
Source organism: Neoceratodus forsteri (assembly GCA_016271365.2). Taxonomy (NCBI): domain Eukaryota; kingdom Metazoa; phylum Chordata; order Ceratodontiformes; family Ceratodontidae; genus Neoceratodus; species Neoceratodus forsteri. Next base: position 1,066,930,875 of record CM057450.1, on the reverse strand, counting down.
CTTGAGGCCTTGGAGAATGTATGGAGCCCAGATTCTGATGAGGACCTATGGTGGAGAGTAAGAATGCACATGTAACCCCTGCAAATGGGGTTCCCAAAAGACTTCAGGAACTTGCTTGAATGCTCCAAGCCTGAATGGTGTTTGGCATTTAAGCCATTTATCAGTGAGTGTTTTAGAACCTCTGGTACTGTCTCTTTAAGAGTTGTCTGCTTGCAGACATAATTAGTTTGTATGGGGGACTGTGTTTTTTGATTGAGTACCACTCAAGCTGCTGCCAATTCACTTCATTTTGCAGTCACTAGGAGTGCAAAGGGAACCTATCTGAAAGATGTAACTGTTTGCCAGAAATTATTTAGAGTAATAATGAAATTACAGTTTGTCTAACCTGCTTTCTTTGCAGTCAGAACTGTGTCTGCTAGTTCCCATTCTAGTTTTGAACTGCTGAACTGGACCAATCAGTGTGGGGTAAGCTAGCTCTAAAATGGTGCCTTGGACGAATCAGAACTTGGACTCATAATCTGAGCCAGCCACAAGAGGATTGTATGGGCAGTGACTCTGGGAGATGTAGTTTAGACTTCAGTGCCTTTTGGACCAACAGCAGCAGTCTATTGTGAGTGACAGCCAATCCAGTCAAGAACTGGGAGGAACTCAAAGGAAGTGCCCGTTTTGTCGGTTGGAGTTTCAGTTGAGCTTTGGCAGTGAAGAAGGAAGGAGCCCTGTGCTTTTCAGTGTGCAGTTTAGTCAAAAAGCGGTGTAAGGCCCAGAGTTCCGGTCTGCAGCTTGTGTAACAGCTTGTTAGGACTGATCCGTCCTGTGAAAAGAATCAAAGGATCTCTGAAGAGTAGAAACCAGGCTCACCCTATAGAAGACTGGAGGAATTGCTGAAAATTGCACTCCGCCTGTCAGGAACTGAATCTGCTGTGTGTTCTCCCGGTATTGTGCAGTAATTGCGATCGGGATACAGATGCAGCCTGCCTGGTATAGTGCTTCTTTATATGGATGTGTGAAGAGTTTGTGTACCTCAAGTGAGCCCTGCTGACATTGAAGGACCCTATCTTATTTGGAGGTCGTGAGTACTAATTCAGGGTCGCTCCCTGTTGAATTGCCACATTAAATCCAAATGGAATTACTGTACTGCTGACTGTTTAATTCTCCTTTTCTCTGTGTGAAAGGGCCCCTACCAGCTGCCACGGTTTGGACTAGCCACTAGGGCTTGGGTACCCAGGGACAGTAACTGATAGGGATAGGCCTGTGCACAGAGCCATAGGTAGATTATTAGAGTGATAAGCTGATTAACCTGATTTCCCTGTCCTTGTTATATCCCCTAAATAAATCAGAGCTGCTTGTTTCAGCAAAGTTATACTGCCTGAGGTATTTGTCTATGTTAAAGTACTGTACTGTGATTGTTGCACTGTATCTCATTTCACAGGAGGTCCCAGTGCCGGAACCAGACCTGGGGTAAGTGTATACTGTGAAGGTAATTCTGATATATTTGTGGGCCACTAGTGGGAAGAAAGGGGGGTTGCAGTGTCCCAGAGGGCTGTGACCAAGTTAGTTTAACTATTGCAAACCCTGACCTCTGGGTGGAGGCACCCGCCATTGGATCCAGGCCCCTCAACCTGTTAGTGGCAAATCAGGCAGGGGTAGTAGCCCCTGGGATAGCGCCATCTAGGGGTTACATCTTGGAGGCTCACCGCTGGGATTGTGTGTCCTCTAGTGGCCATATTTACGAACCACTGTTAAGAAAAAAATGGGTACCCCGACAGAAGTGGCTGTGCACCGGCTGGTGGAGTGGTGTACTGGGGAGGAGATCGACCCCCAAAATGCTATGCTTATCCTGGACATCCCCCTGGGTATCAATACGGACACTGTGCAGGGAGTACTTTCCAAGGTGGAAGGTTTACAAAACCCTGTGGTGGTGGGTCGGCATGCTAATCTGCTCACCCACACTTTCCTGGCCCTAGTAGAGTTTAAGGATCCCATAGATAGCTCCAAAGTGCCACAGACCATTACCCCAGAGGGAGCCCTCACTGCTTGGAGAGTGATAACTAAGGACAGTAAAGACCCGGGGGGGAATCAGCCCCACCACTATCTGAAACTTTTGAGGAGAAATTTGCTGAATGGTTGCTGGAGAGGGAAAACTGTGGAGGACTTGAAGAAACTATTCTTGCCACCTGGGAGTGTTCCTCCCCAACACCCTCTCCTGCTCCAGTGCCCGTAATGGTGGCCTGAACCAATGCAGACTCCTATTTCTGCACCTGCCATTAATCACGACTCTTACCGAAGGTTGAGGATCTCTCTGGCACCCTCCCCACCCCCAAGGGAGGATGACTGGGAGACCTGGATAGACTATGTTGCCCCCAAGTGCTAGAATGGCAGTACTCGGGCGAAGCGAAAAGAGGGTTAGTGAGAGCCTCCGAGGTCCTGCCCTGGCTACCATCCGTGCTAAACGGGCCAGTAACCCTGAAGCGACTGCACAGGCCTATCTTGAGGCCTTGGAGAATGTGTATGGGAGCCCAGATTCTGATGAGGACCTATGGTGGAGAGTAAGAGATGCACAACAGTACCAAGGGGAGTTGTTGTCTGTGTATGTATGTATCTCGGCTGGAAAAATTGTTGCAAGAATGCCTCAGAAAGGGTAGTTTGCCAGCGATTGAACTGGACCGAACCAGGCTGGACAGGATCCTTAAGTCTGCCCCCTTCTCAGAACTGCTGTTGCTTCAGTACGCCTGGCAGATCGAGCTGGAATCCCCACCCTCCTATGATGAGTTAATGAGAGAAATTCGAGGAGTTGAGAAAGAGCGACCTCGGGAGGGACCTGCACCAATAGCTGCGGCCACGACCCGAGTGACTGAGGGTGACCCATCAAGTGAAGTTCAGGGGCAGAGGTTGGCAGTCAATGAGTGCTCTGACAAGGAAAAAGATATGTCACAATGGGGAGTAACTGTTGAGAGAGATCCGAATTCAAAAACAGTCCTTTATGAAGGCCACGCCTGTAAGTACGGGTTCTGGACTTATATCCGACTGTATCTGGTTATGGGGTGGGGGGTACCCACCCATGTATCTCCTGCTGATAACAGTCCGAACTCGATTCCTTGACCATGGAAGTGGAGAAACTGACGAGATGTCTCCAAATGCTTATCACGCCGCAGACAGAGATGGCACCAAGGTTTCAGTTAGTAATACCCCGCCCTGGCTCCCAGTGTGGCGCCTCGGCCAGCTCAAACTCCAGAAAGTATGTTTTGCTATAATTGTGGGAAAGATGGGCACATGAAAGGAATGCCAGTCCCCAAAAGACACTGACAAAGTTGCATATAGGCTACAAGGAGAGCTTGAGAAAGAAATCAGTGGTTAAGAGGTGAACGACATGATCCCAGTGAGGGCACCAAAAATGCTAATTCATGTCCTTTTGTGGCAAGGTCAGTTGCCCAGGCCCCACCACCGCCTCCCAGACTGGTCCAGAATAGTGGGTCCCTCCATGGAGACCACTGTAAAGGTGAATGGAGTGTCTACAAGAGCTGTATTAGACAGTGGCTCCCAAGTGACAATTATGTTCCAGGATTGGTATCAGAAGCATTTGTCAGACGTACCCTTACAACCATTAGAAGGACTGCATGTATGGGGTTAAGTGAGAAGGCCTACCCCTATTCCGGGTATATCCGAATTTGGCTGTCTTTCCCCACCTCCGTGGCTGGAGTGGCCGAACAAGTAGAGACCCTAGCTTTAGTGTGTCCCCCCACTGGACTGTATGATGGTGTCCCTTTGTTGATTGGAACAAATGCTCATATGTTCGGAAGGCTGGCACAGTTGTGTTATGAAAACAGGGGTCAAAGACTAAGTAGAGCTTTAAGAGTTCCGGCTTTAATTAAGAAGGCCTATGAGGCACAGAGAGATGCTGAAAAACAGAGCCAGAGGAACCGGTCGGAATTGTATGGAAGAAGGATCCTGAGTCTCTGATCCTGGCGCCAAATGCCCAGTGTACCTTACAGGAGAGGTCCGTATCAGAAAGGATGTTAAGAATAAAATATTAATGTTGGATGCACCAAGGCGATGGAAATTGCCAGAGGGACTGCTGGTCAAGCCTAGTATTTTGCCCGCTAGAGCCCATGCTTATGCCAGAAGGGTAATGGTCCAAGTTCATAATGTGTCTGAAAGAGACATTCGAGTAAACAGAGGTTGCATCCTGGCTAATGTGCATTGTGCAGACACTGCAGTGCTACCCAGCAGCAAGAGTTCAAGGAAGAATGACAGAGTAACGACTGACTTGTTTGATTTCGCTACCCCTGCCACGCTGAATGGAAAGTGAAGATCAGTGAGAAGCTTGCCCAGAGAGACCAGGTGTTTTCTTTTAAAGGAATGGGATGTAGGATGCGTGCAAGGAGCTGAGCACAATATCCGGCTGCATGACGAAAAGACCATTTCGCGAGAGGTCTCGACGCCTGGCACCTGCTGACATAGATGATGTGAGACGCATCTGCAAGAGATGTTAGCTGCTGGTGTAATACAAGAATCCAGAAGCCCTTATGCTTCCCCATTGTGGTAGTGAGGAAAAGAATGGAACAGTAAGGATGTGTGTGATTATCGCACCTTAAACCGCGGACTATCTCTGATCAGTACACAATGCCCCGCATTCAGGATGCTTTGGACTGCCTAAACGGGAGCAAGTGGTTCTCTGTGCTGGATCTCCGCTAGTGGGTACTACCAGATCCCGATGGCCCCAGAGGGACCGTGAGAAGACTGCCTTTATCTGTCCGCTTTGCCTTTCATGAATTCATGAGGATGCCTCAAGGGATTTCAGTGTGCCCCAGCCACTTTTCAACGATTGATGGAGCGTGCAGTGGGGACATGAACTTACTAGAGTGCCTGGTATACCTAGATGATGTTATTGTGTTTGGCAGCTCACTGGAGGAACATGAGAGCAGATTATTTAAGGTATTGGACCGACTGGAGGACTTTGGCCTTAAACTGTCCATTGATAAGGCCAATTCTTTCAAACATCAGTAAAGTATGGGGACAATATAGTATCCACCGAGGGAATAGAGACCAACCCAAGTAAAGTTGAGGCCTTGATCACCTGGCCACAGCCCAAAAATCTAAAAGAACTGCAAAGATTCCTGGATTCTGTGGTTATTATCGGCGCTTCATCAAGGACTATTCAAGAGTGATCCGCCTTTACTTAACTCTTACTCAAGGGTATCCCCAACCCACAAAAATACCAAAAGTCAGCGCCCTCAAGACTGAAAGAGTGTATTTTCATCCGAGTGAAATATTTGGGGCCCGCTGGACTCCTGATTGTGAGACTGCTTTTCATGAGATCATATATCAACTTACCCATGCTCCAGTGCTGGCCTATGCCGATCCAAGAAAACCTTACGCCCCACACTGATGCTAGCTTGCAAGGGTTGGGGGCTGTGTTGTACCAAGAGCACGAGAATGGCTCTGAGACCAGTGGCCTTGCCAGTAGAAGCCTGACCCCATCCGAAAAGAACTATCCTGTACATAAGTTAGAGTTCCTAGCTTTGAAGTGGGCTATTGTTGACCAATTCCATGAGTACTTGTATGGGGCTAAAATACTAGTAAAACTGACAATAATCCTTTGACCTATGTGCAGACCTCAGCTAAGTTGGATGCCACTGGCCATAGGTGGCTTTCTGCATTATCTACATATGACTATGCTCGAATACCGAGCAGGTCTGAACCACATAGATGCTGATGCTCTCCCGGAGGCCTGTTCCCAGAATGATTGGGTCCGATTAGCAGAACCTGACATTCGGGCACTCTGCCGGAAGTTTGACAGGGAGGAACAAATGTCCACGGACGCAGTGGACTGCATGGTGGATTGCTTGGGAGCCTCTGAGAATTGCATACCTGCTGCTTATTGCCACTTTTCTGCAATAGACATTGGTGCACTGCCTCAGCTGGACAATGACAGTATTCCGAAGGGCTCAATCCCGCGATCCCATGATCAAAGCAGCTTTAGAAGCCCTCTATGCAGGAAAAGATGTGTCCAAATTCACGCCCACTGATTTGAGAACTGCACTGTTATACAAAGAAGGTCCTAAGTTGAAACTGATCAATAAACTGTTATACAGAGAAACAGTAGACAGAGGGGACAAGTAGACAAACAACAACTAGTGCTGCCCACTGCCTTTCGAGACTCAGTACTGAGGTCCTTGCACAACCACATGGGGCACCTTGGTATAGACAGAACACTTGACTTGGTGAGATCCAGATTCTATTGGCCTAAGATGGGGGCTGATGTGGAGCAACACATTCGAACTTGTAGTCGCTAGCTTACAGAGGAAAGCTTTGGTCCCCAGAGGGCTGCCCCCTTGTTAACATCACCACCAGTGCACCCCATGGAGCTGGTCTGTATTGATTTTCTAAGTTTGGAGTCAGATCAAAGAAATATCAGTAATGTGCTGGTGGTCACTGACCATTTCACGAGATATGCCCAAGCTTTCCCCACCAAAGACCAGAAAGCATCCACTGTAGCCAAAGTACTTGTAGAAAACTTTTTTGTTCACTATGGGGCTCCACAAAGAATCCATTCTGATCAAGGGAGAGACTTTGAGAGTCGTCTGATCAAAGAGATGCTTTCTCTGTGGGGAGTGCGAAAGTCCAGAACCTCTCTCTACCACCCCCAGGGGACCCACAGCCTGAACGTTTTCAACCGTGACTTTCTACAGATATGCTAGGCACCCTGCACCCAAAGGACAAGCCTAGATGGAGCTAACAAATTAGCACCCTGGTACATGCTTATAACTGCACCAAAAGTGATGCCACTGGATTCTCCCCTACCGCCTGATGTTTGGAAGAGAAAGCTCGACTACCAGTAGATGTGTGTTTTGGGGTCTCCTGATGGGGTTCTAAGCTGACAACTATTTACAGTATGTGTGCAAAAGTTAAAGGCCCAGCTAACTCAATGCGTACTAACTGGCTCAAACCATGGCTGCCAAAAGAAATCTGCACAACAAAGAAAGGTATGATAAAAAGGTGAAAGCACAGGAACTCCAGGAGGGAGATCGGTATGCTAAGAAATCTGGGACTGCATGGCAAGCACAAGATTGCTGACAGATGGCACCATCTCCCTCACATTGTAGTGGGCAAACTAGATGATCTGCCAGTGTACAAAGTAAGGCCTGAGAATAATTCAAAGATGTAAAACAATGCATAGAAATCATTTATCGCCCATTGGACAAATCTTAATTGAGTCCAGAGCCCCTAGAAGATGCCCCTCTGGACCAGTGACTAGAGCTGCTGCTAAGAAAAGACCAAGGAAGTCTGCACCTACAGAAGCAGAGTTAAAAGTGTTCCCCTGCACAAGTCCCAGTTGAGCATGACTGTCAGTCCATATCAGAAGAAAGGAGAGTGACTTTGAATACTATCCTTCTTACGAACTGAGTCAATTGTTTGGGGCAATCCCTAGTCAATACTCGGAGATGAAGCTGGGCCTTCTGGACTGTCCAAGCCCCAGCTTCATCCCTGGAGCCAGTGCTCCCAGAAAGTGAAGTGCAAAGCATCAGATCAGATGAAATGGAATCATTGTGCATGGTTGAACTGTTTGAGCTTCCAGGGGAGGAAAATGATAGATTGGGACGAGACTGGTGATACACGAATAACAAGAAGAGTATTTTTGAGTGCCCTGACAGTCCACTGCCAGTGTCCGCAAAAGCATACTGAGAGCCAAATGTTGTGGACTCAGAAACTGTAACTCCTGGAGCTGAAAGTGCCCCAAGTTCTAGCCTCTCTACCCCCATGGAGACTCCCCTGACAAGTGAGGACAATGCTGAAATGAGGCTCAGAGTGCAGAGACTATAACAGTTCCCCCTAGAAAGACTGGTCGAGCTGTAAAGCCTGTGGTGCACCTCAGTTATGATTCACTTGGGAGGCCTGTGGACTTGCCTCTCAATGTTGTCCATAAAGAGTGTATGTGTCCCGAGCTCATTGCCCAAACTGAGCATCAGTGCTAACTCCAAGTTACTTGTGTTGCCCTCTAAGTATGGTGCCCTTGCCCCATCCAGCCCCAAGGTAACTGATAGAGAAGGGCTCCCTCTCTTCAGGTTTCATGTACAAGAGGTAATAACTTGAGTTATGGTACAATGTATGTAATACGTGTAAAAGAGGACGTACTGCAATGTTTCAGAAATGTGTTCTTGGTAAAATGATATATTGACTGATGATTACATGAACGAGCCTCAATGCAAATGTATATAGTTGCAGTTGAAACTTATGGAGTACTTGCTTGACGCAGACGGCAAAGCTTTCCCAGGCCAGGAAGGGTGCTAACCTCTGCAAATGGGGGTTCCCAAAAGACTTCCAGGAGCTTGCTTGAATGCTCCAAGCCTGAATGGTGTTTGGCATTTAGCCATTTATCAGTGAGTTTTTTAGAACCTCTGGTACTGTCTCTTTAAGAGCTGTCTGCTTGCAGACATAATTAGTTTGTATAGGGACTGTGTGTTCTTTGATTGAGTACCACTCAAGCTGCTGCCAATCTACTTCATTTTGCAGTCACTAGGAGTGCAAAGGGAACCTATCTGAAAGATGTAACTGTTTGCCAGAAATTATTTAGAGTAATAATGAAATTACAGTTTGTCTAACTACTTTCTTTGCAGTCAGAACTGTGTCTGCTAGTTCCCCATTCTAGTTTTGAACTGCTGAACTGGACCAATCAGTGTGGGTAAGCTAGCTCTAAAATGGTGCCTTGGACGAATCAGAACTTGGACTCATAATCTGAGCCAGCCACAAGAGGATTGTATGGGCAGTGACTCTGGGAGATGTAGTTTTAGACTTCAGTGCCTTTTGGACCAACAGCAGCAGTCTATTGTGATGGACAGCCAATCCAGTCAAGAACTGGGAGGAACTCAAAGGAAGTGCCCGTTTTGTCGGTTGGAGTTTCAAGCTGAGCTTTGGCAGTGAAGAAGAAGGAGCCCTGTGCTTTTTCAGTGTGCAGTTTTAGTCAAAAAGTGTGTAAGGCCCAGAGTTCGGTCTGCAGCTTGTGTAACAGCTTGTTAGGACTGAATCCGTCCTGTGAAAAGAATCAAAGGATCTCTGAAGAGTAGAAACCAGGCTCACCCTATAGAAGACTGGAGGAATTGCTGAAAATTGCACTCGCCTGTCAGGAACTGAATCTGCTGTGTGTTCTCCGGGTATTGTGCAGTAATTGCGATCGGGATACATGATGCAGCCTGCCTGGTAGTAGTGCTTTTATATGGATGTGTGAAGAGGTTTGTGTACCTCAAGTGAGCCCTGCTGACATTGAAGGACCCTATCTTATTTGAGGTCGTGAGTACTAATTCAGGTCGCCCCTGTTGAATTGCCACATTAAATCCAAATGAATTACTGTACTGTTGACTGTTTAATTCTCCTTTTCTCTGTGTGAAAGGGCCCCTACCAGCTGCCACGGTTTGGACTAGCCACTAGGGCTTGGGTACCCAGGACAGTAACTGATAGGATAGCTCTGCACACGAGCCATAGGTAGATTATTAGAGTGATAAGCTGATTAACCTGATTTCCCTGCCTTGTTATATCCCCCTAAATAAATCAGAGCTGCTTGTTTCAGCAAAGTTATACTGCCTGAGGTATTTGTCTATGTTAAAGTACTTACTGTGATTGTTGCACTGTATCTCATTTCACAGGAGGTCCAGTGCCGAACCAGACCTTGGGGGTAAGTGTATACTGTGAAGGTAATTCTGATATAGTCAGTGCCACTAGGGAAGAAAGGGGTTGCAGTCCCAGAGGCTGTGACCAAGTTAGTTTAACTATTGCAAACCCTGACCTCTGGGTGGAGGCACCGCCATTGATCCAGGCCCCCAACCTGTTAGTGGCAAACCAGGCAGGGGTAGAGCCCCTGGGATAGCGCCCATCTAGGGGTTACACACTAACAGTACCAAGGAGTTGTTGTCTGTGTATGTATCTCAGCTGAAAAATTGTTGCAAGAATGCCCTCAGAAAGGGTAGTTTGCCAGCTGATTGAACTGGACCAACCAGACTGGACAGGAATCCTTAAGTCTGCCCCTTCTCAGAACTGCTGTTGCTTCAGTTACGCCTGGCAAATCGACCGGAATCCCCACCCTCCCATGATGAGTTAATGAGAGAAACTGGAGGAGTTGAGGAAAGACGACCTCGGGAGGACCTGCACCAACAGCTGTGGCTATGACCCGAGTGACTGAGGTGACCCATTAAGTGAAGTTCAGGGCAGAGGGTTGACAGTCAATGAGTGCTCTGACAAGGAAAAGATATGTCACAATGAAGTTAACTAAGTTAGAGAGAGATCCGGAATTCAAAACAGTCCTTTATGGAAGGCCACACCTGCAAGTACGGGCCCCTGACCTATATCCGACTGCATCTGCTATGGGTGTGGGGGTACCCACCCATGTATCTCCTGCTAGATACAGTCCAAAACCCAGTTCCTTGACCATGGAAGTGGAGAAACTGACGAGATGTCTCCAAATGCTTATCATACGCAGACAGAGATGGCACAAAGGTTTCACAGTTAGTAGTACCTCACTCCTGGCTCCCAGTGTGGCGCTCGCCAGCTCAAACTCCAGAAAGTATGTTTGTGCTATAATTGCAGGAAGGATGGGCACATGAAGAGGAAATGCCGGTCCCCAAAAGACACTGACAAAGTTGCATATAGGCTAAAGGAGAGCTTCAGAGAACAAATCAGTGGTTAAGAAGTGCACAAAATGATCCCAGTGAGGGCACCAAAATGCTAACTCACGCCTTTGTGGCAAGGTCAGCTGCCCAGGCCCCACTACCGCCTCCAGACTGGTCCAGAATAGTGGGTCCCTCCATGAAGACCACTGTAAAGGTGAATGGAGTGTCTACAAGAGCTGTATTAGACAGTGGCCCCACGTGACAATTATGTTCCAAGATTGGTATCAGAAGCATTTGTCAGATGTACCCTTACAACCATTAGAAGGACTGCAAGGTATAGGGGGTTAAGGGAGAAGGCCTACCCCTATCCCGGTACATCCGAATTTAAAGCAGCTTTCCCCACCTCCGTGCTGGAGTTGCCGAACAAGTAGAGACCCTAGCCTTAGTGTGTCCCCCACTGGACTGTATAAGATGGTGTCCCTTTGTTGATTGGAACAAATGCTCATATGTTCGAAGGCTGGCACAGTTATGTTATGAAAACAGGGGTCAAAGACTAGTAGAGATGCCCAGAGGTGTACCTTACAGGAGAGGTCCGTATCAGAAAGGATGTTAAGAATAAAATATTAATGTTGGATGCAAGCGATGAAAAGTGCCAGAGGGACTGCTGGTCAAGCCTAGTATTTTGCCCGCTAGAGCCATGCTTATGCCAGAAGGGTAATGGTCCAAGTTCATAATGTGTCTGAAAGAGACATTGAGAGTAAATAGAGGTTGCATCCTGGCTGAATGTGCATTAGTACAGACACTGCAGTGCTACCAGCAGCAAGAGTTCAAGGAAGAATGACAAAGTAAGCATGACTTGTTTGATTTGGTGACTCCCATTGCCAGCTGAATGGAAAGTAGGGGATCAGTGGAACTGCCCAGAGAGACAGGTGTTTCTTTAAAGGAATGGGACATGAGATCGTTCAGGAGCTGAGCACAATATCCGGCTGCATGACGAAAGACCATTTGTAGAGAGGTCTCGACCCTGGCACCTGCTGACATAGATGATGGAGCGGCATCTGCAAGAGATGTTAGCTGCTGGTGTAATACAAGAAGAGCCTTATGCTTCCCCATTGTGTAGTGAGGAAAAAGAATGGGACAGTAAGGATGTGTGTGGATTATCGCACACTTAAACGCGGACTATCCCTGATCAGTACACAATGCCGCATTCAGGATGCTTTGGACTGCCTAAGGGAGCAAGTGGTTCTCTGTTGGATCTGCAGATGGGTACTACCAGATCCCGATGGCCCCAGAGGACGTGAAGACAGCCTTTATCTGTCCGCTTGGCTTCTATGAATTCATGAGGATCCTCAAAGTATTTCAGGTGCCCCAGCCACTTTTCAACAATTGATGGAGCGTGCAGTGGGGACATGAACTTATTAGAGTGCCTGGTATACCTAGATGATGTTATTGTGTTTGGCAGCTCACTGGAGGAACATGAGAGCAGATTATTTAAGGTATTGGACCGACTGGAGGACTTTAGCCTTAACTGTCCATTGATAAAGGCTCAATTCTTTCAAACATCAGTAGCATGTGGGACACATGTATCCACCGAGGGTTAGAGACCCACCAAGTAAAGTTGAGGCCTTGACCACCTGTACAGTCCAAAAATCTAGAACTGCAAAGATTCCTGCGATTCTGTGGTTATTATCGGTGTTTCATCAAGGACTATTCAAAAGAGTAATCCGCCCTTTGTAACCTTACTCCAAGAGGTATCCCAACCCAAAAAAAATACTCAAAGTCAAGCGTCCCTCAAGAATGAAAGAGTGTATTTTCATCCGAAGTGAAGTATTTGGGGCCCGCTGGACTCCTGATTGTGAGACTGCTTTTCACGAGATCATATATCAACTTACCCATGCTCCAGTGCTGGCCTATGCCGATCCAAGAAAACCTTCACGTCACGCATACTGATGCTAGCTTGCAAGGGTTGGGCGCTGTGTTGGCACCAAGAGCATGAGAATGGCCTGAGACCAGTGGCCTTTGCCAGTAGAAGCCTGACCCCATCCGAAAAGAACTATCTACATAAGTTAGAGTTCTAGCTTTGAAGTGGGCTATTGTTGACCAATTCCATGAGTACCTGTATGGGGCTAAAATACTAGTAAAACGACAATAATCCTTTGACCTATATTGCAGACCTCTGCTAGGTTGGATACCACTGGCCTGGGTGGCTTTCTGCATTATCTACATATGACTATGCTCCTCGAATATCACCGAGCAGGTCTGAACCACATAGATGCTGATGCTCTCTCCCGGAGACCTGTTCCCCAGAATGATTGGGTCCGATTACAGAACCTGACATTCGGGCACTCTGCCGGAAGTTTGACAGGAGGAACAAATGTCCACGGACGCAGTGGACTGCATGGTGGATTACTTGGGACCCTCTGAAATTGCATACCTGCTGTGCACTTTTCTGCAATGAACATTGGTGCACTGCCTCCAGCTGGACAATGACAGTATAGTGGGCTCAATCCCGCGATCCTATGATCAAATTAGCTTTAGAAGCCCTCTATGCAGGAAAAGATGTGTCCAAATGCAGCTCCACTGATTTGAGAACTGCACTGTTACAAAGAAGGTCCCTAAGTTGAAACTGATCAATAAACTGTTATATAGAGAAACAGTAGACAGAGGGGCAAGTAGACAAAACAACTGGTGCTGCCCACTGCCTTCGAGACTCAGTATTGAGGTCCTTGCACAACACATGGGGCACCTTGGTATAGACAGAACACCTGACTTGGTGAGATCCAGATTCTAGTGGCCTAAGATGGGGGCTGATGTGGAGCAACACATTCAAACTTGTAGTCGCTGCTTTACAGAGGAAAGCTTTGCCCCAGAGGGCCCCCCCCTTGTTAACATAACCACCAGTGCACCCATGGAGCTGGTCTGTATTGATTTTCTGAGTTTGGAGTCAGATCAAGAAAATATCAGTAATGTGCTGGTGGTCACTGACCATTTCACGAGATATGCCCAAGCTTTCCACCAAAGACCAGAAAGCATCCACTGTAGCCAAAGTACTTAGAAAACTTTTTTGTTCACTAGGGCTCCACAGAGAATCCATTCTGATCAAGGGAGACTTTGAGAGTCGCCTGATCAAAGAGATGCTTTCTCTGTGGAGTGAGAAAGTCCAGAACCACTCCTTACCACCCCAGGGGACCCACAGCCTGAACATTTCCAACCGCACTTTGCTAGATATGCTAGGCACCCTGCACCCAAAGGACAAGACTAGATGGAGCCAACAAATTAGCACCCTGGTACATGCTTATAACTGCACCAAAAGTGATGCCACTGGGTTCTTCCCCTACCACCTGATGTTTGGAAGAGAAGCTCGACTACCGGTAGATGTGTGTTTGGGGGTCTCTCCTGATGGGGTTCAAGCTGACAACTATTTACAGTATGTGCAAAGTTAAAGGCCCAGCTAACTCATGCGCACTAACTGGCTCAAACCATGGCTGCCAAAAGAAATCTGGCCAACAAAGAAAGGTATGGTAAAAAGGTGAAAGCACAGGAACTCCAGGAAGGAGATCGGTATTTAAGAAATCTGGGACTGCATGGCAAGTACAAGATTGCTGACAGATGGCACCATCTCCTCACATTGTAGTGGGCAAACTAGATGATCTGCCAGTGTACAAAGTAAGGCCTGAGAATAATTCAAAGATGTAAAACAATGCATAGAAATCATTTACTGCCCATTGGACAAATCTAATTGAGTCTGAGCCCCTAGAAGATGCCCTCTGGACCAGTGACTAGAGCGCTGCTAGAAAAGATCAAGAAAGTCTGCACCTACAGAAGCAAAGTTAAAGTGTTCCCTCCCACAAGTCCAGTTGAGCATGACTGTCAGTCCATATCGGAAGAGAGTGACTTTGAATACTATCCTTCTTCAACTGAGTCAATTGTTTGGGGCAATCCCTAGTCAACACTGGAGATGAAGCTGGGCCTTCTGGACCGCCTAAGCCCCCATCATCCCTGGAGCCATGCTCCCAGAAAGTGATGCAAGCATCAGATCAGATGAAATGGAATCATTGTGCATGGTTGAACTGTTTGAGCTTTCAGAGGAGAAAATGATGGATTGGGTCAGACTGGTGATACACCAGAACAAGAAGAGTATTTAAATGCCCCAACAGTCCACTGCCAGTGTCCGAAGCTTCCATGCGAGCCAAATGTTGTGGACTCAGAAACTGTAACTCCTGGAGCTGAAAGTGCCCCAAGTTCTAGCCTCTCTACCCCCATGAGACTCCCTGACAAGTGAGGACAATGCTGAAAATGAGGCTCAGAGTGCAGAGACTGTAACAGTTCCCCTAGAAAGACTGGTCGAGCTGTAAAGCCTGTGTGCACCTCAGTTATGATTCCCTGGGCCGGCCAGTGGATCTGCCTCTCAATGTTGTCCATAAAGAGTGTATGTGTCCCCGAGCTCATTGCCCAAACTGGCGCCAGTGCTAACTCAAGTTACTTGTGTTGCCCTCTAAGTATGGTGCCTTGCCCGGCCCAGCCCCAAGGTAACTGATAGGAAGGCCCCTCTTCAGGTTTCATGTACAAGAGGTAATAACTTGAGTTATGGTACAATGTGTGTTAATACTGTGTAAAGAGACGTACCGAATGTTTCAGAAATGTGTTCTTGGTAAAATGATATATTGATCTGATGATTACATGTGTGAGCCTAATGCAAATGTATATGGTTGCAGTTAAAACTTATGAGGTACTTGCTTGTGACGCGACGTCAAGTTTTCCCAAGCCAGGAAGGTGTAACCCCCTGAAAATGGGGTTCCAAAAGACTTCAGGAGCTTGCTTGAATGCTCCAAGCCTGAATGGTGTTTGGCGTTGAAGCCATTTATCAGTGAGTGTTTTAGAGCCTCTGGTACTGTCTCTTTAAGAGCTGTCTGCTTGCAGACATAATTAGTTTGTATGGGGGGACTGTGTGTTTCTCTACTTGAGTACCACTCGAACTGCTGCCAATTCACTCCATTTTGGCAGTCACTAGGAGTGCAAAGGAACCTATCTGAGGGATGTAACTGTTTGCCAGAAATCATTTAGAGTAATAATGAAATTACAGTTTGTCTAACTTGCTTTCTTTGCAGTCAGAACTGTGTCTGCCTAGTTCCCATTCTGGTTTTGAACTGCTGAACTGGACCAATCAGTGTGGAGGTAAGCTAGCTCTAAAATGGTGCCTTGGACGAATCAGAACTTGGACTCATAATCTGAGCCAGCCACAAGAGGATTGTATGGGCAGTGACTCTGGGAGATGTAGTTTAGACTGGCGCCTTTTGGACCAACAGGAGCAGTCTATTAGGTGACAGCCAATCCAGTCAAGAACTAGGAGGAACTCAAAGGAAGTGCCCGGTTTTGTCTGTTGGAGTTTCAGTTGAGTTCTGGCAGTGAAGAAGGAAGAGAGCCTTGTGCTTTTCGAGTGTGCAGTTTTAGTTGGGGAAACGTGTGTAAGGCCCAGAGTTCCGGTCTGCAGCTTGTGTAACTGCTTGTTAGGACTGAACGTCCTGTGAAGAGAATCAAAGGATATCTGAAGAGTAGAAACCAGGCTCACCCTGTAGAAGACTGGAGAAATTGCTGAATTGCACTCGGTCTGTCAGGAACTGAATCTGCTGTGTGTTCTCCCGGGTATTGTGCAGTAATTGCGATCGGGATAGAGAAGCAGCCTGCCTGGTATAGTACTTTCTGTTTTACCATATAATATATGTGAAGAGGCTTGTGTACCTCAAGTGAATCCTGCTGCCATTAAAGGACTTTTGCCTGTTACTGTTCACCATATAAATGTGTGAGGAGGCTTGGTTAGCTCAAGTGAATCCTGCTGCCATTAAAGGACTTTGCCTGTTGCAGTTTGCCATATAAATGTGTGAGGAGTCTCGTGGGGCTCAAGAGTAGCCCTGCTGACATTGAGGACCCTATCTTGTTTGGAGGTCGTGAGTACTAATTCAGGGTAGCTCCTGTTGAATGCCACATTAAATCCAATGGAATCACTGTACTGCTGACTGTTTAAACTAATTTTTCTTTTCTCTGTGGGAAAGGGCCCTACCAGCTGCCACGGTTTGACTAGCCACTAGGGCTTGGGTACACAGGGACAGTAACTAGTGAGGATAGCTACTGCACAGAGCCATGAATAGATGAGTAAAGTGATAAGCTAATTAAACTGATTTCCCCTGTCCTTGTTATATTCCCCAAATAAATCCGAGCTGCTTGTTTCCAAAGTTATACTGCCTGAGGTATTTGTCTATGTTAAAGCATTGTACTGTGATTGCTGTACTGCATCTTATTTTACAGGAGGTCCCAGTGCCTGAACCAGCCCTGGGGTAAGTGTATACTGTGAAGGTAATTCTGATATAGTGTGGGCCACTAGTGGGAAGAAAGGGGGTTGCAGTGTCCCAGAGGGCTGTGACCAAGTAAGTTTAACTATTGCAAACCCTGACCTCTGGGTGAGGCACCCGCCATTGGATCCAGGCCCCTCAACCTGTTAGTGGCAAATCAGGCAGGGTAGTAGCCCCTGGATAGCGCCCATCTAGGGGTTACACCTCCATCAGTTTTCCTACAATTGCAGTAAGGCTCACTGGTCTGTAGTTCCACGGCTTGTCCTTGGGCCCACTCTAATGGAGAGGTACCACATACCCCCCTCCAATCCTCGAGCACACACCCCATATTTAGGAGGTGCTGAACAGGTTCACCAATGGCCCTGCCAGGCTCCTCTCAACTCCCTCCGCACCCTGGGATGAACTCCATCTGGCCTGGGTGCCTTATCACCCTCAGGGACCCAGGCCCTCCAGCACCCTTTCCTCCATGATTTCTCCATCTATGATTCCCTCACCCCCCACACCTTTCCCTTCAGGTACAGGCCCATCTCTCTCCTGGTGAATACTGAACAGAAGTACTCATTGAGTACTTCCCTTCTCAACCCTTATCTACCCACCTACTGCCTTTCCTGATCCTAACAATCTGATCCTTGCTCATTCTCTTTCTGATATATCTGAAGAACTCCTTTCCCCTTCTTTTATCCCTGCGCTAATCTCCCTTTCCTAGCTGCCTGTGCAGCCTTACCATTCTGCTCACTTCCTCGGATTTCACATAATCCTCTCTGCCCTCTACCCTACTGGTTTTCTTGTAGGTTCGGAATGCATTTCTCCTATCCCTCACCTTCTCTGCTACCTCTCTGTTCATCCAGCTTTGTTTTTGGTCCTGGATTTCTTATACTGGCTCTTGACACAAGCTTTAGTGGATTCAGTCAGTCCCAGCTTCACGATTGCCCATTTCTGTTCTGTGTCAAGTCTGGGTGGATGATAGCTACAGTATGCATCTTCCCAGTATGTGACCCATCCTGCCCAAGTCTGCCCTTCTGAAGTCCTGGACCTTAGTTTCTGTGGCAGTTCCTACCCAAATTGATTGGCAACCACACTCAGCGTGATCACTACCCACCAGTAGTTCCTCCCACCCGAACATCCCTGACATGTTCCCCATCCTTCATCACCAGGTCAAGAATGTTCTCCCTTGTTGGCACTGTTACCCTTTAGGTCAGGAAGCCATCCTGGAATGCTTCCAGGAGGATCTGCTCCCTGGTGCATGTGGTAGCTGGGATGCTCCAATCACCCGTAGATTAAGGTCCCCACCACCACAATGCTCCCTTGCCACAGAGTCTCCTAGCTGCTCTCCAGTTCCCCCATCTGTGTCCTCTTTCTGGGTTGGGGCCTATAAACCTTATATGGACCTTTGCCCCCTTCTGGGTGTAAAGTTGCAGCCAAATGACTTCCGACCTGCCCCCTCCCTAATACATAAATGGCTATTCCACACCTTCCCTTTTTCTCTGTCCCTCCTGAATAATTTAAATCCTGGGATGTCCAAGTCCCTCATGGTTTTAGGTTGCCCACATCTCATGTAATAGCTATGTCTACCTCTCCTCTGCCATCAACACCTGCAACCCAGCCATCTTATTCCCCAGGCTCCTAGCATTTAGTGATACCACTCTCCACCCTCAACCTCACCCTGCTGCTTCCTTACCCTCCCTCCACCCCTAATCCAAGTCAAATTTGACTCTCTCCTTGCTGTGGGGGAGGTCCCTGACCCCCTCTCCTGGTTCATTCCACTGCCCCCAGCTAGTTTAAATTATACCTTCACTGATAAATTCTCCCAGTCTCTCCAACAACTGTGAACCTTCTTTACTGAGATGGCCTATCCTGCATATAAATCTGTGTTCTCCCATGTACCTCTCCCACCGATCTATACCCCCATGGACTTGCACGATTCCTCAGCCATGTGTTGAAGTCCATGATCTGCTTTCCTGTCTGTACTTGCTCGTGGCACTGGCGAGGCTTCCGAGCATGCTACTGTCCTTCCCCCCCACTGCATATATTCCCCACTTCCTGAAGCTATCCTGAACCTCCTCTATCCTTCTTCCTTCCAGATCATTTGTTCCCAGGTGCACAACAATGTGCGGTCCCCCCCCTTCCTTACAATCTACCAATATGCTGACCCACCTTCCTGCTGTCATGCCAGGCATGCACTCCACCCACATGTTGCTTTTCTGGCACCTCTTCCCCCCATCTTACACCCTTAAGTATTGAGTCCCCCAAATTATGACTCTTCCTCCTAACACTGATCTCCTCTTGTTGCTTGCTAGTATCCTGATCCCTCCTCCCATCCCTCCAGTTTGCCACCCTTTGCCTACCCATTCTGTGCCCTATCTTTACCCCTCACCAACTATGGCGGTGTATCGGCATCCACTTCAAAACCATTCCCCTGTGCTCCCCTCCTTCCCCACATTTTTACACCACTCAGCCACCCCTCCACTACTGAGTCCCCTGTGCCTTCCTTGGTTGTGTTTCTCCCCAACTTGAGTTCCCCTCCTCACCCTTGTTCCAACCTCACCAGGCCGCCTGCAGTTTCCCCTCCCAACATCTCCTTGCTCCTTTATCCCCATTGGTGTTACTGCGCCGCCACCTTCCTGCTGCCCTTGCCTCTATGGCTTCTTGGGCTACCGCTAGCGCCTGCCAATTCTGTGCTGCATCCTTTTCTCCTGTAGTACCCCCCTTAACCAACTCGTAGCTACACTACCCACCCCTTCCTGCTCATCAGGCTAGCTAAAAATGAGAATCTGTTTGTGCTGGTAATCCCTTTACCTGATTTCCACAGTCACCCCTCCTGAGGCTTATATCCCTACGCTGATACTGCTGTAGCCTTGTTCCTTTGCCTGACCCACCTCCAGTCTTCAGTTCCTGCCCATGACCGCATACGATTGTGTTGTCCACCTCCTGATCCACCTAGCTTTCCCTTTGTTGGCCTGCATGGCTGTATTGAATGACTCATCGGGTTCCCCTTGTGCCGCATTCCACCTAACCTGTCCCCATGCCTCAAGCTCCTCTTCAGCCACCCAATCTCCTCCCTAAGCCAACTCATCTGCCAGCACACCATGCAGCCCCCTGCCCACCATGCCACTCCCAGGAATATGACTGCACCTGCTCTGGCAGCATACAAACCTCCTAGCCCCTGCTCTGGTTGGCTGCCCATTCCCATCCTCCTACTCATGGATGGGTCCTGCCCCACTCCCTGACCCTTCCCCACTTTGGACTCCTCCTATCCATGCTGAACATGTCTGGCTCTCCTCCTATGCAGGCTTCCGACCCACATGCAGCATGGCCCTGGAAACTATATACGACTGCAGCCTCCTACTAGCTGGCTCAGTCATTTGTCCTGGGTGCCTTGTAGGCCCTCCCCGAGCTTCCCTCCTCATCGTCCACCCTCCTCCCGTCCCACACACACTAGAGCACCAAATGCTCCGACCAAACAGTTAGTATATTACTTGTACCTCACGATGCTCACTTTTATTAAGTGTCCCCACAGAAAATCCCCCCAAATCACACCAAACAGCACTTCCCTTTGTCTGGTCAGCACTGTCTCTAGACATCTGCTCTTGCCTATGTAAGCTACTGTTGCAGGCTTAAGGTGAGATTTCCCTTTTAAAACTACACCTTTCCCCCACCCTGCGGCTTTAACTGCTGGACAGGGACTAAAAATGGTCTGCAACTGGCAGTCCCATCCACCAATCTGAAGGTAACCCACCCCTATAAATGTGCAGTAGTCCTGAGTGGGAGGGAAGGGGAGGGTGGGATTAGGGCCCAATCTAGACTCTCACGAGAAGTATCAGCCCTGACCCTGTCCAGAGACCTCCAATCCTCACACAAGGCCTCCTATTGGGTCTCCAGCAGACCCCTTGCCCCTCAGCAAGGCCTACTCCTGTCGGAGTAAAGGTAGGAAAACAAACCAGAGCACAGGTAGGGCAACCACAATGTACTGCTGCCTGTACTTGCCCTAAGATGTCTCAGCCCCAGCTATCACCTGAATCAGCCTTGCATTCATTTCATTTTGTTATATTTTAATATTCTATGTCAGCCACACCAAAACAAATACATAACAAAAAGCACTTCCTTTTCCCTGGTTCCTTTCTCTCACTGCAGCAGCAGTTCCGCATCAACGTCAGATTCCGTCGCTGCACCTATAATTGGAGGTTATCTCCGTTTCCATGCCACGAGTCCCCATGGCCTTCTCGCACCCCACCTCACTCCCCCAGGCTCTCACCAACTAACAGAACACTGGGGTTCAGATCCATTTTAGGTCCCAGAGTTCTAATGGTCCAGTGTTGGAAGTCCCAGACCCTAACATGGTGGCTCCCATCCAGATAAGCAAGCTGCAATTAGGCAAGGGAGGCAGTATAGTGCAGTGGTTTAAGGCTCTGAGCTGCAAATCTGGTGACATCCAGCAGACCAGACCTGGGTTTGAGATCCACAGCTTCCACTTGCATGACTGTGTGACCCTGAGCAAGTCACTTAACTTCCTGTGCTTCCAGGTCGCACCTGTAAAAAGCTTTCAGCTTAGTGTGCTACTCCTGGTTAAACAACTGGAAAAAAAAATTAAAGCAGGTTAGACAAACTTCTCTATTCCAAATATAACAATACCACGAACAGTAAATAAGCACAGGTCCTACACGTGCTCCTGCTGCGCAAATGGCGACTGCAGAGTGGAGCAAACAGAGCACCATCTGGCCAGTCACAAGCCCTAAATCGCTTGGACCCAGACCATTCACTTAACACCAGATTAGCTAGTCTCTTAAAGGACAAGTGTGGAGGCTCGATATGGCACACTCACACAAATGAACAGAAATACTTAAGACAGGACACCAGCCTGACCGTGGCATTGAGGAGCCAGGAAGACATTAAGTAAACCCCAAATTGGTGGGGGTTACAGTGGCATTTAGACAAAAAATTAATGCCAAGAAAGTGGGCTCAATTCAAAATATTACAAAATAATGCAAAAGAAACCAATATGGAGGATATGATGGAGAACTTCTTTAAATATGTCACATGGGTAAACAGGGCTAAGAGGATGTATTTTTGAGAAAAAAAGAGCTTTAAGTACAAGAGGCCATAATAAGAAGCCGGGTGGGTGATTCAGGAGATGGAGAGTACTTCTTCACAGAACAGTAGTGGATTCCTTGAACAGTCTTCCAGCAGAGGTGGTGGGGTTCAAGAATGCGTGGGATAGGCATAAGGAATCTTAGGGAAAGGCAATGGGGGTGAATAAGCCAGAGAGCAAGTAGGGTCTGTGATTATACTAAAGGCAGGGAAAATGGGCAGACTAGGTGGGTCAAGCGGTCCTTATCTGTGGGCAAATTCTATGTTTCTAAGGGATGCTAAGGTGAAAACTGAATACTTAGTAAAGGACTGTGAAAACAGTAAGTTAGTTTTGCAGCTGCATAGAGGAAACAGAGAAAAGGTTAGGAGGGTACAATTGAAGGGGAATAGTCATCATTAAAAGCCCCGCTTCCAAGTGTAGGGCTGATCCCATTTGCACTTTGCATGCAGAAACCTTTTTGTATTTGTTGTTTGTTGCAGTATAGTAGACTGTATCAGGCTGATTTTGCTGACTCAACGCTGACATTTCCTTTAACAGAGTAGTACACCCTCATATTTTGTAAATATTATTTGTTTCCTTTTCAACAGATAACTTTTGTATAGCTGTTGAGCATATACTACATGCGTTGCTTTGGTTTGTTTTCACTGTTCACACCAACCCTGTAACTCACGGGAGTCTCCATTTCCTGGTTGTTGACATCTCATTGTCCCTGAGAGCTGCATTAGCATACGAGAACATGATGCACCAGAGCACCCATTCACACCATGTATCTTGATGCTGAAACTACACAACCTGAAAAACCTCTAGAAACACAGACTGAATGCAATTTAAAGGAAAAACCTGCATTACATCTAAGACAGTTTGTAAAGTTAACTGAAGGTAAATGTGGTATTTCACATCTTGCGAAACTTATTTTGTTGAAGTAAGCAGACAGGTATGCTGTGGATCCTAACAGGTGCAGACACATCATGTTTCCATGTGCTAATGCAGCTCTCGAGAGATGAAATTTCAACAACCAGAAAATGGAGACCACCAAGCTACCACAGGGGCAGTGTTTTTATTTTTATTTATTTAGTTTTTGTTGACCGGTAAGTGCACTAGACAAATCCTGCCTATTTTCAAACACGACCGGGGAGGGGATACAGATGAATGCCAACTGACCTTGAACCAGATTAAGCTGTTGTATGAAAAGTGTGAAAAGTGAAAACATACTAAAGTAAACACGTGATATCCCCAACAGCTACACACAGAGAGTTGTCTGTGGACAAGGAAACAGAGTAAAATTTACAAGACAACAGGAGTATTACTACTTTAACCAGAAATCCTCTGCAGCTGACATCAGAGCAGAGCTCCAGCAGTGGGAGATTCAATAGCCTGCAGTGAACATTACAGCTTTATATGCTCTGATCTTTTGTTTACTGGTCTCACTGTCCTCCCAGAGCTAAGTACAGTCACAGAGATTGTACTAACCTTGGAAGAACAGTGAAACTGGCAAACATCTTACATGAGCTTATAAAATATATATATTTTTTAGTATGCTTTTGTTGCCTGTACCACAGTAGTTCACCCCCAAGCTTCCCGGTCTACTTGCCCCAGGACTTAGCTTCAACCTGTGGTCCTCCTGACAACCCACCCCACCTCCTGTGGGGATTGCGAGTAGAGTGCTCCACTGAGACAGTCAACAAGGTGGCGGCAGGCCTATATTGCCAGTGTTCCTTCCTAGCTTACCCCAGAGGCGGGGCTGCGGGCGGGCTGTTCCCAATGGATGACTGAACTCTGTCACCAACAGAGTGTTGGCGCCAGCTCCCTAGTCCCACTGTGCCCTCACGCATCAGCAAGGCCAGCATTCTCTAGTGCTGTAATCCCCTGGAGGCTTAGCATGCAATGAAGTAAGGGCACTGAAGTGCAGGCATCCAGCACATCTCCTCTCAGTTCAGCGCCGGCAGCTCCCCTGGCCTCTGCCGGGTTGATCAAGTTCCTCCCTCCTGGAGAAGGACAGCAGTCCATGGGGACTGATCCTCCTCTCCAAAATTTTAATGTGCACTGCAGGCTATTGAATCCCCCACTGCTGCAGCCCTGCTCTGATGTCAACTGTGGGAGATTCTGTTAAAACAAATGTCAGCTTTAAAGTCAGCAAAATCATAGAAACATAGAAGTTGGCGCAGACAAGGACCTCAAGGCCCATCAGTTTGCCCATTTCTTTTCTACTTTATAAATGTGCCATACGCCTTGACTGTCAATGGCCTATCTATTCATACTCATCTGTATTGCTCCCTTATGCCTATCCCATGCCTGTTTGAAGTCCTGCACTGTATTCATATCCACACTTCCTGAGGTAGGCCGCTCCATGCATCCACCAATCTTTCTGTGAAAAAAAAAAACATCCTCACATTACCCTTAATCGGCCTCCTCTAATCTCATGCTGTGTCCTCTTGTCCTGCTATTTTTCTTATATTGAAACACGTTAGACTCTTTCACCTTATTAATGCCCTTAAGTTGTTTAAATGTTTCGATCGTATCTCCTCTCTCCCTCCTTTGCTCTAGGATATACATATTGAGCTCAGATTAATCTGTCCTCATATGTTTTCTGATGCAGCCCTGCACCATTTTGGTTGCCCTTCTCTGGACTGCCTCAATTTGGTTAATGTCCTTGTGAAGGTGTGGCCTCCAGTACTGCATGCAGTACTCCAGATGAGACTTAACCAGTGTCTTGTAAATGTAATCCCCCTACAAATGGGGTTCCCCAAAAATCTTCGCTGGGCTTGCCTAAATGCTCACTGCCAGGCTGGTGTCCTGCATTTGTAGTTTAAATGGGATTACCAGAGCCTGTATAGCCTCTGTGTACTGTCTCTTTAAGAGCTACCTGATTACAGCCAAGTAATCTGAGAGGAGCTCTGTTGAAATGTAACTATTTGCTGAAAATCATTTAGAGTGATAGTGATAACATGGTTTGTCTCACCTGCTTTCTTTGTAGCAAGGACTGTTTTGTTTTGTCTCCACTATCTTGGTCCTGGACTGCAAATTGGACCAATCAGTTCTGGTGGGACCTAAAATGTAGCCAGACTACAGGAGCTGTCTGAAGTCAAAATCTGTAGGAATTGTAGTTTTGAATTTTTGCACCTTTTGCAACTGAAGGGGGCTCTTGCTTTGACTGACAGCCAAATCAACAACCAAACCTTTTGGATCTTGGGAAGCCCGGGCTGCCTGCAATTTTCAGTTAGTTCTGAGCTGAGAAGTGAAATGAGAAGACCTCAAGTGTATTTTAGGCAGCTATCCTGAGTGGACTGCATGGGAAAACTGTGAAAGGGCTGAGTTTTGGCTTACATGTCTACTGCTGCTCTGAGAGGAGGAGAGAAAGAAAATTATTTAGACTAAATCAAAGTTTGTGTAATTAAAGTAAGTTTCTAGAAGTAGGCCAGGCTCAACCTGAAGCGACTGAAGATTTTGCTGAGATACCAATTGGCCTGTCAGGTTCAACTACCCTAAGCTCCCAGTGTGCTTGAGAGACTTTACCGATTGTGACCGGGGGCGCTTGCCTATACAGTAGAATTCCGTACATGTAAATGTTATGAGCTGCTGGTGGGTTGAGAGTTAGTTCCCCACTGTGTGAACTGTGTTCTGCTTGCTGGAGCTGTATCCAGCCCAAAGCGGACTGCATCCAGATTTGTCTCCATGCCTGTCTGGGCCTCGCCAGACTGGCCCATGAACTACCCACTGCACAGAGGAGCCATTGGCGAGACCTGCCTCAGGATCGCCCCCCTGCTCCACGCTTGAACAGGAGCGACACCTCTGCAACTTCCGTGTGGGCGCTAGCTTCTTCTGGCATTCAGATCAACCACCTGTAGTCTCGATTTTCGTCAGCCTGTGTCCAGTCTTTGGTATCATGAGTAAATACCAGGGTAGCTCCCTGCAACAACAGCTTAATCTGGGTGTGTCATCTGATTGTCTTGTTGTTTACGTTTCCTTCTGAAATGAGCCCTCTGGCTCAGTTACAAATATTGTGTACTGTGCATGTTGTGTTTTTCCATCACAGGGCCCAACCGGCTACAACCCGGGCAACAGTCCTAGCTAGCTATCTCTTCTCCATCTAAGGTGCAGGGTGTGACTGTGGGGACTCAAAGCACATACATAAGGCCATCTGCAACCACACCCGGGCTCATGTGTTGCTTTTGTACTGACTGTCACTTCTCTATGTCTTCTGATACCCCTCTGTATGAAAAATTATATTCAGCCACCTCACTGTGTGAAAAGATGTAGCAGTCACTTCACTGTATGTATAAGCTGTATAATTCACTGTACTTATAAAACCCATGTCTGTAACTCTCTGGAATCGCACTTAGAAAAGAGGCACATGGATGTCTAGTCTGACTTACCGGTAAACAAAAGCAAATAAATAAATAACTGCTTGATTGATATAACCTTTAAGCTAATTAATCTGATTTTGCCCTTCCTTGTTCAAGTCCCTGAATAAATCAGATCAACTTTTCTGCATGTAATCTGACTGTGGTTCAGTTTGTGCTCAAAGTACTGTACTGTTGCTATTTGCTGTGCATAACCTTGTTTTACAAGGTCCCAGGGGCTGAGCCAGAGGAACCAGCCCTGGTGATAAGTGAAAACAGTGTGGGTTCTTGTGTGTACTCAGGGGTATTGTGAAAGTGATTATTGTACAGTGTTCAGGCCACTAGAGGGAAAAGAGGGGGTTACAGTGTCCCAGAGGGCTGTAACCCGGTTAGTTGACCACTACCAACCCTGACCTCTGGGTGAAGGCACCCGTTTCGCACTCAGGCCCTTAACCTGCTATTAGCCAAGCAGGCAGAGTAGTAGCCATGGGATAGGCGCACACCTAGGGTTACATAAAGGGATTATTACCTCCTCTTACGACTTGTGATACCCCTACTATTACACCCCAACATCCCCTAACCTTACCTACTGCTTTAGTGGTCTGTTTGGATGATTTCAGGTCATCTGTGATGATGATGCCAAAGTCTCTTTCTTCCTTGTGACTGCCAGCAACTCCCTCCCAACCTATAGGTGACTTCAGGGTATCTCTTCCCTATGTGCATGATTGTGCACTTCCTTGCGTTAAACCCAGCTGCCACTCTTCCGACCATTTTGCCAGTTTATCCAGATCTTTTCTCATTCTGCCCACCCCATCTGGATCATCTACTCTGTTGCAGATCTTGGTGTCATCTGCAAACAGACAAACTCACCCTCAGTCCATCTGCAATGTCACTGATGAAGATATTGAAGAGGACTGGCCCCAAGACTGATCCCTGGGTACCCCACTTGTGACTTTCATCTCTTCTGACTTTATACTATTTACTACCACTCTCTGTTTTCTGCTAACCATTTTGTCACCCAGTTGACCAACTTCTGACCCACCCCAAGCCTACCCAGCTTATTAATCAATCTTCTATGTGGGACAGTATTGAAAGCTTTGCTGAAGTCAAGGTAGATAACATCAACTGCTCCCCTTGGTCCACCACTCTGGTTACCTAGTCAAAGAAATCATGAGATTAGTTTGACAGGACCTTCCTTTGTTAACCTATGCTGTCTTGTATCCTGTGCTCTGATGGATTCCAGGTGTTGCACTATCCTTTCCTTAAGAGTGCCTCCATAATCTTGCCCACTACTGAGGTAAGACTGACTGGTCTTTAGTTTCTGCCTCTTCCCTGCTACCACTCTTGTGGAGTGGGATCACATGAACCCTCCTCCAGTCTTCTGAGACCTCTCCTGTGCTCAGAGACTCACTAAAGCAATTCTTGATAATGGCTCTGCAGTTCCATCCTTAGCTCCTTTTAGTACCCTGGGATGTATGCCATCAGATCCCATTGCCTTGTTCACTCTGAGCTTATCGAGCTCTTGTAGGAACCTTTCTTTGTGAGGGGACTAGTACACCTCCCTCCCCTCTGTGTCCATGGTGCTGAGCTGTGGGCCCTGCCTACCATCTCTTCAGTAAATTCTGAGCAGAAGTATCTGTTTATGATAGATGCTTCTACATGGTCCTCCTAACACACACACCCTTATCCCGCTGATCTGCTTAATGCCCCACTGGACTTTCTCCCTTTCACTAATGCATCTATAGCAAGTCTTGTCACCTTCTTTTACTGTTTGTGCTAGCGTTTCTTGGTTTGGGCCTTTGCCTGCCTTACTGCCTTCCCTGCTTCCCTTAGGGAAGTTTGGTATCTCCCTATCTTCATCTCGCTGCATTCCTTAGATTTCCTGAAGGCCAGCCTTTTGGCTCTGACCTTTTCTGCTTACTGTTTTGAGAACCAAAGTGGTTTCCTTCTTCTTTTGCACTTTTCTCTCTCTAACACAATGGATGTTGCTTCAAGTGTGCATCCTTAATGCTTGCCCGCTTGCCTGTGCCCCCCTCACCTGTGTTTCTTTTTGCCAGGGCTAAGCTTAACTCTGCTGGCCATCTTATCAAAGTCAGTTCCTCTGAAAGTCTCATATTTTTGCCTTGGAATGGCATGATTTAGTTCTAGTGGCCAAATTGAACCAAACCATGTGATGATAGTCACTGGCCCCAGGTGACCTTTCTACCTGGAGATCTGTGATCCTTTTCCCCCATTAGTCAGTACTAGATCTAGGATAGCCCTGTCTCTTGTGGGTTGTTGTACCAGTTGTTTGAGGCACTCCCCTGCAGGAATCCACTATGTGTCTAGTTCTGGCAGATGTTCCTACTGGTATTGACCAATCTGTATCTGGCATGTTGAAGTCTCCCATTATCAGAACCTCCCTTTAGCTGTCATGTTTGTACATCTTCTAACAGTAATGTGTACATGTGCTCCCCTGGTCTGGAGGCCTGAGACCACCCCAGTTTGTAGTGGCTGTCCCATTTCCTGTTTCCAGGGTGACCCAGTTCTTCTGGCTCCTTATGTGTATTCTGAATTTCTGTAGTTTTGGATTTTTCATTGACAATGAGCCCTCCACCCCCCCCACCCCTTTTGCACCTCAGTCTCTTCTGACAGTACATAGCCGGGTACTGAAGTCTCCCAAGTGTGGTTACTGGTGAACCATGTCTTGCTAATGGCTACTATGTCCAATTTAGCCTCTGTCATTGTGCCTGCAGGTCTGGGATCTTGTTTCCCAGACTCAGAGCATCTGTATTGATTTTCCATTGGCCAGATTTGGTGTGTTAGTTGTTGGTAAGAGTCTGGCATTTCCCAGTGCATTGTATGGGTAGCTGGACCTTTTCCTTACCTGGTGATACAAATGAATTACAAACATGCTGAACTCCTGTTTGATCTATAACTGAGGGGAGGTGTTCTTCCCATTCGACGTATCAGGTGCTGCACCTCTCCCATTTGCTAGTTTAAGTATTCTGCAAGACTTCAAACTTCTGCCCCAATGCACTGACTCCTTCCTTAGTCAGATGCAGTCCATCAATTTAAAGAACTTTCGCTCCCAAAACTGTTTGTAGTTACTCCCACAAATTTGTGTCCTTTTTCTGGCTGTCCAGCCTTGAGCCACTAACTCCCTATCTCCCTTCTCTGACCGTCCATCATCTCCCCCTCTCCCAGATTGGCAGGATCTCAGAGAAGGAGATGCCGGATGTAATGGATGATAGTTTGTCCCCAGCCTGGTCAGGTGTTCCTTTGTCTCCACAACTGACCAGCTGGTGAGATCAGATAGTCCCCCATTGTACCAGGACATCAATGTTTTCCCTGCTTCCTGTACAGTTTAGCAATGTGGTCAGTGTCTCTCACGCTGATGTACCTGGGAGACATCTGACCATTACCCCTGGCTGGAGACCGGTATCAACTCCCCGAATCATGGAGTCTCCTATGATAAGAAGTTTTTGGATTTCCTTTGGTTCCTGTTTTGAGGCGAGTTTGTTGTGCTAACTCCTGTGCTGCAGTGTCCTGCTCTGCAGTGTCCTCTGCTCTGTTTGATTTCGAGATAGAGGCAGATACCTGTTTGTAGTTTCTATATGGTTTGTGGAGTGATATGTTGGACAGCACAGGTGATGGGGCACCTGATTTGCCCTCCTAACCACCTGCCAACCTCCTGGACCAACTACCCTCTGCGGTCGAGGGTTTTCTGTTGGATGTTGGGGAAATGGCGGGCGGTTCTTATTTTTCCTCCTGAATATACGATCTGAGCATGCAATCTCTGCCCATGCTGCCTGAAGCTGAGCCCTTAGATCTCCAATGGCCCGCAGACCAGGACAGCGTCCCTAAATCCTGTATAACTGCCTTTTTAAAAAGTATCCCACGGTATCTTCAGTTGGTAATATCCATTCCAGATAAGTTGCTGGGTTTATAACCTGGTCAGAGTAATTAGAAGGAGGAAAATGAAAGCAAAAGTTTGACTGTGTGTTTTGTTTGTTTTTGTATAACTTGTTACAACAAGTTAAATTACTAATGCTCCTATAAATGAGGTTACTGTCTGGATACCCTGATCCGCTCCCTTCCTGCTTTGCTACAGGAAACTTCACAACTGTGCTACCCTATAAAAGGAGTGTAGAGTAGGGATGGCTGGCCCTTTCCCGCCGAAAAGAAGCACCACAGACGAAAGAAACAAGGAGGTAAGAGCAGAAACAATCAGCCAGCAACAAAAGCAGTAGCCCTGAAAGCTTATTCTAATGATAGATAAAACTATAAAACTTGTAAAGCACCACCTGTAATAATTTCACAGAAGATATACCTGTAAGAAACACTTTGCTACAGAGAAAATAAAGCAGTAACAGAAGATGTACCTTGCAAAGACAATTTGAATCGGAAGATTACAGCAGTAATCTGCAAGCACAAACCTGTAGGCACACCCGTAATAATGCAGCAGAAGGTATACCCAGCAACAATTTGAATCAGAGAAAAATAATGCAATAAAATGTTAAACAGAAACAATCCCTGTCAGTATAAAAGAAAATAACAACACACAGTAAATCTGCCTAGCCAAAAGAAGCCTTAAATCCTTTCCCTTGTTCTAGTAAGGTTCTTTGCTCTGTCCTTATAAGCAACCTAGAAGAAAACAGCTCAGGTGAAGCTAGGTGCCTTTGCCAACAAACCT
This sequence comes from Neoceratodus forsteri, assembly GCA_016271365.2. NCBI lineage: Eukaryota > Metazoa > Chordata > Ceratodontiformes > Ceratodontidae > Neoceratodus > Neoceratodus forsteri. The sequence continues at coordinate 1,066,899,829 of CM057450.1, read as the reverse complement.
AGTCTTCCACAGTCTTATACAGTTTGTAAGTAAAAAAATGCTTTTGCACACAAAGTACAAATTGCATCCAGCCCCCCACTTGGTGTGTGGCTGTAAGTTATGACTGTTCCCTTTAAATCAGATCATGAGACTGACTTCATCCAGAATTCTAAGAATATAGCTGAGTAACTGAATAAACATTTCCCTGAAGAAAGTGAAAATCCAACAATCCATCCAGTCAGTCTGTCCCAAGATTTCCTACTCTTAAGACGTTATAAAGGAGAGAACAGAAGCATCATATTAAATGCATTAAGGAAATCAGATGGCATTAGCCTTAAGGTTGCTTTAAAAGGATATTTAATAATAAAGATTTGAAAAATTGAACATTAAAAACACCAATATGCTCATTTTAAATCTTTTTTCATCAAGCCCCTCTCCCACCACCTATAAAGGACTTCAAAATTTCACTTCTTTGGATTTTCTAAGGGCTCTATAATTAAGGTAATGGGATCATAAATCCTTGATTTGAGGGCCAGCTGCCCGCTTCCTTCCCTTCCTGTTCTCCGATTTTACAGGCACCACCTCTAGAGGGTCACAGGAGTCAAATCAAAGCCATGGCCCAACAAATAAGTTGATCATCTTTGGCGGGGCAGTGCCTTTTAAAATCAGGGACCAGAATAGTCAGGTCCTCTGACCGAGGATTTATGATCCCTTCCTCTTCATTATAGAGCCCTTGAAAAATTCAAAGCAATGGATTTTTAAGTCCTTTAGAAAGTGAGCTGCTGCTGGGGGCCTTACGGAAGGCACCAGTACTGGTACTCTTTTATAAAGAACAGGGACCAGATGGTTTGCACCTCATGTTTTAAGTGAAACTGCAGATATCATCAGCAAACCTTTAACAGTTATATTCAAGCCATTCCTAGTCACCGAGGACTGGAAGTGTGCAAATGTGATTGCACTGCACAAGGGGGATGCAAGAGGACCCTAGAATTACAGATTGGTAAGCCTAACCTCGGTACTATGTAAAGTTATGGAAAAAACACTGAAACAACTTGGGCCCTGCAAGAAAGCTGACATCAAGTACCTCACCACACTCTCACCCACACTGCAATGAATACAGAGTCAGGCAGAAAAACACAAAAAAAGGCTCAGGCAGCCCTCACACTGTCTGTAACCAACCAGAGACCTGCACTTACTGGAGTATTCAAGGTCAGTCAAGCAAGCCACAGGAGATCCGTGATTTATTGGGGTGGGGTAGACAACCTTAGGGGGTCTTGGGGCACAGAAAACTTTGCAACACTGCTATTAATACATATCAAACATAGCAATATTGAATAATGTGTTCTGCCCCAACAATAACAGTAATTATTTAAAAGCCTTTTCGGTGGAGGGCTGGAGGCACTGGGCCTACCTCCCTGCCATGTCAGCGACCCTCATTCAGTAGCAGACTAGGGCTGTGGGGTTGCCCAGGTAGGCAGAGGATCAAGCATTGCACAGGATGCTCTCCTCTCCTGGAGAGGTGGGAGGACGTACCATGTCTGCTGTAGCACTGCCACCTACAGATGTGTGGGTGGTAGGGCAAGTAAGACATGCAGAGGGAAAGATGACGCCATGATCGGTGAGCATACACTGCACGCCATGACAGGGCTGAATAAGGCTCTGTTCCAGCTGTTATGCAGAAAGAGTTTAAATGTAGAATTTTCAACTGCTCCTGGTTTTCCTATGCTTCTTGACCTGTGCCTCAGGACAACGCTCACGCTGGGCGTGGTCCCACATGCAGTGTCCCTATGAGATGGGTAGAGCGGCAGCAAGGTGGAGAGACGAAGAGCAGAAAAACACCTCACTGGCAGGATGATCACCAACCTTTGCAGGCCCCTCTCCTGGTGACCAAGGCTCCTCCTGTCCGGACCTCCACATGGAGAGTTGTGGGGGACCTGTGGAAGAAGGTAAGTCTAGGAGAGGGCAGGGGATGGGGCTGGGAGGATCAATGAGAAGGAGAGCCGACAGGGCGAGGAGGAAAATCCAACAAACTGCCCTTTCACCAGTCCAGCAGAGCCGGTCCCAAGGCATGAAGCTCTGACTCCTCGATTTCTATTTAGGAGGACCTATGCACCCCAGCAATGCATGCTTCAGCTTTTCAAGTTATCTATGTTATTAGGGGTTATTGTGCACCATACATGCACCAATGCATCATTTTGGGATAAGAGGACATGCTGGGTGGAACAAGGGTGTATCTGCATGGATGGTATTGACTGGTGTGATCCACTGTGATGAGTTGGGGACCACTACACCCAACAGCAACAGCAGCTACGGTCCTATGGAGGGCAATTCCAGGGTCCAGGATCTTCCCCATCACTGGCCTTCAGTGATGTCCAGGAAAGTAACCCATCTAGGGCAATGCAACAAAGTATACCGTGGATAAGCTGGGTAAGGTTTCCTAGTAAAACTCTGGCTAGGCATTAGTTCTTAGACTTTGTCAGTGAGCCTTCCCAAAGCCATGGAATGCCCTGGCGTGGTTGCCTGAATGTATCCCATTTTATTAAACTTCTCGTTTTCTCCAGTAACTCCACATCCCGGATCAGTGTACTTGCTCTCTCTTCTGACTCTCTGCCTGTTTTGCCCTCGCTGTAGTATCTCCATGGGTCATACTTTCCTCTGTCCCTTTCATACCCACCTTCTTCTCCTTTTACAAGGCCCTGAAGTGACTTCTCAGGGATCATTTTCTCTCTCTTGCCCCTTATACCTCACTGCTTAGCCCTTGTATTTCGATGTTCTGTCATCAAGTCTAATTGATCAGTTTTTATTCCTCACAGTTTCCATATTGTCCCTATATGTTTGCACTACTGTATGTTTTGTTTTTACAGTTACCTCTAAATTGTATTCAATCCCTGTACCCTCCTTGGGTTTAATAGAAAACCATTTCTGGCTCAGTGTTCCTTTCTCAGTCACCAATTTTTCACTACATAAACAAACAGCTAGAAATAAAGCTTCAGTTCAGTGTGCCTTTCCTGGCCACCAACTTGTGAATAACTAAATAACTACATAAATACATAAATAAACACCCAAAATAATAGTCCACAATGTATATTATTTATTATCGTGTCATTAATTATACGTATGGTTACTAACACATGTACAGGATGACTCTGAAAACATTTTTCACTGTGTTGTCTACTGCTCCTCTGAAACAGGTTAGGACCGCCCTGAAAGACTGGCCTTACCATTTGAGAAACATGCCCTAGGTTAATACAACAAAGTATAATGTGCACAGGTTGTATAAAGTTTTCCTAAAAACTATTTTGGGGTAATTAACAAAGTATACTGTGGGCTATGTAAAGTTTTCCCCAAAAACCCTAGCTAGGTAACGTAACGTTAAGATTTTACCAGCAAATTACCATGTCCACAGATTATCTGAGAACATAACAGGCGTTTGTAAACTTAAAATACTTTTGCTTAAGCATGTCACATGTGGTTGCTTTCTGCCAGCACTTCCTGGTGAGAAAGCGTGCAGTTTGGATACTGGGCCACATTACTCACTTGCTCTACTACCCTACCTTGGGCAATATTAAAAAATGAAAAAAGGCGCCCAGCAAAGGAGTAAGGCAGCGACAGAAAAACTAATACTGGAACAGCTCCTAAGATTGCTCTTCCTTCTCCTACTCCTGATGTCTGGCAATGTGCATCTCAACCCTGGTCCTCCAACGACTTTCAATACTGACAGCATAAAACTACAGTCTCATGTTCTCATCCCTAAACATCTGCAGCCTCCTCCCAAAAATGGACAGTCTCAAGGCCTGGGTCTTTCAACACCACCCTGATGTCATCTGTTTGGGAAACATGGCATTCCCTGAAAATACCAAATACTGTATATCCTGCTCGGCTACACCCTGTACCACAGGACCAGCGCCGGAAAAGAGGTGGAGGATGTGTCATTTACATCAGAAATACACTCCAGGGATATGTCATACCCCATGACCCAACAATGACAATCTCCAGGTACTAGCCATCAAACTAATATTAGGAGCACACAGAGTGCTCATCCTACTGTCCATATACATCCCACCTAAGCAGACCACACCTGGCACCAACAACCTACTAGACTACATCAGCACGCTAAGCCTAAATATTGAAACAATACTGTTGGGAGACTTCAGTATCAACTGAGTCTCACCTGCTGCTAACATCATCAAAGATACCTTTGCCACAATCCATTTCCCCCAACTGGTAGATGCGCCCGACGCAAAACCAATTACAAGACGGGCACCAGCACACTTCTGGACTGGTTCTCTTGAACCGTCCTTCCCACATCACAGGTCTCACCGTGCTCCTGACTCACTGAGTGACCATTCTCCTGTCAGTTTCCTCTGGAACAACAACTACCACAAACCCCTGCCAGAACCGGAAATATCGCCACTCCTAAAGGGTCACCTTCTGCAACTAAAGGACGACCTAAAGCAGTAGGACTGGTCGGACCTGTATGGAACCACAGATGTGGACACTGCACTAGATCTCTTTAGCTCAAAATTCAATGCGCCTGTGACAAACATGTTCCCATCACAGAGAAAAACCAGAGGACCTATAAATCCCTGGATTACCCGGAACTACTGGCGAACTAAATGCAAGCGACCAACTCTAGCAAACAACATGGTCACATGGCACACCAACTAACATGCAAAGGTATAAAAGGCCCACAATGAGTGCACAAAGGCAGTCCATGAGGCAAAAAGCAAATTCTACAAGGAAGCTCATTAACACCTGGAATAGCAGCAAATCATTCTAGACAAATCTAAACAATATCATTGGGAAGGACCCTAAAATAGCCCCAGCCATGTTAAATGTTGAGAACCTTGGTCCCTCTGCTCATCACTAACTCTCTGAACCTCACCTTCTCAGATCTCAGTAGTGTGCTCCCAATTAACTTCTTCAATACCCTGCTCCAGGGGTCAGTGAGAAGACCCAACACGATTCAAACCAGCCCTCTTCCATTTCAAGCCTTAGTCTCTGGAAGCCGCTGCTAGAAAATACCTTGAAAGAGCCCTCAACAAATCAAGGCACAGTGGGGACTCTCTGGACCTAAAATTTGTTCAACTAACACTAGATGAAGTACTTGGTACACTGAAAAATAATTAATCTACCCTCTGCCACTCCAAATTCCCCAAATCTGGAGAGCTGCCACGGTCACCATGGTACACAACGGTGGTGACTGGTCTCTTCAAAACAACTACAGCCGATCTCTATACTCCCCCGCTCTCCAAGGCCCTTGAAAGGATTGTGGCTGACCAGCTGGTGGAGTACTTCAATCAATATCAGCTCCTATGCCCAGAACAGCATGGTTTCCGAGCCTACTATAGCACCATCACGGCTCTCCTGGAATTTACCAGACTCACACATAGTGCTCTTTGAGAAAAAGCACATTGTAGGAGCGGCCTTTGTTGACCTATCAAAGGCATTTGTCACGATCCATCATGCCTCCCTCCTTGAACATCTCTCAGACACAGGGCTAGCCCTAGAAACCATAGCATGGTTTGTAGCTACCTTAGCCTGTGATCACAGCAAGTGAAGATCGGGACATCCCATCAGAAAGTCGACAGTCAGATCGGGGTACCAAAAGGATCCATACTAGGTCCGTTACTGTTCAGTGTCTTCTAAACAACTTCCTAGCTGCTTGCAACAGCTGCATGCCTCTCAACGCCAGATGATGTGGTGATCTTTACAAGCAACCTTGACCCTGCACTGCTGGAATACAACCTCCAGAGTCCGTTTGAGCTGTTGAAAAATGATTCAAAGAGCAAAACTGGTCATGAACTATAAAAGACCAAGACCATGCTCTTCGCACAGCCCAAAACAAGCTAAAGGCTATCCCTGGCAATTCAGAATGACTCATAACACCCTGGAACTAGTCCCCATTTCAAGTACCTGGGAATCACACTGGACACTGCCCTGTCTTACACACAGCACACTGACATCACGGCCAAAGCTTTTAACACCAGGATCAGTATCCTCAACAGGCACAGACACTGCCGACCCATGAAGCTCTGAACCTGGCAATAACAGTTCACGCAACACCTTGACTGACTATGGCTCAGCAGTCTCGGCTCGCTACTGACACAGCGCTCAATGCCTCTCAACAGCCTTAAACAAAGCTTGTCGCCTGCTCACTAATGTCCCCAAACTCACCATGCTTTATGTGTGATCAGGTTGGCTTCAATTGAAGGACAGAATAAGTTATCAAACCTGCCTACCTTGTAAAAGGTCTCATTAACTCGTTTCCTCAAGGTGTTATGAACCTTCTATCACCACCTATACATGCCAGGCACACCAGGAGCTCAACTACCCAAGTATTCCATGTGCCCAGGTGCAACACAGCTATGGCCCAGAATGGTCTACCACCTGACACAGCGCGGAGCCACAACCTTGTTACTTCAAGCGCAACTACGTCAGCACCTCACCAACAATAGTACCTGTAGCTGCCCCACTAGTCTGTGCCCACAGCTTTAGTCTGCCTCAGCACTTTCAACTCCTGACCTGCCAAGTTAGTTTTTCCCAAGCATTTGCCTCCCACCCCCTTTTGCCCTAGCCTTGCCTCCCACCCCTACCCCTTGGCTCTTTTCTTTCCATCTGCCCTTCCTATCCAGCTCCTGCCCCTCCCTACCTCACCACCCTAACAGTCTGCCTCTCTCCTTCTGCAGGATGCTGGTATACTATGTACTTTATGCTAACTACAATTTGTGTAACCGTTTGTCATTCAACCCATTACATTTTAATTTTTTGTACTCTATGTATAATTTACTGTAACTATATTGTGTCTTCTTGCATTAATGTATCCGACGTGGAACCTCTCAACAAGCATCCACTCACAGGTGTCATCCAAGATTTCAATACATAAAAATAAAATAAACTTCTGCAAAAGTATTTTGAGTTTAGAAACGCCTGTTATGTTCTCTGATAACCTGTGGATATGTTTGCTGGCAAAATCTTTTAGCTTCATTTAAGACAAGCCTATGGTGATGGTAAGAATGTTTTTAACCAGTCTATGTGCAATAATAAACCATTTACTTTTCTATTACTTGTCTGCGAGTCAGTCTATGTTATCAGTAGTGAGTGCCAACCGCAAGAGTTCTAGTTTTTGAGCTCTAACTGATGCTGCTTAATTGACTTTCACCCTGGTTTTTGCACCTGGTTTGCTTATTATGTGACACACCCTTGAGTCTTTTGACTCATTTTCTCTAAATAAGCAAAGGAAGGCTTTCATAAAGTCCAAGGCTGACAATGGGAAGATGAAAAGGAATGAATAAATTAAAGGAGGTGAAGGCATTGGTTAAATAAATAAATCAAGGCAAAGGCAGACACAAAGATACATACTATGGAGGGTGTGAAGGAGGGGAAAAGACCTTCTTTAGATATATTCAGAGAAAAGGAAGGCTGGGGGATTGTCATGTTAGATGGGGTGGGGGAGGTGGTGGAAAAGATGAGCAAAAGGCCAAATCCTAAACAATTACTTCTGGTTAGTGCTCACAGTACAGGATGATGGTACCTCTCCTGCACAGTAGGACCAAGGTAGTCACATGGGTGGGGAGGAGCAGGAAATGGGAGAATGGCAATCACAGATGAATCAGTAGGAAAGGAGTAGTGGCTTTTAGGGTGGACAAGGCCCCTGGCCTGCACCCAAGGGTACTTGGAGAACTTGCTTCTGAGCTGACAGGGCCTTGGCATAGCTATTTAACAACTCATTGAGTTGGGGATAGTTCCAGGAGACTGGAAAAACTGTGATATAGTCCAACAACACAAGACTTTTTTGGTGGGGAGAGAAGACAAGGAGGATGCAAGCAACTACAGACCAGTAGCCTTACCTCCATCATGGAATATCTGATGGAGATCAAGGAAAATGACAGGCTAGCAGCCTACTTTGAGAATAGTAGGCTGCAGAACAGCAGGCAGCATGGGTTTGTGCTGGGAAGACCCTCTCATACTGGATTGTGTTGTTCAACTGGGTCACTAGGGTTGTGGGACAGAGGCCATGGGATGGATTTGCTCTACTTTGACTTCAGAAAAGCCTTTGAGTCTGTGCTGCACAGAAGGCCGCCATAAAATGAGGACTTCACCATAGTAAAGGATTAGTCAAGTGGGTAGGAACCCAGTTAGTGGATGGGTGGTGGTTAATGGGTCAAATCTGGGGACAGAGGGTCACAAGTGGGGTGCTGGAAAGTTCAGTCTTGGGACCTGTCCTATTTAATTAGTGACATAGATAGGAAAAGGTATCGAAAGCAAGATATGACTGCTGATGACACAAAGCTCTGCAGCTACAGAAACAAACGATAATGGCAGAAAAAGACCAACGGTCCATCTAGTCGGCTCATGTTATCCTATCATGCCCCAGGACCTGCTGGCCCTATGGGACCTTGCATACCCTATTCTCTACACTACTCCATGTTTCTACCTCCCTCCATCCTCTGAGTAGCTACTATACTCTTTACTATCTCAGCTGTGCCTGAAGCTGTTCTATGGTTCTGGTGCCCACTACCTCTGCCAGCAGACCATTGCATAGTTCAATCACTCTCAAATAACACCTCCCTCCATCCTTTTTAAACCTTTTCCCATTACCTCCACTTATGACCCTGTGTCCTAGCTCCTTTGTCCCTGGCGAATAGCTCTTCACAGGTCATTTTATTTCTTTCAGGATCTTGAAGGTCTCTATCATGCCCCCCTCTGTTGTCTGGTTTCCAGTGACTACATGTTCGCACCTTTAGCCGATCCTCATAGGATCTGGCCTTCCGACCCTGAATCATCTTGGCCACTCCTCCATTATACCACCTCTAGCCTGTCCCTGCTCTTTTAAGGTGGGACCCAGGACTGGGCACAGTACTCCAGGTGGGGCCTCACCAGTAACAGTGAGCAGTGAGGTAAGGTGGCCTCACAGTGATCTAGAAAGGCTTGAGGGGTGATTGAAGGTCCGGCAGTTGAAACAGAATGCCAAGAAGTGCAAGGTGATACACCTGGGGAATAAGAACCCACACACGGAGTACTGGATAGGAGGGATTAAGCTGGCACTTCAGAGGAAAGATCTGAGAGTTCTCATCAGTGAGTGACAAGCAAACCAGCCAGTGCAACAAAACCTACAGCCAAGGCATCTAGAATTCTGGCAAATATATGGAGGGGTTTGTCAGTAAGAGGAGGGAGGTGATACTGTCCCATACAGATCCCTGGTGAGGCCTCTCCTGGAGTACTGTGCCATATTTTGTAGTCCTCACCTGAGAAAGGACATTGATAGGCTGGAGTCAGTGCAATGAAGGGTCACAAAAATGATTCTGGGCCAGAGGAGCAGATCATCGAGGAGCAACTGAAGGCCCTGAACATATACTTGCTGGAGGGCAGATGGAGAGGGGGACATGACAGAGTCTTGTGTGTTCCTAAGGGATATAGCTAGGGCAAATTGTGAGGACCTGCTTGCTAGAAACAGAGATGCTGTCATGAGGGGCAGGGTTGGACATTAGTGGGAGGTAAATTCAAGAAGGATGTGAGAAAGTTTTACTTAACGGAAAGGGTGGTGGAGCCTTGGAAGAGATTACCAGGAGAGGTTGTGGGGCAAGGATCATTAATGAGTTCAAACATGGGTGGGCCAGGACTCATAATCTCTTGGAAGAACCAGGAAGGGTGAGGAAGCAGAAGGAAGGGAGGGAGGGTGTGAATAGCCCATTGTGGCACTAGGCCGGGAGTAAGGTTGTACCAACTATGAGCAGATTTGATGGGCAATCGGTCTCCTGTTATCTAATTCTATGGACACAAGCCGGCCCTGTGGTGTAGAGGCTGAGGCACCTAGCACCTTATCTCTTACCACGCTGGCAGCCAAGGCTCGGGTTACCAGGGGTTGGCCGGGTGTGGGGAAGGGAGAGGATTTAGCGCCAGAGGACAGCTCTCCTTTCCCAGCGTGGGGTGGCTTGTTGGCTCGGCCCTGGCTGCCCCAGGTGGAAGCCTGTGGAGCACACGCAGCTCAAGTAGCACGAAAAGGAGCCAGAGTTCTGCAGTGTGTATGCGCTCACGCGCCACACGCTTTATGTGAGGCCAAGCCAGGGAACCAGCAGTCTAGCAGTATTTTGCAAAAGTCATTCAGAATTTGAAAAAACATGCAAATTGGCCTATAAGTAGGTTTTGTATGCTCTTTCATATAAGAGCAGGACACAAATGATCCAGCAATGTTTACAGGTTGCAAATTATTTTTATTTATTTACTGTGCATAAGTAATAGGTTTATTACAACAGAAGGAAGCCACCCTTGTGAAGGTAGATGGGACCAGCAGGCCTAACATGCAGGCAGTACTGCAGAGCATGCCAGAGGAGAGGTGAGCCCCAAAGGGGCAAGTGGAATGTACATGTAATGGAGGACTCAACTGTAAGCAGCACTGAAAGGACTTTGGACTCACACCTAACAGTAAAGCTGATCAGACAACTACGTAGCCAGGGTGGAGGAACTCACAGAAACAGATTTTGACAGTTTGATAAGGCCCACCTAGTCTGCCCATTTTCCTACCTATCTACTTAAACTCCAGATCCTAAATGATCAGCAGCTTACCACAGGAGGGAAGGCCAGATCTAACTGTGCACATGGGCACGAATGATCTGAGCAAGAAGCAGGTAAAGACAGACTGTTCTGAGGAAGGTGGTGAAGGAGAGAGCAGAAGCAGTCATCTCTGAGGTGCTACCACAGCCATGCCTGAATGAGGGGTAACAGTTCAGTGTGTTTCAATTCAATGCTTGGCTAAAGGGCTCATGCTAGGATGAAGGGTTTCTGTTCCTCTGGGACTAGAGTCAATAAAAAGAAGGGCAGGAGAAGCTGCAGAAACTAAGGGTCAGGATGGTCACTAGATATGATAGCCCTAACAAGGAGGGCAGGCGGATGCTGCAGAAACTAAGGGGCAGGATGGTCACTGGGCGTGATAGCTCTAACAAGGAGGGCAGAAGGATGCAGCAGAAACTAAGGGCAGGATGGCCACTGAGACATGATAGCCCTAACAAGGAGGGCAGGATGGTCACTAGGCGTGATAGCTCTAACAAGGAGGGCAGGAGGATGCTGCAGAAACTAAGGGCAGGATGGTCACTGGGCACGATAGCTCTAATAAGGAGGGCAGAAGGATGCAGCAGAAACTAAGGGGCAGGATGGCCACTAGACATGATAGCCCTAACAAGGAGGGCAGGATGGTCACTGGACGTGATAGCTCTAACAAGGAGGGCAGAAGGATGCAGCAGAAACTAAGGGGCAGGATGGCCACTAGACATGATAGCCCTAACAAGGAGGGCAGGATGGTCACTAGGCGTGATAGCTCTAACAAGGAGGGCAGGAGGATGCTGCAGAAACTAAAGGGCAGGATGGTCACTAGGCGCGATAGCTCTAACAAGGAGGGCAGAAGGATGCAGCAGAAACTAAGGGGCAGGGTGGCCACTAGACATGATAGCCCTAACAAGGAGGGCAGGATGGTCACTAGACGTGATAGCTCTAACAAGGAGGGCAGGAGGATGCTGCAGAAACTAAGGGGCAGGATGGTCACTAGACGCGATAGCTCTAACAAGGAGGGCAGGAGGATGCAGCAGAAACTAAGGGGCAGGATGGTCACTAGACATGATAGCTCTAACAAGGAGGGCAGGAGGATGCTGCAGAAACTAAGGGCAGGATGGTCACTAGACATGATAGCCCCTAACAAGGAGGGCAGGATGGTCACTAGACAAGATAGCCCTAACAAGGAGAGGAGCAGGAGGATGCTGCAGAAACTAGGGGCAGGATTGTCACTAGACATGATAGCTCCAACAAGGAGGGCAGGAGGGTGCTGCAGAAAGTAAGGGGCAGGATGGTCACTAGACACGATAGCCCTAACAAGGAGGACAGGATGGTCACTAGACAAGATAGCCCTAACAAGGAGGGCAGGAGGATGCTGCAGAAACTAAGGGCAGGATGGTCACTAGACGTGATAGAAATGTACAAGTACTGCATGGGATAAACAAGGTGAATACCAAGACCATTTTATCGCTTGAGCTCAAATACAGGACATAGGGAAGATTCACTCAAACTAGCAGGAGGAGATTCAAGAAAGATGTCCATAAGCGCTCTTTGATGGAAAGAGTCGTGGACAAATTGAAGAAGCTAACAGAAGTGGTAACAGTCAAAACAGTGATCAGTTTGGGGGTATGATTTTAGTCAGAGCTGGGGGCAGGACAGTCACTAGTGCCAGAATACTCAGGTATGGTGGGCAGTCTGAATGGGCCAGTAGGCTGTAATCTGCCATTGTCTATGTATTGCATGTTTATCGACCTGATCTGCACCACTGCAATTTATGCAGATACCTGCATAAGCGCAGATCTGGCTCTGTAAATTGCTCTGGTGTGGTGCAGGCCAATCACTGGCTTGTTGGGTTCATGTACCGCTTTGAGCTAGCATTTTGTTTTATTTTAAGAAGTAATCAGAATTACAACCTTTGAGTCAGGGACTCGTTTACAAAGGCTCCTCATCAGGAAGACAAATACATTAATAGCAAGCAACAGAAAACAAAGTCAATGAGCGCAAATAAAAGCACACAGTCAAAATTAAGGGCTGGTTACAAAGGCCCCACATCAAGGTGATTACCAATAATAAACAGACATGGGCTATAATAAGTCAAATGAAGGGCAGAGTCCAAAATAGGCAGACAGAGGAGTAAAGGCAGGGCAGGAGGAAAACCCAGCCAGGGCAGTCACAGTGCCGGAAGAGAGGAGGTGGTTCTTGAGAGCAGTTTTAAAAGGCCCCAATCTTGGTAGGGAGGTGACAGCAACAGGCAGGGAACTGTACCAGGGACGAACACCGGTAACGGAATGACCTCTGTGCAAGAGAGGCCCTAACTCTGGCTACTTGCAGAGGGAGCAGGACAGCACTGCTGGGTAGAAAGGGAAGGGGTAGATAGGCTTATGATAGAAGACAGACCGGGGAGTCAGACCTGCAGTGAATTTTTGGTCAAGAGGCAAGATTGATATAAATATGCTGCTCCGCCTCTGTACAGCTCTCGGTACCCATGCCATGCCAACTCCCCCACCCTTTTACAACTGACAATCCTGCATTCTGCACTTCTAAACATCAATGCATACCCTGATGTATGAGACTCCAGGGGACCTTTTTCAACAAGTAGCGAACAGAAGGCTCAGTCTGACACAAACTTACTCTGCATGGGTTACAATGCCTTGTTGTGTAAATGTGGAGTTGGAAGCAATCTGCGAGTGGAGTAACAAGCAAGCACAGAGGAGAATTTGAACAACCACGCTCATGTAAATGCACCTTGTGTAGCAGAGCTGTGAGACTGGGAAGGATGATGGAGTGCCTATGGGGAAACCAGATAAAACCTTGTAAGACGAACCGCTTTATGCTACACATTTTGTCACGGAAATCTTGTAAACTGACACTCAGAATGTAGAAAAATAAGGTACATGGCCCTTAAAGGACACTGTCAGCTTTTAGCCGATTTTTGTCCCCACTACAAAAGTATACATGAACACCTTTATTATTGAAATTAAAAGCACACTTACTGATTCAGTCAAAACCGACTTTAGTTATTCCAATTTTTCAATATTTACAGTTCTGTCCAAAATCCCACGGTCTGCTTCGCAATGCTCAGGCACTAGTGCTCAGAGTCATGGCTTACTAATTCAAACAATACATGAAGTAATAGAGTGTTCATTTTGTGCAAAATCCCATGGTCTGCTTTCACAATGCTCAGACACTAGTGCTCAGAGTCATGGCTTACTAATTCAAACAATACATGAAGTAATAGAGTGTTCATTTGTGCAAAATCCCATGGTCTGCTCGCAATGCTCAGGCACTAGTGCTCAGAGTCATGGCTTACTAATTCAAACAATACATGAAGTAATAGAGTGTTCATTTGTGCAAAATCCCATGGTCTGCTCGCAATGCTCAGGCACTAGTGCTCAGAGTCATGGTTTACTAATTCAAACAATACATGAAGTAATAGAGTGTTCATTTGTGCAAAATACTGACTTAAGCACTCAGGGAACTGCCCTCTCTTAGAAAATGCATTATCCCGACATTGCTGAAAAAGGCAAACTTATTACATGCATGAGTTTACTGGCCCTTTGGGCATCATGTGTTAATTGTGCTATGAAAGTAAACTGCTGAGTTTTGACAGGACAGTAAATACTGGAAAAAAAAATTGGATATAACCAAAAAACAGCTCTTTTCAACTGAATCAGCAAATATGCTAAAAGCGGATAGTGTCCCTTAAATAATGTGGGGGACCCATCATCACACACAGATTTAGAACCCTGGAAGTTTGTGACATAACAGCACTCCACCCCTACTCACAGCCTCTCAGACTCTGGACTGTAGCCCAACAATGGGGTGATAATCACTCATATTTAGTCTTTGTGCAATCCCTTCTTGCACTGTCAGGTAACATGAATTTTAAAGAGATGTTAATCACACTAGGCCATCTGGCAAACAGAGGGAGATTAGCATGAGTACCAGAGCCTGCTAAAGTAGGAACTTTTTAACTTCCTTGACAGCCATGGAAGATCTGTACTAGTCAAGACGGACAAGTAGAGTGTTAATTACATTAATACAAGTCAATATGCACTCTGTCTCAAACTAGTAAAACAGTGTTAAAACTGACCTTAGCTATTATTACTAGCAATTTAAATGGATCCAAGCAATGCACATGAGCTAGTAATAAAATGAATATGGTTCAGGCATGTATCAGAAGGAGATTTGTGAGTAGGTCACAGGATGCGATCCTGCCACTGAATCAAGTTTATGTTAGGCCAGATTTGAAGTACTGTCTGCAGGCATGGTCTCCCTACCTGGGGCATGATGCAGATGAACTGGAAAAGTGCAGTGCTGGGCAATCAAGATGATACCTGAGATAACAGAGAGTTGGCAGATCTGAACATGAATACATTGGGGTATAGGAGTCTGAGGGATGACATACATGACTGTAGAAACCAACAGCAAATAAAGGGCTGCTGGGCCCACCCCATCTGCCCATTTTATCTTCATTTCTGCTGCAAGGCCTTACTTGATCACAGTGTTCTCTCCTCACACCAACGATTCCTTGTGCCTTTAACTCCAAATACTGTTTTCACCCCCACTACCTCTGCTGGAAGGCTGTTTCAGGAATTCACCACCCTTTTGTGAAGTACTTCCTTACATCTCATTAATCTACCTCCCTTCAGCTTCATGACATATCCCCTTATTCTAGGGCACTCATCTGAAAAATACCCTCACTTGTACCTTATGTACCCCGTGAGGTACAAAGGTCTCTATCGTGGCATGCATCACCGACACCTGGTTGATAAAAATGCAGGGCCTATTTTGGCAGCCGCAGTTCGCCTGGGTTCTCGGTGATACACCACACGAGAGAGGATCGAACGGGCGCAATCTGTTTTAGATCAGAGCTGAGTCTCAGGGAGGTGCCAGTAGGATCTACCAACTCCTTTGAGTGTATTGTGGGAGCAGGTGCAGGTTGTAGGATCCTTCTCATCTACCGTCCACCAGGTGATGAGAGGGTTTTCCCTGAGGTAGCAGACTTCATCACCCGACATGGTGTTGGAATCCGAGATGGATGATTCTGGGGACTTCAATCCTGGGTTGATGATGAACTCTTGCTATTTGAACAAAACCTCCTCCAATTACGATTCATTGGGCCTGACACGGGTGGTTACCTCTACTAGCCACGGGGGCACTCTTGGACTTGGGTGTTCTTCCTGGTGATGGAAGTCTCTGAGATGGAGGTAGATCCATCGGGTTGGTCGGACCATCACACCCTGAGATTCAGCTTGCGACCCCAGATTAGGGTCTGCCCAGGTGGAAATGGTAAAGTACCGTCCTTTAAGAGGAGTTACCTCAGAATGCTTAATGAGCGGTGCTTGACCTTCCAATTCCAACTGATGCGATGATCCAGGGGAGTCTTGTTGTTAATAAGGCAATATCAGGAGCCCTGGATCTCATTGCTCCTAGTGACGTGTTCGTCCCTTAACTCTTTGCCCAGGCATCCCATGGTATAATGGAGTGCTGAGGAGTTGAAGAGGTTAGGACGAAGGTTGGAAAGACACTAGCAGAAAACTAACCTGGAGGGTCAGGCTTAGATTGTTGGACCATTGTAAGGTCTACCAATCGGCTATTTCCATAAGAAGGCAGTGTTCCTGTCCAGGGAAGTAGTGGCAGCAATGAACAGGCCAGCTCAGTTCTTCCAGACTGTGGACAGACTGTGCAATCCAGCCTGTCTGCTGTCTGGTCGACATTGTCACAACATAAGTGTGAAGAGTTTGTGCAGTTTTTGTTTCTTTTTACTGATTAGGTGGCCTCCATCAGGGTGAGATCAACCAGTGCCTCCTAATAGACCTTGCAGTGGTCAACCATATGGTACTAACACCAAGGTGTCCTGGTTCACCTTTAGCCAACCGTAATCATGGATATAATGAGGATTATCCAGACTTTGCGACCAACTTGTTGTAGTCTGGACCCGGCCCAACTCACCTTCTAGTAGAGGCGCTGAGGCGTTTGTCCCGGTCCTTGCTGGAATAATAATGGTTTCCTTGGAGAAAGGATTTTCCAGATCCCTTAAAGGAGGTGGTAGTGAGGCCCTCACTAAAGTCCTCCCTGGACACGGACTGTCCAGTAAACACAGACCAGTCTCAAACTTACCTTTTGTAGGTAAAGTTATCGAGAAAGTGGTCGCTTTGCAGCTGGAGGATCATTTAACAATCCATAATTTCTAGGATCATCTCCAGTCAGGTTTCAGGAAGACATAGCACTGAGACGGTCCTAGTTCGGTACTAAATGATCTCCTGATGGAGAGGTTCGGAGGCCCGTACATTCTTTGTCCTCTTGTTCTCTCAGCAGCATTTGACACTGTAGACTATGGTGTGTTACTCAAGCACCTGTGGTTTTCTGTGGACTGGGGTGCAGTCCTCAGTTGGTTCGATCGTTCCTCAAGGCAGAACTCAGAGTGGTGTGGGAATGTATTCCTCGGCATTGCACTGTCTGCCCTGCGAGGTGCTGCAGGGCTCGGTGTTGTCACCTATGTTGTTTGCAGTGTATATGCTGCCATTAGGGCATATCATAAGACCGTATGATTTGAGTTTTCACTGTTATGCAGATGACTCAACTGTACCTGTCTTTTGTGCCTGAGCAGATAATGTCTCGGTGTTTAATAATTGTCTGACTGAGATACGGGACTGGATGAGTGCTGGTTGGCTGAAGCTGGACTCGGGGAAAAACAGGGTGTTGGTCGTTGACCCTGGTGGTGGACTGGCCAGGTAGGGAGGACAACCCACTGGAATAATACTTGGGGAACCCCACTGTATGCTTTAAGCCAGGTGCAAAATCTTGGATGAGAATTTGACCTTGAAATCTCAGGTCTCTGCAGTGGTGAAGTCTGCTTTCTATTATCTAGAAATATCGCCAGGGTGAAACACATGGTTCCAACCGAGGATCTCCCCACACTGGTCCACACCTTTGTAACCAGCTGGCTTGACTACTGCCGCCCTCTGCCTGGGCTATCGGAGTAGATATCCGCCCGATTGCAGCTGGTGCAGAATCGACAACCAGGCTGTTAACTGGTACTTCTAGATCAAGCCATATAACACCTGTGCTGCGCGAACTGCACTGGCTGCCGTACAGTGGCGGATAACCTTCAAGGTCACGCGGTTGACCTATAAAGCTCTACATGGCCAGGGACCCCATTACCTGCAAGACCTTCTGTCTCCCTATTGTCCCTCCCATGCACTCCGATCTGCCGGTGAGGGATTGCTAGAATTCCCAGGTATGGCTTAAAACAGCTGGTGCAAGATCTTTTGCCTTTATGGCATCTACCCTGTGAAATTCTCTATCTCACCAGATACAGGACAGCCTGACCATCAAGGGTTTTAAGTATAGCCTTAAAATGCATTTGTTTTGTCAAGCTTTTAACGGGTCTTGATTTCCTGCTTTTTATTGACTGCTGATATTGTTATAATGTTTTATGAATATTGTGTGGGTGCCATAAGCTTTGGAAGGGTGCCTTATTATAAATAAAAGGATACGATGATGATATCCCCAGTGTACATATTAAGCTCCTTTAGCCTCTCCTCATAGGACTTTTTGATGCAGACCCTGCACCATTTTGGTAGCCCTCTTCTGTACTGCCTCCACACTATGTCTTTCTGGAGATGTGGTCTCCAGAACCAGACACAGTACTCAAGGTAGAATCCCAACAGTGATCTATACAGGGGCAACACCACCTTTCTCTTCTTACTGGAGATACCCCTACCTATATATCCTAGCATCTCACTAGCCCTCCCAGCTGCCTTGTTACACTGCCTGGCCACCTTCAGGCAATGCAATATATCTCTTTCCTGCTTGGTCCTTGTCAGTATCACTCCACCCCGGGTTTCTATGGTCCAAGTTCATTATTTGCCCCTTTTTTTGCATTGAAACCCAGCTACTATACCCTTGACCACTTCTCTAGTTCTCTCAGGTCTCTGCTCATCCTTTTCACACCCCCCAACCGAGTGTCCATGCTACTGCAGATTTTGGTGTCATCCATGAAGAGGCAGACCTTCCCTTCCAGCTCCTCTGGAATGTCACTTATAAATACATTAAAGAGGACTGGTCCCAGCACTTATCTTGGGCGATATGCTCAGTGAGTCCACCGGAATCAGACACAACAGGTTCCTCTCCTTGTGTCCCAAATGGCTTTGTATTATAAACAAGGCCCTGAAATTCTGTTTCCAGAATGTTCTGAGAATTTGCTTCATGGCAGAATATACTGTAAATACTGCCACAGAGTTCACTGTTCTTGGTGAATTTTCATTCAAATATACAGTTATTGCATAGTGCCCAGCTCCCTTATGCATCTTGTTTATCCTGAAGCCCCTCTTCTCGCTCAGCAGTGATGTCATCGATTACATCACATCATTTTAGCCAATGATAAGACTGCATTCTGCCACAAAAATGAATAAATCATGCTGCAAAATCCAAAAACGCTCCCATGAAACTAAGAGCCCTCCTGCAGAAATCAGGACCAAGTGCATAGAACACCAGGAGCC
This sequence comes from Neoceratodus forsteri, assembly GCA_016271365.2. Taxonomy (NCBI): domain Eukaryota; kingdom Metazoa; phylum Chordata; order Ceratodontiformes; family Ceratodontidae; genus Neoceratodus; species Neoceratodus forsteri. Next base: position 1,066,880,798 of record CM057450.1, on the reverse strand, counting down.
CCAGATTATAAGGCTAAATGATATAAATGCCTGGATTTTTCCTAAATGGGTGGTTTTGCTTCTTCCTTGGTATTCTGTAACGTCACAGTCCCTATGCTTATGACAATATGTAGGGCTAGACAAAATTATAAAATGGGTCATGAAAATGCTGCAACCTCACTGGTCAATACCGTCACATGACTTTAGGTGAATCCTGCAAGAGACAATGGGTAAAGATCCGCTAAAAGTACAGTTACACAGAGCTTACTGTAACAGTAGATCTTAGAGAGGAGCTCTTGTAGCAGGCCATCACCAGTAGGACAGGCACCAGGACCACATAAACTTTCTAGCTAGCAGTCTACCATGGAGACCACCCACCACCAACGTCATCCTCTGACATCAGACTATCCTATAAAGGTGGGCGGTCCCTACACCCTTCTCTATTCTCCACGGAGACCTAAAGCGAACAGCGAAAGAAGAACCGAGGAGGTTCTCCAAGAGCCAAAAGGAACGAGCAGAAAACCCATGCGAATGGAAGAGGAAAACAGAGAAAAAAGGAGAAGGCAGGAGGGGAAAATCATGGCCTGCTGCAAAACCTCCTTTCAGAGATCTACTGTTATGGTAAGTTCTTACATAACTGTGCTATCTTACTTCAAAGGAGGCTCTTGCAGCAGGCCAACACCCAATAGAAGCAGAGTCCCAAGCAGTTCCGGCAATAAAGGAAACAGCACTGGGAGGAGGTCAGACAACAACCAATGGCCTAGAGAAGGCCCTGCAGAGCGGTGAAGCTGAAAGTGGCCTTGTGCCTAAAAGCAATGCCCAGACTGTAATGCTTGATGAAGGTGTAGATAGAACACCAGGCGACAGCTCCACAAATGTTTGCAGCACAAACATTTCTGAAACATAAACCATGGAGGTGGCCATACCCCTTTCTGGAATGGACCTTAACCACTCCTAGAAGGTCCTTGTTATACTTATGGTATCAATAAACAATAAAGCTACCAACTTTCCAATGCCTAAAACTGGGACAGTCCATCCTGACCATGACCCCCCCACCACCACTGTATCACTCCCATGGGCACTGCCGCAGACAACGCCAGTACAATCAATTACATTTTACTGCTTGCTCTGGCCATGCCACCCCACAGTAACACCAGTAGCAAACATTCAGATTAAAACAATACATCATTCTGCTGCAGCAAGTTCCAAATCATGATGTACAGAAAGTTTATTAGAAGCAAACCTGCATTAAATTGTGATCAGACATTGAAGCTGGATGTATTGTTCCTCCTGACAGTCCCATCCAACCCGCTCACATTCACCTCATTTGCTGAGCAAACTTCACTTCAGTGACTCCACCACATCAGATTGTTTTCACACACTACCAACAGCTGATCAGGTTTGGGTACCTTAGTTCCCTGCTGCCAGTCTCTTCTCTATCTGGAGTCCCTCTCAGCTGCTGGCAGACAGACAGCCACATGTGCTTGTTTGCACTACTACCCAGTCTAATCTAACAGGAAGGAAGATGCTTACTGTGCTGCCACAAACATGCTTGCAGTGCAACACAGGCACAGGGTTGAAGTTGCAAACTGCTGCCCATCCTGAGCAGTGCCACAGTGGTGCTGAAATAACTGTCACTCACGGATTAGCAGTCCGAAAAAAAGGGACAAAACTGGGACAAGTAAGCAAAAAGGGACAAAAGTGACATTTTGCAAAACTTGTGGGACACTGGGACATGCTGCCCAAAATAGGGACTGTCCTGGGAAAATAGGGACTGTTGATAGCTTTAATAAACAATGCAACTGGCTAACACTTAGACAAACACTGTTTGAAACCAGAGTGCCCTCTCTCTTGGGGGGTGAACGAACAAACAACTGATCAGACTTCCTTGAAAGTCTTGATCCGGTGCGATAGTATTGAAAAATTCTATGTACCTCCAAAGTATGGAGCAAAGCCTCACTATGATTAGAGTACTCAGGATAATAAACTGGTAGGTGGATGGATTGGTTCAAAGTAAACTCAGACACCACCTTGGGAAGAAATTTAAGATTAGTATGCAAAGACACCCTGTCTTTGTGAAAAATCAAATAAGGCTCTTTATACATAAGAGCCTGAAGCTCAGAAATCCTTTGACAGAAGTAACAGCAAGCAAAAAAGAGTGCTTTCCATGAACTAAAGTGCAGCTTGTAAACCCACAGCTGATTCAAAAGGCAGTAACATGAGTTTCTCCAACATAAAACTGAGGTCCCATGGAGGGCGTGGTCCCAAACAGGAGGTTTCAAATGCAAAAGGCCACGCAGAAAGAAACAAGACACCTCAAGTTGGGTCACGTCCCTGCCTTGATAGGTGCATGGTATGCAGAGATGGCAGAAAGATGCACCTTGAGGAAGGAGTACCCTAAGCCCGAGTCTGAAATAGAAAGAAGGTACTCCCAACACCTGACTCACCAGACAGGTGAATGGATCCAGCTGGCACAAAGCAGCCCAAAGGGTGAAGCACTTCCCTTTCATGGCATAAGTGGCCCTGGTGGAGGGCTTCCTAGCAGCCACCAGGACATCTGTGACCCTAGAGGAAACTCCAAAGTGGGCAATGGCCAAGTCTGCAGGAGCCATGCATGGAGACAGATTTTAGATTCGGATGGACCAGGGTGCACTATTCCTGGGACAGCAAGCAGATCACAGTGACAAACACACTGGAGATTCACCGCCAGCTGCTGCAGTAGGGAACAAAATCTGATGTGGCCTGAAGAGGGCAATGAGCATCATCTCCACCCCTTCCGACACGAGAGTCGAGCAGCACCCTCTGAAGAAGCAGGAAAGGGGAAGGCATACAGAAACCGCTCCTAACAGGAGAGGGACAGTGTGTATTACCAGAAATCTCCAGGCCGGGATTGTGTGAGCAAAAAGTGGCAGTTTGCATTTAGCGGGACACAAAGATCCAACTCTGGTTGACCCGTCTGTTGAAGAGATCTTTAACCACAGCGGTTAGAAGCTCCCATGTATGAGCCCCTGGACTGGGAGTGGCTGAGACTGTTCACCAGGACATTTTAGATGCCTGGAACATTGACAGCAGAGACTCCAGACCATGCTCCATGGCCCAATATCTAATGCTCATCGCCTCCAGACAGGGGTTTAGAGTGAGTCCCCTCTCCCCAATTTGTTGACATAGTAAACCACGCACATGTTTTCCATCTCGCCAACAGCAAACCAGGGAGAAGTTGAGTCTGGAAGGCCTGTAGAGCATACAGAACTGCTCACATCTCCAGAACATTGATGTTGAGACCCTGTTTCATTTCTGCCAGAGTGCCTTGAGTCTGGTGAGTGTCCAAATGGGCTTCCCAGCCTAGAACTGAGGTGTTCATGAGAATCTGATGGGGTCCGAGATCTGAAAGGAACCCCCCAAAGCAGACTGGCCAGATCTAGCCACCATGACAGGACTCCTTAACAGGGACGGAGACCATGACCATCTGGTCCAGGTAATCCATGCATTGATCCCACTGAACTCTCAATGTCCACGAGGCATCCACATGTGAAGGCGGACAAGAGGAGACATGGCAATGGCTGCTGCCATGTGACCTAGGAGATGCTGGAAGACCCTTGTGGGGACCTGGTGACTGGAGGAGACCAGGTGAGCCTGGGCCATCAGGCATTCCACCCTGTCCATGGGCAGTATCCAGAATTGGTCCTATATATTGGAGGCCCTGGCAAGAGACAGGCAGGACTTTGGCTGATTGTTGGTGATACCCAAGGTCTGGAAAAGGCGGAAGGTATACTCCAGGTCTGGATAATACGGTCCCTGCAGGGGGGCTTCTAACAGCAAATCATCCAGGTAAGGAAACACGTAGAAACCCTGTCTCCTCAAGGCAGCCACTACCTCCACCAGGCACTTGGTAAAGACCCTGAGGGCTGAAGAGAGGCCAGAAGAAAGGGCCCTGAATTGAAAATGGGTGTAATGGAAATGGAAGCTAAGGAAGCACCGATAGGAAGGAACAATTTTGATATGCAGATACATATCCTGCATGTCCAGAGAACAGAGCCAATCCCCCAGTGCAGGAGGGGCAACAACCCCTAAACAGTGACCATCCAGGAAGCGTTTGTGCTACGTACAGCACAAGTTCAGATTATTCAAATTCAGGAGGAGTTGAAGATCACTGGTCTTTTTGGGGACCAGGAAGAAGTGAGATAAAATCCCCTGTCCCACTGTTGAGGGAGGGACTCTATGGCCCAGGCCCCTTTTGCAGAAGAGCCTGAATTTCCTCCAAAGCGAGACAAATGAACTTTGGGGTGGGGTTCTACGTCAAAATGGCAACTTTAAAATAGCGCCGACAAATGACAACACATGCGAAACAGCTTAAACCCAAAAACTAAGAGCACTATAGCATGCTCCAAAATCAGCAATCATACACTTACTTTTTACTTGTTCTATAGGTACTCCCCATAATTTATATAATTAACTGTGGGGGTGGGGAGAGAGGCTGAGGTTGGGAGAGCTGAAATTTCAGGAGGGGGATATTCTACAGGGGAGACAGGTCAGGAGGAGGAGAACACTGAGGGGGCAACCTGGGGTGGAGGGGAACAAACTCAGAAGGGCAGGCACAACAGGACTTCAACAAACCCCCAAAATTAACATAATTTCTACCAGCAGCTAGTCCCAAACCGGTCTCTCAAGACATACAGGTGGTGACTGTTAACTGCTACACTACATGGCCAGCTTGGAACTGGTCTGACAAACAAGTAGCTACATCCTCAACTACATCTACGGATCCCTGCTACAACAAAGCGCTTTTGCTATTCACAGCAACACCAAAGTGCTTAAAGCTATTAAGTAATAGTTGATCATTTACTAGTCGCTATTTTTACCATGCCCAAATGTACTGCTTTAACTGCCTCAGTATATTCATGGCTACCAAGCTTTTTGGGGGTAGCAGAATTTTCTGGAGGCCACTGAGAAGCTCTAGTGTGTGGCTATGTTCTATGATCTGCAGAACCTAGTTGTTAGAGGAAATATCCCCCACCCGTTAAGGTGAATGGAGAACCTACCCCCCGACAGCCTCTCCATAGCCATTTCTGGGAGGGAGAGGGTAAGAGCCGGGCACCAGAAGGGCAGTTGTGGTGCTCCAGGGCTCTAGCGGCAGCCGGGTAAGTGGCAGACACTGCTTTGCATTTGCCCTGACTTTTGGCAGGTGAGCAGGCCAATTTGTGAGAGGAGCAGCAAATGGGGGCCACTGACCAGTCTTACATTGGGTATGGTACAGTGAGTGAATGGACTGGAGGGAGCGGCCAGACTCCTTAAGGAGAAATTGATCTTGGACATCCCGAATAGGGACGGAGCCTGAAAGGGGCATCCAAAATGCTGGACTGCACATCAGAGCCAAAGTCACACACCTGGAGCTAGGAATGACGGTGGATGCAGATGCCTATGGCCACTCCTCTGCCCGAGATATCCACAGCATCACAGGCAGCTCAGAGGACATAATTCCCTATGTCAGAGCCCACCTTGAGGAGCTGGGTGAGCTGTGTTTTGAGGGGTGGCCGGGCAAAGCCTGAACTAGTTTCCTGGCCTGGTCCCAGAGGACATTGTGATACTGGACCATGTGAGCCAAGTAGTTAATGGCCCAGATGGCCATGGTGGTGGATGCAAAGACTCACTTGCCCAGGTGGTCCAGCTGTCTTGATTCCCTGTTAGGGGAACAGCACTGAGGTGCTTGGCTTCTTGGTGCGGGTCATGTTCTGTGTTGATGATCACAGAGTCAGCATTGGGTTGACCTTCATTAAGGGCTTACCAGCTGGAGCATGGTAGAGCCTGTCTGCTTTCTTTGGTATCAGTGGAGTGGTAGATGGGTGCTTCCAAGCCACCCTTGTGACATCTTCATAAGTCAATGGGGAGGGGTACAACCATGGGAGGGCATCAATCTGCCTCAAATAAATGGCTAGCGTGGCCACTCTGGGTCCTGCTCCTCTGTTTCCCAGCCCATGGTGGCCTGGATGTGCCTCATGATGTCCATGAATGATGGATCACCAGGAGGGACTTGGAACCACCTTAGGCTGACACTGCGCCACAGGTCTCCGCAGTTGTCAAGTCTTCATTTTGCCATCTTAGGAACATCGCTCGGGTCAAGCAGCTTGTTCCATCTGGAGACCTTCTGATGCTGATCCATGCCTTGTGACCTTGTGCCTTGACTACTGTAATTCCCATTACCTAGGGCTTCCAGGGGTTGATATCTGCTGCTTGTAGCTGGTGCAGAATGCTGGCCTGTCTGTTGATGGGGCTCCTCGCTCAGGCCACATCATTCCCATGCTGCGTGAACTGCACTGGCTGCCCATTCAGTGGCAAATCACCTTCATGGTCGGCCTTCTGACCTTCAAAGCCCTGCACAGACAAGGTCCAGGCTACCTGGAAGAGCTCCTGAACCCTTACTGTCCCAGCCATCACTCCGCTCAGCTGAGGAGGGGCTGTTAGAATTCCCAGGGTATGGCTGAAAACCTCTGGTTCTCGTGCTTTTATGTTTGTAGCCCTGACCCTGTGGAACTCTCTGCCTCATCAGATTGAGAGTGCCATGGAGAACTTCAAGACAGCTTAGAAGGCCCATTTGTTCTGCCAGGCCTTTGGTGACTCCATACAATATCCTGCTTCCATCTGTATTTGTAGTTTACTGATTGGAATCGGGTTGGTTACTGTTTTATGTTTTAACTGTCCTAAAGATTTGTGCAGCATTTTGGTTTCGATATTGCTCTTGATAAATAAAGCTGATTATTTATTATTAACAGGTGCTTCACCTTAGGAGTCCCTTGGGGTGGAGCAAGACCGAATAAGTGAGTCATCCTCATCCGGCTCACCTGGCTCGCTTTTGGCTGGTGGCTGTCCTGGCAAGTACCAGAACTGGCATCAGGTCTGGATCTGATGGACCCTGGCATACAGGGGCACTAGTACTGAACGCCCCGGTCCAGGGGCAGAAGGTCCCCGGCAGACTGCCTGGGGAAGTCAGAGTGGTGGTCTGCTTCTGCATGAAAGACCATCACACAGAAAACAAGGCATTGTAGTTCACTGGGGCCAGGTAATTATATACTGCCAGAGAGGCTAGCTGGTGCCGTTAAGGAAAAGCGGAGTCAGGGCCAGCATAGGGTCCCCAATGGGGACCAGCAGGCACCTGCTGTGGGATTGGCGCCAGGCCCACAGGTTGGAGTAAGGGCAAAACTGGTGCTGGGCCACAGACTGCAGGAGAGGCAATACTAGCACTGTGTCCGCAGGCTGTGGCAGCAACAACACTGGCGGCAGCTCAGTGGGAGGGAATCGATGGCACGGGAGGAGGAAAAGGGCATTTGTGGGGGAGAGAAGACCTCTCTGGTGAAGGCAGAGCCAATGCTGGACTGGAGAATGCGGTAGCCTGCTGTGGGAGCTGCCAAGATGGACCGCATCGGACCCCATAGATAGGACTGACAGACAGCGCTTGGGCGGTGGGGTGGGTGGTGATGGCAGGAGTAGATGCGGTCACACCACGCTGGCAGAGTCTCCTGGCTGAGAACCCGTGGAAGTAATGGGCCTGAGTGTGGGGCTGAGAAGCAGGAGACAGAGGTCCCTGCCCGAGGGCTGCCACCCATGAGGAGATAAGGGCAGGTGGCAGGGCTGCCAGAAGCCCTGCGGAGCAAGGCAGGGGTGGGGGCGTGGGGCCAACCCCCCGCGCAGGACAACGACCTGATGTGGTCAAGGCTTATGCAGAGACTGTGAATGGGAAGCAGGTCAGTCCTCATCCTGGTGTTTGTCCCAGTGCTTGTGATTCCATGATTTTCCTGGGACTGAGAAGAGGAGGAAGCCTCAGAAGACTGAGCAGGTGAAGCACAAGAGTTCCCAGCCTGCAGCTCCTTTTCCACCACGCAGTTTCTGCTTGATTAGATGGCTCTACAGGATTTTAAGACGATGTCGTGTGTAGCTTGGTTGAACTTCTGCAAAGGTTGGATCGTAGGGGTGGGGTGTAGCCATCTTTTTAAGACCGAACTGGGCCTTATGGATGTTCCAGTGGGGACCACCAGATCCTTTGAGTGTGTATGGGTGAGGGTGTAGGTTGCAGGATACTCCTCATCTACCTTCCACCAGGTGATGGGGGTTTATTTCTGCAGGAGATTGCAGACTTTGTCATCGACATGCTATTGGAGTTTCCCAGATGGATAATTCTGGGGATTTCAATGCCTGGGTCGACGACAAACTCTTTGCAATTGGTCATAATCTCCTCCAGTTAATGACATCGCTGGGCCTTACACAAGTTGTTACTTCCTCTACTCATATAGGAGGCCACTCACTGGATCTGCTGTTCCTCCTGGGGATGGAAATCACTAATCTGGTGGTGGAACCAGTCAGTTGGTCTGACCATCACGCCATAGGATTTAGTTTCAGGGCTCCTCCAATTGGACCTTCCCTGTGGAGATGGTCCGGTACATGCTTGAGGAGTTACCCCAGATGGTCCATCGGCGGTGCTGGATCTATCGGGATTGCTGGGTGAAAGCACAAGTCCAGGGGATCTTGTACTGGCTTATAACAGGGCAGTGTGAGATGCCCTGGACTTGATTGCTCCTGTCCGTGTTCGACCACTCACTCTTCGCCCAAGGTCCCCATGGTACGATGGGTCCTTGAAGGAGCTGAGGCAGGGTGGTCGGAAGGTTGGAGAGAGCTTGGCGGAAATCTGGCCTGGATGCTGACAGGCTTAGATTGATGGAGCATTATAATATCTATCACTCAGAAATCACCTGTAAGAAGGCAGAGTTCCTGTCCAGGGAGATTTCTGTTGTAGAACTGACCAGCACAACTTTTTTCACACTGCCGACAGACTGTGCAATCCGTCTGTCTGCAGTCTGAAGAAGTTTTTCACAAATTAAGTGTGATGAGCTAACGGTTCTTCGCACATAAGGTTGCCAGCATCAGGTCTGAATCAGCCTAGCCCTCTCCATGAGGGGATGTGGTGGTCGACAGGAGGTGATGAATGCCGGTCTGTCTGGATGGAGTTTTGCCGACTGGAATTCATGGACATCGTGAAGATTGTCCAAACTTTGCACCAACTTCTTGTAGTTTGGATCCGGCCCTACCTCCCTGTTGGTGGGGTGTGTAGATGTTATCTGCCTGATCCTAGCTGAAATTGTTTGGAGATCTTTGGAGGGAACCTTTCCAGACCTCTTAAAGAAGCGGTCATTTGACCACTCCTTAAAAATCTTCCTTAGATCCCGACAATCCAGCTAACTACCGACCTGTCTCTAACCTTCCCTTTCTGCGAAGTTTATTGAGAAGGTGGTTGCGATGCAGTTGGACAATCATTTACTAACTCACGGTGTCTATGAGGCTCTCCAGTCTGGTTTTTGGAAGAGGCATAGTACGGAGACTGCCCTTGTTCGGGTATTAAATAATCTCTAATGGCGAGAGATCAAAGGCTTGTACCATCTTGGTCTTTCTCAATCTCTCAGCAACTTCTGACACTGTGGACCATGAGGTGCTTTTGGAGACCCTGCAGCTTCTTTGTGGACTGTCAGGTACAGTCCACAAATGGTTTCGATCTTTCCTGACAGGCAGGTCTCAGAGGGTGGTCACAGGAATTTATTCCTCTGATGCCCTCTCCCCTGCCTTGTGGGGTGCCTCAGGGCTCCATTTGGCACCATATTTGTTCACAGTGTCTACGTTGCCCTTGGGAGAAATCTTTGGGAGGCCAATGCAGCTCGAGTTTTCACTGCTATGCAGATGATACTCAGCTGTATGTGTCCTTATACCGGACAAATTGATGCAGTCTCTGTTATAAACAGCTGCCTCTCGAGATCAAAGACTGGATGAGCTACAGTTGGCTGAGACTGAACCCGGATAAGACTGAGGTGTTGGTGGTGGAACCAGGTCGCCTGGGGTGGGTGTTGGTGCTGGGCAAATGACTGACCTTTGGCTTGATGTGCCCAGCTCGTCACCTCAGATCGGTGTGCGAAACCTGGGCATTATTTTTGATAATGGCTTGATCCTGAAGTCTCAGGTGTCGGCCGTTATTAAATCCTCGTTTTCCATCTGAGCAATATTGCGGGTGAAACATCAGATTCCCCTGGCGACCTTCCAACATTGGTCCATGCCTTCATTACCACCCATCTTTACTACTGCAATGCCTCTACCTAGTGCTATCAGGTGTTGATATCTGCTGCTTGCAGCTGGTGCAGAATGCTGTGGCCAGGTTGTTGACTGGTACCTCTAGGTCCAGTCACATTACACCTGTCCTGCATGATCTGCACTGGCTGCCAGTTCAGTGGCGGATTACCTATAAGGTAGGCTTGCTTACCTTTAAAACCCTACACAAACAGGGACCAGACTACCTTAAAGATCTTCTGACTCCCTACTACCCCAATCGTCCACTCCGATCAACGCAAGAGGAATTGCTAAGATTCCCAGGGTTCGTCTTAAAACATCTGGTGCCCGTGCTTTTTCATTTGCAGCACCGACCCTGTGGAATTCTCTACCTTGCGGTTCAGAGAATGCCTGACCATCAGTAGTTTAAAAACGTTGAAAACCTATTTGTTTTCATTGGCCTTCCGAATTAGAGCTGGATGACAATGATTTGGTTTTATAGATCTGTAAATCAGTTTTATGGTATTTTGTTGTATTTATGGTCTGTACAGCACCTTGGCTTTGAAAGGCACTATAAAAATAAAGATGGACTGGATTAGATTGGCAGGCTTGATTAGTTGTGGCTGGGGCCTACACAGCATATAAACAGAGTGGCCTTCTTTTCAGAAATGTGTTTGCCACAGGCACACTTTGTGGAGTGGTCTGAAGAATAGGCAGGTGTAGAAGACAAACTATGATGGTAACACCAAAAAAATTGATCTTAATACTGTACGGCAAGCACGGAAAATGGCAGTCGACTGTAGCTGCAACATCTGCTAAGGTCCGGCGTGCGCGGGTCAATGGCAGGAAAGAACTGGGGTGGACATGGGAGACCACCTGCCTTTATAGGATAGGCAGACATCACACAGTGATGTTGGCGGTGGGTGGTCCCCATGGTAGACTACAGCTAAAAAGTTTCTGTGTGGTTCTGGCGCCTGATGGTTAAGTCCTACCAGTGTTGGCCTGCTGCAAGAGCCTCCCTCAAGTAAGGTCAAATGTTTACTTTCTCTGAACCTAATTCATTTTTTTTTTTTTATACCAATCTACTTTATAGTCCCAATAATGCACTTCAGGGCATGTGTAAGTAACTGTGGTTAAAGTCACTCAATTATGCCTCACAACGCCTACAACACATGCCCTGTCATACATTATTGCTTCAATATCCCATCAGATATGATCCCCGGACATGCTGGATGGGGTTGGCCAAACCAGAAAATCTGGTGGTCCCACTACTAGTTTCATATGACACCAGCCAAGTCAGAGCTTACTGGAATGAGCCAGAAGAGAAATGGTTTGATTCTCGGTAGTTCCATACTGAGGTCAGAACTGGACCCTGAAATGAGCCATGGTTGTCAGGGGCTGGTGAGTGGTGTGGGGGGCATGACTGAGCATCCCAGAGGATGTTATCCTCCTCCAGAGAAGGAGGGCACTGTACTCTGCTCTGCTACCACCACCTGGATGACCACAGGTGGTGGTACAAACTAGTGTTACTGGGGAGGGCAGGATGCCTAATGGCAGTCTGAACACACATTACGTAAAGCACTGGGGCCATTCTAGCCACAGAGGCATCCAGGAGAAAGACAGCATCCTGTGGGATGTTTAAACATAATTTCCCTGCCTTCAGCGTCTGGCTGCATTCCAATACCTGGGATACCACTGTCATACGTGCGGTCTCATCAGCTACCAGTGTTATAAAAACCTATAAAACAAACACCAGAGCCACTGGATCATTCCTTGTTGTGGTGGCAGCAGGTTCACGCCCACAGACCAGTGGGTGTTCAGCACACTGAGTAAGGGAGGTGGTTTGGAGTAGTGGAGCAAACAGACTGGCTGCTGCTCAGTACCCACCCCTTTAGATTGCAGCATGGATCAAATCTGGAAACAATTATTTGTTACATTCAGGAGAAGAGGAAGAAAAGAGAGGGCTATTTCGGCTCTTAGATGATGACAGGATCATTGAAGATGATAGACAGAAGGCAGCTGTGCTGAACAACTTCTTCTGTTGGTATTCACAAAGGAACATTCTAGGCCAATTCCAGATAGTGGCATCAAGGCTGCAAATAATGGGATCCGGGAATGGATATGCAGACATTTATCATGGATAGGGTCAGAGAGGCACTGGTGCACCTGAGGGTGGACAAAGCACCAGGGCCTGATGGACTGCACCAAGGTTGCTGAGGGAACTTGCCGAGGAACTGGCAGACCCCTTGGCATATTTAACTGCTCATCAGACAGGAACCATGCCAAGTGACTGGAGAAAAGCAGATGTGGTACCTCTTCACAAGGGAGGGAGTAGAGGAGGCCGACAACTAGACCAGTGAGCCTCACATTTGTAGTCAGGAAATTAATGGAAACTTTAATTAAACAGGACCTAGTAGAATACCTAGAGAGGAACGGTCTACAGGATGACAAACAACATGGGCTCGTAGCACATAGGTCATGCCAGGCGAATCTCATTATGCTCTTTGACTGGGTGACTAGGGAAGTCGATAGGGATCACCCAGTGGATCTCCTCTACTTTGATTTTAGTAAAGCCTTGATTTGGTGCCACATAAGCATCTGTTAAAGAAGTTGGAGGACCTAGGCACTGTAGGGGCATAGTCAGGTAGGTAGAAAATTGGCTGAGGAACAGATGACAGAGTGTGGTAATCAATGGGGTAAGGTCAGATGAAGGTGAGATCACTAGTGGAGTGCCCCAAGGCTCAAGTCTTGGGTCCGTTCCTGTTTAATATGTCCACTGGCGACACTTGCTGAGGCATCCAAGGCAAGTTTGCCCTCTTCGTGGATGACACTAGGCTAGGTGGGTAGGACTGACAGTGTGGAGATGGTGAGGAACCTGTAAAAGGACCTGCAGAGGTTGGAAAGATGGCCAAATGCTTGGCAGCTGAAATTCAATGTGAAGAAATGCGGGTAATGCATCTGGGATAAGGAACTCAAGGGCAGAATACTGGCTTAATGGGGTCAAACTCAGTGACTTACAAGAGGAAAGGACCTGGGAGTCATAATATGAGAGACCCCTAAAGCATTCAAGCCAATCCAACAAGGCTTACGGCATGGCAAATAAAATGCTGAATGTATAGGAAGGGATTTGACAGCAAGGACAACGAGGTGATCCTCTCTCACTGTACAGGTCCCTGGTGATGAGGCCTCACCTGGAGTACTGTTCCCAGTTCTGGAGGCCTCACCTAGGAAGGACAGTGACAGGCTTGAGGCTGTGCAGAGGAGGGCAACCAAGACGATACAGGGCCCTCCAGGGGCTCTCAAATGAGCAGCGACTAAAACACTGATCTACAGACTAGAAGGGAGAAAGGAGATATGATTGAGACATTCAAGTTCCTGAGTGGCATTGATAAGGTGCCCTCCTCAGAACTATTCAATAGGGTCACCAGCTCAACCACTAGGAGGCATGAGCGGAAGCTACGGGAGGGAGTTTCAAGCGGGATCTGAGGAAGTACTACTTCACTTGAAAGGGTCATAGAGAAATGGAACAGACTACCTGCTGAGGTGGTGGGAGTTAAGACTGTGTCAGCTTTCAAAGAGGTGAGACACAGCAAGAGCTCACATACTGTAGGTTCTGCAGTACAGAAACTGGGTAGGGGGCTAGGACCCAGGACACATAGAAGGTCCCAGAAAGCCCAGGGCAGACTTGAGAGACCTATGGTCTCCTTCTGCCATCATTTTCTATGTTTCTCGTTTGTAATCTTTAACTGGGTAGGACCCAAGGGCATAAGATGCTTATTTTAGGGACTTCGGTGGCGTCATGCTCCTGATAGCAGCCTAAATCGGGCTCCACCACTGAACTGCAACAACCTTCAATTTACTCCTGAAAATATCACCAATTCTTTTTAAAACTACTTGGGAGGTGAAACAATGCCTAGCGAGGGACAAAAGCATCCAAAAACCCACCAAAGCAACACATAATGGTGGATTCTCAGACTCTGGCAGTGAGGGCTCTCAGGCCTCCTCCTCCTCTCAGCGGCATAGTCATGCGGGTCCCAGCCAGTCACCACTCTCAATGCTATAACACCAGATGGCTTTAATGCTCTTGAGCGCCAGGATTTTAGGAAGGAGTTCCATTCAACCACAGCTGCCCTCAGAACCGATCTGGGCAAGCTGGAGAAGTAGCAAGACTCTCTAGAACCCAAGCCATGGAAACCGACTCGAGAATGGACAGCTCCGAAGGGCCATAATGCAACTGAACCAGGGCTCCAGCAGTTACAAGAGCGAGCGGAGGATGCTGAAAGTAGGAACCGGAGGAATAACATCCGCATCTCGGGGACCCAGAGGGTGAGGAAGGCGCCGATATCATGCAGTTTATCTGCAAGATGATCAGGACACTATCACCCTACCAGCGAAACACCACTCGAGTTTGAGAGGGTGCACGAACTCTGGCTCCCAAACCAGCCCCTGGAGCTAGGCCATGCACCATTCTAGCCAGATTCCTACGATTTCAGGAAAAACTTGTACTACACTCAGCATAGTGGCAGGGACAAATTAAATATGATACACACAGACTCTTCCTCGAGAACGACTATGCTCCTGAGGTGATGGCCAGATGGAAGGCCTACATTCCTATCCTCCGGCACTGAAAAGCAAACCTTTGATTTTACAACCCACTCCAGCCCACCTCACAATACTCTATAAAGATGGTCAGCTCACCTTCAACTCATCTGAAGAGGCACTGGTGAACCTGAAGAGTCGAGGGACTGAGGTGCAGGATACTCAAATTACTATCCCAAGAGTACACTTGCTGCCAAGCTCTCCCACCAGATCTGCCAATACAGACAGCAGACACCAGAAGATGCCAGGCTGACGCAATTCAGAAGATTGCAGATTAGCTCGTGAGCAAAACTGTACCTCTAACTCACTGGGCCAGCTGGTTGTAGACACACGCGCTGATCAAATGCAGCTGAATACTAAACACTGAACTTTCATTGTTCCAATGGATGGGCCAACTGTATTGGCTCCCCCACTGCAGAGGAAACCAGTGGTTGGAACACTTTTGAACTTTGGAACACAATCTTAAGCTTACAGTTTACTCAGCTCTCTTAACATGCAGATAAGTTCCAGCTCTGGGTTTAATATTTCTTTACTTAACCGACTAATTTTCTGCTAAATTAACAGACTGTGTTCCCTGCTACCCAACCTGAATATGTTTCTCAACCCCTCGCACCTGTTAACTGTTACAAATGACATGTCTTCCTCAATTTGAGGAGATCTCTCTATTCTTTTCTTTGCAGACACCCTACTAATAAGAATTGAAGGAGTGAGCTTGGCAAGAAGGAGGCAATTCCTGTTCTGTAGCTTCTTCCCTTTGTTGCCTCACTAACCAGCAATTGCCTATAATGGGAACATGACACCCACAGGCCAGTTAAAGAACTGAAACAGAAATGTCAGGAATTCATTAATACAGTGATGGCAAGCTAAATTAGCAAAATGTCTCAACAACTGCCTAGGAGAGCAATTACTGAAGGGGGGTACTGTGGGGATTATCGGGGTGGGTGGTCAGGTGGGGTCGAGGAAGGATAGAACAAAACTCAACTGTGATCCTAAGGCACACTAATTTAGACCAATATATTAAAACTGGTGAACTTAGGACCTTGGGAGGCCCCAGTCAATTACAGGTCTGTGTCGATGGAGGATTTACCTCCTGCCCCCTTCCTTCCCTCTCACTCTCTCCGTTCTTACACAATCAGCGGGGATCGGAGACAGGAGGACTCTGCATGTTCGACATGCGCTGCGAGGAAGGAACAGAGTTAGCCCACTGAAGGCTGTTGCCATCAGACTAACAATGTATCAGACCAACATCTGAAGCCCTATAACCCCATGAGTTGAGGCTGCCATTGAGTAAAACATTCAGAATCACGAAAGGTAAAATACAACCATCACAGAGTTTGGGTCTAAAATTTCCTCTTGATCTTTCAATACTCCCACTCTATGAGTAGGCAGTGTGGTGACACATGGCACACCAACTTACCTTTTCAATCAACCTCCCCCTTTTTTCTTCTGTAGGTGCTACAAGCACCAAGGACTCTCGCATTGAGAGTTAGCCCAGGTGAGGATTCCTCACACAGGGACTCTGGGAAGATCCCTGTAGTGGAAGTACATAGTTAGGCTGAGTTGATATGGCCCCATTGGCGCCATGGTCACCAATTTATTTGTTCATATGGTTCCTGTTAAGTTTATTTCACTGGGAATGCCAGTTAGGAGGCATTGAACTTTATACCTCTGCTAACAGTTTAGTCTTTTTAAGACAAATGGTTGTTTTATCATAATAGTAGACTAAAGTATAAGCGTCGATTGTGGTTAACCTGTGATACAAATAAGAGTCCAGAGGGCATCGTGGTGAGAGGCTTCTTGGCATTGGTAGTGCATCACTTCCCTGACTTACTCCACAATTTAAATCCAACATGGAGAGACCCTCTTGAAATTACTGTCCCTAAATGTCAATGGCCTTACTTCACCCATTAAGAGATCCAGGGTACTTACTTTCCTTAGGAAAAGCAAGGTAGATATTATCTATCTACAAGAGACCCACCTAAATAAAGAAGAGCACACCAAATTAGGTGGACTCTCAAAAGCGAGATCTTTAGCGCTACATACAGAGGCGGGGGTGGCAATTATAATTCCACAACACACCTCACTACAAGTACAAACTAAATGGATTGACCGGAGCGCAGACTGGTACTTATACAGGGAATAACAGGGGACAGAGAAGTCACACTAGCTAATATATCTCCCCAGATTCCTCAGTCAGATATTCACCCGTTAGGCAAAATACTATAAATGACTAAAGGGACATTGTTGCTGGGGGACTTCAATTTGTTACCTAACCCCAAAATGGATTCCTCCAGTCAAGGACTCCCAAGAGAACACCGATACAGAAATTTTTCAACAGATTTCTGGTGGAGGTAAGCTGGAGTTGATATCTGGCTGGCATCTACATTCACGTATTAGAAACTACACACATTATTCTGCAGTTTACCACACCTATTCAGAATCAATCACTGCTATACCCAGGCAGTGTGTCTGTGCAATGTAGTGGACTCCCAAATAGGTGACATAACGCTCTGGATCATTCCCCATAGTCACTACCTGGCAGCTAAGCTTACAGAGAAAGAAAACACAGTGGCGCCTGAATCCCCATTATCTAAAATATAAACAATTTAAGAACCTACGCAGATAAAATCTCAGAGATAGTTGGTGACAACTCTCAGTCTGGGGTTCTCCAAGTATTCTCTGGGACACTGTGTAAACGGTGTTGAGAAAGGCCAAATTATACAATATACCTCAGCACAAGCGAGGCTCCAGCAGGAGCATAAAACTGCACTGGAGAAACTCTTAGCTTCCTACAAACTGCACATAAGCAGGGAGACAATACCGTTTCTCCCTCAACTGAAACAAGTAAAATTGGACGTGGATAAGATAGCTCTGCAACAAACTGAAGTAGCATTAATGTTCCTTCAACAACGTTACTATGAGGTGAGTCCTCGAGCCACTAGACTTTTAGCTTACCAAGCCAGGAAACAGAAAAACTATCTACAATAACTGTCAATGCACCCTGGGAATGGAAGACTCTGAATAAACTGCAGACATCGCTGAGGCCCTGGCTGAATACTACTCCACCTTGTATATCCCCGGAGGCTTCGTACCTACCGAGGACATACAAAAATTCTTACAGCCTCTTAACCTTCCCATGATCGATGCTGATCAGGAGAACCAATTAGCTCAACCAATCACACTACTGGAGCTATCCGCCGCTATAGCCCGCTCCAGGACCCTGAAAAGCCCTAGCACGGATGGTTCTGGGCGGAATTCTATAAAATTCCAAGAGAGGATATTCTGCAGACCCTCCTCAAGGTCTTTAACTTTCGGTTTTAGAAGGTGAACCCCGCCACCCACTTGCTCATATGCCACAATTTCCGTTATTCTCAAGCCAGGAAGGAAACCGCAGCTATGTGAGTCATATCAGCCGATTTCAGTCTTAAACACCGACTATAAAATATTCATGAGCATTGTTGCTCAAAGACTGGAACAGGTCCTCCCAAATAATACATAAAGACAAACTGGGTTTGTAGGAGGCGGACAACTACAGATAACATAAAATAAGCATATCATTTAATACATAGGATGCAGACAGATAACCTTCCCTCCATCCTGGTTAGTCTGGATGCGAAAGGCCTTTGACAGAGTGTACTGGCCCTTTTTATACTCTGTGTTGGATAGGGCCAGTTCCTCGCCCACTGATCCAAGTAATTAACAATATCTACTTGGCACCTAGGGCCGGGTCAAGGTCTCGGGGCACCATACACACATCATTTCCCTTTGCATAGGGGACCAGGCAGGGCTGTCCACTATCTCCCTCCTCTTCGCTCTATTTATAGAACCCTGGCCCAACTAATCTGACAGATGGAAAATCTTAATGGCATAGTGATAGATGGGGAGGAACACCGCGTGGCGTTATACACAGATGACATACTTCTCTTTCTCCAAGATCCAGAATTCTCGACCTAAAATTAGAGAGCTCCTGGACGCCTTTGCTCAAGTTTCTGGATATAAAATTAACATTACAAAACTAAAATGTTAACCTTCCAGTATTCCCCTTCCAGCTACTCAAGAGAAGTTCCGTGCAGATGGAACTTAGCGAGATTAAATATTTAGGTATACATTTGACCGCACCTTTGAAGATGCCTATAAGCAGAATTACTTACCCTTCACAACTCTACTTAAGGCAGACCTACCAGCTGGAACACATTACCTCTCAGTCTCTCGAGAAGAGTAGACCTGGTCAGAATGGTTATCCTACCTAGCGCCCTGTCTATTCAACAACATCCCAATCATCTTACCACAATCCACATTTCAGGAATGGAATAAAGCAATTTCACACTTCTATATGGTCAGGCCCGTAGAACCGAGAGTTAAGCTAAAACTCCTAACACTCCTGAGGGCATGGGAGGGCTAGCCCTTCCAGATCTCTTTAGGTACTATCAAGCCACGAAATTAACCATACTATACTCCAGACAAATTTCCACCAAGTCACACATTGGAGGGAAATTGAACAGACACTAATCCCCAATACAGACTACCTTCGCTTGTTATACCACAAAACACATATGTCCCCTTAACCCCCTTGTCACTGATAATGCAACAATGCATGAAAATCTGGCACCAAATAATGAGGCAACTCTCCCTGACAAAATTTACCCCCTTCTAAGTCCCATATCCATACTTCCTGACTTTGCCCTAACCTTACAGACCATGCCTTTCAGCAATGGCGCAAATGTAGCCTGGAATACCTATCACAGATTATCACCAGAGGTGGGCTATGATCCTTTCAAGATATTCAGCAACGATTTAAACTGCCGAATTCTCACCACTACCGATATTTACAAATCCGACATTATTTTGAATCTCTCCCAATAGAGGTGAGAAGTCCTGCACAATGTCCTACCCTGGTAACTAAAATCATGTCCCTTATTTCTCTCGAACCAGGGACACTTAATATCTGCCTTTATCAAGACCTACTAACTCCCCGGTACTCCTACTGAAAACATCCGACAATACTGGCAGGAAGAACTTGACCTCTCTATAGAAGAGGAGAAATGGGAAAAGTGCCAACCGGTTGCCAAAACCACTAGTTCACATCAATGGCATGAGTTTGAATGGAAGAACCTTGTAAGATTCTTTAAAACACCGGTGATTACTGGTCATTACACCCAGGGTCAATCAACCTCATGCTGGCCCAACTGCAGGGAGAATAAAGCCCATCACACTCATATAATGTACACGTCCCAAGTTAGAACTATTCTTTAAGGCAATTCAAACTGAGCCCAAGAACTGTTCGGGAGACCTATACAACTAACAAAACAGTTGTTCATCCTATATCAATACCCCAGACATTTTAGTGACTCAAACACACATTACTTACTAACTATACTTCTAATAGCCACCAAAAAGCCATCACTAAATGATGGCTTACTCCAAAACCCTACTGTGCAAGATTGGTGGAACATAACAAATATACCAAATGGAGAAAATAACGCATAACCTGAATGACAGGAAGAAATGTAGTATAAGATGGGTTAGATAGGCGTATGTATTACATGCGAAGGATAAAACCTTTGTTCCTTAGCAGATTCACTGGAGTTTGACTAATGCCCCCCTTTTTTTTAATCCAGTTTTACAACCGTACCAACCTGACACAGCAAGAACAAATAATCCCTGGGGAGGACTCTCACCATGATTTCAAAACTGTGGAAGATAATCAGCATAGACTAACCATAGCAAATTCAGATGTACATTATGAGTATAGGTGCTAATGTAACCCAATTCAAACATCAGAAATAACAGCAATATCGGAATTGGGGAATTTGACGATGCCAAGAGCAACAAGAGACGGAATGATCAACTACTACCAGTGAACATTCACCAAGATAAGTTTTACTAATATTTACAATATAATCTGTATCTATGGATTTGTGTAAGTAATCTTACTTCCTTTTTATAACAATCGACTGTAAGATATGAAAACTATAATAAAGATGATATTTACAAAAAAAAAGATGCTAATTTTAAAAGTGGACCCAGAGATGTAAACAAGAGCAACAATACAGAATAAATATACTATACATCCATGTACACGATAATCGGTGTCATTACATTTACCTTACAGTAGTCGTCCAAACAATATCCCCAGAATCCCCAATGCCCCTTCTCCATGTATAATACAAGTCTTTGGTTGAAAGGCTGATAGTTACACATGTATTACTGTAAGTGGCAGAGTAGATAATCAGCATTATGAAATGGGCAGAAAAAATCAAGGTCTCCGATTGGTCAACTAGCCGTTTACCAGAGCTGATATCCCAACACAACAGCATGCTGGGACTACAGTGACCTCATCACTAAATCACTTCATCTGACAGACCTGAACATTCCATTTGGCAACCACTGAATTCACCTGACAGAGAAAAAATGTTTACAGACTTTGAACTGTTAGCTGACATTCTCAATGAATCACATCAGAAACAACCCAGAAACCTCAACTGAAAATCACAACAAGAAACAGGCAGCCTATCAACTACAAATGAAGGAGCTTCAACAACAGTAAGCCGCCACGTCAGTGCCTCAGAAACCGAGCTGTCAAATCTGGAGCGGACAAGAAGCGAAGCCAACACAATGAGACAAACAACCTGGGCCATCAACCGAGTGACTGGCTGGGAGAAAAAAAAACTGTAGTAAACTTTGTCACAATAAATAAAGAAGATCTTAACCTGTTACTAAGGCAGCTGTATGGCCAATCCGGAATAGCAGTGGTGAAAAGTATAGCATCTCTTCATATGTGTCTCTACGAGCTGGCATAAATCGGTACCTAAACAACCCGCCTCTCAGCCGCGGCTTTAGCATAATGCAGGACACAAGAATTCACCACCTCTAACCATGTATTTCTTTGTATCCTAAAACACTAAGGCGACGGGAAAGAAAGCTTGCCACCATCCATGTATTCCTGCAGCAGTACTAAAAATAAGATCCAGTGAAGCCCTGAACATTAACACCACAGCAGGACTGGTCCGAAAAGTATGGCTGGACATACAGCTTTCTTCGCCCACCGCGGCAGAGAAGGACTCAGTGCACTGAAACCCAGCAGTTTTAAATCTTAACTGCAGAAAATGGGCTCGTTACTGCACCATGTCACGCAATGAGCAACAAAACTCATACAGATCCCCACGAATCCTCACGATATAGTAACAGAGGTTATATGCCTGAATTACGGATGATCCACTGTGTCCGATCTAATCTCTCCTCCTGTACCCAAGCAAAATCCCGTCGGATGCACCAGCGTTTTATTTGCACCCCGCCGCATCCCGAAGCACAGCTTGCTACAGAACAAATCTGGTTCACCAAAGAAGTGATGGGCAAAGACTTTTAGCCATGTTATCCCGAATTTGCAAACTCACAGATGTACTCACCTTTACCAACCACAGTCTTACGTAGTACTGCCGTTCATCTGCTGTCTGCCTCGAATCCAGGCAAATTATGTCGTGACTGACCACGATCGGAATCATCGCTAAGGGTTACTGGGCTCCCAGTTTGCAAGACCGGCGAATTTGGTCAAAATCCTAGCAGGGCAACGTTCATCCACTTCTGCAAATCACCAGCAGACTCCATTTTGTGACCACCCATCAACGTCAGCATCCATCAGTACACCATTTTCCTCTGACAAAACCAGCAGGATCCGCCTACCACAGGAAATGTAAAGCGACTTCCGATTCCTACTTCTCCATTCCTTGTCCCAAAAATGTGCCATTTAGAAAAGCTACAGCTCCTGATAACCAGACCCCGATCCTGATGTCTTTATAGAGGCAACCCGAAAGCGTTCGAAAAGAGCGAGGCATCCAGAGAAACAGCTGAAGTCGGCCAAGCAGCAGCAACAGAAGCTGATCCCAGTAAGTTCTCAATGCCTTGTACCACAGTGCCTTTTGAACGTTATATTAATGTAGGCACCCTGCAAGGAAACGTTCAACTAAACGTGTACAATTATGCAGCTAAATGAAGTGATAAAAAACTGCTGCAAAGTAATCAGATTGTACAGTCTATGCTGTTTAAGTTGTCCAGCTGTTAGTGAAGCATAAATACTATCTATGCAGTTTAAGTTGTTAGTGATGCATAAATACTGTTTAACCTGTTACAACTGTTCTGACCTCAGTTATCTGTTTATTTATTGTGTTCTCATACAAGAGTTGTATGCCAAGTAACTATCCAAACAATGCTATTTATTCTGTTAGGAACTATTTTATGTCCATCTAGTGTAAACATAAAAAATACCTGATAAAACTTTTCCAAACATAGCAGCTTCTATGTCTTTATTTCATACAATTATATGTTACTGTGCCCATATCATAATAGCAATAAGTCACTCCGAGGGGGTGGGCATTGTGGTGGGATAATACAGCCCTTCTTGGGTGGTGGAAGCACTCTGCCTCCGGCGTGTGCTTCAACCCACCGAGGTGGAGCATTATCCTGACCCTCAACATCGTGCCTTATTGCTTAATCATTACATATTAGGAACTGCATGGTAAGATGGGCGCAGGCTGCATCTCCATGTCTTTGGAGTGTACCTACAACAGATTGGGCCAGAAACTAGGAATAAATGTGTAACTATAAGCCTCTTGTTTACATTTCTGTGTCCCCTTTGAAAATGGGCATCTTATAAACATAGAAAGCTGTCGGCAGAAAAGGACCCCTTAGGCCCATCCAGTCTGCCCTTTGGTCCTACCGGCTAACAAATGACAAAACAAAACAATAGATGAAAGTACAACTGAGCATGCTCTCAATTGAGGTCATGTTGTGTTTGATGATACAAAAAAAAAAAAAAAAAAATACAGGCTGATTTGGCTTTTTACTCTTTCTGAGGCTGCTTGCTTTCTTGCATCTTACTCAAGAGACCAGCTCTGAAGAGGAATAAGGTCACCAGCAGAGAACAAAAAAAAGTTGGCATTAGCAGAACGTAACTCGCTGCATTTCAAAAGATCCTATTTCAGGTAATGCCGTTATTTACTACAGAGAGCCTTTACATAAGAACAAGAGCACTGCCCTTACAGGTCCTCGACAGAGACTTAGGAGGAGCACAAGTAACAATGCCCTGCTTGTGACAATATAGCCATCACACAACAAACTGTGATGTCACAAGCAGGGATTAGGACTGCTGCTCCTAAATTAGTTGGCTCCAGCTGATTTCGTTACTGATCAGCTGAGCCCTTCTGAATCCACTTGCCGTTGTCCCAAATGTTTCAATTTGAAAGGATTTCTATGTCTTGTTTCAAAGAAAGGGTTAATAGGCTCTGGATCTCCTGTGCTGAAAGCAGCCAGATGGGGCCTATGTATATTTGGATTAAAAGTCTGAAGTTTCATGTTTATATTTTTACACTGTAGGCTAAAGTAGGAACACTGCCATTTGATACAATGATTTAAAATCAATTCAGAATTCCCCTGCTCATTCAGAATAGTTCGGGTGATAGGTTTATAATGTTTATAGAGTTGCGTAAACATTTCTTATATTATGTGTTGCTCCACCCCACCCACCCAATTTGTAAAAGACTTGGTATCTCAACGATAATATTACCTCTTATGGGAATTAGTGGCTATCCTGAAAAATCCAAGTAAACAAGAGAAGGGCCTCTTTTTCCTAAGGAAGTTATGAATTAAATTAATTCTGTGGGCAACAAGTGTATTGCGACTAGCTGGCAGTGTGCACAGAACATTTGTTTTAGTTTCGCCCAGCTACAATGCAACATCCATTTACAGTGTGGTCCCGTTTCTACACAATGGTTAAAGTGGGAGGCAGTGAAGTACAGGAAGGAAAAGAACTATATACTTTTATGAGGTTTTCTTAGTGGACAGACAAAACAAGAACTCAGCACCACCACTGCTGAATCAATCATGCCAAACTCCAAATTGTATTAAGCAAATGTAAGTTTAATTCATCAAGTGTGTGTATGGCCTATTACCAGAATGAGTACGACACCAGCAGGACCCCACAAACTCCACTTAGTGGACACCCTGACCATTAACTACATATATATGCTGCATGTGCCACTACACAAAGGAACTGTGGGAAAGCGACAGGTGTGTGCACACATGTGTGGGCTAGGTGCACAGAAGGAGCAGACATAAGTATTTGGGAGGCTAAACAGTAAATTAAAAAAATCTCCATGCCAGACTCACTAGGTAGAGTTAATACTACTACTAGGAGACCACTCTTATGGCTGTAAAGAGTGGTCTGCGATGCATTTCTTAGGGTATGAAAACCATGAACCGAAGACTGTGGATATGGCCTACCTAGACTTTAGCAAGGCATTTGACACAGACCCACACAAAGATTAATAAACAAGTTAGCCAGCCTGGGAGTAGGTTGCCGGGTGGTAGCATGGGTAACAAACTGGCTGGACAACAGGACACAGAAGGTAATAGTAAACTGAGTACACTCTGAAGAAAGGAGGGTTACTAGTGGGGTACCATGGGGTTCAGTATTGGGACCGGTCCTCTTTAATGTCTTTATAGGTGACATTGCAGAGGGGCTGAAAGAAAAAGCATGCCTCTTTGCAGGCGACACAAAGATCTGCAACAGGGTTGATACACGGTGGGGGATGGAAAGGATGAGAAGGGACTTGGCAAGGTTGGAGGCATGGTCAAAAGTATGGCAGCTTAGATTCAATGCAAAGAAGTGCAAAGTAACTGGGAAACAAAACCCAGGGAAGAGTACATAATTGGGGGAAGGGAGGTACTAACAACAACAACAATGGAAAGGGACCTAGGGGTAGTCATATCAGATGACTAAGATAGACAAGCAATGTGAGAAGGCAGTAAGGAGGGCTGGGGGATACTGGGATGCATAGGGACAGGCATCACCAGTAGAAAACAGGAAGTTGTTATCCCTCTGTACAGACAGTTGGTAAGACCCCATCTGGAGTACTGCGTGCTGTTCTGGAGACCCCATTTCCGCAAGGACATAGACAGGATGGAGGCAGTCAGAGGAGGGCAACTAAAATGGTACAAGGTCTGCACCAAAAAACCCATACGAAGGAGACTAAAAGAGCTTAATGAGGAGAGGGGGACATAATAGAAACTTTCAAGTACCTCAGCGGAATCAACAAAGTCCAAGAGGTAGCATTTTCAGAAAAAGAGATGTGCAAGAACAAGGGTACAATTTGAAGATAGAATTGGGACAGCTCAGGGCAATGTGAGGAAGTATTTTTTCAAGGAGAGGGTGGTGGACTCATGAAACGGCCTTCCTGAAGAGGTTGTGGGGTCAAAAACAGTGGGGAATTCAAGAATGCATGGGACAGGCATAAGGCAATTATAATGGGGGTAGGAGGAAGTAGGCTGTTGGTTAAATAGGATCCATAGCTTATCCAATAGGTAGGGAAATGGGTAGACTAGGTGGGCCAAGTGGTACTCATCTGCTGTCGAAGTCTATACTTCTATGTGATTAGTTCTTATTCCCCAAGAATGTAAAATTACTCTTACAACCTTAACAGTGGTCTCTGTGGTGGCCTATCTCTTTCCCTTCTGCCCTCTCTAAAGTTACCGAAAGGCTGGTCAGCAAGCAACAGACCAACTTCTGTGCCAGGACTGGTTTCTTTACATTTTTCCCATTTGGTTTCCATACTTAGCAATCTACTACCACCACTTTTCTACATCTTACCAACTTTATGCACTTAAGCGTGGATGTCAGCCTCCCACTATTATTGTCATTGACCTCACCAATGCCTTCAATACTACAGATTAGCTCTTCTTCTTTCCAACTTGAAGCTTCTGGTATTGCTGGCTGCCCCTTTCCTGGGTTCAGTCCTACTTAGTGGGTAGAACTCAACTGGTTGTTGTGGGCACTACCTCCTTGTATTCTGTCCCAGTTAAAATTGGTGTCCTGCTTTTCCTTACCAACTTTATTAATAACAAAAGAAAATGCCACTCTAATCTATCCATTCCTGTTATCTGCATACAGTATGTAGACAATACTGCTCTCTCTCTCTGATTACTACAGGGTCTAATTCAATGGTGAAATGCAGGAACTATTCAGCGAATACCAGCTCATGGTCACGTGGTCATGAATGGAAGCTAACAGGAGAAGGTTCAGGAGGGACATGAAAAAACACTATTTTACAGAAGAGTGGTGGAGCTGTGGAACAGGCTGTCAGCCGAACTGGTGGGTACAAAACCGTCAGTTCTTTTGAGCATGGTTGGGACAGAATGAAGGTATAGTGGCTGCTCAGGGTATCAGAATTGCGGAAGAGCACTAGGACCTGGAAGAACAGGAGGCCCCAGGGCTGAATAGGGAACTCGGGCAGACTGGATGGATCTTTCGCTGCTCTCATTGTCTATATTCAACTGTGGTAAATAATTCTCCCCAGCATGACTTTAATAAGCTTCAGAAATGGTTTGCCATGCAGTCAGCTGCTGTAGTTCCTCATATCAGAATAAAAACTAACAGTGCTCTACATTTATTATAAAGGGAGGGTTGCATACAGGGATTATTGTCTGGTACAAATTTCATTCAGTGTGGGTGAAATGTACTTTTCTAACGTTCATGGTTACTTGATCACTCAATGCTGTTAAGTTATGGTTTTGTTAGTTTACCCTTTCTATATGATTGGTATATTTACCGACAATTTCCTAAGTTTGTACTGTACTTGTGTGTCCTCATATGAAAACGTAATAAAAATTAAGTAATAAAAACAACAACTATAACAGTGCTTTTCAGTAAAAAAAAAAAAATGCTTCTAATAAATCCCCAGGGCTTCAACTCAATTTCACCAAAATAAAAATGAGATGCAACTACATACTGCTAATCCTCATCACCACTTTTGGATTTGCTGGTACATTTTGTACTTGGACCTCTACCTCCCCACCCTGGAAACAAAATGGATGCCTGCTGGAAGAATAGGATTTACATGGCCATTACCACATCCAGTGAGATAGGCTCCTCACCCCCTGACCCTCCCATTCACAGTCATCGACAAACCAACCTCCCACACCATAACCCAAGAGCTAACCCTCCCACAATTTAACTCAGGCGTCTGGACACCTCCCTCACATGAAGTGCAGGAAACTGAAGAAGCGGAGAAGATAGACAGCAGCCTATCCACCAGAAAGGTTATCCTTATGCTATTGCTACTCTCTGAATGTTCACCTTAACCCTGGGCCAGCAACCCAGAGGATTAAGGGGCCTATGCTGTGGGGGCATTAGATAGCATCACTTAACATATGCAGCCTAACTGCCAAATTGGATCAGCTCCAGGCCTGGATGACCATACATACCCGGACATAATCTGCCTTACCAAAATTGGCTGTCAGGTAAGGTCAAAGATGATGAGGTCTCCATTAAAGGATTCCAAATGCTCAGTCTTGATAGAACAAGCAAGAAAGGGGTGGCTGCCTCCTATATGCCAGAAACTCACTTAACTGCTCCATCCTCCCATCTCCAAAGTCATGGAGGACTATGAGCCACTAGTGGCAAAATACAATTGGGCAAAAGGCAAGACCCTCACCATCGCATACAACCTACCCCCAAAAAAAAGCCAAGGAAGGGTTTCCCTTGTCATAGAAGAAATCAGCACTCTCAAGAAGGGCACTAAACTCATCTTAACCAGTGACCTTAACATCAACTGGTTAAGTAAGGATGTGGCACCCTCAGAGACAGTCTCCTCACACAGTCTCCATGCAACTTGTAACAAAGCCCACCAGGCAGAACTACAAAGCCCGGCACCAGCACTCATTGACTGGATCCTAGCTAGCTCACCTACATGCTTCTCTGATATTAGGGTTCTCCCAAATGTGCAGTGACCACTCCCGATCTCCTTATATGGACCACTAAACTTGCCAAATTCACCCCGCCTCACAGAGAGCAGGGTTCTGTGGAAAAGCAAACTTGGACCCCTCAAATTGGCCCTGTCTACAATTGGTCTCTTATAAGCAAGGTGCCTACATTGGACCAAGCCATTAGCTTTCTCACTAAGGGTTTCAATTCCATCTGTGACATCTATGCTCCACGCACAAAACAGAAAATTTGGGGGAGGTCAATGGCTGGATTGATGGCAACGCCTCTCCCTCCTAAAGGAGAGGGACTGCCTCTGGGAACAGCCTAAAGTCAGGCAGCAAGCACGACCTACAGTGCTACAAAACTGCCAGAAACCACTGCACCAAGCTTATCAGGCTCACTAAGGCTAACTTTCATAAGACCCAATTTAACACTGCATGGGGTGATGGAAGCGCTTCTGGGACAACATTAAACACATCCTTGGAAAGACCAGAATCAACACCTAAGATGGTCACTATAAATAACTCACCCTCCTCAGACCCGCTAGCCATAGCTGATGCCTTTAACCAAGCCTTTACTGACCTGTCCCCAGTGCTGCAGCAGACTACCTTCTGCCTGCGGAGGACTTAGGCAGTGCCAGCCTGCCTGAAACAAACCACCCTGCCTTCTACTTTAAGAAGCTAACAGCGCGGAGGTCTAGCAGTGAGTCAGGGAGTCTTAGGAAAACCAGACTGGGGAGTGACGGACTGGACATGAAGATACTATCCCTCACTCTCGATGTTATGATCACCCCCATAACAATGCTATTCAATAAATCCTAGCTCTAGCTCAATTTCCTGAGGTATGGAAACAAGCCTTGGTGATGCCAGTGAACAAGAATGGTGATAAGGCTCTGGTGGACAACTACAGGCCAATATCTATCCTCTCCCCTCTATCCAAGCACTGGAAAAATCATGGCAAGTCAACTGACAGAATACCTAAACAAGTACAATCTGTTCTGCCCAAACCATCATGGTTTCAGGCAAAACACAGCACCACTACAGCTCTGTTGGAATACTCAGACTTTGCACACAAGGCTGGATGAAGGAAAATTGGTGGGGTCCATCTTCATTGACTCACCAAGCACTTTTAACACCAATGAAACCACCCACTACTGCTAGGCCAGCTCCAAAGATTGGGTGTAGCACCAAACACTCTAAATTGGTTCGATGACTACCTGACACACAGGAATCAGCGAGTCAAAATCGGGCAGATATTATCAGCTCCAAAGATGTACTCCTAGGAGTCCCTCAAGGATCAATCCTGGGCCCTACTTTTCAGCTTATTTGTAAATGAGCTACCCTTAGTCTCGACACTAAACTTATCTTATATGCAGATGATGCCGTGTTGCTAAGCAGCAGCACCTCTCATGTAGCCATACAATCTGAACTAGCGGACTCCTTCAATAAACTCGAGGACTGGTTCAGTAGACAAAACTGCTACTGAATTACAAGAAGACAAAGGCCATGCTTCATTCTAGCCCTCACCACAAGCATATACACTTTGCTCAAATCACTAATACGGTGGAGAGAAGATTGAGCAAGTACATGTATTCAAGTACCTAGGGGTCACCATTGATGACTCACTCACTTATACACACCACATTGACTCCCTTGTTAGAGTGGTTAACATAAAAATTGAGTCCTCTATAGACATAGAAATCCCTCACCCAGAAGCAATCTATACCTCTGTCTCCAGCTCCATTCTCTCTCTCACGATTGACTATGGGCTGGTGGTTTATGGTGCAGCCTCTGATACTGCACTCAAAAGGTCCAAATGGCACTGAATAAGGCATGTCACCACTCTGTCCAGCGGATAAATACACTCACACTTGTGCCTTGTAGTGAGTGTACAAACTGGCTCAACCTAAAGACAGGATCCAATCTGAGAACCTGTCTCCTGGCAAAGGGTCCCAGGTCACACCTGAAAATAGGCACTCATTGTCTAGTGTGCTTACCTGGTTAACAAAACAAACAAATAAATAAATAAAGAAAGAAACTCCTCGGTAAAACCCCACCCTGCATAGGAAACCTGCTTGGGGCCTCTCAATACCTCACCTCACCTCACCAGAGGAAAGAAGAATGGAGCACTGTCTATCCCATTCCCACACCTCTCTTGGCAGCACGCCGCTTACTGGGCCCCTACTGGTTAAATGAACTCCTAAGACTTTACAAACAGAGTATCTCAATACAAGGCGGGCCTCAAACAGCATCTCATGTCATCGTGAAGTGCATCTGCAGCACAGGAGTCACTTGATAATCTAGGCTTTCAACCTGGGTCCCACCCAAGTGGGGCTACCCAAAAGAACCCTGTCCCTTCCAGCCCAGCCTATAGCGCGTAAGCAAACAAGCTACCGTATCAGCTCTTATCTGTGCAGTTATGCCTCTCACATTTCCCCTCTCCACCCCCAACTAGACAAGTCATCTTGTGCTGCTCCACCACCCCCATTTGCACCCCCCTCCGCCCCTCCCACAGCCCCCTCTTCCCACCTCCGGGAGTAATTCAAACCCTTCCTTCGGGTTTATTTACAACTAACCCGCTACCATTGGAGTAATCTCTAACCATTTCTCAGACTTGTCAACTTTAGTCTAACAACTGGTCCTGGAAGTCGCTGCGGGTGGGGGGTGGGGGTGGGGAGGTGAGGGGATTAAAACAGTGCATTTAATCCTGTTACTAAAATCTTCTAGTTCTGTTATACTCTTTGTTCATAATTTGTCCAACTCTGATGTAATCTGCTCTTGTATGCCAATTGAGCAGGCTCTCTGTAACCACTGTATTGTGTATGTCCTACTTGTCCACCTTGATGTGCAACCTTTATAAAGAGCTCGCTCAAAGGTCTCTCGAAAGAATAAATAAGTAGCAGTTGGTACAGTATCATAGTACAAACCCCTTGTGATTCCTCCTGATCAGAACATTTACTTTCCTTGTACATACACTTGTTGGTCTTGAAAGCATGTCAGAAAATTCTTAGCCTTTATGTTGTGAATGGTTGTCCAAAGCAATTTCGCTGAACACATAATTCTGCCCTCCTCTAATATAGTGATGTTATTTATGCAACTGCTCCCAAATTACCTGTCTAAACTGGACTCCTTGTTTAGCTCATTTCCATGCTCCACAGCCATCACAGACCTATCACTTCGTCTCAATAGGATCGCCTGCACAGACCTTTACAGTCTCAGCATTGGAGTTTGTTTGGTTCCAAATACCTAGTTAAGTAAGCTGCAAAATTACTTAAATGAGTTGCTTGCCCCCATTACCAAGTTTGCCTAGCACATGTGCCCACAGCTTGGAAACCAGTTCCAAATCCCAATGAATAACTTTCCACACTCACGCACTCCAACCATCTTTTCTCTGCTGAACAGATCTTTGAAGTGCCTTTACCTCTGTTTGCACCTGTAAATGACATGCTTTCCAGATTCCTGTGGCATGCATCTTTATTTATATCCTTTATGATTACTGCTCCATCACCAGATCACTGGTTTATGTCTGCAGATATGCTCAATGTGTCATGCTGGTCTGTAATTTGTTTCTGTCATCTACCGCCTTGTTTCTCTTTCCCTTGCCACCCCTGGCTGCATCTGTCAGACACACCCACACATACACCCACACCCCCACACACATTCTTAGTGGTTCCTAAAATTTCATTTTTCTATACTGGAAAGGCATGTGAGCAATACTGCCTGTTTTCACAAGCATCCAGTGACAAGACATCAGTGCATACGTAAATTACATAGAAGTTCAGGGGTTAATTACTTTGGGTAAGCAGGACTGTACAGAAACTAATACAGAGGATAACAAAAATACTGATAATTTAATCCACATATTTGACAGGCAGATGTTAGAGAGAATATAGTGATGCTAAAGACTTTGGGTAGCCTTGATGTTGTCTCGGCTGTTGAGACTTACTGGTAATAAAACAGATTTCATTGCTGTTGCATTCATTAGTGCTGACGCAAGGATACCAGTCACTGCTGCCAAGCCAGGAGGTGCAGCCTATTCAGACTCAACAGCACATCTGCCAAGGGTGAGTCATACACTTGGGGACTGGGTGAAGAACTGGAGAATGCTCTCATCCCTGCAGAGTTCACTGTCGTTCACTCTCCAGGTCACAGGCGAAGGAAGTTTGGGGACTCAGATGACAGAAATCCATATCAAGGTCACCGACTGCCATTCCGTGCAGCCCAGCTGTCAGCCTTGCACCACAGAAAGAAGGACCAAATGAACTCAAACTTAAATCTAAGCCTTCCTCTCACCTGGAAATCGGTCACTAAAGGTCAGAGTAAATGGACACTGCATCATGTTGCTGTAGCTCAGTGACGGCATTCCCAGCTCAGAGCTACAAAGCTGTGGGTCAAGTCCTACAAAACTGGTTGAACTTATTCCTCAAGCTAACACTGAAATATAGTACTAGGAATGGGCTTGTTTCAGCTAAAGGTTTTACCCCAGCTCACTGCTGTCCACCTACTGCTGCCGCCACCCAGGTTGAAGTTAAAGGAATGTGTTTTATACTGATTATGTTTTGGTTTTAAATGTTGCTATAGTACTCTAGTAACCAGACTGCTAAATTAGATTTAACAAACAGTTTCAGCACAGTAATGATGTGTGCGCCCTACAGAGGCATCCATTTGATGGAAAAGGAAGTAGTTGTGTTGGATCATGTCCCTGCTACACCAGTCCAATCAATCAGCAATGAAAACTTAAGAGATCCAGCTGACAGGGATCCAGTTAAAACTGCTAAGTAAAGAAATACAAGTTACATACTCTTACTGTAACTGTTGATCTTTCAGAACACCTTCATTACTCATTACCGTGTATGGGTCTAGACCAAAGGCACTAGGACCCTGCTGGAGAAGAAACCTCAGTTCTGTTTGCAAGGAAAGAAACAATGTGGGTGAAGAGGGTATAAATATTTTCCTAGTCCAAAGAGATAGGGAAAGGAGACGGAAATATAAATAAAGAACAAATAATACCAGACTACCAATCTTTGCATAAAGGAAAAAAGGCACACTACGTGGCACAAAGAGTAGTGGGTATGAAACCAGAACCTCAAAATCACTAGCCAGACAGGAGATGGATAGCGATCTCTTAGGCAGCAGCCCTGAAGCATGTGGCTCTGGCAGAAAAGCAAGAGGTGATGCCTAGAATTGGGACCTCCTTGCAACTAAGATGTTACACTGTACCAAAGCAGGAATGACGATACAGACTCCTGGAAAACCAAATCCCATGCTACCTAATGAAGGACTGACTGAATAGCGTGTCAGAATATATAACCTTTTTTTTAATCAGGGAAAAATAGGAAGGAATCACAGGTTACGTAGAGCTGTAAGGCCACAGTCCAAAGGAGTCAAGATGTTTCATCTCCTAGGCAAAGCCTTAAGGTGTGAGCTAACAGCCCAGCTGGCAAAGAGAAGGGTTTACCAACTAAAAGGACAGTCTGGCATAGCCTGAAGAAAAAAATAAAATAAAATAAATCAGAACAGGACCTGCTTCTCCTGAAACAACAGTGATGAACCTTGTACAAGAGCTAGTGTCTGGGATGCAGTCCAGTGCACAGCACTTCTTCACAGACATGGCATCTGCAAGTGGAGTTAGACTGCATAGTGCCCCAAGGCATAGAGTGCATTCAGCAACTACTAGGGATACATCCCAGGAAGGGATATACCCCAAGGGAAGAGGAGGGCAAAATAAAAACGAGGAAGGAGCAATCTTCTCTTTTTGGATGGTACAAGGGCCTGAAAGAACCCTCACCTCAGTTTTGAGTTTTTTTTTTTTGTTGTTGAGTGTGTTGAACAGCAATGGGTCCATTTATTTTAAATAACTACTCCATAGGGAGTGAACCTGGGGAGATGCCATGGCACTAGATGGTGCCAGCCAGCACTATCAGGGTGCGCTGCCAAGAGGCACTGGCTCTGCTAGGCGGAGGATGGCGGGCAGCTATGGAAATCAATAGTTAAGATATTGTGAAAGATCAACAGCTACAGTCAGTGTCAGTGGCTCAACAGATACCACACTCGCCTCTGAGGATGGGAGATCAGAAGGCTGTAGGTTCTATCCCCACACCAAGCACTTTGGTTGAATCCCAATACTGACACTGTAGTGCAGCATGAGGGGTTTTGCACTGCTGAGGTGCTGTCTTTCGGAGGAGACATTAAACTGAGGTCCCATCTGACTGTTCTGGTGGTAGTTCAAGTGGATGTTAAAATCCATGGCACCTTTAGAAAAAGAGTAGTAATTTCCTTGGTGCCCTGGCCACATTTCCCCCATTCAGTAAAAGTACCACAAACAGCTTACAGATACCTCAGCCCTCTACCTAGGGGAAAACACCTGAGGGTGGGGCTCTTACAGGTGTGATGAGACCTGAGAATGGTCACGGCCAGGCAGGGGCTCCTGTGGCACAGGAGCAGGAGGGTTTCCTGACAGTTCCCACCAGACCCTACGGAGAAGAAATGAGCCCCCAGGAAGTGCAAGTTTGGCACCTTACACTGGGCTGTAGGTGCCAGTCAGGAAGTAAAGCCATGCCTGTCCACCTGATGAATACCTGCAGTTCTTGCTAAACTGGAGGTCAATGCACTGGTATTGTAGCATGCCCTTGACTGACACCCAGCTACCTCCAGGCTTTGAGCTGAAAGGCCAATGGCCTGCTTGACTCTCTTGCTCTCTAGCAGTACAGCTAAAAGTGTGCTAACTGCAACCACAGGCCATGGTTATAGGTCATTATATGTTCCTGGTGTGCAGAAATGCACACTAGGGTGTATACAAGGTAAAAGTGTTCCTATTAAGTGCATCCAGCTGAGCAGAATCCACCTCTGCAGATTGGTCACGCTTGAGGCATTGAGGTCTTGATGGGGTCTGCAGCACATCAATCCCAGAGGAGGAGTGAAGCACCTACCTCGGACCCTGCAGTTACAGGATACCGTATGAGGAGGTTCCTGAGGATGGCTGGATTAGAGAAGAACATATTCACACTGCCCTGGATGCCTCCTCAAGGCTCTAGACCATGAAGGAATGACAGCAGGATCAACGTTCAGGAACTCCAAAGAGTCACAATGACAGGGCTGCCAGATCACAGGTTATTGTGCATTCAAGTTGAGTGCCTGGAGCATCTCCACAATGAATTGCTGGTACAAAGCATACTCAACAGCCAAAGGCAGGTGGAGAGACATTTCATTGCCCTCAGAAAGGACACTGATGGGGATGAGGCGCAGACTCCAGTGACCACTGATGTCAGAGAAGGTGCCTGAACTGGGCCCTGTCAGACTTTCCTGTGCCAACTCTCAAGGACCAATAAAATCCTGTGTTGGTCCCATTCGTGACCCATCCAGGCCTATAGAGAGTTCAACCTTTCAAGAAACAGTGAACCCCTGCTAGGAGGGGTCAAAACTCATAGGCCTTGAGGGCCTCAGCCTGGACTGCAGATCTGCATGGGGACCTTGCTCAGGGAGGGCCTAGCAGATTTTCCTAAAGGATATCCTCCTACATCCAAGGAGTGATCGGACTGGTGCATATGGAGAACCGTCAGGTGAGGAGAGCAAAGCCATACAGTTTCCATAGGGTGACCCCAGTCCTCACTGGTGGCAATGACCAGCAGCTCAGACCTCGAGCTGGTGCAACCTCCAGCACCAGGCTCTGGATGGACCTCATCATCAGAGACTGGGTTGTCCCTGTCAATGTGTCTGGCACTGCCCTCCACACTACGCTCGGTGCCAGCTTAGATGTCACCTCCACAGCTATCACCATCCTCATCACCTGAGTCAGGGATGACATCAGGGACCTCACTGTTATCAGTGCCTCACCTGGAACTGAGCCCAGGACCAACATCATGGTCACTGCTGCCTCCATCACCATGTCAATGCTGTCACCTTCCTCTTTGTTGCTAGCAACATGATGGATGGTGACAACATTCAAACTAGTGACAACACAGACAACAACCCAGTGCTGGTCCCTCTCCTGACAACGCAAACAGGCGCTGGAAGGGGCCTAATGGTTTCACCGCAAATGGCGACAACAGCATGTCCAACATCAGAGGATGACAGGTGTCCATCCGTGTAGATTGAGCATGTAGCTGCAGCCTCGCCACTGGGGACGTCTGCTGCTTAGGGCAGGAAGACTGTGGATGGTTCACATCGACCACCCAGAAGGAGTTACGTGTCCACCAGACCCAACCACTGCAGGCTTCAGTGCCTTAGTGCAGTGAGGCTGAGAGAACTCTATAGTTCCAGGAACCAGAGATCATGGGAAGAGGCACAGGGAAATGCCTAGTGGCCTGATCTTGGAAGTACACATGTAATGTCTGCCTTTGAAGGTGGGGATCGGATCAATCCACTTCAATGCGCAGTTCTCTGGGGTGCAGCGGTCCATGGAGATGCAAGTCTGTACACATCCATATCATGCTCTGGTTCAGGACAGGCTGCACAGGTCTGATGCCAGTCTAGAACAGCCATTGTTTTCCCACAGGAAAATGGCACAATGTGCAGCTGTCAGACTTAATTTTGCCCATTTTCATCAGACTTCTGCACTGAAACGGCACTGCAACAATATTAAGATGGTGGTGACACAGTAGAAAATAGTGCCAATGGGTCTAACTAAGTGCTATGCTCCCACAATGTACATTTGATAGTGGAAGAACATAACTGAGGGCCTGTGAGGGAGCTGGCTATGGTTATTGGCTGGTGCACAGCACTAAATGCAGGATGCTTATACCCAGTAGCCGCCCCCTGACAAAAGCTTTGTTCCTGTAGGGTCCTAGTGCCTCTTGCCTAGATCCATACATGGAAATCAATGCTGACAATTGATTCTTGGAAGATCCATATTGTCTTTTAAACATTTGGCAAGAAAGTCAATCCAGTGCTTTCTGCAGTTTAACAGTACCCATGTTAACGGGTACCTAATTCTTCCCAGCCTCACTGCACACTGTTGTTGCTTGTGATGCCAGCAAGTCCAGATTATGACCAACACAGTGCCCTAGGCACATCAAAATGGAGAACTGAACCTCCTGAACTCTTTGCTAACAGGAGTCTTGCTGCAGATTCCATCACTCTCATAGATATGTCAAGCGAGAAGCATCTAAAATGCAGGAATTAACTTGTGAGGTAATGTGTCCTCTTCTGCTGTGACACTGTCTGTGTGGTGCCAGTGCACTACCAAGTCCTTCTCGACCTATGTACCGGATGTCCATCAGAGACTGTGTAAGGCAGGTGGGGAAGTAATTGTGCATGAGCTGAAAAGAGGAGCCTGCCAGCTCAGTGCTATCAGCTGGTGGTCCCCAACTCCTGCCTTATGATGCAAGTTTGATGGTGATAACTGTGGCTGGGAAGGAGAAGGAAGCCACTGTGAATGATGGAGCAAGGAAACTCCACAGTCAGAGCCAGACAGGACCGATGAAGCCAGGACATGAGTGTCCACATCATCAGCCAGCTGGAGTCAAAGCACAGGAATAAATCAGGAGCTCAGGGATGGTGACTGTTGCAAATGCAAATGGTGCACAAGACAGCAGCACTTAAGCTAGCAAAATATGCATGCTGGCAGTCTGGAACCTCTTCTTTTGGGTTCTACTTGGGCACCTCTCATGATTTTAGTATCCCTCCTACCCTCTGTAGTGTCCAAGGTATATGTGTCAAGGTTTCTCTGCCTTGCTCTGGCTCAAGAGGCCAGGACATCATTGAAAGGGGAATTATACATCCTTAGTGGTAATACTGGTTTTGTGTAGCCTCCATCCATGGGCAGTTAGATTGATTGAGCTGTCCTCACCGCAACTGGGACACAAGGGTGCGGAAGATGGTAAAAGCTGAGGCTGAGAATCAAAGGGTACTTGTGAGGGAACAAAGGGCACTTTTCTATACTAGCTTTGCTAACAGAAATAAAAAGTGATCGGCTACCACCCCTCGCCCCCGTTCCGGCACCTATGCTGGGACAGGCTGTAACAGTCAGAGAAGTCTTGGACAGACTCCTCAGTCCAGCCTTTTGTCCAAGTCTGTAAAAACATTGCTTAGGAAATAAAACAGTAGAAGTCAGCCAACAACAGGAAGGGCATATATGCAATATGGACAGAAGACACAGTAGGAATGTACAGTACTGAAAACTGGGAGGCCTGACTGCCTAATGATGGAGCCTACACACAACTGCAATTGGCGTCAGGAAACAATTCCATTTATTGGCTCTATAGCAGATCAGATGAATTGGGCCCTAATAAACAGTTCCTTGATGGGTCAGTGCTGTACCACCGAGCTCTGCATCCATCTGCTGAGAGCAGCATCCATGAGATGAGAATATCTAGGTGGTAATGCTTGATTTAATGTATTGCATTGACGCCCACATAGCAGCCTTACAGATATCCTCCAGGGAAACAGAGTTTGTTCGTGTAAGACGCTACCATAGCCCTACTGAAATGAGCTATCATCCAAGGAGGGGCAGACAGCACCCAGGAAGAGTATGCTAATCTGAAAGCTGAAACATTTTAACAGCTTGTTCAGCTAGGACAGACTCTTTCTTCCAAACCTAGGAGAAGAAAACAAGAGCCTGTCTGTGGAGTGGAATGACTTAGTATGTCTGAGGTAAACTTTGAAAGGTCTTAACATCCAATGAATGGAAATGTTCCTCCTGAGCATTCTAGGGTTCTGGCAAGAGAAGGCAAATCAATCTCCTGGCTTCTGTGGCAGTCTGAAACCACCTTACTAAGAACTTAGGGAACTGTTCTGAAGACCACCTTGTCTTGGTAGGAGAGACCAGCACAGCTCATTGTGCAAAGCTTGAATCTTTGTTAATCTTCGTCTGGCAGATGGCTACAAGTAAGAGCACATCAATGGACAGGTGCCATAGTAACATCTCATGGACAGGCTAAAGGCAGGGTCCATCAGTGATTTCAGGACCACATTTAGCTTCCAGAGAGGTGGAACTTATGTAATTCTGGGCGTACCTTCGACAAGCTATAGACCACAGTAACAGACCAAGGAGGGTTGTGGATATGGCCTACCTGAACTTTAGCAAGGCATTTGACACAGTTCCATAATAGACTAAATCAAGTTAGCCAGCCTGGGAGTGGGTTCCAGGGTGGTAGCCTGGGTAGCAAACTGGCTGCACAACAGGACACAGAAGGTAATAGTGAATGGAACACATTCGAAGAAAGGGGGTTACTAGTGGAGTACCACAAGGCTCTGTACTGGGTCCAGTCCTCTAACATCTTACAGGTGACACTGCAGAGGGTCTGGAGGAAAGGTATGCCTCTTTGCAGATGACACAAAGATCTGTAACAGAGTTGATACACAAGGAGGTGTAGAAAGGATGAGAAGGGACTTGGCAAGGTTGGAGGAATGGTCAGACATATGGCAACTTAGATTCAATGCAAAGAAGTGCAAAGTAATGCACCTGGGAAACAAAAATGCAGGAGAAGAGTACACAATAGCAGGGAGGTACTAACAACAACAAAATGGAAAGGTACTTGGGGGTATTCATAGCAGATGACCTAAAGGTGGGTAAGCAATGTAGGAAGTCAGTAAGGAGAGCCAGGGGATACTGGGATGCATAGGAAGGGGCATCACAAGTAGAAAAGGGAAGTGGTTGTTATCCCTCTGTACAGACAGTTGGTGAGACCCCATCTGGAATACTGTGTGCAGTTTGGAGACCCCATCTATGTAAGAACATAGACAGGATGGAAGCAATCCAGAGAAGGGCAACTAAAATGGTGCAGGGTCTGCATCAGAAATCATATGAAGAGAGACAGAGAGTTTAATATGTATACCCTTGATGAAAGGAGGATGGGGACATGATAGAAACTTTCAAGTACCTCAAGGGAATCAACAAAGTCAGGAGGGTAGCATCTTTCATAAAAGAGATGTGCAGAACAAGGGCACAATTTGAAAATAGAGGGCGGCTCAGGGTAATCTGAGGAATGTTTTTCACAGAGAGGTGGTGGATGCATCGAACTGCCTTCCTGGGGAGGTTGTTGGGTCTAAAACTGTGGGAAAATTCAAACATGCATGGGATAGACATAAGGCAATTGTAGTGGGGGTTGCAGAAGTAGGCTGTTGGTTAACTAGAATCTGCAGCTTATCCAATAGGAAGGAAATGGTCAGACTAGGTGGGCCAAGTGGTCCTTATCTGCCATCAAAGTCTATGTTTTATGTTTCTATGTAGCTTTGAGGAAGTGCATACCAGCTGGATGGAACCCCAGGGATTGTGACCCACACAACCATGAACATCCCAGAAGGCCACCACCTGCACCCTAAAAACCTGACTGACAACCTTGTCCAGGCCCTGCTCAGAAATTACAAGACACTGGGCAGAGATGGCTTGATCTAAAGAGGTGTACTGGGAATGGAATATATTCTAGACTTTTCTACAGGCAGTGTTTGTAGAGATTTTCTGGATTCTACCAAAGCCTGAATAACTCTTGCATGCAGTATCTTACCTTCATGGACTTCCTGTGCTCAGGAACAGGCTGAAAGTTCAAACTTGTCTGGATCTGGATGAAGAACTGGTCTGCTTGGAAGGGAGATCGTTAGTGCACTGCCAGAAGCATCAGTTCAGAGTACCATGATCATTGAGGACCAGCGGGCGCTATGAGAATCAGCATAGATGTTTCCCTCTGCAACTTTCTTGGACCTTTGGTATCATTGGCCATGGAGGAAAGCTTACAGAAGGTGTCCAGCCATGACAGGGATAGGGATGGGCACTCGATCCAGTGACTGGTTTTCCTAGTATCAGCTCAAGATCCTGGGGTTTTGATTTGAACCTAGTGGTCATGAGGTCCAGAACTGATATTTCCCATTTTTTGCAAATCAATTCAATGACTGAAGACTTCCTGCTCGTATTCCCACTCTCTTGGGTGCAGACCGATAGCTGAACAAGTTGGCTTGACAGTTTAGAGTCTATGCCAGGTGGACCTTTGTGTGTGTGTGTGTGTGTGTGTGTGTATATATATGTATATGAGAAGTGAATGTGTTCCTCTCTGTCCAACAAAGTAACTAAGCCATAATGCCATTATTGCTCTGCCTTTCTGCCTCTTTGCCATCTGAGGTATGCTACAGTCATTGCATGGTCAACCTAATCAGAACCTGCAGTCTGCCTCTGAAAGTGAACAGAACCTTGAACACCACTTTCATCTTGAGAATATTGATGAGAATTTCCTTTCCACTAAGCTCCATGTCCCTTGAGTCAATTGTGTGCCTAGCATTGTTCAAAGTTTGACAGACTGGCATCTAAAATGAAGGTTAACAGCTCGATGTCCCGTATCGTCACTCCCAGAATTAAATTCACCTGCACCGCACTATCTACCGTTTGAAGTATGATATTACCAAGGTGACCAAAGGCTTACTGATCAAGAGAAACTTTCTCTGCAGGTCCTACTGTTGTAACAGATGAAGATGAAATAAGCGAGAGTGCA
This sequence comes from Neoceratodus forsteri, assembly GCA_016271365.2. NCBI lineage: Eukaryota > Metazoa > Chordata > Ceratodontiformes > Ceratodontidae > Neoceratodus > Neoceratodus forsteri. The sequence continues at coordinate 1,066,838,973 of CM057450.1, read as the reverse complement.
GCCTGGATCACTGCACCAGGTCTATGCATGTGATACATCAGACCCAGGACATGAAGCTTTCCCTTGCGGTCACAGCAGGTCCGTGTCTGATCCTATCACAAGATAGCGAGTGTGTGGACTCTGTCATGAGGGATACTATGGCCTTGCTGTGTTGAACACTGCCCCTATGTGCTGTATGTGCCGCATCTGCAAGGTAATGCAGTGTGCTCTTCTCATGGTTTATTATCCAGCCATGTTACTGCAATGATCTGTTGACCTCTGAAATTGCATCTTGTGCTGCAGTCCAAGACTTCCTGATGAACCAATCATCCAAATCTGGATTGATGTGTATACCTTTCTTTCAGTGGTGAGCTGCAGGCATTGTCATGACCACTGTGAACACCCTTGGCTGGGTGGACAATCTGAACTGTATTTCCAACTACTGAAAATGCTGACATTGAACACAGATGTGAAGAAACTGGCAATGTGACTGATGAATTGGAATATGCTGATTTTCATATTGAGGGTCAAATATGCCAAGAAATCCCTGGATGCACTATCGCTGTGGTGGATTTTAGCATTTCCATTTTGAAGTAGACTGAGTTGATTCTTCTGTCAAACCATTTGAGATCTAGGAATGCTAACAACCAGTCTTTGGTATAATAAAGGAGACAGTGTATAGGCCTACATCCCGTTGCTGTTGGGGACTGGATGGATTCCCTGATGTCTCTGAGATAGCTGATAATGGCATGTATCGCTTGAACCGTGGTCAGATCATTAGATACTGGTAATTACAGGAAGAAGTCTCAACATGAGGGTTCCAAAACTTTAAATATCCATTATGGACAACATCCAACACCCAATAGTATTTAGAAGTGTTTGCCCACTTGCAAGTCTACAACATTAGCCTCACCTCTAGTGGGTGCTGTGAATCAGTAGTATGCACTTTAGGATACAGGTTCCACAATTCAGCATCTTTGCCATCAATTTTGTAGGTTTTGCAGAACACAATTCTGATGTTTGTGTGTGTCCATTCCAAGGCTATAATATGCTTTATCAAGTCATGTACCAGAGAAACTTTTATTCTTTCTGACTAAACTCCTTAAAGGATCTGCTTTCTGGTTTTCTGCTGTGACTCATCCTTCAGATCCAAGGTGCTGCAGGTCTGCTTCATTAGTGTAAACAGGTGCTCTCAGTTCATGGCTCTGACTGAACCATCCCATCATAATATTTGTCTGAGGATAAATACTCTCAGTCCTCTGATCTGTGATGGGATTCAATTTCATAGGATGGCACTGGAGAAACCTCATGTGAGAGTATATTTGCTCTGGGCCATGGTCTCATTAAATTCTCTGACAACCTGTGAGATGCTAAGGGAACCTGCAGAGCTATCATCCTCTTTGGAGAATGTGGCATGTTCATAGCCTCAGTGAGGACATTCACAGCCTGGATGAGCATGCAATAGTGGCTTGCAGCTCCCATGCATCAGCTCACAATGAAGGAGTGCTGAAAATGAGAATGTCCTTTGCATGATGATTACTTCAGTTTTAGAGTGAGGTCGTCCTGGCTCTGCCACTTCTATAATGGAACTGGAGGAGCTTTGTGCTTTCTTCACTTTAGAGGACAAGCCTTGTAGCGGAATAGGCAATAGCAGCCAGCCACAGTTGACTGGAGACTGGCTTGGCATTTTCCCCACTTGGGGTGTTGAGGAGGCTTTAGCTACTGTCTTCGTAGAACTGCTTGGAGATTCCATCATGCAGGAATTATAGGCCAGATAGCTTGCTTTCAGCAACTCTGAAATCCTTGCAGCTCTTCATAGTTGGCACCAAAGACCAGTAGTACATAAGCCAAAAGAAAATCACAACCACGTTTTGCACTTAAAAGGCTTCCAAAATGGCCACAATGCTCAACTATGTATGTGTGGACTATAGCAAGATGACCACTGCTCTATATCTGCATGTTCTACCTGTACTAAGACAGTGCAGCAAACTCCACTGATAATGCACAATTTAAACAAACATCCAGCAAACAATAATGAGAGCTCCCTGGTGAATAGGCAGTGCATATTCAGAGCGTCCGGAGTGTTACTAGCTGCTGGATGTTTGTATAAATATTTTTGTATTTTGCATTATCTGTGGAGTGTGCCATTTTGTGCTGTGTGTGCTAGTATTCACTTTGTTACAGCAACACATCCTACGGTTTGGATACGCTTAGCGCATGGTATCTTGTATTTGCTTCTGTACTAAGATGGTCACTGCTGTATTCTATGCCGAATTTGGCCTCCCAAGATGGAGCCTTTGTTCCTGAGAGAATGACAGGTGGGAACCCAATAAGGAACATGCTGTAGTCTCCATGATCTTCAAGGTCCAACAATCACCACCTTATCTAAACTATCTTGCTCCAGCCTTGAATGCAGTGGGGTAGGAAATAGGTGGCCCTTACCAGGCACTGCAGGAGGATGGGAATATAGCAACCCTAGGGTTCCAGTCCTGCTGTCCTAGCCCAGAGGAAGACATCATGAAAGAAATCTTTGAAAATCCACTTTGTGGTGTTTCAGAATGGAGAATCCACACTAAGTTTGGTTAGAAGTTGCTGAAGAGTAATGAGAAAGCACAGCCAGAAACATAGAAGCTGTTGGCAGAAAAAGGCCCTGCAGCCCATCACCTCACTAGTGGGAAAAACAAAAATCCTGCAGAGATGTCTAACAGCTAGGACAGGCATATACAGTTAGAGCTCCACACTCCAGGAAAATGATGCAAGCTGAGTCGAATATCCGTCACCTCATTGGTTTACTGCTACATTACTTTCATAGGTACAGTGTTGCTACAGTCCATAGACACTCACGTATCATGGTGGGCAAGACACTGAAAAAGTGGCGAAGCTCAATAAGAGGCGAAGTGCTGGGCCTTTAGGCCACATACATGCCATTTATTTTCTAGCTGGGTCTAAACACCATATTTACATGGCTTTTGTTAAGCTGACTATCTTCTTATCTGTCACGATGCTCATTATGGTGTCACTGTGCCTATGAAAGTAAACTGGCAATGAACAAGCGTGGTGACTGCATGAGCCTTGGCCCTCAAACCTCGGGCAGCCCGGCAGGAACTCCTGTTTGCAGAGAGGATCTCCCTTTTTAAGAACTTGTGAGCAGGAGTAAGGGTTCAGAAGACTTCCAGCCTTCCTTTTCCAAGTGGGAAGGTGGATTCTATAGTTCGAGTTCCCTTGACTCTCACTACTTTCAGTATTTGAATCCCACCACAGTCACTGGCTACACCTTGCCCAAGTAGTTTTTATATGATAGCTGAGCGGTTCTGTCTTGTCAAGGCACACAGTCTTTTCAAAACCCTTCTTTTAAAATGTTAAATCACACACCAAACCCCAGGCAGAGCTGATTAGAAAATCATAAAAGTTTACTTAAAATAAAAGCAATACAAAAATTCTACAGTCTGGAAGAACTCAAATTCAGACAATAACACAAGTAAAACTGGATGGTTTACAGAAAACAATAGATACTGTATTGTAAACTATACCTTGTTTTGATGGTAAAATTCAAACAAGATTTTAAATGTTCATGGAGATAACAGTTCATTAGGCAGAAGAGTTTGTAGCAAAGTCCTTGATCTAAGTCATTGATGTCCTTTAAAAGGATCCAAGTGCTCCTTGGTGTAAGTCTTGGTTTCCAAAATTCTGACTTAAAATCTGAATTTTCTGTTTACTCTGTGAACAGTCAAACTCCCACACACAGGTCTGGTTTGAGAGGTTTTCCAGGCCTACATATACTTCTGGTCTACAAGTATATGCCAGCTGGACTGACTATCTGCTTTCCAACTTAAACACTATTCAACTGCTCAGAGTTCAAAATGTGGGTCTTATAATATACCTGATGGTCATGTCTAGGACACACCCACCTTTGTTTGTCCCTCTGGGGTGGGGGTTAATGGTTCCCAGGCAATACAGATATCAGGGTGCAACAGTTTGCCTTTTTCCTTTAGATGTCACTGTGGTTTCATGTCAACTGATCGCATCGGGTCCATGCATTGGCTTGACCCCTGACCCCAAGGTCATTACTGTCACAAATGCACTCAGCAGGTCAGGCCCTCTGTTCCCCAGTGCCAACCTCCGAGCGCAGTAATGTGAACGAGGTAACAGACAGGTAACCCTCCTGTCTGCTTGTGGAGTCTGAATCACCTTTAGTCTCAAGTTCTGGGGATTCAAACTGTAGACCTTATGCTGGGCGTACTCAATGTACAGGCACATATTCGTACCCTCTTTGGGGACTTGACGGTACAATCTTATGCCAGGGTACCTACCCAGGCTTCCAAAATGAACCTAAAAACTCTATAAAAGACCTTAGGTATATTCTTACCTTTTCTCAGTTTAGTAACACCATCACGCTTTTGAACAGTTTTGTCAGTCTTAACCCTCTATACATCACATGCAAAAGAACTAGAGAAACCAGGCAGTCTTTCAAATAACATATTTACTAGAAATGGATACAAATATGACAAAATGTAAACACAGAACACTATGTCAAAAACCATACAATCACTTAAAAGAAATCAAAACTACAAATTCCTACCAACATACAGTTAGATACTTTTCTATCTGATGTATTACCTCTAAGTACTTATCAGAGTTGTGTGTTTCTCTCTCCCAAGATGGACTATAACAGCTCAGACACAGTATAGTTTAAACTCGTCTCCCACACCCCTTAGATGGTCATCTACCTCCTCCTTGTTGAATATAAAAATATACTAACATACTAAAATGCCAGCAGAATAGGCTACGGTCTTTCGAGTCTGCTCAATTGGTCAGCCCCACCTCAGTGCTGACCTTGCTGCTCCTAGCCTTCTCCTTCCCAGTTCGGATATTCTTGCTGCATTGGGTCTTGCTTCCAGAACCCTTCCTGTACCTGTCCCACCCCTCTTGAACCACTCCACCGTCTCTGCCTCCACCAGCCCCCTGGGCAGTGCATTCCATGGCTCCACCACCCTCTCAGTGAAGTGGCACCTCCTCCTTTCTCCCAGAATCTTCCCCTCCAGCTTCCACCCATGCCTTCTAGTAGCCCCTCCTCCCTTCCTTTGAGCTCCCTGCTATTTCTCCCTATTTACCTCTTCATGTACCTGAAGACCTCTATCATGTCCCCACAGTCCCTTCTCTCTTCCAATGTGTACATATTTAGCTCTTGAGCCTCTCCTCATAGGTCCTGTCCCCAAGCCCCAAATAATTTTGGTTGCCTCCTCTGGACCCTCTCCAGGAGTTTAATGTCCCTCTTTAAGTGTGGCCTCCAAAACTGCATGCAGTACTCAGGTGTGGCCTCACCAAGCAGTTATACAGAGGAGTATCACTTCCCTCCTTCTGGAGTGATCCCTAGCGATGCATCCCAGCATCTTGTTGGCCTTGGCTGCTGCCCTCCTACAAGTCTCCGAGTTGTTCATCTTGACATCCACCACCACCACCAACAGGTCCCTCTCAGCCATTGAGACTTGTAGCATTCCCAGGGTGTACACTTGGCCTGGGTTTCTGGCCCCAGGTGGGTGCCTTGCATTTCCCGCATTGAACCTCAGCTTCCACTTTCTAGACCATCTTTCCAGAGCCTCTAGGTCCCCTGAGGGCCACCTCCCCTCCTCCCCATCCACCACTGCCCCAGTTTTGCGTCATCCACAAAGAGACTCATCTCACACCTGATTCCTGTCCTAATGTCAGAGGCGTGGGCGTTGAACAGGAGGGGCCAAGGACTGATCCCTGTGGGACCCACTAATGACCTCCTTGGGGTTGAAACTATCCGCCAACTCACGACCCTCTGGGTCCGGTCCTGGAGCCAACTGCCTATCCATCCGATCACCTGGTTCCCACCCTCATTTCACATATACAAACAGGATGTCCTATCAGGAGGTATATTAAATAAGGCGACACCAGCAAAAGCTCATTTCCCAAATAAGACTCCTTAATTAACATTTTCCTTTGATCTTGAGCAGTTCCTATTCCCAAGGCATATCAAAGTTTTATAACTTTAGCACTATGCTGGTATAGCGTGTTTTTCCTATAGGTATAATAAAACTTTATGAGCCCTATATCCTGGCAGCTAGGTCAGCTCTAATTAAAACAGAAAAACAGGAAACCCTTAAGTCTCTCTGGTCTTTTAATTACCTCCTGGTTTCAGGTCACTTGACTGTAACTGAAACCTGGAAGGCGCACCATGGCACAGCTGCCTTATGTGAGAGAATCACACTACATTTTCATATTAGAAATATCATAGAACAATCATAACCAGCTGGCCAAACATCACAATTACATTACCTTTTTCTATCATGGAAAGCCGCAGTGGGATATTTTGCCTTCCTGAGGGATATACCATATCCCTTATCTTAAATATCCATGCTAGCCTTTACAGAAACAAGTCATTTTGTAGTTACCTGTTAAAGGGACAGTGTCTTTATTCTAAAGTACTTTATACCATATACAATATGAACCCATATAAATGGATCTAGGCCTATCATGCAACAGGGACAGAGATCTGACTCAGCTTAATATCATTTTCCTTGCGTGTGGAGCATCTCTGACTTTGAAAACTATTAAGGGTTAGCTGCCCTCTGCCCAGAAAACCCACACTGCACTCTGAGACATGGCTCTGACTTGTGGTTGTGAGGACAAGCTGTAAAAGACAGAGGAGGTATTGAGGGTATGTCTAAAATTCTCTCAGACTGTTACAATGTGTCCCAGTACATAGGGAGAACAGTCCAGTCCATTGGACTGCCCATAGATACAGACATAGAAACATAGAAGTTGAAGGTAGATAAGGACTGCAAGGCCCATCAATCTGCCCATTTCTTTTCTACCTGATAAATGTTCAATCGGCCTTTGCTCTGTCAATAGCCTATCTATTCCATACTCATCTGTATTGCTCCCTTATGCCTATCCCATGTCTGTTTCAAGCCCTGCACTGTATTCATATTCACCACTTCCTGAAGTATGCTGTTCCATGCATTCACCACCCTTTCTGTGAAAAGAACTTCCTCACATTACCCTTAATCAGCCTCTCTCTAATCTCATGCTGTGTCCTCCTGTCCTGCTATTTTCTTATATTGAAACATGTTAGACTCTTTCACCTTGTTAATGCCTTAAGGTGTTTGAATGTTTCGATCATAACACCTCACTCCCTCCTTTGCTCTAGGGTATACATATTGAGCTCTGTTAATCTGTCCTCATATTTTCTGATGCAGTCCCTGCGCCATTTTAGTTGCCCTTCTCTGGACTGCCTCAATTTGGTTAATGTCCTTGTGGGCGTGGCCTCCAGTACTGTATGCAGTACTCCAGATGAGGACCCAACCAGTGTGTCTTGTAAAGAGGATTAGTACCTCCTCTTCTAACTTGTGATACCCTACTAATACACCCTAACATCCCCTAGCCTTACCTACTGCTTTAGTGGTCTGCTGGATGATTTCAGGTCATCGGTGAAGATGATGCCCAAGTCTCTTTCTTCCTTTGTGACTGCAGCAACTCCCTTCCTAGCCAATAGGTGGCTTCGGGTTTCTCTTCCCTATGTGCATGATCTTGCACTTCTTTGCATTACACCCCAGTTGTCATTCTTCCTACCATTTTGCTAGTTTATCAGATCTCTTCTCATTCTGCCCACCACATCTGGATCATCTACTCTGTTGCAGATCTTGGTGTCATCTGCAAACAGGCGAAGCTACCCTCCAGTCCATCTGCAATGTCACTGATGAAGATATTGAAGAGGACTGGCCCCGAGACTGATCCTGAGGTGCCCCACTTGTGACTTGCATCTCTTCTGACTGTATACTGTTTACCACCACTCTCTGTTTCTGCCCAGCTGACCAACTTCTGACCCCTAAGGCCTACCAACTTATTAATCAATCTTCTCGTGGAACAGTATGCGAAAGCTTTGCTGAAGTCAAGGTAGCGACATCAACTGCTCCCCCGGTCCACCACTCTGGTTACCCAGTCAAAGAAATCTATGAGATTAGTTTGACAGGACCTTGCTTTTGTAAACCCATGCTGTCTTGGATCCTGTGCTCCTATGGATTCCAGGTGTTGCACTATCCTTTCCTTTCCAAGGAAAGGTATGCCTCTTGCAGATGACACAAAGATCTGTAACAGAATTGATACACAAGGCGGGGTAGAAAAGGATAAGACGGGACTAGCAATGTTGGAGGAATGGTTAGATGTATGGCAACTTAGATTCAATAAAAGAGTGCAAAAGTAATGCACCTGGAGCAAAAACCCAGGAGAAGAGTACACAATGGCAGGAGGTACTAACAACAATAATAATGGAAAGGGACCTGGGGTAATATCAGATGACCTAAAGGTGGGTAAGCAATGTGAAAAGTCAGTAAGGAGAGCTGGGGGATACTGGGATGCATAGGGAGGGAATCACAAGTAGAAAAGGGAAGTGGTTATCCCTCTGTACAGACAGTTGGTGAGACCCCATCTGAGTACTGCAGTGAGTTTTGGAGACCCTATCTACGCAAGGACATAGACAGGATGGAAGCAGTCCAGAGGAGGGCAACTAAATGGTGCAGGGTCTGCATCAGAAACCACATGAAGAGACTGGAGAGACAGAGAGCTTAATATGTATACCCTTGATAAAAGCAGGGACATGATAGAAACTTTCAAGTACCTCAAGGGAATCAACAAAGTCCAGGAGGGTAGCATCTTTCAGAAGAGATGTGCAAGAACAAGGGCACAATTTAAAGATAGTGGGGGCGACTCTGGGATAATGTGAGAAATTCTCTTTCACAGAGAGAAGTGGTGGGCGCATGGAACCGCCTTCCTGGGGAGGTTGTGGGGTCTAAAACAGTGGGTGAATCCAAACATGCATGGGACAGACATAAGGCAATTACAGTGGAGGGTTGCAGAAGTAGGCTGTTGGTTAACTAGAACCTGCAGCCTATCCAATAGAAGAGGAAATGGGCTGACTGGGTGGGCCAAGTGGTCATATCTGCCATCAAAGTCTATGTTTCTAAGGAGTGTCTTTTAATCTTGCCCACTACTGAGGTAAGACTGACTGGTCTGTAGTTCCCTGCCTCCTCCTGCTACCACTCTTGTGGAGCCGGGATCACATGAGCCCTTCTCCGGTCTTCTGGAACCTCTCCTGTACTCAGAGACTCACTAAACAGTTCTGATAAGGCAGAGGCAAACACCCATTTGTTAACAAAATGAACATCTACACATCAGTATAAACCAGGTGTGGAGAAATGATGCTACAGTTTAAATCTGCAACCACACGAATCAGGAAGTAGTGTGCTCTGTTGGTAACAGGAGTCCGGTGCCAGGCAGAAGCTAATACACTCCCTGAACTGTTAAAAGTACACCAAAGGCAGCACTCGAGGTTAGACCACCAGTCTGTGCTGAATTGAAACCACTGGAGGCTGAAATGGGAGCCAATGATTTATTCATGGTTGCAACAGACATGATAGGCACAAGGGATTTAGGTACTAAATCCATACGACTATTTTCCGACATTTGAAATCCGCCCTCTAATTCCCAAAAATGAATTGCCTGAGCCGATATTCCCATTAGTGAAATTCCTGACACAATTCAAAATCTCTCAAAAGAAAAATCTCTTAAGTGTTTTAACCATAGGAACTTGCGATGGCTGGGTTAAGGGCACAGTGGTGTTTAGGATGCTGCAGTTAAAATCCTTCCCTCCTCCTGTTCTATTGCTATCAGCGTTGGTACCACCTTCTCTTGTTGTACTGTCTGTCTCAGTGATATGTGAAATGATCTTAAATTGCTTGTCCCAGTTCTTGTTTCCTCCACCTCTATATGGGTAATGTATTGATTATGCAGTACCAGCGGGTCTACCTACACAGATTTCCCTCTTTTCACAAAGATAGCACATGGGGCTAAATCAATAAAAGGAAATGTAGAAAAAAAATAGAAATCCGTTCTTGATTTGTGTTTTTTTTTTTTTTAACATACAGATGTCTAAATGTTTTACTGGGCCAGGAGTAGAAGAGGGGGCAAGTCAGGAGACAGTTCATTATGAATGCGCTGCACATGCAGCGTACTAGCACTACTAATTTAAAAGAAAAGCTTTTCTATTATTTCTGTGGCAAAAGTGGCAGAGTGTTGCCCCTCAGTATGTAGGGTGTCATTGTGATTTGTGTTTAATGTCCACTAGTGCGTGGGTATACGACATGGCTTTTTATTTTCAATGGGATTTTAGCAATTTCGGCTTTTTGGTCTCGGGATTTTTGTCGTGAGCAATCGGTCGGCGGGGAATTAGTCAGGGATACCGGTTCAAGTGACCAAATGAGCTGCAAGACACCGGACGCTTCAACCATAGTCTTCATCAGGGTGTGGAGTCTTGATGGCAGGAATCCTCTTAAATACCACTTGAGAGTGAGCAAATGATTTTAACATGATTTTAACACTAATCCAGAACTATTTTCACTTGGTTCTATATAGCCCAATGACTCAACACGGTGACACCTTAAATCTTCTGAGACACACTGGTGTTTCTTATGGCCCTATGACACTGTTGTGAACATTATTTCTGAATACACACGGTTTCTGATTTAAAGTGTGCACTGCTATTCTTTACTAATGATTCCTTCTTTTTCTATCATTTTCAGCTCAGTGTGCCAGTTTGGATAGCAGATATATTTATTTGTTAACTGGGTAGGTACACTGATCGAATGGACCATTTTCAGTGCGAGCCAGGCCATACAGATGGCACATACAAAAGGTAGTCACACATTACAGTTTCAGTTACATAGGTCGGGTACAGTAAGATACAGGGTAGAGTACAGTTACAGATAAAGGCACATTTACATACTTATCTGTTATAACAGGCAGTGCCTGTGAAGCAGTACAAGAGGCAACAAGCAATACAAGTTCCCTCTTCCAAACACAGAATGGATGTACTTATGTATTTTGGGTGATCACAGCTCTACTGGGAAGCCAGTTCTTGCTCATCTCTTCTTTTGTTGGTGCTCTCTGCATTAGTGTTAAAATTATGTTAAAATCATTTTATTTACCAGCTTGGATACTTACAGTAAGTAGGAACCTTGTCCAGTATATGAAATACTGCAGTTGTATGTGATTATTATGGTAAATTTGACCATTTCTTAACGTGGCTGTTTGTAATTAACATGGTGTCTTTGTGACATTTCATTGTATGTGTTCTTTTTCTACATTCACAAACATTAAATTGTAAACAGTAAACCAATCCGATTGTCACGGTGCTCGCTCTCAAGTGGTATTTAAAGGGAATTTCTGCCATCAAAACTCTGCACCCTGATGAAGGCTATAGTAAAAGCATCAGTGCTTCTTGTAGCTTCAGTTGCTAACCTGAACCTTGTGCTCATCACGACTGTTGCTACCACGAATAAATCATTCGGTTTGCATTTGAGCCTCCAGTGGTTTCGTTCAGCACAGACTAGTGTTCTAACCCTGAGTGCCCAGCTTCTTGTGGCATACTTTAAATCCACAACCACTACTAATAAGATTCTGCTGGAAATCAAGCCTTGACATCCTTTATATTTTTAATTATTCTTTATACTCTTCCCAGCCGACAGCCCTATCAGCTTCAGTCTCCCAGTCCTGTGACCCGCGTTCCCTACATATCATAATTACAAGCTTGTCTGCAATTGTTTTCGATATGGCTGTTCACCAAGTTGTGAAAATGTCCTTATTATAGACCACACAACACTACCTGAAATGCTAAAGTGTTACTCAGGTGCCTTGTTTAGAATATCCCCATAGCAGTCACATCCAAAGTTTGCTCTTGCATTTTGGTTGTGCACAGAATGGTACAGTGGAGCCACTTAAATACCTGCTCATAGACTAGACCTGTTGAATGAATACTTTTGCTGTGCACATGATACAGATTCATTGGTGTGTTTTAGGTATAGGGATGCCCTCTGAAATGAACAATAAAGGGTAATCCTGTTAAATAAAAGAGCTATGTCAGAAAGGCAGAAAATAATGGGCTTCAGATCTGTCAAAGAACCGACCTGTTAAATCAATAACTTTGCTGTGCACCAATTTCTGTGAATGTTTATAGTTAAGAAATTCTCAAATGTGTATCTGATAAAGAATAATCCTAATAAATTAATACAGTTGACCAGTGTTTAGGCTATGCATTTAACAGGGCTCCACTGTATACTGCACCTAATTACAGGGTTTTAAATAATTAACAGTTTTTTCTTGGGACAATGCTAACTGTACAGAAAGTATTTATATAGGTTTTCTAGAAGTGTTATGTTTGTTAAACACAATGAGGCAAGTGCTATGCATTTTCACAATGTTTAGCACTTTATGAACAAAATGCTAATTCATTTTGGAGTTAAATAAAACCCTGAATTATGGGTACTGGCTCTGAGAAGAGAAAACAGTAGTCAACTAGGAGGATTCAGCAGACCTGCCCGATCCTCCCAGGCACACAATTACAACCAATGCAACCTAATGATCCCCCATGTCTTATCCCACAGAGATTCATAGATGCTGTCGGCAGATGAGAACTGCTTAGCCCACCTAGTCTGCCCTTATATTCCCCTGACAGTGCTGCCTTATCCATGTGTTTATCCTATGTATTCTTGAGAATTCCTCGGATCTCAAGTTCCTTCTAAATCCCCTCCACAGTCTGCCCTGGTAATAGTCACCGTAATCTCACCATCTAAGATTTTCGTTCTGTTATTTCTGTTATTCTGTGCTGGCCACCCTCTTCGTGAAGATTTACCAGCACCCTTCTCTAATTACTGTCTTTTACCAACAGAAAAACACATCCTGGATTAAACAGAGTCAGTACCTTTTGGTTCTGCGGCAATTGTTCATGACTGTGTGCGAAATGTTCAAGCGCATAGACACTGCACTGTCTGCATGTACAGGCCCTGCACTACTAGTATCTTGGGGTCTGCAAGTAATGAACAGTACTTTCAGAATACCATGAAATGCACTGTTCATATTCAGATATGAAAACGAATGGTGGCACTATTTATGCATATTCCCATTCACTAAATACCATTTAAAAAAGAAATAAACAGCTCCATCCTCCTCCACTGCTCAAGTCCTTAAATTCAAGTGCTCATCCTCCACCCTCTGTTAGAAACCAAGCCCACCCTCCTCCCCACTCCCCAGTACCCACAATTTTATATTTAAGTAGTAAAATTCCCGATGGGCAACCAACACAACCCCCACCTCCATGGTCTACCACTAAGAGCTTGTTTGCCCTAAAAGAAATTTCAGGTGATCAGCTGGTTTCACTATAAATCATGAAGTGCAGGAGTACTTTCATTCTGCAGAAGGTGGCCTGCCATGGAGGAGTGGGTTTAGTGCAGGTCGCTTTCTTGTGATTGGGAGATGGCTAATTGGAAGCGAACATTTAATTCAAGAATTAGGTATGGGAGGGTGATCAGGTCAGAGGGTGCTGCAAGGGTGGTGGAAATTACTTGTCTTATGGTGCAGACAAGCACTTAGATGGCAACTGGCTGTAGGAAGCGAGTGGGTTCTGCCAGTTGCCCATCATCAGGAGTTTTAACGTTTAACTACTTAAATATAGAACTGTGGGTGTTGCAGAGACAGGAGGGTGAGATTGGGTTTCTAACAGATGGTGGGGATGGGGGCTTGAATTTAAGGATTTGGGCTACACCCTAAGGAGGGTGAGAGGCTGTTTTTTTTAATCATATTCTCTGAACATGAAAATGACTACCCAAATATCTGGTGCCCAAGTATAATATTCAGACCAAATATTTGAAATAAGGTATTTGCCAAGCCGTAGTAGCAACTAGCTTTGTAAAGCAGGAATGACTTCCCAATTATAAGCACTAAACATATTTTAAAACTGTAAGAAAAATAACGTACAATTTATTAAAAGGTAGTGCTTCACAGAAACTCCTTGCCAGGTCCACAGCATAATTTTTATTTATTTATTCAAATGTTTGTATTGGAAGGCACAGATCAATGGCTCATTTCCATGCCAATGGGGATGTAAATGAGAGTAAATGCTAATTACAAAGTTAAATAGGTAATAGGCATATAAACATGCAAACAAATAAATGAAACAGCACATATCAAACAGCAAGTACAATATATTAACATGAGACAGGCAGCAGCAATATAAAGTGGCAGAAGCAGTTATAAAAATTGAAGAGTTGTGCAGTGGAGGGTAACTGTTATAGTCTCAGGCCCACATTTTCAAAGGAGATGCATGGTGCAAAGTAGAGATGTGCTGCCCATCTCAAAATAAATCGCCTCCATCTCAAAAATGCACCAAAGTGCAATATTAGAAAGACAGAGATCATGCGCATCTCTGGATACCTCATCATGTGGAAATAATGCATGTAAAGCGCAAAATAAGGCGCTCCATGAATATGCTGCACATCCCTATATTCAGCCAAAATGTGCTGCGCATCTAGGAAATGAGCCGCCAAAGTTAGGCATACAAAGGGTAGCCTAAATCAGCCAGCCACCCACCCACAGGCAGGCCGCAGAACTGCAGGCAGGCCATCCTGAGAGGCGCCCTTGGAGGTGCACAAGAACATGCTCCAGGCACCCAACACACAGCAGTCATGCCAGGATAGATGAACCCTTAACCACAGGTGCCATGTCACCACCGACACCATCCAGGGGCAACAACCCACACTGCACCCTGGATGTAGACACCAACAGCTACATGCCAGTGCTGTTGTGCCCCAGGCACACCAGCAGGGTGGACAGCCACAATGCAGCATGTGTACCAAGGGCCTTGGCCAGCACCCATGAGGCCTGCAGGATGCCAACCAGTGGTGGCATGCACCCAGGGTGGCATCTGTGGCAATAATGCCTAGGTTGTCTGGTGGTACTAATGTCCACATGGCATGGGCTAGGGACTGACCAGTGGCACACACACACACACACACACACACACACACACACACAGTGGTACACCATGGGTGCACACAGATGGGACCCACCCACCCAGGTACCTGGTCACTGTCTGCACACCGTCATCCCTTGCAGTGCCCTCAGGTACCTCCCATACTAAGGTGTGTGGGGCACTGCAGGTGACTGTACACGCATATGGAGCTGGTGTGTCACATGCATGTGGTATCCTGGTCAGTCTGTGTCACTCTGTGCCTGCCCTGTTGCATGTCCAGGTGGCCCCTGTGGCCACTGTTCAGGTGGGCCCCTGTCCCCTGTCTGACCCTGTATATGGCTATGGGGTGTAGCACTGTACCCAGGCCAATGCAGTCCACCCACCCGCACTACCATCCCAGCACACCTCCCTGCTAGGCTGCAGTACCTCCTGTTCACCTTTGGGAGGTGGTAGGGCAGCCCTGCAAAGCTGGAACTAAGTATGTCCTGAGTATGTAGATGGCCTGAATACATTTCCAGTCATGAGCTCTGGCATGGGGATTGGAATGTGCAATGAAGCCATTTGCATATCCTGGCTGAATACTGCAAAACTGTGCCATATCCATCTCACCTGTCCCAACACATTTCCCTATGTACCTGCCTAGGGTGCACAGTCCCCCCCTGCCAGAAATGCACTGTACATCTTCAGATGCACAATCGTGCATGTTTGGGATATTCAGCCGGACATTGACATCTTCCATGCATCTTCTTAATATACCATTTTTGGGCAGTGCATCTCAGATGTGCGGTGCAGGAACTTCTCGTAATTTTGCAGTGGACTTTGAATATGGGGCCTCAGTTTTTAAATGATATGGAAGAGGTGAATGGGGTGAAGGGGCACTAGTTGCAGAAGCAAGAGAGGGACTACTGTACTTGAACAGGTAATGAAGGAGAAGAGGAAGAAGGAGTTGAGGGAGAGGAGGCTATTCCAGAGGAAGAGGAGCTAGAAGAAGTCAGAGAAGCAGCCTGCCCAACAGAGGTTTTAGAACAGCTGATCTGGAAGGAAGGGTAATCACAAGACTGGAGGGAGTAAGAGGAGGAGTAAACAGAGGAGAGGAGATATAGCAGGAAAGGGAGCACAGCCTGTATCTGGAGATAAAGATTCCACAGAGGGGCAGAGCATTACCTTTGAGCACAAGGGAGGGAAGGCAGATGTAAGGAGAGAGCAGTGGTGAGCATGATGGGAAGGGCAGTTGAAACTGAAGTGGCAGAAGGAATGGAAGAGGATCCAGCCTGGCTAGGGTAAATATGTAGGCTGCACTGGTCATAGTTTGTCTTCTCATATCTTTAGCTCCATTTACAGTTTGCATTGCAGCAGAGCAATGTAAGTGTTTGCGCTGCTCTGTCACAAAGGCAGCTGTATAGACACTTACTGAATCACAGTAGGTTGATCACTGTATCTCTTCTGAATCTGCAGGAAACTTGGGGACACTGATTGGAGCAAGCAGTGTACACAGCCATGTGGACAGGCTGCACCACTGCTCTGATATAACTTAAAGGGACACTGTTGGCTTTTGTCAAATTTAAAAGCTTATGTAAGTACCCTGTGTAATGGCACTGAGCCACAGGTAAGCGTGTTCAGGAATGAGTCAGACTTATTTTGAGACACGTGAAACAAATAGTGTGCTTGTTAGAATTAAGTTTCCTCTATTTGGTAACATAGAAACATGAAGTTGACGGCGAATGGGACATAAAGGCCCATCGAGTCTGCCCATTTCTTTTCAACCTTATAAATGTGCCATTGGCCTTTGCTCTGTCAGTGGTCTATCTATTCATACTCATCTGTATTGCTCCCTTATGCCTATCCATGCCTGTTTGAAGCCCTGCACTGTATTCATAGCCACCACTTCTGAGGTAGGCGTTCCAGCCATCCACCACCCTTTCTGTGAAAAGTATTTCCTCATTCCCCTTAATCGGCCTCCATCTAATCTCATGCTGTGTCCTCTTGTCCTGCTATTTTTCTTATATTTAAACATGTTAGACTCTTTCACCTTGTTAATGCCCTTAAGGTGTTTGACTGTCTCTACCATATCACCTCTCTCCCTCCTTTGCTCAAGGGTATACATATTGAGCTCCGTTAATCTGTCCTCATATGTCTTCTGATGCAGTCCCTGCACCATTTTGGTTGCCCTTCTCTGGACTGCCTCAATTTGGTTAATGTCCTTGCAAAGGTGTGGCCTCCAGTACTGCGCAGTACTCAGATGGGGCCTAACCAGTGTCTTGTAAGAGGATTATTACCTATCTCTTCGACTTGTGATACCCTACTTATACACCTAACATCCCCCTAGCCTTACCTACTGCTTTAGAGGTCTGCTTGGATGATTTCAGGTCATCAGTGATGATGATGATGCCCAAGTCTCTTTCTTCCTTTGTGACTGCCAGCAACTCCTCCGAGCCTATAGGTGGGTTCAGGGTTTCTCTTCCCTATGTGCATGATCTTGCACTTCTTTGCATTAAATCCCAGTTGCCACTCTTCTGACCATTTTGCTGTTTATCAGATCTCTTCTCATTCTGCCCACCCCATCTGGATCATCTACTCTGTTGCAGATCTTGGTGTCATCTGCAAACAGACAAGCCTTACCCTCTAGTCCATCTGCAAGGTCACTAATGAAGATATTGAAGAGGACTGGCCCCAGGACTGATCCCTAGGTACCCACTTGTGACTTGCATCTCTTCTGACTTTATACCATTTACCACCACTCTCTGTTTTCTGCCACTCAACCAGTTTGCCACCCAGTTGACTAACTTCTGACCCACCCGAGCCTACCTAGCTATTTATCAATCTTCCATGTGGAACAGTGTCAAAAGCTTTGCTGAAGTCAAGGTAAGTGACATCAACTGCTCCCCTTGGTCCACCACTCTGGTTACCCAGTCAAAGAAATCTATGAGATTAGTTTGACAGGACCTTCCTTTGTAAACCCATGCTGTCTTGGATCCTGTGCCCTATGGATTCCAGGTGTTGCACTATCCTTTCCTTAAGGAGTGCCTCCATAATCTTGCCCACTACTGAGGTAAGACTGACTGGTCTGTAGTTCCCTGCCTCCTCCCTGCTACCACTTTTGTGGAGCAGGATCACATAAACCCTTCTCCAGTCTTCTGAGACCTCTCCTGTGCTCAGAGACTCACTAAACAGTTCTGCTAATGGCTCTGCTAGTTCCACCTTTAGCTCCTTAAGTACCCTGGGATGTATGCCATCAGGTCCCATTGCCTTATCCACCTGACCTTAGCGAGCTCTTGTAGGACCCTTTCTTTGTGAAGGGAGTAGTGCTCACCTCCTCCCGCTGTGTCCATGGTGCTGAGCTGTGGGTCCTGCCCTACCTTCTCTTCAGTAAATACTGAGCAAAGTATCTATTTAGGATAGATGCCTTTAAAGGTCCTCCTCCTCCACATGCTCCCTTTTCTCCACTGAGCTTAGCAATACCCCTCTGGACTTTCTCCTTTCACTAATGTATCTATAGAAAGTCTTGTCACCTTCTTTTACTGTTCGTGCTAGTGTTTCCTCAGTTTGGGACTTTGCCTGCCTTACTGCCTTCCCTGCTTCCTTAGGGCAGTTTGGTATGCCCCCTATCTTCATCCCGCTGTGTTCCCTTATATTTCCTGAAGGCCAGCCTTTTGGCTCTGACCTTTTCTGCTACTGTATTTGAGAACCAAAGTGGTTTCCTTCTTCTTTTGCACTTCTTTTCTGTCTAACACAATGGGATTTTGCTTTAAGTATTGAATCCTTAGTGCTTGCCCACTTTGCCTGTATCCCCTCACCTGTGTTTCTTTTGCCAGGCTAGCTTAACTCTGTTGGCCATCTTATCAAAGTCAGCTCCTCTGAAGTCCCATATTTTGCCTTGGAATGGGATGATTTAGATGTAGTAGCCAAATTGAACCATACCATGTGATGGTCACTGGCCCCAGGTGACCTTCTACCTGGAGATCTGTGATCCCTTCCTTGTTAGTCAGTACTAGATCTAGGATAGCCCTGTTTCTTTTGGGTTGTTGTACCAGTTGTTTGAGGCCCTCCCTGCAGGGAATCACTATGTGTCTAGTTCTGGCAGATGTTCCTGCTGGTATTGACCAATCTGTATCCGGCATGTTGAAGTCTCCATTATCAGAACCTCCCTTTAGCTGTCATGTTTTGTATATCTTCTAACAGTAATGTGTCTATGTCTCTCCCCTGGTCTGGGGCCTGTAAACAACCCCAGTTCTTATGCTGTCCCATTTCCTGTTTCCAGGGTGACCCACAGTTCTTCTGGCTCCTTATGTGTATTCTGAATTTCTGTAGCTTTGATATTTTCATTGACATACAGGGCCACTCCACCCCACTTTTGCAACTCGGTCTCTTCTGAACAATACACTAGCCAGGTACTGAAGTCTCCCAAGTGTGGTTACTGGTAAACCACGTCTCACTAATTGCTACTATGTCCAGTTTAGCCTCTGACATTATTGCCTGCAGGTCTGGGATCTTATTTCCCAGGCTGTGAGCATTTGTATACATGATTTTCCATTGGCCAGATTTCAGTGTGTTAGTTGTTTGGTGAGGTTTGGCATTTCCCCTGTCGTCGTGTATGGAGACGGACCTTTTTCTTACCTGGTGATGCAAATGAACTGCAAACATGCTGAATCCCTGTTTGACCACTAGCTGAGGGGAGGGTGTTCTTCCCATTTGGCGTATGAGGCTGCACCCTCTCCCCATTGCTAGTTTAAATATTCTGCAAAGACATCAAACTTCTGCCCCAATGCACTGACTCCCTCCTTAGTCAGATGCAGTCCATCAAATTTAAGAACTTTCGCTCTCAGAACTGTTGCCAGTTCCTACAAATCTGTGTCCTTTTCCTGGCACCAGCACTTGAGCCACATGTTTAGCTCCCCTATCTCCCCTTCTCTGACCTTCTCGTCCATCTATCCCCCTCTCCCAGACTGGCAGGATCTCAGAGAAGGAGATGCCGAGACGAAATGGATGATAGTTTGTCACCCAGCCTGGTCATGTGTTCCCTGGTCTCCACAACTGACCCGGCTGGCGAGATCATAGTCCCTATGTGTACCTAGGACGTCAATGTTTTCTCCTGCTTTGTGAACAATTTTGTAATGCGGTCAGTGTCTCTCCATGCTGATGTACCTGGGAGACATCTGACCATTACCCCTGGCTGGAGATGGGTATCAACTCCCGAATCATGGAGTCTCCTATGATCAGAGTTTTTATTTACTTTTTGCTTTTTGTTTTGGTTCCTGATTTGGGTGAGTTTTGTTGTGCTAGCTCCTGTGCTGCAGTGCCCTGCTCTGCAGTGTCCTCTGCCCTTGTTTGATTTCAGAGATAGAGGCAGATACCTGTTTGTAGTATTTATATGGTTTTGGAGGTAATATGTTGGAGAGCAGAAGTGATGGGGCACCCGATTTGCCCTCTAACCACCTGCCAACCTCCTGGACCAACTACCCTCTACGGTCGAGGTTTTTCTGTTGGATGTTGGTGAAATATGGTGGTGGTTCTTATAATGTATTTCCTCCTGAATATGAAATTTGGTAGCGCAATCTCTAAAGTTAGTCCCACATAAGAACAAACTCACTTGCATGTTGAATTTGTTGAAGGCAAGTTGAAACTATGATTCTGGGCAGGCACATCAGTGCAACACTAATGTGCGTGCTTAGAGTTATAAGCTCCAACTTTTCTTCAACAAATTCAACAACAAACATAATTTTATCTGGGACTAACTTTTACCCTTGGAAGGCTTAATTCTAGCAAGCACACTACAATGCTTCATATGACTCCAAAATATGTCCAACTCATTCCTGAAAAATGACAGTGCCCTTTATTTGTGCAAACCTCGTCTTGTCCTATGTGGACTAATGGCCCTTCTCCAGCATGAGCACGCCGGTGCCAAGAGGGGTCGTCTAGACAAAAAAAAGTACCCACCAGTCACAGTGAGTTGGAAGCACTGCAGAAGTACAGCGACGTCAGCTGTGTAACCACAGCTTTTAACTATATCCCTGAGCGGTGCTGAAGCACTAATTTATTTATGTAAAACTGATGACCTGCGGAATGCCTATGCGATGCAAATGGTTCACTTCCACAGTTATCCTGCCATGGCAGGAGTAGCAATGACAGTTTGCAATATACAAACTACTGTATCATTCATGTATCCTTGCCTACAGTACTTTATCAAGAGAGCAAATAGTGTAGTCAATATTTGTAACTTGTATTTAAATTATGCATTTTGTATGGAACATTGTCAACAGGACTTGAGTTGCCCTAATGGTGATGATCTCCTTCTCCAGTCCAAGATTTTACTACTGCACGTACTGTGCTGCTGCTGCCATCCTAGAACACGTGGAGATTAGACATTTGCATCTCAAAGGCTTTCCTGAAAGGGAATTGGGATTCTTTGCCAGTCATTCCAGTTGTGTGTAGACTCTGTGCACGGGCAATCAGATGGTATGGGCTGTCCTTCTCTGCTGCCTGGGACAAGTTGTAACAGTTAGGCATTGGATGCATCCTTCTTAGACTTATTACTCCAACCTTCTATGCGGGTTTAGACACCTTACACCCAAGGAACAAAAGAAAAGGATTAATTACAGAACTACAACTAGAGAACCAACAGTGGAACTATATGCATTTTTGAGCAGAAGGCACCAAAATACAGCACTGAAAACTGGAGAGCCTGACATTCCATGAAGCAGACCTGCAGACTGGAGTTAATGGTAAGGAATCTTAATTCCCCTTAGTATGTTGGCTCTTATGGGTAGTCAAATGGTATGAGTCCTAATAAGCAGTACCTTGATAGGAGGGAATCAGTGTTGTGTTGGCAAACTCAGCACCCACCTGCTGAAAGCAGTAACTGTTAGGCTGAATGCATTGAAGCGGTAATGACTCCTGAATCTGTGTGTGAGGCCCAAGTTGCAGCCCTGCAGATATCATCCAGGAAGCCCAAAGCATGTTTGGCATACAAGGCTGACAAGGCCAGTAGAGTGGGTTCTGATATCAGGGGAGCTGACAATCCCCTGGACAGACAGGAAAGCTTTATAAAGTGACATGGCCCATTAACTAAGAGTCACTTTGCTGGGGTAGAGATTTCTTTCCTGGCCCAAGAAGAACATAAGTTTGTCCATTCTTCCAAAGGGTTTGGTACACCTATAGTGTATCTTGAGGGCCGCCTAACATCTGAGTGAAACATAGAAACATAGAATTTGATGGCAGATAAGGACCGCTGGCCTCCCAGTCTGCCCATTTCCTACCTAATGGATAAGCTGCAGATCCTAGTTAACCAGCAGCCTACTTCTTCCTACCCCCACCCCCAGAATTGCCTTATGACTGTCCCATGCATGCTTGAATTCACAACCTCCTCGGAAGGCCGTTCCATGCATCCACAACCCTCTCTGTGAAAAATACTTCCTTAAATTACCTCTGAGCCCCCCCCATCTTCAAATTGTGCCCTTGTTCTTGCACACCTCTTTTTGGAAAATGCTACCCTCTTGGACTTTGTTGATTCCCTTGAGGTACTTGAAAGTTTCTATCATGTCCCCCTCTCCCTCCTTTCCTCGAGGCTATACATATTAAGCTCCTTAAGTCTCTTTCATATGTCTTCCGGTGCAGACCCTGCACCATTTTAGTTCCCTCCTCTGGACAGCTTCCATCCTGTCTATGTCTTTGTGGAGATTGGGTCTCCAGAACTGCACGCAGTACTCCAGATGGGGTCTCACCAGCTGTCTGTACAGAGGGATAACTTCCTGTTTTCTACTGGTGATGCCTCTCCCTATGCATCCAAGTATCCCCACCCTCCTTGCTGCCCTCTCACATTGCTTGCCCACCTTTAGGTCATCTGATATGACTACCCCAGGTCCCTTTCCATTTTGTTGTTGTTAGTATCTCACCCTCCATTGTGTACTCTTCCCTGGGTTTTGTTTCCCAGGTGCATTACCTTGCACTTCTTAGCATTGAATCTAAGCTGCCATACATTTGACCATTCCTCTAACCTTGCCAAGTCCCTTCTCATCCTTTCCACCCCACCTTGTGCATCAACTCTGTTGCAGATCTTTGTGTCATCTGCAAAGAGACATACTTTCCTTCAGTCCCTCTGCAATGTTGCTTATAAAGACATTGAGAGGACCGGTCTAATACTGAACCCTGCTGCCCACTAGTAACCCCCTTTCTTCAGAGTGGACTCCATTTCTATTACTCTGTGTCCTATTCTCCAGCCAATTCTTTACCCAGGCTGTCATCTTGGGACCCATCCCAGGCTGACTAACTTGTATATTAATCTTTTGTGTGGGACTGTGTCAAATGCCTTGCTAAAGTCTAGGTAGGCCATGCCCACAGCCCTCCCTGATCTACTACTTTGGTCACCCAGTCAAGAAAATCTATCAGATTTGTCTGGCATGACCTTCCGCTGTGAATCCATGCTGCCTTGGGTCCTGTGCCCTCTGACCTCTAGATATTCTACAGTTCTTTCCTTCAAAGTGATTCCATCATTTTCCTACACTGAGGTTAAACTAACAGGTCTGTAGTTTCCTGCTTCTGCTTGCTCCACTGTTGTGAAGGGAATCACATCTGCCCTCCTCCAGTCCTCGGTACCACCCATCCTCCCATGATTTGTTAAGAGGGTAGTCAGTGGTGTCACTAGTTCTACCCTTAGTTCTTTTAGAATTCTGGGATGAATCCCATCAGGCCCATTGCTTTGTCCACCTTCAGTTTTAAGCTCTTTCAGAACCCTTTCTTCTGTAAATGGGCTGGTATCAACTTCTGTATCCAGAGTGTTTCTACTGTTTGTTTTAGGTACCTCCCCTCTTCCTTTGTAAACACTGAGCCAAAATATTTGTTCAGTATCTCTGCCTTTTCACAGTCACCCTCTGCCCACCCTCCCTCCCCTTTATTAAGCCTCACTATCCTCCCTTGGTCTTCCTTCGCTCCTGATGTGCCTATAAAGGTTTTATCCCCCTTCTTAACTCAGTTGGCTATCTTTTCCTCGGTTTGGGCCTTTGCTGTTCTGACTGCCTTCCCAGCTTCCTTTTGCTTTAACTGATACAGTTCTCTGTCCTGCTCCTTCTGTGATTCCTTGTACTTCTTTAATGCTTTCTTTTCTCTTGAACCTTCACTGCCACTTCCTTTGAGAACCACAGTGGTTTCTTACATCGTTTCATTTTATTTGCTTCACACAAGGCTTGTTACCTCTGTGATGGCAGTTTTATTATTCCCATTGTTCTTCCACCCCTCCTTCCTGCCCATTTGCTAGTGCATTCCTTGAGGCACTCACCCATTTTAGCAAAGTCAGCCCTCCTAAAGTCCAGTACTTTTGCCTTTGTATGGCTTGACTCTATTGCTGTGTTTGTGTGAACCATACTGTTAGATGGTCGCTAGTTCCCAGATGGCTACCCACTTCTACATCTGTGATCCTCTCTTCATCTCCATTTGAAGAACCAGGTCTAGATTGCTCCCTCTCAGTGGGCTCCAATACTAGTTGTCTAAGGCATGCCCCTGTAGGGCATCTAGAATAACCCACTCTTGAAGTGGCTGCTGCAACTGCACTCCAGTTAACATCTGGCATATTCAGATCACCCATCAGCAATATCTCCCTTTTTCTGCCATTCTAAGTATACTTTCTATCATTTCCTTGTCCATTTCCTCCCCTGAGAAGGTCTGTATCTAACCCTGTGCGGATTGTGGTGCCATTGCCAGTCTCAAATTTACCCACAGTGCTTCTTCTTCTCCCTGTTTACCCTTTTGTTCTGTTGCTTTGATTCCTTCCCTTATGTAAGAACTACTCCTCCTCCTCTTTTACCCTCCTGTCCCTCCTGTAGATAGTGTATCCTGGTATGTTTATGTCCCAGTCATGGTTCTGTGTACACAATGTTTCTGTGACTGCCACAATATCCAGATGTTCCTCCTCCATCAAGGCAGTCCCTCCTCCTTGTTGTTAACTGGATGAGGGCAGAGGGGGCAAAGCAACCTCTTGGTTCTGCAGGAAATCTGAAACCACTTTTGGAAGGAAGTGAAGGACCACATTGTCTCTGTAAAGGCGAGATCAGGTTCCTGATGGGATAAGGCTTATAAGCTCACGAGGATACATCAGGCTGAGCATATGGCATGTAAAAACAAAATCTTAACTGACAGGTGCAGAGGAGACACCTCCTGAAGGGGCTTACGGTGATGGGAAATAGGTTTTGTTTGTTTTGTACCCTCAAAATGCCCTCCATTTTCCTCTTGGTGTCCATCCAATATTCCGATATGTTTTGACTTTTTTTTTTTTTAATTAATAACCTATTTTTTGCCTCTGTAACTACTCTGAATCCCTCTCTTCACAGCAGTTGCTGCTCTCTCTTTCATACTGCCTGAACATTTTATGACATCCGTAACACCACTGCAGGACATTCAGATTAATAACATGGAATGGTGTCACTGATGTCATATAGAAATATGAAAGAAAAAGTATAAACCGATGAGAGTGAAACTATGTAGGTAACCTTGGTTATTTATCAAAACTGGTCAAAGCATATCAGAATACATAACTGGCATGGAAGAAAAACAGGAGGACAGATAAGTATCCAAACATCATTTCCTGTCACCTTTAAGGGGGTCCATGAGAACCTCTAGGATCAAGTTCAATTTCCATAGTGGGACAACCGCCTGAGGTCTTGAACAGAACTTGCGGCAAGCCCTCAGGGAACTGATGATATCACGACAGTGACCCAAGGAATGCAACCCTGCGTGATCTCTCATGGCCTATAGAGCCACCACATTGACCCTGAGAGAACCAACTAATAATTTGTCTAAGCCCTGTTGCAGGAATTGCAAGACACTGGACAGAGAGCTTAGGGTTTGATGTGAAGTAGCAAGCACCAGTTTCTGAAGATGATGCAAATCTTTAGTAGGCTTTGCGAGTTGAAGTCTATCTGGACTGCTGCACGTCTGGATGACATGTGGAAAGCTTCCTGCTTTTATGGATCTCCTGCATCCCAGAGCCAGGCCAACAACTGGAACTCATCTGCACTTGGATGGTGTATTTGGCCTGATGTAGAAAACCCAGGCCTGCTCATTAAGTGATCTAGGGATCACAACAGGTGAACCAGATCAGAGTACCAGGAGTGTGGCGGCCACTGAGGGTGATAAAATCTGAGTTGCTGACTCCTTGTGCAACTTCTGTAGGAACTTTGGGATAATTGGCCATGGAGGTAAGATATAGTGAAGTGCATCCAATCATGCCTGAAAAAGATGGTCTTTTTTTCCCCAAAGACTGTAGGTCCCAATATCCGAAGCATCTTGGGGTTTTGTGTTGGCCTTGATTGCCATTAAGTCTAAGGGTGTCTTTCCTGCTTGTTCCATATGCTGTACAGCACCTCCAAAGTGAGCTCCCATTCACCCAGATGCAGATTCAGTCAGTTGTCTTGATCATTTATACAGTCTGCCATATAGAAACATAGAATCTGTCAGCAGATAAAGGACCATATGGCCCACCTAGTCTGCCCATTTCCCTACTCACTACTGCAGCCCAAGATCCTAGTTGATCTGCGGCTCTCCTGTTCTGCACATCTCCAGGGTACCACTTATGTCTATCACATGCCTCTTGAACCCCGTATTGTTTTTTACCACTTTTGCTGGAAGTCTATTTCACCCTTTCAGTGAAAAAGTACTTCCAATATTACCCCGAGCCTTCCACCCTTCCAGCTCATATCATGCCCCCTTGTTCTTGTGCAGAGTTTTCTCTGAAATATGCTTTCACCTGTACCCTGTTTATTTTATTTATTTAGTTTTGTTGACCCGGTAAGTGCACTAGACAAATATTCCCTAAAGTACTTGAAGTATCTATCCACATCTCCCCTCTCCCTCCTTTCCTCTAGTGAGTAGATATTAAGGTCCTTAAGTCTTCCCTCATAGGGCTTCTGGTGCAGTCCATGTACCATCTTCATTGCCCTTCTCTGGACTGCCTCTATTTTGTCAAATATCCTTCCGAATGTGGTCTCAGAACTGGACACAGTACTCAGCTGAGGCCTCACCAGTGATCTGTACAGTGGCATTACTGCCCCTTTCCATCTGCTGGATATGCTCTTTCCTATGCACCCCAACATTCTGCTTGCTCTCTCCACTGCATTTTCACTCTGTTTGGTCAACCTTCAGGTCATCAGATATGATAATCCACCAGGTCTCTCTCCTGACTTGTGGTGGCCAGAATTTCCTCACCCATCCTATACTCTTCCCTTGGATTCCCTCTGACCCAGGTGCATGATCTTGCACTTTTAGCAATGAAACTCAACTGCCAGACACCCAACCACTCCCTAATAGGCTTATGTCCTTTCTCATTTTCCACCCTCTCTGGTGTGTCCACTCTGTTGTAGATCTTGGTGTCATCTACGAAGAGGCACCATTCCCTCAGATGCTCTGCAATGTCACTAATGAAGACATTAGAATAGGACTGGCCCTGCACAACCCTGTAGTACCCTGCGGTCACTCCTTTCCTCAGATTTCATGCCATTTACCACCACCCTCTGAATCTTGTCCCTTAGCCAGTTCTGACCCACCTGCACCTCTGTGGGACCCACTCCAAGGCTCCCAATTTATTTAGCAATCTCCTGTGCAGGTGTGGGTGTTCCAAGGCTTTGCTGAAATCCAGGTAGGCCACATCCACTGCCCCTCCTGATCTACCACCCTGGTCACCCAGTCAAAGAAATCTGTAAGATTCATCTGACAGGACCTTCCGCTGAGAATCCATGCTGCCTTGGATCCTGTGCCCGCAATCCTTCAGAAACTTCACAATCCTCTCCTTAAGTAAGGACTCCATTGGTTTCCCACTACTGAGGTCAGGCTTACAGGTCTGTAATAGCCTGCATCCTCTCTGCTTCCACTCTTAAGAGAGGGACCACATCTGCCCTCCTCCAGTCCTACAGTACCTCCCCATCTCTAGTGATGCATTGAAAAGGGCAGCCAGTGGTTCCGCCAGTACTTGCCCGAGTTCCTTTAGTACTCTGGGGTGGATCACATCTGACCCCATTGATATAATATACAACACTGAGATGGACTGAAAGTTCCTCTTTGTCCACTGAAGGACATTCCTGGCTTCTGCTATTATGGATTTGTTCCTTGTGCCACCCTGATGCCTAAATGCAAGCCAACATGACTGCATTTTCTGACAGTATCAGGACATGCTGATTGCACAGCCATGCTAAGAGTGCCAGTAGCATCCAGAATAAAGTCCTTATCTCAAGGATACTGAAAAAGTTTCTTCTCCACAAGACTACATATGTTCCCAAGGATGATGCTGTGCCCAGCACTGTTCTCCCACCCATAAGACTGGCATCTGTTGTGAGGTTATGTGGTCCACATCCCTTAGAGTTACTCCTTGTGTATGGTTTATGGTACTGTCCTCCAGTAAAGGGATGATGCCACCTGTGTTGGTACAGGAATCCTTGGTTGGTTGACACGGACTCTGTCTGCAGGTTCCAATGCCTTAGAAGGTGGAGCTGCAGCAGTCAAGAATGAAGCCTATTCTACTGTCCCAGATCTATGATTGCTACCATCAGACACAGGACATGAACTGCAGTGGCTAATGCTATCTTTCTGCTCAAGAGGAATTGTAATGCTTGTGAGAGGTTCTGAGCAGAAGTTAGTCCGAACGGCAGAGCACAGTATTGTACATACCAGCCTTGATACAGAACCACGAATAATGATGATGAGATGGGCCAATGGGGATGTAGATATATGCATCTTGTAAGTCCAGAAAGGCAAGAAAATCCCCTGACTTTGTGGTGGCTCTCGTGGATCATATATCATCTCTATTTTGAAGTGATGTGATGTGATGTTATTCTGCTGTTGAGGTGTTGGTGTAGCACAGCCCTGAAACCTCTGGTCTTCTTCTGCATGGTGAGGAAGATGGCAGAATCAGCTCAAGCCCTGTTCACAACTGGATACCAACTGGATTGCCCAGAGTTCACTGGGCTGGTGGATAGCAGGACCTGCTTTGGGTTATGAGATACTGGTGACTAACTGAAGAAATCCATTCATGGGAGGCCAGAATTCCTGAAAACAGTATCTCCCTTGAGGCTTTTGTCTCACAGCAGAGCAACATTTGAATCCAATACTTGTTTGACAAGCATCTCTAATTCTGAGCTGAAAGGAGGTCTCCTAACAAGGCATGTTTAATAGAGATGTCTTAGAGGAGTTGTCCATGGACCAGGGGTGCAGACAGTAAGCCCTTCCAGTCATGATGGAGTATAGAGCCAACCGCCTGACAACTGCAGTAGACATCCACCAGGAAACTTGTGCCCACAGAGTGGAGTGACATGGATTTTGTTGTGGAGTCATGAGGCAAGGCAAATGAAACATCTACCAGCCAGTGAGACATGGCCTGTGCAATATAAGTTGATGAAAGTGCTGCCTACATGGACGCTCCTGCAACCTGCTATGATTTGTCATTGTGGACTCCACTTTTTTTTTGTCTAGGGGGTCTATGATGGCCACTGCCCCTGAAGAAGGTGACTGGATTCTTTTTTTTTTTGTTTAAAAAACAGGTACACAGATAGGTGAAAGGGGAATAATCAGGAGAAGCCAGGAGGTGATCCTCCCACTGTACAAATCACTGGTGCGCCCACACTGAAGTACTGCACACTCTGGAGTTCACACCTGCATAAGGACTGTGAGGGGTGGAAGTGGTCAGGAAGGGTGAACAAAATAATCCAAAGTATATGGAAAACATGTATGAAGAGAGGCTACAAGACTTTAGCATGTACACTTTGGAGACTAGAAGTGTGGGGGATATGACAGAAACATACAAATGCCTGCACACCGAAGTGGGGTGAGCTTGCAAAGACCCACTTGTCATTAGGAGGATTACAGGAACACAGTGGAATCAATGAAACTAAGCGGGGTGGATTCTGGAGGGATACCTGCAAGCACATTTCACCATCACAGTGGCAGACAAGTGGAACAGGCTTCCAGAGGTGGTGGCGGAAACAGCATTAGGTGTCAAGGCAAGATGGGATAAGCACATGGCCACAGTAAGAGGGTAGAAGGCAGAGGTAAGGGAAAGGGGTATCCAGTAGGATCTACATAGGGCAGTTAGGGCACGTGCAGGCTAATGGGCTGCGGAGCCATTTTCTGCCATCACTTTCTATGGTGCCATTTTTTTTTTTTTTGCTGTCATGTACAGCCTAAACAGTACAACATTTTTTAATTAGACTTTAGGGTTGAAGCAGCCTGTATCGATTCAGTGCCTTTTGGAGGTTTTGTAAACAGATATTGATCAGTTCTAGAATTATAAGAATTTGTTTGTCTGAGTATTCTCACTAAGTTTTTGGATAACACTCAAAAATTACCTTTCACAGGAATTTACCTTTGCAAAATTAGTGATATATCTTCCATGGGGGGTGGGGGAGAAACATTCCACGATGGCCACGATAAAAAAAAAAAAAAAAAAAAAAATTAACAACTAAAAACATTAAAAATACATAAAATGATGTATTGTCAAAAACAATCACCTGAACCTAGGTAAATGGGATGTGTTCAGCTTGATTCTGGTGCTCATTTTTGAATACGGTGTGGAAATAAGGTTGCTGGGCACCTGAAAATCCTGGGTGCTCAGCTATGCAAGAGGAGACCCATTTACCTGCTTTCTTTGTATGAGAACAGCGGAACTTTCTTGATTTCTGTGGCTGCAGACAGAGAGGTGCTGCCAGTTTGAGAGGCAGCAGTGAGTCAGTAGTCTGTCCCAGTTCAGTTTACTCTAATTTGTCTGTCCGTCTGTCTGTCTATCCATCTTTCTCCATCCATCCATCATATTTATCTATCAATATCTGTTTCAGCCATCTATCTACCTATACTATCTATTTAATAATGTGAGTAGACTGGTGTGCACACCGCTGGTACTGCTACTTTCTACCCTCCCCGCAGATCACTACTATCCTTCCCAATATATAAATTGTTAAAATAACAGCAGATTTGGGTGCTCACCCTGGTACCGCTTCTTTTACCCCTCCTCCAGGTTGCCAACCCTCCATTCCCAATATATAGGTGGCGGTCAGAGCCCACCCCCATGCCACCAAAGAATATTCCAACACTAAGATGCCCAGTCCCTGTGTCAGCTATGTCCTCCGTGAAAAAAGAAACAGTCTCCTCACTGATCATTTTTTGTTTGTTTGTTTTTATTACCTGTAAATAAGAAAATGGTCCTTCACCAATCTGACCCCTACACCCCACTTGATGCTCAGTTGTTTGTTTCAAGATGGCGGCCATGCTGGGCTGACCATCTGTTCTGCTGTACATTCTACTGTTTCTACCATTTTGGAGAATCCTTTTAGTTTTATTTTGTTTTGTGTTGTTTTAGTTAGCTGCAGGACTGTGTTAGCACTAGTCAGGGGTTTCAAGTGAGGAAGCTTAGGTGCTGCTGGCTGCAGTACTTTTGTAGTCAGCTTTTATAGTTTATATGCTTCTGCCTGTATCCAGCCTCGAAGTTAATTTTTGGATTTGAGCCTTGCTACACCTCATATGCTCTGCTATTGCTGTGTTCATTTGCTGGCTCCCTGCTTCTGCCTTTTATTTACTGCTTTATTCACCTGCTCACCAGCATTTATTGTATATTTACCTGTCCACCAGTGTTTTGGATCTCTCCCCAGGATCTCCTGTTGTTGGCTGCTGCTGGCTCGCTGCCTGTTCCTAGTCTATGAGTTCTGACTGGTAGCTTCACCTGTGGCAACACTGTACTGGCTCCGTGCTATGCTGATGCTCCATTGACTGTTAGCTATGATCAGATAGATCTCCTGGTTTAGCTCTCCCTTGGGGCATTTGAGGTTGGTTACCTGTTGGTGGTCAGCAGCTCATTTGGTTCCGGACCTGCTCAGCTCAAGGAGTGTTCTGTTGTGATCTACTCGTGAAAACGTCAGCATTTTAGGAGTTGAGCCCTACTTTACTGGTCAAGGGACTGGGGCTGGAGCTGACAGTATAGCCTAGAGGTTAGAGTAACGAGCTGTGAATGAGCTTGGTGCACCAGCAGACCTCTGGGTTTGAGTCCCACAACCTCCACTTGCATACTGTGTGACTCTGAGCAAGTCACTTAACCTCCCTAGTGCTCCCGGTCGCCTCTGAAATAGGCACTTGTGTCTAGTAGGCCTTACCTGGTTACCAAAGAATAAATAAAAAAATGAATTTCCCTTTGATTTGCTGGTCAAAGAATCCATGGTAACTTGACTGCAGTCTGGGGAATAAAGTATACAGAGGCTGCAGGCTTGGCAAACCCCTGTTCAGGTCATTTGGAGCCGGACTGCCATGAGCCACAAATTAGGGCTAGCTGGGGTAATACAATCCCCAGAAGTGACTTTTGAGGCAGATACTCAGTTACAACCCGTACTGGAGTTGATTTTGCTTAAAAAGCACTGTGCAGGAGTCTCAAGACGTCCCCACAGTGAAACGCATCGTGGTCTGTACCAAGACAGAAAGGACTGAGACTGCAGGAATGAACTCAATAAAATGGTGCTCATTGTGCATGAGTGACAGGAATGTGAAAATCCTCCAGAAATTTGCTCTGCAATTGCAAAAATGCTGGTAACTCAACTAACTCTTCCTTACTGCAGAACTACTTTACTCCTAACTGGCTCATTCAGTGGGCTGAATTGAGTCTCTTACCTGGCATCGCAAGCGAGGTGGGTACTGAAAGTGGCCCTGACCAGGCACTGCACCCCAAGGGCTATAAACCTTACTGAGGAAAATCCAAGTCTGTAAATGTCCCATGAACAAACCCTCCACAAAGCATCTGGGGACAGGAAACCAGTAGAAAATAAGTCCTCAAAAATGGTAAGACCAGCTCAAAGAAAACTTTTGACATGAGAAGAAAATCTTGCAGAGCAGGGAGCTATCTACCATAGGATGGGGACCAATTCACAAAAGTTCCAGGAATGCCAGAAGCCATGGTTGCGCCTAAACACATGGCACACGGTCTTGCGGCATTCCACCATCAGAATATCCTCATCCCCGTATACCGACTGCCGCAAGTCAGACCAGCTTTTTTTTTTATTTATTTTTTTTTTTATCTAACTTGGTAGCAATTTCTGGCACCCTTTCACAGGGTTTATCTAAATATCTGGCACAAGCTGCTGTAAATGGAAAAATGTTGCAACTGTGCTTTGACCTTCTTGAATAGGGTGGCATTTTAGAGCATTAAGCCTGGCAGCTGCACCAAGAAAGAGGTTTGCTGCAAGCCCTGTGTCATGTTTGTGAATCGGCCCAGGCTGTAAAAGACTGAGGGAGCCTGAAAAGACTGCAAATCTGAAGGTGAACAAAGAAATGGGGCCAGATGGGGTGCATCCAAGGGCACTGACGGAACTCAAGGAGGTACTGGCTGCATCTCTGACAGTTCTGTTAACAGCTCAGTGGAAATTGGAGTGGTTCCAGAGGCCTGTCCCATTTCACATAAGTGGTAGCCTGGAAGAGGTTGGTAATTATAGGCCAATCAGTCTGACATCAGTAGTGGGAAAGTAACAGAATCACTGCAGAAAGAACGGAGTGTTGAATATCTTGACTCAATGGGTTTGCAAGACCTGAGGAAGCATGGATGCCTGGGGGGTCATGTCAGATGAATTTGATAGAATTATTTGACTGAGTGACCAAGAAATTAGATCAGGGTGAGCGGTGGACATGCCTACCTGGTTTTCAGTAAGGCTTTCAACACTGTTCCATACAGGAGACTAGTAAGCAGGCTGGGTAGATTAGAGTGAGTTCAAAGCTGGTAAACTGGTTAGAGATAGATGACAGATGGTGGTGATAAACAGAGTTCACTATGAGGAAGGGAGGGTGATGTGCTTGGAGCATGACACTAAAATCTGCAACATGGTGGATGCTCGGGAGAGGGGTGGCAAGGATGAGCAGAGACCTGAAAAAAATCGAGGAGTGGTCAAGAGTATGGCAGCTGGGTTTCAATGTGAAAAGTGCAAAATAATTCCCTGGAGCACAGAAACCTGAGAGTGGAGTACAAATGGGTGGATTGGTACTGATAACCACTGAACAGGAAATAGACCTGTGGGTAATCATTTGGGTGACCTAAAGGTGGCCAGGCAGTGTGACA
The DNA here is from genome assembly GCA_016271365.2 of Neoceratodus forsteri. Taxonomy (NCBI): domain Eukaryota; kingdom Metazoa; phylum Chordata; order Ceratodontiformes; family Ceratodontidae; genus Neoceratodus; species Neoceratodus forsteri. The sequence goes on along the minus strand of CM057450.1, from coordinate 1,066,805,116 downwards.
AGGCAGTTGGAAGAGCTAGTGGGATGCTGGGGTGCACAGGGAGGGTATCACCAGCAGAAAAGGAGGCAGTGTTGCCCTGTATAGATCGCTGCTAAGACCCCACCCTTGAGTACTGTGTTCAGTTCTGAGACCACATGTCCAGAAGGACATACTGTAGAGTTGAGGTGGTTCAGAGGAGGGCAACTAAAATGGTGTAGGGTCTGCACCTAAAACCCTATGGCATAAAAAACATAGAAATTGTTGGCAGATAAAGACTGCCTGGAACATCTAGTCTGCCTATAAGCCATTGTACTGGATTACTGCTTCGACCCACTTGCTGCTGTACCTCTATGGTTCCCCTATGCCTGTCCCAAGCATGCTTGAATCCATCCACAGTGCTCGCTCCCACCACCTCCTAAGGCAGACCATTCCATGCATCCTCCACCATCTCTGTGAAGAAGAACTTCCTCACATTCCTCTTAACCTCCCAGCCTCCAATTTCATGTCATGCCTCCCGCTCTTGTACTCCTCCTGTATTGGAAAATATCTCCCCTGCACCCTGTTTATATACCTTGAGGTACTTGACTGTTTCCATCATGTCCCCTCTTCCCTCCTCTTTTCCAGTGAGTACATATTGAGGTCCCTTAATCTTCTCCTCATAAGTCTTGTGTTTCAAGCCCTGTACCACCTTAGTCACCCTTCTCTGGACAGTCTCCCATCTGTTAATATCCTTACAAGGTGCGGTCTCCAGAACTGCACACAGTACCCATGTGAGGCCTGACCATGGTTTAATATAATGACATCACTACCTCCCTCCTTCTGCTAGTGATACCCCAGCAAGCCACTGGCCCTCCCAGCTGCCTCAGCACTCTGCTTTGACATTTTCAGGTCATCTGAAATAACCCCAGGTCCCTTTCCTTCTTTGTGACTGTCAGCAACTCACCCCATCCAGTACCTTTCCCCAGGATTTTCTGTCTCCCAGCTGCATAGTTTTGCACTTTTTGAATTAAACTTCAGTTGCCAGTCCTCAGACCATTTTCAAGCTTTCACAGGTCCCTCATTTCTCCACCCTCAGGGGTATCCACTCTGTTACAGGTCTTGGTGTCATCTGCTAACAGGCAGATCTTTCCTTCAGCCCTTCTGCAATGTCGCTAATGAGGACATTGAACAGGACTGCCCTAGACCAATTCCTTAGGCACCCCACTGGCCACCCACCTCTCCCCAGACTGCACCCCATTTACCACCACCCTCTGCCTCCTGTCTGTTAGCCAGTTTCCAACCCAGTTTACCAACCTGTCGCCATACCCAGCTTATCAGTGTCTTATGTGGGACAGTGTCAAAGACTTGCTGAATTCAAGGTAAGTGACGCCCACTGCCCCACCCTGATTTACTTCCTTTGTCACCTAGTTGAAGAAATAAACCAGACTTGTCTGACATGACCTCACCGCTGTGAATCCGTGTTGCCTATGGTCCTGGGCTCCAATGGCTTCTAGATGCCCCACTATCCTTTCTTTAAGCAAAGTCTCCATGATCTTCCCACTACTGAGGTGAGGCTGACTGGCCTATAGTTCCCCGCCTCCTCCTGCTGCCAGACTTGTGTAGGGGACCACGTGTGCTCTCCTCCAATCCTCGGTACCACCCCTCTGTTGAATGACTCTGTGAATGTGGCTGCCACAGGATCTACTATCTCCCTTCACAGTTCTCTTAATATCCTTGAGTGCATGCCATCTGGTCCCATCGCTTTGTTCACCTTCAATTTAGTGAGCCCTACAGGACTCTTTCCACTGTGAATGGATTATTGTCCACCTCTTCAACCCCTTGACAACTGCTGTGGTCCCTGCCCTTCCCTCTTTGTGAATCCTGAACAGAAATATTTTTTCAGTATTTCTGCTTTTCCATGTCACCCTCCTTGCATTCCCCTCCCTTTCCCTTGAGCCTTGCAATCCCCCTTGTTTTTCCTCCTTCTGCTGATGTACCTAAAGAATGTCTTGTCCTCTTTCTTAACGGACTAGGTAAACCTTCATCAGTCCGTGCCTTTGCTCTCCTTACTGCCTTTCCTGCTTCCCTTAGACACTCTAGGTACTATTCCCTTTGGGTCTCCTTATATTTCCTGAACCCTTTCCTTTTGCCCTGACCTTTACTGCCACCTCTCAAGAACCACAGTGGCTTTCTCCTTCTTTGCCTTTGGATACCAATCTGATGCACTGGTTTGTTACTTCCAGTAAGGCTTCATTTAGAGCAGTTCCACTGTTCTAACACTCCCTTCCTGCCCCCATTCTCTCCAGGGCTCTTTTGATACCCTCCCCATTTCAGTGAAGTCAGCATTATTGAAATCCAAAACCTCTGATCTAGTACAACTTGAGTGAGTCTTTGTCCCTATGCTGAACCACACAATGTTGTGATCACTGGATCCCAGTTGCCCTTCTACCTGGACATCTGCAATTTGATCCCGTTGGTCATTACTAGATCTAGAATTGCCCCATCTCTGGTGGGATCAAGCACAAGCTGCCTGAGTACAGCCTCCTGGAGTAAATCAAGGATGCCTCTTCTTCTGGCTGATAACGAGAGACTATATGACAAGAGACTAAAGGATGTCAATATGTACACCCTATAAGAGAGGAGGAGAGGCGGATGTGGTAGAGACCTTTAAATACCTCATAAGAGTAAATAAGATAGAGGAGGTAAGTATTTTCAGAAAAAAGGAGCGCAAGAACAAGTGGACATGCTATGAAGCAGAAGGGGGTCAGATTTAGGAGAGATGTGAAGAAGGGTACAGAAGGTTCAGAGGAGGACAACAAAGATGGTACATGGATTGCATCAAGTGTCCTATGAGGACAGGTTGAAGGAACTGAATATGTACTCCCTGGAGGAGAGGAGGGAGAGGGGTATGATAGAGACATACAAGTATCTTACAGGGAGGAACAGGGTGCAGGAATACACTATTTTAAGCGAAAAAGATGTTCCAGAACTATAGGGCATGGGATGAAGTTAGAGGAGGCGATTCAGAGGAAACATGAGGAAGAATTTCTTCACTGAGCGGGTGGTGGACAAGTGGAACACCCTGCCAGAGGAAGTGGTGGGGTTGAAACAATCACAGGATTAAGAATGCATGGGATAGACATAAAGGAATTCTAGAGGTCAGGGGTAAGGGCACAGACTTCTAGGAAAACAAACAACTTACAAGCTCAAATGGGCAGACTGGGTGGGCCTAAGCCCTTATCTGCCGACACTGTCAATGTATCTATGTAAGTACTTCACCATAAGAGTTGTGGATTCATGGAACAGCCTTCCAGTGGATGTGTGGGGCAAAGACAGTGATGGGGTTCAAGAATGCATGGGATGGGCATCTTAGTAGAAAGGAAATGGGAGAAGAGAAATAGTCGGAGATGGATTAGGGTCTGTGATGGTGCTGTAGGTAAGAAAGAATGGGCAGACTGAGTGGGCCAAGTGGCAATTATCTGCTATCAAATTCTAACACAGAAACACAGAACCCAACAGCAGACAAAAACCACCAGGCCCACCAGTCCGTCAATCCACCCACCCACTGTAATACCGCAAACCCTACTTGATCTCTGGCTCCCCATTCCTTATCACCAAGGTTCCCTTATGACTATACCGTGCCTTCTTGAATCAGCTACTGTTTTTTGTTCCCACCCACTCTGCTGGGAGGCCATTCAGGGCATCCACCACTCTTTCTGTGAAGTACTTCCTCACATCTCCCTAGTCTACCCCTCCAGCTTCACTGCATGTCTCCTTGTTCTTGAGCATCTTTTTTTCCTTGAGAAGTGCTTCCCTCTTGAACCTTATTTATACCCATGAGGTATTTGAAAGTCTTTATCATACCCCTCTCTCCCTTCTTTCCTCCAGGGTACACATTCAGGTCCTTTAGTCTCTCTTCATAAGGATTTTGATGCAGACCTGCACCATTTTAGTTGCCCTCCTCTGATCGCCTCTACTCTATGTCCTTCTGGAGATGTGGTCTCCAGAACTGGACACAGTACTCTAGGTGAAGTCTCACCAGTGAACTATATCATGGTAACACTACCTCTCTCTGCTGGTGGTACCCTCCCTATGCACCCTAGCATCCCACTAGCTCTCCCCACTGCTTTATCACACTGTCTGGCCACCTTTAGGTCATCAGATATGATTACCCCCAGGTCTCTTTCCTGCTTGGTGGTTGTTAATACTGCACCCTCCCATGTTGTACTCTGCCCCTGGGTTTCTGCACCCCAAGTGTATGATTTTGCACTTCTTTGCATTGAAACAGCTGCCACACCCTTGACCACACCTCTAGCTTTCTTGGCTCTCTATTCATTTTTCCACCCCTGGAGTGTCTACACTACAGTAGATTTTAGTGTAATCTGCAAAACGCATACCTTTCCTTCTAGCCCTCTACAATGTTGCCAATGAAGACATTAAAGTGGACCAGTCCCAGTACTGATCCCGTGGCACCCTGCTGGTCACCCTTCCTTCCTCAGAGTGCATGCGTTTAACACCACCCTCTGTCTCCTGTCCCCAACCAATTCCTTACCCAGTTTACCACCTTGGTCTGACTCCTAGGCTGCCCAGCTTGTTTGTGAGTCTCAATGTGGAAGGGAGTTGAAGCCTTACTGAAATCTATGTAGGCCACATCCACCACTCCGCCTTGATTCAATTCCATGGTTACCCAGTCAAAAAAATATTAGATTTGTTTGACATGACCCAGTTCATGAATCCATGCTGCCTTGGGTCTTGTAAGCCGCTGGATTCAAGATATTATGCAGTCCTTTCCTTCAGGGGTGATTCCATCAATTCCCCACTACCAAAGTCAGGCTGACTGGCTTGTAATTGTCAGCCTCTTCCTGCTCAGACTTCTGTGAAGTGAGACTATAGCAGCTCCCTCCAGTCCTCTGGAACCACTCCTGTCTCCAGTGATTGAACAGGACTGTCAGAGGTGCAGCCAGCAGCACCTCTATGAGCTCCTCAATATCCTTGGATGTACCCCATCTAGTCCCATTGCCTTGTCCACTTTCAGATTTGCAAGTTCCTTCAGGACACTCCCTTCCATAAAAGGACTAGTGTCTACCTCCTTTCCTTCAACGCTTTTGATACATATCTTTGGTCCCGCCTTCCCTTCCTCTGTGAACACTGAACAAGAGTATTTGATCAGGATGTCTGCTTTTTCCTGGTCCCTGTCCATGCACTCCCCGCCTTCCCTCCTAAGTCTTACTATCCTCCCTAGTCTTTTTTCACTTACATATCCGAAAAATGTCTTGTTCCTTTTTTTTTTTTTTTTTTTTTTTACTGCCTGTGCTATTTTCTCCTCCGTTGTGCCTTTTTGCTCCCAATTGCTTTTCCTGCCTCCTTTTGTTTTTCTGATACACCTCCTATCCTCCTCCCTCTGTATCTCCTTCTACTCCAGAAAGCTATCTTTTTGCCCTTACCTTCCTGGCTACCTCTTTTCAGAACCATAGCAGTCTCTCTTCCTCTTGCTCACTTGCCTGATGCAGAGGTTTGTTGCTTTTACCATTCCCTTTTTCAGTTTCGCTCACTGTTCCTCCATTCCACCTAAATAAATCCCTCCAACATGACATCCCTGAAGCACTCCCCATCTTTGTAAAATTGGTCTGTAGTCTTTTTTGTAACTTATGCTGTATACCAGTATCTGAAAATGTCTTATTCCCTTTTTCTACTGCCTGGGCTATTTTCTCCTCTGTTTGTGCCTTTTTGCTCCTAATTGCTTTTCCTGCCTCCATTTGTTTTCCTGATACACCTCCCAATCCTCCCTCCCTCTGTGTCCCCTTATACCTCTGGAAAGCTAACTTTTTGCCCTTGCCTTCCTGGCCATCTCTTTTGAGAACCATAGCAGTCTCTTTTTCCTCTTGCTTTTGTTTACATGTCTGATGCAGTGGTTTGGTGCCTTCACTATCCCCTCTTTTAGTTTTGCCCACTGTTCCTACATTCCACCTATGTCCTCCCCTCCGTCAGGAGCTTCCCTGAGGCATTCCCTCATCTTTTAAAATTGTCCCTCTTTAAGTCCAGGACCCTCACCTTTGTGTGGCTCGATTCTGCCACCGTGCATATATTGAACTACACTGTACGGTGATCACTGGTCCCAGGTGGCCACCCACTGTGACATCTACAACACTGTCCCTGTTGGTGAGCACAAGGTTCAGTACTGCCCCTTACAAGTGGATTCTTTTACTAGCTGCCTGAGGAAAGCCCCCTGCAGGGAGTCTAGGACGTCTCTGCTCCTAGCAGAAGCTGTGGCTGGGATTCTCCAATCTACATCTAGCAGACTGAAGTCCACTACAGCAACACCTTCTCTGATTTTGCCATCTTCTAGATGGCTTTCACCAGAACCTTGTCCACCCCGAGGTCTGTACATCACACCAGTGTGAACTGTGGCTCTATTCTTCATTTCTAGGGTAACCCACAGTACCTCCACCTCTCCCTGTATTTCCTGACTCTCTGTTGCCTTTATGCTATCCTTCACACAACCACCTTGTCATTCCTGAACAGAGTACAGCCTGGAATGGCTATAGTCCAGTCCTGGTTTTCATTGCACCATAACTTGGTAATGGCAACAATGTCCATGTCAGCCTCTGCCATTATGGCCTCTAGGTCGCAATTTTTTTCCCGGACTTCGAGCATTTGCACAAATGGCCTTCAGGCTCTGCTACCACCCTGCTTGTCAACACCCCTTTTCCCTTTTGTCTTCTCCCTTACCCTTTCTGCTCTCATTCCTCTCTCTTCATTTCTACCATTTTTTTTTGTTTGGTACCCTAGGAATTTCTCTCTCTCTAGGGTTCTCCCTACTGACTTCTTCAGCCTGGATTTCAGCAAGGCCTTCAACACCATGCCTCGTAAGAGGCTTGTAAATGAGCTAGACAGCCTGGGAATGGGTCACAAGGTGGTAAACTGGGTTAGTAATTCATTGAGGGATAGAATACAGAGGGTGATGGTAAATGGAGCTCAATCCAGGAAAGGAGGGTGACCAGTTTGGTGGGTGTCACAGGGATCAGTTCTGGGGCCAGTCCTAGTCAATGTCTTCATAAGTGACATTGTGGAGGGGCTGAAAGAAAGCTATGCCTCTTTGCAGATGACACTAAGATCTGCAACAGCATAGACACACCAGGAGGGTGGAAAAATGAGGCAGGACCTAATTAAACTATAGAAATGGTCAAGAATGTGGCAGCTAAGATTTAATGCAAAGAAGTGTAAAATCATACATCTGGGGCACAGGAACCCAAGGAGGCTTACATGATGGGGAGGAAAGAGATACTGATGCAGATATGCAGAGACCACAGGTTGGGAAATCATATGAGCTTACCCCCATAACAGTGACAAAGGACAAATGGCAAGTACTATTGGTGATGCTAGAAAGGAGGGCAGGATGGGAAGAGGGGAAAGGGTGGAAGGTGGTATACCTTAATGCTAGGAGCCTTGGGAGGAAAACTGCAGAGTTGCAGGTTCTCATGGCAGAGGAGGTGGACATTGCAGCCATCACGGAAACATGGGCCACCCAATATAATGACTGGCACCTGTCTGTACCAGGGTACAGGTTATTTCGTAGGGACAGGGTGACTGGGAAAGGAGGGGTGGCACTATATGTGAAGGAAGGACTGAAGTGTAAGGAGGAAGGGAGGAGGGCAGTACAGAGTCACTTTGGGTGCAAATCCAGGATTCCAAGAATAGGAGTCTTAGAATGGGAGTGGTGACAGGCCACCATCTCAGATGGAGGAGTTAGACAGGGAACTAGCGGGACAGATCAGGAGGACCTGCGAGAAGGGTAGTGTGGTGATTGTGGGGGACTTCAACATGCCAGGAGTGGACTGGAGCACCCCAACAACCAGGAACAGAAGGGAGCAGGTACTGCTGGATGCCTTCCAGGACAGCTTCCTGCTGCAATGGTCAGTGAACCAACCAGGTTAGGGAATACCCTTGACCTTGTGCTGGCAAATGGGGACTTTGTGAGAGAACTACAGTGGAGGAACCGCTGTCAGGGAGTGACCACCACTCAGTATGGCTCACATTGGATATGGGCAAGGAAGGAGTGGAATCTGGCACAAGAGTGCTGGACTTCAGGAGGGCTGACTTTGGGAGGATGGGGAAGTGGTAAAGGGTACCTGGCCGAATTCAATCTAGTATGGATACTAACCAGAGATGGGAGCTCATAAAGTTGGGGATAGTGAGGCAACCAAAACCTGCTGCAAAGCCCAGAGCAAGAAGGCTAGGCTAAGAAACCGAGCTGGTTGAGCAAGGAGGTCATGGAAAAGGTAAGGAGGAAAAGAGCTGCCTTTAGGAAATACAAGAAAACAGGGAGGGGAGGACAGAGAGGAGTACTTGACAGAATCGAAGGAGGTGACAAGGGCAGTAAGGGAGCCAAAGCATCTACGGAACTCAGGCTGGCACAAGGCATTAAGAAGGGGAAGAAAGGACTACTTTAAGTACTTCAGGGAGAAAAAGGAGCTGTAAGGACCACATAGTAAGGATTAGGAAGGAGGGGGTTGGGTGGAAGCAGGGTACGATAAGGCGGAAGCACTAAATGAGTACTTCTGCTCAGTATATACTAAAGAGAAGAGGGGGTGACACCCAAGATGGGATAAATGGCAGACGAGGGGGGAAGTGGTGACAGATGGGAAATCATGGAGGGCAGAGTTCGAGAGGGTTTGAAGGCACTGAGGGTGGACAAGGCACCAGGCCCAGATGGCATCCACCCCAGGGTACTGAAGGAGCTGGCAGAGGTCCTTGCAGGACCTTGGCAGACCTATTTAATGCCTCACTACATTCGGGGTGTGTACCCCAGGACTGGAGGATGGCTCATGTGGTGCCCCTCCACAAGAGTGGCCCCAAGGATGAACCGGAAACTACAGACCAGTGAGCCTCATCCCGCCAGTGGGTAAGCTAATGGAGACTATCCTGAAGGAGGCTGGTGGCCCTCTTAGAGGTCAAAGGACTACAGGACAGCAGACAGCATGGCTTCATCACGTGGCCGATCCTGCCAAACCAACCTGGTCGAGTTCTATGACTGGGTAACTAGGCAACTGGACAGGGGACATGCAGTGGATGTCTTGTATCTGGACTTCAGTAAGGCATTCGACTCCAGTGCCACATGGGAAGGCTGGGAAGGAAGTTAGTAGGCACAGGGGCAGGTGCAATGCTGGTGAGATGGGTAGGAAACTGGCTGCAGGGAAGGCAACAGAAGGTGGTGGTGGGTGGGGAGCTCTCACACCCAAGGGCAGTGACGAGCGGTGTCCCACAGGGCTTGGTGTTGGGACCAGTGTTGTTTGGGATATTCATTGCAGACATATCATGGGACATCAAGAGCAAGATCAGTCTGTTTGCTGATGATACCAAGGTTGGCGGTGGTGGATGACCTAGGGGATGGCAGGGGTTGCAGGATGATCTGGCAAAGCTTGAAACCTGGTCAGACACCTGGCAACTGGGCTTTAATGCCAAAAGTGCAAGGTGATGCATTTTGGGATGAAGAACCCAAGGAGGACTTACCAGCTAGGGGAGTGCAGCTAGCCCAGACAGAGGAGGAGGAGAAGGATCTGGGTGTGCTCATCACAGGGTCAATGAACAACTCGCACAGTGTAGGAAGGCAGCTGCAAAGGCCAACAAAATGCTGGGTTGTATTGCAAGGGGTATATCCTCAAGGAGGGAGGTGATTCTGCCACTGTATAGGTCATTAGTTAGACCACACCTGGAGTACTGCGGCAGTTCTGGCGTCCGTATCTGAAGAGGGACATTAAGTTACTGGAGGGAGTGCAGCGCAGGGCGACAAAGATGATCAAGGGTCTGGGGGACTTATCATATGAGAGGAGGTTGAAGGAGTTGAACATGTACTCACTGGAGGAGAGGAAGGCGGGGGACATGATTGAAACCTTTAAATACATGAAAGGATAAACAAAACAGGTACAGAGGGCTGTTCAAAGTAAGGAGGGAGGGCACCAGGGCCATGATATGAGACTGGAGCGAGGAAGGTTCAGGAGGAGATGAGGAGACACTTTTTACAGAGAGGGTGGTGGCTGGGTGGAATCGTTACCTGCAAGTGGTATGCAGTGGAACAGTGGACTGCTCAAGCGAGGATGGGACAGGACAAGGGGAGGGTTAATGAAGGGGAAGGGTGGGCGAGGGGCAGCTGCAGGAATAAGGGGTGCTAGCTGCACATTCGAGCAGACTTGATAGACCTCTAGGCCTTTATCTGCTGGCAAATTTCGTATGTTCGTATGATGGCCACCAAATAGGAAGGAGATCTGGGGTAATCATATCAGATGACCTAAAGGTGGCCAAACAATGTGCCAAGGCTGTTGGGAGAGTCAGTGGGGTACTGGGGTGCATAGGGAGAGATATCACCAGCAGAAAAAGGAGGTGGTGATTCTCTTGTACAAATCATTAATAAGACCTCATCTGGAATACTTTGTCCAGTTCTGGAGGCTGCATTTCTGTAAGAACATAGACAGGGTAGATGCAGTACAAAGAAGGGCACAAAAATGGTGCAGGGCCTGCACCAAAGTCATATGAGGAGAGATATGATAGAGGTGGGATATGATGAGACCTTCAAATATCTCAAGGGCATAAATAAGGTGCAGGAGGGTAGCATCTTTCAGAAAAAGATGTTCTAGAACAAGGGGTCATGACATGAAGCTGGAAGGAGGTAAACTAAGGGTAATGTGAAGAAATATTTCTTCATAGAAAGGGTTGTCAGATGCATGGAACAGCCTCCCAGCAGTGGTGGTAGGCACAAATTCAGTGGGAATTCAAAAATGCAAGGGATAGGGCATGGGGAACCCTAGTGACAGGAAAGAGAACAAAGCTAGCGATCATGTAAGATATGTGGCTTTTTGCAGCAGGTAGAGAAAATGGGCAGACTGGGTGGGCAGGTGGTTCTTATCTGCTGTCAATTTCTATGTTTCTATGTTTGGGGGCAGTTTATGTCTTCTGCTTCCTTCTGACACCCCCAGCTTAAGGTTAAATGCTTGCCAATGAAACATTTAAACTATTCACTGAAGACTGTGGTTCCCCTCCCGGATGGATGCAGGCTATCACCCTGTATAGGCCCTTATTCCTCCAGGTGGGACCTCAGTCCCCAATGTAGCCAAACCTTTCCTTTCTGCAGCACTCCTTCAACCATGAGTTGAAGCTCCTGGTACAAGTACCCTATCCTCCCCATTGTTGCGTGAACCAGCAGCACCTCAGAAAAGGCCACTGAGTGTGCTACCTGCCAAGAACCCTCCCCAACTCCCTGAACTCCTCCTGTACTATCCTAGCCTCGTCCCAGCCAGGTCATTAGTCCCTAGGTGGACAATGACATCCAGCTCTCCCTCCTGTTCTGCAGCCCTAGCGATCCTCAGGATCCGCTTCCCATCCCTCCATGCCATGGTACCAGGTGGGCATCTAACCTCCCTCTCCTTCCTGTCCCCAAATCTATCCCCTCACAATGGAGTCCCCACCAGCAGTTGCTTTCTACTCTTCTGGAGTCCTCTACCCCCCCACCTTGGGGTCTCCACTATGGAGGACCCCCATCCTCCTTGGTCATTACTCGGTTGCCTTGCTGGGACAGTGCCGACTTGCCAGAGTGGCATGGGAATGTGTAGTAGTGCCATGGGGAATGTGCTTCTGACCCACCACCATCACCACCCTCCATGAGCCCACCATAGCCGAGCCGCTTCTCCTCCATTGCATCCTTTGAGGTTGCAGTGGTGGACTTAGTGTCCCTAGGTGGAGGAGGCATCCCTAATCCTAGCCAACTTGGCCTGGAGGTCTAGCAACCTCCTCCCTCAGCTCAGAGAGGTGCACACAGATGGGGCAGCACCACAGTCTCCAGAAGGTCTCTCTGAAGACTGCTGCCCTACAGCCACTGCAGTGCACTGCACCACTCCCAGCATACTTAGTATTGGTTTACCTGAAATACTTGGTCTCTTTCCCCTTGGTAGAGTGTACCCAGCTAGTGTTACCCTGCAGATTAGTGTTCCTTCCTTTATTCCCTTCTTCTTTTACCTACTGTGGCACCAGCACTTAAACCTCCCTAGCCCTAGAATTCTGACCTGGATTGATAGGGTGTTTCACCCACTCCCAGTCCACCCCTACATTCCAACTGTAACTTCAGATCCCTTCTTCCTGGCTGCCAACACTCATCCCTATTCAGTATTTTACTGCTGCACTCACCCACTGTTGCAGTGCAGTGCAGAGTGACCTGCTGCCTCATTTGGCTCGACTCTGGTGAGCAGACTCCAATGTCCTTACGCGTTGGTCCTTTACACCGGTTGGGGGTGCCTGGTGGCCTACTCTTGTGCTGCTTCCTGGATTCCCTCTTGAGCTCCCTGATTGGCTGCTATGTTTCTAAGGGCATGTCCCAAGAACCCTCAGACTGCTACAACATGTTCTATGTTTCTAAGGGCATGTCCCAAGAACCTCAGACTGCTACAACATGTCCCACATAGCAGGGGAGGCTAGTACATACCATCTGACTGCACACAGCAGCCAATGCACAAAATACAATAAATCAGTGCTTAGTTATAGATCAGAATGACTGGTCACAGTTCAGGCATATCCTATCAAATATACAAGAGGATAACTAGTGTAACAGTTTCATGGATCTACTTCACATGTAAGAAATACTTTTCAAAAAGAATCCAAGCGCTTAAGACCCTGGTGAATGTTACATCCAGAGCACAGCTTACCCTGAATGGAAACTAGCTCCTCCTTCTGTCCATTCAGCTGCTCAGTCTGTCCGTTGAGCTCCATTGGTTCCTCTGCTTTTCCGTTGATACTGGGAAATCTGACCATTTTCTGCAAAAGCTGCCCAGACAGAGAAGCCATTGTCAGTTTTAATTTCCACTCACTTTACCACCCCACCCCCCACCCCCAAAAAAACCTTTTACCTCTTCAAAGCTTCAGGTACTAATCTCCTTCTCGCAGTACAATGCAGAGAGAAGATTAGTGCCTCATCAAGTTTAGCCAGGTCTTATTTACATATCCCATTCTCTGGCTATTAATCACATATTCCACAAGGTTCATGCTGGAGGCTTTCAGCTAATTAAATGCAAGGTCTTCAACTAGGTGCCAACTGCTCAACAAAAGGAAGACTATCAGGCTATGCACAAAGCCAGAAATAAAGAGGGGCCCTGTTTAGGGTGGGGGGCTCCAGTAATGCTGTAGACTATCGCGGTCCAGAGCCAGTCAAACAGGCACCATGCTAGAAAACAATCAGTTGGACCAGCAGCTGCAGGAAGGTACAGTAAAACTCAAATAGCTTCCAAGGAGGCTTGCAGCCAGCTAGTTAGCCCCAATTTATCTTTTAAAGACCCATGTCAGCTTTAAAGCCCATTGTAGCATTTATTTACAAGAAAACTATACAACAAAATGAGAAGGTATCCTTAAACAGCAGGCAAAGTGTTTAGTTTGTTTAACCAGGTAGACAATGATTTTTCCACTTTTTGAAGCACGATCCAGGATAGAATGCATGAAGGGGGAACATTACAAAATGCAGTGGTACATTACACAGTGGGTATGGCAGAGCTCAACAAGTATTACCAATGCAGACAGTGGAAAAATAGTCAACTCACCCAGTTTAAAACAATCATACATATTTTATTTACAAGTCAGTCTACTATGGCCCCATTGTATGGCAATTTATTTATAGGGTCTGAGGAATGGAGGGACAGGCTGGGGGCAGTGGCGGCTGTAACCCTTTATATAGAACAGCGTTGTCATTTCATTGATAGCATATCTGTGATTTGCAGAGATACAAAGGAGACATTGAAAGAATTCCATGAAACTGAGGATCATGTTTTCTCACAATTATGCTAGACGACAATACGGAAGAAATAGGCTTTTTAGACAATGATTTGTAACTCAGAGTTACAGATATACATCAGATGATACAGAAAACCCATGGATAGAACTCACTATTACATGGAACAAGTTGCTATCCACAAAAACTGATTCAGAATATGCCATATGGGCAATTCCTGCGAACAAGAGGAGAATTGCAAAGTTGCAGCAGAAGTTACACATGAGATTTGAAACCATGGATACCAAATCCACCACACAGACACAGCATGGGACAAAGCAAATGCGTCAACAGAGATGGACAGAGGATGCAAACAAGTGAGTTGTATACACCATTACTTTTAGCGATGCATTTCAGGACACCATAGACTAGCTACCTATCATATAGGTATTTAATGTGGTGTACACCGACTTTTTTTTTGGCGATCCTGAGTCATATTTTTTCGGCCCTGGTCACGGCCCGGAAGCCTCAGCCACCATCTATGGCTGCGGGGTCCCCAGTCACCCCAGCTTACCCCCAGGAGGGCAGGGCCGTGCCACGTTCTTCCCGTGGTCACATGAACTGTAACCAGTCGGGGACCTTTGATGGCGGTGTAGCCCCCGAGGTCTTCCTGGGAGGGTTTAGGAGACTGTGGCCCTGCCCGCCTGATTTTTTCTTTTGCCTTTTCCTTCACGGAGGTGGGGACGTGCAATGATGCCTGCGTCCGCCCACCTCCTGGATATCAGCGTCAACAGCGTTTGATCTCCCAGCCTCCACCAGGAGTCCTCAGTGCTCTGGCGCTACCCACCCTCCCGGAGAGGAGAGCAGTCCGTAGGATGCTCCATCCTTCTCCCGGCCAACCCTCCGGCGGCGGGTCCGTTCCCGAACCTGGGTCGCCCGGTGTATAGCCGGAAAACCCACCGCTGCGCCAGCAGGCGCCTGTCTTTTTTTAAATCTCCTCTCCTTGGACAGTATCAGAATTCTATCCTTTACATCCAGTTTGGTGTTGGCACCAATACCCTCAGAGCATTCTCTTCCTGCCCATTTTCTTTCCTCACCTACAAAGGACAGGTATGCACTAGTATAACCCCCCAAAAAAAAAAAATTAAGTCTCTGGCCCAACCTCCTCTGGTGGAATAAAAAACAAAACAGAGCTCAATGTGTTTTTCTTTAATTTAACAGTCTTAGCCTGGTCCCTCAGTGCAGCAGTAAGGCAACCACACATGATGCTAACAACCAGTGTTCACAAGCGGACCTTGGCACGCCAGGACCAACTAGAGAGAAGATTAAATGTTCCAGAGGACCCTCTTTCTCTCTGGGGAGGAAGGTTGTGTGCCACTGCTACAGCACCACTGTGTCACCTCAGGTGGCGTTACAGGTAGGAGCACTGGGGTGGGAGGATGCTGGCTGAGTGCGAGCATGTGGCATCACCAAGGCCTGCATCCTATAGAGAGGGAAAGAAAAATGGAAAGTGACACCTCTGCCTGTAGGTAAGGGACCCCAGTGTACCTGGTTCCTGCCTCCACCACCCAATGCCTGGCAAAGGATGATGTTGGAGGTATGTCCCAAAACACACCACCACCTGGGGATTATTCGTGACAGAATCGAGGCAGATGAGTGCGGAGGAGAGATGTGGGTGGGGGCATGGTGTGTCTTGGGGCTCCGGAGGGAGACAGATAACAGGGTGTAAGGAAAGTGGGAAATATCCGGGGATTAAACATGGTCTTTATTCAGATCCTATCACTGGCACTTGGAGTATATTTGTTACATAATCTAATTTCTATGGAAAAAAAAAGATTTGAGCCCACTTACCACTTTTTGGCAGAGTGTTTTGAGTCATCTGCAGTAAATACTGCCACTCATTGAGGAAAGGTTCTATTTTTCCCCAAACTCATGGACACTTAAGTACTTGCTAGCACGGCTCCCAGGATAGGTTTCACGGAGCTATTCTGTCAGTACTGACAACGGTTTACATGTACAACCTGCCTGAATCAGGAGCGGATATGGCGAGCTCCAATCTAGACTGTGTTTTCTATGCCTCACCAAGAATTTCCGCCACTTTTCTGGTGGACTCCTCTCCACCCTCTCCTCCTGAGTGACTGCAATACTAAATGGCATTACCTGACCTCTAGGCCAACTGTTCTCAGGACTGAGTCCCTTAACTTTTCACAGCTCAACACAGAACCACCCAACTTAATTCCCTCTCAAACCATACCCACCTACATTGGTCTCCCCTCCCCGGACACGGTTGCAGCAGGTATATTGCCAGGCGCATTCAGCGACCACTGCTCGACATTGTGTGTCAGGAAAATCTAGCTCCCTCCCTCCTCTCAAAGTATATTTGGTCCAGGTCCTGTTGGTCACTGAACAAAGAAGATCTACTGAGCGATCTGGCTGCAACTGAGTAGTCCCCATACTCACCACCCCAGACATTGATAAGGCCCCTCTTCCTCTTCCACGGAGTATTTACTTCTGCCGGGACATGCCCCACATCAGGAAATCCAGCATTACATCCTCTCACCACCCCTGGATCACCTTTGATCTCAAGAGTCTGTGCAAGACCCATGGCGTGCCTGGACCAGGTATAAATTATTTATTTTGTATTTTATTTATTGCAATCTCAGATTAAACCATTGAGCTAAAAGCTCCTTACATAGGTTCCACATCATGATATTACAAACACAACAGGGTAGTCACTTTATACAAAGGATAGCAAAATACAGGGTAAACAGCAGGTTATGTACAATACAGTTAACGAAAAGGAAGAGTGGGGCATCACCAATCAGACAAGATACAGAGCCCAATGGCCCGAGACAACGTCAGTTGTCAAATAAAAGTTGCTAAAGAAAAGAAAGAAAAAGGGGGCACTCAGTATAGCGTTTAGAGTGCAGTCGGGTTGATTCAACAGTATGTGAAGGGGAGGTGACAAGAGTGGATGCTGAGGGTGAGTACAGAGTGTGGGTAATAGGAGGCCTACATAAGAGAGACGGGGTGGTGGCAGGTGGGACTAGTGATGGCAGTCACAGTGGGATTCGTGAACCAGCTGTTGCTTGAGGTTCATTTTGAAGGCACCCAGTGTTGGCAGGCATGCAATGTTCTCATGTATGGAGTTGAGCCACTGAGATGCTTGGTATGCAAAGGACCTTTGTCCTAGGGATGTATGACATTTTGGTGTTAGGAAGAACTGGTGCTCAGAGTTTCAGGTGTGCCGTGGGTTGATGCAGGGATGAGGAGTTGTTGGACCCCTGACGGTAGCTGATCAAGGCAGATCTTTTTGGCCAGGAGGCAGGTTTGATATCTTAATCGATCATTGAGCGTGAGCCAGTGCAGCCTGGCATAGAGGTCACAGGTATGTGTCAGCTGGTGCGCACCTATAGTAAGCCGGTAGGCTTTGTTGAGCGCAGTTTTTATGCACCAGAATGAAGTATCAGTAGCAGAGCCATATATTGGCAGACCGTAGTCAACTAGAGGGGCCACTGAGCTGTGAATAGCTATGCTTAGGGCTTCAGGGGTCAGGCTATACTTGTGTCTATAAAGGAGTCCTAAGCACTTATTGATAGCTTTGGCCATGTTATCAATGTGTAGGGTATAGAGCAGTGAGTTATCAACAGTAACACCAAGGTATTTAAAGTGTTGAACAAGTCCTGGGGATCCATCGTTAGTGCATATTGATAGTGGGTATTTTCTGTGCTCCTTTTGTAGGCTGGTAAACAGCACGTTTTTGTTTTCTTGTAGTTCATTATCAAATTGTGATCTTTGAACCATTTCTCAATACTGGAGAAGTCGCATTGGAGTTGCTGCTCCAGGGCTCGAGGCTCTGTGCAATTAGAGAAGATAACAGCGCTCATCTGCATAAAGGAGGATGAGGCTCTGACTGGCCTGGGGAGGCTATTCAAGAACAGACTGAATAGGAGGGGACCCAGTATTGACCCCTGCGGAATACCTGAGCAGACAGGTTTGGTGTCTGACAGGACAGTTCCTATCCTAACTTGCTGGGAGTGGCAGTGCAGGTAACTACGGAACCATGCTACAGCCTCTGGTGCAAGGCCTGTGGCAGTTAGTTGGTTGGTCATCTAGGAGGGCATGATTAACTGTATTGAAGGCCTTTGTTAAGTCGATAAAGATTGCCCCAGCAAGTTGACCATGATAGAGATTTCGGATGAAGCCCATGAATTCCAGGAAGGCTGAAGTAGTGCTGTGCCCAGCCCTAAAACCATGCTGGTCAGGCACAGAAGCTGGTGTTTATCCAGATATTCAATGAGTTGGTCAGTCACAATTCATTCTAGAGCCTTGAGAGGGAGGAAGTATAGAGATTGGTCTATAGTTCTCGGGCAGGTACGATCCCAGTCTCGTGCACAGGAGTAACTACTGCAGCTTTCCACTTTGAGGAATTCTGCTAACTGGAGTGATGGGTTGAGGATATGGGTGAGAGAAGACAGGATTTCTTCCAGGAGAGGTAAATTAGTTTAAGATCAAGGTATCTCCACTGTATCTCCCTTTCCTAGCACCTACACAGCTATTTCCTAGCTTCCCCAATTGTAACAGCCTTGAAATGAAAAGAGGTGCACTGAGGTCTTGTGTAGGCTACACCAGGGTTGGCAGGGAAGAAGTCGTCAGCAGGGAGGATATTACGACATTACATTATCCTGCTCCATGTCAGACCTCCTCTCCTCCAGGGCACTTAGGAATGCTTGCACTATTTATGTATTTACTGGTATTTGTATACATACATACATACATATGAAGAAGCCAGCAGAAGGCCATTTGGTCTGTCTAGTTTGCTCATATTGCAGGGTCCACAGCTTGAGCTACTGACCCTGCCCCCATTCCTTCCATCCTCCCTACCCATGATCTCTACCTTCCCTATACCTATCCAGCCTCTCTTGAAGCCGCCAACTTTCTTCAATGGAACCACCTCTTCCGGCAATACATTCCAAGTGTTCAACATCCTCTCCCAAGAAGTGCTTCCTGACCTCCTCCCAAACCTCCCCCTCCAACTTAAGACTGTGCCCTCAGTTATGGTTGCCATTTAGCTTAAAGAGACCCTTACTATCCACCTTATTTATAACTTTTAAGTACTTTAAGGTCTCAACAATGCCCCCTCTCTCTCCTGTCCTCACAGGGAGTACACGTTCAGTGCCCTCAACTTTTCTTCATAGTCCTTACCCTGCTGGCCTGCAATCATCTTTGTAGTCCTCTTCTGGACCTTCCCAGCAGGTTAACATCCTTTTGAGGTGTGGGCACCAGTACTGAACTCAAACTCTAGATGTGGCCTCACCAGTGACCTGTACAAGGGCAGTATAACCTCTCTCCTACTACTGATCCCCTAGCTATGCATCCCAAAAGCTTGTTTGCCCTCTGCTGCTGTCTTGCACTGTGTAGAGTGCTTCAGGCCACTAGTTATAATCACTCCCAGGTCCTTCCCTTACGTCTGATGCAGATACAGTGGCGTCCCCAGGATGAGAGCAATTCTGCAGCACTCTGCAACTACTGCAGCAGACCTACTGAATAAGCAAGTATTTCACGATAATTGTCCTGTTGTCATGCAGGAAAATGTGACACTGCCAGGATGAAGTGAATGCCATCATTTTCTGCATGACAAAAAGGGACTAATTGCCATTGAAATTACATTGTTTTGACAGTAGGTGTGCTACAGCATACCGTGAGAGTGCTTTAAAAGTGGGTTTCATCCTGGGATGCCACTGTACCTGGATTCCACCCAGGTAATACTCCATCCAGAGATTCTTTGCTCCAATGTGCATAACATTACATTTCTTGGCATTGAAGCCAAGCTGCAGATCCCGGCCACCTCCTAGCTTTTCTAGATCATCCTGTAACCCTTCAGCTGTGTCCACTATCCCGCAGAGCTTGGTGTCATCTGCAGATAGGCACATTTTGCCCTTAATGCCATCCCCAATGTCACCGATGACAACATTGGACACCACTGGCCCCAGCACTCAGTCCTGTGGGATCCACTGGTGACCTCTCTGGTGCCAGATAACTCCCCCACAACCACCCTCTGGGTTCTGTCCCTCAAGCAGTTTTCCACCCATCTGTTCATCTTCTCCCCAACCCCAAGATCCACCAACTTCCTGATCAACCTTTTGTGGGGTGCAGAGTCAAAGGTCTTGCTGAAATCTAGATAGAAGATGTCTACACGCAGCCCCTGCCTACCGTCTTAGTGACCCAGTCAAAGAAGTCAATCAGATTCATTTGACACAATGTCACCCTCCAAGAACCTCCGTTGCTTCACATCCTAGAGACCACGCTCCTCTAGACATTCTACCAACCTTTCCTTAGGTATGGTCTCCATGAGTTTGCACATGACTGAGGTCTGACTAACTGGTCAGTAATTCCTCGAGTCATCCTTGGGACAGCTTTTGTGGAGGGGAACCACATGTGCTGTTCTCCAGTCCCTGAGGTACCACGCCTGACCCAGTGAACTATTAAATAGACCTGCCAGTGGCCCTGTCAGCTACCAGCCAGTTCTCTTAATACCCTTGGATGTACTCTGTACTTAAGGAAATTTACAATATGAAGTATAAAGGTGAAGTGGTACTGGCGGGGACTTCAACCTCCCAGATATAAACTGGAGCACTCAGACAGCACCAACAACAAGAAGCGGGACTTCTTATTGTCCCCTGCAGGACTAAGTCAACTTGCTAAAACCCAAACATGGGGGATGCCATTCTTGACCTGATCCTCACTAACACAGAGGGTAAAGAAAATTGATGTGTTGCCATATGGGAAACCGCAACCATCATATGGTTAGCTTCAAAGTAAACATAACTGAGGACACTGGTCACTCTAAAATAAAGTAAAATAAAGGTACTAGATTTTAAGAAAGCCGATTTCCAAAAAATGTGAACCAGAATAAGGAATTACTTAATTGAAGCAGAAGAGGACGACGTCGAGGTCATGGGGGGAGAGCAATCAAGACAGCCACGAAACCAATGCTCCAAGAGGGTCAGCAAGGCAAAAGAAGAAGAAATCCTTTATGGTTTTCCAAAGAAATGGCAACCATAGTAAAAAAAAAAGGTGTACAAGATGCACCAAGAACTAAGATGGAAGAAAACTAGGATTTGTACAAGGAAAAATGTGATAAGCCAGCAAAAGGATAAGACAGGCCAAAGTCCAGATGGAGGCAAAGATAGCAGAGGGTACAAAGAGGGTAACAAATCCCTTTAAATACATCAGGGAAAGAAGGAAGGCAAGCGGTGGTATAGTGAAGACTGCAACAGAGGAAGGAAAACAATGGAAGACGACCCAGAGAAAGCAGAAATCCTAAACAAGTACATCTGCTACATGCTTACAAAACACAGCACCCCTGGTTCAGGAGTCGACACTAGCCCCCTTCACAGAGGCAGAAGCGTTGGAGGCACTGAACAAATTGAGGGTAGACAAGGCCATGGGACTGGACAAGATGCATCCCAGGGTCTTAAAAGAACTAGGGCTGGAGTTGGCAGACCCACTGGCAAAACAATTCATCAAATCCCTGACCAGAGTGGTGCCCGAAGACTGGAAAAGGGCAGCAGTAGTCCCACTACACAAATCGGGCAGAGAGGAGGAGTCTGCAAATTACTGACCTGTAAGCCTCACACCTGTAGTGGGGAAATTGATGGAGACACTACTCAAACAAAGGATCATAGCACATCTCGAGCTAGCGGCCAGCAGGATCACAAACAGCATGGGTTCATGGCGGCAAGTTTGTGCCAAGCAAATCTGGTTGAGTTTTTGACTACGTTACAAAGGCTGTGGATGATGGTGGATGTGGTCTGCCTGGACTTTTAGTAAGGCCTTGACTCAGTTCACACAGAAGGCTAGTAAAGAAACAGAAACATAGACTTTGCGACAGATGACTACTTGGCCATGTTCCACAATAAGAACTGCATTTCTTCCCAGGTCCACTGGGAGACGGTCACCAAAATGGTTCTTCCAGTTTTTGACTATGCAGATGTGGTTTATGGCACCGCCCCCCTCCCCCTTGCCAGACAGGACACACACTGCAATGCCTTCTGCCAATTTGCTACCAACTCATCCTCTTGTACCCACCACTGCTGCCTTTACCTCCTCTCTCTATCCATCCTCCCTCTCCTCACGCTGCCAGTCCCACTGTGCTTCTCTCATCTCTAAATACCGGCTTTGAGCACTCCCTCATACTCATCCCATCTCCTCCCCCAACCCCTCTTCACACTCCCTGCACTCAAGGGACCAGCACTGATTCTCCTTCCTAACCTTCACTCCTCAGCCTCAAAATCTGCTTTCTCACACCACCTCCCTTCCTCTGGAACCTTCTACCACAGAAACATAGAAATTGGCAGCAGATAAGGACTGCTTGGCCCATCTAGTCCACCCATAAGCCCTTGTACTGGATTACTGCTTGCAACCCACCCTGCTGCTGACCTCTATGGTTCTCCAATGCCTGTCCCAAGCATGCTAGAATCCATCCACTGTGCTCGCTCCCATCACCTCCTGAGGCAGACCATTCCATGCATCCACTACCTCTCTGTGAAGAAGAACTTTCTCACATTCCCTCTTAACCTCCCACCTTCCAATTTCATGTCATGCCCCTCATTTTTGTGCTCCTCCTGTATTGCAGATATGTCTCCCCTGCACCTTGTTTATACCCTTGAGGTACCAGAATGTTTCTATCATGTCCCTCTTTTCCTCCTCTCTTCCAGCAAGCACATATTGAGGTCCCTTAATCTCTCCTCATAAGTCCTGTGTTGCAAGCTCTGTACCATCTTAGTCACCCTTCTGGACCGTCTCCAGCCTGCTGCTATCCTTATGAAGGTGCGGCCTCCAGAACTGCACACAGTATTCCATTTGAGGCCTGGCCATGATTTTATATAATGGCATCACTACCTCCCTCCTCCTGCTGGGATACACCTGCCTGCACCCCAGCATGCCACTGGCCCTCCCAGCTGCCTAGCACTCTGCTTTGACATTTTCAGGTCGTCTGAAATAATAACCCGTTCCCCAGGTCCCTTTCCTCCTTTGTGACTGTCAGCAACCCTCCACCACCACCCCCGCCCCCCAATCCTGTAGCTTTCTCCAGGGTTTCTGTGTCCCAGGTTCATAAGTTTGCACTTTTGGATTAAACTTTAGTTGCCAGTCCTCAGACCATTTTTCAAGCTTCCCATGTCCTTCCTCATTTCTCCACCTCCCTGGGTATCCCTCTGTTACAGATCTTGGTATCATTTGCAAACAGGCAAACCTTTCCCTCCAGCTCTTCTGCAATGTTGCTAATATGACATTGAACAGGACTGGCCCCAGGAACAATCCTGAGGCACCCCACTGGTTACCCCCCTCCCCAGACTGCACCCCATTTACCACCACACACTGCCTCCTGTCTGTTAGCCAATTTCTAACCCAGTTTACCACCCTGTCCCCATGCCCAGCCTACCCAGTTTGTTTATCAGCCTCCTATGTGGGACGGTGTCAAAGACTGTTTGAAATCAAGGTAGCGGCGTCCACTGCCCCACCCAGATTTACTTCCTTTGTCATCCAGTCAAAGAAATCAACCAGATTTGTCTGACATGACCTCCTTGCTGTGAATTCATGTTGCCCGTGGTCCTGGGCTCCGATGGCTTCCAGATGCCCACTATCCTTTCTTTAAGCAATGTCTCCATGATCTTCCCTACTACTGGGGTGAGGCTGACTGGCCTATAGTTTCCCACCTCCTCCATGCTGCCAGATTTGTGTAGAGGGACCATATGTGCCCTCCTCCAATCCTCTGGTACCACCCCTGTGTTGAATGACTCAATGAACATGGCTGCCAGAGGTTCTGCTATCTCCTTCACAGTTCTCTTAATAGTCTTGGGTGTATGCCATCTGGTCCCATCGCTTTGTCCACCTTCAATTTAGTAAGCTCCTGCAGACTCTTTCCCTGAGAATGGACTATTGTCCCCTCTTCACCCCTTGGCAACTGCTGTACTGCTGTGCCCCCTGCCCCTCCCCTCTTCTGTGAATTCTTAACAGAAATATTTATTCAGTATTTCTGCCTTTCCATGTCACCCTCCTTGCATCCCCCCTTGTTTTTCCTCCTTTAAGCTGATGTACCTATGAGAATGTCTTGTCCTTTCTTAACTTACTGTGCTAAACCTTCCTCAGTCCATGCCTTTGCTCTCCTTACTGCTTTTCCCACTTCTCTTAGAAACTTAGGTACCCCTTCCTGTCCTCCTCCATTTGGATCTCTTTATATTTCCTATATGCTTTCCTTTTGCCCTGACCTTTACAGTCTCCTCTCTCAAGTACCACAGTGGCTTTCTCCTTCTTTGCCTTTGGATACCAATCTGAAGCATTGGTTTTTACTTCAGTAAGGCTTCCTATAGACGCTTCCACTGTTCTTAGACTTCCCTCCTGCCTCCATTCTCTCAAGGGCTCTTTTGATACCCCTCCCCATTTCAGCGAAGTCAGCATTTTTGAAATCCAAAACTTTTGTCCTATTATGACTTGGTGAGTCTCTGTCCCTATGTTGAACCACATAATGTTGTGATAGAAACATAGAAACATAGAAAATAGATTTTGATGGCAGATAAGGACACGCTTGGCCCACCCAGTCTGCCTGTTTCCCTACCTAATGGATAAGCTGCAGATCCTAGTTAACCATCAGCCTACTTCTTCTACCCCACCTTGAATTGCCTTATGACTGTCCATGCATGCTTGAATTCCACCAGTTTTGACTCCAGAAGCGCGTTCCATGCATCCACAACCTCTCTGTGAAAAATGCTTCCTTAAATTACCTCTGAGCCACCCCCTTCTATCTTCAAATTGTGCCCCTTTGTTCTTGCACACCTCTTTTTTTGAAAGATGCTACCCTCTTGGACTTTGTTGATTCCCTTGAGTTACTCGAAAGTTTCTATCATGTCCTCCTCTCCCTCCTTTCCTCGGGGCTATACATATTTAGCTCCTTAAGTCTCTCTTCATATGTCTTCGGTGCAGACCCTGCACCATTTGAGTCACCCTCCTCTGGACAGCTTCCATCCTGTCTATGTCTCTTGGAGATTGGGTCTCCAGAGCAGTCGCGAGTACTCAGATGAGGTCTCACCAACTGTCTGTACAGAGGGATAATAACTTCCTGTTTTCTACTGGTGATGCCTCTCCCTATGCATCCCAGTATCCCCCAACCCTCCTTGCTGCCCTCTCACATTGCTTGCCCACCTTTAGGTCATCTGATATGACTACCCCAGGTCCCTTTCCATTTTGTTGTTGTTAGTATCTCACTCCCCATTGTGTACTCTTCCCTGGGTTTTGTTTCCCAGGTGCATTACCTTGCACTTCTTAGCATTGAATCTAAGCTGCCATACATTTGATCATTCCTCCAACCTTGCCAAGTCCCTTCTCATCCTTTCCACCCCACTTGTGCATCAACTCTGTTGCAGATCTTTGTGCCATCTGCAAAGAGACATACTTTTCCTTCTAGTCCCTCTGATATAAACCATACAGACATTGAAGAGGACGATCCTAATACTCAGAACCCTATGCACTCCCACTAGGTAACCCCCTTTCTTCAGAGTGGACTCCATTTACTATTACTCTCTGTGTACTATTCTCCAGCCAATTCTTTACCCAGGCTGTCATCTTGGGACCCACTCCCAGGCTGGCTAACTTGTATATTAATCTTTTGTGTGGGACTGTGTCAAATGCCTTGTTAAAGTCTAGGTAGGCCATGTCCACAGCCCTCCCTGATCTACTACTTTGGTCACCCAGTCAAAGAAATCTATCAGATCTGTCTGGATGACCTTCCGCTATGAATACATGCTGCCTTGGGTCCTGTGCCCCTCTGGCCTCTAGATACTCAACAATTCTTTCCTTCGAAGTGATTCCATCATTTTCCCTGCCACTGAGGTTAAACTAACAGGTCTGTAGTTTCCTGCTTCTGCCTTGCTCCCACTTTTGTGAAGGGAATCACATCTGCCCTCCTCCAGTCCTCGGGTACCACCCCATCCTCCTATGATTTGTTAAAGAGGGTAGTCAGTGGTGTCACTAGTTCTACCCTTAGCACTGGATCCCAGTTGCCCTTCTACCTGGACATTTGCAATTCGATCCCGTTGGTCATTACTAGATCTAGAATTGCCCTGTCTCTGGTGGAATCAAGCAAAAACTGCCAGAGTCCAGCCTCCTGGAGTGAATCAAGGATGCCTCTGCTTCTGGCTGAAGCAGCTACACTGGTGTTCCAATCCGTCTGGCATATTGAAATCCCCATCAGCAGAATTTCACCTTTCACTGCCATCTCATTTATTTCCTCCACTAGCTCCCTGTCCTGGAGGCCTGTAAATCACACCTCTGCGTATTGCTGTGCCATTTCCAGGTTAAGGGTGACCCACAGTACTTGGCCTCCCCTGCCTACCCTGTACCCGTGTTGCCATTATACCCTCTCTGACATACAGGGCTACTCCCCTCCCTATCCCTCCTGAGCAGAACATATCCTGGTACATTGCTTCCCACTCGTGATTAGCTGTATACCAGGTTTCAGTTATTGCTACTGTGTCCAGGTCTCCTTCAGTTATTAAGGCCTCCATGTTTGGGACTTTATTGCAAGGCTGCATGCATTTGTCAATATGACCTTCCAAGTTTTACTGCCTGCCTTCTCTCTTCTGTTTTGGTTCCTCCCCCCCCTTCCTGATATTTTCTCTTGTGTTCACGTTCCTTTCCTACTCCATTTCTACCAGACTCTGATGACCTTGATATCAACTCCTCTTCCTGCTCCATTGTTCTGCTTCTTTATCATGTAGGGTGGGCTGCCCGGTATCCCTACTCCTGTTGTCTCCCCCCACCTAGTTTAAACGCTCGTCAGCAAAGCATTTAAACCATCCACTGAGGGCTGCCTTCCCCTTGCTGGACAGATGCAGTCTGTCCCCACTGTACAAGGCTGCATCACTCCAGGTGGGTCCCCAGTCCCAATGAAGCCATACCCCTTCTCACTGCACCAGTCTTTCAACCATGTGTTGAAGTTACTAATGCTGGGATTCTTGTGCCTACCACTCCCTCCTCATCCAGCATACACCTCCCCTCCCTTTCCCCATTAAATGCTAGCTAAAACTCCTCCCCTGCTCCAGTCAACCCTCTTCCTGAACCCTTCTTTACCCTTGCCTAGCTTTTGTCCACCCCATACTTCTCCTTCCTCCCCAACCTCAGTTTCAACAACCTCATTTAGTTTATCAACCAGTTTTGCCTCCTCCTTTCAGAACCAGCTCGGCCTCTTCTCATTCTGGCACTGACACTTCTTGAGTTGCCCAATTTGCACAGATGAGTTGTAGCTCATTTATTTATAGCGATAGTGACATTTTGTTCTGCATGGATTCACATGCCAGCTGAAACCCTGTACCACAGTTCAAAGGTCAATGGAACATGGTACCTTTCTGTGAATACAAGGTCTCCCGCGAATTGAAATGTTGAGGGCAGCTGGTGTTTCATAGCGGCTGCACGTGCACAGCAATCAGCTGAAGTTCAGAGCACCTTGTTGCTACTTTCGCGGAGTGCTGTGAAACACTTTGTTTTTTTCAAAAGAAAAACAACAACTATACGCCATAAAATACTGGTTGGGCAACCTGATGCCCAACCAGCCCCTGCTGCCACCTCGGGCTTCAGATTACATCAGACCATGAGAGTGAAGCTCAGAGGTCTGATGTAATCAGAACCTCTCTGTACTGTAGCAGCACAGGCTGGTTGTGCACGGTTGGTCAACCAGTATTCTCCATTTACCTATATACAATATTTTTCCATTTTGTCTGTACTGCAATCAACTTGTGCTCTTTGTGTCATTGTCATTATAACCACATCATCAGACTAGTTGCATTTTGTTTGTACTATAACTGTGCTTCTCTTCTTTCCCCTTCCCAGGGGTTGCACCTGAAACGAACCAGCCTAGGTTGTGCCTCTTCCAGTTACCGATTTTTAAATACTTTTTAAATAAATATTCTGCGTTTTGTCTGACACTTGTGCCTCCTTGCCACTTGATGCTTCTGTTCCGCAGGTCAGGAGGGCAATTAGTGCATGCCTATCTTTGACTGGAAGCCCATGTTAAGCTCCCTGATTAAAGGCAGGTTGTACTTCAAAATCCTTCTCAGTACTGACAAAACTGCTCCCAGAAAGAACTATCCTGGGAGCTGTGCTAGCTAGTACTTAAGCATATGAGTTTAGGAACAAAAATCTCAGAGAAGATTTTTCTGGAATGAGTGGCAGTACGTAACTCTCCCCTCGGACAGACAGGGATCCTGATGATTTATGCAGAGACCACAGGGAGTATCCAAGTAAGGTACTCTAGAATATTTTTTCAAAAGCTTTTGAAATTAGTGATTTTTTTTTTGTAAACCCAAATGATTGGGGATACATTTTCTACATAAAGTTTAACAATACACGCTGGTAATCTCAGTCCTATAGCAAGAAAACACAAATATGTATACACTGTATGTATGTATATACTGTATATTATAGGAGCCAGTTGTTCCTATAATTATAGTTGGCAGCAATACTAAATGTTAAATTTCAAATTTTTGCCTAATAACTTTGGCATTTTTTGACAAACAGCCCAAAATTTAGCATATGCGATCATTCTGCCTGTTTCACAAGATCTGGACAGTTTCATGATGGCATCTTGTATTGTTTTTGAGATATAAAGTTGTGAAAAACAGTAAAATGATGTTTTTTCCACAGGTTAACATGGGATTTTTGCAGTGTCTACAGCCCACACGGAATGAAAAATTCATCTGCAATGTTTATGGATGATTTGGGGGGGTCCAAGGTGTGCCTTTGGATGGTTTGGTGAAAAATACATAATCTTTTCTAGATTTTTAATTTAATATTTTATCGAGAAACACTCAAAATTACAGTATTCCATACAATCATTGCTACGAATTAAATGCAACATACCCATTACATCAATCTGCATCTGTCCCTTTACATATCACATTTTGCCACTGTGGTGCTTTGTGTATTATGATGTCAAGGCTATAAAGTTTGAAAAAATATTTAAACCTATGAGGAAACAACTGTACTTATTACACTGTAGCCGATATCAATTTTAGTCCACTGTACCAGAAATAAAAGTTCATATACCGATGAACTGTTGCGCCTCTTGATTCTCCAGATTAATGGCACCTTGCACTAAATAACGTCGTCCGCTACAAAATGCACATATAGGTCAGAAAATCAACGGAAATCTAACAAGAGAAAGTTCTGGTAATACTTCCCTTGTGAATATTCATGGTGTTTACATGAAAGTAAGTTGTAGAATATAAAGAATATGAAAGCGGAAATTGAAGAAGGCAGAGAGAGAGAGTCCACCCCAGAGTAGCAGAAGATCAATGCTGCTAATAATCCTATGGTCCAGGTGTAGCAGAGAATAGGACCCTTCCCCCACCCCACCCCAGCATACAGGGAAGAGTCAGTCTCTTGCAGTCCTTACGGTACAAAACTCTGGCATCATTTTTGAATTATAACAATTTTATGATAGCCGCAAGACAGGCAGGTAAATTAAAACAGTTTGAACTGTAAACTTACTGTTCGAACTGTATATTTTTTTTCTTGCTCAGAGAAAATACTGTTCGTGCTGTCGGCCATCTTGTTTTTCTAACAATTTTCAAAATAGTGTTGTACATAACCACTGCATGGTAAGAACAGCACAACACCTGTATTTAGATCTCAATGATATGCTTAGTTTGATGTGCATCTTAAAATCAGTACATTTCCATGGCAAATGTGTCTTTTCACTGAAAAGCATTCCCACCATCCCCCGCCAAGTAAAGACTGTTCATTGTTATTTACTGTTCGACAGTTACTGTTCGAACAGTAAATAACCATTTGCACTTATGAATAGGTTGAACTTTACTGTTCGAACGGTAAATGAAGCAAAATACAAGCACAAAAAAACAGCGAATCCCCAAGTCAGACAGAGACCAGTGCATTCAGAGACATGTACCGACAGAGCTCAGGCTTCCTGAGAGGGATACCATCAACATTGATTTTGAACTGAATTTATGTCCCTTTTGTTGGCTAGGAGTATTTAAATAGCATCTAAAAACTAAGAAAGGTGTAATATAGTATTCATAACATTGTTTATTAAAAGTGAAACTGATCCCCGCATTCTCCGGTACTTGGCACTTTACATCACCGCTGTCATCTCTCCCTGCAACATCTGTATACCCAGGCCACACCACTATTCGCCTGATCAGATCACATGAATAGCAGGTGTGTGCTGATAGTAAAGTAACCTGTTATTGTGATCTGAAGGAGGCTGTTGTTGTTGTGGGTCCTCTGTGGTTTGTTTCACTTGTTGCGGTTGTGGCTGTTTGGCAGTACGACCAAGCGGTGCAGGGTTGGTGCTAAAAACACAAAGGGCAGTAAGCCCTTAACAAATGCAGCAAATCAGAGATGCGAGCACTCAAAATCTTGGATGGTAGCAAGAAATAAGTCTGAGCACTGCCGTCTTGTTTTAAATTCAATATGCTTTAATGTGAAACCAGTCCTCACTATGCATGATACACAAAATAGGAGCCGCAGCTTGGGTTGTGTTTGCTTAATTGAGATATTATGCACTATGAGGACTGGTTTCGCACTGAAGCATACTGAATTTAGAACAAGACAGCAGTGCTTGGTCTTATTTCTTGCTAGTATCCAGGTCTTGAGCTACACTTCTCTGGATTTGCGACTCTATTTGACTCCTCCTGCTTTCGAACTTGATGCTGTTCCTCTGTCGCAACCCTCCCCAGCCCGACTCGTAGATGCAACAGAATGGTAATTTTACTTTACTTGTTTTATTACTAATTTTGAAATAAAAGTAGCACTTCCAGCACATAGTTACGCTTCTGAAGAACTGCAGGGAGATTGAGGCGCGTGACGAAAGTGCTGAGTACCAGAGTATGTTGTTCAAAAAAAATCAGTTTCAACTTTTAAATAAACAATGCTGTGAATAGAAATGTTGTACATGAAAGCATTAAAGTAAGTTGAGCAGTGGGATTGACATGGACTGGGCATGTGAGCAGGAGCACTGGCAGGTACAGTACTGCAGATAGTGATGTATTGTATGTGTGTCCTCAGAGGGTGACTTCGCTAAAGTGTGCCACTACTCGGCTCAGTTCTGACAGGCAGATGGCTCACGACAGCACGCACATCCTCTACTGAGCTTACATATATGAACCTGATCCTCAAATTGAAAGATGAAGATTTAAATTCACAGTGCTGTTAGAATCAGTTTTAGTAATTCCATTCCCCATGGACACACTGTTACGTTCAGAGTCACCCCCACATCACCTGCAATTCATTTCCTACTGATGGTTAGACTTCTACTGGATGACATCATGTTGCCCAAATTCAAGTTCTCTTTATTTTTTTTTCCCCACACTGGCAAATGGGTATTAGAATATCTGGTCTAACTCAACTACTCTGCAGACTACATTATGACTCTACTCTGCACATGCTGAAACAAAGTGTATTACACTCTTCATTGCGGCAATTCAATAAATGTTCTAGTAAAATGAAGCTGCACCAACAAATTTGATGTTATGTTAAATACTGACAGTATTACAGATGTGAGTAATAACGTGTACAACTGAAAGGATGGTTATCAAACTGTATATATATATATATATATATATATATATACTGCTGCATCAAAGTCTAGTCTACACAAGTGGGATGTCACCTACAGCAGCATTTGTCGCTATGCTTCCTCTGCCCACTGACTTTAACCCCACTGTCTCCTCTACTCGGACCTGAATTGGCTACCACCAATAGGCTCTACTCTCTTGGCTCTATCACCAATAGGATCATCAGTTCACAAACTCCAACATCTCTTGCTGTGTACTGTCTCAGACAGCTCTCTCACTCAGGGCTGCGCTCTGTGGACAAGTCCCTTATATATCCCTAGGCACAGTTCTTCCAAGGGAGCAAGTGCCTTTGCTGTTCTAGCTCCCCAATACTGGAACTCCATCCCCTATCTGTGCGCCTTGCTCCCTCTCACAATGCCTTTAAGTCTCAGCTTCACAAGTACCTTATCTCAATGAACAAATGCTCGTGCTTCGTCCCTTAACTCCCTCCCTCAATACCAGCGGTATGCCATCACCGTTGCGACTCCAGCACCGTGAAGACCATCACAGACAGGGAATCAGGCAAAACCCACCCGTCACTGTGATGGTCACAGCAACCTCTTGGCTGGTGGGACTGCCTCACTGGGTGTTTGCCCCCGGTCAATCTCTGATTCAAAGTTAGAATCCTAGAGACCAGGGTGGATTAGAGATGCGCTACCCCCAATTGTGTGCCAACATCCCGTGGCTACAATGCCGATAGTCGGCATTGCAGCTGTCGCTGTAGGGGATGTCGGCGCTAATACCAGCACTGTCCTGCACTTACACTCAGTTTTCGCTTCCATCTCTTAATTCCTTTTCTCTCTTTTCAACCTCTCTAAGCTCTATACTGTTGAACCACCTTTCAGTATTGCTTCTTTCCTTGCTGCATCTCTACTGTTTATCAAATTGATGTAAGCCCTATTGTTATGATTTTACTGCTGAAATATATATTTTTTGCATGCTATGTTTATCACCTCCTCCATTGCCACACTGGCCCCCACTCCTTGAGGCTCCATAGCTCCTCGACCCCACTGGCCTTAATCCAGCCCCCTCGGGTCCTCAAATCATGGCCGATCCCCTGGTACATCCGGTGTATCCCTATCACGGGCGGGTCCCTCTCCGAGGGAAAGGGCACTGGAAGGAGGATCCCTGCACACACTTATACTAGGCCCGGGGATGCCGCTGAGGAGCAGGAGGCCTGGACAGGCACTGGAGGTACCCGAGAGCGGGAGCCATCATCTAGGCGGCCAGTGGGCAATTATCCGGTTTTCTGCGGGAGGCAGCATAGTGACAAAGCGTGCCTCGGCGCCTGCTCCTCCCCAAGCAACTGGGCGTATTTGTCTGTCCTGCTCCCAGCCTCCGCTAGAGCCAGCAAGACACCGGACCTGTCCTCTGCCCTCCCCAGAGAAGGAGAGCTGTCATGGGGCGCTCAATCCTTCCCTCCCCAGCCGGCCCTCCAGCCCATTCGGGTCCGTTCCCGAACCGGGTCGCTGGCGTGCATAGTGAAATCCAACCGCTGTGCCGACGGGCCGCTACTGTTGAAATATTTGATGTAATTACCTCTCTCTCCTGACCTTTGTTTTAATATTGATATTGTCATCCCCAAAGATATTTATGTAAATTGTCTTGTTTTGTTGTTATAATCTACTGTATCCTCCCAGGTTGTGCCTGAAAATAGTCATGGTGAGGTTAGTGCACATACCGGTAAACAAAACCTAAATAAATAAAAATAAAATATGAATATTTTTGCATCCGATCTCAGGCAGTTACTGGCAGTGCTGTACCTCAGACAACAGACTTTTTCACCTTTTTGTTTAACTGGGAAAGGAGGACTAGACAATTCTGCCTATTTTCAGCCTTGTTCTGAGGGAGGGGCTACAGATGGATGCCAATTGACACTGAACCAGATTAAGCTGTTGGTATTTTTTGTTCACATATGTCAGGAAACCTTTTAGCTACTCAACCATTGCAAGTTCTAAAATGTTGTTGTTGTTATCTGGCAAATTATTTAGACCTGTTAGTTTCTTTGAAATAATGGAGGTTGTTATACATTTGAAAGGTATTCTACATTATTGCGAATGAAACTTGCTGCACACTTGCTTGCTAATGTATGGGCCAATGATGAATAAAACAAAAAAAAAAAAGTCCTCGCCAATCAGCCCCCCATCCCTACCTCCCATTCAGCACCCACCACCCCACAGCCCCAGTACACCCACATACATCCTCACTCACCTGAATAGGTCCCAGGTTTGAGATCCACTCTCCCGATCGAAGACACGTCTTGCTGCAGGAACTGGCGAGCTGCAATATGAGAAACTAAGGTAAATGCGGTTCAATATATTTCAATGGGGGTTTCAACTTTAATGCATACCTCAATATTTTGACCTTAAATTTTCAACATAGACTTTTATGGACCCCACCTTATGACGTAAGAAGACTGTCATTACGTAACTCCCCTGAAAGGTGATTTCATGGTCAGTCGATGAAGTCACCTTTTCGAGCAGGATTGACAATTATTCTTGACCTTGTTCATGAGTGGGGTCATAAGAAGGCTATGTTGAACATTTGGGGTCAAATATGTAAAATTAACAGTTATGACAATTCATTGCAATTTGCTTAGCACACTTGTAACTTCGAAATATTAAATATTTCAATCCCAGGTTTTCAACATAGACTTCTTATTACCCCATCTCATGTATGTCACAGCATCATTTTTCAAATCATGGTCAAAATGTCTTTTCTCACCTGTGCGTGGAATGGCGTTGCAGTTGCATGCAATTATGTTATGGCGGGGATTCAAAATTTTCAGTACCGGTATACGAGTTGGGGTAATAAGATATTTATGTTGACAATTTGGTGACTTGTCATATAAATGGAAGTGCAGGGCCCTTCGCAGCTATATACATATATGTATTTATGGAGGATGAGAGGGTCCTCGCTCCCTCAGGCAAATAAGGATACTATTACACTATCTCAAAAAGTATGGAAATTCATTGCAAAAACTACATGAATGCATCAATTAGGTTTGGTATTAAGCATCAAAAGCTGGGAAAGTCAATGTTTCCAACCTTAACTCCCCACCCCAGCCCCCAAGCAGCAAAGGACAAGACCACACAAGCAACAACAGACAGCCATCATCGGGTAAGAAAAACAAAAACAAAACATGCAGCAGGTTGCTGCAGATAGAAATACACGATACTGGTGGATGCCTAGAACATCCTCCTAACGTAGGTGGTGGGGAAAATAGTAACGAGATTCAAGAATGCATGGGGTAGGCATAAGGGAACCTTAGTAGGCGAGTAAAGGTCTGGAGATCAAGTAGGGTCTGTGTTACAGTAGGGAGGACAATGGCAGACCAGGTGGGCAAAGCAGTCCTTTCAGACTCCTCTGTAGTCTCATGTAGCCATGGACACTGTAAAAACATACATACAATTGTTGGGCCAGTGCTCTGCAGCTGCAGGTGTAAGACATACACACCAGCCTCTGGATGCAGAAGTACAGATACCACCAAATCGTTCATATGAAATGTGCAGCAGTACTTCTATCTGCAGAAGCAAAGTCCCTGAGGGTCCTGTGTCTCTTCAGAGTTTTCTATATGCAAGGCTCACTGCTCTTCTGGAGCCAGAAGTTGGCGATGTCTTACACCTCTGGCTGGAGAGATACAGGACCCTCTTTGTTACAGAAAGGCTGACCTTATAGGGGCATAGAGAAAAGAAGTCTAGTAATTTGTATACAATGGATCTGTATCTGGCTGGAGGGCCCTGTGCTTCTGTATACAGATGTAGTGTGGTTATTTCAGTATAGAAACATAGAATTTGATGGCAGATAAGAACTACTTTGGCCACCTAGTCATATTTCTACCTACTGTAACACCGCAGACCCTGCTTGATCTCCGGCTCCCCTTCCTTATCACTAAGGTTCTCTTATGCCTACCCCATGCATTCTTGAATCCTGTTACCATTTTTGCCACCACCACCTGTGCTGGGAGGATGTTCCAGGCATCCACCAGTATTGTGGATTCTATCTGCAGCAGCAAGTGAGTGTGTATATTTTGCAGTTTGTATCCACGGTAGCACATTAGTGCTACTGCATTTGTCATCTGGAAACAGTTGTATGTTGTTTGTCTTACCTGATGATGGCCATCTGTGGTTGCTTGTGTGATCTTGTTCTTTTGCTGCTTGTGGGATGGGGTGGGAGTTAGGGTTGAAACACTGAATTTCCCAGCTTTGCCACTTAATACCAACCCTAACTGATGTAATTAATGTGTATATATATGTGTGTGTGTTACATATATATTATATATACATACATACACACACATACATACACACACTATGTGTAGTTGAAATGTTTTTTTACAAAACAAAAGAGACTGCATCGGGTAAGGCATGCACAAGGAACCGGATTTAGATACAGTTCATTGCTACGCCGTAAAAGAAAATGGTTCATATACATGTGTAAATGGGTATGTCCAAAGAGAAGTGGACTAAGTCACAAGAGGGGTATCTACAGGTTTACTGTATGCTCTTTTTTATAAACAAAAGTAATAGTAGCATGTCTTGCTAAATTGTGATCTGAAGGAAATTTTAATATCATTAAATACAGACACCTGTCCATCCGAGGATAGGGTACTTTCCTCTGAATCACTGGTGGGATACCAGGTGGATATCGGAATGCCTTGTAAATTAATATAGGATTATTTTTATACTGAGTGAGTTGGGCTATTTTCCAACATCTGCAGCTGTAATATTGATTTGCCCTGCACTGAAACAGACTGCCCTTGGTAGAAGTCATATTCTTACAAAAACAGAGGCTGGGCTAGATCTTTTACTTACACATCAACAAGTACAATGTCACGCAATAATGCAATTCTCTACGTTAAAGAACAATACAAAACACAGTGGTACACTATACAGTGTGCACAGTACAATCAGCAAGTACAATAATATGCAATGTTGCAAATTACATATAGCCACTTAGGAAGACACAATGTAAGGCAGAGAACGAGCAGCATAGCAGTGCACAGAGGGTACAGGATACAGAGCAAACCAATAACAAGCAGAGCTGATTTAAGACTCAAGGAAACAACTATATAGTTAAGTACAAATGTTCATCAAAGTAAATGTTTCTGAAGATCATATCTGAAAAGTTGATGAGTGGAGATACTATGGATACCAAATAGAAGGAGCACCAGTGTTTAGGGGCATAGCAACAAAGGCAACTTCTCCCTGTGGTGGGGCACTTGAGAACACTTAGCAAAGACAGATCACAAGATCAGAGGAGTAAACACAGGACAATTTTGTGAGACGTACAGCCGGGCGGGGAGTTTGGGAGTGTAGGATTTTGTTGATAAACAACCAATGGAAAAGGGATGCATGTCAGTTGGGATGAGCCAGACCAAAGTAAAGGAGATAGTTTGACAAGACCTTCACACTGTAAATCCATATTGCCTGGATCCTGTGAAAACTGGATTCAAAATATATCACCAGCCTATTAAAAAAGGTTAGTGATATATCATAGAAACATAGAAGATGACAGCAGATAAGGACCACAAGGCCCATCCAGTCTGCCCATTTCTTTTTCTACCTTATGAATGTGCCATCGACCTTTGCTCCGTCAATGGCCTATCTATTCATACTCTTCTGTATTGCTCCCTTATGCCTATCCCATGCCTGTTTGAAGCCCTGCACGATATTCATATCCACCACCTCCTGAGGTAAGCCATTCCATGCATCCACCACCCTTTCTGTGAAAAGGACTTCCTCATTACCCCTTAATCGGCCTCCTTCTAATCTCATGCTGTGTCCTCTTGTTCTGCTATTTTTCTTACTTTGAAACACGTTAGACTTTCACCTTGTTAATGCCGTAAGGAGTTTGAATGTTTCGATTAGATCACCTCTCTCTCTCTCCTTTGTTCTAGGGTATACATATTGGGCTACATTAATATGTCCTCATATGTTTTCTGATGCAGTCCATGCACCATTTTGGTTGGCCTTCTCTGGACTGCCTCAATCTGATTAATGTCCTTGTGAAGGTGCAGCCTCCAATACTGCACACAGTACTCAGATGGGGCCTAACCAGTGTGTCTTGTAAAGAGGGATTATTACCTCCCGGTTAGCTGCCAAGGAAAAGTGGTAAATATTGTTGGTAACATACCGCTTAGTTAAATTACTCTTGGTCGCATCAAAGAAGGATAAGTTACCATAATTTAGTGAGCTATTGCTAGACATTCTTTAGGGTTCAGGTTGCATAATGCTGCAGTGAGGCCCAACTATAACGGACAAATCTGCACACAGTATTAACATGGAGGGAGAAATCAAAGGGCGGGTGGGCTGAATGGGTCACTGATTTTACTGACCTGCATAGCTGACACCCCAATACCCTAGGTAATGAAGTTTGCAACCTGTTAAATTATATGAGTGGAGGGGCTTTGTTTGGTCACTGGGGACCTCTCAGTTCAGTGGGGCCTGTGTGCTGCTGGCTCCTCCCCGAAAGAGTATGCCTCAATCTGTCACTGTCACAATGGTGGCCACCCTCCATGATTTCACTAGGTATGCAGTCTTCTTTACTCACTGGGAAGACCTAGGCATTTCCTGAATCAAGTTAAAGGATTGTGCTCTTTAATATTTCTTCTTTGAGGAGCGGTGGACCCACTCTGGCTCCTACCACAAGTTGAATGTGGGTAGTTTGAATCCTGTTTCATTCAGGGTGGGGTGGTGTGGTGCGGTGAAGAAGGCTTTGTTCTTAGTTAAGCATTTGCCGTTTTTCCAGGAATGCAAAGTCTGTTGCTCTGGGGGAGGGCAGAGGGAAATGAGGTTGGGGGCTGGTATGTAGGATGCTGGGATACATAGTGAGGCATTTCCACCAGGAGAAGGTAGATGGTGTTGCCACTATATTGCTTGTCCTGGAGACCACACCTCAGAAAAAACATAGGGTGGAGACAGTCCAGAGGAGGACAACTAAAATGGTTCAGGGCTGGCACCAAAGCTGACGAGGAGAGAGTAAGGGATCACAACATGTACACCCTGGAGACAAGTCAGCGAGAGGGGACATGACAGAAACATCCAAGTACCTCACAGGGTAAACAGGCTGCAGGAGGAGTCTCTTTCAAATAAGAGCACAGGGACTATAGGGCATGCAGTGAAGCTGGGGTGGGGTTGAGAGGGAGGTGAGGAAGTACTATACTCAAAGAGCTGTAGAAGCCTGGAACAGTGTGCCAGCAGAACTAGTGGAGGCGAAAACAGTAGGGGGCTTCAAGCACGCATGGGATAGACAGAGAAATATTAGTAAACAGGAAGGAAGGACAGAGGGCTGCCAGAGCCCAGTTAGGGTCTGCAGAGATGGACTAGACAGAGACCATCAGCGCAGTCTTGAGTGAGCCAAGCAGTTCTTTTCTGTCAACAAATTCTATGTTTCTACAGAGCAGCACCTTGTGGCAGCATGCAGCAGCCTCACGTACTCATTGTGGTGGTTGAGAAAATTCTGGAACACAGAATTTATGTTTATTGTGCTTCGGCACCATTCTGGGGCTGACGGTATAGCTCAGAGGTTAGAGTAATGAGCTTTGTACATCCAGCAGGCCAGAGTTCGAGTCCCACAACTTCCACTGCGCACTGTGTGACTGAGCGACGCATTTAACCTCCCAGTGCTCCCAGGTCACCCCTGAAATGGGCTTTGTGCTTAGTGGGCCTTACCCTGTTACCAAGGGGGTCCCAGGAATCCCATAAAACAATAACTGTGGTGATGGGACTGACACACGGTGCAGTACAAGTAGCAATAGCAACACTACTATATTACCACCATTTAATAATTTCTGGTTTGGAGAATATTTAGAAGTGAGAAATCTCATATTGTGCTTGTTCACTTGTGTCAACTAAAGTGCTTCACAAATAATGTCTGAGAGGTAACATGAGCAGTGCAGCAGTAGCTACCTCCATACAATTTCTTGTTCAGAGAAAATTTTAGAAAGTGAAAAAGGGGCTGTGTGGAGGAGGAATCAGTCAGACAGGGCGACTGATACTGCACAGTATCAACCATTTGACTGAAAAAATATTTAGGGGCCAGGCAGTTTTAATATGGTGCTTTTCAAATACACTATATAGGAAAACAACAATGCTTTACAAACAACAGTAATGAGAAAGAGAATGACATGATGCACAAACAGCACCATTAAAGAAAATATAGAGCAAAAATAAAATTTCTATTTTTTCTTTGGAGAGCACTGACAAATCAGGATGAGAAAGAATGGAGTCAAACAGAGTGAAAGAGTGTTACACTTTTTGTATTTTTTGAAACATTTTTATACATTTTCATAAACAAGAGAGGTGAAGAAAGGCTAAGAGGAGTCAGGAGGAATACCTGACAGAGCAAAATATGAGGTGAGAAAGAGGATCAGTGAGAAGGACTGGAGAAAAAC
Source organism: Neoceratodus forsteri (assembly GCA_016271365.2). Lineage (NCBI taxonomy): Eukaryota > Metazoa > Chordata > Ceratodontiformes > Ceratodontidae > Neoceratodus > Neoceratodus forsteri. The sequence continues at coordinate 1,066,765,395 of CM057450.1, read as the reverse complement.
TATTGAAAAAAGCATGATTTAGAAACAGTTTTAAGGCCCAGGTGGATCAGCACGTGCACCACCACAACAGAGCTCGTGCATCACCTCAGAAGTACTTGATAGTATTTGAGCACCTTTTGGAGTTTCTTCGTGTAGAAATTCTGTGACAAGTCCCCATCTCCGCTTGCAGTTATGCCAACTCCCACTGGTGGTTGTTGGCATTGGCAGTGTGGTGCTGTCCCACCCCTGCCCCTCACTATGGCTGATGTTCCTGGGTCCACATGACCGTAGCAGATATGGCTGAACTGTGCGCTGCCCCTCAGTGGCACAGAAGGACTACTACTACTACCACCACCAAACAAACATTCACCAGCTCCTGTTTTCTAGCCTCCCACTGGCTCGGGTGGCACAGTTATTCTTGTCTCTAGGATCTCAGTTGTTACTCAAGGATCTCAATTATTAATCAATGTAATTTGATTGCTACTGTTTAACCCATTTTCCTTGCTGCCGTATAACATTTTATATTCCAGTGTAACCACCAACATAAATTTTGCACTAACTTTTGTCTTGCATCTTTTGTAACCGATGTATGTTTTCTGTACCTGTTATTGTCCAAACCAGAACCTACCCACAAGCGAGTATTGGTCAATTGAGCTTTTCCTGGTAAAACAAAATTATTTTCATGTGGGTATGTTGCCTCTAGCACCTAGATATCTGCCCTTCTTCCTATGACTGACTTGAGTGTGTTACAGAGATTGCATCTAACAACACAGTCACTGTTGGAGGTCCATGGTAAAAACAAACAAACTCCCAAAGAGGGAAGACATGGTCTGCTTCCTTGCACATAGCCCGAGGAGCTAGAAGATGAGGAACTGGCTCATGTCTCCTCAAGAGGATCAGTTGGCGGTGGTGGCACCATGGGGGTACAGGTTTTTGCTGCTGGGAGCTGTTCAGGGGAGGCTGCTAAATCACCCTCCTGTTGCCCCCACAGATATGGCTCCACCAGGAGTCTGAACATGACTCACCCTAAATTCCATCTCAATACAAAAAGAAAAACAGCGAGGCAGAGAGAAGAGAAGTCAGAAACAAAGGGACAGAGCTTTAAAACTAAAGGCTACAGCTAAAGAATTATAGGCAAAATATAGACTAATCAGAAACTAAATTACTCCCCAAAACATAAAGAATTAAATCAGAATGAAATAAAAATGCAGTTAAACTAATGTAAATATATATATAAATCAAACAAGTTGCTTATCGTCAAGCTCCCACCTCCACCACAAACTGCAAAACTGAAAGTGAAGCAGACTCACTGTATAGAGATGTACCATGTGACCCACGAAAGCTCTTCCATGTGAACACAAGATACTTGTTTACCAGTAGCCTCATTCCGACAAAACTTTGCCCAAATAGAGTTACAAGTGAAGCTACAAAGGCAGAAGTTATAAAGGCACATTTCCTACCACGTACTTGTAGCAAGATTTGTTTATCAAATCATGAAGACAAAGTTGGTGAATTCGATTAACATCGCCGGCAAATTAAAACTTAGCAACAGTTCGATCTAAATCACATCAAAGACCCAAACTGGGTTATATTGGCTTTGAGAAGCAAGGCACAGACCAAATGAATAACTGTCTGGGGATATACGAGAGGAATGTTAGATGATGCATGAGGAGGGCTGGTTTGACTGCATACTTCTCTGTGTGCATCTTCTTGTAAAGCTTGGCATATTTTGGGAATTGGCTCAGGCACATCTTTGCCAGTATCTGCTATGACTCAAGAGCTACTAGTTGGGGATAGAGCTTAAACTATCTACTAAGAATCTAGTTTAGAAACTAGTGAGTTTTATTCCATCTGTGCATGGGCTTTATTTATATATTTTTCATTTCTGTAATGTTACAGTGTTCTTCAAGACTTTGGTATGTATAATTCTGTACCATATGTAAATATTGGGTATTAAATATTTTTATATATGTCATGCTCTCCGTGAGAGTACTTTTAAGGTTATAGATAACCTGGGTACAAGCGGCAAGTCAGTGGTCCATCTCTGGAGAGGCAGGCTGCTAAACTGTCCCAAGCACCTAAGCCTAAGACAGGGCAGGTGAAGAGTGTTCCCAGCTGTGACGATAAGGTAGGCCATTTGCCCTTGGGAGATTATATTGTGTAAGCAGTGGCAGGTGGCATTAAACTTAATGACTCCCCAAGAAAGAGTCAAGACGGTGGTGGCAGCATACTGGAGTGACCATTCAGGCATCTGCAGGGTCATGAAAAGCTAACAGGGCAGTGCGGACTGAGTTCTGGGAAGGCCAGTGTGTGACAGATGGTCTTGTATGTTCTTTCATTTAAACAAGAAACTGCCCAAACAGAAAGGTGTTTCTTTTTGTACTTAGTAGTTTATATGAGCCAACTATGTCGTCAAGAGAAAAAATCCAGAAATTAGAGGTCTTAGCCTTAGCAATTTGCTAGAAAGTTTCATACTTGGGCTGGCAGCTCAGAACAATTCATTAAACATAAAGTTACTCTAAGGGCGAATCACTGACACCTATATGCATCCCCATGGGTGTGTAGGGCTCACATGTACCATGGATGCCCCCATCTGCCAATGCAGGGACCTCTGCAGCTGTCATGAATCAGTGTTCTGCTCCCTTTAGACCCAATCCAGTGCAGGTATGCATAGCTACTTACTGACCTGTCTGTGAAGGGTAGTAGCGAGGAATGCACACTACAGTGAAACCTGAAAGATGCCAAGGCAGCCATTCTGCAGCTTAAAGGGGTCAGGATTCTGCCACTCAGAGGCTGTCATCATGGTTATATACCCCCAAGAAAACAATGCAGAATTGTCCGATCTGTCCAGTGATCACCTCCCACTTGCCCTATAGCTCCTTATCGAGGTCTGGGGGCATTAGGTTAGAAAGAGGGCCATGGCAGCACAGTGCCCATTCTTGAGATGATAAATACAACCCACAGTGCCCATTTATTGTCAAAAGCTTCCTTCTGCATCTCAACTCATTTCAACTTATCCATGTGATACATTATTTAAACATGCACCACCAACTTCTCCTGTTTAGAATGAATTTTGACCACCTATTGTAGTGATAACAATTCTTTGCTGCAATGACCGAAATAGAAAATCTACTTTTTTTGTCAGCAAACTGTAAATTGTTTGTTATTTCTTTTGTAAATTGGTAACCTTTATTTAAAATGTTGGTATTACAACAATTAAACATAGAAACAGAGCCAGCCCGGTGGCACCGGGTGTGAGTGGCTGGATGCCACACCTCGTGCCACACTGGCAACCCGGGTTTGGGTGAGGACTAGGGTCAGCAGAGGAGGAAAGGGCTGAGCGTCCGGAGGACTGCTCTTCTTTCCTGGGAGGAAGGAGATACTAGAACCTGCTGTCTGGCGACTCCCAGTGGAGACTGGGAGTGCAGCAACAGTTAGGATCTCCAGCAAGGGAGATTGGCTGTGGTGGCGCTCCTGTGAGTGTGCACAGGAGTGCACTAATGCGCACTGCACAGCCAAGCCAATTGGGGGGGAAAGCCCAGATTGCCTGGTAGGTTAAAGTGGGTCCAGGATGGCCCCACTCAATACTCGGGTCCTGCTGGCTGGCTCCTGGTTCTCCCTCCGCTCCTGGCTGCTCTCCTAGATTCTAGCTAGAGCGCCAGTAGGAGTCGGTGGTCCCACCCTGGGGGGCTCAGAGCCGGGGAGGGGTTGGGTGGCCATTGGAGCTAGAGTGGAGACGGATCCAAGCCAGGAGTCAGTCGGGAACTTTAGGTGTGTGGGAACAGGCTGTAACTAAGAGACCACACTGGAGAGAGGCCAGGCACCAGAGAGGATGGGTTATAAAGAAAGTTTAAAAAAACCCTAAAGGGAAACAGGCTTGATATACGGCAGAAAAGGCCAATAGACCAAGCCAGTCCTTCCCAGAACCTAATGTCTCTGTAGGGTCCTGCTATACTATTCCCCATTTTGTTCTCTGTATTTCTGCCATCCTCATCCCACTGAGGTAGCAACTATACTCTTGACTCAAACCCATAAATGGCTTAATACACAGCTGGGATAGACACCCACCACCTCTACTGGCAGACCATGCCATGGCTCAACCACTCTTTCTGTAAAACAATACTTTATTGCATCCTTTTAAACTTTCCCCATTTATCCTGCACTTGTGACCCCATGTCCTAGCTTCTCTGTTCCTGGCAAACAGTTCCTCCCAGTCCTCCTCGTTAATTCCATTCAGGAACCTGAAGGCCTCTATTTTACACCCACACCTTTTGGTTTTGAGTGAACACATGTTCAAGGCCTTTAGCTGATCCTGCTAGATCTGCTCTCCTGGCCCCAACTTATCTTGGTGACCCAGCGCTGTAGCTTTTCTAGCCTGTCCTTGTCCCTTTTAGGTTGGGTCTCCAGAACTGGGCACGGTATTCCAGATGTGGTCTCACCAGTGACCTATACAGTACCTGGACTTTTTTTTTTTCCTTAAAGGAGCCACTAATGGCTCCCAGGACCCTTTCCTTTGACAGTGTGCTCAGTTTGACACCCTCCCAATCCAATACTCTGGTTCTGTGACTTTCTGTTCCCTAAGTGCAGATGTTTGCCTTTTTGGCACTGAATTTCAGCTGTCAGATTTTGGTCCAATTTTCTAGCCCTTGCATGTCTCTCCCTGGACTGCTCTCCTATGTTGCTGATTAACATGTCGAACAGTGGACCTCAAACATAACTCTGTGGTACTCCACTGCTGACCTTCCTTTACTATGATCTGATCCCATTCACTACATCTCTCTGTTGCCTCTCCTCCAACCAACTCCTACCCACCATACTGTTTCCTCAGTTGTTCTCACAACTCCCATCTTCTTCAGTGGCCTCTGGTGTGGCATAAGCTAAGTGACCTGCTGGAAGTGAAATGCAATAACTCTACTGCATGCCCCTTAACTACCCTGGTTACCCAGCCACAGAATACTGTAGGGTTGATCTGATAAGACCTCCTGCCACAAATCTCGCCACTTACTATCCTGAAGCCCATTTTTCACCAGATATTCCACTAGGTCCTCTTGACTGGGGACTCCATTATTTTCCCTGCTATGGAGGTAAAGCTGACATGTCTATAGTTTCCTGGCCACTCCTTGTACAGTGTTATGTCTGCCATCTTCCACCCCTTGAAACACCTTGCTGCATAGAGCTATTGAATAGCCTCGCCAGTGGTTGGCTAACACCGATGCTAGCTCTCTTAGTATCCTTGAATGCACTGCATTTATTTCCCCCTCCATCACCAATTATTCTGAGAACAAGACAAACTTATTCAAAAAGGCGGCTGGTGAAAGTTACTCAAGCGGCTTAAAACAGCAGCAAAACAATGTTTTTTTTTTTCTTCTTTAGGGAACCTGTCCTGTACACGGACAGTCAATTTCACAATACATACAGTAGTAACTCACTGATAAGTATTACAAGCAATAAACCTAATCCATTTCTACTCAGCTGTTTACACTACAGAAAGAAAAAATAGCAGCACAGCTACTGAACAACGGAGTTTGTGGCAGCGTGTTGAGGAAGAACAGCATCAAGACGCAGGCAAACCACTACATATGATGTCATTCTGCCTCTGGTCAGCTAAGGACAACAAAAAGCGGGAAAAGGACGAGGTATCTGTAATATATCAAAGCAGGCTGGACAGAAATGAAAGAAGAGAGCACTTATAAAAACACTACACAACAACAGAAAGCATAATTTAGGAGCAGGTTCAGGAGGGCACTGAAATAATCCAGGGGCTCCTTAAAGTTGAAGAATTGATCTTCTAGACAGTGAAGCTCCTGGTTTGTTCTGAGTATAGGTGCAGAGCCGGGTTTCCTGTTCTCCTTCACCAGTACACCCTGAGTGCTGACCTGGAGGCCCCCTGCCCACCATGGTGAGAGTTCATTCTTCTTAGATATCCATGCTTGTGGGGGTTCTTTGTGCCTTTACCAGATAAACTCCACTGTGACTTGATGTCAGCTTTTCAGGGATGACCCAGATCAATTGGCATAATAACATTACAAATATAGTTTATCGTGATTACAGATATAAGTAACGCAGAATATATGATACACAATATACATTAGGTAAGCGATCTACAATGTAATCAAAGGTAGTCTCGCTCAGTATGCCTTCCTGGTGAAACTTTTAAATAAATGAATAACTCTGTTCAGTTTTACTATGTATTTTACCTTGTATTATTTCCTGGGCTGTTTGACTAATGTAATGATTTGTGCTGCTTGTTCTGTATTGCATTGTATTTTGACTATTTCACTTATACTGTCCTAGGTAGTGCCTGAAAATAGGCATTTCTAGGTCTAGTGCCCTTACCCAGTTTGCAATTTTTGTTCAGATAGATAGGAGAGCATTACAAACTCAGTCTAGGGTCTCTCTGGAGCAATGACTGCCAACAGTGCTAAATCACGCAGACTGAATTACAGCTACTGAACAACGGAGCCTGTGGCAGAGCACTGAATGCAGAACAGCACTTGGCATGCAGGCAAACCACTACATATGATGTAATTCTACCATTGGTCAGCTAAGGGATAACAAATAGCGGGAAAATGACGATGTATCGTAACATGTCAAAGCAGGCAGACAGAAATGAAAGAAGAGTTTTAAAAAAAAAACTACGCAACATCATAAAAACAATTTAAGGAGCAGGATTCAGGAGAATGCTAGACTGCATCAGGGCTCTTTAAGGTGCATTAAATTCATTGTTGAAGTAATTTTGTTGCACTGTATGAAAAAATATAAAATGTTGGTTTTACATAGCATTTTCATATAAACTGTATCCCAAAGCACTTCAAAACACGGGAGAGACTACATTAGATTTTCGTCTAAACATGAGGAGATGTAGCTTTGCCATCCTCAGTGCCCCCCCAAAAAAAAAAAAAACACACTTACAACTGGAAGGCAGACAGTCACCACACACTATTTTAAAGATTCAAATTAAAGGCTGGTGGCATGGTTGTGTGACAGCAACAGCAGTTTTATTATACGGCAGATCTGAGTCTGGGAGAAGGATTTGATTCCTAGCCCCCAGACCAGTGAGGCTGGGGAGTTGTGTGATGATGTGCTCCAGGGCAGGCTGTTGGCTACGCAAATATTCACTGCTGGCTATCTAAGGACAGGCATTAGTATTGGCTGTGGAGATTATTCTGAAGGCTATCTGACTTGTGATGTCTCCAAGTGAAAATGACAGAGAAAGTGATCTGGCGACTGGGGCAGAAATTTAAATTACACCCCACTCCATGCCTCCTGAAAAGTATTCTCTGCCTCTGAATTTGCCATCCAGGCCTGATTGATTTGCATTGCTGCTTATGATAGGAATGTCAGAAAACAAGCTTTGAAGTTCCTATGAAATGCTTACATGTCCCAGCTGTTCAATCTTCTACTAGAATCTGGAAAAAACAACATTTTTGCATCAGCAGATCAATGCCATTTGCCATTCGTAAAAGCCCAAATCAGTCTTTTGATGACAAGGTGGACAGCTCTGTGTTGAGATCAATGAAGAGTGCTGGATGTATGCATATTTGGTAAGTGGTTTGGCAGCTTGCAAATAAAACTTTCAAGTGGTCAATGTACTATGTATGCATACTCCCAGTGAGCTGCGGTAGCATTTTCTTGACAGGTGAGTGCTTTTGTCAGTTTCATTCACTTACCCTGTAAAATGCAAAAGGCTTTCTCCACAATAAACCACAAAAGCAAAAACCACCACTCAGTAGTTCCACATTGTTTGAGAGGTCATCATTTCAAAGCCCCAAAATGAGTATGTTCGCATTACACTAGAAATTGCTACTTGTCTCATTTTAATCAGTGTCCCAACTATTATCAGTTCATTCTAATTTAGGTAAGTGTTTATAGAATGGGGCCTGGCCAAGTCTACCTCCCAACTGATCGAAACCTGGTCATAAAGCGTATCCTAACATTCAGCAGCGTAATGCATGGCTATCCATGTACTAAGAGAAAACTTAATAATCTTGTGTCAAAAGTTAATTATGCAAATCAGCTACAACCACATGGCAAATCTCCACCCTAACCTACCCTGCAGAGAAAAGAAAGCTAGTTAAAACTCTATTACATACAAAGCTAAAATTCATAGCTAACACTACAAACTAAAGCATACAGACACCTCCATCCAAGAAAATAAAGCTAGCTAAAACCTCAATTTACAAAGTCCAAATTCACACAGAAATTTATATAAGTTAAAACCTAAAGCACGCAGACTAAATCCCACCATTGCAAACCCACTAAAAGCGAAATAAAATGCAAAATCAATAATCGGAACATACCTAACTCAGTACTCAGTGTCTATTTCAGATCATTCACATGGGAAAGGAACCTGGAAACACAGGTGGGGACCAGATTAGTCTACACCTCAGATGAAAAGCACCTGGGGGTTACCATAAGTGACAGCTTCAGGAATGCTGCCCAATGTAGTAAAACATATGGGAAAGCCAGCAGGATGGTGGGGTGCATGGGTAGGACCTTTTCCAGCTGAAGGAAGGAAGTGACATTGTCTCTTTATAGTTCCTTAGTAAGGCTGCACTGAGAGTACTGTGCACAATTCTGGAACCTTTGCTTTAGAAGGACTGCTTTGAATCTGTTCAGAGGAGGGCAACCAAATGATACAAGGGCAACTGGGAAGACCCATATAGAAAGGCTGGCTGACCTTAACATGTGCTCCCTAGAGGTCAGAGGGGGCAGGGGAGGTTATGACTGAAACATTCAAATATTTGAAGGAAATAAACAGGATGTAAAGAAAATAACTATTAAGGAAATTGAAGAGAGGATTCTGTGCAAGAGGGAATCATTATAAACTTATATTGCAGGGATTTAGGATGGATGTGAGGAAATGCTTTTTCACAAAGGGTGGGAACAGGTGGAGCATCTGCCCATAAAGTGAAGGGGGGGTAGAGATTCTACGACAAGAGGCATCATTATAAACTTGTATTGTGAGGAACAAGGATGGATGTGAGGAAATGCTTTTTCAGAGAGTGAGAACAGGTAGAACCATCTGTGCATCCAGTGGTTAACATCAAGACTGTCTCAAGAAACCTGTAGCTAACTATAGTGAGGAAGAAATAATGTGACCTACTGGGAAATGCACCCAGGACCCCGGATACTGGCCTGGTCCACTAACCACCCAGTAGGTTAGATCATTTCTTTCTCACTATAATTTGGGATTTAAACTGCTTAGCAGTGGCTATTACTGCCAAAAAACATCGGTCATCCTAATTATTCTTGATCACATGATATGCACACCAGAAAAGGAAGGGTGCCCAGGACCCCAGGCCCAACCATGACAGCCTGTAGCTCAGTGTTTAGAGCACTGGGATGGTATCCCGGTGCCTGGGTTCTATTTCCAGAAGGTCACATTATTTCTTTCTCACTTCAATTTGTGATGTAAATTGCTTAGCAGTGGCAACTGCACCAAAACACCTGTCAGCTGTCAAGAGAAGGGTGACAGACACATGAGTATGGGGAAAATGATGGTGGGGGAGAGGGGTCGACTGAAGAGGAACTTGACTAACAAAAGGAAGCTATGAGCTGGGAGAACTGCATAGGTGCTACCAGTGCTGGACTGTTAGGGCTAAGGTGGGAACTGGGCAGACTTGAGGGACCCAGGGTCTTTTCTGTCTGTAAAATTCTATGTTTATAACTTTCTATACATCGCTGGATGGCAATGCTGAAAGGCTTTTCCAAACAGAGGCTAATCGATGTCATCCAAAGGAAGTTCTGCAAGGAAAGCTGTCATCATTCTAGCCTCCCACCCCACAAGACTTGCCCTTTTTTTCGTATGTTGCACCATTTTCTCGTGCAACATGCTTATTTTAATTACAAAAGTCCATGACCGGAAGTATGGCAGACAATAGTGGGGCTCCATTATCTGTAAAGGTGCGGTGCGTACCGCGCGCTTCAATACATTTGTACTGAAGTGCAATGTGAATGCCGCACCTTTACAGATAATGGAGCCCCACCAGCATCTGCCATACTTGGGTTGCAGACTTTTTGTAATTAAAATAAAGTATGCTGGAGGCAAGAAAAACACCGCAACATACTTAAAAGACTTAATCGGAGGGTAAGCCTTGCTGGCAGGAGGCTAGAATGATGACAGCTTTCCTTTAAAAACACAGCAGCAATACTATTCAAAGTCCACATGCTGTCTGTCTCCTTAGAAAGCATAAATTCATCTGTCATTAAACAACATTATGTGGAATAAGGCACTCCTGAGTTTGGGCATTATACTATGTAGACATACCTCCTGGTGGTTGAAGTCCTTGACTTTGCCTTGACACCAACCCACCACTCAGCATAGTATAATTCTTTGCAAAAACTTCATTAATGCACCAAGTAGGGTTCACATTACACTCGACAGAAGTAGGGAAATGTGGTGCTATAGGGTTCCCAACCGTAACACCTCATCCCTATCCTGAAGGCACAAGAAGGAAAACCATTATGGTTTCACCTCACCAGAGTCTTTGCACATCAGGTGTGGGGTGTACCTGGGGTTGTCATCCCCAACGCTCACCCCATTCTATCAGTAAAGAAGCCAAGAAGTTGGCATGAATTTTTTTGTTCATATGAAAAAGGATGCCTTCATACGAAAAGGAATTTGAACTGTCCCCCACCCCAGATTCTTTTTCCTGTGACGGATCTGTTTTTGTGAGGTTTTTGTTCATATGAAAGGATGACTTCATACAAAAAAGAATCTGGAAAAAAAACAAAACTCAAATTCCTTTTTGTATGAAGGCATCTTTTTCATATGGCCCAGCTCCTATTTTGTATGGACATAAGAAAAACGAAATCAAGTTACTGAAAATTATTTTAAAATGCATACATTTCTGGGTCATTTTTCCAAACAGTGGCTGCAGGATCCAATTAACGGGTCCTGATTAGCAAGATACATGTGTTGGTTTCTCACGAGGAGCTCATTTTCATAGGTTTTCAAATAATAATAAAAAGTAAGCAAGATGGCAGTCATAAAAAGGCTTTTTTCCTCACAAAAGGATTACCCCATATGAAAAAGGATCTTTTTAGTTCCAAGCAGCTATCCAAAAGAACCTGGAGGAGGAAGACTAGGTTTACTGGTAAAGGCACCTAGCTTCACCCAGCTCTTTTCTTCTAGGTTTGCTTATGACGGACAGAGCAAGGAACAACATTATCAGAGCAAGGAAAAAAAATTAAGTCTTCTTTGGCTAGGCAGATTTACTGTGTGTTACTATTTTCTTTGTGCTTATGGTTGTGTTACTGTTTTTGCCTTTTATTTTACTGCTTTATTGTTCTCCCATTCAAATCGCTGTTGCAGGGTATGCTTTCTGCTACATTGTTACAGGATGTGCCTACAGGTTTGTTATTGTTTTATGCTTACAGATTACTGCTGTAATCTTCTCTTGATTCAAATTGTTTTGCAAGTACATCTGTAAAATTGTTACAGGTGGTGCTTACTGGTTTTACAGTTTTATCTATCATTAGGCTAAGCTTTCACAGCTAATTACAGGAGCACATATGAGATACAGACTGAGGGATAGCGACTGCATTTGTTGGTTGATTGTTTCTGCTTTTACCTCCTTGTTTCTTTCATCCGTGGTTCTTCCATTTCAACAGGGAAGGGCCAAACCACCCCTCCCCAAAATGCTATACTCCTTTTATGGAGTAGCACAGTCGTGGCATTTCCTGTAGCAAAGCAGAAAGGGAGGATCAGAGGGGTATCCCACAGTGACCTCACTTACTGGGACACAATTAATTTAACTTGTTATAAAAAGTTATACAAAACACACAAACAAATAGGTATTAAAAATAAAATCAAACTTTTGCTTCCATTTTCCTTCTAATTACTCAGACCAGGTTATAAACTCAGTAACTCAACTGGAATGCATATTATTAACTGCAGGTACTGCAGGACACTTTTGAAAATGGTAGTTATACAGGATTTAGGATGCTTTCCTAAAGCTGGACCATCAGAGCTTTAAGGGCTCAGCTCCGGCAGCATGGGCAGAGACTGTGCATCTCAAATTGCATATTCAGGAGGAAATATATTACAAGAACCGCCCACCATTTCCCCAACATCCAAGGGAGGCACCTCGTCCACAGTGGTAGGTGGTCCGGGAGGTTGGTAGGGTGGCTAAGACGGCAAATCAGATGCCCTATCACTCAATGCTCACCAACGTATCACCTCCACAAACCATATAAAACTACAAAGCTATCTGCCGCTATCTCTGAAATCAAACAAAGGGCAGAGGACACTGCACAGCATGACACTGCAGCATAGTAGCTAGCACTACAAAACCTGCACAAAACAGGGACCAAAACAAAAAAGGCAAAAAGGAAATCCAAAACACTTCCGATCATAGGAGACTCCATGATTCGGGAGTTGATACCTACCTCCAGTCGGAGGTAATGGTCATATGTCTCCCAGGTACATCAGTGTGGAGAGACACTGGACCGCCTTGCTAAAATCATGCAGGAAGCAGGAGAAAACACAGATGTCCTGGTACACATAGGGACTAATGATCTCACCAGCCAGTCAGTTGTGGAGACCAAGGAACACCTGACCAGGATGAGAAGCAACTGTCATCCATTTCATCTAGCATCTCCTTCTGAGATCCTGCCGGTCTGGGAGAGGGGACAGATGGACTGGAAGGTCAGAGAAGGGAGATAGGGAAGTTAAACATGTGACTCAAGGGTTGGTGCCAGGAAAAGGACCCAGATTTGTAGGTAACTGGCAACAGTTTTGAAGCGAAGTTCTTAAATTCTATGGACTGCATCTGACTAAAGAGGGAGTCAGTGCATTGGGACAGAAGTTTGATGTCTTTGCAGAATATTTAAACTAGCAAATGGGGAGAGGGTGCAGCACCAGATACATCAATGCGAAGAACACCCTCCCCTCAGTTAATGATCAAACGGAGTTCAGCATGTTTGTAGTTCATTTGCATCACCAGGTGGAAAAAGGTCCAACTCCCCAATGACGCGCAGGGGAAAGCTAGACCTCGCCCCACAACTAACGCACAGAAATCTGACCAATGGAAAATCATGTACATAATATCGCCCGCAGTCTGGGAAACAAGATCCCAGACCTGGAGGCAACAAAACAGAAGCTAAACTGGACATAGTAGCCTTTAGCGAGACATGGTTCACTAGTAACCACACTTGGGGAGACTTCAGTACCCGCCACATACTGTTCAGAAGAGAAAGAGGTGCAAAAGAGGTGGGTGGGTGGAGTGGCCCTTTATGTCAATGAAAATATCAAAGCTACAGAAATTCAGAATACACATAAGGAGCCAGAAGAATTGTGGGTCACCCTGGAAACAGGAAATGGGACAGCCATACAAACTGGTTGTTTACAGGCCTCAGATCAAGGGGAGGCCATAGACACATTCTGTTATAAGATATACAAAACATAACAGCTAAAAGGAGGTTCTGATAATGGAGACTTCAACGTGCAGATACAGACTGATCAATACCAGCAGGAACATCCGCCAGAACTAGACACATAGTGGATTCCTGCAGGGGAGGGCCTCAGACAATTGGTACACCAGCCAACAAGAGACAGGGCTATCCTGGATCTTGTACTGACTGAGAAAGGATCACAGATCTCCAGGTAGAAGGTCACCTGGGGCCAGTGACCATCACATGGTATGGTTCAATTTGGTCACCAGAACAAAATCATCCCATTCCAAGGCAAAAATATGGGACTTCAGAGGAGCCGACTTTGATAAGATGGCCAACAGAGTTAAGCTAGCCCTGGCAAGAAGACATACAGGTGAGGGGGTACAGGCAAAGTGGGCAAGCATTAAGGATGCAATACTTGAAGCAACAGCCCACTGTGTTAGGGAGAAGAGCAAGAGCAAAAGAAGGAGGAAACCACTTTGGTTCTCAAAAACAGTAACAGAAAAGACTAGGGTCAAAAGGTGGGCCTTCAGCAAATATAAGGGAATGCATTGGGACAAAGATAGGGAGGATATACCAAACTTCCCTGAGGGAAGCAGGGAAGGCAGTAAGGCAGGCAAAGGCCCAAACTGAGGAAACACTAGCACAAACAGTAAAAGAAAGGGACAAGACTTTCTATAAATAAATTAGTGAAAGGAGAAAGTTCAGAGGAGCTATTGCTAACATCAAAGGGGAAAAGGGGAGTGTGGAGGAGGACCAAGGAAAGGCATCTATCCTAAATATATACTTCTGCTCAGTATTTACTGAGGAGAAGATAGGCAGAGCCCACAGCTCAGCACCATGGACACAGGGGAGGGAGGTGTGCACAAGTCCTGTCACAAAGAAAGGGTCCTACAAGAGTTCACTAAGCCGGGATGGACAAGGCAATTTGACCTGATGGCATACATCCCAGGGTATTAAAGAAGCTAAGGTGGAACTAGCAGAGCCATTAGCAGAATTGTTCAGTGAGTTCTCTGTGCACAGGAGAGGTCCCAGAAGACTGGAGAAGGGCTCATGGATCCCACTCCACAAGAGTGGCAGCAGGGAGAAGGCAGGGAACTACATACCAGTCTTCTTACCTCAGTAGTGGGCAAGAGTATGGAGGCACCCTTGAGGAAAGGATAGTGCAACACCTGGAATCCATAGGAGCACAGGATCCAAGACAGCATGGGTTTACAACAGGAAGGTCCCAAAACTAATCTCATAGATTTCTTTGACTGGGTAACCAGAGTGGTGAACCAAGGGGTGCAGTTGATGTTGTCTACCTTGACTTAAGCAAAGCTTTCGATACTGTTCCACATACTGTAGAAGATTGATTAATAAGCTGGGTAGGCTCGGGGTGGGTAAGAAGTTGGTCAACTGGTAGCAAACTGTTAGGGGACAGAAAACAAGTGTGGTTGTAACGGTACACAGTCAGAAGAGATGCAAGTCACAGGTGGGGTACCTCAAGGATTAGTAATGGGGCCAGTCCTCTTCAATATCTTCATCAGTGACATTGCAGATGGACTGAGGGCAAGGTTTGCCTGTTTGCAGATGACACCAAGATCTGCAACAGAGTAGATGATCCAGATGGGGTGGGCAGAATGAGAAGAGATCTGGAAAAGCTGGCAAATGGTCTGAAGAGTGGCAACTGGGGTTTACCACAAAGAAGTGCAAAATCATGCACACAGGGAAGAGAAACCCTGAAGCTACCTATAGGTTGGGAGGGAGTTGCTGGCAATCACAAGGGAAGAAAGAAACTTGGGCATCATCATAGATGACCTGAAATCATCCAAGCAGACCACTAAAGCAGTAGGTAAGGCTAGAGGGATGCTGAGGTGTATTAGTAGGGTATCACAAGCCATAAGAGGGAGGTAATAATCCCTCTTTACAAGACACTGGTTAGGCCCCATCTGGAGAGGCACCAAGGACAGTACTGAGAGGTCACACCTGCACAAGGACATTAACAAAATGGAGGTAGTCCAGAGAAGGGCAACCAAAATGGTGCAGGGACTGCATCAGAAAACATATGAGGACAGATTAACAGAGCTCAACAGGTATACCCTAGAGCAAAGGAGGGAGAGAGGTGATATGATTGAAACATTCAAACGCCTTAAGGGCATTAACAAGGTGAAAAGAGTAACATGTTTCAATATAAGAAAAATAGCAGGACAAGAGGACGCAGCATGAGATTAGAGGGAGGCCGATTAAGGGGTAATGTGAGGAAGTTCTTTTTACAGAACGGTGGTGGATGCATGGAACAGCCTACCTCAGGAAGTGGTGGATATGAATACAGTGCAGGGCTTCAAACAGGCATAAGGCAGCACTACAGATGAGTACGAATAAATAGGCCACTGACAGAGTAAAGGCCTATGGCACATTCATAAGGTAGAAAAAAAATTAAATCGGCAGACTGGATGGGTCTTATGGTCCTTATCTGCCGTCAACTTCCAGGTTTCTATGTATTGAGCATGCTCAGAACTGAAATTTTAAATTCTTATAACTTTGGAACAGATTCATATTTTTCACCAAACCAGCGAAAGGCATCACTGAAAATTTCAGTCCAAATACCAAGTCGCCTGGGCACTAGGTGATGACCAAAAACTGCACCACCCCCACACACACACACACACAAACATCATGCATGCCAAATTTTGTGCAAATCTGTTGAATGGTTGTGAAGCTATTAAAATGCAAAGTTTGGGATTTAACATCAAAACCCCTGCTCAACCCCTAAGTACAGTGGTGCTACCCACCACTACAACACCCACATTCAGAGTTCTTATTCCTTAAATAAAACACTAGATATAATTGCAGTTATACCACCTGCTACAAGCCTGATCCCTCAGATCTCATAAGTTAAGCAGCATCTGGCATGGTCAGTAATCAGATGGGAGGCCTCCCAATGAACACCAGGAGACACAGGAAGTGAGTGGCCACCCTGCAGGGGGTACATTCTCCTTGGTTGTAAGTAATAATAACAATGCTCCAGCAGGGAGTTTAGGGGACACCATGCTACATAGCTACATAGACACTGCTGGCAGAAAAAGGCATAATGGTCTGTGCAGTCTGTCCACCCTACATTCCTACTGTGCTCAGAGCCTAGAGGCTGCCCCCCAAGCCCATATGCCTGTCCTATTTCAGCTTGAAATTGCTTACCAATTTGGCTCTTACAACTTCTTCTGGTAGTCTGTTCCTCCACCTGTCCACCACTGTTTCCATTAAGAATTATTTATGGACATCTTTCCTAAACATCATTCCTGCTAGTTAAAGTGAGTTCCCCCTCATCCCTGTATTTCAGCTTAAGTTAAAAAAAAAAAAAAAAAAGTTCCTTAGAGTCCCATTTATCCCGTGCAGGTACTTGTACATTTTATTATCTCACCCCTTTCCTTCTCGAGGGTGTACACATCCAAGTCCTACAAGCCTCCTCACATGACTTGCTTCCTTGTCCATGAGCCATCCTGGTTGCCCTGTGCTGTACTGCATCCACTCTGTGTCACTTTTCTCAGGTGTGGACTCCAGTACCTTGTACAGTACTGCACATGCGGTTCAACCTATGACCTGAACAGTGGGAGGATCACCTCCCTATTTCTACTGTTCATCCCCTCCCAATGTATCCCAGAAACTTGCTTGCCTTTCCACCACCTTTTTACACTGTACTGAGGATTTTAGGCTTTCTGATATTATAACCTTTAGGTCCTTCTCCTCATTGGTGCTTTCCAGCACCACCACCCCATTTTGTACTGCACCCTGGGTTCCTTTTCCCAAAGTGCATCGCCTTACATTGATATGCACTGAACAGCTGCCAGATCTTTAACCAGTTCTCCAGCTTGCCCACATCCTTCATATACCCCTGTACCCTTATCCCTTCCTCCACGCCAACCCTTGCATAGAGCTTTGTGCCATCTTTGAAGAAGCAAACCTTTCCCTTATGCCTTCCCTATATCACAAATGTATTTTTTATTTCAAATTATTCCAACTAGGATAACCCCATGAAATGCAGCTTCATTTTCATGGGTCCCAGGAAGATAGCAACAGTCAACAGATTAATGTGGTCCAGCAGGAATATTTACCAATAGGCTAAAATATACACAGGTACCAAACAGTAATCAAAACAAGCTAACAAACTGGGGTCACTGCAAACAAACAGCATGAGCATTCTTATACAGCATGATCATGATCAGTTAGATGGAGATTCTGGACCAAAACAATACAGGGAGTTTTAAACTGGCTGGAAAGACTGAATTGAACATTTGCCTGCTAGAAGCATTCCTCTGCAGGAGAGGGAGTTTGGTCCATGTGTTTGGTGCTGCAAATGCAAAGGCCTTTCTTCCAATTTCACATTTCATTTGGGGAATTGAGAAAGTAAGTGCTGCTGTTGAAGGGAGCAGTAGGCACTGCTTGACTGTGCGAGGACTAGAAATAATCCAGAGCTTTCTTGTGCACAGTTCTACAACACAGAAAGCCAGTAGTAGCCACACATGCTTCAGGGACTTGCCCAGTTTAGCTGGCCATAAAGCAAACAATGATGGGTAGACCCTCCACAGAGAGGATGAACCTGTACAACTTGTTGTATATAACAATCCAGTGGCAGCAGAGTGATTTTGTCTCCACAGTGGCATATGATGTCGCTAGAGTCCATAGAAGGATGCAGGAAGTGGAGGATTACCTGCTTCCTTACATCACCACTGTGACAGCGTTTAGACCTGTAGAAAAGGTTGAGACTGTGCCTCACGGTTGTTAATTGATCAACATACCTACCACAATACATCGAACCACGCTCCAGACATCTGAATAGGTTTGACCGCCTCAATAGTGTTGCATCTGTTATTTTGACTGCAAGTGGATCACTTGAATAAGTTAGCAAGTTCTGGAATCCAAACACCATAGACTTAAGGCACTTACTTGTGCCGTTCAGTTTTGTTCCTGTCCTGTTTGCTCCTCCGCTGCGCTCACATGCTGCTTGTACACGGACCCCGATTCGGCACATAACATCTTCGGCGTTTCCTGCCATCGGGAGCAGGTGGCATCTTGGCAAGGCAAGTGTACTTTGGGCAGTTATTCTGCCTCACAAATTCAACAAATGTGTGAACTACATGGCAGAATTTGTTTAGGGTAGAGTTCGGAATCTAATTCTGCTGAAAACATCACAAAAGTCGTCCAAAGTTACACAGTGCAAGCCTCCAAGTTAGTATACCTAAACAGATGAGTTTTGTAAATGTTTTCAGCAGAATTCGTTAGGAAAAATCTTCCTTAAATGAATTCTGCACTAAACGAATCATTTTAATGTTTTTTTTTCCTGTGGTCTAATGTACTTACAATTACATTACTTTTGGGTATTGCTCAACTGCAGTTCATCCAAATGAATGGAATGCTGATTTTACATGACAGGGCAGAACGCAGCAGAAGCCCGCGAACCCACTAAAGCAGGGAGTGCGTTTTGGGGTGAACGCTCACTTTTGTTGTGCAACAGGTTGCTTGCACACACAGTTTTTGTAATGGAACAGCGAGTCTGTAATGCCTGCTCCATTACAAGGCACTGCATGTAAAAATGCCTTTAGTTTTGGTTGCATTAAAGATCACACAGCGGCTGACAAACCAGGAGGAGATTATGCTGAACCTAGACTGAAGTACTGAATTAACCTCGGACACTATAGTTGCACAGATCAGCACACTGAAAAGGATAGGGCCCAGTAACTATCCCTCGCGGTACCCAACTCATACCCTCCCTTACCCTGAGAACTCCCCATTTACTACTTCCCTTTGCATCCTTCCACTCAGTCAGCTTTCCACCCAAGTCGCAAATTTTCCTCCTCCCAAAGTCCTTAGATTCTCTCAGTCTCCTCCAGGGGACTCTGACAAAGGCCTTACTCCTATGGAGCTCATTTGCCTGAACCCAAGTTTTGACTTTATTTGTGCAGTGGTGCTTTGTGTTGAATAAACATATTGTGTTTTCTTTAGCAAATACAGGAGTGCCTGTCTCTTTCTACAAGTGCAATCTCCTATGGGGGACTGAGCCAAAGGCCTTACTAAAATTAAGTATGCTAGATCAGCTGCTTTTCCCTTATCAGCTGCCCTGGCAACCCAGTCTGAAAGAAGTCATTTAGATATGTCTGGCAAGCGTGCCCCTTTGTTAACCCATACTGCCTGGGATCCAGTAACCCATTCACTGCCTTCTACGAAGTCCAGTAGTTCCTCCTTCAGTATGGGATCCACTACCTTTCCACTACAGATGTCAGGCTGATTGGTCTATGGTTTCTAGCTAATCTGTCCTACCACTCGTGTACACAGTGAGCATGTCTGCTGTCCTCCAGTCCCTGGGGACCACCCTGTGGCCTGCAAGCAGTTGAATATGTCTGAGTGAAGCCGCAAGTACTTTTGCAGACTCCTTGAGCATCCTAGGGTATAAGCCAGTCAGGTTCCATAGATTATCTACTTCTCAGCCCTTAAAGCTTTTCCATCACACTCACCTACCTACCCCTTCCCCGTTATACTGCTCATGTGTCCATCTCCGTCTGCTTCCCACCTCACCCTACATTCCAGCAGCAGACCTTCTTTTCTTAGTAAATACAGAGCACAGTATTTGCTCAGTATCTCTGCTTTACCTTGGCCCCCTCCTCCCAACCTTTCTCCATCTAAGCCTTACCATGCCCTTTGACTTCTCCCAAATACCTCTGAAGAATGATTTTTCACAATGCTTCACCCCCTATACCAACCTGAGTTATGTCTCCTTTCCTAAGCTTTCTACAATCTCCCTTGCTGCCTCTTGGTACTCCTCCCTATCCTCACCCTTTGGCATCCCTTATTTTTCATGAATGCCCTTCCTGTTGGCTCTCAGTGTTCTTTAATTGTGACATAAAGCACATTGGGCCTCTTGACCATTTTCCTTAGTTGCCCTCCAATGGTGCTTGTTGCCGACATTCCTTTTAAATGCTTCCCAATTTTCCTCTCTGCCCTTTTATCTGTCCTATTCCTTCCATGCTTTCTCTCCAAAGCTCTTCTTCTTGTCAGTGTCTGCCTTCCTGAAATCGCACACTGATTTCCCCGCTCTGTGGTCCCTCTTGGATCATTGATGGCAAAATAATCTGAAAGTGGTAGGGCCAACAATGTAAGGGATAACTATCCCTCTATCCCCCGCTGAGTGGGTTCATCCCAGTTTTTTTATTCAAACTTGTAATCTGTGAGTAACTCCCCACCCCTACTGACTGATAAAAGCTTCCAGTGTCTAGCTCCTTGATGCCCACCGTAGAGGCCTGGTCCTTCATTTTAAAGTTTGACAACTGTGCCTTAACTCAGCAGGCCATGTACCCAGTCCACCCACATCAACAATACTCAGGCCTTCACTTTACAAAATTGTACAGACACTGCATGCCACAAAGAGAGTGATAAAGTATGTGCTGCATTTAAAGGCACAGTACTCCTAGTAATAAATTAACAACTAGTAGGGTCAGGCCCTACCACTTATGAAACTGGTACGCCATAGTGGAGCCTCTTGTTCTGGCACCTATGCTTTAGATCTCCAACCTCACTCTCTTGTGGTCGCTGGATTCAAAGGCAGTATAGTGCAGTGGTTTAAGGCTCTGAGCTGCAAATCTGGTGACATCCAGCAGAACAGACCTGGGTTTGATTCCCACAGCTTCCACTTGCATACTGTAGACCCTGAGCAAGTCACTTAACTTCCTGTGCTCCCAGGTTGCTCCTGTAAAAAAGCTTTCAGCTTAGTGTGCTACTCCTGGTTAAACAACTAAAAAAAAAAAAGATACCTGGCCCAACACATTTTGGATCTTTTCATTGTTGGCGAGTACCAGGTCCAGCTGAGCCCCTTCTTGTCGGGTTCTGGAGCAGTTGTTCTAGGAACGCCTCCTGGCATACATCTACCAGGAAATGGTTTATAGCATTTGCATGATTGGAACTTTCCAGTCCACATCTTTCATCTTAAAGTCCCTCACTCCTACCAGCTCCCTAATCTGGCTGCCCTCCTCAGTTTCTCCCCAGTTCATTATCTGCCCCTGGTTCTGGCCTGGTAGTCTGCAGACCACTTCAATTCTAATTTGCTTCCCATTCTCTGCTGATGCAAGTACCCACAGGAAGAATGTGTAAAATATGCTTTTTTTTTTTCCTGTTTATGCCCCTCCTACACCATGACTGCTCCTCTCATCAGAGCTCTCCTAGCGTACCCACAGGGTGCACCAGAGGACAGGAGGCTATCCACTCCCACAGGTGCCCCACTCCCATGAGTCGCTGAATCCTCGGATTGCCTCCTGAATGGAAGGAGGAGCCCCTTTCCTCCTCACCCTGAAGCAGAGCAGGCACACTTCTGCGAGCTTCTCCCTGATCCTCCAGTCACCGGTGCCAGGGACCCATCTTCAGACGCCGACATGGGTCTTTTTTCATTTCTGGTCCTACCCCTGTAGACGCAGACATGTGGGAGGCCCAAGGAGATGAAGGCATGCTAAGACATGCCTTTGCTCCGGACATTCAGCCAACGTCCACCCCTCCCTGCTATTACTGCTTCCCCAGCTGCACCTCCACATGTGGTCACCCTGGCAGTATAGCAGCGGGGAACACAGCTCTCCTCCCCAGGGAAGGAGAGCGGCCCTCTGGTACTCTGTCCTTCCTCTACCCTCCCCGCTGCTGGTCCTCCAGCAACCAGGCTCGCTACTAAACTTGGGTCAGCTGGGGTTGCAAGCGGTAGTGCTGCTGCTGCGCCGTGGGCTGGCTCCCAGTAGAATATGCTTTGATTGTCAAACTAATGTTCTGTACTTATTTTATGGGGATGCTTATGTGAGGTACCCTCAGCCATTATAAATAAAGCTGATTGACCTAGCATAGCTTGGCTAAATATAACGTTGCACTCTTCAACATTGTCCTCCTTGTACACAATTTTACAGCTGGGTGTGCCAGAGAATGGAGAGATGGAGACTTGCTCAAATTCACACAGTTGAAGTCAAGGGCTCTAGCAGGATTTAAACCTGGATTTTGTGGTTTACAGTTCTGAGCTCTGACTACTAGACCAAACTGCTCGACCCTTTTAAAAACTATTTTTTTTTTTATTTAAGAATAACAAAAATTAACAATAAAGGGTGGTGGGTGGAGGTCCCTCCCCAGTATCAATTCCCCATGGTTCAAGGACATTTTAGTGGGAACTACATTATCCCTAGAGATGTAATCCTGAGAATGAACATCCCAATAGGATCACAGCACAGTTCTCATAGGAAATTCTCAAGATAGCACTTACCAGGCAGACACAAAAGGTTAGGAATGTACAAGAGAATGGCCATTGTTTTCTCCCTGTCTGATCCATGAAACAATAATAATATCATCCGCTTTACTTATGTTTATTTTCATTATTATCCCCAACAACTTCACCATAGAGACGTGTCTTCAAGGTTTTACAGAATCTTCATCCAAGAGCAAAGCCTGCTTCCCAGACCCAAATACAAATTAATACATTTATGCTTATTTTATTTTTCCAGTAGTCAAATTAAACAGACGCCGGCACACACATACAGATTTCACGCTCATGCAAAATTATATGAGAGACGGAGACTTAACAGAAGGTTAGTGTTTATGTCCCTTCTCTAAAAGCGTTAAGCTTGTTTCAGCCATTCCTAAAACTGAAGACCGTCATAACTGGAGGTGGGGAGGCGGGTCGCAGTACTGATGACAAAGGCTGAATGGACTATCGTTTGCAGATTTGGTGCTCCATCTTGGATGGCCCTAAATCATCATTACTAATAAGCTGGAGCTAGGGATCACAGGGTCCAAGAGATCTGTTACCAAACCAATCGTAGCTCTGAATGTAGTCCTGAAAAATGGTCCCCAGAGGCCAGATGTTTTCCATCCAGTCCCAAATCTTCTAACCAGGAATAAGGAACTTTTAACTACTGCTGCTGAAATACTTAGTACCCCTCCCACCCGACCTGTAAGTCCCCATAATCCTGCATCCACCTTTAATATAATTCACTGAATAGCAATGTTCTCTGCCACTGAACATCCTTTAGTTCAATGCCTCAGTGCTCACAAACACTCCACTTACTAGTAGTTACAAGTCCAAGCAGAGCTCACTGTCAATCAGAAGTCAGTGTTACAGAAGCATTACAACCACTGTCACAGACTTTGCTATCTACTTTTCTCAAAAAAAAATACACAACGTGGAAAACACACAGGAACACCATTTTATCTTTCACATAATTAACCATTCTATACTATTTAAAAATCTTCAATTTGCACTACACATCCCTGCACTATTATAACCTGCAAACTGTAAACGCAATATTTAAACAAAACAAAGCTGTACAATTAACATTTCACATTACTGTATTTTGAATTGTTGAACAGAAAGCATTATTTTGAAAAGCTCCTCTTGCAAGCACTCTTCTTTTTGTAAGAGGAAATGCACACTATTAGTTGTTACTTGTTTACTACTGAGATCATAATTCTGGGGACTTCAACATGTTCTCCAGATGATACAGCTGAAGACTGGCAATACTGAACAGAACCTCACTCAAATGATCCACTTATCCTGGCCTGCACCCACTTAAACTTCAATGTTGCACCCCAAGTGCAACACACTTTGAGTGATGCTTCTTTTTCTTCTATTTTACCCCCGCTACTGGCCACCACACATCAGCCCTGGACATGGACCCTGTGTTTCCACTCCAAGCATTCTGCAGCTCCTCCGCACTTGGCTTACTTCACGGGGTTGTGGCACCAGTTATTGGTGCCGATTACAAGTATCTACCCAGAAGGGTCGCCTGAAGGCTAATCGAAGCTAGGGCAGGCTTCACCAACGGGCCAGCAACAAGGCATTTTTATGGGTTTTGTCTCCAGGGTGGGACATGCAATGACGCCCAGGGTCCGCCTCTCCACCCCTCTAAGAGCTGGCGCCAGAAGCTGCATGACCCCTAGCTCTCCGCCAGGGGTCTGTCTCACTGGACGACCTCCCCCCAGAGAAGGAGAGCAGTTGTCAGGATGCTGCATCCCTCCTCTGGCCGGGTTCTCCAGCAACCCAGGTCCATTCTCGAACCTGGGTCGCCAGCATCGTAAGCGGAAATCCAACCACTTTGCAGACGTGCAGCTTGAGAGATGCTTCAAGTGTATATTTACTATTTAATGTCTAAAATGTGTAAATAGTAATATTAGGTCAGCAGGGGACACTGCCCATACAGCAACCGATCCAGATAGGTCTATCTGGGTAAGCATGATTACTGAGATACATATTTATTTATTTATTTAAGAGGTTTACCAGATAAACATACTGAGCAGGGACGCTCTTTTCCAGATGCAACCTGGTTTCCAGATGCAACCTGGACATATAGTGACAGGGCATCACTGGCGTGAAGAAATGGAACACATTAATACTATATCGAACCACGATACTTAAAAAGTGCCCTTCTGTTCCACAG
Organism: Neoceratodus forsteri; assembly: GCA_016271365.2. NCBI lineage: Eukaryota > Metazoa > Chordata > Ceratodontiformes > Ceratodontidae > Neoceratodus > Neoceratodus forsteri. The sequence goes on along the minus strand of CM057450.1, from coordinate 1,066,740,592 downwards.
CATTATAAGGTAAGCAATACTACCAAGGTGTAGAGGGAATAGGTATCACAAAGCTACTACTAGGATTACCAGGCCTACAGGCAAGTCCACACTATACTATACATTTTTTGGGGCTAGCCTCAATACCCCCAGTGGAGCCCAGTCCCTGCCCCGCATGCTGACACCATGCCCAGGCTTACCACCCTGGGTAGGCTGGGTGGACGCCGGGTGGCGCCCACCCAGTGGTCAATGGTAGTGAGCCCTGACTTACCCTCAGGGTGGGGCCATGGGAGCAGGACCCCCGGCAGACACTGGTGGCAGTGGGAGTAGCAGCAGGGCAGGGCCACACCTGGGTGACTGGAGTTTTTGTAATGTTTTGATCCCTTGGGAGGCAGGGCATGAAAGATACCAGAGTTTATTCCGCCTCCCACATAACCAGAAGTAGGCCTTTATCAGCGATTCCCTGGCTTCCGCCAGGCCAGACATTCCCTCCCCCAGAGGAGGAGATCCACCCCTTGGGTGCCCTATCCTTCTCCACTCCCGACCAACCCTCCGACGCCAGAGTCCATTCCTGAACCCAGAATGCTGGTGTTGCAAGCGGTTGCCTTTGCCGGCGCGCCGGGCAGGCTGACTTAGACTATACTTCCATTGTGGGGTAGGCCAATGTATTAGTGGTACTACCTGACTAGTGCTAAACCCATACTTTCTAGTGAGGGAAATGCAGCCCTCACACATCAGTGATTAAAATGTATAGGTAGGCAGAAGGGGGAGGGGTGAGGTAGTGAGCTGAGCTGTCATCTTCTGAAGAGTGCTCTGGGAGATGGGGTGCCTAGTTTGTTGGAGGAAGTGGTTCCTAGTGGTGGCAGTGAACCAACTCAGGACTGAACTCACCAGACCTGAGGGGTGCTCCTGTCCACTGAGGCCCAGAGAGCTGAACACTGCTTCCAGAGAGGTCCCAGAAGGTTTCAGAGGCAAGGAAGGCTGGGAAGGCGCCCAGATCCCAGGGTGATGACAGAGAAGCTATCAGCCTTGAGTCACCAGAGAGGGTTGTGCCCTACTGACTCAAAGACTGATAACATGGACCTGGCACCAATCCCAGAGATCAGGGCCCAATCCATGCTGAAGGAGCATAACTGTGTGGCTCAGTCTGCATGGGAGAAGCCTGCTGGGGCTAGACAATAAGGGGAAAGATTAAGAGGACAGTCAATTGTCAGGGGTACCAGGAGGCTGGTTGAGAGCCACTGCCTAGCAGAAGGAAGGTGGGTATGCCTTCCACGTATAATGGCAACAAGATCATACCTAGGCTATGACTCTGACCAGCAGAATGACAGAATGAATGTAAAGTCAGACACTGTAATCCACGATCCATTTGGGAACCAATGATTCTGAAGGATGCCGGTTAGAGGTTATACCGATAGATTCAGGGTGTTGGGAGAGAAGCACAGGGAAAAGGTTGCCTCAGTAGCCTTCAGACATGCTACTGGTGCCATGTGCTAGTCAGGCAAGGATTGCAGATATCAACAAGTGGCTAAAGGGGAGGTGATGTAAGCAATGTTGCAGGACCTTAGAAGACTGGTGAACCCTCTGTAAGAATAAGATATTGTATGCATCAAACCACCTGCATCTCAGTGGAGGGGAACCAGGGCACTGGGAAGGAAACCGAGGAGTATGTCAGCAACAATTTAAACTAGACTGGAGGTGGCTTCAGAAGACACAAAGCTTTCACATGGAGGGAGCTACATGACTCCCCCCAGGATGACATTCTCAGGGTAGGCCAGGGGATGGGGGCGCGGAGAGAAATATGGAGAGAAGGGTCACAGATATATGTACCACTAAGGAGCAGGGCCCTGGCAGGCAACAACACTGGAGTACAGGATAAGCATGAGCTCAAACAAATGCATCACAAAACAAACATTATGGAAAGCCATCAATGTCAATGCCAGGAGCTGGGCAACAAAGAAGGGATCTTGGTAATGGTTGCAGAAGCCCACCTGACTTCATGGCAGTTAGAGAAACATGGGTAACTCTGTACCATGACTGGAACCTCACAATATGAGGGTATTCAAACTTTAGGAAGGATAGGGCAGGTGGCCCTACACATAAGGGAAGGCATCAGGGCCACAAGGGTTTTTATAGCAAGTGACAGGAGGCTACAGAGACGCTGTGGGTATAGCTGTAAATAGAAAGGGTGGGAAATGAGACTGGGACAAGGTTTATAGGACCCCCAAATCAAAAGGAAGGGGTAGATACGGAACTTGAAGGAGAATCAGAAAGGAAGCAGCACAAGGAATGTGGTAATCACTGGTGAATGCAATCTTTTCATTGCAGACTGCAATGTCCAAGGCCTGCAGCAGCAGAAGTCAGGCAGGCATTCCAAGAGGTCAAGGCTTCCTGATCCTGAGGGGCCAGGGCCAACAAGGGGAAAAAGTGACACTGGACTAGCTCTGGCAAACCGTGACATCAAGGACATCAGAAATGGGAAGCCACTAGGTATTAGCCACTACATTTCAGTGTGGTTTATTAAAAGCTTGGCAAAGAACAAGAATTCCCAAGCTAGGGGTGCTAGATTTCAGAGGGGCTAGTTTTAGGAAATGAGGGAGAAACTTAAATGCAGGTTGGTGGGAAGGGGAGGTAGAGGGAAATGAGTAGTCATCAAGGACAGCTGATTTACAAGAGGTGCAGTGTAAGTAGGGGAGAAAAGACAGGCATTTAAAATAAGTCAGAAGAAAGGGCGGCAGGATGCATACCATGTACAACTGAAGGAGACCAACAGGGAGGGTGAGGATGGCTAAAGTAGAAACAGAGCTAAGGATGGCAGAACAAGGTATAGAAGTAGATAAGCCCTTCAAAAGGCATAGCAGCATCAGAGGTTAGAGAACAGGGAAGGATTTATCTTGTTGTACAGTGTCTGTGGAGGTCCTCCCCATGCAATGGAGCGGAGACCTGCAGAGAGCAATTTTCGATAGTGCTTTGCAGCATCAGGGGTAAAAGGGAAGGAATAGAAACGGTGCTTTCCAAGTTATAACCCTGCAGCCGAATGAAGCACTCATCTCCATACACAGTTCTGGACTTAAAATAGATTGTGATTACAAAACTGAAACTTAAAGCAATAAGTAATCACTACCATTAGTGTGGGACACTAAGGAGCTACACTGGGCACACGAGTTGTTTTTGGGAGCCACTTGAAAAAGCAGCATGGGGCACCTATTTAAAATTCATCAAAAGGCCTTACATGCTGTAGAATCAGAACAGTAAGTGACTTTACATTCCAATTTTATGTTGGCTTCGTGCACACACAAGCAACATCTTGTGGTAGTAAGCACAAATGCAGAGGTGTGTCAGTGTTGGCCAATGCAGGGAACGCTTTAGTGGGTGCGCCTTCTCAGCCCCCAATCAGTGAGCATGCTGCCGATGGCAGCAGTTTCAAAGAGAGCCATGGAGATGAAACAAATGTGCCACTGCAATCAGAGACAAGTTCGTCATTGTAGCGGCAGATGGCACGCCCATTACGCGCCTTCCTGGTGAAACATTTCAGTAAAATGTGGCTCTTGCCATCCACCACACAGTCCTCAGAAAGCCGACACTGAGGTGCCCAATCCCCATATCGGATGCTCACAGTTCTGCCGCCCGCCACACCACAACCTCCCACTGCTGTTGCCCTCCCCCTCCCTCCGCTCCCCGTCCCCGACAGAAAAACAACCTCCCCGTAACCTTCCACTGCTGCTGCCCTTCTTGCTCCCTCCATCCCCTGTCCCACGATAGATAATAAAACAACCCTACCACAACCTCCTAGTGCTGCTGCTCTCCTCGCCCTCAGTTCCCCGTCCCCTCCAGAACTGTAGCACATTGGGACCCCACCCAAGTGAGCCTTTTTGTTTGTTTGTTTGTTTCTTAACCTGTAAATGAAGAAAACCTTCCTTGCAGTTTTTTGTTTTAGTTTTTCCTGCAAACAAGAAAATGGTCCACCAGTGTCTCCCCATCCCCTTCCCCACCCTCTCGCACCCACCTCCCCCACCCATACTTACCATCCAGAGGTCGGAGCTGCAACCTTCTCTCAACCAGGATGCGTCTGCACTCTTCAAAGCTGAACTGTGATGTGAAGAAATGACGGTAAGCTTTATAATGGGAAGCAATGGTTGGGGGGTCAACTTGTTGATATCTCAGCCATTTTTGGAATTTTGGCCCCAAATTGTCAACATGGGGTTCTTGGGTCCCAACCTTGTGAACATGTCGCTGTCATTTCATTTCTCCGTCACAAAGGTGTACTTTCATGGTTGCTGCATGGAACAACCTTCGGGACCAATTAATGAAATGGCACTACCACTGTTCATAAGATGGGTCCCAAAAGCCCGTGTTGCAAATCTGGTGGAAAGTTCCAAAATGTCTGCGTTATGAGCATACATTGTACAGTTTCCACACACACTTGTAACTTCGCCAATTTTAATATTTTCACTCCAGATTTTCAACATTCCCATTTTTTCACACCTCCTTATGAACAGTACAGCTGTCATTTTTCACATCCTGCTCAAAACGCGTTTTCGCACTCTATGGCGCATTAATGGGCCTGTCGCTGCGTAAATAAACGCTTGGGACAGATTAACAAAATCACAGTGCCATTGTTCATAAGAAGAGGTCCCAAAATGCCGATGTTGACAATTTGGTGAAAAATTCCAAAAATGACTGTTACGGGCATGCGCTATGAGTTTCTATGCACGCTTGTAAGTTTGTGCATTTTCATATCTTTTCTCCAGATTTTCAACATTGCTATGTTTTCACACCTCCTCTGAACAGGACAGTTGTCATTTTCACATGCTACCTGAAATGTGTTTCTGCACCTGTGGCTCCAAATGGCGAGTTGCTGTGCAAAATCACCTTTAGGATTGAGTAATGAAATTGATAGTGCCACTGTTCATGAGGTGGGGTCCCCAAATGCCCATGTTGAAAATTTGGAGTGAAAATATCAACAAACGCTCAGGGTGTTAAGGTTTCCAACCATACAACCACCCTGTCGAGACTGACAGGCGTCGGGGCGTAATTTGTTGCTCGCCGGCTGCAATGTTCATGTATTTCTAACCCCACCCTACAGCCATTGAAAGACATCGAGGTGTGCCTTGGGGTCTGTCGCCTTGTCATTCACCCCATTCTCCTGTACTGCACCCATCTCAGCTTATTTTCTTATGGAATGGGGTCAGCATGAGGGCTGAAGACCCCAAAGCACACCACGGCACCTGTCAGTGTCTTCAGGGTGGGGAGGTGGAATGATGTGCTTATAGCAGGTGACCCAAAGCAATACTCCCAACACCTTTCAGTCTCGGGGTGCATTAGTTCAATACTTCACTGCCATTCCTATTATGCAACTCTCCAACTCCTGAACGACCAATGCCAGCAAGTCAACATTCGCATTGACAAATGCTGGTTTCAGAAGGCATAGCAGCATCCGAGGTTAGAGAACAGGGAAGGATTTATCTTGTTGGCAGTGGCTGCGGAGGTCCTCCCCTGCAACTGGAGTGGAGACCTGCAGTGAGCAATTTGCAATAGTGCTTTGCAGCATCAGGGTTAAAGGGAAGGAATAGGAACAGTGCTTTCCAAGCTATAATCCTGCAGTGGAGTGGAGCAGTCATCTCCATACACAGTTCTGGACTTAAAATGTATTGTGGATTACGTAACCTGAAACGCATAGCAATAAGTAACCATTACTGTTAGTGTGGGACACTAAGGAGCTATACTGGGCACTCAAGTCGTTTTGGCCCCATCCACCTCACATATTAAATGCTCAGCTAAAGAGGTGGAGCAATTAGGTGCCACCTATTGGTCCTTGTAACTTCAAAAATTATTTAAAGCTATAAGGACTGTTTTTAGGATATCAATTATATTCTGTAAATATTACACTGTAAAACTTTTTGCTGGGCATAAATTTTGTGAGAAAAGAAAAGGACAGAGGTATAAGAAAAGTGCATGATAATCTAGTATTTAAGAAAATATTAGTAAATAGCAGTTACGTTAGAACTTACCGTAACAGTAGATCTTCGAGAGGGTTCCTGCAGAAGGTGATTTCGAACTCACTCTAAACCAGAATGTTGAACTGCCGGTATTATACCCTGAACACTCCAACAGGAGGAGCATCTCCTGCACACCCATGACGTGTACATGATTCTGAGATATTATGTCTCAAGGACTAAGGAGGTTCGCAAGTCGAGCCAACTTTTGTGGCCTTTGCTCCCCAGTGCCAGGGCAAAGCTATTTCTAAACAGACTGTCTAGGTGGCTGGCAAATTGTATTCATTACATTTACCAGAAGTACAAAAAGCCCTTCAGGGATGGTTAAGGGCCACCTAACTAGGGAGTGGCCGCTTCCACTGCCTTTTTCAGGAATGTGTCCACTGTGGACATATGTGCAGTGGTCACTTGGTCCTCTGTCCACACCTTCACTAAACATTACAGTCTGACACTGCTTCTAGGCACAGGGCTGGCTTCAGTCTAGCAGTCCTGCAAGGTCTTCTGTCATGAGTGACCTGTAGTTGGTAGACATTTTCCTCCTCCCAGAACATTGTCTCTGACTTCACCTTTTAGTTGACTGCTTGGTATTCAGACCTACTTGTGAAGACCCACTGCAGGAACCCTCTCAAGTAAGATATAGCAGTTAATGTACGAACTTACCGTAACAGTAGATTTTCGAGAGAGGTCTCTGCAGTAGGTCTAGATTTCCCACCCACCTTCCCCCAGCTCCTGTGTTTTTTCCTCTTATTTCCTTCCCAGAACTATGTTTCATCCAGAGCACAGGGTCCCAGGAGTTTACCTTTTTCTGCTTCCTCTTTAGAGGTCCCGGAAGAAATGGAAGGCGGGTGAGGGACCGCCTCATTTATAGTCATGCTGACATCAGTCACCTGACGCCAGGGCGCTCCTCCTGATGATTGCTAGCTACAATTTTTCCGTGTGGTCCTGATGCCAGGGGGCAGTCCTACTTGTGAAGACCTACTGCAGGCACCTTCTCAAGTAAGACCTTAATTACAGTATAGCTTAAACAGATAGATAGTATATACATCTTTTAGCTACAATATTAATTGTACTAGTGGAACATGAACAAAACTAGAAATGATGACAGGAGGATGCATGGGGTGTGATGGGCTTCTGAGAGTGTGGAGGGATGCTGGTGGGTGAACAGAGAGATGGGTGGGTGGTAGGCTGTAACAACTGCACCAATATTTCTTAGAATTTCGTGTAGAGTTGGGGTGTTGTTTGGTGTGCAGGCAATGCAGCTTAAAAATGAGGTCTGAGGTCTACAGGAGGAGGTAAGGAGGGAACGGCGGTTGCAGTGGATAACAACCCAAAAGGTGGAGTAAGTAGATGAGGAACTGAGGAGGAAGGACAATAGAACCAATAGGGGAAGAGGGTGGCGGATAGAGAACCGAGACTGGGGACACAGGTCAAGGGTCAAAATAGAGCAGAAAAGGGAAGAATGGAGGATGGGGGGAGATAACAGATATAGAAGAAGTAGCAGGGGCTGGTAATAGGAAGGAGGAAGTATGTGGTAGTGAGGGGCATAGAAAAATTGATTTGCAGTACTGGCAGGACTGGGTGATGTGATAGAGGGTGCGATTGGAGGAGGAACTAAAATTAAATCAGAGGAACATGGAATGGGCAGGATGATTCAACAGGGGCAGAAGGGGAACCAACTGTGCAGGACGATGAGGGGAGTCCAGAGGAAGGGTTGGGATGAAGGAAGACCAGGGAATGTGATTCATGGAAAAGAGGATGGAATCCTAGTGCTGGGAGACTCAATACTAAGAGGAGTCAGATGGGAAGCAAGGGAGAGAGGCATAGTCGCATATGGGTGGAGGCCATGCCAGGAATGACAGCAGAAAGGGTGGGTCAGTCTGTTCTAAAGTTTGCTAGAGGGGTAGGGTGAAACCACATATAGTTCTGCATGTGGGGACAAATGGCCTCAGTGAGAGAGACGACAGAGGTAGTTCAGGGAGGTTTGAGGTGCTAGGACCAATATGTGAGGTGCAGAAAGATCAGTAGTTTTCTCAGAAGTACTTCCAGTGCCCAGGGCGGGAGGGACCTGGGAGGACAGTGATCTCTACGGTAAGGATAGACTTCACCTAAGTGAGGAGGGCAAGATGGTATTGAAGCAGAGGATGGGGATTACATAGCAAAAGAAGGGCATTTAAATTAGAAGCGGGATGGCAACTGGGCAGGAGGCATGCAGAACCCACAGGAAAGGAAGCTACATGATCTTACTCCCCGTGCTAGAAGCAATAGGAAAAAGGGAGCACTAGAGGGAATGCTAGGAAGGGAGAGCAGGAGGGGGAAGGAAAGTGTGGAGGGTGGTCACCTTGAACGCTAGGAGCCTAGGGAACAAAACAAGAGTTACAGACTCTCATGGCAGAAGGGAGGTGGACATGGCAGTGATCACCGAAATATGGGCCACCATTACCAGACTGAGACCATGGCACCACGGTATAAGACATTCTAGAGAGATAGGGTAAATGGGAAGGTGGGGGGTGGTGGCACGATATGTGAGAGGAGGACTGAAGTGTGTCACGAGGAGGGGAGGAGAGTAGTACAGAGTTGTTATGGATGTAAATCCAGGATTCCAAGAATAGGACTCTCGGATGGGAGTAGTGTACTAGAAACATAGACTTTGACAGCACATAAGGACCGCTTGGCCCACCTAGTCTGCCCATTTCCTACCCATTGGATAAGCTGCAGATCCTAGTTAACCAACAGCCTACTTCTTCCTACCCCCACTAGAATTGCCTTATGTCTGTCCCATGCATTCTTGAATTCCCCACTGTTTTGACCCCACAACCTCCCTCAGACAGGCCATTCCATGCATCTAATAATCTCTGTGAAAAAATACTTCCTCACATTGCCCCTAAGCCATTCCCTCTCTTCAAATTGTGTCCCCTTGTTCTGCACATCTCTTTTTCTGAAAGATGCTACCTCTTGGACTTTGTTGATTCCTTGAGGTACTTGAAAGCTTCTATCATGTCCCCTCTCCTGCTTTCCTCAAGGGTATACATATTAAGCTCCTTAAGTCTCTCTTCATATGGCTTTGTTGCAGACCCTGCACCATTTTAGTTGCCCTCCTCTGAACTGCCTCCATCCTGTCTATATCTTTGCAGAGATGGGGTCTCCAGAACTGCATGCAGTACTCCAGATAGGGTTTCACCAACTGTCTGTACAGAGGGAAACAACTTCCTGTTTTCTACTGGTGATGCCTCTTCTTATACATACCAGTATCCACCCCCCGCCACATCTCAGACAGAGGAGTTAGACAGGAACTAGTGGGACAGATCAGAAGGGCCTATGGAAAGGGTAGCACGGTGATTGTGGGGACTTCAACCTGCTGGGAGTGGATTGGAGTACCCTGCCACCACAAACAGAAGGGAGGGAGCAGATACTTGGATGCGCTCCAGGATAGATTCCTAATGCAATGGTCAGCAAGCCAACCAGGTTAGGGAACACCCAGACCTCATGCTGGCAAATGGGGAGTTTGTGAGGGAGCTAGGGGTGAAGAACTGCTGGCAGAGTGTGACCACCACTCAGTGTGGTTCACGCTGAAAATGGGTAAGGAGGAAGCAGAATCAGGTACAAGAGTGTTGGACTTTGGAAAGGCTGACTTTAGGAGGATGGGGGAGGTAGTTAAAGGGTATCTAGCCAGAATCCAAACTAATATGGACACTAACCAGAGGTGGAGGTCATAAACTGGGGATTGAGGAGGCAACCAAAACCTGCATCAAAGTCCAGAGTAAGAGAGCTAGGGCCAAGAAACCCAGCTGGTTGAGCAAGGGGGTCATGGAGAAAGTAAGAAATAAAAGAGCCACTTTAGGAGGTTCAAAAACAGGGAGCGGGAGGACAGAGAGGATTACCTGGAAGAAATCAAGGAGGTGACTAAGGCAGTAAGGGCAACCAAGGCATCTAGAGCTCAGGCTGGTGCAAGGCATCAAGAAGGGAGAGAAGAAATTCTTCAGGTACATCAGGGAGAAAAGGAGTTGTAGGGACAAAATGGTAAGGATTGAGAGAGATGAGGGTGGTGGAAACAGGAGCAGAGCAGGCAGAAGTGCATAATGAATAATTTCAGTGTTTACTAAGGAGAAAGTAGGTGCTAGTGAAGGGATATGGTCTGCTCAGTGTTTATAAAGGAGAAAGTAGAGGCGCTATGAAGGGGTGTGGGAGGTCAGACTCAAGGGGAGAGAGAGAGGTGACAGATGGGGAATCACAGAGGGCAGGGTACTGGAGGGCCTGAGGGTGGACAAGCACCAGGGGCTGGATGGCATTCACCCCAGGGTACTGAGAGAGCTGGCAGGGCCCTTGGTAGACCTGTTCAATGCCTCCCTGGTCTCAGGAAGTGTACCTCAGGACTGGAGGATGGTTCACGTGGTACCTCTCCATAAGAGCGGTCCCAAAGATGAACTGGGAAACTACAGGCCGGTAAGCCTCACATCCATCATGGGAAAACTGATGGAGATGATCCTGAAGGAGAGGCTGGTGTCCTTCTGGAGACCAATGGGCTGCAGGATGTTAGGCAGCATGGGTCTGTCACCGACAGATCCTGTCAGACTAACCTGGTAGATTACTATGACTGGGTAACTAGACAGTTGGACAAGGGCCATGCAGTGGCTGTCCTGTTTCTGGACTTCAGTAAGGTATTCGACTCAGTGCCGTATGGGAGGCTGGGTAGTAAGCTGGCAGGTAGAGATGCAGGGCAAAATGGTGGGATGGGTAGTAAACTGGTTACAGGGAAGGCAGCAAAGGGTGGTGGTGGGAGGGGAGCTCTCATCTCCGAGGGCAGTGACAAGCAGAGTACCGCAGGGCTCAGTGCTGGGACCGTGTTTGAGTTGTTCACATCAGACATCTCAATGGGCATCAAGAGCAAGATCAATTTGTTTGCAGATGACACCAAGATGAGAGCAGTAGTGGATGACCTAGGAGAGTGGCAGGGGTTGCAGAATGATCTGTCAAAATTAGAGACCTGGTTGGACACCTGGCAGTTGGGGTTCAATGCTAAAAATAGCAAGGCGCTACATTTCAGGGCAAAAACAAAAACAAAAGGAGCTACTAGCTTGGGGGGTAGTGTTCAGCTAGCCATGACAGAAGAGGAGAAGGATCTGGGGTGATAACAGGCTCAATGAACAACTCAGCACAATGCAGGAAGGCAACTGCAAAGGCCAACAAATGCTGGGTTGTACTGCCAGGGGTTATCTTCAAGGAGGGGAAGGTGATCCTGCAGTTGTATAGGTCATTGGTTAGGCTACACCTCTACTGGCACCTATGCCTGAAGAGGGACATTAAGTTACTGGAAGGGGTGCAGTGGGCAACAAAGATGATCCAGAGACTAGGGACATACCCTATGTGAGCAGGCTGAGGGAGTTGAACATGTACTCACTGGAGGAGAGGAGAGACGGGGATATGACTGAATCCTTCAAGTACATGAAGGAAAAACAAGACAGGCACAGAGGGACTATTCTGGTTAAGGGGGGTAGGGACACTGGAGGTCACTATCTCAGACTGTGGGGGTTCAGGAGGGAAATGAGAAGACACTTTTTTTACGGAGAGTGTGTTGTCTGGGTAGAATACGTTGCTCATGGAAGTGGTATCCTGTAGAACAGTGGACTGCTTCAAAGGGGATGAGATAGGGGTAAGAGGAGGGCAGCTGCAGTATAAGGGTTGCTAGCTGCACACTGAGCAGACTCAATAGACCATAAGGCCTTTATCTGCTGGCAAATTCATACCTTCATATTTTTGTATTTCACCACCTCAGGGAGAGAAAAAGATGAGGGAAGGCATTATCAAGCTGAAACAGGGGCAGGTGGCTAAAGGACAACAAATGTAAGGCAGAAATACTGAATGATCACTTCTGTTCAGTATATACAAAGAAAAAGGAGGGACCACTACCACAGGGTAAAATTAGCATTAGACCAGAAGGGGTGGAGGGCCTGAACAGTGCAAGAAACCAATTAGAACAGACAGGATGCTAAGGGGCTCAAGGCCCTGAAAGTAGATAAATCTCAAGGCTGAACGGATTGATCCCAGGGTGCTAAATGAAATGGTGCAGGTACTGACTGCTCCCTTACAGAACTCTTAAATTGCTCCTTAAAGACGCAGTGAGGTACTCATGGCCTGAGACAGCAGACATGATACCCTGTACAAAAGGAGTGGAAAGGTCGAGCCAGGGAACTATAGACCAGTCAGTTTGATGTTACAGTCGGCAAACTATTGGAAAACTATAATGAAAAGAGAGAGACTAGTGGACTTTCTAGTGGCAAATGGGCAGCAAGGTGGAGACAGTATGGATCTGTGGCAGGAAGGTCTTGTCATACAAATCTGATTAACCTTTTGACTGGGTAATAAGATCGGTTGATAAATTGCATGCAGTTGGCATACTTACTGCATCTAAACTTCTGTAAGTCATTTACAGTAACTCCGTTCTGCACAAGAGGCTAGTCAACAAGCTGGGAGATCTCAGGGTGCAGGACAGATTGACTAGATGGGTGGAGAACTGGCTCGAGGAAGGACATACCAGGGAATTCTTGAGCGTGAGGGAGTTGCTAGTGAAGTTCCACAAGAGTCAGTGCTGGCACCTGCATTTAACGTGTTCCTTGTCACTGTAGGAGAAGGCAAGAGGGGGAAATTATGCCTATCTGCAGATGACACCAAGCTCTGTGGCAGGGATGACTGAGGAAGGAATCTGTTAATTGAGCGAAAACCTGGAAAGGCTTGAAAAGTGGTCAAAGATCTGGAAGATGGGCTTCAGTGCGAAAATCTGCAAGTTCATGCACATGGAAAACAGGAATTTTTGGGCAGAGTACAGGCTTGGGGTGACAGTTACTGTGACTGAGGAGTAAAGAATCTATGTGGTGATCTCGAACAATCTCAAAACATCAGCACAATGTAAAAAGCAATAGGGAACTTGAACAGAATGCTGGGATTCACTGGTTGGGGGTTCAGCAGTAGAAGAAAGGAGGTTATATTGCCCCTGCACAGGACAGAGTGTTCAATTTTGGAACCTTCATCTAAAACGGATATTGACAGGCTAGAGTCAGTGCACAGTAGGGTCCCCAAGATGATTCAGGGACAATGGGGAGGATACAAGTTTAAGGAGTGAGTATCTCAACATGTACTCAGAGACTAGAAGAGAGGGGAACATGATTGAAATGTTTTCAATAAATAATGGGTATTAAAGTGAACTTTTTGTAAGATATTTTTATTGTAGAATCAACAGGACACTGCAAAGTTAATATATAAACAGGGCATTACAACAACTGTCCTTCAAATATGGATACATACATTACAATCCACCACTTACAATGTTAGTCCGATCATAAGTTAGTCATGTTGCACCTAATATGCTTCACTATGTGTTGTTTTATCACAGTCTTACATTATATCACAGCTAGGTTACCCTCCAAATTAACTGGCAAGTTGGCTAGTCCACCCAGCTACAGTCTTAGCTCTTTTCCCCTATCTCCAGTGCCTGATCTAGTTTGAGCCAGACTTGGTTAAATTGTCCCTCCTTGCCGGATAAGTTGCTCTGCACTCACTCTGTTATCAGGCAGCTCAGGAGATTACTGGCCCATTGTTGGGTGGTAGGAGGATTCTCAAACATCCAGCTTTGAGCTATGGTGGTATGGGCATTGACTAGCGGAAGGGATCATAAGGAAGATCAATTCCCAGATCTCCTCTGTTAGGTCCACTCCCAAAAGAAATTTAGGGGGATGAAGGTGGCAGGACTCCCAAAACACCCATCATAGTTTTGTGCACTCTGTGACAGAAATTCTGTATTTTAAGGCACATTAGGGTCATATGTATAAAGGTACCATCTGTGGCCTTGCATTCAGGGCATATAGGTTCCTTTGCAGCATCCAGGATGTGTCTTTTACTGGGGTAATATGTTCTGTGCAGTCTATTGCTTCTGGAGCAGTTGTTAAGATGGAGCACCACCCCGACCAGATCTCTGGAGACAGGTGTAATCCCAGGTCATCCTTCCAAGCCTTTTTATTCAGAGTGGGTCGATTCCACTTCCAGTCAGTATACCATAAAAATAGATAATGGGTCTACCAGCTGTTGAGTCCTAAATATTTCCTGCAGGAATGGATCCTGAGGTAGGCTTCCTATGGCACCTAGCAGATGGTCATCGTCCCTCTGCCTAACCTGTAGGTAGATGCACAGTTCGCTGTTTGGGAGGGTCCACCTATCCCAAACTCTTCAAAGGAGAGAAGTTCTCCCACCTCCAACAATTGTTGGATTTGTCTCAGGCCCTTTTGATTCCTAAGCAACCACCCCATGCAAGAAGACATTATACCTAGGTGTGTATTTTAGGGTAGCCCAGATCGAGGCACACTGGGAGGGTGCATTCAGTCGAGACTTGTTCATGGGCAGTACTCCAGACTAGTGTTGCTCAGATAGTGGTGGATCCACAAAAGCACTATCTGTCAGATAGTGCTGGTATCCTGACTTCAGTCCTACCAGATATCCTGCCAAAGACAGATGCAGGATCCAGGGTCAGATAGTGATGGATCCTGGTTACAATCCAGGTATCCTAATGGTAGGATCCATGGCCAGATAGCATTACTGTCCTACCACAACAACTATCTGGCCAAATTGGAGGTATTTGTTGGTATCCTGATTTCTAGAATACTGTCTAAGCAACACTAGTCCAGACCTCATCAGTGTTCTAGTGAAAGGGTTGAGGTTAGCCTTTTGGCATTGGCCGACTGCCCAAGCACTGCCAGTATGTCTCACGAATGTCTCCCCCGCATCTCCTCCCTCAAGTATCATTCACACAGGGATATCAGTTCCTGCCCTGTGGGTAGCAATGCCAACTGGGCAGCCCGGTAGTAGATTTTGAAGTTAGGCAATCTGCCCCGCCTTTGGCTATGGGTAGCGGAAGGCTAGTCTGCTGATCCTCGCATTTTTCCTAGCCAAATGAATCTGTGCAGTATACTGTTTAGCTCCTTGAAATATGGATCTGGGACCCAATATGGAATTGACAGACATTGGGGAAATACATACATTTTTATTGTAGTTACACAACAGCATCGTAGGGGTAAATCTATCCATTTCTCACATTCTGCCATGATTTTAGCTAGCAGATCTGCATAGTTCAGGGAATACAGTTTTGAGACATCAAAGAAGATGTGAACACCTAGGTATTTTATTGTCAACACCATCGGCACCCCCAAGTCATTATTCAACAAGATGCATCTGTTTCTTCCCCACTGGTAGGAGTTAGCTCTTAGACCAATTAATCTTATGGCCTGAAAAATGAATATTCCTTTAATAATTCATGCACACATGGGAGACTCTCCTTGGGGTTCAGCAAGTACAGCAGCAGGTCATCTGCAAACAGGGCCATCTTATGTTCCCCCTTGGGCCAAACCGAACCACACTGGGGTGTCTGCAAATGGCTGCTGCTAAGGATCAAAGGGCCAGGACATACAGAAGAGGGGAGAGGGGCACCTGCCTAGTACCTCTCTGCAAGGGAATAGCACAGACAGTTCCATTGCTTAAGATCTGGGAAGTGGGTGGGTCATAAAGTTTTGACTAATGAGATCATATAGGACCCATTCCAAAGGCCGTGATAGCAGGGGACATATACTCCCACCTACACGGTCCAATGCCTTTCCACATCCAGGCAAGGACCACTGTACTGGCAGATGTTTGCATCTTTGCCCAGCAGTGAATAATATTTAAAGTTTTCCAAATTTATTTGTCCTGCCTCCTGAACAAATCCACTTTGATCAGGGTGGACGATGGCTAGTAATATAGGTTCAAGTCTAGCCGCAATGGTTCTGGCCACAATTTTGTAGTCCAAGGTGAGCAGAGATATTGGATGGTAGGAGGAACACAGTGCAGGGTCCTTGTCTGGTTTGGGTATGACCGTAATCATGGCTGATCTCATAGATGGGGCAGTTTCTCCCCAACACTCTCCTCACACATGTCGTAAAGCGGGCCAGCGATTTCTGGCAGAAACATCTTATAAAACTCGATGGGTAGCTCATCAGGGCCTGAAGCTTCCCCTTAAGTGTTTCACCGCACTCAGTATTTCCACAACCTCCAGCGGCTCCTCCAACCCCTCCCCAGGCCTCCAGTCTCATTTCAGTGACTGAGGCTTTTGAAAAAGGTTTGCAACTGCTGAGGGATAGGAGTAGCCTCAGAAGTGTAGATTTTTTTCAAAACTATACAAAGGCCGCCCAATGGATTGGTGGTCTGTAAACCAGGGTCCCTGTGTACTCTGGACTTTTATACTGTTCTCCTTCTTCTGCATTTGAGTTGCCATGCTAGCAGTTTTCCGCCCCTGTCCCCATAAAAATAGGGCCCCACACTCCCCAGGAGAAGATTAAGCTCTAGCAAAGTGGTGCTCATAGAGCTGTTTTGCACGTTCTCATTGCAACCTTTGGTACAACTCCAAATTGGGGTGTTTCAGATGGGCCATTTCTAATTCGAGCACTGGTTGTCAATGGACTACAGGACCCAAGGCAGCATGGTTTCACCAGGGGAGGTCATGTCAGACCAACCTCATTGAATTTTTGACTAGGTGACTAGGGAGGTGGATCAGGAGGGCAGTGGACATGGCCTATCTGGACTTCAGCAAGGCCTTTGACACTGTGCCACATAGAAGACTATTACACAAACTGGGGAATATGGGTGTGGGCAGGACAGTAGTGTGGTGGGTAGGTAACTGGCTGGGTGGCAGGACACAGAGGGTGGTGGTAAATGGCTGTCACTCCACAGAGGAAGAGTGACCAGTGGGGTACCACAGGGATCAGTGCTGGGACCAGTCCTATTCAACATCTTCATCAGTGACATTGCACAGGATCTAGAAGGCAGAATTTCACTGTTCGCTGATGACACAAAGCTCTGTAACAGAGTAGACACACCAGAGGGTGTAGACAGAATGAGAAGGACCTGCAGAAACTTGAAGAATGGTCAAGGGTTTGGCAGTTGAAATTCAATGCAAAGAAGTGCAAGATAATGCATATGGGGCACAAAAACCCTGGCACAATATATCAGTTGGGGGTGAGGATATAGCATGCACCAAGCAGGAAAGGGATCTTGGTTGTCATCTCTGATGACCTCAAGGTAGGGAAACAGTGTGACAAGGCATCAGGTAAAGCAAATAGGATGCTGGGATGTATAGGCAGGGCATCACCAGCAGGAAAAGGAGGTCATAATTCCGCTATACAAGACACTAGTGAGGCCCCACCTGAGTACAGTGTACAGTTCTGGAGACCATACCTACGTAAGGACATAGACAGGGTAGAGAAGGTTCAGAGGAGGGCAACAAAGATGGTGCATGGGTTGCATCACAAGTCCTATGAAGACAGGTTGAAGGAACTGAACATGTACTCCCTGGAGGAGAGGAGGGAGAGGGATATGATAGAGACAACAAGTATCTTACAGAGAGGAACAGGGTGCAGGAAAACACTATTTTTAAGAGAAAAGATGTTTCAGGACTAGAGGGCATGGGATGAAGTTGGAGGAGGACGATTCAGAGGAAACATGAGAAAGAATTTCTTCACAGAACGGGTGGTGGACAAGTGGAACACCCTGCCAGAGGAAGTGGTGGGGACTGAAACAATCACAGGATTTAAGAATGCATGGGATAGACATAAAGGAATTCTAGAGGTCAGGGTAAGGGAAATAGACTTCTAGGAAAACAAACTTAACTTACAAGCTCAAATGGGCAGACTAGGTGGGCCATAGGCCCTTATCTGCAGACACTGTCTATGTATCTATGTATCACTTTTCTCTCTAGGTGTTTCAAATCTTTTTTCTGTTCATTTCGAAGGCTGCATATGAGATAGTTTGCCCCTGACAAAGGCTTTCATTGCCCCCACCTTACTGCATGTGAGGTGTCCCCATTCTTATTTTTGGCCCAAAACTCTGTCAGTGAAGACTGCATATAGGAGCGGTATGATCTGTCCTTTAGAAGGATAGGGTCCATTCTCCAGGGTCTCTAAGCCACCTCTGCTGCATTCTATTTAAATGTTGAGCTCAAGGAGGCATGGTCCGAGACCAGGATTGCTTCATATTTTGTGTGTTCCATGTGCAATACTATTCCTAAGGAGACCAGGATCGGTTCAGTCTGGTGTACGAGTTGTGGGCATGGGAACAGAAACTGTACTCTCTCCATATGTCCATCAGGGTGCATGTCTCCTCTACCTCCCTCAAGGCCCTCACATTCTTTGGGGCTGTATTGGATCTGTCCAGTACTGTATCTCCAATGCAATTAAAGTCCCTCCCACCCACCATCCATGGTTCTCTGAAGGAGGCAATGTCTAAGAGCAACTTGTGGTAACATTTTGATCTTCTATGTTAGGCCCATAAATGCAGCCTATCGCCACCAGCCCTCTGAGCCCACTCAGCACCTGCGCCAGTGCACATCTGCCCCGGATCCACAAACAAGTGGAGTATACTACCAGTGAAACCCTTTGGGAACCAGATCGACACACCCTGGCCATTGATCTGTGTGTTGCAGAGATCCATGTGCCCCCAATATGATGATTTGAGCCTCTCTGCCTCATTGGCAGACATGAGTCTCCTGCAATAGGGCTACCTTGGTCCTCAGCTTTCTTAGTCAAGCCTGCACCCTCTTCCTTTTAACTACATTTAAGACCATTCACATTCCATGCAGCGACACTGAGCTCAGCACCCATGGTCCCACCTATATGGAACAGCCATTTCAACACACCATAAAACACCATCAGCTTCATTTTGTGCCCTCTAGCCAGGGGTAAGTGTGTAACCTTGTTACTGTTGCATCCGTAAGTAAACTGTTAACTAAGTAAACATGAACATTACAGTAAACCATTTCCACAATTTTCCCTCTTTCCTTCCTTCCCCTTTCCATCTGCCCCTTTCTTGGGTCCTCCCTACCCACCTCCCTTCTGCTGGGTCATACCATGAGACCGGAGCTAAGTACTCTACCCAGTCCAAAGGTCAAACCCTCCCACATCCCCTGTGTTTCGATGGCATTAATGATTAGCACATCAGGCTCCTATACACATATTATTTTAAACTGATCTGTCTAGGCAATATCTAAAGTAAGGGTCTGGGTAGAAGTGGGTGTACCATGTCCCCCATCTGCAAGAATATAACAGCGAGCTGTAATTAATCATCCCACATCTGGTGAGTGCTGCCCCACATGTCGCCTCACCTCCCCAACCGTCCCTAAGTAGGTCCTGGCCCAGCACCTTCATCCTCCTCCCCCACACACTCCAGCAAGATCCAACACCACACATAGGAACCTTCTAATATAGTGCATCACCACAGTTCCGATTATCAGCATGTAGCTGTTATCATCACGCCTGGGAGTCAGACCACAGGAAATTTATATTGTTCTTCAGTGCACAAGGGTGTACTCCCAGCGTTGTTGTCCATTCTTTCATCCCCCCACCCACTGGTACCTGCTAACAGATCGCAACATCCCATACAGGTGTGGCTGTTTGCATCCCTGACTTGCTGGCAGAGGGTTAATCCAGTGGACGTTTCATCGTCATCTTGTGTATATCAGCAGGCAGGATTTTCACTCATCCCTGAATCCTGCATCACACAAGACCAAAATGTAACTAATGCTGGGCAGGGGTAGACTATGTCAGGGCTAGAGCAGCCTCGCAGTGATCCGTTTGGGACTGAGCAATTTCCCTTGATGCAGACGGGAGATTTGAACTGCAGGACAGCTTTTCCTCCAGTCAGTTTCTATTTCTGTCAACCCTCTTGGGTCCCTTTTGGTCTTAATAGGCCTTGCCTAAGTCATCATCAACTCCCGGGGTGCCCGTTACTGCAGCCATTTAGATTCCCTCTCAAAATGCTGTCCTAGGAGTAAGTAATGAAAACTAAATTCAGGACCGTAGAGGCGCAGACGGCAGGGCCATCACCAGACAGGGATGAAATTTACAAGTTTATTAGTTACATCTTGACAGTTGTCAGATAGAATTAGACCGCTTTTCTCTGTTGCTCTTCTCGGTGGCCTCCTCCTCTTACAAACCTTTCCTCATCCAATGGGTTTTCAAAACAATGTTGGGGTTTGCCTGCTCTGGTAATGTGAAGTCAAGAAGGGTATAGGTAGGCAAATTCCACCCAGTGGGTGGACAATGGCATTGACTCCATCAAATTTCTGCTGGTCGGTCTGCAGATCCCGCTGTTATCTTGCACAATAAACAATTTGTTGTTATTGATCATTACAGGGCCATTGGTTTTAGCAGCCCGCAGCACTTTTTCCTTGTCAGTATATCGCAAATACTTGATCAAAAATGTCTGGTCTTTCACCTGGTGGGGGTCTCTGCCCGTTTTGTGCTCCATCTCCACCTTGAAATCCAGTGCCTGGTCATCCATCCCCCAAAAATTATTTTTATCACCTGTTCATGACTGGGAACTGTTCTATATCAGCCCTGATGCGCAGGGTCTCAGCCTGGTCAACCGCCAGCCTCCACCATGATCCCCAGGAACCGGGAGGACTGTGGCTTTCCCCATGGTGGGGCTCCTCCCAGGGGGCACACAGAGAGGGAGAACGCACACCCAGAACCCTGCCCCAAGGACAAGCTTTGTTTGGCGGTGCTGACAGACCCCATCATGGGCATCATCCTGTCGACAGCAGGGCTTATTGGAAAGTTAAGTGAGTGAGGTCCTCCTGGGATGCGGACATGCAATTAAGTCAACATGGCTAATGCCGATGTCCGCTGCGTCCCTTCCTAGTTACAGCAACGCTCGAGTAGCCGCTGGTCTCCACTGGGGCTGCTACAGGTGCTGTACTAGCCTCCCAGGAGAGGAGGGAGAGCAGTCCTCCAGATGACTGTCTTCTCCCTTCCTTGCCGGGACCCTGGTGGTCCGAGCTCACTCGAACCCCAGTCGCCGGTGTGCCATCCAGCGCCTCAGCACCACCAGGCCAGATTTGGTCATCCATCTCAAGGTGTTTAACCACTCATTCATGAATTTCTCTCCCTGGGTCCCGCTTCTAGCCCTTCTGGGAGACCTACTATTCTGAGATCTGACCGCGAGAGAAGTTTTCAAGATCATCCGCTTTCTGCCAGCATTCTTCAAATTGTTTTTGTATTTAGCTCTTTTTCAAGGGATGTCTGTGATCGCATCTTCTGCCTCATCCAGACTAGTCGAGTGTGTTGTGGTAGTTTCTGAAAGACCGGCGACTACTGCTGGCATGTGTGTTATCTGGGCAGTGATGTTCTAAAGCCAGTGCTCATCTCAGTTTGAATTTCATACAGTGCGTCGGACTCCAGCCATGGATTTTCCTAACTCAGACATTCCCTCTGGGGATGTCATCGCAGCTTGCAGGCCCTGTGATGCCTTTTGGCAGGACCAAACACTTCCCAACCTTTACCAGAAGGAAACAGTAGCTTTTGCTTGCCTGGTGTTCACTTTTGCTGGTGGAGCCTGAGTTTTACTAGCCATAGGTGAGTTTGTACTCCACAACTCATCTGCTGAAGTAGTTATTGCCTTATTATATTAGTTGCTCATTCTGTGCAGTCTTAAAGTATGTCCACCATCTTGCCTGGTTTGCCACACCGCCTTAAAGTGGACTTGAGAGCTGTTGACAACTGGCAGCAACACTAAACCAGGAGTAACAGTAAGAAACTAGAGTGTGTGTGTGAGGGTAGGTTTAAGAGGACATTAGGAAATACTACTTACGGAGAAGATGGTGGAGCAAGCTGCCTGATGCACTGGTTAGTAGTGAAACAGTAGAGGGCATTAGAGAGTGGATAGACATAAAGGACTGGTCAAGAGAACTGGGAAGGCCATGGGGAGATTGTTCATGGTCATGATTAGACTTAACATCGCAACAACAACAATATTTAAGATGGTCACTTCCTTGGATTAGTGACCGCTGGAGGGAGGTGGCCCTCAAACTGGTCGTTAATCCTCTGAGGTGACCTGCACCTTGGTCGTTATTGCGTAATCAATTTGATACAAAGTAACAGCCCAGAACAGCAAATACAGGGATTTACTCAGGAGCTTCAAGACGAAAGCGCCATCCACTACACATGGAGGAGCAAAACTAGCATCCCCCTGCCCCAGTTCTCATAAGAATTCCAGTATGTTAACCCTCAGATTCCTGTACATGTATGCTACACCAGGAAATTGGAATCAGCTGGGAAAGACAGACCTCATCCCTAATACCCATGTCACGTGGGCTTTTTATGAGTGCAATCAAACGAGATGCTGCCCATAAAACTAATACGAGTCAGAGAGGGGCACAGCAATATAAATGGATTATAACCAAACTGTTTAAAGTTGCAGGCAAGCAATAAAGCTTGGATTGCCTTTAAAGAGCTGCTGACGTGCTCCTGGCAGGCAACCGACACCATGGAGCTGCCTGTCCTAAGAGTGATTAATTATATTCATACATTTACTATTTTGGTTAAGTACATAAACAGATATTTAACTGGTAGAGTCTGGCTCATAACTGTCTTGTATGAGACAAGTGACCGCCAAGCCCTGCCCCTACAACTAATATAATGATGACGCAAAGTAGGAAATGGGGCTACGGCTCTCTAGGAGCTAATCATCGGATCAAGGGGAGGGCTGCCTTGTGTCATCATTATGCTATCTTTAGAGGCGAGACTGCAGCACTCGGTGGCTGCTCAGCTCATACCTGTAAATTACACATCAGGCTTTATGAGTGAAATATCTATTTATGTACTTAATCAAAAATTCAATTTATGGCCCAAATAGCTCCTAGGTCACAACTGGCAGTATGGAGCAAACAATCTTATCAGCAGCTTTTAAAATCAGGAAACAGAGGAAAGGTGTATGCGGAACAAAGAAATCAAATGCTTAGTAGCAAATCTATCAAATTTAATCTGGCTATAGAGCATAGCACTGGCTTGCCCCAGCACTTCAGGTCCAACGCTCTTTAAAATCACACACATGACTGGGATTGGGAAACCTAGAGGCATCTCAGAATTTCAGCAGTAACACTGGCAAGAGAAGCACATGCTACCTACTAGGGATGGTTTGAATCACTAAATCCGATTAATCAGAATCTGTTCTGTTTTCAGTATTGATGGCTGGGGAATCCTAATACCAAAACTGAGCCTTAACAAAATCGGATTCAGAGTCTGAAAATAACACAAAAAGTAAAACTGGAAGTGTCTGCCTGCAGCTCGGGTTATGGTACTGCATCTGGTGCAGTTCTAGGTGGAATCCATGCAGCTGAGAGTAAGAATTGCTCACTGTTCTTGATCAATCTTTAGATGCAGATATACTGGAGGGTACTTCAGCTGCTGCCAGGTTCTGCACAGTTTTGGTGTTTCAGTGTCTTTCATGCTTTCTTCAAAATTGACTTTACTTGTATGTTATTTGTAGATGTTACATTCAACAAACTTATGCAAACGGTGCATGGTGAGGGCAAATTGGTAGATTTATACTTATTATTTTCTTTACTGTACTGCATAATAGGATTTCAGAATTTGAATTTGATTCCATTGATGATTCTACCACTAACTGGATTCAGAACCATATCGGATTTGCTGTTGGTGAATCTAGGGAGCAGTGCACCAGCTTATTACAAAGAGAATACATACTCTTTAAAGTAAGTCTGGACAAATTGCTAATTCTAAGGTACCCTGGGTAATAGGGTAGGGCTGGGAATCTCTAAAATCTTTAAATTAGTACATATTTACTCATCCCTGTTTATGTATTAGGGTGAAATATAGAAACCTAGAAGCTGATGGCAGATAAGGGCCACATGGCCCATACAGTCTGCCCTTTTGTTGCACTGATTCCTTTGTGCTTATCCCAGGCTTTTTGAATCACACCACTGTTTTTGCCTCACAACCGCCGCTGGAAGACCGCTCCAGGCATCCACCACCCTTTCTGTGAAGTAGTATTTCTCACATCTCTCTAAACCTACCGCCCCCCCGCCACACGGCCCCTTGTTCTGGAGCACCCTTTTCTGAAACATGCCTCCCACTTGTGACTTATTCACCCTCATGAAGTATTTAAAGGTCTCGATCATATCCCCTCTTCCTTCTCTCCTCCAGGGTGTACATGCTTAATTCCTTTAGCTCTCTTCATAGGACATTTGATATAGATCCTGACCCATCTTGGTAGCCCTCCTTGGATGGCCTCCATCCTGTCTATGTCCTTCCTGAGATGTGGCCTCCAAAACTGGACACAGTATTCCAGGTGGGGTCTTACTAAAGACCTATATAGTGGCAACACCACTTCCCTCTTCCTGCTGGTAACACCCCTACCTATACATCCCAGCATCCCACTAGCTCTCCCGATTGCTTTGTTGCATTGCCTGGCCACCTTCAGGTCATCTGATATGATTACCCCCAGGTCTCAGGGGCAGCAGGTTGCGTTGCAGCAAGGATGCGCACAAATTGAGAACATGAAGAAGTTTTGCCTTCTCCTCCACGCACGCTAATGCAATAAAAGATGTGGTGAATTTTTGTTGTTCTATAGTCCCCACAGCATCTGTTCATCAGGTTAACCCCTTATGTTTGGTGCAAGCCAATATTTAGCAGCTTTCAAAACGCCGGTCCCATGAGCGCTTTCAGTATTGGTGGCATTTAAAATGGTTGGAATTAGACTAATGGCGGTAAACATTTATCGCTGCACTGTTCAGCCTATCGCTAGAGAAAGGGAGGTACCAGGTGACTGAAGAGGACGGATGTGGTCCCACCCACAAAGGTGGTGATAGGGAAGAGGTTGGAAATTACAGGCCGGTCAGCTTGACTTCAGTAGGGCAAGGCAATGGAATCACTGCTTAAGGAAAGGATGGTTGAATACCTTAATAAAAGCGGCCTGCTGGACCTGGGATGACATGAATTCACCAGAGGAGGTCCTGCCAGACAAACCTAACAGAGTTTTTCAACTGGGTGACTAAGGTGGTGGATGTGGCCCATCTGGATTTAGAAAGACCTTGACGCCATCCCTCATAGAAGACAAACTGTGCAGCATAGGGATTGGTCCTAAAATAGTAAAATGGGTGGAGAACTGGATTACTGGCAGGAGCCAAGGGTGGTGGTTAACAGGGAACACTCTGGCGAGGGAGAGGTGATGAGTGATGTGCAGCAGGGTCAGTGTTGGGGATGGTCCTCTTCAATGTCTTTATTGGTAACACTGCAGAGGGCTGGATGGGAAGGTATGCCTATTAGTGGATGACATGAAGGTATGCAATAGGGTGGACACACGGGGTGTTGAAAAATGAGGAGGACCTAAACTCAAAGAATGGTCTAGAGCATGGTACCTGTGATTCAATGCAAAAAAAAAAATGCAGGATCAACCCGGCCGGTGGTGCTGAGGGTTGAGGCATTTTGACGCCATGCGGCGACCCGGGTTCTGGAATGGACTCGGGTTGTTAAGGGGTCAGCCAGAGGAGGAAGGATTGAGCATCCAGAGGACTGCCTCCTTCCCTGGTGGGAATTGTGCTGTGCGCTTGTCGACCGACACTCAGCAGTGGCTGGGGTCAGCACAGGTGCGCAGCCACAGAGGGGTTGGCCCATGTCCTGGGTGATTGGCTGCCTCTGCAGAGGTGGAGACAGCCTCCCCACCCATTGCACGGATGTGGGTGCGGGAGAAAAATGGTGGAAAATCTGGGACCTGGCAGGACCTGTGATGGCCTGATCACTCTGGTAAGTCCGCCTCGATTCCAGATTTGACATACCAGGAGTGGGGGTGGGGGCACACCAGCACTCCTCATCCTGGCCCTGCCATGGAGGGGAATTCGATGGATGGATGGGGTGATCACAGGGCCGGAGGATATACCCTCCAAGAGATCAAAAGACCTAACGGGTCTGTGGTGGTGAAGGAAAAATTACATATGGAAAAAAAGTGCAGGATTGTGCACACAGGGCACAAGAACCTAGGGGCAACATACCAACTAGGAGGGAAGGAGCAGTCACGAAGCAGGAAAGAGTCTGGGAATTATCATCTTGGATGACCTAAAAGAGGCTAGGCAGTGTGACAAGACAGTGGAAAAGGCTAGTCAAATTCTTGGATGCACAGGGAAGAGTAGCACCAGTAGAAGGAGGGAGGTCATTTTGCCCTGTATTGGACACTAGTGAGACTTCCCTTGAGTACTGCATCCAGTTCTGGAGGCCCCAACTGAGAAAAACGCGGACAAGGTGGAGATGATGCAGAGAGCACAACTAAAATGGTACCAAGCCTGCATGGGGAGACCTAAGAGGAAACGCTAAAGGAGTTAAATGTGTATTCCCTGGAGGTGAGGAGGGAGGGAGAGAGAGGACATGATACAGACATTCAAATACCTCACTGGTATAAACAGAGTACAGGAGGGGAGCATCTTCCAAAGTACTGTAAGAGATGCTCAAAGACAAGGGGACACACACAGTATAAAGTTGGAGGGGTGATGTCCTCAGGGGTAATGTGAGAAAGTATTTTTTTTTTTTTTTTTTTTTTTTACGGAGAGGGTGGTGGATGTTTGGAATGGCCTCCCAGAGGAGGTGGTGGGGCTAAAACTGTCATGGGATGTAGAATAGTGGGACAGGCACAGGGGGTATCCTGGAGGTAAAGGAGGTACTCCAGTGTTCGGTCTGGGCATCTGGCCTCACAGCAGGTAGGGATTGATAGGGCAGACTGAGTGGGCCAAGAGATCCTTATCTGCCGACAACTTCTATGCATCTATGTAGTTGGATGATGACTGCAGCAAGGGTTCTGCAGCTTAGCTGTATTCTTGGCAAGGGAAAGAAGTCTGAGGCTAAAAGCATGGAAAGAAAGTGGCGTAACAACAGCGGTCTCCTTATAATGAGAGACCAATAAAATGACTATGGGATTCAAGAGGCAAGTGATGCAATGAACCAGATAAGTAATTTTCCGACTACTGTAAAGAAGAATATCACTGCACTTACTGACTGTAGTGGGGCATTATTTGCTAAATTAAATACCTGGTACTCGCAGGAGCGAATTTTCTTCTATGTGAAAAATGTTTCCTGCTGCCTTTCTCCTTTGCAAAGCGCTGCAATAACTTGCATAAGTCTCCCCACAAAACAAATCCTTTTCTTGCTTTCTACTCAGCCATAACTCTGGTCAATGCAGACTGCAAAGTTTGAGGAAAACCTGGGGTTAAGAGTAAAAATAAAAGTTCATACACTGTTTTAACTTTGGAACTTACAGTATGGGGGATCCAAAAGACCATTTAAAGCCTCAGATAAAATAAGCAGTGTCAAAACACCAAAAGGTAAAAGTCCAAGGCTGGTAAATAAAGCATACTCAAAAAAGAGTAGTTTCAACAAAGGCAATCTCACATTAACTTTCCTTTTCAACTAAAAGGTACCTGCCCAAGATGGCAGCCAAAAGTACTGTAGAAACTAACTGCAACAGACTAATGACAAGCATGAGCCTGATCACAGCAACAATAGCTTAACCATGTTAGAACACAAGTCTGAGGAAGGACACTTAGAACCAAGAGTTACCAGAAATAGGCTGCTACAAACTGTACAAAGGGATCTTTCTAAGTATAAAAATCTGAGACTGATGTTGCTATTACGCTTCAAGATGCTAGTTCCAGTTCTCCATTTAATGAACCAACTAGCACAAAAGTCCAGTAAAAAGAAAATTTAAATGAGGTCCTTCTCCTGGATGGGCAAAAAACTTACGGATACCATTAACAGTATTCAAGACAGTGTTAAACAATTAGGTTCTATAGCGGACACCGTCAAAGAAAATAACAGATTTGGAAGAACAGTTCCTAGGGAAGCTGCCAAGCTACTGTAACTGCCTTGGAGGGTGGCAAACTTCTCTAGAAGATAATCTAAATCCATTCCTACAGGAGATTAAAGTTTTAAAACAGCAAGAGTAGTTGAAAAATCAACTAGAAGATCAAGAAAATGAGGCCAGGAGAAAAATATCTGCTTTTGAAATTTTACAAATCTGAGAAAAATCTTCAACTAAACACAACTGGCTACTGAATTATTCCAACAATTTGTTTATTAATTAGTTTTTGTTGACTGGGAAAAGAGGCCTATTTTTCAGCCTTGTCTTGGGAGGCGGGGGATCACAGATGCAGTCCAACTGAAACTGAACCAGAGTAAGCTGTTGGTGGTATTTTTAGTGAATGGGAAAATTTGTCCAGGACGCTGGAGGAAAATTCCCCTACTCACTGTTGGTCCGATGGACAGTACATGCCTGAGAGAGCAAGCTGTGTGGATGCAGGAGAGGTTGGGGAGCTTGTCTCCACCCCAGCCTCTGAACCCATGGAGACAGACACCCAAATGGTTACAAGGAAGATGGATGACAATAAGGTAAACTGTGGAACTATACCTAGGAGTGGAAAAGCTGAGGATGAGCCCAAGAGCCAGGGCCTGCTTTGTGTCTGCTGAGAGGCAGGTAGAGCTCCAATCAGCTCCTGCAAGAGGAAGAGCTGGCATCATGAAGGCATACGCAGATAGAAACTGCACTCTGGTTGGAAGTACAGCAGACCCAAGGCTGCAGAATTGGGATTGAGAGCAACAAGAAATGGAGGCAGGGAACAAGGAGCTGCCAGGAGCGAGCACCGTGAGTCTCGGGACAGGTTCAGGAAAGATGATCCCTGAACTTTCAGGTACTGTGGCACAGGGCATAATATGGGAAAGTTAAATGTCAATGCTGTGGAAAATACAGAAGGAATGCCTCACACAGGCGGGTTAGCAGAGTTAAAGGGGCAAGTCCTGCAGAAAAAAAGTCAGGGTGAACAGAATGTTGGGCCAATACAGGCCAAATTTACTACTGGGATGACTGGTGGAGCTATTAAAAAAAAACAAGAAAACTTCTGGTGGGGAACACACCAGTAGAAGCACAAGAATGTGGCTAAAACACATTTTCTAAATGCCAGATGGGGTACTAATGTAAATAGTTCTAACGTTTCAGCACCTGGTCATTCGCCCCATGGGTTGCTGAAGTGCTGGAAAAAGCAGGGTGGAAACAAACCCCAGATGGTAGGGTGGAGGCAAACTACCTAGCACCTCCATTTTCCCTGCATAACCGCAGATAGTACAAGGAAAGAACAAATTGAGTCTCCCAGACACAAGGTATTTCCCTCATCACACCTGGACAGAAAACAGGGCAGGGGAATTTTGCAAGAATCAACAGAAACCCCAAATGTATTGTTGCTAAATATTAGAGCAACAGAAGACCCTAGGGCAGCTAATGAACTCAGAGAGCCCATGGATTGTGTAGGCCCTGAGAACAGAAACCCAGAAGACTCACCTGGTGAGGCAGAGGGACTGGGGGAGATGGTAGCTGATGCTCCAACCCCACAAGAAAATGTTGGGACAAGGAATGTAACAGAGAGACGGTTCCCAGATGCAAATAAAACAGCTTCTGAACCAGCTAAATGGCAAAATGCTGTGTGTCTAAATATGGAGGGTACAGCCAACCTGCCTGACTGTCACTATGTGGGGTGCACACTAATAAGAGAGTTTGAAATATTATGCTTACAGAGTGTGTGCACTCCATACACATGCCTGGGAATACCCTGTTTGATATTGGCTTCAAACACCTCTCTGGGCTAGAGGGTTTTGGAAGCAATATCATCTGCTTAAAAACACTCCCCTTTGGAAACCCTTTGGCTATACCTCTGACCAAACCTGAATTTAAAAGAGTTACAGTTTTATTTAGGAACAAGGGGTCAACGTAGCTGATATTACATTCTGGCTTAAACAGAAGTGCAATTAATTGGGTATCCAGAGCCAATTTTAGATGATGAACATTTTTAGACAGAGGATGGCGTCTAAGGTCACCTTAAAACGGGTGAATAATGAAACCCAACATCTCCTGAACTGTTTCTTTTTGGGTCGAGATGGGTGTGGTCTTCCATCCAGAACAACCCAGGCGTGCTGCAGCTGTGGGGACACTTGGCACCTCAGCAACGCAGGTGAAAAACAAAATGTCGACTTTGTGGAGGTTGTAGGGCACATCAGTGCGTAATGCTCTAACCCCATGAGATGCAACCTGTGTGAAAATCAAGGCCATACTTTTGTACATGTTTCTGGGCATCTCATAACAGCCTTGATCATGGTCTATGAGCAGAACAGGATCTATATGTTACAGTGGCCCAAAAGAAA
Organism: Neoceratodus forsteri; assembly: GCA_016271365.2. NCBI lineage: Eukaryota > Metazoa > Chordata > Ceratodontiformes > Ceratodontidae > Neoceratodus > Neoceratodus forsteri. The sequence goes on along the minus strand of CM057450.1, from coordinate 1,066,710,582 downwards.
GGCTGAAACTGATTGCAGATCCTGTGTGCAGCAAAGAACAGAAACACAGGCAGATCCCCAACAGGTGAACAACAAGCACCCCCCTTTCAGGCTTCCAACTCTGAGTGTCTGACCCATAATGTAGACAGGGGCAGAGTTGAACAGGAAGTAGTAAGGACCAGCAAGACTTTACTACACATGGATGAACCTGTGGCAGTTCAGTACTCCTCAGGAATCACAACTATGGGAGGTCTTGAGTTGGATATAATTCAGACTGACAAGGTTATGCCTCCTCCAACTGGGGATAATAGGAACTGGTTTCAAGATGATGACTAGATCCAAGTCTGCAATCCCCACAGGTGATACAAAAATCCTTAAGACTCTGAACCCCTTGTGGTTCAAAACCAATATGGGTCCTACAAGACCTAGACTGGGCAGCATCGGAGGAGAAATCAGATGTCTCCTCAAGGACTTCTTCCCAGATGGAACAAGCCATGGACACTTCCCAACCAGGAAGCTCAAAGCCACCAAGTGAAAGAAAAAGGAAATGGTAGTAACTGGTTTTGAGATACTATAAACATGATTATAATGGCTTGATTCTTTCTTTACTGTTTCTCCTTTCCATGGCTATAGTTAAGTTAATTTTTGACCTGCAAATGTAAACAGCATAAGCGGCAAAAGGTGGCAGGTTACATTTTTATTTTATGGGTTTAAAGTGTGAAGTTACGTTGGTACAGGATACTGGGCTGCCTACTATTCTTGAGGTGAATCAAGTAAGGAAAGACTGGAGATGGGGCCAGTCCATAGTGGAAGAGCTTTGCTCTGGGCTGGGTATTTTGTTTTGGGATAAGAGGTAAGGTTACCAAATTAATGGATGTTTGCCTGGGAGGGCTATGGTGGTAGATGTCATTATGGATCACATGGCCATAAGGTTAATTAGCATATATGCCCCCAGTTTATTCTCTTCGGACCAAGAAACTCAATCTCAATGACCTAGTGACAATCCTTCAACTTGATCTTCAAAGATGGGAATCTCTTCCATTATCTCTTTGGGGACACATAAACGTAGTTCAACAAATGTCCTGCCTAGACTTCACTATCCATTACATATGCTGAACATGTAGATTCCACTATCTTTCTTCCAGAAGGTACACTCTCTCATCTCTGACTTTATATGGCTACATAAACAACCCAGAAAATCCTTTATTAAACTGAGTCTCCCCAAAGCATCAGGGGTCTCCGCCTCCCTAATTTTCTTCTTTATTATTGGGCAAGCCACTTCTCTAGGATTGGGAAATGGCTTATGGATCCCATAGATGACACCTCTCCTATTTGGCTACAAATAGAAACCCAGATCTTACAACACACCACTTGCTTTCCCTGCCTACTATATTCCCTAAGTTGTTGCGGACCCAATCGGACACTCAGTAATTGGGACCTCCCTGAAAGTTTTTCTCAATTTTGCTCCTCTTACAAATTTTGCCTCATCAAGACTTACACAATCTCTCATCTTCAACCCCAACATTAAGGTGAGGTGGCACTCTCCTCACACACACTTGGTTCCTCCTCTACATAATGCTAAAGTAACTGATCTCTACCTCCTCGTCTCTTCTCTCCTTTTCGAAATCAGACATATATTTGGCCTAAATGCTTCTCATAATTTTAAGATCTTCCAGTTGAGACACCCAATAGCACCGTATTGGTACTGCTTCCCTAGAATCTAAGCTTCAACCCATACTGGAAGGCTTCCATGCTCTATCTTCCAAGCCACACTGCTTGTCCCTCTTATACAACTATATCCTTTCCATTGGACACAATGATCCTGTACCCGGTTCCAAAATCTGGTCCTCTCTCCTTCCAGGTACAGTCATTGAATGGTCAAAAGTCCAAGATTATATACATACATCTCCCAAGATAAACTGCGACTTACCCAATACCATATACTACATAACCTATATTACAGACCAGTAAAATTAGCCAAAATTGGCCACCTGCCCAACTCTAATTGCTCCAGATGTGGCAAAGGTGAAGGAAATTTAGTACATACTGTATATTCTGGAGCAGTGCTAAATTGCTGTGGCTGTCAGTTAATCAAATTGGACCCAACACTTGGTCTGAGGACCTCTTCACTGTGGAGAGCTGTATCCTAGGATTTACACCACTATCCGGATTAAAGAAAGGAATACCACATGGCACTAATTTCCATGGTGGTAAAGAAACTAGTGCTTAAACACTGGTTGGATCAATTACCTATCTCCTATAATGAATGGCTAAAGACCTCTCAGCCTAATTCAGGATACAGCGCTCAGTGCTGGCTCCCATAATAATCTGGCATCATTTGATGAAAAATGGGGCAAATTGTACTCATATATCTGCACTGAGGTTAACAACATTTAATTTTTCCAGGTCCGTCTCAAGATGTTTCTATGTACCAAATATTTCTTTCAAGTATTGTACTATATGTACTAGCACACTCCGGGGAGAGAATGGGATGGGGAGGTTTCCTTTCTCTTTTCATCGCCTTTCCATAATATGCAGCTAAGATGGTTGCATCTATGCATCATATCTGTTATGAATACTCGTTTATAATTTAAAACCAATAAAGAAGTTGAATTTATATATATATATATATATTCTCCCAGTTTAAGGCAGAAAGCACAAAATTATTAAATCAATTAGAGCCTTTTCTGCATAGTTCAACATTGACCTTATGGGGTGGGGATTTCAAATGTGGGTTGGCCTGAGAGTGACGGGAAGGAAATCTGGTAAGGTCTTTTGTAATATAAACCTATTAAATAATATTCTAAAATGGTCAGGTTTTAAGGATGTATATGACATTATTGAGATACAGCCCTGCCACACCTTTTATAAAGGATCCCTTTCCTCTATATAGATTTTTGGTTTGTTCCAGAAAAAACACCCATTTCTAATGTTAAATTATGCCCATCAAAACTATAGATCACTTGCAATGCGGGTTTGGTGGCTCTAGATCAACATGCACAAGCTGGCAAGGGTATTGGCATATGAATGCTTCCCTATTACAGGAAGAATATGTAAATTGGAAATGGAGGAATGTTTGAATGCTAGACTTTCAGTGCAGTGTTTGTATGATAACATACTGAACATACTGAAAATTGCCAGCAGATAAGGCCTAGAGGTCTATCAAGTCTGCTCGAATGTGTAGCTAGCACCCTATTCTGCAGCTGCCTCTCCTTCCACCCTTCCCTTCATTAACCTCCCTTGTCCTGTCCCATCCTCGTTTGAAGCAGTCCACTGTTCTACTGCATACCACTTCAGCAGGTAAGGCATTCCACCCAGCCACCACCCTCTCTGTAAAAAGTGTCTCCTCATCTCCCTCCTGAACCTTCTTTGCTCCAGTCTCATATCACTGGCCCCTGGTGGCCCTCTCCTCCTTACTTTGAACAGCCCTCTGTACCGTCTTGTTTATTCCTTTCATGTATTTAAAGGTTTCAATCATGTCACCCTGTCTCTCCTCTCCTCCAGTGAGTACATGTTCAACTCCTTCAACCTCCCTTGTATGATAAGTCCCCCAGCCCCTTGATCATCTTTGTCGCTCTGCTGCACCTCTCCAGCAACTTAATGTCCCTCTTCAGATCCGGATGCCAGTACTGCATGCAGTACTCAGGTGTGGTCTAACTAATGACCTATACAGTGACAGAATCACCTCCTTGAGGATATACACCTTGCAATACAACCCAGCATTTTGTTGGCCTTTGCAGCTGCCTTCCTACATTGTGCCGAGTTGTTCATTGACCCTGTAATGAGCACACCCAGATCCTTCTCCTCCTCTGTCTGGGCTAGCTGCACTCCCCTTAGCTGGTAACTCCTCCTTGGGTTCTTCATCCCAAAATGCAGCACCTTGACTTTTTGGCATTAAAGCCCAGTTGCCAGGTGTCTGACCAGGTTGCAAGCTTTGCCAGATCATCCTGCAACCCCTGCCATCCCCTAGGTCATCCACCACCGCGCCTACCTTGGTATCATCAGCAAACAGACTGATCTTGCTCTTGATGTCCCATGATATGTCTGCAATGAACATCCCAAACAACACTGGTCCCAACACTGAGCCCTGTGGAACACCACTCGTCACTGCCCTTGGGTGTGAGCTCCCCACCACCACCACCCTCTGTTGCCTTCCTGCAGCCAGTTTCCTACCCATCTCACCAGCTTTGCCCGCCCCGTGCCTACTAACTTCCTTCCCAGCCTTCCATGTGGCACTGAGTGAATTCCTTACTGAAGTCCAGATACAGGACATCCACTGCATGGCCCCTGTCCAGTTGCCTAGTTACCCAGTCATAGAACTCGACCAGGTTGGTTTGGCAGGATCTGCCCGTATGAAGCCATGCAGTCTGCTGTCCTGTAGTCCTCTGGCCTCTAGGAGGCCACCAGCCTCTCCTTCAGGATCGTCTCCATTAGCTTACCCCACGATGGATGTGAGGCTCACTGGTCTGTAGTTTCCCGTTTCATCCTTGGGGCCACTCTTGTGGAGGGGCACCATATGAGCCATCCTCCAGTCCTGAGGTACACACCCGAATGTAGTGAGGCATTAAATAGGTCTGCCAAGGTCCTGAAAGGACCTCTGCCAACTCCTTCAGTACCCCTGGGTGGATGCCATCTGGGCCTGGCGCCTTGTCCACCCTCAGTGCCTTCAAACCCTCTCAAACTCTGCTCTCCATGAGTTTCCCCATCTGTCACCAATTCCCCCTGCTTCTGCCATTTCTCCCACCTTGGGTGTCACCCCCTCTTCTCTTTAGTAAATACTGAGCAGAAGTACTCATTTAGTGCTTCTGCCTTATCACCCTAGCTTCACCCAACCCCCTCCTTCCTAATCCTTACTATGTGGTCCTTACAGCTCCTTTTCTCCCTGATGTACTTAAAAGTCCTTCTCCCCTTCTTAATGCCTTGTGCCAGCCTGAGTTCCGTGAGATGCTTTGGCTCCCTTACTGCCTTTGTCACCTCCTTGATTCTGTCAAGTACTCCTCCTGTCCTCCCCCCTCCCTGTTTTCTTGTACTTCCTAAAGGCAGCTCTTTCCTCCTTACCTTTTCCATGACCTCCTTGCTCAACCAGATCGGTTTCTTACCCTAGCCTTCTTGCTCTGGGCTTTGCAGCAGGTTTTGGTTACCTCCACTATCCCCAGCTTTATGAGCTCCCACCTCTGGTTAGTGTCACACTAGATTGAATTCTGGCCAGGTACCCTTTTACCAATTCCCCATCCTCCCAAAGCCGGCCCTCCTGAAGTCCAGCACTATTGTGCCAGATTCCACTCCCTTGCCCATATCCAATGTGAGCCATACTGAGCGGTGGTCACTCCCTGACAGCGGTTCCTCCACTGTAAGTTCTCTCACAAAGTCCCCATTTGCCAGCACAAGGTCAAGGGTATTTTATAACCTTCTTGATTGGTGGGAAGACACCAAACAGGATATCAAACAGCTTATGATACAGGTATCAAATTAAGTAGCTGGTTCCAAATATTACCAGTACTTGAAATGGAGGGCTCATTTTCTGCCACTCCTCATGCAAATGAGGAAACAGGCAAACCTGACAGCACAGTTAAAAGAAGTAAAGTAATGGATGTTTTCCTTTCAATATGACAGAGAATGATCCCTGCAGCTACAGCAGAAATTTGGGACACAAGGTATGACTTCATGTAAATCCTTATGATAGCCATTCAGAAAGATTAGCCACAGAGTAATGACTGCCTTACAAAAACCTGATGGTACACTAGTCACCGACATGAATTCAATTTGTCCCACGGCCCAGCAATATGTAAGCCAAATTCCAAAAGGAAGAAGAGAAACGACAAGTTCTTTGTTAAACAATGTTCATCCACCTGTTTTAAAACAAACAGAAGTGCAGGCCTTAAATGCTCCAATTACTGTAATAGAAATCCAACAAGCTGTATAGTCACCATCTGTTAACACAGCACCAGGCCTGGACAGCATCCTGAACAAATTTTACAAGCAATATTCGGAAAAACTTGCACAAATGTTACATGAGGTTTTGCAGAAAACTTTGAGAAAAATAGTTTAAGTGGTAGTATGTGTGAGGGGTTATGTTTTCCTTTTAAAAGGGGACCATACAGATATGTGAAACTGGAGGCCTCTGAGCCTACTTAATTCGATTATAAAATATTGGCAAAAATACTTACTTTCCATTTAGCACAAGTAGCAAAGACATCGATTCTTGATGTCAAACCTGTCTCGATTCAGTGTAACATTATACAAAATTTGATGTTTATCCAAGACATTATTGCTCAAGGGTTAGAGAAACAGTTGGATGGTTACCTCTGTCAATAGATCAAGAGGCTGCTTTTGACTTAGTGAATCATAACTATTTGTGGCAAGTATTAGAGCGTATGGTATCCCAGAGAATTTTATATCCCTAGTCCAAATTCTTTATGAAGAAGCACAAGGATGGCCATCAGTGAATGGACATTTAGGGCCTGCTATGTTTTTAAAGAAAGGTGTACATCAGGACTGCCCTCTAAGCCCTTTATTATATATGGTCAAGTATGGCAGCTTGGATTCAATGCAAAAGTGCAAAATAATGCACCTGGGAAACAAAAACCCAGGAAGATTGCACAATGGGGAGAAGGTAGTAACAACAACAAAAATGGAAAGGGACCTGGGGGTAATCATATCAGATGACCTTAAGATTAGCAAGCAATGTGAGAAGGCAGTAGAGAGGACTAGTGTGGTACTGGGATGTATAGGAAGAGTCATCACCAGCAGAAAACAGGAAGTTGTTATCCCTCTGTACAGACAGTTGGTGAGACCCCACCTGGAGTACTGTGACCAGTTCTGGAGACCCCATCTCCGCAAGGACATAGACAGGATGGAGGCAGTCCACAGGAGGGCAACTAAAATGGTGCAGGGTCTGCAAGAGAAGCCATACGAGGAGAGACTAAAGGAGCTTAATATGTATACCCTTGAGGAAAGGAGGAGAGGGGATTTGACAGAAACCTTTAAGTACCTCAGTGGAATCAACAAAGTCCAAGAGGTAGCATCTTTCAGAAAAGATGTGCAAGAACAAGGGGACACAATTTGAAGATGGGGGGGCGTCTCAGGGGCAATGTGAGGAAGTATTTTTCACAGAGAGGGTGGTAGGCAGCGTGAACAACCTTCCTGAGGAGGTTGTGGGGTCCTAAAACTGTGGGAGAATTCAAGAATGCATGGGACAGACATAAGGCAATTCTTGTGGGGGGTAGGAAGAAATAGGCTGTTGGTTAACTAGGATCTGTGGCTTATCCTGTAGGTAGAGAAATGGGCAGACTAGGTGGGCCAAGCGGTCCTTATCTGCCGTCAAGTCTATGTTTCTATATGTTTAGTCTAGACCCTCTTTTAAGGGCCATTGAGGAGGATGGGAATGTCCAGCACATTACCAATCGAAAGGTTCTGGTTTTCGAAAAGTTTCAGCTTACACTGAAGATTGTGTAGTTTTGGCGGCAGATTTAAGATCTGGAACAAGGGCCTTGGAGTTTTAGAGCAGCAGGCACCCTTGACAGGACTAAGGATTAATAAACAGAAATGCATGGCTGTAGCACTAGGTAATGCAGTGGTTCCAACTATATATGATATTCCGATCAGACTAGGTGAGGTAAAGATCCTAGGGGTCATATTTGGAACAGAGAATGCAGCACAGTTAAACTGGGGGGCTAAAATGGAGATGGCACAACAAAAGGTGCAACACTGGAAGGCATGGTCCATGACCAGACAAAACTTATATTTCTGTTCAGGACATTTATTATACCAATTTTCTACATATTGCCCACGTGTTTCCACTGCCTTTTGAAATGCATGCCAAAATGATGAGTATTTTCTTCCAGCTAGTATGGGGCAGTAGGCTTAATCCGATAAAGAGAAATCATACCCATCAACCTTAGTAAGAAGGAGGTCTCAATATGATCCACCCTTTGGTGTTCTTTTTAGTATATTTTTTATGCCAATATCAGACCACTCTTGCAAGGGAGAGAATTTTTGGTCAAGAACCTTCCAGATTTGGCAAACAACATTTTTGAGGCATGAGGGAGGGAAATGGATGGTTAGAAAAGAAAATGCCTCTACATGTCAGAATGTTTTGAAATATATCCAGTTATGGAAAACAGATTTAACATGTTTTAAAGATAGAGGTGAAAACAATTCTACATGGCAATTTTGATCAGATGTTATTATGAAGAACCAGTTTTTGCAGTGGGTCAGCATATTCAGGTGAAACACATTCTTGCTGCCATGCTAGAAAAATGGATCCCACGTAAAATGAAAGATATGTGGTTACGTGGGTATGGCAAACAGAATACGAGAGACAAACATAAGGAGATAGAAGACAGGATGTGCTTATATGAAAATTGCACTGCAGTATTAGAAACTATGCAACAGCTGTTTTCTATCATTTTCATTTAGCCATTGTGGCAAATGTTGGATGATATGTAGAGGTCAAAATGCTTTAAATCTATGTCCTGTGAAGTACTAATTTTAGGGCAACTCTCAGCTACACAGTTCAAATGGGACAGAAGCACAGTTTGCATGTCTCAAATGGGTAATCGGGTCTTTTGGGACTACTGATGTATCCTTAAGCGAGGTTATTTTCAATGTACAGGCAGAGCTGGATAATCTTTATCACACTGAAATTCCACTGATGGGCAGAGGAGCCTGTGCACGTTTATGGAGAGGTATAAACTGAGTAAGATAAACTACGAAGGTTCTGTTTTGGAGAAAGCTTTCTCTGTTGTTGTAATTCATGACTTTCTAAACAAGCTTTAAATTTACAGTCTAGTCAGATCCGAATTTCTTTTGCCTTTTCTTTTTGCGTTATACGATATATATTTTAAAAATGAGAATTTATGTTTATGTTCTCTTCAAATGACATGAGTAAGCTTGTAAGAATGTTTCTGTGTGTGAATATAATCATGAGTGTCTTTTCCATTTTTGTTGTAATAAAATATTCCCTTACTATTTTAGAAGTGCCACAGGATCTTTAATGTCCACCTGAACAACCACCAGAACAGGCACACAGGAACTAGGTTTAATGTCTCATCTGAAGGACAGCACACCCCAACAGTACAGCATTCCCTTTGTACTGCACTCACATGCTAGCATTTATGGTGTGAGCCCAGTCCCAGTGTGAGACCAGAATCCACGACCTTCTTGCCCAGAGGCGGATGTGCTACCAACTGAGCCATGCTGACACTATTGCTTGGTAACTCTCCTGACTCTTCAGTCTCTATAGATTGAATTCTTTGGACAGGAGGCCTTAGATAAAGATGGTCCCAGACCAATTATTGTAAAATTTCTGAAATCAGAGGGCAAATTTAGAGTTATTAATGCCATCAGCCAACAAAGAACAGTAATTCAGGGACCAAAATATATCTACAAAACAAGATTTTTCTCATGAGCTACTACAAAAAAGAAAGGTCTCTCAAATACAACAAATACTCTGGAAGGAAAAAGAGCATACTTAACATATCCAGCAAAATTAGGAGTTTTTAAATAACTAGATTGTGCTTTATAATACGACTATGCACTGAGGGACTTAAAATTACAATTATTTAATGTTTTAAATGACTACAACACTGACTCCAGTCTGGACTTCTGATTTGCTAAATCCACATGAATAGCTTTTCTTTTGGCAGTTGAGGGGATGCAGGGACGTTAGGATGGGAAAGAAACTGGATGAATATTCTATGCTATGGGGATAATGACACATTATTTGATTAGTTGGGAGCTGGGAGGGTAATTCAGACCAAGGTAAACTGTGCCAAGCATTTTTGTGATGGCGTGCAGGAATAATTCCATGGTATGCAATAAGACGAGGTGGGGGTATGTTTTGTTTGGGGACTGTGGGGTATAACAAAAAAAATGGGAACATGGTGTACATGAAACAACATAGCTGGTTGATGGGGATTTCATTTTGCTCTTTAAATGGGGATATGGATCAAGGATATGACATTAAATATCAATGGAATTACCTCCCCAGTCAAAGAAGTCAGATTTAAATATATCATATGTCATGAAACCATGATAACCTATCTGCAAGAGACATATTTGAATACTGTTGAGTCTCAAAGACTCAAAAATCATGGTTAAAGCAAACTTTTCGGCCCTTAACAAAAAAAAAAAAAAAGAAACGTAAGGATACAATTATAATACTCAATCTTCCTAGAGAAAATCTTAGAATATAGAACAGACCAGGAAGGAAGAATTCTCCTTTTAAGAAATGACCTGGGGGTGGGGTATTACTTTGATTATAGGATCAGTCTATGCACCATTTGCAAATTACCTCAATTCTTTGCCGAAATAAATACATTAATAGACTGGGACATAGAAAATCTTAGAATATGTGGGGATTTAAATTGTTTATGTGGTAATTTCAAAGACAAGTAGGGTTGCCACCTGTCAGGTTTTTTTTTTTTTTACCTGATCAGGTTTTCAGGGTCCCCATCAGGTAATCTGATTTTGCTCTGTGCTGGTCAGGATTTTGAGCCATTCTGAGTGCTCACATACTTTTGAAACAAATTTTGTCATATCACTCATTGTTTCAGCTACATATCCAGATTACAAACAAGTTCTGTTGTCAATGTAGCCTTTTGTTTGTGAATGCAGTCACCCTGGGGTGTACAATGTATGCAGTAACACCCTTAGCACCTACTTAACCTAATCTTTCCAACGCATCTTAAAGTGGCATAGCAGCACAGCTGCCCCCACCTTTTAACAGTAACAGAGACAGTTGTCTTCCACTTTCATTTGCTGGTAAACATTTAAATCTTGAACAGAATTTAGGCAAAATTCTTTTTTTTCCTCAAGGAAAAATGTACGGTCACTTCTTTAGCTTTGAAATAGTACTGTGGACAAGAACAGGAAATGGAGGCAGAAAAGATATAAAGTATGTATACTGTTGTATGCTATTTACAGTATTACCCTTGTCTCCACCCAGATCATATCTGTAAATGAGAGTTCTTCCATCTCTATGGTTAACCAATGCCAATAAATAAATAATTAAGAAGAGCTTAGGAAAGTAACTTTAACAGGCACAGTACACCGTCTTAACATTTTATTTAACTGCTGCTTTAAGTGTCGTCTTTTATTGGAGGAACACTGCATGATGAATCATGAAAAGGTGGGGCTGGGGCGGAGCTTAGGATCTGGTTTTGCCTCATCCAAAGGTGGCAACCCTAAAGACGAGTCTAACTACAAAAGTTGGGACAGATTTCAGAACTTTACAGAAGCTAATTTATTAATAGATCTATTGAGGAACAAAACAATGATTTAGTGCAATTTACCCATTTATCAAGGCACCATAAAATACAGTCAGGAATAGATTATGTTTTAATATTTAAACCTTTGTTAGTACCAAGTAAAGCTATTTCATCTTCAATTCGACCTGGAACATTATCGGATCACAATCCAGTCCACTAGGAGGTACTAATTGACACCTCACTGAAAAACAATTGATCTGGTGATTAAACAATTCATTACTACAAGACAAAGTCTTTATACAAAAACTAGAATACTACCACAGTGTTTTGGGATGTAAATGATCCTCTCCTAGAGGACATTCTGGAATACTAGGGACACTTTTAAAGAGACAATTAAAAACGATCATAAACTATGCTGGGGTACTTGAAGAAAATATACAGAACAGGAACTAGAGCATAAACTAAAAACAGAGTATGAAATTAACAATGGTGACACTAATAAGCAAATACAGTATGATGATTTAAAAAGAACGATCACTCAGACACAAAACAAACCGATCAACTCACTGGTATAGATCTAAAAGCACATGGCGTCTCAAGAGTGAAATCTGAGGCAAAATTTTAGCAAAATGAATTAAAGCAGAGAAAGAAAAAAGAGAAATAGCATTACTATGTGACACTTCAGGACACCTATGATCAGATACTACTAGTATTTCAGAGTGTTTTCTGGACTATTATACCACACTATGCACTTCAGATCAAGTGATTTATGTTATTACACTAGGTTTATAAGTGCTTTTACTTGTTCTACCAGTGCATTGGAAAATCTACAGCGCCAGTTCAAAGACTAGAAATTGAAAACCGCATTACAAATGAAAAAAGGTAAGTACACAGGAGAAGATGGTTTCTCCATAGAATATTATCAGACTTTTAAGGATGTACTCATCCTGCTATTAGAAAATGTATTTCAAAGAATATAAGTAACATACAAAGTACCACAATCTTTCACAAAAGTTATAATCACATTAATTCTCAAAGAAGACAAAGGTTTACTTAAAATAAAAATTATAGACCTGTATCTAGCCTAAATTATGGCTATAACATTCTCACTAAAATTATTAACAGAATTTTACCTTTTCTGGATACAGTTATACATCCTGACCAAACTGGTTTTATTCCAGGAAGAATATAAATATTCAATATACTGTGGAATATACACAACAAAAAGTTAGTTATTTTCATTTATTCATTAGATGCCACAAAGGCATTTGACATGATTCAATGGTGGTACCGCTTTCATTTGAAAACAATGGAGTCTCCATCAGAACTAATTAGAGTGATACAGACACTTTGTAACTCACCTAATGCCAAGACAAAAATTAAGTGTCCTTACAAAAGAGTTTCTTTTAGGAAGGGCAGTAAGACAAAGTTGTCCCTTGTCTTCTACCCTTTTGTTCTGGCCTTAGATGCTCTATTGAATTAAATAAGGAGCAATTCTAAAGTAAAACATACAATTAGGACAAGAACACTGCAAAATAATAGCTTATGCAGATGATATACTATTACTGCTGGAAAACCCAGAGCAAAATCCATCAGAAGTGTAAAAAAAAAAATGTCGAAAATAGTCACTTTGCTCGGGTTATAAAATTAATGAAAGTAAGTCTGAGGCCCTCCCGTCAATCATGTCAATATCTCAGAAGTACAAAAGTCATTTAATGCAATTATCAGATGAGACTGCATTGACTATTTAGGCATAACACTATGTAATTACCTTCAAGGACTATATACTGCCAATTTCATACCATTATTGCATAACATAAAGGTGACACTACCATTATGGCAAAAGATAAGGCTCTCATTATGGGAAACAAGTACAGTATTCTTAAAATGATAGTAATCCTGTGGGTTTCTTACTTTCTTCAAGCCATTTTAACACCTATTCCTAACTCATGGTTCAGAAGCTTTACCAAGTGTTTACTTGCATTTTTCCTTCTAATTACTCTGACTAGGTTATAAACCCAGCAACTTATCTGGAATGGATATCATTAACTGCAGGTACTGTGGAACAATTTTCAGAAGGACAGTCTTACAGGATTTAGGACACTGTCACCACATGCTGAGCCATTGGAGATCTTAGGGCTCAGCTCCGGGCAGCATGGGCAGAGATCGCACACCTCAAATTTCATATTCAAGAGAAATACATTATAAGAACCACCTGCCATTTCCCAGCATCCAACAGAAAAACCTCGACCGCAGAGGGTAGTTGGTCCAGGTGGTCGGCAGGTGGTTAGGAGGGGCAAATCGGTGCCCCATCACCTCTGCTCCCCAACATATTACCTCCAAAACCATATAAACACTACAAACAGGTATCTGCCTCTATCTCTGAAATCAAACAAAGAGGCAGAAGACACTGCAGAGCAGGACACTCATGCACAGGAGCTAGCACAACAAAACTCACCCAAATCAGGAACCAAAACAAAAAAAGCAAAAGGAAATCCAAAAACTTCTGATCATAGGAGACTCCATGATTAGGGAACTTGATACCCATCTCCAGACAGGAGTATTGGTCAGATGTCTCCCAGGTACATCAGCATGGAGAGACACTGACCGCATTGCTAAAATTGTTCACAAAGCAGGAGAAAACATTGATGTCCTAGTACACATAGGGACTAATGATCTCACCAGCAGGTCAGTTGTGGAGACCAAGGAACACCTGACCAGGCTGGGTGACAAACTATCATCCATTTCATCTGGCATCTCCTTCTCTGAGATCCTGCCAGTCTGGGAGAGGGGCAGATGGACGGAAGGTCAGAGAACAGGAAATAGGGGAGCTAAATACGTGGCTCAAGGGCAGGGGCCAGGAAAAGGACACAGATTTGTAGGAACTGGCAACAGTTCTGGGAGCGAAAGTTCTTTAAATTTGATGGACTGCATCTGACTAAGGAGGGAGTCAGTGCATTGGGGCAGAAGTTTGGCGTCTTTGCAGAATATTTAAACTAGCAAATGGGGAGGGTGTAGCACCCATCGACGAATGGGAAGAACACCCCCCCTCAGCTAGTGGTCAAACAGGGATTCAGCATGTTTGCAGTTCATTTGCATCACCAGGTAAGAAAAAGGTCTGCCTCTCCACACGACGACAGGGGCAATGCCAAACCTCACCCAACAACTAACACACTGAAATCTGGCCAATGGAAAATCATACACAATGCCCACAGCCTGGGAAACAAGATCCCAGACCTGCAGGCAATAATGTCAGAGGCTAAACTGGACATAGAAGTGATTAGTGAGACGTGGTTTACCAGTAACCACACTTGGGAGACTTCAGTACCTGGCTATGTTTGTTCAGAAGAGACTGAGGTGCAAATAGAGGAGGGTTCTGTATGTTAATGAAAATATCAAAGCTACAGAAATTCAGAATACACATAAGGAGCCAGAAGAACTGTGGGTCACCCTGGAAACAGGAAATGGACAGCCATAAGAACTGGGGTTGTCTACAGACCCCCAGACCAGGGGAGGACATAGACACATTACTGTTAGAAGATATACAAAACATGACAGCTAAAGGGAGGTTCTGATAATGGGAGACTTCAACATGCCGGATACAGACTGGTCAATACCAGCAGGAATATCTGCCAGAACTAGACACATAGTGGATTCCTGCAGGGAGGGCCTCAAACAACTGGTACAACAACCCACAAGAGACAGGGCTATCCTAGATCTAGTACTGACTAACGGGAAGGGATCACAGATCTCCAGGTAGAAGGTCACCTGGGGGCCAGTGACCATCACATGGTATGGTTCAATTTGGCTACTACATCTAAATCATCCCATTCCAAGGCAAAATATGGGACTTCAGAGGAGCTGACTTTGATAAGATGGCCAACAGAGTTAAGCTAGCCCTGGCAAAAAGAAACACAGGTGAGGGGGTACAGGCAAAGTGGGCAAGCATTAAGGATGCAATACTTGAAGCAACATCCCATTGTGTTAGACAGAAAAGAAAGTGCAAAAGAAGAGAACCACTTTGGTTCTCAAATACAGTAGCAGAAAAGGTCAGAGCCAAAAGGATGGCCTTCAGGAAATATAAGGGAACACAGCGGGATGAAGATAGGAGGCAACCAAACTGCCCTAAGGGAAGCAGGAAGGCAGTAAGGCAGGCAAAGTCCCAAACTGAGGAAACACTAGCACAAACAGTAAGAAGGTGACAAGACTTTCTATAGATACATTAGTGAAAGGAGAAAGTCCAGAGGGTGTATTGCTAAGTTTAATTGAGAAAGGGAGCATGTGAGGAGGGAGGACCCTGTAAAGCATCTATCCTAAATGAGATACTTTTGCTCAGTATTTACTGAAGAGAAGGTAGGGCAGGCCCACAGCTCAGCACCATGGACACAGGGGAAGGGAGGTGAGCACTACCCCTTCACAAAAGAAAGGGTCCTACAATAGCTTGCTAAGCCCAGGGTGGATAAGGCAATGGGACCTGATGGCATACATCCCAGGTTACTTAAGGAGCTAAAGGTGGAACTAGCAGAGCCATTAGCAGAACTGTTTACTGAGTCTCTGAGCACAGGAGAAGTCCAGAAGACTGGAGAAGGGCTCATGTGATCCCGCCCACAAGAGTGGTAGCAGGGAGGAGGCAGGGAACTACAGACCAGTCAGTCTTACCTCAGTAGTGGGCAAGATTATGGAGGCACTCCTTAAGGAAAGGATAGTGCAACACCTGGAATCCATAGGGGCACAGGATCCAAGACAGCATGGGTTTACAAAGGAAGGTCCTGTCAAACTAATCTCATAGATTTCTTTGACTGGGTAAGCAGAGTGGTGGACCAAGGGGAGCAGTTGATGTCGCCTACCTTGACTTCAGCAAAGCTTTGACACTGTTCCACATAGAAGATTGATAAATAAGCTGGGTAGGCTCGGGGTGGTCAGAAGTTGGTCAACTGGGTGGCAAACTGGTTGACGGGCAGAAAACAGAGAGTGGTGGTAAATGGTATATAGTCAGAAGAGATGCAAGTCACAAGTGGGTACCTCAGGGATCAGTCTTGGGGCCAGTCCTCTTCAACATCTTCATTAGTGACCTTGCAGATGGACTAGAGGGTAAGGCTTGTCTGTTTGCAGATGACACCAAGATCTGCAACAGAGTAGATGATCCCAATGGGGTGGGCAGAATGAGAAGAGATCGGGATAAACTAGCAAAATGGTCAGAAGAGTGGCAACTGGGATTTAATGCAAAGAAGTGCAAGATCATGCACATAGGGAAGAGAAACCCTGAAGCCACCTATAGGCTGGGAGGAGTTGCTAGCAGTCACAAAGGAAGAAAGAGACTTGGGCATCATCATCACTAATGACCTGAAATCATCCAAGCAGACATCTAAAGCAGTAGGTAAGGCTAGGGGTGTTAGGGTGTATTAGTAGGGGTATCACAAGCAGTAAGAGGGAGGTAATAATCCCTCTTTACAAGACACCTGGTTAAGCCCCATCTGAGTACTGCGTGCAGTATTGGAGGCCACACCTTCACAAGGACATTAACCAAATTGAGGCAGTCCAGAGAAGGCAACCAAAATGGTGCAGGAGACTGCATCAGAAGACATATGAGGACAGATTAACAGAGCTCAATATGTATACCCTTGAGCAAAGGAGGAGAGAGGTGATGTGATTGAGGCATTCAAACACCTTAAGGGCATTAACAAGGTGAAAGAGTCTAACATGTTTAAATATAAGAAAAATAGCAGGACAAGAGGACACAGCATGAGATTAGAGGGGCGATTAAGGGGAATATGAGAAATTCTTTTCAGAAAGGGTGGTGGATGCATGGAATGGCCTACCTCAAGAAGTGGTGGCTATGAATACAGTGCAGGGCTTCCAACAGGCATAAGATAGGCATAAGGAGCAATATAAATGAGTATGAATAGATAGGCAACTGACAGAGCAAAGGCCGATGGCACATTTATAAGGTAGAAAAAGAAATGGGCAGACTGGATGGGCCTTATGTCCTTATCTTCGTCAACTTCTATGTTTATTTGGAATAACAAGATCCCTAGATTTGCTTGCTCCAAACTTTGTCTTAGCCAGGAAGGAGGACTGAGATGCCCAGACCCACAAATCATTATATTGCATACTGCATCAAGATGTGGGCCTAAAACACAAAATTATTTTAAGTGGAAAATTAGATCACATCAAACAAGGTTACGGAAAAGATTTTGATTGCAAACATGTGGTACTCATCCACAGTTTTAAAAGATCAAACAGCATAATTACAAACAATTTGACGAAAATGGCAGGTTTTATATAGAACAAAAAGATTAATATTAACACAAAATATTTTATGTCCAATCGCTTATGGAATAACCGAATGTAAAAACAGGAGCAAATACCTGCAACTTTTCCAGATGGAGAAATAAAGGGTTAGCATGTGCTCACATTTACTGCAAAAGAATAGAATTATATCATGGAGGAGTGCAAGATGAAATGTAGTCTAGGTACAAAAGATTTTTGCCAGTATAAACAATTATATCACATTTACAATAAAGACTTTAAACGATGGGGATGGGCCCTAATGGTGACCAAATTTACTCTCAGTTCTTGATCAAGGTTACAAAAAGGAGGCTTTGTGGCATGGTTACAAAAAAACTCCTTTACAATAAAAATAACATTTCTAAAAAAAATTAAAGAAATTCTGGAATAAAGATAGAAATGGCAGTAGACTTAGAGACCTAGTGGAACAACACAGTGACAACACCTCAAGATCACAGGACTACAAGAAATAAATCAGTTCAAATCAAAATTATCAACAATGCTTACTTTACTCTGTCTTCTGTCATGGCTCTATAAAATGCACATTAAATCTGATTCAAGATGCTGGAGGTGTGATAGTACTTCAGCAAGTTCTCAATCCTTTAGGAATGTAATACAATTCAAAAATGGTGGCAAGAATCTTTTACATTATTGAGAAATTGAGTTTTTCTAAGGTCCTTCCTGTTACCTCTGGGCCACTTGTCCTTTTGCTGCACGGATGCCCCATACTTGCGGTGCTTGCCGAGAGACGGAGCTGACTATGCGTTTGCATTTGAGAAGTAAACTAAGTAGCAGGGCTGCACAGCTTGTTTTATATTTTTAAAGGTATGCTGCCTGTTGCCTGAGAAGTGCAGCCTTACCAGCACATCCTATTGTTTACTCTGTCCATCGGTTCAGTTTTGTCCTTGTCCTTTTCCACCCACACTAGGAGGGCATGAGAAGCCAGGCTGGATTGGGCGGGAGAAAGCCAGTTGGGACGGCTGGGACAGGGTGTTTGTGCGATGGCTGGATGTCTGACCCAAGCGGACTGACTGACCTACGAAGAAGCTCAGAAAGGCTGGAAAAATTTGGACATACGTGGAAGAAAATTACAAATAAAGGACAGTATAGCGTTATATAAATTGTGGAATGGTGAATGAAGAAATTATCAATTTTTGCTGAAATTTGCTCATTTTTAGTTAGGTGTAATTATCACGACTTTTAATAACAGCAATTAGCTATGTACAGAGTTTATAGTTGCTTTTACTGCTAGCCTTCCTATCCAAGAAATCACTGTTGGGCAAATTGGACATTTTGGATATAATCCCTATTTTACTAAGTAAAATTAAGTTATTAAAAAAAAACTTTCGCGCCAATCGATCATAGCAAAGTCACGTGGTCTGGGTGTACTTAGTGCGCATGCACCTCTTTGGCATTTAGATCTCTCAGAATCACCATTTTGAGGTAGCACCGCACAGTGGAGTTGCTCCAGTAAAACAGAATAGAGACGGCTCCTGACAGTAACTTAATTTGAAACTGGCCCATTTGAATGCCTTGTACGATTCCTGCTGGCAATAACATGGTTGAATCTGTTGCATTACTGTGGCTGCCTAAATTTTATGAAAGAAAACGCATCTTGGTTCTGGATCACACCCTTGCTGTGGGCAACTACCAATCTGCTGTGAGCAGTTTTGGATATTAATGTGGCTCTTAAAGTTGTAGAAGAATTTGGAAATGAAACCCATTGCCATGAGTGAATAATTTATGATGCTATGAGTACAGAGTGTTAACTTTACTGTTACAAATCGGGTTTAGATTATTAGTTAGATTGCCAACACTAGAACATATATATGTTAAAATAAATTTATAGGCCTAAAATTGTAAACAGGGCTAAGATTCCATTTTCTTTTTTCCTTTCAAATACATTCTACTATAGCATGTGAACAACAGGAGATAGAAGAAGGAAAATTAACAGATTCTAAATACCAGCACAGTAGTTATTTTACCTCAACACAAGGTTTTATATTTAAGGTGTGGGACATATTCCGCAGTTTTAAAGTAACCCAGGAGGAAAAGGAAAGAAGGCTTCTATTTACTCTAATACATATGGGACTGTGCATTAAACCACTGAATATTTTCAAGGGTCAAGAACAGATTCTTAGATTCTAAGAACCTTTGGGCAATCCAGGAAAGGTACAATAGTGAATACTGAAATGAGAGCTCACCAGTGGATAAATGAACTAGGATCTATTGAACTCTGAATTTAGTGCATTTCTGGAAATATTTTTCATTTTAAGGGTATTTTTGTGTGATTTTTTTTTTCTGTTTAAATCTGTGCTAACCTCATTGCAATGGTTCATACTAGGAAACAAGCTGCTGAGGCAGAATATATAATTGGTATGATAGCTGTCCAAGATATTAGCCCTATCAGGGATGTGTTAAACAGCCAGATTACTCTTAAAGACTATAGTACTATTTCTGACTCAGTCATCATGGCTCAGAATAAAGAGTTTAGCAAAATCAACGAAGAAAACTTGTTAAACCAATCACTACTGGATAAAGCTAAGAGTAAAAAATAAAAACTACCAACAAACAGGAGAAAAAATTCTCTCCAAAAGCTACGAAGGATAAAAATTTTAAAATGCAGAAAAATCCAAACAAACCAGAATCAGTGACTTGTTTGCAAAAACATCCCTAACAAATCCCTAGCTCGTTGTAGTCGGGTAGAAATGGTTGCTCCCATAGAAACAGCTTCCAAGGATGAGCAGCAGGAGAACAGAGTCTAGCTAAGATGTTTCCAGACTTTCATAGACTCCTAAAATTTTGGGGTGGATAACTTTTCTTTTCAATCCAAGGACTATAGTAAATTTTCAGACATCTCCTCAGAAACAGTTAAAAGGAACACTGAAACTAACAGTGTTGGAAAAACCAAGGAATACATTAATCCTCAAAAGAGGTCTCTACTGATTTATATTATGATTCCTTTTCTGAGATGCCACACTCCTTAGATCTCTCTCTCCAGAATCTTTGAGCACCACAAATAATAACTGGAACCCAGAACTAAGGGATATTACTGAGGGTATACAGGTAGCTATAGATAGACTAAAAGTTCTGGACACAAAGGGGGAAAAAAATAAGAACATCTAGTTTGCAATTTAAACAACAGGTGCACACCAACGATAGTAAAGATCCTGTGACATCATATCCATTTAGTTTAGACAAGGAGCTAAAATTTTTTTGAAAAATCCTTATGCAGCACATTTAATGGTAATTGACCAGCTAGTGGGAGTTTGTAATGAGCGGAAACATTAAAATGTAATATAGCCCATAAATTGCTACAGATTGGACAATGTCCTTAATAGAATGGACAAAATCATCCCAAATAGTGGCTTCCTTCTATACTTATGGAAGTAGATACCCAACCTAGACCAGATTTTCTATTATATGTATCCCTGATTCTCCAATAATTAAAAATAGGAGAACACAGAAACAAAACAAAAGGAAAAAAGTAAGAAAATTGCTGCTATGAAGGTAATAAGCAGAAAAACAGAAAATATAGAGGAAGGAGTTACAACAGCAGTCTCTCAGGAAATTAATGGGTCTATAATTATGGAAACTAGTGACATTGAAGAAAACAGCACGGCTTAGATTAACAGTGCTTCAAACAGTGAAATTCAATGACCATAATCCATCTAGCAAAGTTAATACACAGGATTATATGAATTTTATTAAATGTATTAATCAGCAGCTGAATCTATTCAAAGAAAATTTAATGACTTTTAGACAGGGCTGGCAAAACTGGAGAAATGAAACTCGGAATACTATGACAATATTAACAAAACCCCAAATGTCAATGCAGTTACTGATATCCCACAGACCCTAGAGGCTGACAGGGAGTTAATAGATACATTGGACTGTGCCATTCTGCGTTGTATGGCTACCAGTGGAACCATGCAATTTCTGTGTGCCAGAATAAAGCAGATTGTGCACTTTCAAGGGCAGCTATGGGCGCAGACATTACAGAGAGGGATGTTGTACAGATCTGGGATGATAAAGATTGTGAGGCCCAGATGTGTTTGTATCTTTGTTCTAATGCCAGAAGAGCAAATCAGATCTGGCTAAATAATAGATAATTAAAGGTACTTGGATATTCAACTGAGTTTGTAAATAGGAGGCAGCTGAATCAGTCACACCAAGGAAAAAATAATATATCTATTAGTATATTTGGATTAAGAGCTGCCAAATGAAAATTCTAGTAAATTAAGGAACAGTGTGTTTAACTTGCTTACATGCCCTTAAGATTTCAACTTCAGAAATTTTAATAGATAAACTCTGTAGAAGAAAAACAAATAATACAGGACAGGTGGATATTATAATTAGAGATGATGATATCCTAGATAAAATATTGCAGAGAGCTCCACTATTGGACCCGCGGTGTATACATTGTGGATAACAATATTTTAGCTCATCTGATATGAATAACAATCTTACTACCAGAGTAACTGTATAAATCCCAGCACCTAGAACTGTATTTCTTTATGGTTTGAGCAGAACCTCAAATGAAAATGGTAAACTCAAATTAGTAGTGTAGATTTATTAGAACAACTGCTGAACACCTCAATTGAAGACCCTGAAGCACTAAAAGTATACAGGTGCAGTAACGATGTGGAAATCTCTATGGCTAGTGCACCTACCCGGAAACAAAATAAATAAATAAATACTAGAAAACATTTATAGCCTGAATCTTGTAAACAACTGTCTGTTTTAAATCCATTAATATATCTAAATATTCTCTATAACAAAATGAGAGATTACCCGTACCATGGTGATATTCTAATTTTGAAATTGTTTCCAAATCAATAAGCGTGAAATGATTTACAATCTTAGTAATATACAGTTTATACTTAAGACTAATGATTATATTATTGTCCATGTAGTTTTTCAAATGTTTAAGACCCATTTCTTCCAAAATGCTATGTATTTTCATCAACCATTTGGATCTTCAGGATCCAGCTACCACCACACACACACACTTTCCCATTCACATTTTTCTAGAGTGAAAGTGCAGGTAATCTACTACTATTCACAGACAGCAACTTTATCCAGTAATTGACCTTTCTAGAATATGCATAAGCTGTTGGTCCAACTAAATCAATTTCAGCGCGAGATGAGCATAACAGGAGGTTAATTATTAAGACCTAAAGTAACTCTAAGTAGCTTTGTTCAAAGGGATTTCTAAAACCTGGCTTTTACCAAAATCCCATACTTCTGAATGATATAACATCTGGGCATAATATATTGCCTTAACTGCTTCTTGAAGAGGTTTTATAGCATTTCCCCAAACTTATAATTAAATATTTTAATGAATTTCCAGTTTAAGTTTGGGTAATAACATAGTAATATGCTTAGACCAATTTCCATCATTGGACAGGTGCAGGCCCAAATAAACATATGATTTAGTAATTGCAAGACTTATCTCCCACCTTCCATGTCTGCTTCATTTTGTTTGAGCCAAAGATCATAATCTGACTCTTTGATTAATTGATTAAGTTTATATTTACTTCTGCATACGCTAACGCAGCGCACAGTTTATTTTGATCTTGGGTGAATCTGTGACTGAATATTCAAGATCCAGAAGCAGTTTATTTATATAAATGCAGAATAAAGTAAGGCCAAAACGCACCCGCCTTACACCACGATTTGTTTTAAAGGTATCTGACAGACGTCCAGAAATACCCAGCCTGATCTGTGCCCAAGTTTCTATATATAATTCTTTGATAACTGCAATGCTGTCTAAACTTATTCCCCAGTCCCTCATCAGTGTCCAAAGTAAATTACGTGAAATAGAATCAAAAGCTGAACTAAAATCTGAGTTCACAGACTTACATGTATTAGAAATGTGATGCTCAAAGCTTAGGATTGATCCAAAGTGACTCCCAGGTACTTAAATGAGGTTACTGAGCCAATAAATGAGCCATCCACTCAAGAGACCCTAAAATTGTTAGTCTGTGATTTAAGTTTCAATGGTGTTCCAAATAGCATGGATTGAGTTTTGGTCCCGTTAAGTACAGGTGATGATCCAGAGCCATGCTTGGATGCATTGAAAATCAGCAGAAAGCAATAGATTGATGTCAGATACATTAGCCGCACTGGTATAGAGGACTGTGTCATCCAAGACAGAGTAAGGCGGAGGCAGAGACTTTGGAAGAAATGCCATTAATGAAACGGAAAATAGAAGTGGTCCCAGGATGGAGCCTGAGGTACTCCAGCATTGACTGTAGCCTGCTCGAATAGGATGATTTAAACTCAACAACTTGGACTCTATTTGATAGGTAGCTGTTGAACCAGCTAACTCGTTTGGTGCAAAGCCCATAGATTGCAGGGTGATGAGCAGAAGGGAGTGGTTTACCAAGTCAAAAGCCTTTGTCATATCAATGAAGACAGCCCCTGTAAGGAGACCCTGTCCATAGCCATGAGAGTGTCTCTGGTAAATTTAAGCAAGGCAGTAGAGGTGCTGTGGCCTTTGTGAATACCATGCTGGACTGTTAGAAGGTTGTGCTTGATAAAAATTCAGTTGTTAGGGTGGCGACTAGCTTTTGTAGGATTTTACTCAGCACTGATAGGATGGCTATTGGTCTATAGTTCTGGCGGTCTCTGGGATCTCCTTTTTAAGGGACAGGGAGACTCGTGCTATCTTCCATATGTCAGGGACGCAGCTTTGACTCAAGGAGAGGGTAAAATTTTAGCTAGAGGGCAGCTGGTTTTAGTAGTCTGGGTTCAATACAATCAGGGCCAGTGGCATAACTATCAGAGATCAGCTTAAGAAGTTTTGTAACCTCAGTCGGGTAATGGTGCTAAAGTAAAAGGGGATAGAAGATGCTTTAGTAGAGGGGCTGGAGGCATTTGTTTAGGGGAGGAAGAGGATGAGAATTTAGTTAGGTTGGAGAACTGATTATTAAAGAAATTTGCAATGGTCTGAGGATTGTTACAGTGAGTACCATTTAGGATCATATCGCATGGGGAGATAATTGAGTAGATCCTAGGAAGGATTTGATGTGGGACCAGAACTTTCTAAGGTCATCTGAAGCATTGGTTAGAAGATTTTTGCAATAAGAGCTTTTGCAGATCTTATAGCCTTTTGCAAGCGTTCATTGGCATCCTATAGGTGTTATGGTCCTCTGGGAGTCCAGAGGACTTGAGGTGGGACCAGCTCTTGTCAGTTTCTTTTATTTCAGTAAGTAGATCCTTTTTAAGCCATCTAGTGTATTTACCCTTGACACGGCGGGTTTTAAGAGGGTGATGATCCTGTAGTGTTGAGAAATTAGAGATAGTAATGTAATATTGTCCAGATATAAAAATGCAGTAAACATTTTGGCTTACTACTGTGCTTGCACAAATAAATATAAAGAAGATCTATTCCATGTGATAATGATCTGTCCCTGGTAGGATGCTCCAAGAAAAACATTGGCTTGTTCCAATTTGGGAAAAATTATACCAATGATAAGGTATTAGTATCAAACATTCTTTTTACAACAAATGATAAATTAATAACTGAAAAACTGCAGGATATCTTGAGGCAATAACAAGATAAAAGCACAGCATAATAACTACTGTCTGAGTATCTCACGCTGTTAAACCGCATGTGGACAATGGTCTTATTCACACTGTGTGTGTATATAATGAAATGTGCAACGCCTAGTATATGTAGTGTAATAAATTTTTATGATGGATATGTATTAGGAAATGTGTAAAATAGAATGTTTAAATTATCTACGTGTAAGAATTTTATAAAGCAGAAAATTTGCCTATTTTTAATATAAGTTGTAACTATTATTTTATGTACTATATGATGTTATATTTTCTGCATTTTCTATTGTAAAGGTCACTGATCGATCAATAAATTTATACTACTACTATTATTGAGAAATTGGATTAGGGATTAATGACCCTAATTTTATCAATATCATCTTGGAACAGTACTGTTATACAAGACCAGAAAAAACATCAAAAATATGTAAAGCAAATTGCAGAGACTAATCTTAAGGTACTGGAAATTCAAAATCAATTACAGCCATTTCCTAGAAGTGAATGGAAATTCCTATTTATAATGAACCTGTATGACAAATCTTTTTGCAAATGATAAGCTCTTTTTGGAACATATATGATTTGGATGTTACATCTTGGACAAAATAACTCTCAGGTTTGTTGGGTGATCCAAATCGCTTGTAACGACATACTATATGAATGTACACAATAATTACAATATCAATTGTGTATTTACATTACATTATTAATTAGGTGTGAGTCATTTGTACTCATCTTCCATGTTCCAACAACAAAAAAAAGGATTACCATCAGGTCTCTTTTCTGCTTGGTTGCTGCTAGTATTCCCCAATTCTGTACTGAACCCTGGGTTTCTGTGACCCAAGTGCATTATTTTGCACTTTTATTTGCATTAAACCTTAGCTACCAAACTTTTGACCACTCCTCCAGTTTCTTTTAATCTTTGCACCCCTCCAGAGTGTCCGCCCTGTTGCAGATCTTAGTGTCATCTGCAAAGAGGCAGACTTTCCTTCCAGTTTCTCTGCTCGTCACTAATGAAGACATTAAAGAGGACTGGCCCCAGTACTGACCCTGCATACACACTGGTCACCCCCCAGAGTGAACTCCATTTACCACCACCACCCTCTGCCTCCTATCCCCAACCAGTTTCTTACCCAGATTACCACCTTATTGTCTACCCCCCATGTTAGCCAACAGTTTACCAGCCTCCTATAGACTAGCATCAAAAGCCTTGCTGAAGTCCAAGTAAGCCATATCCACCTAATCCAATGCCCTGGTTACCCAGTCAAAAACAATCTATCAGATTGGGTGGGGTGAACATGATGGACCTAGAATCTCTTTTGACAATATGTTACTATGTTACTCATCAGTATGCCATGTAGCTACTATCTATAAACTCTGCTGCTGTAACTGTTCCCCAACAGCAGACTGAAAAGTGTTCCACTGAAATTAGGCTGTCTTTATGAGGCAAATTCCTGTTAAAAAATAAACAGTGCTATTGGCGCTCAAATGTTCTGTTTATACACTCGATGGCTCAACATGAAAAAATTACTCACCTTTGTAATTTTGTTTCTTCCAGTATATTCTTCCGTATTCATAACTGTATGCAGTCTGCCTCCTCAGTAGAGCTGCCTGGAGAAATGGAACCATAAGCAAATGATAGAGCCTATCATTGCTCGAGACACATATTCAAACTGCTGCCCTTACCTATTGCAATGTTCCATCAACATCTCAGATTTCGACAGAGCCTACAAGGCAGAAAAAAACACCCATCTACCTAATACTACCCATAAAATATACGGATACCCATGAGTATATAATCAAATGTAAGCCATAATGGCTATTTAACTACACAAACTAAAACAAATAAGGCATTTTATCCTGGAAACACAGTGTAACCAAAGGACAAGGACTAAATCCTGCCACAGTTAAAAATAATGTACCCAAGTAATGTGTACATAGTGAATAAGAACCAAGGAAAAAAATCAGTTGGCATGCAGAGGCTCTGGTTCTGGTAGGGAGGCAGGTGGGAGAGTTATGAATATAGAAGAATATGCTAGAAGAAACAATATTACTAAGGTGAGTAGTTTTTCTTCTAGCCCCATGTATTCTTCTGTATTCATAACTGTATGCAGATTTCAAAGCAGTAACTTCAGAGGTGGGCAGAGAACCTATTTAGGAAAAAGGCTCTGCAGGACTGCTGTTCCAAACCTAGCATCACTTCTGGACTGTATGTCCAGGATGTAGCTCTTAGTGAAAAATATGTGGTCCTCCACATGTCAGCTTTGCATATGTCCAGTAGGGGACATCCCTTGAAGCTGCTATGGAAGCAACTGTTCCCCTGTTGAGTGAGCCCAAGTCCTAATGGGGCCTGTTTTCCTGCTTTTGCATAGCAGCACTGTTTACAACTATCCAGTGGGATACTGACCTCTTGGTAGCTGGTGTACCTTTTCCACATCCCCATAGGTAAGGAATAATTGTTGCTTATCTCTCTATGATCTTTAGTGTGAGATATATAATAGCTCAGAGCTCTCTTCACATCAAGACCGTGAAGTCTACATTCACCTGAGCTAGAATGCTCAGTGAAAAACTGGTAGTGTTATGGATTGATTTAAATGAAAATCTAATACCACCTTGGGAAGGAATTTTCTGTTTGTCCTGAGTACAACCTTATCATTGTGAAAGGACAGATAATCCTTTTCTACACACAGCCTGAAGCTCGCTTATCCTTCTAGCAAGTGATAGCCACAAAAGCACAGTTTTCCATGTCACATACTGGAGGTGAGCTGAAGACATGGGTTCAAAAGGTAGCCTCATAAGTTGAGCAGTGCAATGCTCCAAGTCCCACCCCGGAACAGGTTCCTGATGGTGGGTATATGTGACACAGACCTTTGAAAAACTTCTGAAAATAGGATTAGCTGCTATAGAGGTGGTCCTACCCACAGAAATGTGGGCAGAGATAGAGGCCAAATGAAATTTTAGGGAAGTATGCTTAAGGCCCTGATCATGCAAGAAAGTGAGATACTCAAGGAGAGTGGGATCCCTGATGAAACAGGTGTAATGCTATGTTACACCAGGAGATAAACCTTTTCCATTTAGCTGAATAGGTTTTCTATACCTTTTCAGTATGCAATATTCTTGAGAGACTTAGCTTTGCAAATTCTGTGTCTTCTATGTCTATGTTTTATGTTTGCATTTGCTGTGCAGTGTCTTGAGATTTTGAAAGGCACTCAATTAAATAATTTATTATTATTATTATTATGTCTTCAAGAACCAAGCTTTGAGACTGAGGGGCCGAGGTTGGGATACCCTATTTCCCTGGTGGGAGGTCAACAGGTTGTGCCTCAAGGAAGATGCATCAGTTTGGATACCAACACGGATAACAGGAAGGGTACCAGTGCTTTCTGGCCAAATTTGGGGTGATCACGATCATAGAAGCAGGCCGAGACCGGAGTTTGATCAGGACTCTGAGAATGAGAGGAAGGGAGAAAAGCATACAGTCTTCTTCCTGACCAGTCTCGCATAATGGCATCCACGAATTGTGCCTCCTGGCCGGAGCCTGCAACAAAACAGAGGCAGTTTGTGGTCTCTTTGAGGCAAAATATCCACTTATGGGGTACCCCACCTTCTGAACACTGAGTTCAGTACCTGTCTGTCCAGGGACCTCGTAGGGTGACCCTGACTGATTCTGCTGAGGGCATCTGCCAGAATACTGTCCTTCCCTGGGACATGAATGGCTTGCAGGGAGGCCTTTAAGGAATAGGCCAGATCCCACACTTCATGGCCTCTGTGCACAGAGGATCTGGTCTTGTGCCACGCTGCTTGTTTACGGAATACATTGGTGTGGTATTGTCTGTTCTGACCTGTACACCTTGCCTTGCACCAGATGAGAAAATGCCTTAGAGCTAGTAGCACTGCTTGAAGCTGTAAGATTTATGTGAAGAAGAGATTCTGCATTGGACCAAGTCCCATGGATGGTGTGCTCTCCCATGTGAGCACCCCATTTCAATAGAGAGGCATCTGTTGTTGAGATGAGGGAGGGTCTTCCCTCTGAAAGGGACTCCTTGCCTTAAGTTGTCTGAAATTTTCCACCACTGTAAGGCTTGAATAACAGCCTGTTACTGGAACCATTTTGACATTTTGTCTATTCTCTGTAACCAGTGAAACCTGAGGTGAGACTGTAAATCAAAATAACATTGCCCCAAGACTGTACCTGTTACTGCAGCTATGTGACCCAGAATCTGCAGCAAGTGTCTTGCTGGGCATGGCTGGTGTAGTTTGAATGAAACAGCCAGACCGAAAATACTTTTACCCTGTCCTGAGGAAGGAAGGCCCTTCCCTGGATTGTATCCAGTTCTGCCCTATGAATTGTAACACCTGAACAGGGGTAAGAACAGATTTCTCTGATTTATCAGGAATCCTAGAGACTGCAGTAGATGCATTGCTGACTGCAGGTGCTCAGAACCTGCTGTGGAGACTTGCCCATAATCAACCAGTCATCCAGATAAGGGAAGACTAAAATACCTAACCTCCTTAGATGTGCCACTAGTACAGCGGGCACTTTGTAAACACCCTGGGTGCTGAGGTTAGTCAAGGGAAGGTATGTGAACTGGAAATGACCAGAGAGGAGTCTAAACCCGGGATATTTCCTGTGAGACTGCCTATTGGATAATGAAAATCGGCATCCTTTAAATCCGCTGCCAGCCATTCTCCCTGCTGGATAACGGTGGTATGGAAGCCAGGGTGACCATGTTGAATTTTGGTTTCACCAGATATTTGTTGAGAGATCCGAGATCCAGAATGGGTCGACACTCCCATTTTCTTTTTGCTCATAAAAACTAGAGTAGAAACCCTTCCCTGTAGTGCACTGGCACAAACTCCACTGCCCTCATGTGAAGCAATTTCTGCACCTCCTTCTGTAACAGCTTTCCTCCATGAGGGAGGCTGGTCTGAAAATTCTTGATTTTAGAGGAGAAGGGATTTGAAACAAAGAGACAATCCCTAACTTACCACCTCCAGAACCCACTTGTCTGTGGTGATGGAAACACACGTCTGGAGGATGTAAGTCAGTCTGCCCCCTACTGGTACTGGGAGGCGACCTGACCAACCAGTCAGGGGTTTTGTTTAGGGTGCCTGAGCTTGAGCAGAGTGAAGCCCCTCCTGGAACCCCTCCTGCCCCTAGATCGGAAACACCCAGTCTGCTGTGGGTATGGCTGTTTCTGAAAAGCAGCGGCCCTGGTAAGGGCCTCCCATAAGAGGACCTACTCTGCCTTCTCTTCCATAAAGCCTGTATGAGGAGAAGGCCTGTCCCTGAAGGAGTTACTTTGTAGGTGGCCTTGTATTTATCCACCTTCTTCATGTAATCCTCGGCGTGTTTGCCAAACAGGGAATCATTTTCCACAGGACAGTCCATGGCCTTAGTCTGGGTATTCTGGGTTAAATTAGTAGCTTTAAGCCATGCCAGCCTTCATAGAGCTACCGTCAGAGCCATCCATCTGGCAGCACTGTCATTAGCATCAGCTGCCATCGGAACTGGTACTTAGCAGCTTACAGACCAAATGTAGCCGTCTCTGCCAGGTCGTCAGAGAGAGGCGGCGGGAGCCTTCTCTGACATAGCCAATACTGATTGCCACAGTGTCTTTTGATACTGTGCTGCATATGCCTGGTAATATCTCACACCCAATGAGGCAGCTAAATACCCCTTCTTAGACATACCATTTATTTTTCGGGAATCCTTCTCAGGAGAGTGGGAGGAGAGGGACCTCGCCTTCTGATACACAAGGTGGGGTGGAAAGGATCAAAAGGGACTTGGCAAGGTTGGAGGAATGGTCAAATGTAGGCAGCTTAGATTCAATGCAAATAGTGCAAGTAATGCACCTGGGAAACAAAAACCCAGGGAAGAGTACACAATGGGGGTGAGATACTGTCAACAAAAATGGAAAGGGACCCGGGGTAGTCATATCAGACAACCTAAAAGTAGGCCAGCAATGTGAGAAGGCAGTGAGGAGGGCTGGGGGATACTAGATGCATAGGGAGGGCATCACCAGTAGAAAACAGGAAGATGTTGGCCCTCTGTACAGACAGTTGGTAAGACCACATCTGAATACTGTATACAGTTCTGAGACCCCATCTCTGCAAAGACAGACAGGGTGGAGGCTGTTCAGATCAGGGCAACCAAAATTGTGCAGGGTCTGCACCAGAAGACATATAAAGAAAGACTAAAGGAGCTTAAGATGTATAGCCTCAAGGAAAGGAGGAGAGGGGACATGATAGAAACTTTCAAATACCTCAAGGGAATCAACAAAGTCCAAGAGGGTAGCATCTTTCAGAAAGAGATGTGCAAGAACAAGAGGACACAATTTGAAGATAGAGGGGGACTGCTCAGAGGTAATGTGAGAAATATTTCTTCACAGAGAGGTTGTAAATGCATGGAACGCCTTCCTGAGGAGGTTGCAGAGTCAAAAACAGTGGGGAATTCAAGAATTCATGGGACAAAGAAATTCTAGTGGGGGTAGGAGGAAGCAGGCTGTTGGTTAACTAGGATCTACAGCTTACCCATTAGGTAGGGAAATGAGCAGACTAGGTGGGCCAAGCGGTCCTTATCTGCCATCAAATTCTATGTTTCTCACAGGCTGCCTGTTGGACTATGCTTTGGTGGTCAGGGTGGGAGTATATAAACTCAGCCCCTTCCCTGTCCAACTGATTTTTTTTTTTTTTTTTTTTAAATCAGACTTCTTATTCAGGGGAGGAATAGTGTTAGGAGTCTGTAGAATCTTTAGCAAGTCTTTCTTAAAAAACTTGTTAATTGGCAGAAGTATCTTTTAGTGGGTATTAAGCCCATCATCTCCATGTATTCTGCCTCTTCCTCATCATTAATGACCTCTGTAGTGGCCAAGTCCAGGCGTCCACTATTTTTCTAATGAAAGAAAATGTGATGAAAGATCCTCTGGCCTAGGAGGAGAACCTAACTCCTGCTCAGGAGAAATTTCAGGCTCTATAGGTTCATCTTGCTCAGGCTCCATCCCCATAATCATCAAATTCAGGCTCCTGAGACTCAGGAGAAACAGCTGGAGTTGGAACCATTGGAGGAGCAGGCTGAACAGGCAAGAGACCTTGTAAGGCCTGCATAATGTTCATGCCTGGGCTATCTCCTCTGCCGATGGCAGACTATAAGGCACAGTAGTAACCCCTTGAGGTGCAGGAGCCTGGGGTTCTAAGTGCTTAGTTTTCTTGGTCTTTTGAGGGGCCGGAAAGTCAGCCAGACCACTCCCCTTTTAAACTGCCAGAAGTACCTTATAAGGGGTGGTAACAGATGGCATAGCGGTTTCACCCGCATGTTTAGAAAGGTTGGTTAGAGCCTGATGGACCACTGTCCACTCTTTTCTTATACCTTTCCAATCTTTTTCAATAGTTTTTTTGAGGAAGCGACTTATAAATATCACAGTCTGCAGAGAAGTGATCAGACCACAAGCAGACTAAGCATAATTCGGGTTTGTCAGCTTTTCAAACACTTCTCCACACTTCAGGCATTTTTTAAACCTGGGGACCAGTCTTTTCTTTGTTTTTCTTGTAACTCCATTTTCAGGAGAAAAACCTACAACTGTTTACTAGTATTCAAACTAACGGTTTCTCTCTCTTTTTTTTTTTTGTCAGTTCAGAAACTGGTTAAGGTTCCAATAAAGAACCATGAAATTTGAAATCTAACCAGGTCAGTGGTTCACAGAAACCGTATCAGTTCAAAAGAACTGACTGCACGGTCCCCAAAACACAAATAAAGTTAGAAATAAAATTAAATACTGAATAAACTAAGATAATGGCTAAAATACACCGAAACTAATCTGGGATGTCCCAGTTCCTCACGGTTATACCGAACCGTGAGGAACTGAGAAACACAACAAATTTTAACCGTAAACAAAATTTAATTAGTTAAAAATATAATAGGAACTAAACTATAACAAACGACAAAGGCAGCAGTTCAAATATCAAAATATACTTATCTAAACTGGAACTACCGAACTGTCGAGAGAGGAGATCTCAAGCGTCTGACTTGTCAGGCAGAGTAAGAAATCTGAGACGTTGATGGAATGTTGCAATACATAAGGGCAGCAGTTTGAACGCTGTGTCCAACAATGATAGGTTCTATCATCTGCATATAGTTCCATTTCTCTGGGCAGCTCTACTTAGGAGGTAGACTGAACACAGTTATGAATATAGAAGAATACATGGGGCTAGAATTGTTGTTTACTGAACTATCCCACTGCTTGATTTTAAAAAGGCTGTAAAATGGGTGGAGGGATAGTGTGTTTAGCTTTTGTTGACCAGGTAGGTACACTAGACAAGTTATACGCCTATTTTCAGGTACAACACGGGATTTTCAGTTTTCAGTTGACAATTCCTAGTGTGCACACCACAGAGTGTGTACTCTTATTTCAAAACACATTTTGGACCAATGTAAAATCAATTAATCAATCAGTAACTTCTACCTTTTCACATCCCTAGACAGCTAGACCAGTAAAGTGAACTGGCTTAATCACAGTGATAACCAATGCAGAATTTAGTCTCCACTGTGTGTCACTTAGGTAGATAAAACTGTCTGTCCAATGTTATGGCACAGCTGGACTGTAATCATTATAAGTTTGGGAAGGACACAGACTACATGTTGCAATAAAAAAGGCAATCCATGAAAATGTGGGGTCTCTTTATGTGCAGTGTGTGCCTTGGTGTGAGTTCCTGTGTGTATAATGCATTTCCTCCCTCTCTCCTCTCCCATGACTGCACCCTTTCTTCAATCCTAACACCAGACACCACTGCAACTCCATGACAGGACAGGGCAGCGAGGGATGTCTGAATGCCATGATCTCCTCCCTGGTGCTAAATGCCTCATTGCCCCAGTGCAACCAACAACCCTCATTGTGGGATCATATGCAAACCCGGTAGCTCAGATGACCACGTGACCACTGCCACAGTACCAAGTGGCCTGACCTGATCAGTTTGTCTTGCAGGTTTAATCGAAAATAGTTTGCGACACGCGAAATTACAATAGGATCCTGCCTTTTCCAAAAGGACACATCACCAGGTCTACTGCCTTTCTGCATCCACTGTGAAGACTTTGGGCTCTTTCTTTTGGTTTGCATCACACCTCTCTACTTTCCCATATTACAAAGGAAGTCCCTCATTTTACCTCACAGAACTGCTCTGTCCCTCTTGGAAAGGTGACGCCAACACAGAGAAAGTGCTGTAAAATTCATACTGAAAAGCAGAAAAGCATAATACTCTGGACTAGAATGCTAAAGCAAAGTTCAGCTTTGCATAAAGGTACTCATTTCCACAGTGCTCTGAGCTTGTATTTCCATGTCAATACGTCCAACTTTATGAGAGCGATTGTCCTACATTTTAGCGATAAAGGCAGAGATATGGTTTGCATTCTAGGACTACTTTATTCAAAGTCCATGCCTATGTTAAGGATACCAGCATAGTCTACATTGGAAAAAGAGCAACGTTATACACAACAGGAGCTGCACTTTGTATGAATCTGCTATCAACAGTGGATTTGAAACACAAATCTGCTGTGGATTATCAAAGGTGACAGTTCCAATAAAATGCTGTATTTGAGAGAAGCTGTTTAGCTCTTTTGCAGGTAGCATGTGTTTTTTTTTTAAATATATCAGGGACAGCAGAAAATTTAGCGCTGAGCAACTGACATCAGTTAATGCATCTTCATAGTAATGCACCGCTGTATTTATGAAAACATATCAAATGGCCTTTTATTCTAAAGAGTTCTACACTGTAACACACAAATGCTATCCTTGTATTTTGTAGCAAGAAAAGTATTTACATTTGCTATGGAATTAGTAGTGTTTATTTCTCACGAAGAGCCACTGTTACAGCTAGAGATTAGGTTTGTGTGTACATGTCCGTGAGTTTAGGTACAGAATGCATTCACATACTATAAAGCTGCATGTGAGTTATGTGTCACCCTCCCTCCCATGTATATACAAGACAGTCCTTCTTGATAATACCAAACTACTACAGAAGATTAATCACTTAATTCTAGACACCGAAAAGTAGCAATACCACTGTCTAAAGAGCTAGGTAACCACATTCAGAGTCAGCCAGTGCAGCGATCCTGCAGTCTGCACAAGTTCTAAGCTATATTCTGTCAGTTACGCGGCATTAATGGATCGCTGTAACTGACTGAATATCGGCCATGTCAGTGCAGTGCTAAGTGGATATGAGCCACGCCGACATGGCCCAAAGTTGCATATATGGCCCACAAGAGATAGTGCTGCTCAAATTGGGGATAGCCAGGGCTCCTGGGGCCATACTCAGCCAAGCAAGTTTGGGGCTGGCAGTACAGCCCAGAGGTTAGGGTAATGAACCATCAATGAGCTTGGCACATCCAGCAGACCTGGGTTTGATTCCCACAGCCTCCACTTGCATACTTTGTGACTCTAAGTCACTTAATGTCCCATGGTCCCGGGTCACCTCTGAAAACAGACACTTGCACCTAGTAGGCCTTACCTGGTTACCAAAGGGAAAAACCTTGCAAAAGGGGATCACGACAATAACTGACATCGTTACCCCAACCTCGAATCCCAAACCACAAAATCCCGACAGTGGATTTTGCCCCCCCCAGAGTTTGTTATATTAATTCCAGGGTGTGGGGATGAAGCACCCCAAAACAAGAAAAACAAGCAAAATCCCACTGTCGTGATTTTGTGTTGGGATTCAGGCTTGGCAACCGTGGGTGGGGAAGAGTGTTGGTTTATCATAGTAAATCCCATAAAGAGCTCACATTGGGCATGCAAGGTGTTAGGGCCATCTGCATGCCCATAATAAACTTATTTACATGGGCGAGGCTGACCACTAGCGCCAATGCAAGGTGCAGTGGTACAGCATCCCCAGTAGTCTAGTGGACCCTCCCTGATCACCCCATCATATGCTTCTTCCATATCTCTATATCTCTGGTAGTATAATGGACCCCCTGATTGCCCAGGTTCCCATTTATGCCAAACACCACTCCCTGGTGGACTAGCACCCCTCCACTGAGTGCCACTGACCCCTCTTCCTGACCGACTCCCCAATCATCACCAGGATCTCCCCTGCCCCCTGGACCCCCCAGTCCGGTCCCCATTCACCACCAACTCCATGGGCAGATCAGCAACCTGTACAGCCCACACTCACTTCCTCAGCTGGCGTTGGCCATTATCTGATAGTCAAGCGTATGATCTGCCAGATGCAAAGCACACTCTTGGACTGCCAGAAGGTGGAAGGTCGAGTAGGTAGGCTGTGGTGGCCACCAATCTTCCCACAGAGTTAGTGGAGACTAAATGCTGGGGTGCTCAGTGGAGTGGGCAGGTTCAGGAGTAGCTCACAGGGAATGGTTCTGTGGCATACATGGGAAACTGGGCAATCGGGAGGGGTGTCCACTAGACTACCTAAGATACAGAAGAAACATAACAGGGACTATCGGGGAGGGGGTCCAATTAGACCACAGGGATATGGAAAACCATATGACAGGGTCAATGGGGAGGGGGTCCACTAGAATACCGGGAAATGAAAGAAATACATGACTGTGTGACTGGGAGTCCAATAGACACAGAGGTGGGGCAGCTGCAGTACAACTGCTCTGCCTGTAAGGGGGTGGGGCAGAGCCTTAGCGCTGCTTGACACAGTTTTGGGGCAGCAGCAAACAGTGATGATCTAGGGCTATTTAGCACTGCCAAAACCATTTGAATAATTGCTGCACTATTATACATGAGGGACTCCCTCATTTGCACTGGCACAATAGTATGGTGTACTTCCTAAAACTAATTACAGATCAAGGGTGCGCTCCCAACCAGAGCACTCATTTCCTCTGCAAGTGAGACACTTGTTTCTGCGAAGAGTGTCTGTCATGCAGCTGCCCTGAAATGGGTAAGTTCAGGTAAGGTTTTTAAAAATATTAATACATTATGATGTATTATATCTGAGGTACAGTGTCTTTAACCTTTGATCAATTAGGAAATTTGTTTACCTGATGTTAGTAGGGACAGCAATCTGCCTGGCAACTGACATATCTTGCTCTGCTCCTCCACTGCAACATCAGCATTGTAACCTCACTGACTGACATCAGAACTGCTCAGGAAGTGCCACTCAGTAGCTGTCAGATAAATCACCTGCAATGCCACAGTCAGTGTGGACACAGTGCTGATTATGTTGTGGGATGAACAGAACTAGATATGTCAGCTGCCAGGCAGAGTGCTGTTCCATACATCTGACATAATACTATCACACAGAAAATGTTCTAATGAGCAACAAGACAGAAAAATACTTCAAAAAATAAAAAGTTGCAAAGTAGCCAATTGCAACATTTTTCTTTCTGCTATTTTTGGTTCCGCTAGCTCTTTAAAACATCTATGTTCCTTATTAAATCCCTGTGAGAAGACCCAACAGCAACTCCGCAATAACACAGTGTGGGGTCTCTTCCGGTCACTAAGGAGCAACTCATTATGGGGAGCAATTATCCTTTATCGGTTTACCAGCAAGCCCTAAAACAAAGTTGCACAGTGAGCGTAACCCAAGTGGTATGCACCCTGCCCACAAAGTTGCACTGTGTTCATTATCAATTCATCTTTAGCTGAAGGATGCTGTTAACATTCACCCTTCATGTTATAAACTCACAGAGTTGCTATATTCCAGCAGTGCATGATGAAGAAAACGTTGACCTATTCTTTTTTATTCAATTTTAGTTGGCCCTTATCTAATGACTTGTATGGTACCCTGTGTTCCCCATTTTGAGTCTGCTTTACCACTTTTAAGTTGAGATAATTAATTTATTGAAAAGTTTCACCAGGAAGGCACGCTGAACAAGTTGTTTGTCTCATGGTGCGCCCTGGGGAAGGGTAACACGGAGAAAAATTGTAGCATACATACACTACAAAATACAATCAACCAACAGACATTAGTACAGTTTAAACAGTGATGTGAGACAGGCAGGATCATAGCTGGTTACATAGTGAACCATAATACGCAACATACAATTCACCATGAAA
Source organism: Neoceratodus forsteri (assembly GCA_016271365.2). NCBI lineage: Eukaryota > Metazoa > Chordata > Ceratodontiformes > Ceratodontidae > Neoceratodus > Neoceratodus forsteri. The sequence continues at coordinate 1,066,672,529 of CM057450.1, read as the reverse complement.
TATAGTACAACCAATTACACAGATACAGTTTAAACAGAAGAGCAAGGCAAAGTAACAACATAACAGGCTACAAAAGGTACTGAACATAAGCAATGTACAATAAGTGCAACTGACAAATACAACTGTTGAGCAATCAGCTAGTCAATCAGCAGAACAGTTGGTGCACTCAAAGAGAGTGTCAATACAAGGTGGCTTAGGTAAATGGGCAAAGGGTAGTGCAGGGCATATGAACTGAGTAGGTAAGGCGGCAGAAGGATTAGCTGCAGGTACAGTTAACCAAGAGGAAGTTTTTAGGGCTAGTGCTAGGGAGGAGGGGAGGATGACGAAATGGACTTTTTTCCAAAGCTGAGGAAGTGATGCGAAAAGGCCCAATTGGCCTATCATAGTCGTGGTGGTGAGGAATTACCTGTAGTCGAGAATCATATGATCTAAGGCAATGGTCCGGAGGAGGTAGAGAGGATAATAAGGAAGAGAGATTTTGGGGCGGTGGGAAGAGAGAGACCCAGACCAAAAGTTAGACACAAATTTGGTACAGTGGAGGAAGTGGCAATTTTCTAGAGAAGGGAGGGATAGAGAGTGATAGAAGTTGCAGTGGTGTTTTTTTTGGGGAGTCAAGAGTGAAGCGACAGAAGGAGTTGAAAAGGGCATCTAATCTGACTAGGGGAGACTTGAGAGCTGCATTGTACACTACATCGCAGTAGTCAAAAATAGATAGGATCATGTTCTGGACAAGTTCATGCCTTCAATACTAGGAAGATGCTCACGTTCCTGTATAATGCAACAACTGCATAAAAGGAGCACTCCATTGATATGGCTCATACCAGGTTTTCATTCATATTCTCGATTATTTTGAACACTAACTGTTTAAGATCAATTTTCTTTTAACTATAATGAACTGGCATGCAGCAGACACTGCTCCTTGACCTTAGAAACAGGAAATGACAGCAGAAAAATACCAACAGTCCATCCAGTCTGCCCAAGTTCCATATCTAACCCAGGGTCCTCACCCTCCCCCTCCTCACCCCACTCTCCTTCTTGATTCTATGGCCGAGTGACCACTACACATTCACTCTGTCCTAACCATGCTTGAAACCATCAATTGTTCTACTGCCCGTCATTGTGGTAGACTGGTCCATGGCTCCACCACATTTCAGTAAAATAATGCTTTCTCATGTCCTCTGAACTTCCTCCTGTCAGTTTCCACTGATGCCCACGTGATCTTGAACTAGAATTAAAGCTAACTAGCTCCTTGATGTTCACCTTATTTAATCCTTTTAGGATTAAGAGCTTGAAGTCTCTACCATATCTCACCTTCTGGTCTCCAGTGAGTATATGTTCAGTGCCTTGAGGTGCTACTTATAAGACCTTCCTGTTGACCCTCAATAATTTTTGTTACCATGAGCTGCAACATCTCCAGCCTGTCCCTATCCTTCCTGAGGTGAGAGCTCCAGAACTGGGCACAGTGCTACAGGTGTGGCCTCACTAAAATCTATAAAAGGGTAGTATTACCTCCTTCCTCCTACTATCAGTACCCTCCCAATACACCCCAGTATCCTGTTTGCACTGGCTCGACTGCTGGGTTCTTATTTCCCAGAGTGCATCACTTTGCACGTTTTAACGTTGAATTTCAACTGCCAATCCTTAGACCACCCCTCTATCTTTGTAAGTCACTCTGTATTTCTCAGATTCCTGGTCGCTATCCATCCTCCACACAGCTTAGTGTTATCTGCAAAGAGAGACAACCTGCCCTGGATACCTCCTCCAGTGTCACTGATGAACATATTGAAGAGCACGGGCTCAGGACCGATCCCTGTGGCACCCTGCTTCTGACCTCTCTCTCTTCGGTTTGACCCCACTGACCACAATCTCTGCTGCCTACCCTTCAGCCAGTTTCCTACCTAGTTAACTATGTCTTAGCCACACCTAGATCCTCTCCTCCATCTTCTTCAGCTAAAGTCTGTGGGACACTGACTCTAAAGCCTTGCTGAAGCTGAAATAGAGCAAACCTATGACGTGGCCCCTATCCAGTTCCCTCGTCACCCAATCAAAGAAAACTATCAGGTTTCTCTGACGTGGACTGCACTGCCACAAGTCCATGAAGTCTTCTTTGTCAGTGACTCCATCAGCTTCCTCACAATTGAGGTCAGACTGACAGGTCTGTAGTTCCGTGCTTGTTCCCTGTCTCCCCCACCTTATGGAGTGGAATGTCTGCCACCCTCCAGTCCTCTGGAACTACCCCATCCTTAGTGAGTGGCTGAATAGCCCTATCAGGGGTTCAGCCAGTTCGCTGCCACTTCCTCGAGTATCCTTGGATGCAACCCATCTGGTTCTGGGGTGTTATCTGTCTTTAGGGATGCCAGCCCTTTCTTGATGCTATCGCTGTAAATACTGGCAGTCTCATCTTATCGGCCACTTTGATGCCACGCTCATGCATGGCGTACCTTCCTCCCGGGTGAAAACTGAGCAAAAATAATTATTAAGGACAGCAGCCTTGTGCCCGTCCTCTTCTATCACCCTATTCCCCCGACAGCCTTAAGTAACAACTGTACAAAAATAGCCTAGAAAACTGATGAAATGCTGGTCCGAGCCACATTAAAAGGAGCACTCATTATTATTTCAAAGTGCTAAGTCAGACTCAAAATAGGGAAAGAATAGTTGGGGGATGAAGGGCCATCTACAATAGAATTACAAAACAGAGGTCAAAATGTCACCACTATCATGAGCTGCTGCTTTAAGTAACTGGCACTGGAGATGTCTGGCCAGGCCTGGACACATTTTTGCATCAATGTAATGTCCTGAAGTCGTGCTCTCTCCTCCAAAGGCATCATCATCACTCGTCCATCTGCTGTACAAGCTTGTCATTAACTAAGTGACTTTTACAAGATGGAGAATCTATGCCAAGTCAATGACTGCTTTCTTTCCTCATATCTTGGGAAACTCGACTAATGGAAAGGGCCTGTCTAAGCAAATCAAGAGATAAAACCAAGCCAATTTACTTTTTATTTTTTAATTGCAAAAAGTTTATTGTGCAATATGTTAACCTGCAGATGCTGTATTCAGAGGACATGTACTGTATTTCAACTAAAAATGGATCCACATGTTTTAGATCGCTTAAACTGCTATAGTGTGTGAGATGATGCGTTTGTTTTTGCCATCTGAGCCCCAGAGGGTTAAAGCCCAGTGAACAGGAGGGTCCTGTTTGATAATGAGTGTGCCCTGAATGCTGTTCCTGTTCATGAGGTTAGACAGCATTCCTCTTTATCTCTACTCAAAGTCATTCAGAATGGTCTTTATCTCTGTTCAGAGTCATCCAGAGTGATGACAGGAATTTGTTCACATGACAGGTTCCAGGACCCCGGACCTCCACCAAGCATTTTATTCTCAGTCCAAGTTTTTATATGGTTCCTTTTTTTGTTCACCTCACTCTTCCAACTCCTTGCCACTGTAACCCACTTGTGTTGTTGCCACCTTGCCTCAGCTGTGAAGGGACATAAGCGGTTCATCTTCTCCAAGACTGTCATTAAGTTCTGCTCATAAACCAGCCACAGGGAATAGTGTTTGCCAGCCTGTGCTGTTGCCCTTATCTGAACTGCAGACACATCACTTGTCAGTGTTTTCACTTAGCCACACACTCGGGGGTTAACTGTACCCTCATTTTACTATGGAGGTACTAATTTAAAAAATTTTGGGTGTTTCTGTTCCATTACCCTCCAATCCCTAAATTAAGTATCCCAATCCCCCACTGTCTCTAACTCTCTTCCCAATGCTGATCTCTCCCCTGCCCAAGAACCTATATAGACCATATTCAGAATCTTCAGGCTGCGTCTCCAACCTATGTCTGCTGTGTGAGCCTCTCATAGCTGCATCTACATGACACTTCTTATTCACTTGTGTAGGTGCCTCTGCTGCAGCCATCATCTTTGCAAAGTGGGAGGGAGGTGAGCACTACTCCTTTCACAAAGAAAGGGTACTACAGAGCTTGCTAAGCTCAGGGTGGATAAGGCAATGGGACCTGATGGCATACATCCCAGGGTACTTAAGGAGCTAAAGGAGGAACTAGCAGAGCCATTAGCAGAATTGTTTAGTGAGTCTCTGAGCACAGGAGAGGTCCCAGAAGACTGGAGGGCTCATGTGATCCCACTCCCACAAGAGTGGTAGCAGGAGGAGGCGGGGAACTACAGACCGGTCAGTCTTACCTTAGTAGTGGGCAAGATTATGGAGGCACTCCTTAAGGAAAGGATAGTGCAACACCTGGAATCCATAGGGGCACAGGATCCAAGACAGCATGGGTTTAAAAGGAAGGTCCTGTCAAACTAATCATAGATTTCTTTGACTGGGAACCAGAGTGGTGGACCAAGGGGAGCAGTTGATGTCGCCTACCTTGACTTCAGCAAAGCTTTGACACTGTTCCACATAGAAGATTGATAAATAAGCTGGGTAGGCTCGGGTGGGTCAGAAGTTGGTCAACTGGGTGGCAAACTGGTTGACTGGCAGAAAACAGAGAGTGGTGGTAAATGGTATAAAGTCAGAAGAGATGCAAGTCACAAGTGGGTACCTCAGGGATCAGTCCTGGGGCCAGTCCTATTCAACATCTTCATTAGTGACCTCGCAGATGGACTAGAGGGTAAGGCTTGTCTGTTTGCAGATGACACCAAGATCTGCAACAGAGTAGATGATCCAGATGGGGTGGGCAGAATGAGAAGAGATCTGGATAAGCTAGCAGAATGGTCGAAGAGTGGCAACTGGGATTTAATGCAAAGAAGTGCAAAATCATGCACATAGGGAAGAGAAACCCTGAAGCCACTTATAGGCTGGGAGGGAGTTGCTGGCAGTCCAAAGGAAGAAAGAGACTTGGGCATCATCATCACTGATGACCTAAAATCATCCAAGCAGACCTCTAAAGCAGTAGGTAAGGCTAGGGGTGTTAGGGTGTATTAGTAGGGGTATCACAAGTCGTAGAGGAGGTAATAATCCCTCTGTACAAGACATTAGTTAGACCCCATCTGGAGTACTGCGTGCAGTATTGAGGCCACACCTTCACAAGGACATTAACCAAATTGAGGCAGTCCAAAGAAGGGCACCAAAATGGTGCAGGGACTGCATCAGAAGACATATGAGGACAGATTAATGGAGCTCAATATGTATACCCTTGAGCAAAGGAGGAGAGAGGTGTATGATCGAGACATTTAAACACCTTAAGGGCATAAACAAGGTGAAAGAGTCTAACATGTTTAAATATAAGAAAAATAGCAGGACAAGAGGACACAGCATGAGATTAGAGGGAGGCCGATTAAGGGGAATGTGAGGAAATTCTTTTTCACAGAAAGGGTGGTAGATGCATGGAATGGCTTACCACAAGAAGTGGTGGCTATGAATACAGTGCAGGGCTTCAAACAGGCATGGGATAGGCATAAGGGAGCAATACAAATGACTATGAATAGATAGGTCACTGACAGAGCAAAGGCCGATGGCACATTTATAAGGTAGAAAAGAAATGGGCAGACTGGATGGGCCTTGCGGTCCTTATCTGCCGTCAACTTCTATGTTTCTATGCTACCGCTGCACCTGGCACTTTACAAAGATTAGGGAGACTATAGCACTTTGAAGAAAGCAGAATAGCAGAATTACTTCAACACAGCAAGAACAGGTTTAGCCAAGTACCAGATGTCATGTTTTCTGTAGGGCCCTGCTTCTAGCCAATTTGCCAGCTGGGAGTATTGAAGCACAAAAGGTTACATGACACACTATATTTTATTTTATCTAAGCAAGCACATGGAGAAGACAATCTCATTTACTGTTGCAATGGGGGAGGTTTAAAGGAAAGGAAGTCATGCTAACAGAATTTTTGAGTAGGAGCACACAATGCAAACTGGTCTAAGGGGACACTAAACTGCTATTTTACAGCCTTCCTCAGTCCAAACAAATTACTTAAACTGGGGAGGGGCACATACCCCTCCAGACTGCAAGGGCATTATGGCCCTGGAAGGAAGAACTTGCTCAGAGTAGCAGTAAGCCAGCAGTGGTGAGGTGTTTAAACTTGTGAATTCCTGTTTCACAATTCTACGCTCTAACCTCACTGCTGGATATGTAAAACAGTATACTGTACCACTGCAAAGGGTTCACCATGTTGTTAGCAATGGATCAGTCCACAGTCATCATGTCAAAAAATTTCGGGGGTGGGGGTTGTCAGAATTAATAGTCAAGGGAAGGGCATGAATTTACACTTTTATTACCCATCCTTGGAACAAAATGCATACTTGGATGGGAACTGGGGACACATGTACCCACCCATTATCTATGGGCATAACAGCCCAGGGTCAGTCCTTAAGTGCTATATTCAGAGAACACCTGACTCTGGCCTTTTTCCTACCCAACATAACATCGTTTTGATACATACCATATAGAAGGCTGTGTTAAAGTCCTTCTGTTGTGGCTACTGATGTCAATGTCAAGTACATCTTAACTGAGAAGCGTTACAACAGTATACAAAGGAGCTTGGAGGTTTGATCTGCAGGTGAGATTTAGGACTAATCATAATCTCTATGAATGCGATAAAACAAGCTTTCTCTAGATATTAAAGAGCTAGTGGAGCCAAAACAGGCAGACAAGAAAATACAAATTTTAATAAGTAAATCAGTTACAACTCTATTTCTGAAGTATTTTTCTTTTAGCTCATCAGAAGGTCTTCTATGTGAGAATATTGTGCTGGATGTGAGAAATAGTCGGCAATCTGGCGTATCTATCTCTACCACCCCCAACACACAACACACACACACACACTTCCTCATCAGCATTGTGATCTCACGGACAATGACATCACAGGTTATCAAGTGGCTATTCCTAAGCAGCAGTGATGTCACAGTCCGTGAAGTCACTACTGACGATGTAATGGGGAGACAAACTAGATATGTCAGCTGCCAGGCAGAGTGCTGTTCCACACATAATACCTACAAAAATCAGGTAAACAATCTTCTAATTAACTAAAGGAGAGGTACCCCAGATATAAAATTTAATGGTTGACTGCTTTTAAAACTAGTATTAGTTTTTGGCAGTACACTACTCTTTAAACAAGTATATCTACTGTATTCATGACTTGATTGAGTTGAATTCTTTGGTTTGTATGTTACATAATGTGAAATTGAATGTGCATGGTTTAAGCAACAGCTAATGCTTTAAACTTTCCTGACCTAAACAATGTAGGCTGTTGAACGATATTTAGGGGTGTGTGTATATACAAACACTGGGTTTTTAGCATTATTACAGCTCTGTGTGGGAGAGTGCTGTAGCCATTTCCAGTGCATCCACACTCAAGTGCTTTGAAGCACTGTAGGAGCTCTGGAATGTTGTAGGCAACCTGGCTCCCCTGTGTTTTATTTGTGTCACTGCTGGCTTCCAACCCTGCAAGCAGATCACTACATGTGGTGGGAGCATCAACACAGGGACTAAAACTGTTGTACTGTTTCAGCTCTCCACCACTGCCGCAACTCATAGAAGAAACAAACAGATCAGCTCACAATGCTTCCAGATGTGTGACACTTATCCATGGGCAGCAGATCAACTCTGCCTGCACTGCTCACAGCAGTGCACAGCTTATGTAAGCAGGGGTTTTGGTTATGCATCCCTTGCTGCCCTCTGGAAGGAAAGCTAAAAATCTATTGTGTTTTAAGGATGCTTTTGCATGGCGCCCACTGCAACGCTATGGTTTTGCAGTGCTCGCTCACTTTCTTGCACCTGTGGAAGGTGTGTTTTACATACCAATCGATCCGGAGAGAGTCTGGCATGGCCCTCTGGGATCCCATTGCTTTCAATGCTGCAGTGCGCCTATAGGCGGGTTTGATGCTCATCACGAGCACTATTATGCCCGAGTTCGTACATATATATTCTGACAGTAGAAAGAAAGCTGAACTCTGGCAGGCTCAAACGTTTTAGAAGCGGGGCCTAAAATGCATTAAAATCACTCAGAAATTGGGGGTGTGGTGCTGGGCATGAGCTTATGAATGTTCATATATGAATATGCATAAGGGCACAGCTGGTATTACAGCCCCACTTTCCGAAATGATTTGACGCATTTTATAGCCCACACTTTAGAACTGTCTACTTGCCAGAGTTCAGCTTTTCTACTATCAGAATATATATGTAGTTGAACCTGGCATAATAGTGCTTGCATGAGCATTGGACCCAGCATAAGGCACTGCAGCATTGAAAAGCAACTGGGATCCCAGAAGGTCATGCAGAACTCTCTGTGGGATCGATGTGAGGGCTGCCGACCAAGTACACAGCAGCATACACCAGCTAAAAGAAATGTAATGGCGAACCCACAAAACAGGGAACATCCGATCAGCGAGTGCTTGTTTTGGAAGCGCTGGTTCCACTTACATAGCAAAAGCTAAAGTTGCAGTTGCTCTGCACCGATAAATGTGTGCAGAACTTGTGGTGTAAAGGGGCTTAAAACGCTGTAAAAGCCACTGGTTTATTTATTCATTTGGTAATGGGGTAGATGCACTGGGCTATGACCCAAGTCATAAGGAAGGATTGTTACAATGTACAGACATGACTTAGAAACAGAAGTTATACAGTGCGTAGAAACTGTTGGCAGGAAAAGGTTCTAGGTCCATCTGGTCTGCTGACCCTATCTAACTCTGACCCTTGCGGCAGTCCTCCCTTTCTACTGCCCCCACTTACCAAGCTAAACCCACCTGCCTGTACCATCCCTGCTCAAGCTACCGATTGATACGGCCTGTAATACTTCTTCAGGCAGCTTATTCCACTTACCAACTCCTTTCCATGAAGTGCTTTAGACTTTTTTTTTAACATTTTATTGAGTTTTAACATACAGGACACACACAAGTCTATACAATTGAATTGGTGCATGAACACCTGGTTATGCTGTTATAGGTCACAGAGATGCATCTTAATATGTACAATGTCTACATACCTACAGTCTTTAATACTGAATTCATTTATACAGTTTCGCAGTTCATTACACAGTGTAATAACATATTTCAATGTTAGTTTTCCTTATTTTCTTGTAGCCCTTCCTCCCCTCCCATGGAGCAGCACACCTCCTTCCCCTGCCAACAAGAGACTCCTAGGGACAAAATTTGTATCTATTTGGGCCATGTACCATACCCATTTTGCCATTTAAGGCTAAATTGTGCAGTTTTGTCATGCTAGGCTGCTTAAATTTCTCCAATTGGTAAATTTTCATTGCTATTGATCTCTAATCCACCACTTTAGGAATTGTTTTGGACATCCATTTCCTAGTAATTGCCTTTTTGGCTGCCAACAAATATACTGGTAACAAGGTACATCCCCAGTTCGAACTCTGTGTTGCCATTACTGACAATAGTACCATCTCTGCTGTTAATTCAATTCCTTCTCCTATACATTCCTGAAGTTCAACTTGTAGGGAGCACCAATATGGGGTTAGTAAGGGTAATTCCAGAAAATCGTCCCAAATCAGTGATTGAACAGTTGTAGTCCCTCCAGCAATGGCCGTAACTTGGGGAGGATACTTTACCAACACTGCAGGTGAACAAAATACCTGGTGTGGCATTTCCCTGCAAACTGCCTCCATGTCTGGAGAGTGACCTTAACTGCTGGTAAGGCATTCTTTAGCTAATCTCTAAGTGCACCCGCCCTAAGTCCAGCCACACCTGCTCTCTCTGCCCCCCATCAAGCACTAGGCAGGCCTCAGGTACCCCATCCTCTGTCCTTCTCATGACTTGCCTCAGCAATCAGTTTGCGTCATGCTCCTTCGGCATCTGCCACCACACCTCCCCTTCCCCCAACTCCCAGTCCCGTGAGTTTCCTAACAGTCACTACTAATGCAGGCTGCCTGACCATGCCCCTCACACCCCACCATTTACTTTAGCATGTCTTCTATGCTCAGCCTCCCTCACCCTCCATTTCTCCCTGTACCTTATCATCCTTCTTTCCCCACCCTTCACCTCCAGGTACTCACCTCTCTCTCGTACCTCCTTTTTCACCCCACTGCCAGCTATCCCCTTCCCTCTGAGCTACTGACAAGGCACTTTGTGGCTGCTTATTCCCCTTCATCCTCATAAAGTGTTTTTCTTGTTATTTTAACTTGTACCTATGTTTTGAGTTATTCTGTAAGTTCTGAATCCAAGCTGTATCGTTCATTGTGATGTACCTTTGCTTTAGCCTACTGTACACTGTTTTGCAATCTATGGCATGGAACTTTGTGAAAGAGCTTGTGCTCAAAGGTCTTTCTGAATCACTAAATAAAAAATACAAAAATCCTCTGGGGTAACTGAAAAATTTAAATCGGCATTCCATTTATTAAGGACTGTCAATGTAGTATCTCCCAGTGTTTCTTTTAGTGTTTACAGTATATAAACGTCCTATCATGTGTCCCCTATATTACCCTGAAGGTTATCTATCAGCAGTCCCAACAAAAGTGGTTTTGGATTAGGAGTCTCGGTCTAGCAGGGGTTGACTCTGAATATAGGATTGTAGTTGCAGGAAATGGTAATGGTCTTTATTAACAAGCCCATAGGTGTCCCACAGATCTTCAAAAAACTACCCTGCAGTGTTTAGAACTTCATATAAATAATGGATCCCCATTTGTCTCCAGCTTATGAAGGCAGGGTCTAAAGGAAGAGGTGAAAATTCTAGCCCCTGGAGATTAACCTCATATAATAATCATCTCAGAGAATTTTGAATGATACTTTACTGAATTCCAAATTTAATAAGTCCTCCAGTGAATTCTGTAATGTTCCTTGGGAGGATGGAGTTCTTTCTGGATGTAAACAGTATGCTGGGAATGTCATGCAAATCATTAAGTGTATATTAGTATCTTTCCAGGGGCAGAGTACACAGGGGTTAGCCATAGTATTACGAGTTTAAGAAAAGCCGCTTTGACATACCATTCCAGGTTCGATAAATTAGCCCTTCCCAATGCCAGGGGCAGGTGCAAGATAGATGTTTGGACCCTCGGCCTATCCCCCGCCATATGAAGTTTGAAATAAGTTTATTCCAGTTAGTGAAATAAAACAGGGTAGCCAAATTGGTATGTTCTGAAATAAATAAAGCAGGCAGGATAGTACATTCATTCGTACAGTTTCAATTCTTTGAAAAAGGACAGATGCAATCTACCCCAAGCTGCCAGATCTTGCTGTAATTGGAGGTAAGAGGTTCATAGTTGATAAGGTCAATACTGTTACGGTTCTGTGCAATTGTTATTCTTAAATATTTTATCTTTGTTTCCGCTAATCCAGAGGTAGTTGATTTTTAATACTGCAGATGGGTGAAATTATAAGACAAATCCCGGTTTTATTGACATTAAGCTTGAGCCCAGTATGTTGCTGAAAAGACTCTAAAATCTCCCACAGCCTGGGGACAGAGGTTTCTGTCGACAAGACCAACAGCAATACATCGCTGGCAAATAATGCCCCTTATATGTTGCCTCTGCCTATATGTACCCCCCTATATTTACCTCTTTCCGGATTGCTGTTGCTAAGGGCTATATACAAAGCAAACAACAAAGGAGAGAGGCATCCCTGTCTCGTTCCTCACTGTAAGATGATAGGGCAGGATGGGTTAGTGCTCCATTGACTTGAATATAGGCCTTTGGGTCAGCAAATGTATTCTTTAACCAAGTCTGGAAAATTAAGGGCGACAGGGTTTCAGAGAAAGTTCCAGGACACCCTGTCAAGTGTCTTCTCAGCATTCAAGTTTAAAAGAACTGCTGGGATCTCCTGGACTGTATGTATTCTATTAGCGTTCATTGAATACTGTCTGTGGTACTCTAGACTTCATGAAGCTGGACAGATCGGGATGAATAATAGTAGGCATTAATTGTACTAGTCGCTGAGCCCAGACGGCCATATATATTTTATAGTCATTATTGAGTATGTATATAGAGGCGATATGATGGAGTGGATAAATCCTTATCTGCTGGTTTAGGTATTGCGGCTAGTACAGCATATGCCCATGATGGAGGTGGGGCTCCCCTCCGCTGCTTCCCGGACCACTTTTGTTAAGGTCAGGAGTAATAAACCAGCAAATTTTGTTATACCACACAGCAGTAGACAGACATCCTTTTGAATCTCCCTCTGCCTGTGTCAGTGAAGTCCTCTAGTTCTTCTATCTGAACTCAAGGACAGAAGCTCCTTGGTGTCTGTCCTACTTATCCATGCAGGTATTTGTATGTCTCAATCATGCCACCCCTTTCTCCCCTTTTCTCAATGGAGTTTGTGTTTAACTCCTGCAGCCTCTCCTCATCGTCTGATCCCCAAGGCACGCAGCATCTTAGTTGCCTTGCTCTGTACTACTTCAGCCCTGTTGCAGTCATTCCTCAGTGTGTGCTCCAACACCTTGCACAGTACTGCAAGAGCCACAAATAGTGGTCAAGAAAGAACTCGGTTCAGGAATGGCACACAATGCAAGATCACAGTGTTGAGTATGGGCCATGACCCATATAAGCAGCATTAGCCTACTAAAGGTATACACTGCATATTACTGTATATACAGAAATCTATAAATAAATAGTTGCCAATTATAGAATGACATGCACTTGGGACTTAAGGGAGGCACAGTGATGAGAAAGTCTAATCATGTAGTTAGGAAGCAGCGGTACTCGGATTAGAATGTTAGGTAATTCCTTAGACTGTGTGTGAAAGTCAAGCCTGGGGCCCAGAGTCGGTTCAAATCTAAGGCCATTCCACAGCTTGGGGCAGATACTGAGATAGCTTTCTGGCCCATGGTACTAGACATCTGGGGTTCAGGGAGCAGGAGTCTGGAGGAAGATCTCAGGTCTCTCTTTTAGTTGGTCTTGTTTCTGTCCTGTCCCCGTATGGCCCCCCATACCACCGACCCTCAGCCCTGGCTTCCCCTAGAATGCCAGGCCCCAGTCTCCCACAGCGGGGTACGCTCTAGGACTGTTGGGTCAAGGATCCAGAGGGCCTGGCCAGAGTCGCCTGGTGCACAGTCTGTGAGGCGATGATCCTCTTGCCATCCAGGATCTCTTTCCCCTTTTTTTGTTCCCGCCCCTCCCCAGGCACACTGGATGCCTACTTCTCCTCCACATCCCGTTTACTGTCCCAAACCTCCACTGGCGACAGTCACACTCCAGGCACTGTGCCAGCCCCTCATTGGAGGAGATCAGTCCACTGGATGCTCAATCCTCCTCCTCCCCTGACCAGCCCGCCCGATGTCCCGAGCTCATTCCTGAACTCATGTCATAGCGCTGCAGGCAGTAGTGCTACTGGTGCACTGGCAGATAGGCCCAGATCTTGGGTCTCTTCAAACTTCTTTGGGCTCGAGCACCCTGGAGATGAGTGGTGCAAGGTACCCCTGAAGGTCTGGCTGTGAAGCAGTCTTCAGTTTACATTTGATGTACTTTGGATGTCAGCCATCCAAGGTCCGTATATAACTTACAGCGTGTGAGCACAACACTTAACAGCCAGTGCATTAGCAGACCATATTGTACACTGTGTCGCATTGCTTAAGCATGGCAATGGTGGAGTTAGGGAAGGCAACAAACCATAATCCAAGGTTAGTTGCAGAGTATTTAATTTATTTTTATTTACTTATTGAAAACTGGATAGGTACACCAGTCTGTGGGACTGTTTTCTAGTATGACCGGGCCATTTAGATGGCACATACAGTATAATCGAGCAACATACAATTCAAGATGGCACACGTATAATACAGTTCAAGCATTAAGTACAACAATTAGTACAGGCAGAAATGAAACAGCCATACAGTGAATGCAATAAACGACGATATCAGGCCCCCAGTTAAAACACAGGCCAGGGGTGAAAAGAATTAACAGGTAGGAAGGTCAACTAAAGCTATGAAGTAGTAGCTCAAATTAATAGACAGTGAATCCACTAATGGATAATTACTCTGAAAACATGACCAGCAGTCAGAGGCCAGGTATAAGAATTTCCTCCATCCCAGGTCAAGTAGGACAATTGTTAACAGTGGTGGTTAAAGGGCATTTTAAATGTTTTTGAGGGGGGTGCCCAGTGAGTGAACTGAGGCTGATGCCATTCATAAATCTGGGGCTGCAAAGGAGAAAGTTTTCTGACCCATTCCGCTGCTGTCTGGGGATATTCAAGGAGATGCTAAGAGAAGGACCTAAGTTCCTGTATGCCAGTCCGAATAGTGAAGAGGCTTGATGGGGAAGTTTTCCTATCCCAAAGGCACTTTTCATAAGGGTACCACCATAATGCAGTCACAGCAGGCCTGCAGGGGTAGCTAGCCAAGTATCAGATATAGTGAGCATATGGTGGGTGTTGTGAGGCCAGCAAGGCAAACTTGCAGATGTCATAGAGTAGCGTTTAGTCTAGTGAGACTGCGATTGAGGTCTGGGTATAAAGAGGGAAACAGTAATACAGGAGGGGTAAGAGTGTGTCCTGAGCAATGGCCAACCACACTTCTGGAGTCAGGAGATTCTTTAGCCTGAAACAGACTCCCAGCTTTTGGTTCACATGCTTGACAACTTGCCTGATGTGATCTGTGAAGGCTAGGGAGCGATCAAGGGTGACTCCTAGGTACTGTATTTGAACACAGTTACATGTCCAAGGTAGGACCCATCTAGCACCCATATGCTAAGGGGAGGGGGTATTTAGCCCTACTGAACATTTGGCAAGCCCTGGCTTACAGCCAAACAGCACTGCCTTCAGGTTTTTTTTGGCATTAACAAATAGCCTGTTTGCAATGAACCACTTGAAATAGCGCCAAACTACCTGGTGAGGAGAGGATAGTTCACTTGAGTTCTTGTCACTCTGGTAAAGAATAAGATCATCCACATGCATTAGCTGGCAGCCTATAAAATAACTGAGGAGGTTGCTAACAAGGAGGAAGAACAGGAGAGCCCCAGTATGGGCCATTGGGGAACCACTTTTTCACCCCCAGGGTACTGGTGGTAGCCACCCTGGCAGACCATTTGAGATCTGCCAGTGAGGTCGTTTCTAAACCAGGCTGTGGTAGCTGCTGTGAAACCACAGTCATGCAGCTCTCAAGGAGGATGCTGTGATCAACTAAGTCAAGGGCCTTAGGCAAGTCCATGAGGATGACACCAGTTAGCTTGCCTTAATCCAAGCTCCTGAAAACATGGTCAGTGAGACAGGCCAATGCAGTGGTGGTGCCCTGTGACACAAGGGGAACGGACCAAGATTGGAGGGTGAGAGATTTAGTAGAGAGACGAGAGGCACTACTTCATGGAAGGTGGTGTCTAAATGGAGCGTTCTACCAGAGGTGATATCATGTAAGACAGTAGGAAGTTTTAAGAGGGCATGGGACAGAGCACGAGGGAGGTCTGGGTGGAACTAGGCTGAGGCCGTCATGGGAATGACAGATGGGAAGCGGGTTGGGGCAGCTGCAATCTAGGGGCTAGCTGCACTCGGGCAAACATTGATAGACCAGGTGGTCTGCTTCTGCTGGCAGATTTGTATGTTCACATGTGGCCCTTTCTAAAGCCATGATGGCGGTGGGACAGCAGACTGTACTTTGATATGTGGTCAGAGATTTGCTGGAAGACCATTTTCTCCAGTATTTTACTTAAGTGGGAGAAGATGGACACTGGCGAAAGTTTTCAAGGAGTTTAGGTCACCTGATTTACACATAGGGACAACTCTAGCCTGTTTCCATACTGAAGAGATAGACGAGGAGATACGTGACAGATTATATAGGGTGACAATGAGTTGGTGATGAGATCAGCTGTTAGCTTGAGGAACCAGGGAAGAGACCATCACTACCTGCACCACTGCAGTTGGGGAGGGCCATGAAGAGGTGACAAACCTCTTTGGGAGAAGTGGTCCTAAACATAGAAAGTAGGGATACCTGGCCTCCCCAGACTCATATCATTATGGGCTGGTGCAGAATCCCTAGGTGGGAGCTTAGCCCGGTACCCTGTTAGGTTAGTGAATTTATGGTTCAAGGGACTCAGACTTGTAGGGGCTCGGTTAATGTCCCAGCTTTAGTGAGCAGACTGATGGGGCTTTACTTGGTACCTGACTTCATTAGGGAGTTCATCGAGGCCCAGAACTTATAAGGATCATCCAGCATGTCAGCGTGTTGATTTTAAGAAAAGCAGCCTCAAGGCATTTAGATTCCTGCTTAGAGAGGTTACAGAGCCTTTGGTAGTTGTTGCAGGTGGCGGGCAATGGGGAGGATTTGCGGCAGCCCACACACATAGGGTATCCTTCTGTTTCATTTTGTTAGGAGTTTGTTAGCCATCTGGAGCTCCTGCCCCCACTCTCTGGGCAGTGGTTGGGAAGAGTTTGTCCTGCAAAGAGGACAGGGAGGTAGCAAGGAACCCCAGGGCCAAGTCCACTTTACACAGTGTGTGGAGGACCAACCAGTTCACAGTCCTAATGTCCAAGTGCAGTTTGCCATATCACATTTGAAAAGTTCCCAAATGACCAAAAACTTTGGGGAAGAGGACGAGGTGCCTACAGGACCCAGTGCAAAATGTCAGGGAATGGTCACAGATGGAATCAGAAGAACCTCGGCATGAAGGAACCGGTCCTCCCTGTTCGTAAGAATCCAATCAAGGAAGGAGTGACTGGAGGACCTAGGTTTGAGCCAAGTTGGGGAAACAGATAACTGGACGAGGTAGATTTGTTTTAACAATTCTGCACACTGTAGCAGCTGGTAGTTTAGCCAGTTAATGTTGACATCTTTAAACATTACGAGCTACCTTATGAGGGAGTAGCGCCGCCAACATAGTGTGTGTTAGTTCGAGAATCCTTTCAGACCACACAGGGATGTATGCACAATGAATAAATAATTTCTTAGTGGGTCCAAGGGTCATTTTAGTGATGATCTATTTGCAAACAGAATAAGGGCAGCATTTAGGATTCCTTAAAATACAAAAGCTTACCACCCCTTTTCTGCCACCCCATCTGTCCTGCCTGATCAGGTAAATAGCCCTTCAGATGGCAGTATAGCCTAGAGGTTAGAGGAACGAGGTGTGAACCAGTTTGATACATCCAGCAGACCAGACCTGCGTTTGATTCTCACAGCCTCCACTTGCATACTGTGTGACTCTGAGCAAGTCACTTAACAGCACAGTGCTCCCAAGTCACCCCTGAAAACAGGCACTTGTGCCTAGTGGGCCTTACCTGGTTACCAAAAGACTAAAAAAAATGGAAGCATGATTAAGGGATGGAGGGTTTTAGCCACGTTTCAGTAATGCCTAGAATGTCAGACTGAAGAGGCAATCCAAGCTTCCAGCTCAGGATCCTGGATAGGAGACTGCAAATATTCAGAATGCTATCTTTAACCTATGACAGTTCACCCAAAGAGGGTAATTGTGATGCAGCAAGGAGGTTAATGGGTTCCAGCAACCCCTAAATGGGTAGAGGGCACCTGGGTGCACTCAGGAATAAATATAAGCTCCCAGGATGCGACCAAGCCTCTTCTCCATAAATGCAGGATGCAGTCAGGGTGGCTTGGGGAGGCATGTGTGTAGTTTGGGCTGACCCACAAGTGATGTGACAGAGAAGTGCACTAATGCAGCTTGATCCCAGGGCAAGACATGCACAAGTGTCGACGTCTGATGAGACCTAGTAGGAGTGAGCACATCCAAGCGAAGTTGTAACTAGTGGGTACACTGTAGGGTGATACTGGGAGTAGGGAGACAGTACAATATACACTGGCAAAACTTGGAAGAGTAGGAACACCTAGCTAGAGAGAATCCATGGGAGCGCTATGGACTAGGTTTGCTACTGGTTGAGCCAGTAAAATGTGTAGTCCCAGATGTGTGGGTATCATGGGCCTGGATCCAAGCCATAGTATGTAGCTCTAGCAATAGCCAACCTTAATTTAAGTGTTTAAGCCTGTGCAAAGCCACACGTTTTTGACTGGTGGATTTGTACAGAGTAGAGATGCTCTAAACAGGTCAAATTAGGGTCTAGGTGGACTCCTAGATATTTAAAAGCGTGGACACATTCAACAGGGGTCCCATAGGAACTCTAGACATGGAAGTTTTAGAGTCCAGTTTTGAATTTATTTTTGACCCAAAGAACAACAGATTGGTTTTGACTTTGTTTAGCAGGAGCTTGTTTCTGCACAGCCAAAGATTACCCTGCCGAGGTCCTCACAAAGTATAGACGAAACAATGAAAGGGTTGCGAGAGCTAGAGTAGATAATACAATCCTCATTGTGAGTTTTGCTCTGCTGGCCAGAGAAGGGTAAATAAATACAAAGTGAGAATAACAGAGGGCAAAGGATCAATCTCTGCAGCACACCCACAGAGACTAAGTGATTAAAAAAAATGTTCCCACTCTAAACTTGCTGGCTTGTCCCAGTCAAATAATTAGTTAGTCATGTAAGAGAAGAGGAGACACACCTAGCGCTGAATGCCACAGTCAGTACATCAACATTGTCCACGTCCACCAGGTCAAGGTAATGGTTGAGGCCCCAAACACTGCTCCTGTTAACAGGCCACTGTCCACTGTTATGCAGACATCATTAGTGTAGGAGACTGGTGCAGTACTGGTGCTACGTCCTGGTCTAAAACAACGCTGCTTATGAGCAAGCGGGCTATATCTGAGTAGGTGACTGGTTAATTGTTAAGGGATAATGTTTTCAAGCTGTTTGCTCAGTGGGGAATGTATCACTGTCGGGTGGTAGTTATCTATGGAACACGGGATACCTACTGTACTCCCCTTTAAAAACAGGCACAACCTCATTTTCCAGATACTGGGCACAACCTGACTGGCAAGGAGAGGTTGAAAATTCTTGTTAGGGGCTGGGCAATGAAACTGAAAGCCATGTTCAGGAACTTGGGTTTGAGACCATCATCCCTGCCCCACTGTTGGGGACAAGTTGGTCAGTAGGTTATAGGTTTCCTTCCCAGTGGCAGTCATAGAAACATTGAAACACAGAATTTGTTGGCAGAAAAGGAACGCTTGGCTCACCCAGTTTGCCCAGATGGTCCATGCCTAGTCTGTCTCCACAGACCCTAACTGGTCTCTGGTGACCCTCCCTGCCTACTTACTAATATTTCCCTATGTTTATCCCATGCATACTTGAAGCCCCTACTGTTTTCACCTCCACTGCTTCCGCTGGCAGTCTGTTCCAGCCATCCACAACTTTTCAGTGAAGCAGACTTTCTACATCCCTCCACCTCCATCTTCATCACATGCCCGCTGGTCCTGGTGCTCTCTCTCTTCTCAAAGAGACTCCCTTGCTGCACCCTGTTCACCCCATGAGGTACCTGTAGATGTCTATCATGTCCCCCCTTCGTTCTCCTCTCTTCCAGTGTGTACACGTTTAGATCCCAGTCTCTCCCTCATAGGGATTCTCATACAAACCTTGCACCATTTTAATTGCCCTCCTGTGGCCTATCTCCTCTGTCTCTCCGTCCTCCAGAACTGGACACTCTCCTCCAGGTGGGGTCACACAAGCAAGCAATACAGTGGCAGCACCACCCTCAACCTCCTGCTGGAAATAACTCTCCTATGCATTCCAACATCCACTGGTTCTACTTATTGCTTGTCACACTATCCTGCCACTTTGAATTCATCAGATGCGATAACCTCAAGGTCCCTTTCCTGCTTGTTGATTGACTGTACCCCTCCCCCATCATATACTCAGCTCCTCTGTTCCTATACCCCAGGTGTATGAATTTGCACTCTGTCACTGAACCTCAACTGTCATGCTTCTGACCTCTACTCGAGCTTCCCAAGGTCTCTGAGCATTCTCTCGCCTATCCTGAGTGTTCACCCTTTTTTTGTCATCTGCAAACAGGCATACTTTTCCATTTCAGTTCTTCTGCAATGTCACTTATTAAGAGACTGAAGAGGACCAGCCCCAGTACTGAGCCTGGTAGGCACCTTGCTAATCCACTTTCCCTCGTTAGAGTGAGTGCTGTCAAGCACCATCTGTTGCGCATACATTAACTACCTTACCCAGTTCACCACTTGTATCGCACCAGTCCTCAGACTGAAGGATGGTGATTCGAGTGGTGGATCAGCATTGAACTCCATGTTGTTCATACAGGGGAATAATTGACGGAGCTGCCTGTACTGCGCCAGGTCACTGAATGTTGTACTGAAGGGCTCTGCTGTAACATGATCACTGAGTGCTTGGTTACTCACAATTTATTTTAAGATCTTAGAAACCGGAAAGGCACACACTCGGGGACAGGGGAGGACAATGATTTTGTCTATGGAGTATTGCTAGCCAGGTTTGGTTATGTAGTTAATAGTGTGGCAGAATTTCCTGAGATTGCCTAGGCTAGTCATTCGCTGTCTTTTGGGTAGGTACTGTGGCTTTGCAGGACCCGACTTGTCTTTCCGTTTCTTTTTTTTTTTTTTTTTGTTATGTTGGCTTATGTGTAGCACAAGCAACATCTTCGGTAGTAGCATTTCAGAGGAATGTCAATGTTGTGGAGAATGCAGGGATGCTTTAGTGGTGCATCCCTCAGTCACCAACCAGTGAGCAAGCTGCCAATGACAGCAGTTTCAGAGGTGCCAAATGGTTGAAACGAATCTGCTGCTGCAATCAGAGACAGGCTTGTCATCGCAGTGGCAGATGGCGCCTCCGTCACGTGCCATTCCTAGTGAAACATTTCACTAAATATGGCAGCTCCTGCCCACCACCACAGTCCTCAGAAAGCAGACATCGGGTACCCAACCCTGTGTTGGCGTTTCCATATTATGTATACCCAACATGACGGCTCCTACTGCCTGCCAAACACTCCTGAAAAAAGCTGACATCAGGGTGCCCAATCACCGTGCTTGCATCCCCCTCTTAGTTTGTCTTTCCTAGTTAAACAGTTTCCCTTTCCTTTCTGACACAGGATGCTCACTCCTAGTGTTGGATCGCCCCAAGTCTACCCCTTGCCTGACATTGGGGTGCCCGATCTAATATCGCCCCCCCCAAAGAACTGTGGCACACTGGGAGCCCACCCCAGTGTGCCTATTTTTTTGTGTAACCTGTAAATAAAGAAAACCTTCCTTGTATTCTCCCCGCGAAACAAGAAAACTGTCCACCGTTGTCTCCTCACCCCCTTCCCCATCCTCCTCAAAGCACCCACCTCCCTGCACCTCCCTCACCCACACTACTCTCGGAGGTTGGGAGCATAATCTTCTCTGAACCAGGACATGTGCACTCTTCAAAGCCGAACTGCAAACTGAAGAAATGATGGTAAGCTTTATAATGGGAGGCAATGGAGGGTTTCAACTAAGTTGATATCTCAGCCATTTTTTGAATTTGGCCTCAAATTTTCAACATGGGGTTCTTGGAATCCCACCTCGTGAATATGTCACTGTCATTTAGTTTCGGTCCGAAAGGAGATTTCATGGTCACTGTGCGCAATCACCTTTCAGGACCAATTAACGAAATGACAGTGCCACTGTTCATGAGGGAGGGTCCCAAAAGCCTATATTGCAAATCTGGTGAAAAATTCCAAAAAATGACCATGTATAAGCGTGCATTGCTCAGTTTCTATGCACGCGCAACTTCACCAATTTTTAATATTTTCTCCAGATTTTCAACATTGTCATTTTTCACACCTCCTTATGAACAGCAGAACTCATTTTGACATCCTTCCTGAAATGTGTTTTCACATCTGTGGTGCAGAATGGCACAGTCGCTGTGGGAAATCAACTTTCAGGACAGATTAACAACATCACAGTGCCACTGTTCATGAGGAGAAGTTCAAAATGCCCATGTTGAAAAGTTAGTGGAACAATTCAAAAAATGATTGCATTCCAGGTGTGCATGTGCACTTTCTATGCACATTCCTAACTTGCCAGTTTTCATATTTTCACTCCAGATTTTCAACATTGCCATTTTTTCACACCACCTCATGAACAGTACAGCTGTCATTTTCACATCCTGCCAGAAATGTGTTTTTCACATCTGTGGTGCCATATTGCGCAGTCGCTGTCCAAAACCACCTTTCAGAATTTAGTAACAAAATGAATGCCACTGTTCATGAGGTGGGGTCACAAATCCCATTTGAAAATTTGGGTGAAAACTCTAACAAACAACCCGGGCGGTGGCGTTTCCAACCATAGTGTCCTACTCTGCAGAGACTGACAGGTGACAGGGTGTGACTTGGGATCGCTCGGCTATAATGCTCACGCCATTCCACCCCACCCTGCAGCCAGTGACAAGCATAGAGGTGCGCCTTGGGGTCTTCGGCCCCACCCGTTCACACCATTCTCCTATACGCACCCATCTCAGCGCATTTCCTTATGGAATGGGGTGAGTACAAGGCCTGAAGATCCCAAGACACACCGTGACACCTGTCAGTGTCTGCAGGGTAGGGTGAGGTGAAATGGCATGAGAGTTATAGCAGAGACTCAAAGACACACCCCAATGCCTGTCCATCTCTGCAGGGCAGGGTTAGCGTCAGTTCAATACTTCACTGCCATTCTATTATGCATCCCTCCAACTCCTGCACTACCAATGCCAGCAAGCCAACATACAGCATTGACGAAAAGCTTGTTTGGGCAGAGGTTGTACTTAACTAGGCAAATTAAGGTTCCTGCTGACACAAAACAATCAAGGCAATCTTTATTTGTACTGAAGCCCCAATTTATCCTTGTTGCAGAATGATACTTGTCTCTTTTATACCCAAATTCTATATTTGTAACCTAGTTATTGTTTTACTGTAGTTTCAACTAATAAAAGAAAAACACTAAGATGTAAAGCATTTGTGGAGCATTCCATTATAATGAGCTCAGTAAGTAAGAGGCAGATGGGCCATTCTGTATTTGGCAACAGTTCCCAGATATTAACAATCAACACTTTAGCTTTTCTGTTTAATCTATTTTAAAAGGGATCTGTGCCTCCATCTCCCCTCCACCGAGGAATTATCCAGCCCACAGTTAAAGGGAAAACAGGAGTATTACAGGGCAAAAATAAACTTCACAGCTGAGTAATTAGCTAAGCATGCCTACACAAACAGCAGCAGCAACCAGCAAGCACAAAGCAAACAAGTCAAGCCAAACCAAAAGGATGGGTGGGTGGGGTCTCAAGAATATGGAGGTGTGGCCAAAAGGTAGACACACATGTACATACCCTCCTGTTTTGGAAACAGTAACATATTACTTTAGGGCAGGAAAGGAACTGTGATCCATCATACCTGTCCCATTTGCTTCATAAGCAAGGAAGAAACAAGTATGCTGTGAAAACCCATACCAATTGATAGAGATTCCTCACTCACTGTTGCTACTCAGCAATTCCCTGAAAGTCAGAAGCCTGGGGCCCAGTGTCAGTTCAAATCTAACGCTATTCTATAGCTTGGGGCAGATAATTCCCTTGCAGAAGTATGTCCAGTCTTACCGTAACGCCTGTACTGCCTTCATGTTCACTGTTTCCGCTGGTAGACTGTTACATAAATTCACTGCCCACTGGAAGGCGTGCCTCCTAAGGTTACCACTAAATTTACTACCCCTGAGCTTCAGGACGTGTTTCTGCATCCTGATGCAGGACACCAGATCAAACATCTCCAACTGCTCAGTTTTGTCAGTATCCTTGAGTATTCAAATGATGGAGACCATGTCCCCTCTCAGCATCCTTTTATCCCGAGTGAACATGTTAAGGACCTCCGGCTTCTGCCACCATACTAATGTCATTTTGGTGATCCTGTATTGTACCTTCTTGACTGCCTCAATGTGCTTTTTGATTTGAGGAGACCAGAACTACGTACAATACTCCAAGTGAGGTCAGACCAGGGGCTTCTAAAATAGCAGGATTACATCTCCTGTTTTGCAGGTCATCCTGCTGGGTCTCGATCTGAATATACATTGTGTCCCTGCTCAGGGTGCAAGCCCTATTTCTTTTCCTAGCCAAATGTAGCACTTTGCATCTGACTACACTGAATCAGGGACTCCAGAATTCCCATTAATCACCCAGCTTGTTCTGGTCCTCCTGAAGTTGGTACTCCTCAAGTCTGTCCTCCTCCACAAGGGAGTCCACCACTCTGGCTGGCTTTGTGTCATTCATGAACATGTGCAGCCAACTGCAGATCCTTGATGAACATGCTGAACTGCAGTGGTCCTATTGAAGATCCCGGAGGGATGCCACTAAGTGCTCATCTCCACCGGAGTAGTATCCATCCTCCACCACCCTCTGGTTTCTGCCCACCAGCCAGTTAGCAATCTATCCTGTGCATGTCCCATGTAGTGTGTATACTCCACTGGTTTACTCTGCCTAGAAACTTGTCATGAGACATAGTCATGCTGAAGTCCAGATAGACTACATCAGCTGCTCTGCTCCTATTCACCTCATTAGACACACCTTTACAGGAAGTGATCAGATTTGGCTGGGCACGACCTGACCCTCATAAAGCCATGCTGAGAAGGGACAACAAGGCCTGGTGGTCTCAACCAAGTGCTCCATCATTCGGTCCTTGATAAAGTGACATGCCTTCATCATTTCCGCCACTAGCCCAGCAAACAAAATTTGTCCAGTGACATCCACCAACCAGTGACTAATGTAGGCTTCCTGTTGGCCGTCATCTAAAGCACAAAACTGCAACTGCAGTGCACTTAACTCATGCTGTAATTCTTTAAATTAACTCAGATGGCAGCCGGTCATAGAAGTGAGGAAGGTTGTGTTGGTGAATTTGGGAAGAGGGAGGGTGTGCCCGCTGACACCAGGAATCTGTTCATGAAAAGTACTGACAGTGCAATTCTTCATAACAAATTAATGTGCACCTGCTATCACATGTCCTTGTGAAAGGTGGAAATTAAAGAGATATGCCAGTCTCAGCATTTGCAACAGAGATATCAGTGCCTTACCTGGGATGAAAGTTGATTAGTATCGTCCCTTAATAGAGCCCCAGTTTAGAAGTAAAAGCGCTCGTAATTTTATTTTCACCAGGTCCTGAGGACTTCCCAGTGTTAAGAGCCACCCACGCACTCTATAGCTTGTGATATCCAGTGCCCACTTCATCACAAAATGACCATTACAGTATTAAAAAGAACTGAAAGATGCCCCCAATAGACTATATTGAGCATGCCCCGCACTCTTACCCAGCATCACGTCGCAAGTTTGCTTTGAGTGCAGGGGCGGAGCGTGGTCGTCTCAACACCGAAGTCCTCGACACGTGAAATAAAATTATGGAGCATTTTTACTTCTAAACTGGGGCACTATTAAGGACAGCTACTAATCAACTTTCATCCTGGCGAGGTAAGGCATTGATATCTCCGTGCAAACGCAGATGCAGTGAACTTGGTGGATCTCTTTAAAACAGTGTTAAATACTGAAAAGAGAGTTATGGCTCTGCACCAAGCCACAAAGGAGGAAAATGCCTGTAAGGACACAAATAAATCTTAATCTTGGTGAGTCTGTGTTGTGGTGTTCCTATGGTTGGAATGATGGAATCAAGCCGTATGAGAGTAGCTCTAACTTCAACACCCACACATCAATAAATCCTTTTGTTACGCTTTGAGAGATAATGCCAAAATCAGGGTTACACCCACATTGCCTAATGCAAATTGTTCAAACCCAACTTAACCACACAATCGCCAAGTTTCAGAATTATGTAGTTTTACTCTAATCTCATTTCCTTCCTTTTTCTTGGCTTTGTGTCACAACCCTAACGCTACTTAATGTAGTTTTCTGCAGTTTAATAGCCCTTTACATACACACTGTATCCTAAAGCATGTTACATGTTTACATGAACTTGAAATACTGATCTTTAAACTGCCTCTCTGCTATGCTATCAGAAAACACTAAATGCCTGTCTTGGTCCGGGGCCAAGGTAAAGGCGCAATTACATACTATGCTGTGACACTAAATGCTGTATTAGTTGAGGACTGTTCTGTATAGAATTCCATCCCTTTCATAATGCTGTTGTACCACAGTTCAAAAGTCATGGAATGTGATTATACCCTTCTGTGGTACAACAGTAATCTGAAATCTTTAGAGACTGCACAAGTCAGTTTTGTTCTGAAAGTGAAAGAACCACCACGTGCATATTTCACATAATACTGTACACTATAAAAATACAGATTGAGCAACTTTATGCACAACCAGTGTGTTCTGCCACCTCGGGGTTCTGACTCCCACGGACCTCTTGGCCGCTCTCAAGGTCAGAGAATCAAAACCCCTCTGTGGCAGGGGGGCGCTTGAGCTCTCTCTCACCGACTAGACATGTGCAGTAAGAGCTCTTCATCTATAGCGATTTAGTTCACCTATAAAGCCAGAAATTGTGGAAATCTAGCAATCTTTATTAAAATCGGACTCTCCAGGGCAAGCGGCTCAAATTGATGCCAAATTCGACTATGGGCCAAACTAACAAAGGACCGGAACCAGTTCAAAAAATCATCAAGTACAGACTGGACTGGGAGAGCCCGTCAATCACCTCATCGGAGACAGAACCTCCATGGAGGGCACTACAGAAATCAATCCAGGCGATAGATAAGATAGAATCCATCCTCACTAAATTTGAAGAACAGGATGTCAAAATAAATGCAGCCCCTAAAACAGCCACATTGGCTGAATCTATGGCGACAAAAGCACTGGCATCAACCAGCAAGATGGCCCAAGAAAACACACAGTTTAATATAGGCTTGAGGCCCTAGAAAACTAGCAGAGGGCCTCAAATGTTTGTATTGTAGTGCTGCCGAAAATGTCGAAGAAGACAACTTACTCTATTTTCTGAGGAATGGATTCTAGCAGCCTTACAGCTAACACCGCTCTTGACCTGAGGGATGTTATGTGAGCTTACGGTCTCACCAAGAGCAGCTCAGATTGGCAGCGACTTTCCTAGAACTACTCTCATCGTTACATCAAATCCTGCAACCAGGGACATTATTCTTCAGGCGGCTAGGAGGGCTGAATGACTTAATTTCCAGGGATCACGGTACACCTATTCCCAGACCTTTAGTTTACCATGAGGGCGAGGAGGAAGAAATTTGACAGAGTGCGGCCCATACTCGCAGTTTGGGAGGGACTCATTCACTCCTGATGCCGGCTCGACTGCAAATCCAATATGGAGGCCATATTTACCAGTATACTGATCCTGAAGAAGCTGGTAAAAAGCAGAAGCTCTTTCTTTAGAATTTGAATGGGCAAGACATCTGGAGGATCCAATTCTGACTCAGAGACTGAGACATGAACACTATCAGGTCACCTTTTCTACTTTTATTGAAAGGACTTTAGGGAGTTTATATTTCCCATACTAAATATTGTATAAAGTTTGTGGGGAACTAAAGTTTATCTGTTGAGAGAACCTCTCATGATACAGCACAGTCTTAGCATGTTATTTGAATTTATTTTGGTTTCCAGATAGTTATTGGCACCTTAGCTAATATAAAGGGAAGCATGAATTGCTCGCTCCAAAATGGGGTTGATTTAGTATAATTTAATTTACATTCTTTGAGGAAATGGCATGTTTGTATTACCTTTTACATACTAAAGGTTGGCTGGGTTGAAATTATTCACTGCTTACTACCAATGGTGGGAACTCATGTTGAGGAGAGTCATAACAACATGGGCTGTTGTATTAAAGCCGTTATGGAATTAGTTTATCCAGCAATGACCACTCAAAAGTCTTGTGAGGTGCAGCCTATTTAAAGATTATAATATGGACTTCTAAATGTAGATTTACCCCATATCCGAATCCAGATTGCCTGGATTACCTAGATCTTTTACACAATGTATATGATGCAATGTTTTGTGACATCTGGCATAAGCTACTTATATGTAGTTGTTTTTATGTATGAAAACAATAAAATATAAGTATTAAAAACCCTCTGTGGCAGAACACACTGGTTGTGCATAGCTGCCCATCCAGTATTCTCTATATGCAGCTTCCTGCACTGCACATTTCTTACACTCCTCTGCCGATGCAGAGGCAGAGGCATGCCCATAGGCCCTCTCAGCACTGATGCAAGCTGCACTAGAGGGCGGTCAGCAGTTGGGAGTGTGTTGCAGCCAACATCAGCAATGATGCTCAAAATGGCTTATGCCACTTCCTACAACTGTCATGCCTTCCATATAAATATTACTGGCAGATAACCTACAGGCATCATGCCAGCAGTGAACATGTTCTTGTGCAGAGGTCTCTGTCCTGTGTACGTGCTCGGGAGACAGGGGTCCCTGTGCTGGTAATTAAGGAGGTCCTTGAGCCAGCACATAAACTGCTGGAGTAAAGGGAGCCCTTGTGCCAGCAGTTAAAATGTTTAGGTGCAGGGGGTCTCTGTCCTGCCTGTTGAGGTACAGGAGGGCTTTATGTTGTCAAAGCACCTGGAAGCAGGGGTCCTGGAGCCACTGGTTGCATTGTCAACGAGCAACAGCAGGCATACTGCTGCAGTGCAGCTGGACATCGCTCAGTCCCGGGGGAAAAAGAGGACCTGCGCACTGCCATCAGCATGAGCCAACTTCTTACTGGGTCCCCCATGAAGATAGTATTTTTTTTTAATGCCTGCAGCAATCAGAAAGTGGATACAGGCTTCCTCTGAAGTCAGCTAAAGCCATAACTTCCCAGTTACATAACAGGACATCAGGGGATCCGAATGAGCTGCATCACTAAGGCGCAGTCAGTTTACCACGGCAGCTTGTAAAGTTTGCGCCACATCCCCAACCCGCTGCAGCTCCTGGTGCAGTTTTAGATTTGATATACCATGCTCAGAGCAGTGTTTGCACAATTTCATGTGTACTGCAGCAACATGTCTGCACTACTCACTGCACTGCACACCAAACAATGTAAACATGCACTGAGATGGTGACACGCACTACACTCGATGTCCCAACAGGACAAAGCGTACATCTGTAGTTTGTTGTTCTCAGTCTAAAATGCAACAAACCTGATTTCAAGATACTCTCATCCTGCTCAGTGATTTCTATTATTTCAGATGGTGGACAACCACGTCTATAGATATATCTCTATTGTGTAATTTGTTTTAGAAACTAATTTGAATATATAATTTACCACCATCCTTTATTGCAACTCTACCTGGTCTGACACCAGCACTCTATATTTAAAACCCTTACATGACTATTACATAGTACAGGAGTCCCAAAGAGTAATGCCTTCTGCCACCGATACTGCAAGCACCTACCAGTTCTTTCAGGCAAAGGGAACTCTGTTGCTCCAAACAAAGATCTGTATACCCATGAAGCTCGAAGGCAGGGATGGGGGAGAGAGAGAGGAAAGACGGGGAGACAAAGTTAAACACAAGAAGGTTAAGTAATTTTTAAATGCCATACAGTAAATGGTAGTTAGCATTGGCAGATTATTTTAAACCTGGATCTTTAGGTTCACAGCTCTGCATGCAATCACTAGGCTGTACTACTGCTTCTCCACTTGGGCAGCACTGACCTCCCACCTAACCCGTTTCATTTATCTACTGAGATGATATGTGAAACATTCTAGACTTATACCAATACAAAGAACAAACCTGTAAACAGTAAAGTTTAATGTCCCCACAAAATGGCTAGCCTGAGAACTTTCCCCATGGTTTTATTTGAGTTTGAGTCTCATGAACCGAAAACTGTTTTCCGATTTCAAGGTCACCACTGTTGCAATATGATAGGACATCTGTTACTGGTATGGGCCTCTTTTCTATTATTTTACCATGTAATACGCTAGTTTATTTCTAATGCTAGAAATGGGAGGGGGGCTGCTATTCAAATTTTCTTTGTAAGGGACTGCTGGCTTGCTTTTATTTTTTGAGCATTATATATCCCAATGCTTAAAACATTAGGATCCCATTTCAGTAGTAGCTGTACTAGAGCTGCAATCATGGTGATCTTATCACATAACATTCCCTAAATTCTGACATGAAAGATAATAAGCATGCCAGCTCCTGCTCAAATACCTTGGGATCTATATCGCAGGATAATCTACACGCAAATACTGTGTAGCAGGCTAAAAATCAAGGGGTGTACTAAGCACATATATAATTAATGAACCCACTTCATTTGAGGCACCTTCCAGTGAAGTTAATCAAAACTCACTGAAAGACCCCTCCAGCTAAAATACTTGGATTGTTTAATTCTGCAGGTCCCAAAACAACCATTCCCAGCATTCCCCATCCCAGTCTGGCCTCATTCCAGCATTTTCCTATCAAGACCAGATCCATTCCCAACATCCTTCATACGAGACTCAAATACTGCAGAGCTAAATTTACTTCATTCTTCTAATCCCCTCTCACCAGGTCTATACTGAGCTTTTAAAATAACCAGGTTCAGCTGTCAGGACAACTGATTAAACTAATGAGCACATGTTTCTGCTTTATCTTGCAGTTTCAGCAACACGTCTCTGGCTCCTTTAGGAAATGTTCACCTAAACAGTCAGTGATAACAGGGCACACATTCCACAAAGCTCTGCTGTACAGCACCAGTCAGAAGCTGGAGGTATCACATACAATGCAATTAGTTTTAGTTTTCATTACAAACAGAATCCTTTAGGGAAGGGCCCATTTTCAAAGGATCTAGAGTCAAATGTACAAACATAAATACAAACAAAACAGCAGTTATATGTGGTTACACAGTACATTAAACTGTTTATAGGTAGTAAAGCAGTAAAATAAATACACTGTTGGGAAATTCATTAGACATTAAAAGCAATTACAGGTGCTGGAAGCAGTGAGAATATCCATTTATTTAATTTTTAAAAGGAGTTGGGCCTTTTTTTTTGTATTATTTAGTATACTTTTTTACACCACTGGTTGGCCATTCATCAGTCCAACTCCAGCCACCCACCCATCCCCACAACTTACCTCTAACCTCTGGACTGCCCCTGGCTTACCCTCCAGGGTGGGGTCACAGGGCGGCCCTCTTACTCCCTGAACCCCTGAACTTTGAACAGGGGGTCGAGAGTCTCAGACAGCTGCATTGGGTGCAGCAGAGTGGACGTCCTCCATTGCTTTGGCCAAGCAGGTTGTTTTCATGGTTTCCCCTGGGAGCCATGGTGTGCAATAACATATGCAATGTGCGACCATACTCTCCAGCTAGTGACAGTCCTGACGGTCCAACCCCTGGCCTCCACAAGGGGTCAATACCATGCTGGTGACTCTTCCCCCACCAGAGAAGGGCAGTACATGGGACACTCAATTCTCCTCCTGGCCGACCCTCCGACTCCAGAGTTAGATTCTGATCCCAGGTCATCTGTGTCTAGCGGTAGCTTTACTGCTGTACAAGTGGGTCACCCAGACTCTCACCCTCTTAAAAGACTACTACAGTCAAAATCTGCAAAACATATATTGTGTAGAGTGTTTTGCTTTTTGTGTTTAATCCTGGTGTATTGTTTCCAGTTAGAGTGTCTTCCTAAATTAGCCTGCTAGTTACAGTATATGGTAGTTTTATGGCTCCTGGGGATCTACATCTAAGCAAGGTTTATTGCTCTTGTTCCTACAATACCTCCTGCCCCATGTGACAGTGATGTGTCAGAGACCACTGATTCAGCATATGCTAGAGATAGGAGCCTGATGTTCTGGCCTTCACTAAAACAAATTCAATATTTTTGCTTTCTATGATGCGTCCAGGTCTAGCCAGCAGGAATAACATTTTGCTTTAAAACTTTTCATTTCATCAAACTACACACAGCCATAAAAAGCACACAAATCTCTGCAGATCAGTGTGCTAATCAGTTGACTCTTAGCTGTTTTCTTACAGAAAACCCACTCAGTTAGCCCTCAAGTATTTGCTAAACTGTAAATGTAGCCTTTAGTGCTCACTCAATGGGGATTAACTCTGAACCAGTACTTGCCGAATCCATGGTGCGTGATAAATCACTGTCACATGGGACAGGAGGCATTGTAGGAAAAAGAGCAATACACCTTGCTAAGATGGAGATTCCCAGAAACCATAAAACTAGTGGGCTAATTTAGAAAAAGTCCTAACAGCAGACAAAGAGAAGGAAGGACACACTAGGACTACACACAGAAACCAAAACATTCTGCGAACTATGTTTTTCCAAATTCTGACTGGTACACTTTTAAAGTAAATTTCAAAGATTTGAGAATAATTGCAGTGATTTAGGTATGGATTTTATAGCCCATTACCTTATGGTTGTATTAGTCCTTTTCTGCATCAACTCTTGCGCCAGCTGTGGCACCCTACTGGATGCCCAGTGTCCAACCCTGCTCTGCCACTGGAACATCCTGATCCGTGTGCTCTTGACACAAGCACTGTGCATAAGCCAGAGTCTGTGAATTTGCTCTGTGTCCTTAAGTGTGAGCACTGCGCCCAAATGTGTGTGATTTGTGTATATCCCAGGCATTTTTTCTTTTTACTTTCAAAAGCACAACATTCTGAACCAAATTTGTAAAATCTTGTTAAAACTCCGGAACTGGAAATGGAATTTATAATTCCTTTAGATCTGCCAAATCCTGGAACCTAAAGGATTTTTTTATAAATTTGGTTCAGCGCACTGTGTGGTATGAAAGTTTAATAAATAAAATGCTTGGGATATACACACATCGCACATATTTAGCTGCAGAACTCCGTGACTCAAAGCATAGGCAAATTCCACAAACTCTAGCTTATGCACAATGCACGTGTCAACAAGCACATAGGAGTCAGGTATGGTCCAGTTGTTGAGCAGGGATGGACACTGGGCATCTAGTCACACCATAGTCCGTGCAAGGTAGCAAATCGACAGAGTTTTTTCCTTTGCTACAAAAATAAATACATTTCTGTCACCATCTCCCAGCCCTCCATACCATACTGGATGGCTGGGCACAACAGATGGAGGGGCAGTCAGTCTCAAAATTTCATGGAGGCCATGCTGAGAGGGCGTGATAAGAAGTATTGCAGGGATTACCTTGGCATGGCACCAGTGCCTGCACATAGCCTCTGAAGTATGGAATAATACTTGTGGGTTGCTGAATTTGAACTCCACTGCCCACCCCTCAACCCAACCACCCACAGAGAGGTGCAGATCAGACTGAGGGCTATCTTCAGGGGAGGGGACAGGCAAGTGATCTGGAGATGTGGAGTCCACCACAGGTGCAGGGAGAGCATTTGAGCACCGAAGCCTCCCACCCTACCTGGTTGGGTACAGCTTCCAAAGCCCTCTGTGGCAAGGGTAAAACTGGTCAGGAACTGACTTCCACCTCCTCGGACATCTTTCTTCATTAAATACTATGGAGAGTTCCACCTTCTAAGGATTACTGTTCCACCTCCTACAAATGTAGAATTACAGCTCCACCTCCTGAACATTTCCAGTTTAACCACCGCTTTGTGGACTGGGCACTAGGGCATGGGAGTTACGCTATCATTACTTATCGTAACCCTAGGGCCATGAGGCATAGTAGAGGGCCTTATGCCCCTAGGGGTATATTAAAATGGTAACCCCACCCTTGAGAGTGATTGAATGCCATTATTAAACTTAAATGTTTAAATTTAAATGAATTTTTTATAGTTAAAATTCTGTTCTATTGTACGAGAGATTCCAGCCAATGAACCCTTTCAAAATTCTGACAACTAATCAGAACACTCCATTTCCTACCACTGTTCAAATGGAGAGGATACAAATTTAGAAGTCAGTAGACATCTGGGAACAAGCGACCACTGCACAGTGTGCTTCACAATAGAGCACTACCATGGAGATAAGCCACACAAAAACAAGGATACTGGACTTTAGAAGAGCTGACTTTGGCAAAATGGGTGAATACCTGAAAATGCACTAACAAATGACCAAAAGGAGGGTGGAAGAACAATGGAGAAAATCAAAACTGCCATCATAGAGGCAACAAGCCTTTGTGTGAAACAAATAAAAGAAAACAAAGCGGAGTAAAAACCACTATGATTCTCAAAAGAGGTGGCAGGGAAGGTTAAGGAGAAAAAGGCTGCATTCAAAAAGTATAAGGAAACACAGAAGGAGCATGACAGGGAACTGTATCAATTGAAGCAGAAAGAAGTGGGAAGGCAGTCAGATTAGCAAAGGCCCAAACCGAGGAAAAACAGCCAACTCAGTTAAGAAGGGGATAAAACCTTTTATAGGTACATTAGGGAGCATAGAACGTTAAGGAGGATAGTGAAGATTAATAAAGGAGAGGGAGGTGGGCAGAGGAAGAGAGTGAAAAGGCAGATACACTGAATGAATACTTTTGCTCAGTATTCACAAAAGAAGATGAGGAGGAGTTACCTAAACCAAACAGTAGAAGCGCCTGGGTAGGGGTTGACTCAGTCCATTCACAGAAGAAAGAGTCCTGAAAGAACTCCTAAAACTCAAGGTGGACAAAGCAATGGGGCCTGACGATTCACCCCAGAATCCTAAAAGAACTAAGGAGGACCTAGTGACACCACTGACCACGCTTTTAACAGATCATGGCAGGATGGGGCGGTACCTGAGGAGGGCAGATGTGATTATCCTTCACAAAAGTGGGAGCAAGGCAGAAGCAGGAAGCTACAGACCTGTAAGTTTGACCTCAGTGGTAGGGAAAATAATGGAATCACTTCTGAAAGAAAGAATTGTTGAGTACCTAGAGGCCAGTGGGGCACAGGACCCAAAGCAGCATGGATTTACAGCAGGAAGGTCATGTCAGACGAATCTAATTGATTTCTTTGACTGGGTGACCAAAGTAATAGACCAGGGAGGGGCTGTGGATATGGCCTACCTAGATTTTAGCAAGGCATTTGACACAGTCCCACACAAAAGATTAATAATCAAGTTAGCCAGCCTGGGAGTGGGTCCCAGGGTGGTAGCCTGGGTAGCAAACTGGCTGCACAACAGGATACAGAAGGTAATAGTGAATGGAACACATTCCAAAGAAAGGGGGTTACTAGTGGAGTACCTCAGGGCTCAGTACTGGGTCCAGTCCTCTTTAACATCTTTATAGGTGACATTGCAGAGGGTCTGGAGGGAAAGGTATGCTTCTTTGCAGATGATACAAAGATCTGTAACAGAGTTGATACATAAGGGGGTTAGAAAGGATGAGAAGGCATCAGCAAGGTTGGAGGAATGGTCAGACATATGGCAACTTAGATTCAATACAAAGAAGTGCAAAAGTAATGCACCTGGGAAACAAAACCCAGGAGAAGAGTACACACTAGCAGGGAGGTACTAACAACAACAAAATGGAAAGGGACCTGGGGTAGTCATATCAG
The DNA here is from genome assembly GCA_016271365.2 of Neoceratodus forsteri. Lineage (NCBI taxonomy): Eukaryota > Metazoa > Chordata > Ceratodontiformes > Ceratodontidae > Neoceratodus > Neoceratodus forsteri. The sequence continues at coordinate 1,066,637,525 of CM057450.1, read as the reverse complement.
ATGACCTAAAGGCGGGTATGCAATGTGAAAAGTCGGTAAGGAGAGCCAGGGAGATACTGAGATGCATAGGAAGGGCATCACAAGTAGAAAAAGGGAAGTGGTTATCCCTCTGTACAGACAGTTGGTGAGACCCCATCTGGAGTACTGTGTGCAGTTTGAAGACCTCATCTACGCAAGGACATAGACAGGATGGAAGCAGTCCAGAGGAGGGCAACTAAAATGGTGCAGGGTCTGCAGCAGAAACTATATGAAGAGAGACTGAGAGAGCTTAATATGTATACTCTTGATGAAAGGAGGGACAGGGGGACATGATAGAAACATTTAAGTACCTCAAGGGAATCAACAAAGTCCAGGAGGGTAGCATCTTTCAGAAAAAGAGATGTAAGAACAAGGGAGCACAATTTAAAGATAGAGGGGGACGGCTCAGGGTAACGTGAGGAAATTTTTTTCACAGAGAGAGAGTGGTGGATACATGGAACAGCCTTCCTGAGGAGGTCGCTGGGTCTAAAACAGTGGGGAATTCAAACATGCATGGGACAGACACAAGGCAATTATAGTGTGGGGTTGCAGGAAGTAGGCTGTTGGTTAACTAGAATCTGCAGCTTATCCAGTAGGTAGGGAAATGGGCAGACTGGGTGGGCCAAGTGGTCCTATCTTCCGTCAAAGTCTATGTTTCTATAATTGCATGGTAACATTGGTTAACCTGAGTATGCAAAGAAATATCCAGCTGATGGGGTGACAATCACTACGGTAGATGGAGGCATTTAATCAACCACAGAAGCCATAACTAAACGTTATTACTATCACACAAGTAAGAGTTTTGAAACCAGGATTTTAAAAGCTTTGTGGCAGTTGAACTGGAAGACACCTTTTTTCTTTTACCTTTTTGATGCAGACTAGATATGGATAAATTATCATGGGTGTGTTTGAAATGTGAACAAACTAATGTGGGTGTCTCTTAAATGTGGATAAACTACTGAAGGCATGTCTAAAATGTGCATAACCAACTGAGAAAGTGGCTGTAGTAGTTTGGGGGCATTAAGATTGGTTTACAATATGTAACTGTAGTATAACTGGCAATAAGCATAAAGTGCAGTATTTAAAAACAAATTGGATAGAAATACTGGAACACAGAAAATGACAGCAGAAAAATACTCAAGGTCTATTCATTCTGCCCAGTTTTTCCACCTAGGCTAGGACATTCAAATGGTAACGCTCTCCCAGAGCTGCAAAGCTCCATTTCATTATTTACAAATAATGGTGCTTAATATTAGTGACCCTGGCCATCCGTTTGTCTAGCCACTGCATGGGAGACAGTCAATGAGGAGTCTAAGGGTCCTTTGAAGTTCTTCTCCTGTGTCATCTGTTTGAATCTGTGAAAACTGGAGATGACAAAAGTTCTAAGGGCTATATATTAGAGCAATATTTCTCCTCACTTCGGATTCCTCATACCAAATATAGGCAGCAAGGATCAACCAGCAATGTAACACCAGGCACAGTTAGTCCTACAGGACCCATCTACATGTAAACAAGGCTGCTAAGAAGGAATGGAACACAACTGGTGGAGCCTTCCCTTGAAAAATCAGATTTCTTAAAAAATAAAAGGTTTAATTGATATTCATTATCAGTTGCACTTTATATCATTCTTAGGTTTACAAAAAAAATGGAAAAAACCTTCATTTTAAGGCCTAAACTGAGCTGGAGACTGAAGCCTTTTCTGGTTAAGCCTCCCCATCTTGCTCCTCCAGAAAGCTTTACTCTCATCCTGGTGTAGCTGCCTATTATCTGTGGAGCTAGTATCAACCAGTTGCTCTGCTTTTTCACCCTTGACTCCATGAACTATGCTGGGGGTCATTAACTTCATTGCCACCATGCAGGGAAGAGGGCAAGGTCATTATGCAAAACGCTAGCCACACAGCATAGCGACCCTCTGAAGTTTGGTTGCAAACTGACATCCCTGACTGCATAAACTGTTACAGACATGCTGTAGGGGTGTTGTAATTACAACTTGTCCTTGAGCCACTGGAGAATGAAGATCAACAAGGGACCAGAGTGACTGACACTGTGTGAAGGAATGGAACGAGGGAAGGGGTTCTGCTGGCCACCAGGGACTGTACAAAAGCTGGGGTCAATGCACTACCAGGAGGTCCAGAAAAGATCTGTGACACTGGGCCCCACAAGTAGGCCCTAAGGGCATAAGCATGGCCAGGTGGGAGGACGCCGGCAGTAGTGTCTGTACCACAGACATCTGTGCAAGGCATGGCCCCATTTAACCAGCACTATGCAATGCACATAAGTCCGTGGGTGGCATTAAGTAGGTGTTTGCATATGTAAACCCTGTTTGCACACACTGACATCTGAAATACCCAACTTGTATTCTTGCTTAGCTTTTTTTTTTCTTCCTCTCTCAATTGTTTTTTTCCTCCAGCCAGTGGAACTCTCAAGCATCCTGTAGCACCCCTGACTACCTCCGAGCCGAGAGGCCTCCTGAAACCTGGCACCAACCCGGCTATCCCCTGAGGTGGGGCCGCCCTATCCACCCAGGGTGCTCTATCTGCAATCGGGCTGGGCTTGGGGAGTACCCCCAGCGGTGGAGTGTGGTCCTGGTGGAAACAGGTGCCGTCCGCCTATCCACTTGGCTGGGTATTTTTGCTTTTCCCCACCCCTCCCTCTCCCTGATGGAGTCCGGTGTGCAATGATGCCAGGGGACGTCTTGCCGTAACTCATAGCCCTCTATTTCTGGCCTTGGCGTTGCAGTACCTCAGGGCCTCCACCAGGGCCGCCCGTGGTGCAGACGGAGAATCCCTGGGCCCCCGAGGAAGGAGAGCTGTCCTCCAGACTCAATCCTTCCTCCCCGGGTGACCTAGGCTCACTCCCGATCCTCGGGAGCGCCGGGCGTGGCATGAGGTGTGCCCAGCGCCAACCCTCAGCGCCACCGGCCGCATATCTTGCTTAGCTGTATGGGGGAAATTTCTGCTCCCTCCCCCGATGACTCAGCCATCCCACTGTGGATAGCCCATATATGTGCAATAGCAGCAAAGTGTCTGATTCTCCCATGCTTTGCAGCTCCATACTTAACCTGTACTTGGCCCCATTCTAAAGCACTTTACAATCCATGAAAAGTTAGCAGCTGTCATTAGGTGTACATAAGCTATGAAGTTCATCTAAAATAAACCTGTAATATTACATACTTCATTGAACCAAGCTCATTTACAGTGGCATTCTAAATTTTGCACGAACACAGCGACAAACGTTACAACATAGAATTTAAAGTTACATATATACAAATTCCGAGTATGTTTTAGTATTATACAGAGAATAGACTACGCTGCATACAACATGGTGACAATAAAAGCAAATCACGCTCAAACTGGGCTACCAAAAGGAACAAGTTTTAACAACATTCTGTAGAAAGGTTAAGGACGGTTCAAGGGATTGGTCTCAGAAAAATTAGAGTTAAGCACAGAGAGATTATGTTCAGCATCACAGTGTTAGTACTCAACTGCTGAAGAAGGATTCAAACCTGGGTCTCACGTTTACAGATCTGTACTCTGATGACTAGGCTATATTGCCTCTCTACTACATAAGAAGCTGCTGTACAGAAGGCAGAGATTTATCTTCCTGAAAAAATGGACAAGAGTCCTGAAACACAGTGGAGCCCTTTCCTGAACAAGATTCCACCTAGGGCAGTATACTAATTAGACAGTACTAGAGCTGACAAGCCACCTGGGGAGGGCGGAGGGGGTAGAAGTCCAGTGGGTTACATAACTGTATAAACTTATGCAATACAATCCTGTGATAGTTGAATTACTGTCGTTTATGATGTTGTGGTCTCATCTGTGATGGACTTATGTATTATTATTCTCATCAACAAAATGTGCACGTATGAATTGCTATTCCATTCACTAAAACCACCAACAGCATAATCTGGTTCAAAGTCAGTTGGCATTCATCTGTATCCCTCCCTCGGTCGTGCCTGAAAATAGACAGAATTTGTCTAGTGCACTTACGGTCAACAAAAACAAACAAATAAAATTAAAAATTGTAACTACATTGGTGTCTCAATATTATTTATGTATTTCAGAAGTTTCACCAGGAAAGACACATTGAACTGAAAAACAGCTCATTTCCTGATGTGTCCTGGGGAAATGGGGAAGAGGAGAGTAAGAACAAAATAGAATATGTTATACAAAAACATACTACAGAGATACAAAATAAACAGTGCAACACAAGGTTCAACAGACATGTTAAAATTATGGTTACAATATTACAGGGACAGGGCAGGGGACTCTGTCCTAAAGGTTCAAGCAAAGTACCTTTCAGTAGTGAGGCACCAGGGCTTAGGGCACTGTGGGAAGGAGCGCAAGTGGGGGAGGGATGGGAAGTGCAGAGCAAGTGGTGAGGAAGAAATAAGGAAGGAGGGTTGTGAGGGAGGGAAAGGAGGAGGAGAAAAAGGAAAAGGGTAGATAGAGGAGCAGGGAAGGGCTGAGATTCAGGGGCAAGCACAGGAGGAGTGGTGTGGACATGGAGCAGACAGCATTTGAAAGAGGTGGAGCGAATGGTTAGGGGCAGAGCGTTCCAAAGTTTAGGAAAGTGGAAAGAGAAGGCAGATTGACCAGTGAGGGATTTTCAAGAGGGAAGCACAAAATGAACAAAAGCCAGGGTTATGGAGAGTGTAAGAGGAGGAGAGGAGACAGCCAAGGTGGGGCGGGAGGCCAGCCAGAATTTAGAAATAACAGAGGCACAGTGGATTAGGCAGTGACCTTTCAGGGAGGGAAGGAGAAGGCACAGTACAAGGAACAGTGGTGAATGTGAGGTGGGCGCCGGCCCACTGGTGCAACAGTAGCACTACCGCTTGCAACGTTGCTGGCTCAGGTCTAGGAACACGATTGGGAGACTGAGGGCTGGCTGGGGGAGGAGGTGGCTCGAGCATCTGAGCACCACTTGCCTCCTCGGGGGTGTTGAAGCCAGATGCTTGACTGGCCTCTGGCGGAAGCTGGAGATGCAGCATGCATCAGAGCCAGTCTGAAGGGTTGGGGCGTGACAGGCGTCAGTGGTTGCACCTTGACATCTGGGTGCACATCACACCCTCAAGTACAAGAACAAGTAAAACTGGCCTCCAGAGCACCACAAAGTTGGAGCACCTGGTGCAGACCCCACAACTCCACATGCCTGTCCTGCTGGGTGCCTAATGAGAACAAGGACTTTAGGGTGTATGGGCCCCATCTCGCACTCCACCTGGGGGGTACAGCCACGGCTCCATGGGGTTCACCCACAGGTCTCATGTAGGCAGAGAGGAGTGGAGACACCATAGGGGAGGATAAATTTCAAGTTTAAAAAAAAAAAAAGAATGTGAGGCAGACTGTCCAGGACAAAGCGGCAGAAGGGTGCAAGACTGGATTTAGTCTGACCAGGGTGAATTTTGGGTAGCAATGTAGACAATGTTCCATAGTCAATAATGGGCAAGATCATTTTAGTTATGATAGCTCGTGAGCAGGATGCAGCTTTTATTCCTATATAGCGTGCAGAGTTTAGGGTGGAGTTTTTTTTATGTATGGCATCACGCTTTCGAAAGGCAAGATGCTGGTCTAGACAGACCCCAAGCTACTTAAATGAAGGACGCTGTCAGTTGTGACCCCATCTAGGTGTGGAAAGAGGGAGAGGAGACTTTTACTTATCTAAAATTCAGAAACTACAACAAAAAATTTATACTTTTTTAAATAGGTGTTTTATTCATTTTCCAGTTCATCACATAGCAAACAAACAAGGCTGCTAAAATACAGTAAAAACAGCCTAAGTGTGGGCCAGCCGAAAGCAGTGGTAGAGTTACCGCTATTATCCAGATGACCCGGTTCGTGCTCCATGCCTGAATGTCTTGTGCTGGCCAGCGAGGCAGGGTTCAGGCATCCACTGGACACCTCCCAACTCATAGAAACATAGAATTTGATTGCAGATAAGGACCGCTTGGCCCACCCAGTCTGCCCATTTCCCTATCTAATGGATAAGCTGCAGATCCTAGTTAACCAGCAACCCACGTCCTTCTACCTCCACCCCTAAATTGCCTTCTGACTGTCCCATGCATGCTTGAATTCAACCACTGTTTTTGACTCCACAACCTCCTCCGAAGGCCATTCCATGCATCCACAACCCTCTCTGTAAAAAATACTTCCTTATATTACCTCTGAGCTGCCCCCATCTTCAAATTGTACGCCCCTTGTTCTTGCACACCTCTTTTTTGAGAGATGCTGCCCTCTTGGACTTTGTTGATTCCCTTGAGGTACTTGAAAGTTTCTATCATGTCCCCCTCCCTCCTTTCCTCAAGGCTATACATATTAAGCTCCTTTAGTCTCTCTCTCTTCATAAGTCTTCCGGTGCAGACCCTGCACCATTTTAGTGCCCTCCTCTGGACAGCTTCCATCCTGTCTATGTCCTTGCGGAGATTGGGTCTCCAGAACTGCATGCAGTACTCCAGATGGGATCTCACCAGCTGGCTGTATAGAGGATAACAACTTCCTGTTTTCTACTGGTGATGCCTCTCCTATGCATCCCAGTATCCCCCAGCCCTCCTTACTGCCCTCTCACATTGCTTGCCCACCCTTAAGTCATCTCATATGACTACCCCAGGTCTCTTTCCATTTTGTTGTTGTTAGTATCTCATCCCCCATTGTGTACTCTTACCCTGGTTTTGTTTCCCAGGTGCATTACCTTGCACTTCTTAGTACTGAATCTAAGCTGCCATACATTTGACCATTCCTCTAACCTTGCCAAGTCCCTTCTCATCCTTTCCACCCCTTGTGCATCAACTCTGTTACAGATCTTTTGTGTCATCTGCAAAGAGACATACTTTTCCTTCCAGTCCCTCTGCAATGTTGCTTATAAAGACATTGAAGGGACCAGATCCTAATACTGAACCCTGCGTTCCCCACTAATAACCCCTTTCTTCAGAGTGGACTCCATTTACTATTACCCTCTGTGTCCTATTCTCCTGCCAATTCTTTTACCCAGGCTTTCATTTTGGGACCCACCCTGGCTGGCTAACTTGTATATTAATCTTTTGTGTGGGACTGTGTCAAATGCCTTGCTAAAGTCTAGGTAGGCCATGTCCACAGCCCTCCCTGATCGACTACTTTGGTCACCCAATCAAAGAAATCTATTAGATCTGTCTGGCATGACCTTCCGCTGTGAATCCATGCTGCCTTGGGTCCTATGCCCCTCTGGCCTCTAGGTACTGACAATTCTTTCCTTCAGAAATGATTTCATCATTTTCCCTATCACTGAGGTTAAACTAACAGGTCTGTAGTTTCCTGCTTCTGCCCTGCTCCCACTGCTGTGAAGGGGAATCACATCTGCCCTCCTCCAGTCCTCAGGTACCACCCCATCCTCCCATGATTTGTTAAAGAGGGTAGTCAGTGGTGTCACTATTCCTACCCTTAGTTCTTTCAAATTCTGGGATGAATCCCATCAGGCCCCATTGCTATGTCCACCTTCAGTTTTAAGAGTTCTTTCAGAACCCTTTCTTCTGTAAATGGTCTGGTATCAACTTCTGTATCCAGAGTGTTTCTATTGTTTGTTTTAGGTACCTCCCCTCTTCATTTGTAAATACTGAGCAAAAATATTTGTTTAGTATCTGCCTTTTCACAGTCACCCTTTGCCCACCCCCCCCCCCTTTATTAAGCCTCACTATCCTCCTTGGTCTTCCATCGCTCCCTGATGTACCTAAAAAAGGTTTTATCCCCTTCTTAACTGCATTATCTATCTTTTCCTCGGTTCAGGCCTTTGCTGTTCTGACTGCCTTCCCAGCTTCCTTTGCTTTAACTGATACAATTCTCTGTCCTGTTCCTTCTGTGATTCCTTGTACTTCCTAATTGCTTTCTTTTCTCTTGAACCTTCACTGCCCTCCTTTGAGAACCAAAGTGGTTTCTTACATCATTTTTTGTTTTGTTTATTTGCTTCACTAAGGCTTGTTACCTTCTTCCTCACCTGACGCCTCTCTGGTGACCCAGGGGATGGGGTTGTCAGGCGGGAAGAAACAAGTGATCCATTTGGAGTGGCCTTACATGCGCGTACCCACTCATCTGGCAGTTGATGCGGAGGCATCACATGTCCAGAGTGGGGTCGGCAGGGGAGCACCGAAGGTGGGGCGGTTTTACCCATCTTTCGGTGGCCCCAATAGGCATGTCGCCAGGCCACCTCTCCAGGACCATGCCTTGGGGTGAGGGGAGGAAGGAATAAAATCCCGGCAGCTCTGGGCAGATGAATCCGCCCTGTCCCTCACGCCCACGGCAGGGTCTCCTCAACTCCTCCCACACCTCACCAGCTTCACCCTCCAGAGCCCCAACTGTCACGAGTATGTTCCTCCCAGTCTGAGGGGACCAGGGTACCCACCCATGGGGATAAGCCGTGGGTTACAGTTGGGATATCCAGAAGGTTGTTGAGCAAAGGCTGGGCTGGATCATCTGAGACATCCGTGGTGGATGGAGGAGGGCTTGGGCAGGTGGAAGAGGTCCCGACAGCTGGCGAGGCAAAATGGGGACAAAACAGAAAGTAAAATAAAAAAGCCTAAGTGCAAATGTTACTTTCTGCCGCAGTACAAGAGGCTGTTGATTACATACGGCTCTAGAGTATTATAAAGGGTATGCTGTATGTGACAAGTTAAGGCACAAATTCCTGTCTTTGACATAATGCACAATACCACTACATAAACTGAGTGAGACACTCCCGATACCTGATTGGCTACTGAACATTCAAACATGTGCAGTTATATGATCATAGTGCAGAGGTTGAAGCTCTTCAGGTACATCAGCAATACAAATGCCTCTACCTCCGCACAAGAACTAACCTGACATAACCAGTACTGTTCCCACCACCAAGCACCTATTCCTCCTCCCCACACACATAAAAATCCTGCTATTGAAGGAGTGCTTAGGAATCTGTGAACCCAGATTCACTTCCCACAAAATCAAGATTCTGTGGCTAATACGACACAATCAGAGACCACACTTTCCCTCATAAGAGGCCAGTTTGTGCGTTTGTGTTTTTTTCTCTGCAAGACATGGATGGAGTGGAGGTGGTCCAGAGGAGGGCAACTAAGGTGGTGCAGGGTCTACAGCAAAGTTCTGTGGGCGAGACTAAAGTACCTCAATATGTGCACACCTTGGAGAAGAGAAGCTAAGAGGGGATATGGTGTAGACCTTTAAATACCTCATAGGGCACAAAAGGTACAGGAGGGAAATATTTTTCAGAGACAGGAAGGTGCTCAAGAATGAGGTGGCATGCTGTGAAGCAGGAGTGGGTAGGTCGGGAGAGATGTGTGGAGTACTTCTTCACGAGGGTGAAGTGACTTTCCAGTGAAGGTGGTGGGGTCTAAAAATACATAGGATAGGCACAGGGAATCATGGTGGGAGGGAGGGAGGGAGGAAGAGCTGTAGATCAGGTGTGGTCTGTGGTGATAATGTACGTAGGGAGATGAGTGGGCAAAGAAGTCCTTGTCTGCCATCAGATTCAGTCTCATATGTCCATACCCATCTATGCCATAGAATTCCAAATGCTTCTACAGACTGGTTAAGCTCAGCAGTGATTTTCTTTTTCCATGTTACAGATTTCTATCATAAGGTCCTGCACAGTGCAATTGTGGGAATCGTGGTGGACAGCCATTTTTTGTGATCGTTTCCTAATATACAGATACCCAGTAACTTTCTGCTGTTTTTTGTCTCTGTACCCCTACAGAAAGTCCAGGAACATGTACATAGTATGTTACAAGAAGAGAAGAGTGAAAATTTATCTCAACTGCCGTTATATTTGTGCACAGTACCTTGCAATGAGGGCAGAGGCAGAAAATATGGCATGTATTGCATGGGGTTCACCCACATCTTCTCCAAGAGTGTGCTCCACAATGGGGGCATTTAACATTCTGGGTGGGTGTACAGAAGTCCCATATAATGGACTTCCAAGAAAATTCTTTCCAGGTGTGTGGAGGTAGTGGAAAGTGTGTAAAGTCATGTAGCATTTCCAATGGGCCTCTGAGATGGGAAAATTAAGATCTGTCTGCCACTATAGCCGAACACAATACTGTATGTGGAGTTAGGTCAGATAAGGCCTGATATATCTTGGATAATAAGATGTCTAGTGGCAGATCCTCCAGAATGTACATGAAGAGCAATAAGAAAAATGGTATAGGAGTATCAGGACTCAGGAGGGCAGGCCCATCTGGAGTCCTGACTACATCTCTTACTTTGCACGTATTGGAAAGCATTGGTGTAGTGAAGGTTATATTTATTACAAAGTGTTTCAAACTCTGAAAGTCCCCGCCTCCCACTTAGGACATGATCTGTGAGGTAAAGACCCTATCTGCTCTAAATAGTAAAGGTATGGTCTAGCTTTGCTAGTATAAATACCAGGTTTATACCAAATGATTGCAGGTAAAACTGTATGGCCTCATCTTTGTGTTTACTAATATTTTGAACCAGATGTTCAGAGTTAAACAGACACCATTTGATGGAAAGGAAGATTTTTTTTTTTTTTTTTTTTTTTTTTTTTAAAGAAGGATGTACTGCACATGCCCACTGGAGCAGCAGCAGGGCTACCACTTGCAACATCAGTGACCCGGCTTTGGAACCAAGCGGTTTGTCAGGAACTGGCCAGGGAAGGACTAAGCATCCCAGAGGACACTCCTCCTCCAGTAAAGCAGTGAGCCTTGAAGCATGTTTGCCACCAGGCACTCCACAGGTGGAATCCAGTGGGTCCTACCATCTGTGTGTGTGTGGGGGGAGAGACAGACATTCCCTGGGCATGAGCCTGCATATGTATCATGTGTGCATGCACAGTGCACCCAATATGCAACATCCCGAGAGAGAGTGGATGCAAAGAAAATATGGCAGATAAAAATAAACAGCTACAGCAGACTGAAGCTTGCCTCCATTGCAGGCCCTTCTATCACCAGGTGCCCTGCACATAGATCCTGCTCTGACGTGGACCCCCTCTGGCTGCACAATGAGGGGTAAGTCATGAGAGATGTAGAGGGAAGAACCATGGAGATGGAGGCTAATGGAATGGGGCAGGGTGGCAGTATAAAGGGATAAATATCTATATAGTGTATATGGAAAAAAAAAGGCTGGACAGCACCTAAACTGAAAAGGGCAAAACATACTTGGGAACCAAATCAATGCCATCACCAAGATGGTTTTAAAATGAGCAAGGAACAAAGTTACGTAGATGACATATTATACTACTAGGAAATCCTTCTGTATTGTATACTTTGTTCTCTCCTTCTGATACAATTTATTTAAACCAAAATGAAAAATCTAGTTATTGTATACTATGTGTGCGTAGAATGTTTTACGTTGAAACTGTTTGTATCTTAAAATGAAATTACAGGACCATCTTGTAAACAGGACTTGATCCTAATGATGTGTCATTCCACCAATTCCTGTTTAAAAATAAAGATTTTACTACTACTACTACTACTACTGTTACTCCTAGAAGAGGTTAGCAAAGCCAGAAAGGGATGGAAAATAGAATCGAATGAAAGATACTTTTAGACAAGCAGATTTGGAAAGACACCCAAAGATGAATGATGCATCGATAGAGGCTGGGAGAGGGGAAAATACTGTCCAACCACGGAAGTGTATGTACAGCATGCAGAGAGACATAATAATCTAGGGAACAAACTGGGAGGTGCTACACTAGAGAAATGCATATAACAGGACTGAGACACAGTGGGAAGAGAATGACATTTGGAGAATAGCACTGGTAACTACAACTATGAAAACAAAGGACAGAGCAGAAAAAAAAGAATTAAGGTTAGTACCATACATCAGAAGCAAATTGCAAATGACAAATTCAGGTCCCAAAGAGGTTGAAGCTCTCTGGCTAAGGAGTATCAAATGCAAGAGGAGTCCATTACTATTTGTCTATGTTATAGTCCCCAACCACATTTAATCTTTTAGCAATATGGAAGATATGGTCGGAGATAAAGACAAGGCAACAGTGACCATAATATCAGAATCATCACTGAAAGGAATAGAAAACCTTGGGAAAGACATACACCACACTCCTGATCCAAGTGCAGCCCCCAGATAAGATACCTTGGGAAACCAAGCTCATGGGCTCAGCATTCAGTAACAATGGGAAACCCTTAAACACATATGGACTGCACTGTAAATAGCTTGGCCTAATTGTCTACTACTGATAAAAGTTCAAGTTTATTATTACAGGAATGACTCCATTGAGCATGCTCATTCACAAGGAGGTCCCGGAGATTTCAAACAGTACAATGGCGTACATGATCTTATACAAAACAGATTGGATACTTTTGAAGTGTAGACACCCAGCTCTGAGTGCTCAAAGTGCTGTATTAATTTTTTATTACATATAAAATATGTGATGGGAAAACTCAGTTTGAGGAAACAACTGTCTTACTGGAACTGACACCTCAAGACCCCCAAAGGGATAAGTTCAAAGGACAGGAGGTATTTTAAACTGCAGAGATCTGGGGTGCAATTACCTTGTCAATTTGCTTCATCCCAGGAAATAGGATTAGCCATTCATAATGCCCTCAGGGAGATCCTTTGACTTGCATAGTTGCCAGGGAAGGACTTGTGGGAGGGTGTCGAAGAGAGGCCAGAATGGACACTGAAGAGGTTCGATATCTGAGCCAGGAGGACACAGACGGATTTGGAAGGTCCAAAATACATTCCCGGGGAACCCTTGAATTACATCAGAAAGACCTGAGGTGTAGAATCCAAGGTCCAGATGGGATTAAAGAGGCCAATACACTTTGCTGGAATACAGTAAATTAGATCAAAGAAAACTTCTGAGATGTATGTGTAGCAGAGAAAACAGTTCTGACCAGTTAACCTGTGGACAGGAAAGTCAGTGAGGTCATCTCATATGTTTTTAAATGTTTTATTGGGAGACCCTGCATTGTAAAATATAGAGTTTGATACACCAATGAGTTAGTGACCTTATGAGAAGGCTGGCTTCAAGTGTGTTTAACTGCTGAGAGAACCTGACAGAGACACACAAGAAAATATTTCTGACTGACACAAGAGAATATTATCTGACTGAGGGAGAATCATCACAGCACTGAAAAAGAGTAAGATCAGACCAGTCTAAATGTATGTATTGTAGGAACTGTACTTTTTCCTGTTTGTTTTAAGGCTGTATGTGTTGGGATACATATAACTTGTTCTGTAATTATTGTTCTGTTTTGATATTTTAAAGTAAATATACTTTTTACAAACAAAACTGCTAGAGTGCCTTGACAATTATTTTTATTTTAAGTGAAGCTTTTAAAGGTTATAAGTACACTGTGTATGGGCTTATTGTATACCAAACTAGGAAATGGATAGAGTTCTTAAAGTCTTGCACTGAGTTCTAAGGGTTCATTTGAAAGACCTGGTTGGGTGCCTGTAGGCAAAGGTATCTGGCCCTCAAGACAGAATTATCTGAGCCTGATAACTGGGTACACTAGCAAGAGGTTATCAGTTTGAATCCTTCCAGAGCTTGAGACTAAAGGACTTGAACCCACAAAACAGACAAGAGGTTATCTTGTCTGTTCACTGTGCACTAAATAATCACGCTCAGAGGTTGGCACTTTGGGAGTAGAGGGTTGACCAGCTGAGCGAGTTTGTGACATGCACGAGTAAACAGCAATGGCAATGATAAGGTACAGCTTGGATTGTTGCAAATAACGGATACATTACATACAAAAACTAACTGCACTAATGTGTACGTAGATGACACACAGAGTGAAAACATGGTGCTGTAGATGGCATCGCAGAGGAGGGTGGTAGGTTCAGAGGGACAGGAATATTGTGCACTGAGATAGGTACAGGGGTGGGTCTGCTGTCATTGGAGAAATCCACAAACTCATTTTAATGCTGCTCCATTGATTGAAATGGTGGTGGGGGTCAAAATTCATTGTCTGACCCTTCAGCTACAAAAGTGAGGTCTGCTGCCCCCACACACACCTATGAGCAGCAACCTTCAAACTCAGATTCGACAACTAGTCTGAAGAAAAGGGTACAGTACTCCCACTGGACTTCGGGAGGGAGGAGGATCTCGATGAATTAGTGGGCTTCTTTCCTCCCTAGAACTATATTCTAAGTATCTAGGACAAGTTCATTCCACAGACAGATGTGGGTAAGTCTCAATTACTGTTTCAGCTGGACTAGGACAACTGATTTTTTAACTAATCAATTCAGAAATAAGCAAGAAGTCAGTTATTTCTTTTATTATTCAGTTATTCATTTGGAACATGGCTGCCACTTTTATTCTATAGAAAAGTCCCAGATCCCATCTATGGTACAGTAATAATTATGTCATCAAAATAGAGGGAACAACAACAAGTTGATGACAAAATGAGTCATGATGAAAATATATATATATATATTACCCCAGCTTTGGAGCAGTGGTTGTATACTGTAAGGTAATGGATGGTATTATCTTGACTTTCTCAAATGAAATGGTAATATTTTATATCAGTTTTACAATCAATAGTACTGTCTACACTTACATATCCCTGGAGATACCACGTAATTACCCAACTATACTGTAGTTCTGGCTACTTCAAGCTGAGATGCTGTATACATTTTCTGCATGTTCACTGTTCTTGCCATCTTAACCCCATGGCTGCTGACAGAACTAGAATGTATAGAATTCTGGACTGATCAGTCCACGGCACAGCAAGGGTTAAAGAACGTCACCATGCAGTATTCTGCTGCCCACGAGGAATTTCCATTTGGGAGTATCCCAGATAATTATAAAAATAATGCTATTTTATATATAGGGCACTTCATACTAATTTACTCCAAACCTGCTTTACATTTTCTTTCAGACACTTACTGCAATGTACAGTAATCTAATACATGAGAAGTAATAAAGGAGAATACAGAATATCATTGGTTATGTATGTGTAGAGATAAGGATTGAAAAATCTGGAAAAGGTAATTAAGGAATCATTGAAAATTACGAACAGTTGGAACTACTACTGTGTATGTAAATACATCCATGGAGACCACTCAGTTGTAAGAGTGATCGGCAGTGCATTCTTATAGTATGACAACTGTGAACTGAAGCTTTGCAGTTGTCATACCATAAGAATACACGTGGCGCCGATGGTCTGCATCTGTCCAGGAGGGGAACCAGGATCCTAAGTGATGAGTTTAAATGCTTCATTAGCAAGCATTTAAATTGGCCAAAGGGAGGCACTGAAAAGGAGCATGGAAATCCCAGCCTCCCACCACCATACACACACAAATTGGGTAGTTAACGAGGTAAACATCAAAGTAGAGAGTCAATAGGGAGCAGGACAGGGGTAAATGGAAAGAAGGCAGTAAGGACAGGGATGGGGCTAAAGAGGTAAGGCGATCAAAATATGGAGGGCGAGGTACCAATGCCTGTAGTCTAGGAAACCAGCACCCTGAACTAGGGCCTTGATGGAAGAGGGATGCCTGGATATTGTGGCAGCCACAGAAACATGATACACAGAGAATCATGACTGGGATGTCAACATACCAGGGTACACAATCTACAGGAGGGACAGGAGGGTAAAAGAGGAGGAGGATGTAGCTCTCTATGAAGGAAGGGATCAAAACAATGGAACTAAAAGGTAAACAGGGAGGAGAGGAGAGGAGGCACTGTGGGTAACCCGAAGACAGGAAATGGCACCATAATCCGCACTGGGGTTGTATACAGACCGTTGTCGCAGGGGAGGAAATGGACAGGAAATGATAGAAGGTATCTTTAGAATGGCAGAAAAGGGAGAAATTGTTGATGGGGAACTCCAATATGCCAGATGTTAACTGGAGCACCCTGCTGCAGCCACAACCAAGAGCAGGGTCATTCTCGATGCCCACAGGGGCATACCTCAGACAGGTAGTGTTGGAACCCTCTCAGAGGGAGCAATCTTAGACCTGTACTCTCAAACAGGAACGGAGAGGATCTCAGATTTAGAAGCGGGTAGCCATCTGGGAACAAGCAACCACCAAGCAGTGTGGTTCATGATAAACACAGCCATAGAGTCAAGCCATACAAAAGTGAGGGTACTGGACTTTGGAGGGCTGACTTTGGCAAATGAAAGTTGCTTCAGAAAAGCACGAGCAAACGGGAAGAAAGAGGGCGGAGGAACAATGCGGAAAATCACAACTGCCATCACAGAGGCAACAAGCCTTTGTGTGAAGCAAATAAAACAAAATGAAGGGAAAAAACACTATGGTTCTCAAAAGAGGTGGCGGGAAGGTTAGGAGAAAATATAGCATTCGGAAGTATAAGGAAACACAAGAGGAGAGGACAGAGAACTGTACCAGTTAAAGCAGAAGGAAGCAGGGAAGGCAGTCAGAATAGCAAAGGCCCAAACCGAGGAAAAGATAGCCAACTCAGTTAAGAAGGGGCATAAAACCTTTACAGGTACATTAGGGAGCGAGAAAGACCAAGGAGGGATAGTGAGGCATACTAAAGGGGGGGTGGGCAGAGGGTGACAGTGAAAAGCAGGGATACTGAATGAATATTTCTGCTCAGTATTCACAAAAGAAGAGAGGAAGGTACCTAAACCAATCAATAGAAGCACTCTGGATAGGGGGTCGATACCAGTCCATTCACAGAAGAAAGTGTCCTGAAAAAGCTTCTGAAAATGAAGGTGGACAAAGCAATGGGGCCTGACAGGATTCACACTAGAATTCTGAAAGGACTAAGGAGAAACTAGTGACCCCACTGACTACCCTTTTAACAAATCATGGGAAGATGGTGTGGTACCGGAGGACTGAAGGAGGGCAGATGCGATTCCCTTCACAGACATGGGAGCAAGGCAGAAACAGGAGACTACAGACCTGTTAGTTTAACCTCAGTGGTAGGGAAAATGGTGGAATCACTTCTGAAAGAAAGAATTGTCGAGTACCTAGAGGCCAGTGGGGCACATGACCCAAGGCAGCATGGATTCACAGTGGGAAGGTCAAGTCAGACAAATCTAATTGATTTCTTTGACTGGGTGACCAAAGTAGTAGACCAGGAGGGGCTGTGGATGTGGCCTACCTAGACGTTAGCAAGGCATTTGACACAGTTCCACACAAAAGATTAACAAACAAGTTAGCCAGCCTGGGAGTGGGTCCCAGGTGGTATCCTAGAAAAAAAACTGGCTGGACAACAGGACGCAGAGGTAATAGTAAATGAGTACACTCCAAGAAAGGGGGTTACTAGCGGAGTACAGGGTTCAGTACTGGGACTGGTTCTCTTTAATGTCTTTATAGGTCATATTCAGTAGGGACTGAAGGAAAAGTATGCTTTGCACGACACAAAGATCTGCAACAGGGTTGATACACAAGGGTGTGTGGAAAGGATGAGAAGGACTTGGTAAGGTTGGAGGAATGGTCAAAAGTATAGCAGCTTAGATTCAATGCAAAGAATTGCAAAGTAATGCACCAGGAAACAAAACCCAAGGGAAGAGTACACGATTGGGGTATTAACAACAAAATGGAAAGGGACCTGGGGTAGTCATATCAGACAACCTAAAGGTAGGCCAGCAATGTGAGAAGGCAGTAAGGAGGGCTGGGGAATACTGGGATGCATAAGGAGAGGCATCACCGGTAGAAAACAGGAAGTAGTTATCCCACTGTACAGACAGTTGGTAAGACTCCATCGGGAGTACTGCATGCAGTTCTGGAGAGCCCATCACCTCAAGGACATAGACAGGATGAAGGCAGTCCAGAGGAGGCAGCTAAAATGGTGCAGGGTCTGCACCAGAAGCCATCTGAAGACAGACTAAAAGCTTAATATGTATACCCTCGAGGAAAGGAGGAGGGGGGACATAACGGAAACTTTCAAGTACCTCAAGGAAATTAAAGTCCAAGAGGGTAGCATCTTTCAGAAAAAGATGTGCAAGAACAAGGGACACAATTTGAAGACAGAGGAGGGACGGCTCAGGGACAACATGAGGAAGCATTTTTTCACGGAGAGGGTGGTGGACACATGGCGCCTTCCTGAGGGTGTGGGGTTAAAACAGTGGGGGAATTCAAGAATGCATGGGACAGACATAAAACAGTTCTTGTGGGGGTAGGAGGAAGTAGGCTGTTGGTTAACTAGGATCTGCAGCCTATCCAATAGGTAGAGAAATGGGCAGACTAGGTGGGCCAAGCAGTTCTTATCTGCCGTCAAAGTCTGCATCTATGTGAGCAGTTCTGGTACCCAGGAATGTAAGTGAGTCTATTCTTACAACCTTGGTCTCCACTGCTGCATTAATATTTTACTGACCGAGATTGATCAATAATATACTAAAATTTAATACGCCGCCCAGTGGCACCAAGGGTTGAGGTGCTGGACGCCACACCATGCCGGGGACCAGAGTTCGGGAGTGAGCTTGGGTCTCTGGAGGTTGGCTGGGGAGGCTGGGAAGCTGACTGTAGCAGCCGATGGGCTGCTCTCAGCTCCCAGATGGAAGGATCAGTCCCTAAGCTCTTGGCTGACACCCAGTAGAGAGCTGGTGTCAGAGCTGACCTAGCGTAGGGAGGGTGGAGGAAGCACTTGCTTCCAGGAAGGTGCGCTGCCGAGCGCTGGTACTTTTGGAGGGGGGACTTCCCTGTGGCAATCTGTGATGGCTCTCGGGTGGGGGGTGATGAAAGGAGTAGGTCACAGGAGCAAACCGCAATTATATATGTATAAAAATTAATACCATAGCTCTGAACATCTCTATTTCCAGGGTAGATGCATGTGACACACTCTCCATAGTATAAAGAGACACACACACACACACACACACAGCAAAGGGGTGCTCAGACTGCTTGGCGCTCCTCTCCCTCAATCTATAATCAGTAAAGCAATGTGGCAAGAAACACCGAACAGCCAAACTGAGGAAACTGGTCTGGAGGCTCAGATCTCACTGGCAGGGAATAAAAAGTGGGATTTCAAGAGGAATTGTATTTATGTCTGTCTGTTTGGATGTAAAATGCTTCCAATAGTACAGCATAGGGAGCAGAGAACAGTCCATGTGTCCACCCTTCCTACCAGCTTACTTTAGATCAGAGTTTATCGTTTTATCTGGCTGTATTCGTTGTATGGCTGCATCCTGCAACTAGGTTATGTAACACTGTGTTTACTTGTCTTATACCTTGTGCTCATATTATTTATCTAGGTGTATTTTTGTGTTTCATGTTTACTTGTAAATCCTTTGTTATTGTTTGCTCCCCTTTTCCTAGGTCACACCTGAAACAAGCCTCGGCTTAGTGTGCCTTTGCCAGTTACCAATCTATAAATAAATTATACTGGCACAGTTGTGCCAGTATAGCTAGGGCTGCCCGGCCACTTCTATGTTAAACCCAAAATTTTGCACTTCAATAACTTTGCAATTGTACAACCAATGTGCCCAAAACTTTTCATGCGGCGCCTGGTTCCATAGATCTCTGGATCTGGCAAGTTTTGTTCTCAATGGTGGTGTGTGGCTGCAGAGCTGCAGAGAACAAAAAAATGTGAAATTTACCATTTAGGTGCGACTTCTTTGCTCATCTGCAAGTTCAAAATGGTTTGGGGTCTGTTCTGAACCTGTTAAGTATATGGGGTCTGGGTCACTGATGTGCCGTTTGGTGAAAAATATTCATCTGTTCCAAAGTTATACAACTTTAAAGTTTCCCATTATAGCCTATGGGGGAAAAAATATATATCGCCTCAAAAGTACCTTTTGCTTTCACAAAAGCACGGTTTACTGCATAACTGGGTTCTGTAGTGTAGTGCTGCTGCCATCTTGTTTTCAGTTAGCGATGAGTAAAAAATGCTGTAATTCAAAAATACTGCCCTTTGTAAATTCCAACAGTTGTGTTTATCTAATCGGGGCCTGGGGGCATAATCCCAGCATTAGTGTTTTACAACAGTGGCCAGAAATATATTTTTGCATTCAGCCATTAGTAGTCATCGCAAATTTACAGCACTACTTTTGCAAAACTAATGCAAATTGTGCCACTTTCCGCAACTAACAGCATAGTTATGCAAAACTGTCAGAAACTTGTGGCACTTTTCGTGAAAACCGCGGCACTACTACAAAAAAACAAAAACAAAACAATGGCTCCTGAAAAAGCCCACAACAGTTCTGCCCATTTTTGCAAACAAAAAAAACCCCAACAACTCTGGAATCGGATTCCTCTGCCCCGTTTAGGTAAACACCTGTTGGTGTTTGCCTAATAAAGGATATTTTTCCTTTACTGCCTCTAAGGGGTAAGGCATGTTTTAATTAAGAAAAAAAAAGTTTCCACTGAAATTGGGGTGCCAAATCCCTGTGTCAGCAGTAGAGGTCCCCCATGTGGGACACTGGGAGCCCACTCAGATGTCCTGAAATATTTGTAAAAAATAAATAAAAAAATAAAAAAGGTTTTACCGACATGGGGTGCCATTTCCTGTGTCAGCAGCACCCCTCCCACATTGTCCCCAGTTATGTCTCCCCCAATATTGTGGGGCACTGGGGAGTTTCCAAATATTTATATATAATTTTTTTTTTTTTTTTACACAATGGTTTTGCTGACATCAGTGCCCAATCCTGTGCTGGCACTGCAACCTCCCACAGTGTGGGACACTGGGGAGCCCACTCCCAGTGTCCCCATTTATGTTCCCCATACTGTGGGACACTGGGAAGCCCACCCCAGTGTCCTCAAATACCCTAAAGATGTACCTGTGAAAAGAAAACAGTCCCCAATGTCTTCTCTCCCAAAAGAAAATGGTCCCTCGTCTCACTCCCACCCCTACTCCCCATCCTGACACTCCTACTGAGCAAACTATCACCCCCTGCCCTATACTTACCAAAATAGACTGTTGGCTGTCATCTTCTGTGGACTGGAACATGTTTGCATTCTTCAAAGCGAACCGCAAACTGAATAATCAGTAAGTGCTGTATAATGGCTGCCAATAGTGTTTGAACTTATGTTGACATCTCGGCCATTATACAGTATTTTTCATCAAATTTTCAACATGGGCTTTTGGGACCCACCTCGTGAATAATGTCACTGTCGTTTCATTAATCTGACCGAAGGTGATTTTGCAGTTGCCACATAGAATCACCTTCGGGACCGATTAACAAAATGGCAATACCAGTGTTCATGGGTGGGGTCCCAAAAGCCCATGTTTAAAATCTGGTGAAAAAATACCAAAAATCAGCAGAGTTATTGCGGTCGTTTTAAAATTTCCCTACACCGTCGCGTAACTTTGCTTAATTTTCACACCACCTCATGAACAGTACAGCTGTCATTTTTCACATCCTCCCAAAACATGTTTTCACACCTGTAGCGCAGAATAGTGAGTTTGTTGAGAGAAACCACCTTTCAAGACCGATTAATGAAATGACAGTGCCAGTGACCATGAAGTGGGGTCCCAAAAGGCCATGTTGAAAATGTGGTGAAAATATTCCTAAAATGCCCGAATTACATGCACCCAATGAATTTATTCTATGCATGCGCATAACTTTGGTACTTTTCAATACTGTCACCAAATTTTTAACACAGCCATTTTCACACCACCTCATGAACAGTACAGCTGTCATTTTTTCATCCTGCCCTCAAGAGGAGATTTTATATGCACAGTAACAGGCGAAGAAATCCTAGCAATCTGATTGGCCGGAACATCATGTGACTGACTGGTTATCACAGAATAACTGGACAACTCTGATCTCACGGTGGATATTTCATTAAAGATATATATATTTTTATCTTGCTATAAATTTTACTAGTGGAATAACACACTTCAGTGTGCGTGCTGTGCTAGATGTATTTTCGGACATATCTGATGGCTGAAAGCACTTGGTTATGCCTCATGCCGCAACCCATTGGAAGGTCTGTATCTGTAATCTCACACAAGAGGACTCTTTGAAATGTTATTCCTTACATATTATAAGTCCTAGTGTGTGAATGTGTGTGGGGGTGGGAAGATGAGTTAACACAAGACAGCTGGGGAACATCTGCTCTTCTTAACTAACACTAACGCATCTAAATTCTTACCACTGATCATGATGCAACGCAAAGTGTTGTGAATCTGTGTCACAACTTAAGCCAAGAGGAAATCAACAGAAAAATGCTGGCAAAAAAATCAATTGAGGAAAAGGCGGGGGGTCTAACATGTTTCTTTTTCGGGTCATCAAAATAAAGACTGTGCCATCTCCAAACACATTAACTGCATCAGGCTGCTGCTGCAGAATCAGGGCTTTTAACTGATATGCAAATGTTGGACAATTTAAATAATCAGTCCATATAAAAATAAATTCCTTCCCTTCCAAGACTATCCCTGCCTAAGCAAAGTGTACATACCCCATACAAACAGAATACTTGGCTCTAAATTGTCTGTCCTTACTTCATTTATTTACTGAAGGCAAGCTGTTATGTGTGATTTTCTTTATTCTGCTTACTTAAGGCATTTCATTACCACCTGCATGTAATGTTACATCACTGTGTACTGCTCTGTCACTCTTCCAGATTGTTACTGAAAACAGTTACCCATTTGCCTAGAGCACTTACCTGGTAAATAAAAACAAATAGATATTCAAGTGGTCTAGTAGCTGGGGAACCCCATTGTCTGCTAAAGGCACTCTACTGGCTGACCCAACTGGTGTACCTCCTCAGTATAGGCCACAAGGGCTAGATAATGAAAAATAAAACCTGCCCGTCTATCTGTGCAGCACCACACCACCCCTGCTCTGCACGTGACAGGGTTCTGAATCCATGCATTAATGCTATATTGCTTTCGATCTGAAGTTCAGTGCTGTACAGGGATCTCTTTCCCTCCTTGATTACGCTGATTTCCTATACAACCACGGGCCTGCGCGGTGCTCTATCAAAACTCAAACACTATCACAGAGCCCTAAGGTTTATAATGGGCCTTTCCTACTCCACCCACCATTGCTTGCTGTACATGGCAGTAGGGTGGTCTCCTCTTAGCTTCAGGCGCCAAAGAAATGCAGCCTTCTGAACATACAAAGTCTTTCTAAATAAACTGCCTAACTATATCTCCGACTGCCTACCTTGTATTTATAGTAGGTATGATCTGAGAAGCACCTCCTACTTCTCCTGAAGGTATATAGGCCAGATCTCACTTTGGCTGTGCAGCTGTTAGTCATGTGCTGCCTTTATAGTGGAATAAACTGCAAAAACCCTAAAACTAAAGTATGCCATCAGCTTAGCATCCTTCAAAACTCTATACACTCATTTTACAGAACCTTGCATTTGCTATTCCTGATCACGGATTCCCTTAACCACCTGGGGCTCACTACTTACCTTGCCATGGCCTCCCTTTAGTCACTGGTCCAGCTCCTGCCTGGCTCTCTTTCTCTCCCTTTTCCTATTCATTGCCTCGGTCCTCCTCCTTTCCTTTCCCGACCAGTTCGGGTATTGAGTTTACTTCACCCATGCACTGCCCTCCACTTACTCTTCTTCATAGAAGTCCTCACATCAAAACCTGCACTGCACACCCTTTTCATAATCCGCTGTCCTTTCCCCTCTTCCCACCCCCTCCCTGTCCCTCCTCCATCCTTCCCCTACCCCTTAGTGTATCCTCAGAGTTGCCCTTGTGGTGCCTGATGGCTTACACTTGCCTCATGTCCCTACCTATGCACTATAATTGCAGAACTCATCTGCAACACTACTTGTTTGCGCACCTTGCTCGACTGTACAACATTGTGGTTATCTGACTCTGCCCTACCTAGCCCAACTATTGCTCATGCCCTTGCTGTATATGGTTGTGGACTGAAATTGTGTGCATTATATTTGTTTTTTTTTCTCTTGCATCACTTTTTGTTGTACATACTGCTTGATTCTATATATTGTAGCTCTTAATATGCATTATTTCTTTTCATTGCTGTTCATGCCAATGCTGATTTTCATTACTGTAACTGTTGTGTATTATCCTGTAGTTGCATTTGTTCCACCCAGGTCCACCTCATAAATGAGCTTCGTTCAACGATGTCTGCCTGGTTAAATACAGATTCTGACTGATTGATCTTTATCAAGTCATTAGTATTGCTAAATCCAACTGCTGGTTTCTTGGCCCAGTGCGCTTTCTTAAGCATAAGGAGAAACCGGCATTCTGGTTTAGCCCTACCTGAACTGGATGAGGATCATCGTGCAGCACTGACCTTGAAAAGAAAGTGATGGAACATCAATACCTGGATTCAAAACACTGAAGAGCTGCCTCAGATGGCCAGGGGTAAGGGAGCAAATATCAGTCTGGCCATATAATCAGAATAATCAGAGTAGTCAGGGTGGGGATGCTGAAATGCATTGGGGGATTGACATAGCAGCTAGCAAAATGGTGAGGAGGCTGCCATATCTCAGACACCATGTCAGCCAGCGGAGGAAATGTCATCACATTCAAGCCACATCCAGACATTTATATCAGTCCTTCTTATACATTTTTACCAAAAGCCATTCCCATTTGTAAAGTACAATAAGTAACTTATAGGGTGTGTGTATTAAAGATTTAATGTACACTCCCTAGGTAAGTAAGGCATGAAGCTGAAAGCTGAGTGTCCTTACACCCTGGGAAGTGCATTAAAATCTTTAATACACACCCTGGAGTGCCTTATCACACTTATAAAATGGGCCACCATCATAAAAGAATTAGTTTGATGTCTCTGATACGGATTAAAATGTATTTACTATTTTCAAAAGCGCATAATACATTACCTCAAACATCTAAAAACTGAAAAGTAGTCCCTATTAATGCATAAAATAGGATATGTCAGCAATAAGTTAACTAGTACAGTATTTTGTAGTAAAAGTATTTTTAGTAGAGTTGGTTGAAAATAAATACTTTCTCTGTCACGTAAATTTTATCATATAAATGCACTTAACATCTGTAAATTTGTAAGACATAAGCAGTGTTTAAAACTTAATTTTCATTACACTGTAGTTATATAGTCTAATTGAAGTCAACCTCTTTATTTTGTGTCTTACTTATGTGCTGTGGTCTAGTACATAAAAGGAAAACTGCTATAGGATTGAGGTGAAAGGTTAAGAAAAAAAAAAAAAAACTTTAAACCTGCCAGGTTGCCTTTTTGGGTGGGCAAGGAGGGTGAATTTCACCTGAAAACTCCTATATAAGATTCAAATGTACGTGTTTTTTATTAACATTAGCAATATATTTGGGCACTTTGGGTCTGCCTCTGCTCATTTAACTGTGTTTTCCCATTTTCTTTTTTGTTTATAAGGTATTACTGTATTGCCTACTTTGTTCATCCTGTTTTTGTTTTCTTTTTCCCACATTCAAGACATAGAATGTTCATCATGGAATGTTTACCATGGAATACAGGGATTCAAAATTCTGCTCTGTTCCACTTGTAGAATGTTATTCTCCTGATATTCTGTACACACAGACAACAAAGGCCTGTTTTAGAGCCAGAGACTCAATTATATCACTGTCAGGGCAAGCATGAGAGATTTCACTGATGAGCAGGTAAAAACAGAAGGGATTTTTCACTGTTAGTAAACAAACAGCTGCAATGAAAATTATAAACAATACTTAATATTTCTAATTTGTTTGTGTGTGTAAGGAGAGTGTGATGATCAGGAAACAACTTTCATTAATTGTTTTATTTTTTATTTAAGGTAGTTTTATTTTTTAGGGCCCAGTTGAAGGTTTTTTTTTTTTTTTTTAAACAGTGTAAAGGTAGCAGCCATGTTTGTGATGAAAGACCAGTTCTGGTTGCAGGGGAACCGATGGAAGATAGTTCTGGCTGTAGGAGGTGATTTGTTCATTGTGTGATGTGGTTTAGGACCAGGATGACTGTGCGTATAAAGGGATTTAATGTACAGTCAGCCGATGTCTCTTAGCCAATGAGATTTCTAGATTTTTTCTTGCCATTTTATAAGCCACTATAGGGCATTTCTTGAAATTAATGCACACCCCAGGTGCATTGGGAGGACAGTCATTCGTTCTTGGCCTCATGTTTTACAGTGTACCCAGGGCATGCAGTAAATCCTAAGAAATACATGCCCTGCTGTGGCTTATTGCTACATATTACTGGTCAATATACACTCTCCCATAATTGGGCTGGTGGTCCAGTGCCCTTTTAGACGTTGATAGTGTGTGACTGGTGTGGCTTCATGTGGAAACACTGAGTACGCATTACCTTTATGCATAGCCATGACAGGCAGAACCCTTGAACAAAGAGGGAACTTCAGCCAGCAACAAACTAGTAAGCAATCACTTATCTTTATGAGCTCAGAGTTATGGACGGGATCAAAGGAGGCAACTATACTGCCATCAGATTATAATGCAGGCATTCTGCTACAGGTACAGAATGATGGAGGATACTTTTGTTTGCAAATCTTTGCAAGAAAAAGATATTTTTAGAAAGTTAAATGAACAGTTTAATATGAGTTTACATTAAACATGTCTTTTCAGGTGCCCAGAGTTTACAGAATCACTTCAGTTTTTCTATCAGCAGTAGGTAGTCTGCTTTAACAATTTTTAAGTTTGCAATAGTAGCTGTATAGTCGCTATGAGTAACACAACTTCTGAAGCTCTAGTGCAACATTAGAAGGAATGGAAGGCTCTTTATGTAACGCATTAGTAGTAAATTGTTTCATTCATTCAAACATAAGCATGGACAATCCCAGTTGAGGCAAATGGCTAATTTTAAGTAGGTACCATCAGTATACAGAAACCTGGTTACATGAACAGGAAGCAACTATCAAGGAAACAAGTATCAAACATAACCAGTATAAAATTATACCAAATGGAAAGCCATTCATACAAACTTCACTTGCAGTACAAATGTATATGTCCTGTATTTCCTACATCAGACTGGAATTGCAAGTTACTGGCAGATTATCCTGTTGCACGAGCCAGTTACAGATACTGCCAAATTTTACTGGCTTCAAATTAGGTCTTAAATGTACTGGTATAGAATTCCAATTGTAGGGTCCCTGGACTAGAAAGGAAGTCCTGCCAACATTTGTCTTCATAGAGGGATCAAAATACCAGGCTGTCTGATCATCTCATCCCTGTTCCATCTGATTTTACTGTAAATTTTTCTAGAATATAATCTGGAGGAGACCCTTTGTAATCCTTAAAGACCACCAGTTTCAGTGCTTTAGTCAAGCCCCCACCCCGTCCCCAGCAGCAGTTTACCTGATAAGGATTTTAAAAGTACACTTTCCTGAGTTTATCAATGCCTCTAAAGAGAAGGACTGTTAATTCCTTGGCGAGAGGAGCTGGCTGCCTGATCCTTCCCTTCCTGCTCCAATAGTAGGTGCCACCCCTCGCTTCCCTCACGCTTTGTGATGCATTAGTCTGAGAGCGTGAGGGTGTGCTCTATTAAAGGCAATGGGGTCGAGTTTTGAAATCTTCTTTTTATATTTTAGTGGACCACAAGAATCAAATCACTCCTGCATGAGATTATCCCTGTATCTCCTTCATTCATTTCAAACACAAACTTTCACTGTATCTTCTTGTCCCCTCCCTGCACCTATTTCCGCTAACCTACTTCTCCAGATAATCTCTTGACTGTTTAGCATTTGTACTCGACTTAGCCTAATGGCTCGTTTGTCATGCTCTAACATGGTCCGACTCAAGGTCGCCTTGTAACTGTACCTGTAATTGTATATCATTGTACTGAACTGTTCATTGTCTTTGTTCTCTCATAAATTTTGTACTTATGTCGTATTGTTTCAATCGGGTCACCCTGAAAAAGGAACTGTATTGGCTCAGTGGGCTTACCGGTTATCAAAATTCCATAAATAAACAAATCAAAGCTTCTGCTCAACTAACAAGGGCCTTTCTAGTTAAGCGGTGGCTTTGATTAGACTCCTGTAGCCCTCTAAAATACATAAATGAAAAATAAGATTTCAAAACCTGCCCTCATTACTATCAATAGAGCATGCCACCATGCTCTCAGACTAATACATCACAAAACATGAGAATTCTTTTGGGGGTGCCGCTACTATTGGGGACCTGTAAGGGGAAGGATTGGGTGGGTGGCTCCTGACTGAGGAATTATGATCCCTTTGTTTTAGAAACAGAGGCATTAATACATTCAGGAATGGACATTTGAACTTACTGTAAGTCCTTACCAGGTAAACTGCTGCTTGGGGGTGTAAGTAAATATTTGAACATGAGCACAAATGGTTCTCTCTAAACATAATGTTTAAATTCTTGTATAGAAAAAACAATGTCTTGTATGAGGGCATTTGTACAAGAAAAAGGCCAAAATGGAGCCGTGTGGGACTCAATTACTGCTGATAGGGGAAAGAGTTCAGGGTGACTTGCTGAAGTCATCCAGTCAGGTAGTTCTGAACTATCTCAAGGCCACCACTGACATACCCATGGATTTAGGTTTATCTAGCAGTATCTTTTGCTAAGGGTGTCAAAAGCCTTCCATAGGTCTATAAAATTGCCCCTACCATTAATTTTCTTTCTAGGGCACTCTGAAGATCACCAAGCACTTTTGTTAATACTGTGGTACCGTGTTCTTCCCTAAACCAGACTGGTAGGGATTCAAGATTTTATAAGACGCCAAGTAAATGTTTCCACTGTACACTTACTAATCTTTTCAATAATTTAGATTTTATAGGGAGCAAGGAGACTGGTCTAATTATTCAGCTCTGCTTTTGCTCCTGATTTGAAAGCTGGGATAACTTTACTGCTCTTATAATTTGAGGAATTCTACAGTTGATAAGTATTAAAATGGTGACTAATTTGTTGGTATACTGTCAAGTCCAAATGACTTAATTGTCCATTTTAGCAGTTTACTCAGGACATCTTCCAATTTTATTTTATGAAACCTAAACTAGTTTTTTATGTTCAACAAAGGGGTCCAGTCTGTGTTATGGACATACGGAGGTTTAACTATCATGTCTAACACATCAGTGTCCATTCTGGTAAAGAAGTCACTGAAGCCACTAGCTACTTCATTGCCTAGTGGAGTCAACTTACCATCCACCAGAAGGGTGATTGGGACCACGGGCTACCAGACAACTGAAGCATGCATACAAGTCCCCAAAATTTGGGTTTTTGACTTAAGCTTTACAGGTGAGGTTTTGAAAAAATTTATTTTGCCCTTTAATCTTATATTGAACTGTAAGATATCTTCAATTCCTGACGTGGAACTTTTGTAAAGAGTATATACTCAAAGGTTATATCAAATTATCAAATAAATAAAAGCGTGGATTGAACACATCTTTGTATTTACTGCCTGATCCTAATTATCTTATATATGTACATATTGACTGTACTAGATATAATTTGCAACTATGGTCCTGTAAGTATACCTCTGCTACAATACTGTCTTTGCTTACTACATATGGAATGTATTTATTCCCAGGTCGCCCTGAAAAAGGGACTTGTGTGTCTCAGTGGGCCTACCCGGTCATCAGTCTCTAAATAATCTCATATCGTATTTGTTTCAAGCCAGTCAATAACCTGCCTAGTCCCTCTGAAAATGTTAGTTTTTGCAAGTTTTCAGCATTTATCCCTCAAACGTCTAAACCTGGTTAGATCATTGTAATATCATGGAGCATTAACTGATTTAATCCACTTCTTTTTAATGGTGTGGTCTCATACAGACTAGCATGATTCCTTCCTGGAAAAATAGCCAGCCTTTATTTGTTGACTGAATCAGAGTGATCCTTTCTGAATTAACAGATTCCAGGTTCATCATCATGAAAGCTAAATAATTAAAATGTCTCCAAATTCTATGGAAAATAAACCTGCCCGCCCCATTTATTTTGTCCTTAGCCAACACATATAATTCCCTGGTGATCAATAAAAGAATTTGAGAACACATCACTGGTTTAACAAATGTCTGTTTTAGAAGAAGTCCAGTATAGTGGAAGCAGAAGGATCCTGTGATGAATTCTAGTACCACAGTAACATCAACTGAGACCCAGATTAGTGCTTAATTCATAGACAATGATTATGATCAACTGTGCTCCAATTCACATAAAATAGCAAATTAATGGGCCAATATGTTGCCTGGAATTAATAGTAATGTTCAGAAGTAGTCAGCTATCACTTCTTTTATCTGAAGTGTTTTTTTTTTTTTTTTTTTTTTTTAATTATAAAATTTTCTGCCTCAGAGTACTAGGTGTAATGTGTGGAGCGAATAGCATTCTACCTGGAGGCTGACAGTCAACTGTACCCCTCTCTATAAATCACCAGCATTGTGATGTTACTGACTGACATTAGTAACAGAAGAGCCAACCACCTGCTGCTTGATTGGTAGCGTGCGACGTTACCAATCAGGCAGACAGGGCTTGTTTATAAGAATGAGTGAGGTCACATGCTGATGATGTGATGGGAGGACCATAACTAGATATGTCTGCTTCCAGGTAAAGCACTGCATTTCAAGTCATGCCCAATACTAATAGGTAGAAAACCATCCAATGAGCACTTTAAGAGAAAAAGTAAACCACTTCAGAACTAAATAGTAAGGGACTGCCTTTAAAAATTCTAAAATGGTTTGCCTGCCATTTTGTGGCGCTATTATCTCTAACATAATCTCATGGCAGTGTCTACAGTTCGAAAGTGTCCTGCAATTTATTAGGAACAGAGCTGCTGCTCTTTGGATGATAAACTCTCACTAGGAGAATGGGCTGGGAAAATGAAAGTTCAATAATTCCAAAGGTGTTTCCTCCACTTTTAAATCCAGTTCCCTTGCTCTCAGATCTACTCTGATATAGATTAACACCCTTCTTATTCCAGTCTCTTTATGAATATCACTACCCATGAGCCCTTCTTTGAACAAAATGTGTCACTTGCCACTGCCCTATGTTGATTCCTTTTCTCTGTTTTCCTTAGGTGTCAATGCACAGGCCACAGTGGGACTACACAATGCTGGGAGGGAGGATTGTTCCGCTTAAAGGGGGAAGGTCACAAGGGACACAGCCTGAAGTTGGAAGGGGGCTTCAGGAGGGGGAGGCACTACTTCACAGAGAGAGTGGTGGCTGGATGGCATGCACTGCTGGAAGAATTAATCGACCTGTGGACAGCTTTAAGTGGGGATGGGATAGAGACAGGGCACGGGCAGTACAGGCTAGAACAAGATGGGAGATACGACCGGGAGGGGATGAAGGAAGGGACTGAGTTGGGGGG
Organism: Neoceratodus forsteri; assembly: GCA_016271365.2. Taxonomy (NCBI): domain Eukaryota; kingdom Metazoa; phylum Chordata; order Ceratodontiformes; family Ceratodontidae; genus Neoceratodus; species Neoceratodus forsteri. The sequence goes on along the minus strand of CM057450.1, from coordinate 1,066,606,478 downwards.
CAGCTGCAGTAGTAGTAGTATACTGCGAGCTGCACACTCTAACAGAGATTGATAAACCTATGGGCCTTTTCTGCGGCAATTTCGTAGGTTTGCATGTTTATATGGTGTCTCAACAGAGGTGACGATGCGCTTGTGTTCACTATTTTGTGCCTGCATGACTTAAAAACATCAAACCATAGAGCCACAAATGGAAGTACTGGTTTTATTTAAAGGAACCATGCATTGCCTTGAATATAATATTCTGCAATCTAAGTAAACTCCTCTAAAACTCTTTCTAATCATAAAAACTGCCTGCCTCTCACAAATCAAGGGTATTATGAGGGTGAGTCGTTTTCTAGATTTCTTGCCAGCTAGCTGCAAAGGTAAACATGGAAGCATTGTGACCAATCCAGAATTTGTTCTTTACTTACTACTTCCAATCTATTTTCTCTCTTAGCTAGAACCCTATAGTTTCCATCAGCTTCCTAGTCCTGGCCTCCACAACACCAACCAGGCGGTTAGCATCAAGGACATCAAACAAGGAAAGCACCCCAATGATTGGCCCAAAGGCATGCCTCAGACTTGCTACAGTTTATCCTGGTACTGGGAGACATGACAGCGTGTCTGGCACTGGTGATGTAGGGTCATGCTCTCTGTGTCATTCTAGGGGCAGGGTATTTTCAAGTTATTGCCAAGCCCTCCCACTACCCAGTGTTAATGCATTTCTAGGCATGGGGAAAGTAAGGATTATGGATAGAGGATGGAAGGGATGGGGGGCAGGGCAGTAGCTAAAACTGTGGACCCTGCAATATCAGCAGACTAGATAGACCAACTGTCCTTCTGCTGGCTTCTTCATATGTTTGTATGGGAGATTGCTGCCTCTGCAGAGTTCCCTCGACTGCACCAGCCCAGAGCAGTGGGAGCTCAGGCTCACAGTATGAACCCATTGTCCTCATGGAGTGTAATACACTCCACTAGTATCAATGGGCTGGCCTAGAAGTGATTTTAAGGGGTAGGAGTTTTGCCCAAGGGTGTGCGCACTCCTCCCTGAACAGTCAATGTTCCCTTTAAAACCATGAATAGCCAAATTTAGTGGGTACAACTTCACTTCATAGATGCAGAAAAATTATAGCAGAAGAAGGCCCAGTGGCCAGTCTGCCTACCCTACCGAACTACACTGCAGGGCCCTCCCTTTCACTTCTGCCCTGTTCACCGGATTCACCAGTGATCATACTGTAATTCTTTCAAAAATTGGATACCCAGAAAACTTCTCAAACCCAGCATTCTGTATTAATGCAGTTTTAGTGCTCCCTGTTGTGTTTGCTAACTCTGCTGGTTTGCTCACTACAGCTGGCAGCAAGAAAGGATTTCAAACAAGAAAGTGAGTGAAAGAGTGCTAGAGGGAGGAGATTTTTCATCTAAATGGCATGCAGGCTCCTTAACCCCACTTGACAGGACTTCAGCCACTGATTAAACTAGCCTTTGCCATTCAGTGTAATGTGAGGCCTGCCTGCCTCTCAGGATGTCTGTCAATTCTGTCACCAACCTGCAGTTGTTTGAACAGCCGATGAACATAAGTCTGTCTGTCCGAGACTGTTTGCAGTCTACTCAAGAAGTGTGCAAAACATACTTCTACCACAGCCTTAGAGAGCAGCTGACAGCTCTTTCATCCTCGGGCAGGCAACTCACAGCAATTTATTTTTATTTATTTAAACATTTGGTAGCCAGAAAAGACACACTGAGCCAAGGCTCGGCTCCAGGTGCACCAGGGACAGGGAACATGGGTAAAATATACAAGTACACAAATACAATGATCCACAATTTTACAAATACAGTAGTAACACAAATACAGCAGCACACAATAAAAAGCACAATAAAATATAATACACAACAGGAAGCCTAGTAGTTAACTAGCATAATAAGGAGTTGTTACCACTGAGCTAAACTGGTCACTATTTAATTTTTTTTTTTAATCTCTCCATCTTTCTTTGTAAGCCACACTCAAAAGTCCTGTGAATGAGCCGAGTAGTTGCCAAGTGTTGCAACCCCTCCCCCAAAACAGCAGTTTGATGGCATGAAGTAGGGAATGGGGCTGCAGGCACATAATATACACAGAATGAGGACTCGGAGGCAGTACTAAAGATAAAAGATTCATAACTTTGCAGGCCTGTCTACAGGTATGTAGCTAGTTAAATTCAAACACTAACCAATTTAGCTCTTCAGATAGGCAGATCTTTGATGTGAGTTGCCTGCAGCAGGATGTCAGCTGCTATTTAAGGTTAAACAGCAGGCTCCTACTAATATTTTTAAAGAGCTTAAAAGCAGTTTATTTACAGCAGTTGCAATTCTATTTAATGAGGTTTCCAGGTTCACATTGTCCTATTATACTCAAAGGCACTGTACTGGCTGGCCTGATGGCGCTGAGGGCTGGTATCTCGCCTTACCTTGCGCCCGCGCCAGTGACAGAGTTCAGGAATGACCTTGGGTCATCGGGGTGCTGGAACAGGAGGAGGGTGGGAGCAGGATCGGCGCTGGCTCTCCTCTCCTGGTGGGTGGGTCACCCGTCGGCACTCCCCGTCACTGGATGGAGGTCCAGTGGTAGCGGAGTGAGTGGTGGGTGGGGCATCCCATAGGGCATGACATGCATGTACCTCCCACACATGTCACATCGGGACACGAGCTCTTGGGATTCAGGAGAAAACTAAAAAGTACCTAAAATTACTGACGGGAAAAAAAGCACTATACTGTAGTGGTTAGAGCACTGAATTGGAAAACTTTTTTTTTTTTTTTTAAGCTTATTTGTTTATATCCATGGCAGGGAGAAGTTGTGCCTTTGGTTCCTCCCTCCCCATCTAGCCAGCTAGGCTGCTGCCACCCGGTCTGGGGCAGAACTCATGACCACCCCACCACTACTCTTCCTGGTCTCTATGCAGTGAGTACATACCCCACCACCACGGACACCAGGATGGAGCCGACTTGCGTGGGACCTCGGCAGTGCCAGTGAGCAGCCTTCATGCTGCTGGGAGTTTTCTATAGCGTGGTTACACTGCTGCAGGAGGCATGCAATGTCGCTAAGGGATGGAGCATACGCGCTTCTGTAAGCGCTCTTCCCAGTGTCTGCTTCCTCCAGCCCCTTACTTCTACAGCATCAGTGGTCTTGCCCCCAGCTTCCACCAGGAGCAGCCACATGCTGACTGCTAGTATCCTTCCTACCCCGGAGATGGAGAGCAGTCCTCCGGATGCTCAATCCTTCCAAACCCTGCCGACCCATGTTCATTCCCGAACACAGGTCGCCAGTGACTAAATTGAAAACCGAAGAGCAGAAATCTGAATCCCACCATAGCCACTGACTCAGTGTGTTACCATGAGCAAGTCATTTGGCCTCTCCTGTTCTTCAGTCCTTCCAGCAGTAAAGCTGGTAGAAATAGTGCTCCAATGAAAATTAGATGTTGCATCTTGATCAGGCTATCTCGGAAACTGTCATAAAATAAATCCTGCCATCTGTGATTCTCACTGTAGTAGTTATTTCATGGGGTTTGAAACCTTGAATTATTTAACCACCAATTTCAAAATTGTGTTTGTGGCACTGCAACATGTTGTCTTGAACAGGGCTCTTATGTCATAACTGCATCATTAAACCTGAAAAAAATAATTTCTAACTTCTCTAAGATCTTCATACAGATGTCAGGACGAAGCTGGCAAATATGTAAATGTAAACCGTGGGAGCAATTTTAAAATTCCAAAAGAATGCATTCTCTAGTAAACTGTACCAGTCATCCTATGTTACTTATAAAATGTATATGCTCAAGTGGGCACTCACAGCATGATATTCCAAGATCCAACTGTAAAGACAGCTTGCATCCAAAATTCTGGCAATCTTGCAAACAGGTCTGGCCTGTGTCCACAATACATTGTTAGAATACAAGCAGGTTGTGCGGCCAGTGTTTAGGCACAAGACAGGATTTTGCAATGGAAAACTCTTAGGTCACAAACAAGTTGGTCCAATAGTTTGAAATAGTCACTTTATGTTTCATCTCGGGACATCGAACTTCCAACCTCTTTGGGTTCCTTCCATTACACCCAATAAGAAAGGGTCTTTGTCATCTTGGAGAAACATTGCCTTCATATTTTTGTTAATACTCAGCTGCCAGGTGCCCTATCCTGACTGAAAAGCACTATGACCATACCCAAACACTGACCTTTGGATGCAAGTTAGTCTGTGTCCACACTGAAAATTCCTCACTCTTTAAATCTCTTAGCCTTTGCTGCCCAAGAGACACTAGTTGTACTTCAAAAACAGGAAAAAGTCTTCCTGTATAAAGGCTACACGTACACAAGATAACAGGTATGAAATTGACAGCTACTAAGACTAAATGCAAAAAAAGGTCTATTAGGAACATTCTTTAGTACTGCATATGTTTAGTTTGTACATTAAGGCACTGCCAACCAAAACCACCAAGCATTTCTACTAATGTTTCCTCATTTGTTGACAATTTATGGATACGACAGATTGTTTTATCTACTGGACATGTGCTTTACCAGGTAAACATGCGAAGATAACCAGTCATCTTGTTTGCAGATGCAGTCTGAGGGAGGAAGGAAACAAAAACTATCATGAAGGACAATGAAACATTAGTGCTCTAACAGAAGCCTAAAGCAGCATCTGCAAAGGTTTCAGGTGCAATAAGAAGTTATAGTATTTAACTTGGTAAAAACATCCATCATGTTATATTTTAGCAATGGTGTACTTCCGACATTCTTAGAGGCATCAAAAACAACACACACACACACACACACACACACACACACACACACACACTAGGCAGATAAAGGGATCCATGCCTGGAACCTGTACAACAAGCAAAAGCTGCTAGCAAACAGCAGCTTGGCTCAAAACAGAAAACCACTACTCCAAAGACCACATTCTGTCACAGGACAAACATTAAAAGATTTATTAAAAGCTAAAAAGTAGCCAGCACAGTGGTGCAAAATGCTGACCTTAGATTTCTAGCCTTACCTTGTCATGCTGGCGACTTGGATTTGGGAACAGACTTGGGTCTCTGGGAGCTGGCATGGGGGAGAGATGAGACCAGGACTGAGCAGGGAAAGGCAGCTCTCCTCTCAGGGTGGTTGTCATTCCCCTGTAGTTCCGCTGCCACCAGGTGGAGGTCTGGGGCTAGCGTAGGCAGGAGGGGCGGAGGAAAATCGTGGGAGGGCACCGAGCCATGGCATGCACATGCCTCCACATGCATGGCTGAGAGTGCAGGGAGCAGGTGAAAATGGGGAAAATAAAGGAATAATGCCTGACAGGGTGAGTGTTATGCTGGGATAACATCCCACCCGGGTGGTTGGGTCCCAAGGCCGAGGGAGTCTAACACCCAAGAAGGATGTTATCTCACATAACACCCACCTTGGAGGGCATTATTCTATAATTTACTTATTGAAATGTTTCACCAGGAGGGCACACTGAACAACAAGTTGTTTGTGTCATGGTGCGACCTGGGGAGGGGTTACATAGGGTTGTGAAGGATGATCAGTTACAATAGTATGTGGGTAGTACAAACAATACAACATTGTAAGATTGTGCAACAGCTGGAACACAAGGTATTGTACAATAAACAGTAGTGGAACACTGGGTAAATTACAATACATGTCCAAAATCATACAAAAGAACATATAAACGTACAAAACAGTAATAATGTGATAGAACCATTTATAGTGCATGAGTGTATCAGGAGCAGGCTCGAGGTAATATGCATGTGCTGTTGGAGCAAAAGGATGGGTTAGGTTGTGCATACTGGTGACCCAGAATGGCAGGTGGAGAAGGGAGGGAGCAAGAACCGACTATGAGGAGAAGGGTAGCCATTTCCTGATCTCCCCTTCAGGATGTTGAGAACCCTGCGCAGGGGGGGTGTCATGGTAGGAAGGCAGAAACTGGGGATAGGTATTAAGGTGGGTTAAAGCAGAAACAGCTGAGGGAAAGGTAATTGTGTAGGGCAGGCGTAAAGGAGTAGTTTGAGGAGGAGTGTCTTATTTCAGGGAGAGAATTCCAGATTTTAGGAAACTATGGGTGAAACCAGTCTGACCGATGAGGGTGGAGTGGCGACGGACCATCAAGGTGCGGGCGTCATTTTGATCTGTGAGAGTGGGTGGGGGATGTGGAGTGGGCGAGGATGACAGACAGGAGGGACCCCCGAACCAGAATTTGGTGGTTAGTTTGGAACTGTGAGATAGTGGAAGGAAGGTTAGAGGCGATAGCATTCACAGTGGTGAGAGCGGGAAGGGAGTCAATAGCAAAGCAGCAGCAGGAGTTAAAGAGAGTGTCCAACTTGCTCAGGGAAGATTTGGGAGCAGCACCATAGACTACGCCACAGTAGTCAAAGATGGGGAGTATCATCTGGACAATTTTGCACCTCGCAGTCAGTGGGATGCAACCACGATTCCTGTACAGAGCACTAAGCTTGGGGCACAGTTTCTTCAGGACAGCACTGATATGCACAGAGAAGTTGAGGTGCTGGTCCAGCCAAACTCCCAGATATCTAAATGAGGAGGTGTCCACCAAGATGGTCCCATCAAGGGTGTGGAAGGTGGGTAGGGCTGGGAACCCAGAGTCTCAGCCTGGTGCCAAAGGTCATTGAGACTGTCTTCTTGGCATTTAGAAAAAGCTGGTGAGAAGCAAACCAGAGCTGAACTTGGTTGAAGTCATGCCGTAAGCTGGTTTGCACAGCAGCAGGGTTTTTGACTGAACTGTATAAGACAGTATCGTCAGTGTACATGTGGATAGAAGAGGATGAGCAAGCTGTGGGAAGATTATTAAGGAAAATGAAGAGTAGGGACCAAGCACTGAGCCCCAAGGGACACCAGTGTTGATGGGGAGTGGAGGAGATGGAATCAAGGATTCTCACCTACTGGGTCCAGCCAATGAGGTGGATTTAAACCAGTTGGTGGCTGATGGAGAAAGGCCAGCTGAGAAGAGCGAATCAAGAAGCAGAGGTGGGAAACAGTGTTGAAAGCTTTGGCTGGGTCGACAAGGATGGCGAGGTGATCAGGCCATCGTCCATCCCTGAAAGGATCGAGTCAGTAAGCCTGAGGAGGGAGGTGGTTGTTGAGTGGTTCTTCCAAAACCAGACTGGAAGGGGTGAAGGAGGAGGAAATGGAAATGACAGTTGCCAGGAGTGGATGTGTCACCACCCTGGGGAGAGGAAGGGCTAAGCGTGTTTCCAGGATGAGAGTACTTGGGCAGAAATAAAGGACAGGTTAAGGATTAGGGATGGATAAGCAACTGCAGGAACAGAAAGGTAGAGAGTTTAGGATCAAGCTCATCAGGTGAGGAGCCTTTATAGGGTTGAGGATAGGAGAGCATTAAGAGCTTCATCAGAGGAGATAGTAGAAAAGGAAAATGGGGAGGGGTAGGCACTGGCTGAGGCAAAGGGCTGAAGTTAGTAGGTGGCAATGGGAGAAGGAATTTAGAAGAGACACTGCATGAGGTGTAGTAGGCATTAAATTCATTGGCCATGGAGCCAGGGTCGGAAACTAGGGAGTTATTTATTTTGAGAACTGGAGGGAGGTGAGAGGGAGGAGAGAACAGGGCATGAACTACCTTCCAGAATTTAGATGGAAGCTCGTGTTAGTCAGGAATGAGGAGTTCCATCTCCCTCCAAATCAGACTTAGCCAGTCTAGTAGCTTTAGTACATGAACTGCATAGCATTCTGTACTACTTGTAGTCATTTGGATATTTAGATTTGTGTTTCTCCAGGCCTGATCATGCTCCCTGAAACAGGCTAGTAGTTCGAAGTGATCAGGAGAGATGAACCCCACAGAATCTGGTTGCGTCTGAAAAGGGCAAAAGGCATTCCGGGTGGCAATGAATTTATCCTTAAATAGTCAAGTGCTTGAGTGGGCAGAAATGGCAGGGGGCAGTCGGTGGAAGCAAGTGCAGATCTGATTGGGAGTAAGGTCTAGAATTTTAAGGACTGAAGCTGTATGATTTTGGGGGAGGTTTGGGCGATGAAACTTACGTACAATGAAAATGGGTTTGAGGTCACTAAGGGTATCAGGAGGAGACCAGATTAAATGATGCAGTCTGGGTGGATTGTGAGTGCCCAGTCAAGCAGGGGTGTGGTTTTGTGTTTTGGGATTAGGGCATGTGGGCTCGAGTATAAGTTGAGTGAGGTTTAGAGCAGAGGCGCCATTGCATAGCTTGTTTAACCTAGGAGACAACCAGTTTAGATTCACGTCACCCATTATGAAAAATTCACCAGATTGCGAGAGGAGGTGATATTGGCAAAAGTTCAGTCATGAGAGAGGGTTGAATGCTTGGCGGCAATAGATGCCAACCACAAAGATTGGGATTGAGAAAGGAAGGGTAAGGCAGGTGACGAGGGCTTCATAGGTAGCTGGGATGGAGGTAGATAGGGTGGTAGTAAACTACAGTGAGGACAGGATATACATGGCCCTCCCCTCCCAACTGACCGATCTTGTCTGGAGATGGAATACCCAGGGATAGCAATGGCACTCTCAGGGGTACTTTTCTGAGCCATGTCTCGGTAATCATTAGGATGTCAGGGTGTGTGAAATCATAAGAGTTTGTAGGAGTCAATTTTAGGTAGCAGGCTGCAGATGTTCAGGTGGAGGAGCTTCAACCCATTATACAATGGCTTGTTGTTATAAAGACTAAAACAAAATTATTTTAAATAATGTTTTTGTTAGTGTGGAAAAATATTTGTTTCTTAAAGAAGATGCAAACAATGCAAATGCAAACAATCAGTCGAAGGTTCATAGTGCTGAGACTAGAGCAGTGATGTTATGCTGGGTTAACATCCCTGGTCTAGTCCCAGACTAAACCAATTAGAGTCAGCATTCTTTCTTGCCATTGCATAATATACAGACTAAAGTATGGGGTGGCGTGTGTAGACCAGAATTTGACACACACCGAGTGTGTGGATACCACATAAACCCAGAGGCGAAGCTTAAGGGTTTATCTTGGCATCCAACACCGATGGTGTGTAAAATTTGATTCACACCACCCCTTATATTTTATTTTATATAATTGCTGGGTTTTGCTTTTCACCATAGCAATTACATAAAATAAAGTGAAGTTCTACGGCCGCGGTCCAGTTGCTTCTTAGTGGGACTGTGGTTGTTTTGTGATACTTTTCTTTTCTTTTTCCTTTCTGGTACTTGGTTTTCTGCAGTAGTGATTTAAAAAGAAAAATCACTTACCGTTGAGTTAGAGTGGCCGTACAGTTTGGGTGAGAGGCAAGCGGCAAGCATTCACAAATACGGAAGAGCAAGGAAACCTGACATGTGTTTGCCGTTATAAACACTCCTTTATAAAACAGCAAATTACACGGGGTTTCCCTACAAGAGAAAGAAACCCAGTTATTATATATAGGATAAAGTATCGGGTGCAGTGTGTTATGAAATTTAACACACACCTGAGTTTGGATGGCACATAAACCCAGAGGGCGAAGCCAGAGGGGTTTATGGCAGCCATCAACAACCAAGGTGTGTGTTAAATTCAAATTAAACACACTGCACCTAATATTTGTTTTATATAATTACCGCGCTGTTTTTTCCACAGATGAAGTGCAATCGCATGTATGGAGCCTAGAGTAGTCTGGATTGCGGATGTAACATTTCAGAAGATTTATTATATGCACCACTCAATGCCGTAATACCTACTCAGGTTTTATGGTATTTAATACCCGACCTTTTCAATGGAAAAAACACAACCCAGTAATTATACATAGAATAATACATGGGGTGGTCTGTTTAACGAATTTAACACACACCCAAGGTGTTGGATGCAAAATGTAAGCTATTTCTTGCTTAGTTTACAAGCGCCAGTCTGTCATTCCCCATCTTATGTTAAACCTACGCTTCTCGCATAGTGCTTTAGTAAACAGCCCACACCCACCCATCTGAGTCACAGTACCACCTCCTTTTATAACCCTCCCACCCATCGCCTTCCACCATTGCCACCTCTCCTTTAAGGAAAAACACTCTAGTCCCATCACCCTCCCTGCCCAGTCCTTCATCAGTGTTTCTAGGCCTGTTATCTTATTTACAATGCATATCTTAACGTCCCATGCTATTCCCAATCCTTAGCTTTATTCTCAATGCAGGCCCCAAATGCTGAATCACCAGCATTTGAGCCCAGAGGTGAAAAAGAAAGCTGAAGACAGCGCACAGCATGGGACATTAAGACAATGGAGAGGAGTCCCAGCTGATGAAGCCTGCTTCACAGGGACACATATTGGGTATAAGCATGTGCACACTGAACATAAAGGATGCGGTACCTGCATCCCTAAGAGCCCTGCATATATTGGAATGCGAGTTGGCAGTTCTTTTACACTTGATAGAAGGAACAAGCAACTCCCAAGTACCTGAAGAGCTTACCTAACCAATATTAGTAGCCAAACAGACACAGGTGCTGATAACATCAGCAGCCAAGGGTCAGTGAAGGTGGTCAGACAGGACACAATGATCAGTCCAGGATGGGCTGTGGAGCAGGGAAGGAGAATAATTCGACAAGGTGTCCAGTTTAGACAGGTATAGTCACACAGATTACATCACCATAGTCAATGGTGGGCAGAATCATGTGTTCAATGAAATGCCTTTTATACTTGGAGACAATCATTCCTACCATAAAGAGCACAGAGTTTCTAATATGCTTCTGAGACCAGTGAGAATATCGGTAAGGAAAAGTTGAGTTCTGATCCTAGAAGAATCCTGTGGTATTTGTACTGTGATACCGTATTCATATTGCCACTAATGAAGTTGATATGAAGGCCTGGTGATTTTGTAGGCACTTTTTGACAAGAAAAAGCATTGTTACAGTTTGTCATTTTAAGAGCAAGGCAAATGAATGTAAACAAAATCTGACAGTTATGTTGGAGGCGTTGTTTCCCATAGTTGAATTAGACTCTGTAGTACAGAGAAAGAACAGTTACATAATTGATCATGTTGTTAAAACCGCTAATATAAAACTGGGTGTGCTCTTTTGACATAGACACTTTAAAACACCTGCTGCACTGAAGCTTGCCACGAGCAACTCGGTCCTGGCTACCATTGACTATGGCCTGCCGATCTATGGGGCTGGTTCTGACACCACCCTAAAAAAAGTAAAACACTCCTTAATAAGGCCTGCCAACTGACTCTAGGGGCTGATCATTTGGTCCATACATGCTCCCTATACAACGAGACTGGGTGGCTCCCTCTTCACCTCAGTGTGCAATACCAGACCTGCTTGCTGGTTTAAAAAAAAAAAAAAAAAAAAATCAGTGTTAGGACTCATGCCTGAGTCTACCCGCTGTCTCTTCAAGGCTGCACAATCCACCAAACACACTAAAAGCACAACTAAAGGGGTCTCCTGGTGCCATTTAAACATACAAAGCTGACTCAGAAATCCCTGTCCTTCCAAGGACCCAGGTGGTTCAACAAGCTACCACCGCCTCATCGAGTGCTCAACTCAGCCAGTACAAACAAGGGCTAGCATGTGATGAAATGCTATACTTAACACATGGCCCAGAGTACTCCCCTTCTCTTCCCCCTGACATCCCAAGGTCTCTCCTCCATCCGCCTAAACCTCACCCTCCCTACTCTACCCCTCACTCCCTCCATCATAGCTCCCTCCTCCCTTCCTCCCTCCTACCCCTCCTTCCCTAGCCCAACCCCCATCACCTTCTACCTGCCTGACACAGCCTACCCTGGCTGTGTCGCCGACCATTCTCCCTAATTTAGCCTACCCTGACTGCACCCCACCCATCTCTTCTCCCGACTCTGACCCCACCACCCCGTTTTCTTTCCTTCCTCAGCTCCTCCTTTTATACTCCAATTGCAGCCACCAAATGCTTCAATTTCTTGGTTCCTTCTCATCCCCGCCCTTACCCATCTCTCTGCAGAACCCGACAAAGGAAACCTCCTATGGCGGCTGACTTTTGTATTGTCACTTTCTAGAAATTTGCTAGCCTCTAGTTGTATAATGAAACTACTTATACACTGTGCCACACCTCTGAGTGCCAATGTCATCCTCACCATAGCACTTATGGGACCATAATCTTCTGTGTATCCTTGTCTCTTAATTGTATAGCAACCCTGTATCCATCTGTAGCCTGCATAACCCGACTTGTAGTAGTACATTTTTTATTTTAATACAGGAAAAAATTGTTTTCACATCATTAGGTGAAAGACCCATTTTCAAGATGGTCCTGTTATGTCTTATTTTCTACAGTATAAAAACACAGTACAAAACATACGAAAACATATGAAACAGAAATTCTTCATTACATACTAGCATAATTTATCCAGTGACTTGCATATACTACCATATACGAAACTACATATAACCAATGTTTTGTTACTGTGAATCTCAACTTGGAACCTTTGTAAATGAGCCTTTTGGCTCACGGTATTAATCTGAATCTGAAATAAATAAATAAAATAAGAACTTACTGTAACAGTAGATCTTTGAGGGAAGCCCAGTCATCAGGTCACACCACAGGAACTTCAGCATCGGTGAAGCAGGATCCCCATGGAAGATTTTCCAGCAGTATAACTGGGGCCACCTACACCAACGTCATCAACCCTATAGAAGTGGAGCAGCCCCACTCGCTCTTCAGTTCTTTTCCCCATGGAGATTAAGGAGCATACCTAGGCCATGGGAGACCGGCGAGAGGTGCTCAGGCCTAAATAAAAGCTGGATACACAGACAGCCAGTCTGAGACAAGAACCCCAAACAGGGGATGGTAGGAGGGAAGGCTGACCTGATGACTGAGATCCCTTGAAGATTTACTGCTCACCAAGTTCTTACATGATGTTCAGTCTTCTTGAGGGTATCTCAGTCATCAGGTCACACCGTGAGAACGAGTCCCAAGCACTTACAAGTGCAGCAGAACAGTCTGGGTGGTAGGCCATTTGAGGCCTAGGACAGAAGGTCCTGAAAAACAGCCCAGCCAAAGCCTGCCTGGGCTCTAGAAGCAATGTCCAGACTGTAGTGCTTGGTGCAAAGTATAGCGGTACTTCAGGTGGCAATCGTGCAAATGCGGCAGGTGAGATTCCTTGAAACAGGCCACAGAGGTAGCCATGCCCCTTGTGGAGTGGGCTTTCACTGCCCCTGGCAACTCCTTGCCATGCTTGTTGTAGCAGAATACAATACTATGGGCCAACCATTTGGACAAACATTGTTTGGAAACCTGACACCCTCTCTTCCAGGGGCAAAGAAACAAAAAGCTGCTTTGTCTTTCTGTAGTCCTTAGTTTGGAGCAGATATTTCAAGATTCTGCTCGCATCTAAAGTATGGAGCAGTGCTTCCCTGGATTGGCACGCTCTAGAAAATACACGGGAGGTGGATGGATTGGTTCAGGGTATACTCAGCCACCACTTTAGGAAGAAACTTAGGACTTGTGTACAAAGACACCCTGTTTTGTGAAAAATCAAATAGGGCTCCTCACACCAGGGAGCTGAAGATCAGAAATCCTTCAAGCAGAAGTAACAGCAACCAGAAACCAGAAACAATGCTTTCCAAGAAAGAAAGCGTGGCTCACAAGACACGGCTGATTGAAAAGGAGACAGGGTCAATATCTCCAAAACAAAATTTAAATCCCAAGCCGGGACAGAGGTATGGATTGGAGATTTTGGGTGCAGGATACCCTAAGAAAAGTATGTGTCACATCTAGCTGAGCCAGGGCACAACCATCCACGGGCTCGTGAAATGCAGAGATAGCAAACGTGCACCTTGAGGGAGAAGTACTGGAGGCCCAAGTCCAAAAGAGAGATCAAGTAATCCAGAATCTGGCTTACCAGCAGGTAAAAGAGGCCCAGATGGTGTTTCGCAGCCAGATGGCAAACTTCTTCTACTTCATGGTATATGTCGCCCTAGTGGTTGGCTTCGAGCTGCCACAAGGACACCCGCCACCTTCTGAGAAACCCAAAACCGGGCAATGGCTATGTCCTTATGAGTCAGGCATGCAGACAGAGGGACCAAAGGTTTGGATGGACCAGGGTCTCCCAACCCTGCATCAGCAGATCTCTGCAGAGGGCAGAGGCATCACAAGGTCCGCTGCTAACTGCTGCAGTAATGGAAACCATATTTGTCATGGCCAGTATGGTGCGACCAGGATCATGCTGGTCCCTCCATCTGAAGCTTGATTAGCACCCTCTGAATCAGGGAAAGGAGGAAGGCATAAAGGAACCTACTGCTCCAGGAGAGGGACAACATGTTTGCCAGAAAACTCCAGGCCCTGGATCTAGCGAGCAAAAACTGGGCAATTTTGCATTGAGTGGAGACACAAAAAGGTCCAACACTGTGTAGCCCCTAGGTGGCGCTATCCCAAGGGCTACTACCCCTGCCTCGTGGCTAGTGGCAGGTTAAGGGGCCTGGGTACTGAAATGGGTGCCTCCACCCAGAGGACAGGGTTATTAGTAACAAAGCTAACCTGGGTACAGCCCTCCAGGACACTGTAACCCCTCTTTCCCCTCTAGTGGCCTAGACAATATGCAAACAACACTTTCCAAGTAGCCCCTATTCAGCATGCAATCCCCACACTGTTTGCACTTACCACCAGGGCTGGCTGCACCAGTTCGACCCTGGAGACCCCCTAAAACAAGGTTAGGCACAGCAAATAACAATACAATGCTTTTGGTACAAACTGGAACCACAGTCAGACTAAATGCAAAAAGGTTAAATCTGATTTATTCAAGGGAATTGAACAAGGAGGGCATAATCAGGTTGATTGATTCTAAAACTGATCTGGTCCAGCAATTATGCATGCACTTTTAGTCCTGCACAGTCACATGCTCTGGGTACCCAGTTGGAAGTAAGGTGGTCTAGCCTGGAATGTTGCCCGGGGTAGGTCGCGTCACAGCTGGTTGAGGCCCTGTGATAAAAAGAAAGGCATGCACAACCACATATAATTTGTAATCCAGAGCCTGAAGGCTCAGTTCGTGAAAGAAAATAACAATGCAATCAGATGAGAACACTTGAGATTCAGCTGCTGTTGCAGGGCGCCTGATTGTTACTCATGCTACCCAATACAAGACACAGACTAGACGTAAATGGAGACTGCAGGTTGATGACTAGTTTGCTAGAGAGAAGAAGGGCCCACATGAATCACCAAGGTGTCATTCCTGTTTGAGATGGTTGAGCAGGGGCTAATGCCGGCGAGTCTCTCGTCATCAATGGTTCCGTGCCTGAAGTAGCTGGCTGGGCCAGATGGAAGGCCCAGGCCAGGTGGAACAGTTCAGATTTTGAGTCCGGTAGTGCTGGATGCAGCTTCCAGCAAGCGTGGCACATTTACACAGTGGGGAACCAAATCGCGACCCACTAATACCACACAGCACATTTATAGTAAAGCAATCACCATACCACAATGCGGAAGGCAGTCCAGCCGCCAATATCAGTGTCTCTGAGCCAAACCAGGAATTCTGTGGTAAATGGATGTCCTGACAGGCCGATCACGTACATCAAATCTTCGGTCTTCTTCAGGTTTAAATCTGCTTACCCTTTAGTGGCTTTGTCACACTCAATTTGGATACAGTCTGATTGCTAAGCCTTTCAAAGATTCCCTCTTCGGGGACTTCGGCGAACTGGCCAAACTCAGCCCTTCCACCAATCTCCGCAAAACTCAGAGGAGCTGCTGCTCGAAACACTCTTGCTGTTTACTCTTCAAACTAACTCCAGACTGATTGCAGCAGGCAGCTTGGGAATTTCCCTTTGGTCCACAAGGTTCTGGTTGGTGATCCATCAGTCTGTCAAAGCAAGGCTCTCCTCCAGGTGCACTTAGGCACCAAAGCCTCAAAACTACAATTCCTACAGAAATTCACTCCCTCAAGAACCCTGGGGACAGACTCCATTTTAGGGTCCCCAAAGGTACTGATTGGCCCTTTCTGGCAGTCCAGGACCAAGATGGTGGCGATAAACAGAACTGTCCATGCTGCAAAGAAGGCAGGTTAGACAAACTACAATATCATTACTATGCTAATAGATAATCAGCAAATAAGTACAGCTTCTAAAAGAGCTCCCTCTGCCAAATAGTGAAGCAGAATGGAGCTTTATCTAACAGACCGGGTGGGACTCTAGCATAGAAGCACTCGGCCCCTCCATATTAAATAAGCAACACGTTATTGGCAGCTCTTAAAGAGACAGAGCACAGAGGCATTAAGGCACTCTCCACACAAACACTTTTAAAGCACTAAGACACAGGCTACCAGCCTGGCAGTGGGCATTTAGGCACACACAAGAAAGACTTCAGGAACCCCCATTTGAAGGGGTTACACCTGGACAACCCATCTGTCGAACAGATCTTCTGCGATGGATGACAGATGTTCCATTTGTGCATCCTTGACGAGTCCGGCTGAGGCTGTCCGCCAGGGTGTTCCAGACGCCTGTGACATAGACTGTCAAGAGGTCCAGTGCCAGTACCAGACTCTCATGGCCTCCTTAAACAGGGGTACAAATGCATCCTCACTGCTTGTTGATGTAGTAGACAGCACTAAGATTGTCAGACAGGATCAACAACTGATCCAGAAGGAGATGGTCCTGAAAAGCCTACATGGCATACATGACTGCCCTCATCTTGAGGACATTTATATATGGAAGGACATCACAATCTGGGACCATGTCCCCTGAGTCTGGAAGGAACCAGGTGCACACCCCAGCCCAAGCCAGAGGTGTCCATTGTGTGAATCTGCTGGGAAGAAGAGATCAGGAAAGGTACGGGTTTCATCCACCACCAGAGCACCTTGCGGACTGGAGAGGAGACCAGCACTAGCTGCTCCAGGTCATCCGTACATTGGTCCCTGCACCCAAAGGGTCCACTGGAGCATGTGCAGTCTGGCCAAGGGACTGTACTTATGGCCACAGCCATGACACCTAGTAGCCTCAAGTACACCCTTGTAGAAACATAACAGCTCGGGCCACCTCCAGAACCTGGAAAATTAGGCACTCTGCCCTGTCTTGAGGCAGAACAGCCCTGCTCTGTGCCTATTCCAGGACCACCATATATACTGCAGTTTCCGGGATGGAAGCAAAATGGACTTGGGCAGGTTGACAGGGTATCCATTCCAAATATAGAAACTCAGAATCCCGACACTTGCGTGACTGAGTACAGAGGCCCGACAAGCGCAGCATCTTGACATCTGGCATCTCAAGTATGGTCCTGACAGTGTCACTGTTGGGATTGCCAGAACTGCCGAGTGCTGCGTGGGTGACATCATCTATTGTTGCGGTTTAGGGAGTTAGGATGTGAGGAAAATTAGTGGGAAATGTGCAGATTTTAGGGTAAAGTGAATGTTTTGGACTATTATTTTGTGACATTTGTGGTTTTATGTGCTGCTTGTGCCTGTTTAGGACTGTGGCCGTGACTGATTTCCTCATGTGTATTTCTGTGCAGATACTATGCACCTGTGGCTGCAGCTGCCACTCATCATTATGAGCAGTTCCATATTGCCTATTCTTCACTTTTTCCACATCCCTGAGGTACATCAGCCTCAGAGTATGTATCCCTAATTACTGGGGTGTCATGGGGGGGCAAAGCCCCACGCATTGCATGTATTGAACAATGTTTGTGAGCCTGGAACATGCTGTTTTCCACTATTATAGTTTCAGGCTATTACAACATGCAGTCTGTTAATTTTCGGTTCCTGTACTCGGTATGTTAGCAGTGGGATTCCAAGTTTCTATATTTAATTATATATATGTTGACAATGATGCCCAGGGAGTGAAATAGCTGGAGGGTTCTCTCCAGGGTCCAAAGGAGCTGATCTCGGGATGGAACTTTCAGAGCCAGTCATCCAGGTAGGGGAACGATATAGGCCTTCCTGCCTAAGGACAACAGCCACTGCTGCCAAGCATTTTGTACAGACCTGAGGCACAGAGGATAAGCCAAGAGGCAAGACTCTGAATTGGTAATGTTCACCCTGAAAAGAAAATCGGAGAAACTACCTGTTTGGGGGACAAACCGAGATAAGCAGGTAAGTGTCCTGCATATCTAGGAGCACAGCTAGTCGCCCTGCTTGACAGGAAGAGTGACCATGCAGAATATTTTGTACTGGATATAAAGGTTGAGGTCTTTGAGATCTAGAATAGGCCTCAAATCTCCAGTTCTCTTGGAGACCAGGAAGAACCTGGAATAGAATCCTCTGTTCTTCTGCCACCTGGGCACTGTCTTGATGGCCCTCTTTGCAGAAGGGACTGTACCTCCTTACAGAGAGCCATGACAGGGGCGGAGGTAGGTGGAGGGTATCGGGGAGTCTCTGGGGGCTGTTCTACAAGATCTAGAGTGACCCTTTCTATAATCTGAAGAATCCAAGCATCTGAAGTGATGGTTCTCCATTGAGATGGAGGAAAACCAATCTCAGACCACCACCTCTTGATCGGGGACGGAAGAAGGGGATCTGGTAAGGAGTCCGGCAGAGGCTAGTCAAGCCACCAGGGCGGATCAGTCACTTCTGGGTCATTTCACAGCAAGACCTATGGAGAGGCGGTAGGCAAGGCAGAAGTGGCCTTCCGTTTGCCTGGGGATAGGAGCTTGTACCTGACTTGTGGAAAACCTTGTGAAAAGAACAGGTGCTGTCTGCTCTTGGGCTGGGTATGGTAAGAGCAAATGGACAGTTAATAGCCTACCAGGGCCTGTAAGTCATTAATGGTGTCCTGGACATCTGGCCGAAGAGCTTTGAACCACTGAAAGGGGCATTCAGCACCTTCTGTTGGGCGTCTGCCGCGAAACTGGAGACTCTCAGCCAGGAGTTCCTGCAAAGAAAATACCTGTGGCAGCAGCCCTGGCACCAGTATCAGAAATGTTGTACAAGGCCCTGAGGAGGTGTTCACTAATATCCTCGGTGGCCTGTAAGGACCGAGAACTTCCTTTCTGGGAACACACTGGGAGGGCTTGAGCAGCAGCCTTGCCCTTTTCTTTCTGGTATTCTGGTACTTGACCACATGGGATAAATAATTTGCAATCCAAAGTTCCAGGGTGGAGGAGGCATAAACCCTCTTACCCCAAAGGTTGATCCATCTAGATTCCCTGTCAGGGGAGGGAGCAAGGTACTTGGCACCTTGGACCTTCATGTGCTACTTTGATGACCACAGAATCCATCTCAGGCTGGGCAGCATAATAAGGCAGGCCCGAGGGGCACGACAGAGTTTATCTGCCCTGAAGGCATAGCAGAACCATAGCTGGGCAGTGCCAAGCCACAGTGGTGGCATTCTTCAGAGCCAGTAGAACAGGAGGAATGACCTAGGAGAAGATTCAGGAATCTCCAAGAAGTCCACCAGGTCTCTCCTGGTGGCATCTTCTTCCTCAGCATGGAAGCCCATAGCTGTGGGCAGCTGCTACATAACAATGAAAAGGTAGGATCTTCAGGAGGGACCTGGGAGTGTGTTAAAGTCCTCGCTCACCAAAGAAGCAGTAGAAACAGCTGAGGAAAGAGGTTCCTCCCCTCTTCCTCAGGAGGATGAGATCAGGGTGGTACTCCTCTTCAATGTCAAGTTGTTCTAATTCTAGGCCCGATAAGTGAGGAACCAGTGGCAGCCCATGGGGCACAGCCAAAGAGGCCTAAACAGCCTCAATGATGACAGGCGAATGACAGCACCAGGGACCCAGGTCTGTGCAGAGCCCAATTGGTGCACCAGGGCCATAATTAACTTGGTCAACATAGTGTTGAGGTCGGCGGCAGAAGAAGAGTGCGTTGATGGGGGAGTCTTCAGCACATGGTGTGATGAATCATCCATCGGATCCAGAGAGCCCGAAGGCCCCAACATCAAGGGCCTGATGAAGCATCAGACTGCGGAGTGGCTGGACGTCAAACCCAACCTCCCTGTGAAGCAGGAGGAGTTGCTCTCGGTAGGGGCCTGGAAGAAGCAGAGGTCTGGATAGCAGTAGGTGTCGGTGCAGCCGCAGCTGATGAAGTCCCCTGAAGAGGAAGCCATCGGGAGCGGTCTCAATCTCAGTCTTTTCTGTGACTTTCCCTGAGGACCTATCTTGGGACTTTGAGGACTGGGAGCTTGATGAACCCACCGCGACTAGGAAGGAGGGACCCCAGAGGACCACTGCCCAGACCTGGCTACCTGCTGTTCCATGAGAAATTTCTTCAAGGAGCAGGTTTGCAGTCCTGAAGTTCCCTCCCCACCCTCAACATGTACGTCAGCTTACCTGCCTCTTAATCAATCCCTGCATCATTTTCTTTTTTCTTGTCATTTAATGAACTATCACTCGTAAAATGCTCCATGTAGCTGGCATGCAGAGCAGCTGTTACTTCCTTATCTTGAACTCGCCCCCACCATGCTAGCATGTTTTGTGATCTCTGTACAAGAACAGATAGGGAGTGCTATAGGTTACAATGGGGCCACTTTTTACAGGATTTTATTATTTTTAGCGTTTATTTGATAAAGAAGGCCACCACCAACTAAGAATGACCTTTATTGAGTGGTGGCCTTCCTTGTCAGAATCGCACTTAAAAGTATTAAGAAAAGCCTGCAAAAGTGGCACCATTATAGCCTATGGAGCACTTTCCCCATGCTGGTCTTGTACTGACATCACAAAATGTGCTAGTGTGGGGGCGTGGCTCTGCATAAGGAAGTAACAGCATTTTGAAAGTCCAGCTCCATGGAGCATTTCTTACGAAAGTGATATTTCTATTAAATGGCAAGATGTCCCAGGACTAGAGGGCATGGGATGAAGTTGGGGGGAGGGTGATTCAGAGGAAACATGAGGAAGAATTTCTTCACAGAAAGGGTGCTGGACAAGTGGAACACCCTGCCAGAGGAAGTGGTGGAGGCTGGAAACAATCACGGGACTTAAGAATGCAGGATAGACATAAGGGAATTCTGGAAGTCTGGGGTGAGGGCAACAGAATTCTAGAAAAGCGTGCGGAACTTACAAGCTCAAATGGCAGACTGGTGGGCCACAGGCCCTTATCTGCCAACAGAGACTATGTATCTATGTAAGAAAAAAATGAAAACAATGCAGGGATCGATTAAGGGGCAGGTAAGCTGCCATTACATATTAAGGGTGGGAAGGCACTTCAAGACTGCAAAGCAGCTCTTTAAAGCCTTTTGTGTCACCCAAGGGTTGTGAGGTTGAATTTTGGCACAGCCCACAGTCAGAAAGGTCATAGTCAGGCCCAAGACAGCAGATACAGAGGTTATGGTCATCTGAAGAAGCAATCTTCTTTCTGCAGCAGCAGTGATGGAAGAGAGATGTGGGGAGTAAGTATAGACATGAACAAGGCAAAGGAATCTCTTGTTAAAAAAACTAAGGTAAAAAGAAAAAGTGTAAGCAAAACTGGCGATAACTGCAATGGAGCTTCCGTGGAGATCTATGTGATAGGAGTCGTTGGCAGGAAAGAACTGAGGAGGAGCAGGGCCTCTCACGCCTTTATAGGGTTGATGAAGTTGGCAGGTTACGCCTGCATGGGTAGCCCCAGTTGTACTGCTGGACAATCTTCTGTGTGGATCCTGCTTTACCGATGGTGAAGTTCCTATCGTGTGACCTGATGACCAAGATATCCCGAAGAAGATCAGTATTGTCTACATACATATGTATAAATACATATGTACTGTGAGATTTTTATATTTAAACAGGATAAGGCACTAGGCAAAGCCAGTTTTCTAGGCCATCCTGTATATATACATAGCATACGTGAAGGTTACATAAATAGCAAATCACAGTGCATAAATACTGAGATTAACAACAATGACATGAAAAAGGATTGCATTCCAGAAGGGCTATGGATACAGGTGGGGAGGGACAGGAAAGTAATTTATAAAGGTGTTAAAAGTAATAATATTACTAAATATTAATGGAATTGGGTTTACTACAGCGCCATTCCTACACAGTGTAGCCTAAAGTGCTTTACAAGCCACGAACAGCTGCAGTGACCATCACACATGCACAAGACACATTTCAGCAAGCAGAAATGTCTGGAAACAACCAGGTTCGTTACTTACCAGCAGTAATAGATCTTCATAGAGCCACACCTTTAGAACTGTAAGTCGCCTGGTCAGTACCACTTGGAAACTTTTGTCTAGCTGAGGCCACATTTCTGATGTTCGTGGCAGTGCTTATATAACATGGGCCGCACCTCTCAACCTCTTGCCTCATGAATCAGGGACAAGACTTTAAAAAATCAGGACTAAGACCAGAATCAGGGACACATCTTAATAAACGGTGTTATTCACTCGAAAGCCGATAGACTAGGGGTTGGGGTTAAGATGTATTTTCTGAAGAACAACATTTCTGTAGCTTTAATGTTTGACATTATTTTGTGATTTTAATCCTCTCTATTCAGTCACAAACACACAAATTTTACAAGGAACAGAGGAAAATTTTGAGGCACAATCAGGGACAGTTGAGAGGTATGCATGGGTGTCCTCATCCTCGGTCTCCCACCAGAGAAAATTCAAGAGTTACATAGTACAGATAGTAATGGGAGATCAGAACCTCAAACAGGCCAACAGAGAGAGGCAGTGGTTCTGGAAAGAAAACCTGTTTGAAGGGTGCCAAAACAATGAAGATCAAGCACGCAGCAACAGGAATGCCTTCCAGAAAATGCAACCAGAAAATACAGAAGTGAGGTCGTGCGTGGGTAAGTTATGGCTCTATGGAGGAGATTCTCTCCAAAATCTGTTGTTACTTGTAACTAAATTATCTTCTTCGATGACATCTCTGTCCTTAGAGCCACACCTTTGGAACAATTTCCTAGCAGTACAAAACTGCATAGCGGAAGAAGATCAGACAGCACAAATGTGGAAGACCCTTATAACAGTAACAAAACAACAAGAAAAACTCTTATGTTGTAACCTTATAACAGTAAGCCTTGAAAGATGACAAGGCCAAAGCCAGACCATCTACAGGACATCTCATCTAGACAGTAGTGTTTAGTGACAGTATAGACAGAATGCCATGTGTCAGCTAAGAACATGTCGGCTGCTGAAACCTAATGAAAACAAGCCACAGAAGTGGCAATGCCACATACAGTATGCCCACTGACAGGACCTGGAAGCTCCTTATTGTGCTTCTGGTAACAAAACAAACATCCTAAGCCCACAGCCCTAGCCAGCTGCAACTGAAGTCCAATGCATGTATTCTCCCATCCAGGTAAATTCTCGTAGACTTCCCCAGGAATGGCTGCCTTAGTGTTCTGGAGGGTGGGAGACATTTTGAGATGGTACCTTTAGTGTCATCTGCAGCACTCCACTGATTGCGGAGGGCCTGTGGTGGAAGGACATGAAAAAGTTCACTCCAGACTTGCTCCTCCACCACTTAGTGGTAAATGGGCACTCAGCTGCAGGCTGTGTGGGATCAGTTCCTCAGAATGGCAGCATGTATAGGGACAGGAGGTCAGATGGTATCAAGTGAGACCATAAAAAAAAAATTTGACAAAAAGGTTCCTACCACGGTGTAAATCGGAAACACCCCAAAACACCCAATTACATTACAATAGGGGTAGTAAAGATGGAAGAATGTGAACCAGTATTTCAAAACAGCTTCTACAGAAAACACTGGTTTACTGGTTAAAAGCAGTTCTTCAAGTCCATTAGATATAGGACATCCACAGACCTTCCCATATCCAATTCATTGGTGACATTTTAAACAATGCAAAGGGATCTGGCTGGCATAATTCCCCTTACAGCATCCATAGCAGGCCACAGAGTCCATGTTTTTCTTCTAAGTGTTATACTACTGTAACATGATTGCAATTTGTGAATTTGATCTATTATATGCTGGCATGATGATGCTAAGTTTCTACAGAGGATTACAAATTAGAACGAAGACCTCTTTCAACAGTTGACCTGTAGTATCCAAGTTACTACTACAAAACTTGACATGTTTCTGTGTAATCTGTAACTTGTATTTTACACAGGACAGTTCTGAAAATTGGACAGTTATTTCCCTAGCAGCCTTATCCTGACAAAAATAAAGACTTGTTACAACTGTCTCTCTTATGGTGGCCTCAAACAGCTTCCCTGGCATTGGCCTATAATTCCTGGTTCCTTTCATTGTAGTTACACAGGATCCAAATGTAATTAAATATGTGAACTCTGGGATCATGTAATAACAGGAACATTTACTCTCCTTCAGCAGAGTAAAATTTAAATCAGTGGCACTTGACGGAAGGCCTGCTTGGAATTAAACTGCAGTAACATGTTACACCTACTTTAGCTGTACTAATTCACAGCTCTTGAACTGTGTGTATGTATGTCCAGATGTTAATATCTGCAGGAACTGCTGCAGTCTATGCCTTTTCAATCAATCAATCAATCAATCAATCAAAATCTTTATTCAGGCAAGCATCATTGAGCATAGCTCATTTACAAGATGGACCTGATTGGTGATAATATAAAGGTACAATTTTTACACAAATACAAGATATAGATTGAATACAAAAACAAGGACATTATAAATGAACAAAAAGCAAGAACATTCACATATATACAAGGCAATGAGCCAAAGAAACTGGGTTATAATAAAAGGAGCAAAATAAGACAGTAATGAAAGATTAAAGCGAGGAGGTGGGATTCTGGGAATTTTCCCATGACACCCTGAAAATAAAATGCTGGCATCTTAGGAGATCGTACCTCTCAACTCTCAGTTGTCCCCAATTCTGCTTCAATAATTCCCTATGTTCATTCTAAATTTGGCATGTCTGTCACTGAAGAAAGCGGGCTAACATAAAACACCACCAGATATTAGTGTTCCAGTCTAGATCCCTTCGGAGAATGCTGTTTACACAAAGCTACTACATATGGTGATACTGTCTTGGCGGATACTGCTGTCATTTTAAGATGTGCCCTAATTTGGGTTATTGGTCCAAGATTTTTATAAACTTTGACCCTGATCTCTGAGGCAGGAGGTTGAGAGGTAGATAAGAATATTAATGGGTAAGTTATAAATTATATCTATATATATTAGTTGCAAAAACTTTGTTAATGCATCAGTTAGGGTTGCAGTGACAAAAGTAGGTAAATGAGGCATTAGGGTTTCCTGCCACCCCACACCTGCCCTGCAGAGACCAGGAGGCGTCGGGGGAGGAGTGGCGTGGGGTCACCAACCCTAACCTCCCATTCCATTGTAAAATAAGCTGGGTGGCTACAGTATGGGAGAATGAAGTGAGTGTTGGGTTGGCCCTAATGCCACCCCGCCTCCTGGTCTCCATGGGAGTAGGGGTGGGGTGGGGTCTGGTGAAATCCATAATACCTCCATTTCCCTACTTTGTTGTGGCAACCGTAAATGATGCATTAAACTTTTTGCAACTAATTTCCTTACTTTCTGAGATGGTATAATAGTATCCTCATTTTACTGTAGGAGCCATCACTCCACAAACATGCATATGTTTGTGGCTATGTAAACCTCTTTAGGGGTGGGGCGCAGAGTCCTTTGGACCCTGTCCTCCCACAGCATCTCAGGCACCAGCACAGTGCCCCACACCCTAGGCAAACATACGCCACAACATCTTTAAGGGTCCGAATCCCACAGTATCTCAAGCACCTGCACAGTGCCCCACAGAAACTGCACTACGAAGTCTTTAAGGGTGGGAGAACAGGGTCCTTTGGGAGGGTACTAACAACAACAAAAATGGAAAGGACCTGGGGTAGTCATATTAGATGGCGTAAAGGTAGGCCAACAATGTGAGAAAGGCAGTAGAGAGGTCTGGGGGATGCTGGGATGCATAGAGGCATCAACAGTAGAAAACAGGAAGTTGTTATCCTCTTTACAGACAGTTGGTGAGACTCCATCTGGAATACTGCGTAGTTCTGGAGACCTCATCTCTGCAAGGACATAGACAGGATGGAGGCAGTCAGAGGAGGGCAACTAAAATGGTGCAGGGTCTGCACCAGTAGCGCGATCTGAAGAGAGCTAAAGGAGCTTAATATGTATACCATCGAGGAAAGGAGAGGGAGGGCATGATAGAAACATTTAAGTACCTCAATGGAATTAATAAAATCCAAAAGGGTAGCATCTTTCAGAAAGAGATGTGCAAGAACAAGGGCACAATTTGAAGATAGAGGTGTGACTAGGGGCAATGTGAGAAGTATTTTTCTGAACAGGGTAGTGGATGCATGGCTAGCCTTCCTGAGGAGGTTGTAGGGTCAAAAACAGTGGAGGAATTCAATAATGCCTGGGACAAACAAAGCAATTCTTGTGGGGGGTAGGAGGAAGTAGGCTATTGGTTAACAAGGTTCTGCAGCTTATCCAATAGGAAATGGGACGACTAGGTAGGCCAAGTGTCCTTATCTACCGTCAAATTCTATGTTTCTATCTCAGGAACCAGCACAGTGCCCCAACAAACCCTATGGTAAAATGTCTATAGGCATAGGAATGCACATTATTTTTAAAAAATCATCTTTTCGTGAGCTGTCAAAATCCTCTGTCATCATGACGAAACAGGATTAGACCATCTGGTCGAGGGACCTAATCCTGTTCCGCCATGACGACACAGGATTTTGACAGCTTAAGTAAAGAGGATTACTTTCTAAATACTCTTTTACAGCTGTCAAATCCTCTTTACACTCAATTCCTGTTTTGTGAGCTGTCAATATTCTGTGTGGTCATAGCGAAACAGGATTATGGTTCTCCAACCAGATGACCCTACCTCTACATCCTGTTTCACCAGATGAATTCCTGTTTGGTAGCTGTCAAAATTCTGTTTTGCGATCACGAAACAGGATCGGAAGTCAGTCACGAAACAGGATTTTTTAATATAAAATAAGCATTCTGAGGCCACAAAAATAAACAAATGCAGAGGACATCCCTAGGCATATTTATAACAGTTTGTGCCAAAAAAATAATGGTGGCTCATGAAGAGAAATATATTCCTGAAGAAAGAAGATTCCAACAATCCACTTTCATGAGCTGTCAAATCCTCTTTAGTGAGACTCAAATCCTCTTTCGCACTGTGCAGCTATCAAAAGACTAGACTGAGCTTGCTCAGAACCCAACATTTCAAAATGTAAAAACTTTGGAACAGATTAATATTTTTCACCAAACAGATGCTGGATTGTTCCTTCAGGCAAGCTCTTTCTACCCTGAAACTTGCGACCAAAATTCCATACTGTTCAGCCACATCACGATGAGAAAAAAACCAGCAGAAATTGGTGAATTTTCACGTTATTTCATTCTATGCTGCCAACTTCCGCTGATCTGACCGACACAAACTTGACACATCAAGAGATCTACCACGGAGACTGTGCATGCCAACTTTTGTGCAAATCTGTTGAACAGCTGCAAAGTTATTAAAGTGCAAAATTTGAGGTTTAACATTAAAGTGCCTGCACAATCCTAACTATAAGCGCCACTAAGATATATTATATATATTTTAAAACAGAACTTGGATTAAAAAAACTCCATAAATATATTTCCCAGATTCATAAAGTGAACACATGCCCCAGAAGATTCAACCAAACTGGCCAATCCGGCTGACCATGGGGAGCGGAGTCTAGGGAACCAAGGTGGTAGGAGAGAGGAAGAGTAACCTAGTTAGTACTCCCCTAATCTTGGGGCTTGGGCAACAGGCAAAATATGGTTGATGTCCGAATTGTGTTGAGGGAATGGACCAAGGAGGGATTACAGAACCTGCAATCAATATGGAAGGAGAGACCAGGCAGGAATAAAGAAAAGGACATGTAACTAGCCAAAAGGAATCAAGGATTAGATGGAGCAGGGTCTGCCTCAATGTCCAGAGTCTGGGTAATAAAATCAGCAAACTCCAGGAGATGATGGCAGACACTGAAGTGGACCTCGCAGCAGTCACGAGAGAGCTGGGCCTTGGAAAATAAAGTATGGTACCGGGGGTCCCTGGCTATACCATGTTTAGGAGGCAGAGGAAAGGTAAAGGGGCGGTGTAGCCCTGTAATATCAGGATGGCACTGATGCTGTGGAGGATGGATATATCAAGTGAAGTGATGGGGAGACAGAGTCACTGTGGGTGCAGCTCACAGCAGCCTTGGGCAAGAAAATATGGGTGGGGATGATCGAGGCAGAGTAGAGGGATAGGAAGCTTGGGAAAGAACTAGTCAAGGGTGACTTGAACCTGCCAGATATCCACTGCGATGTTCTGGCTGCCAGGAGCATCAGAAGTCAGGCCTCGTTGAAGAGTCCAAGGCTGTCTGCTGGTACAGTTAGAGAACCCACCAGACAGGCTACCATGATTATCCTTGATGTGGTGCTCACCAGCTCAGAGATGGTAGGAGCAGTGCGGGTAGGAAGCCTCAAGGGAACAGTGACCATAGCACTATCTGTTTTGAGTGGGCCCAGAGGTCTGGTAAACCTCAGTCAAAAGTGGAGGGTATCTATTTTAGAAGACAGACTTTGAATGATGTGGGAGTTGATGCGGGACAAGTTAGGGTAAACAGCATAGGAGGGTGGAAGAGAGATGAGGGTGCAATGATGGGGCCAGTCTCAAACATCAAAGATATGCCTGAGGTTAGTAAGCAAGAGTAACAGGTACAAGCAACCAATGTAGCTCTCGAATGGGTCAAGGAAGCAGGGATTACAAAAACACAAAAGCCTTCATCAAGTACAAAGAAAACAGAGGAGGAAGGGGAGAATATCAAGTGAGAACTAGGGAAGCAAGGAGGGCGGCTAGAGAGGCTAAAGGGACACTGAGCTACATATTGCTGAGGGGTAAAGAGTGGAGAAAAGCAATTCTTCAGGTGTATTAGGAAACAAAGAAGAACTGTTAGGCTATCAGAGGGAGGTAGGGTAACAGAGGATGACGGCAAAAGGCAGCCTTCCTTAATGACTAACTTTTGCTCTGTCTTCACCAGAGAAGACAGTGGGCCCTTGCCAGAGTGTGGCATCAAGGAGGCCACTAAGGGATTCTGGAGGAGGCAGCTAATATTTAACAGTGAAACAGTCCAGAAGCGTTAGCAGCCCTTAAAGGTGATAGGAAACCGTTTTACACCTCTAAATCGCTGCAGTTATTTTATTGTCTACTCAGTATTCTGATATGTTTTGATCTTTTGGTTAAATTAATCATCTAATTTTGTTGCCTTTTTAACTACCCTGAATCTCTCTCCTCAGCAGTTGCTGGTCTCTTTTCATACTGCCTGAACATTCTGCGACATCCAGTAACACCATTCTAGGCCATTCAGATGAATAACATGGAATGAGAGTTATCATTGATGTCATAGAATGTCTTAGAAATATGAAAAGAAAGAGCAGTAGATGGTTAGGAGGGCACTAGGTCAAGATGCCATATTCAGTAACAGTGCAGTCACGAATCGCGTGAGGAAATACGACACCGACAAAACAATGCCGAAGAAAATGGCAGCTGCAATAATAAGCGCTAATGATAGCAGTCCAAAATCACAGGGAGGACCGCTACCATGGTGAAGGAACAAAATAAAACTTGTGTTTTACTTTAATATTTATATAATCAACTCCACAGGGGGACGACGACTCAGGGACAGGGAGAACCTTGTGGGGACTCCAGGCAACACAACGGTTGGGGATGAAAACTAAAACTTGGGGGAGGGATGGAAAACACAGTAAATGTAAAATCAAGAGGAATGGAAAAAGATAACAACTGGGAGACTGGGGAACAGAACTCCAGTCTTTTTTTTTTTAAGCTATTTATCTCCTACCTTCCGAGGCTTCTCTTGGGCTACCCTCATGCAACCTGCAGCTCTAACCACCGGCCTGAACCATTCTCTCCGACAGTTTCATCGGTATCAGGACTTTCGTCTCTCAGGGCCCCTTGGAGGCTGAGGATTCCCAGGGTAGAGTGAGGGGTTGTGGCTGGCAATGGCATGTGGGCCTTGGCTCCCGAGGTCGCCATCACCTCACCCAGCAGGGTTTTTTCTTGCTTTTTCTGTCCTGTGGCGCTCGGATGTGCAATGGCGTCCATGGCACTTGCGTGCCCAATGTCTGCCGCAGCTCCACCCCAGCATCTGTTTGCACTGCAGGTTCCATGGCATGCCTCAGACTACCACCAGAGGCCACTCAGAGTGGAGCATACCCCAGACACCCTCCCAGGAAGGAAGAGCAGTCCTCCAGACACTTGATCCCTTCCCTCCCCTGCCGATCCTCGATGGCCCTAGTTTGATCCTGAACCCGGGTCGTCGGCGTGGCGCATGTTGTGGCATCCAGTGCCTCAACCCTTAGTGCCACGGACCAGCCCAGAACCCCAGTCTCCAGGTTTCCTCCGCTCTAGGTCCCAGTGCCTTAGCCTCTCCACCATGGGAGGCGGCTCGACCAAGCACCTCGTTCCTAGTTTCTTGACTCCTCCTTCCCATCTGCCTTAGCTCCAGGAGTAGCGGTAACTGACTTACGCTATCCTTCCCTGTCGCTATCAAGGCAGATGTGGTTTCGAACTTCTGTTTTGACAGCGCTATTATTGAAATGGCATTTTCACCGGTATGGGTTAGGAGAATGGAACTCTATGTAGATCTGAGGGCACCCTAAAGCTAGATTATTTATCAAAAATCCTCAAAGCATATCAGAATACATAACTGGCATGGAAATGAAGCTGGATGGTCAGTTAACCATGTAAAATTATTTCCTATCTCCTTTAAGATAGATAATGCCCTAGGACCAGATGGGATGTATTAGAAGGTGCTCAGGAGCTGGCAGTGGAAAGAGCTGAACCCCTCATAGGGCTATTCAGTGGCTTGTTGGAGACAGCAGTAGTTCCAAAGGACTGCAGACATGGTTCTGTTACACGGGGGGCACAAAGAGTACGTGAGGGAACTACAGACCTGTCAATCTTACCTTAGTTGTAGGGACACTGACAGAGTCACTAGCTAAGGAGGACCTAGTGGACCACCTGGAGCAATGGCCTCCAGGACAGTAAACGATATGGGTCTGTGGCAGGAGGTTTTGTCAGACTTGCCTAAAAGTTTTCTTTGACTGGACACTGGACAGGGACCACCCTGTGGATTTACTCAATTTCAGTTTCAACCTGGCCTCTGACTCTGCCTCACAGGGACTGCTGAAAAAGATAGAGGATCTTGGTGGCAAGGGTCATAGTAAGATGGGTAGGAAATTGGCTGAGGGGCGGTGGCAGGCGGTTATGGTAAATGGAGTCAAATCAGAAGAGAGAGGTACAGAGTGGGGTACCAGGGAACTATTCTGTGGCTTATCCTCTTGAATAGGTTTGTCAGTGACACTGGAGAAGGAAGCCAGGGCAGGTTGTATCTCTTTGCAGATGATACAAAGCTCTGCAGAGGGGTGGAAGTAGCGAGGGAATTAGGGAGGTGCAGAGTGACCTGCATAGACTGGAGAGGTGGTCTAAAGTCTAGCAGCTGAAATGCAATGCAGAACAGTGCAAGGTGATGCGCCTAGGGATAAAGAACCCCAGGATGGAGTACTGGATGGGAAGGGTTAAGCTGGGCACTGTGACTGAGGAAAGGGACATAGGAAATCATCATTAGCAACACCCTCAAACAATCAAGCCAATACAGTAAGGCCTATAGCAAGGTAAATAAGATGACAGGTTGTATCTGAGGGATATAAGAAGAAGAGAGGTAATATTACCTCTTTATAGCTCAATGGTAAAGCCACATCTGCAATAAGTTGCCCAGTTCTGGAGTCCTCACCTCAGGAAAGATGCAACAAAACCCACCTGTCCACACCCCAACCAGTGCCCTTCTCACAGCCAGCTGCCGAGACCCTCTCCCATGTTCTGCTCCTCACAGTCTCCTGGCACCCACACTTGTCCCTCTGCAAAATGGTGCACAGTGGACACCTGGACCCTCAGAACCTAGTCATCAGTCCCCCTGGATTAAGTCAAGGTCAACTGCTCAAACCCCAGGTGAAGCGTGGGTTTTGTCTCATCAAACTTCACTCCATTCCTTTCCTTATATCAAGAAGGAATTTGCTTCTCAAACTATTCAAACTAGATTTAACTACTTTATTTATACAATATATTCATACGCTGGCCAAAAAGAACAAAAGTGCTTAAAGAAGAAAACATGGAAAATAATAGGAGTTAAAAACACAAACTTAGCTTTCCTATAGCTAGGTCAAACTTACAGGTGAAGATATGGAAACAGTACAAGCTCTTGTCGTTGGAAACCTTGAACCACATCAGAGTGCCCCTTCCAGTCTGATACTGATGCACTACACACTGACTCCTTCCACCCTGGCTCACCAATGCCAAGCTTCTCTTAAATACCAAAAACCAAGACAATGATTTTCTGAGACTTGCCTTGTCTGGTGCCCTACCACACCTAAAAGCGTCATAGTTACCTCCCTAGGTTAACCCTTGGAAGTTGTACCTAAATTTAAATATCTAGGTATGTAGATAGACAACAAGCTTTCCTTCAACGACCACATCGAGGATCTATCAGAGGCTTAAAGCAGCAGGTTTCTTCTTTAGAAATAGGACCTCTTTCTCGCCAACCCGCAAAAGACTTGTCCAAGCAACATTCCTTCTCTTGCTTGACTACGGAGACATTATCTTTATCTCCTCCCCAACCTTGAGCCTATCTAAACTGGACGACTCTATCACCGTGCTCTTCACTTCATTACTAACTCTGTGTACAGGACCCACCACTGTGATCTTTATGCAGCAGTTGGGTGGACCTCTCTTGCCGCCAGACTCCTCCTGCATGCTGGCATTTGGACCCTCAAATTACTACTCCACAAACTGCATGTCTATTTAACGCTCTCAAACACATCTAGCATAGCCTACTCCCTAAGGAAATCCGACTTTATCCTACTAGACGCTCCCAGGACATGTACCACAGCTGGCCAAAGAGCCGTCTCATCACGCCTCCAAACATTTGGAACCAACTACAAGCCATGCTGAAGCTAACCAGCATCGTATCAATTAACTCTAAAAACACTAGCTATCTCTAAATTAAAGACATATGTAGGTGCTACTAGGCCCCTAACGCCAGGTCAACTTCCTGGTACCAACTGTCCCTCTACTTATTAAGCTGAAATGTGTTGCATAATTTAGGGCAAGGTTAAAGCTGGAATGTACTGCATATACAGCATAAGATTTCTATTATGTATACCTCTTGTATTATATATTTTTCTTTGTTGTTCTACATTTTATATATCCTGTCTATGTAATTGGAACTGTATGTGTCTGTGCCTCAGGACCTCCTTGTGAATGAGCTTGCTCATGAGTCTTTCCTGCAATAAACTTGAACTTGAACAGTGAGGTCCTCCTCTTTAGAAAACACTCCAATATGTCTAAGTACACATCTGTGTTTTACCCTTCTCATTAGGACATGTTTCTCACAAATAAAAATATTCTGTTTGTAAATAGGATTACAATGCAACCCCGTTTATTTTTTGTGTCCCCAGTGAATCTGGATAGTTAGGTAGACCGAGTTTTGGATAAGTGAGAGACTGACTTAGAGTGCTGCTACATAATGAAAGACATACTGTATGGCAATTGAATATAAACGCTAAGATAATTTATTAAAGCAACAGCCACACAGCACTGTACGAGTATTCAGTAAAGCTTGGGTAAAAGATTTTCAAAAGATTTAAAATCATTTTTTAAAAGAATTTAATCAGACCTTTTAAAATAGTCTTTTATGACAGTTTGTTTTGTCCTGTCGTTCCGTGCCGCAGTGCTTTTTTTCTCAGCTGACACAACAGGAGGATCTGCAGTGAGTCTGTGTCCGCCACATTTTCCACCACATCAGGAACTTGTCAAAACAGTCTACTGCCTTGGAGTGACTTGGGACTGTGTTTTGGAGCAGTGCCATCTTGATATCCTCCAGGTTGTCAGTCTCTTCATTCTCGAGCAGGTATTGGCAAGTACACTGGACACCATCTCAGACTCTGTAAGCAATTTTGTGCTGCATCTTCATCTAGCAGCTCCACTGGACCAAGTTAAAGTCTGTTCCATCTGTAATTTCTGTCAATGCATTTTGCACTTGGACTCTTGTTGGGGGTTATTGGCAATGTTGTGGTTTCAGCACTAAGGGCACCTGTGAGAAGTTCCGAGTTGGCCCAGCATTCTACAACAGTTGCAATCCTGATTTCATGCCAGCTCTCAGCTAAAAGGTACAATGCATCTTTTATTGTCAGTGCTTTAATTATGTCACAAAGGGCAGTTCATCATTTCCTCCAACAATAGCTTAGACAGAAGTCCCCCAAAATACAGATGCTTCAGTGTTGCGAGGGATGCCTGATCCACTGGTTGGATTTGTGCAGTTGTATTTCTGGGCAAACCCTCACACCTGATGCTGCCATCCCCAGTCACTAACCACTTGGGGTGGGCACCAGCATGATCAATTAGCAGGATTGTTCTAGTAGGAAGACCCCCGTCTTAAGTGTGATTTAACTGATGGCACAAAGCTAGTAAAAAACATTCCTTAAAATTTTTCTGAACTGAGCCGGCTCGATGGCACTGAGGGTTGAGGAATTGGATGCCACACCTGCGACCAGGGTTCGGGAGCGAGCCTGGATCATCTGGGTCAGCAGGGGATAGAGCGGCTGATGGACTGTTCTCTCCCAGGGTGGGATCTGGGGCTGCTCAGTGCAGCAGGGACCTCTGGTGGAGACCAGAGGTACCACTAGTGCCGAGCCATGTAGACGCAGCAGAGTGGTGGCACGTCAGCAATATGGATCATGCAGTCGTCATTGCACGTCCGCACTCAGGGAAAATACATGAGAAAATCCCTGTCCCCAGGGATGAGCAAAGGCACCTCTGCCCACCAGGCCTCACTCCGATACCAGGCACTCTCCTCTGCAGGGCTGGTCACCCAGCCCGCATACTAAAGATAGAGCTCTGGGCAGACAGGGCGGTCCCACCTCGGGGTTCAGAGCTGGTGGGGGGGCCATCGGGCTGGTACAAGTAGGAGGTGTCTCAGGTGAGAGATAGAGCCTGGAAGAGGTGAAGGATGCGGAGAGAGTTCCCGGAGGATGGAGCAGAAATAGAATAAAAATTCCGAACTCATCCATGCACTTCATTGCGGCGATAAATAACGGCAGGTTGTTCATGTTTACATGTTTAAAACATCTGGGGTTATGGGATTTCCCTATTACAAGAAGTGGAAGCATGTGCCTACCAGTGGCATTTGTGCAAGCAGGAACTGTCAGGTGCTCTTTGTGTTTCTCTTTTTTTTTTTTTTTTTAAACCGTGAGCACTGTTTCGACACTTGATGCCAATGTCTTTTCAGGGAGCAATTCCCAATAGCTTCCGCCTCATCAGCATTATAAATGTGTTTCTCCACAAGGCACTCTCTGGACAGAAGTTTTCATTTTTACTCTGAAGGGCTTGACTGATTCTATGGGCTAACAGGCTCTCACTGGCAATGCATAGTTGGCAAATGCACGTGCCGGTGCTTAAACCTGTCAAGCCACTCCTCACTTGCACAAGCGGTGTTTCTGCCCCAAGCTGTCTGTGAAAGTGCAGAGCTTTTCTTTCAGTGATGTTCCTGAGATGAGATGAGTGCTCTAACTTGTGTTTTGCAGAAACAGGTAAACAGACTTGTCCAGATTCTTGTCCTGGCATGAATGCATCGGGTTTCTGCTTTAAGACCACTGTCCTTTGAGGCTGCGAAAATTCAGATTTTATCCTAGCCTTCCTAATGTTACACACAGTGGCATTCCTGACACCAAAACGCTGCCGTCAACAGCTCAGTCTCCCGACTCTAGTGCTTCAAGCACCCGCAGTTTCTGATTGATGTCCAGCACAGACCACTTTATTTTTGCCACTGCAGGCACAGACTTCAGTCAATATTAATCTGCTCGCACCTACTGAGAGAGTCGGTTAAACAGGAGCGTCTAAGGTGTCAACTTAATTGCTATAACAATTGTAACCACAATTAGGTGCTGTGGGATTATTATTTAAACAGGTTTACAAGGTGAAACAATGAAGACTGGCTTGCTGACAGACTACGGAAAGATAAAGATAAAAGCCACGATTAACACTGTGAAAGCAGGGAACATGAAAGTGTTTGGGATAACCAAGAGTTTCGGTAAATCAGGGCTTGGATAAGTGGGGTTGCACTGCATACAGGCTTTGCTGGAAGTCAGACCCTCAATGTGTTCCCATCATTAGGAAAATCTCAGTTCCCATGTTTTATCATGAAACAAATATACTCAAGACTGCCCTTGATTTGCTATAGTTGTGGCATCAAATGTCTCAACAGTTTCACTATCCAGGGTGGCCCCTGCCAGAAGACACCCAGGAACAGATAACTTGATTACCCAAATGACTCTCCTTGAAAAACCCTGAGATAAACAGCAAAACCAGATGGCACCGGTGCAAACTTACAGATTTTGACCTGGCTGACCTGGTGTTTTCTGAGATACTTCAACTAGTTTGCCAATTCACTGTTTTGACGGACATATGACCAGACTGATTTATTCATTTCTTTTTGTTAGCATAGATATGCTTTTGTTGCAAGTTCTGTTATTTGGAAGTGGATGCAAAACATGGCTTCCGGTCACATGTCCAGGCAGGTCTTATGGGAAATAGAAACATAGAAACATAGAAACATAGAAGTTGATGCAGATAAGGACCGCAAGGCCCATCCAGTCTGCCCATTTCTTTTCTACCTTATAAATGTGCCAATGGCCTTTGCTCTGTCAGTGACCTATCTATTCATAGTCATCTGTATTGCTCCCTTATGCCTATCCATGCCTGTTTGAAGCCCTGCACTGTATTCATAGCCACCACTTCTTGTGGTAAGCCATTCCATGCATCTACCACCCTTTCTGTGAAAAGAATTTCCTCACATTCCCCTTAATCGGCCTCCCTCTAATCTCATGCTGTGTCCTCTTGTCCTGCTATTTTTCTTATATTTAAACATGTTAGACTCTTTCACCTTGTTTATGCCCTTAAGGTGTTTAAATGTCTCGATCATATCACTCTCTCCCTCCTTTGCTCAAGGGTATACATATTGAGCTCCGTTAATCTGTCCTCATATGTCTTCTGATGCAGTCCCTGCACCATTTGGTTGCCCTTCTCTGGACTGCCTCAATTTAGTTAATGTCCTTGTGAAGGTGTGGCCTCCAATACTGCCGCAGTACTCCAGATGGGGCCTAACCAATGTCTTGTACAGAGGGATTATTACCTCCTCTTACGACTTGTGATACCCTACTAATACACCCTAACACCCCCTAGCCTTACCTACTGCTTTAGAGGTCTGCTTGGATGATTTTAGGTCATCAGTGATGATGATGCCCAAGTCTCTTTCTTCCTTTGTGACTGCTAGCAACTCCTCCCAGCCTATAAGTGGCTTCAGGGTTTCTCTTCCCTATGTGCATGATTTTGCACTTCTTTGCATTAAATCCCAGTTGCCACTCTTCTGACCATTCTGCTAGTTTATCCAGATCTCTTCATTCTGCCCACCCCATCTGGATCATCTACTCTGTTGCAGATCTTGGTGTCATCTGCAAAGAGACAAGCCTTACCCTCTAGTCCATCTGCGAGGTCACTAATGAAGATGTTGAATAGGACTGGCCCCAGGACTGATCCCTGAGGTACCCACTTGTGACTTGCATCTCTTCTGATTGTATACCATTTACTAACACTCTCTGTTTTCTGCCAGTCAACCAGTTTGCCACCCAGTTGACCAACTTCAGCCACCCGAGCCTACACTAGCTTATTTATCAATCTTCTATGTGGAACAGTGTCAAAAGCTTTGCTGAAGTCAAGGTAGGCGACATCAACTGCTCCCTTGGTCCACCACTCTGGTTACCCAGTCAAAGAAATCTATGAGATTAGTTTGACAGGACCTTCCTTTGTAAACCCATGCTGTCTTGGATCCTGTGCCCTATGGATTCCAGGTGTTGCACTATCCTTTCCTTAAGGAGTGCCTCCATAATCTTGCCCACTACTGAGGTAAGACTGACCGGTCTTGTAGTTCCCGCCTCCTCTCTGCTACCACTCTTGTGGAGTGGGATCACATGAGCCCTTCTCCAGTCTTCTGGGACCTCTCCTGTGCTCAGAGACTCACTAAACAATTCTGCTAATGGCTCTGCTAGTTCCTCCTTTAGCTCCTTAAGTACCCTGGGATGTATGCCATCAGGTCCCATTGCCTTATCCACCCTGAGCTTAGCAAGCTCTTGTAGGACCCTTTCTTTTGTGAAGGGAGTAGTGCTCCTCCCTCCCCCTGTGTCCATGATGCTGAGCTGTGGGCCCTGCCTACCTTCTCTTCAGTAAATACTGAGCAAAGTATCTATTTAGGATAGATGCCTTTACAGGGTCCTCCTCCTCACATGCTCCCTTTCTCCATTAAGCTTAGCAATACCCCCTCTGGACTTTCTCCTTTCACTAATGTATCATAGAAAGTCTTGTCACCTTCTTTTACTGTTCGTGCTAGTGTTTCCTCAGTTTGGGACTTGCCTGCCTTACTGCCTTACCTGCTTCCCTTAGACAGTTTGGTATGCCTCCTATCTTCATCCGCTGTGTTCCTTATATTTTCTGAGAGGCCAGCCTTTTGGCTCTGACCTTTTCTGCTACTGTAATTGAGAACCAAAGTGGTTTCCGTCTTCTTTTGCACTTCGCTTTCTGTCTAACACAATGGGATGTTGCTTCAAGTATTGTATCCTTAATGCTTGCCCACTTTGCCTGTACCTCCTCACCTGTGTTTCTTTTTGCCAGGGCTAGCTTAACTCTGTTGGCCATCTTATCAAAGTCAGCTCCTCTGAAGTCCCATATTTTGCCTTGGAATGGGATGATTTAGATGTAGTAGCCAAATTGAACCATACCATGTGATGGTCACTGGCCCCCAGGTGACCTTCTACCTGAGATCTGTGATCCCTTCTTTGTTAGTCAGTACTAGATCTAGGATAGCCCTGTCTCTTGTGGGTTGCTGTACCAGTTGTTTGAGGCCTCCCCTGCAGGGAATCCACTATGAGTCTAGTTCTGGCAGATGTTCCTGCTGGTATTGACCAATCTGTATCTGGCATGTTGAAGTCTCCCATTATCAGAACCTCCCCTTTAGCTGTCATGTTTTGTATATCTTCTAACAGTAATGTGTCTATGTCCTCCCTCTGGTCTGGGGGCCTGTAGACAACCCCAGTTCTTATGGCTGTCCCATTTCCTGTTTCCAGGGTGACCCACAGTTCTTCTGGCTCCTTATGTGTATTCTGAATTTCTGTAGCTTTGATATTTTCATTAACATACAGGGCCCTCCTCCCCCTTTTTGCACCTCGGTCTCTTCTGAACAATACACAAGCAGTACTGAAATCTCCCAAGTGTGGTTACTGGTAAACCACGTCTCACTAATTGCTACTATGTCCAGTTTAGCCTCTGACATTATTGCCTGCAGGTCTGGGATCTTATTTCCCAGGCTGTGAGCATTTGTGTACATGATTTTCCATTGGCCAGATTTTGAAGTGTTAGTTGTTGGGTGAAGTTTGGCATTACCCTGTGCATCGTATGGGAGACAAACCTTTTTCTTACCTGGTGATGCAAATGAATGGCAAACACGCTGAATTCCTGTTTGACCACTAGCTGAGGGGGAGGGTGTTCTTCCCATTCGACGATGGGGTGCAGCACCCTCTCCCCATTTGCTAGTTTAAATATTCTGCAAAGACGTCAAACTTCTGCCCCAATGCACTGACTCCCTCTTTAGTCAGATGCAGTCCATCAAATTTAAAGAACTTTCGCTCCCAGAACTGTTGCCAGTTCCTACAAATCTGTGTCCTTTTCCTGGCACCAGTCCTTGAGCCACGTGTTTAGCTCCTATCTCCGCTTCTCTGACCTTCCGTCCATCTGCTCCCTTCTCCCAGACTGGCAGGATCTCAGAGAAGGAGATGCGGACGAAATAGATGATAGTTTGTCACCCAGCCTAGTCAGGTGTTCCTTGGTCTCCACAACTGACCCGGCTGGCGAGATCGATTAGTCCCTATGTGTACTAGGACATCAATGTTTTCTCCTGCTTTGTGAACAATTTTAGTAATCGGTCAGTGTCTCTCCATGCTGATGTACCTGGGAGACATCTGACCATCACCCTGGCTGGAGATGGGTATCAACTCCCGAATCATGGAGTCTCCTATGATCAGAAGTTTTTTGGATTTCCTTTGTGCTTGTTTAGTTTGGTTCCTGATTTGGGTGAGTATTGTTGTACTAGCTCCTGTGCAGTGTCCTGCTCTGCAGTGTCTTCTGCCTCTTTATTTGATTTCAGAGATAGAGGCAGATACCTGTTTGTAGTGTTTATATGGTTTTTGGAGGTAATGTGTTGGAGAGGAGAGAGTGATGGGGCACCTGATTTGCTCCTCCTAACCACCTGCCAACCTCCTGGACCAACTACCCTCTGCAGTCGAGGTTTTCTGTTGGATGCTGGGGAAATGGCGGGTGGTTCCTATAATGTATTTCCTCTTCAATATGAAATTTGAGGCGTGCAATCTCTGCCCATGCTGCCGGAGCTGAGACCTAAGATCTCAAAGGCCCAGCATGTAGGACAGTGTCCTAAATCCTGTAAGACTGTCCTTCTGAAAATTGTTCCACAGTACCTGCAGTTAATGAAATCCATTCCAAATAAGTTGCTGGGTTTGTAACCTAGTCAGAGTAATTAGAAGGAAAAAAATGCAAGTAATGGTTTAATTGTGCTTTGTTTAACTTGTTATAACAAGTTAAATTACTAGTGCCCTGTAAATGAGATCACCTTGTGGAGCCCCACTGATCCGCCCCTTCCTGCTCTGCCACAGGAAATGTCACAACTGTGGTACCCTATAAAGGAGTGTAGCGTGGGTGGTTGGGGATGGGGGTGGGTGGCTGGGCCCTTCCCTGCCTAAAAAGAAGAACCACGGACGAAAGAACAAGGAGGTAAGAGCAGAAACAATCAGTCAACAACAAATGCAGTAACCTGAAAGCTTATCCTAATGTTAGATAAAACTGTAAAACCTGTAAAGCACCACCTGTAATAATTTCAGAGAAGATATACCCTGTAAGAAACACTTTGCTCCAGAGAAAATAAAGCAGTAACAGAAGATATACCTTGCAAAAGACAATTTGAATCAGAAGATTACAGCAGTAATCTGTTAGCACACACCTGTAGGCACACCTTGTAATAATGCAGAAGAAGGTATACCAGCAACAACAATTTGAATCAGAGAAAAATAAAGCAATGAAATGTTAGCAACAAACAGTAGTAATCCCTGTGAGTAAAAAATAAAAACACCACCACACAGTAAATCTGCTTAGCCAAACTAAGTCTTAATCCTTCTCCCTTGCTCTGGTAAGTTTCTCTACTCTGCCTTTCAAGCAGTCTTAGAAGGAAAGAGCTCAGGTGAAGCTAGGTGCCTTGGCCAGCAAACCAAGTCTTCTACCTCCAAGATATCCAAAATATTGCTAACTGCTCAGTGTATGTTTCCCACAAGCTCATCTGAGCTACAGACCCTAGCAGATATAAGGCTGCAATCTCAAACACCTCAGACATCCTGCAAAACAGAGTCATAAAGCTAGACAAGGGATGTTCTAGGTGTGAAGGCAAACCAGTTGACTCAGATGATGTCACTCACACACATACACAAACACACACACACACACACACACACACACACTCTGTCTGTCTCTCTCTCTCTCATTTGGGGTGGAGAACGCGTCGGTCACTCACAGGGTGAGGCCACTCCTCATAGCCAAAGGAATAAATTAGGGAGCTGAGGGGTCATATATCTCTCTCTCTCTCTCTGGAACACCAAACATCTGATGAAAGGGAGCCCTGCTGCAGGCAGAAAGTACAACTTAGGAAAAGTGTCTTCTATAGCTAGCAGTAGGCAAATAGATTTAGGTGAGGAAGTTCAGGTTTTTTTAATACATCAACTGTCTGTGCATTCCTAGTAAACAGATAATCATTTTTTCTGACTATTTCCTGTTTGTAAGTACTTGTATTTCTTCTAGTAAAGAATCCACTTTTGATAGAACCAGTGACTGCTTGTTTATTTAAAAGGTAATTTTACTATTTCTGCTGGACTCTGTTTGTAGTCGGTCTCGAAGGGCACTTTACCAACAGTTATTGTGTTGACCTTCCTGACCTTGAGCAAAGGAAGCAAAAGGGTGGTTTCCTGGTTCCAGGTAGAAATCAGGTGGTAGCAATGAACTGTAAGTCCTCAATCGAGAACTGCCCTGTGCGAAGGGCAGTTTTGTCATAACTAGTAACAGGGATGTGGGATCTCTATCACAATCGTATTTAGGGTCACCACCTTTGGATGAGGTAAAAAGCGGATGCTAACCCACACCCCAAACTCCGCCTCTGGCTCCACCCCTTTTCATGACTGGCGAGTATATTGCTCTTCCTCCAAAGCCATTTATAATGTTGGAATAGACATTACTAGTGATAGGAAATAATTTTTAAACTGTTATTTATTTGATTTATTTATTCAGTTATTTATTTTTATTCTTTGGCAACCAGGTTAACTCCCATAGGCCACACAGCCCATTTTGCAGGAGTGACCCAGGAGCACAGGAAGGTTAAGAGACTTGCTCAGGTTCACACAGTATGTAAGTGGAAGTTGT
This sequence comes from Neoceratodus forsteri, assembly GCA_016271365.2. Lineage (NCBI taxonomy): Eukaryota > Metazoa > Chordata > Ceratodontiformes > Ceratodontidae > Neoceratodus > Neoceratodus forsteri. The sequence continues at coordinate 1,066,564,117 of CM057450.1, read as the reverse complement.
GGGAATCAAACTCAGGTCTGCTGGATGTGCCAAGGCAAGCTTCTCCACAGCTTATTGCTCTCCCATTTTCCTTTCCATGTCAGTCATGTATTCTGATGTTTTGACCAATATTTGATAACTTAATTATCTATGCTTGTGGTACCTTTAATACTGCACTGTGTTCCCTTTTACCTCAGCAACTACTGCTGTTTTCTTTTTCATATTTCTAATACATTCTACAATTTCAGATACACCATTCCATGCTGTTTATCTGAATGATCTGCAAAGTGTAGCTAATGTCATGGAATGTTCAGGTAATACAAAAAATTAGAGCAAATGTGGGGACAAAGGCAATAAAAGTTAGATTATTAATTTAACAAAAATGGGTCTAAAACAGACCAGAATATAGGGCAAACAAAAGAAACACATAAGAGCACATAAAGATGTAAAAGCGCTTCCTGTCATAGCAGTAAAAGACTATACTTAAAATTCAGAGTGAAAGATTAGATTAATTTACTGCTAATGATCTTAATGGCCATACTTACACCTCTTAGACAGTCTGATTTACAAACAAAGGCAGGTCTGAATGACTGACATCAGAACTTCTTTGTAACCTGGACATGCAATGCAGCCAAAATAGTGAATGATTTGATACATTAGTTTTAAGAGTATATGAGTACTCAAAATGGCCCAAAAGTGGTCTGCATTTAATCAAAACTGGATGACCGGATAAGGACCCTAAAAATGGATTATCTGGTCAAAAATGGATAGGTGACAACCCTAACTGTATTACAACATTAGTATACATTTATGCATCAAAAATAAGGACAGTGCTAGAGGCAGTGCAATGAAGGGTGACCAGGATGATACAAGGCCAGAACGGCAGACATTACAAGGATCGGGTTCAAGGCACTAAACCTCTACTCAGCTGAAACCAGACAGGAGAGGGGTGACAGGTTAGAGACCTTCAAATTCCTAAAAGGAATAAAGTGAACTGCATGGAGTTATTTAGAACAAGCACATGTTTGAGGTCACGAGGGCATGAGTAGAAACTGACAGGAGGAAGGTTCAAGAAGCATACGAGGAAGTACTATTTTATAGAGAGGGTGGTGGAATGTTGGAACAGTCTGGCAGCTGAGGTGGCAGGAGTCCAAACCTTAAATGGTTTCAAGCACAGTTGGTACTGAGTGAAGGTTAATAGTGGCTACTCAGGCAACAGTAGCAGTGGAGGGACAGTAAGGGTAGTAGTCTACATGGCAATTAGATCCCAGTGAAAGGGAACCATGGGCAGACTGGCTGGACCATAGGTCTTTTCTGCTGGTATTGCCAGTATTGCCTAGGTTTCTATAATTCTAATCTAATTCCAATAGGAACTTCAATGTCAGAGGACCGAAGATTGTTAATCTTAAACACTGTGAGGAGAGAATAAAGGACCCCAGTGTATACATCCTGGAAGAGAGGGGATAGGACAGAGACCTATAAATACCTCACCGAGGTACATGAGGAGTATTTTTTTTTTTTTTTTTTTTAGAGAAAAAGATGCACAAGAAGAAGGGACATGCTATGAAGCTGGAAGGGGAACTTCAAGAGATTTGAGAAAGTGCTTCTTCACAGAAAGTGGTGGATGCCTGGAACAGTCTTCAACCAAAGGTAGTGGGGAGCCAAAACAGTGGCAGGATTTGACAAGCATTTGTCAATGCCGGATGTTGCTTCGTATGTGCTGTTTAGGTATTTGGATGTGATAGTTCCATCCCTTCCTCCCAAGACATGCACTGTGTCTTTTCATTCAGTATTCACAGAAGAGTGGGAGGGGCAAGGGCCACAGCAGTACAGCAGCTGCCAAGGGGTGAAGAGGTGAACAATAGTCCATTCAAAGGCAAGAGAGTCCTGCAGGAGCTCACTAAATTGAAGGTGGACAAAACAATGGAACCAGATGGCATACACCCAAGGATATTAAGAGAACTGTGAAGGGAGATAGCAGTACCTCTGGCAGCCATGTTCATAGAGTCATTCAACATGAGTGAATTGGAGGAGGGCACATGTGGTCCCTCTACACAAGTCCGCAGCAGGGAGGAGGGGGGAACAATAGGCCATTCAGCCTCACCTCAGTAGTGAGGAAGATCATGGAGACATTGCTTAAAGAAAGGATAGTGGGGCATCTAGAAGCCATGATTGCCTAGGACCATAGACAACATGGATTCACAGTGGGGACATCATGTCAGACAAATCTGGTTGACTTCTCTGACTGGGTGACAAAGGAAGCGTATCAGGGTGGGGCAGTGGACAACGCTACCTTGATTTCAGCAAAGCCTTTGACACCATCCTACATAGGAGGCTGATAAACTAGCTGGGTAGGCTGAGCATGGGGAAAAGGGTGAAACTGGGTTAGAAACTGGCTAACAGACAGGAGGCAGAGAGTAGTGGTAAATGGGATGCTCTAGGGAGAAGGGGTGACCAGTGGGGTGCTGCAGTGATCGGTCCTGGGGCCAGTCCTGTTTAATGTCTTCATTAGTAACATTGCAGAGCGGCTGAAGGGAATTTTCTCACCAAATTTTCAACATAGCCATTTTAAGAAACCGTGTCGCTAACATTTGGCTCCCAACAAAGACTCTCCCACCAAGCCCCCTCCCCTTTCAAAACCCTGGACGGACTCCCTGGAGCAATGCACTAGCTTCAGATATCTAGGCGCCTGGCTAGACCAGCACCTGGATTTTACCTCTCACATCGACTCCCTACATAAGAGGCTGCTCCCCAAACTGGGTGCACTATACGAAACAAAAGCTGCCTTACCACACAAACGAGGCACGCCATTGGACAAAAATGATACTTCCATACTCGACTATGGCAACATAGTATACACTATCGCATCTGCCGTGTCCGCCCTGGCCAGCCTAGACACCCTGTTCCACTCCTTCTGTCGTTTCATCCTCGATTGCCACAATCCACACACCATTGCACCTTATACAGCTCCCTAACCTCGTGTCCCTCCATGATCAGAGATTAATTAACTGCGCCAGGTTCGCTGCCAAATATTGGTCCTCTCCTCCCCCTACCTGGCTTCTACCCTCTCCCAACAACCTCCACCTAAGTGCTCCCTCAGAAGCATGGACCCTAGACTATGCCACGCCCCATTTATGCGCACAACCAAAGGCCATGCTGCTTTTACAGTAACTACAGAATCCCACAGATTTGGAACGCTTTACCTGCCCCCATAAGACACGACAAAATCCCTATCATCGCACCTACTCAGAGCACATTTCTCCTCCAGCTGCTCCTATTAATCTAACAGTTTACTACAATGATGTTGTAGTCTAGTCGCATATGAAATGTACTCTATCCCTGTCTGTAAACTTCCTGCCATATGTTTGCCAGAATAAGCTTTTTGTATTCTAATACTGTACTGTCTATGTATAAAATTCTATGTTATGTATTGGGTCTCGGCCCCCAGGTCACATCTGGAATTGAGCATGTTGCTCAGTATGTCTTCCTAGTAATCTCATAAATAAATAAATAAGACCTCTGCTCATGAACAGTGTCACTGTGATTTTCTTAATCTGTCCCAAACATTGATTACACACACGACTGCGCCATTGTATGCTACATGCACAGAAACACATTTTGGGCGACATGTGAAAATGACAGCTGTACTGCTCATAAGGAGGTGTGGTAAAATAGAAACATAGACTTTGACGGCAGATAAGGACCACTTGCCCACCCAGTCTGCCCATTTCCCTACCTACTGGATAAGCTGCAGATTTTAGTTAACCAACAGCCTACTTCCTGCCACCCCCACTATAATTGCCTTATGGCTGTCTCATGCATGTTTGAATTCCTCCACTGTTTTAGACTCCACAGCCTCTCCAGGAAGGCGGTACCATGTGTCCACCACTCTCTCCGTGAAAAACATTTCCTCACATTACCCCTGATCCGTCCCCCCTATCTTTAAATTGTGCCCCTTGTTCTTACACATCTCTTTTTCTGAAAGATGCTGCCTCCTGGACTTTGTTGATTCCTTGAGGTACTTGAATATTTCTGTCATGTTCCCCCCGTCCCTCCTTTCATCAAGGGTATACATATTAAGCTCTCTCAGTCTCTCTTCATGGTTTCTGATGCAGACCCTGCACCATTTTAGTTGCCTCCTCTGGACTGCTTCCATCCTGTCTATGTCCTTGCATAGATGAGGTCTCCAAAACTGCACACAGTACTCCAGATGGGGTCTCACCAACTGTCTGTACAGAGGGATAACCACTTCCTTTTCTACTTGTGATGCCCTTCCTATGCATCCCAGTATCCCCTAGCTCTCCTTACTGACTTCTCACATTGCTTACCCACCTTTAGATCATCTGATATGACTACCCCAGGTCCCTTTCCATTTTGTTGCTGTTAGTACCTCCCTGCTATTGTGTACTCTTATCCTGGGTTTTGTTTCCCAGGTGCATTACTTTGCACTTACGTTGAATCTAAGTTGCCATATGTCTGACCATTCCTCCAACCTTGTCAAGTCCCTTCTCATCCTTTCTACCCCTTATGTATCAATTCTGTTACAGATCTTTGTGTCATCTGCAAAGAGGCACACCTTTCCTCCAGACCCTCTGCAATGTCACCTATAAAGATGTTAAAGAGGACTGGACCTAGTACTGAGCCCTGAGGTACTCCACTAGTGACCCCTTCTTCAGAATGTGTTCCATTCATATTACCTTCTGTGTCCTGTTGTACAGCCAATTTGCTACCCAGGCTACCACCCTGGGACCCACTCCCAGGCTGGCCAACTTGATTATTAATCTTTTGTGTGGACTGTGTCAAATGCCTTGCTAAAGTCTAGGTAGGCCATATCCACAGCCCTCCCTGGTCTATTTCTTTGGTCACCCAGTCAAAGAAATCTATTAGATTCATCTGACATGACCTTCCTGCTGTAAATCCATGCTGCTTTTGGTCCTGTGCCCACTGTCCTCTAGGTACTCAACAATTCTTTCTTAGAAGTGATTCCATCATTTTCCCTACCACTGAGGTCAAACTTACAGGTCTATAGTTTCCTGCTTCTGCCTTGCTCCCACTTTTGTGAAGGGAATCACATCTGCCCTCCTCCAGTCCTCAGGTACCACACCATCCTTCCACGATTTGTTAAAAAGTGTGGTCAGTGGTGTCACTAAGTCCTCCCTTAGTTCTTTTAGGATTCTGGGGTGAATCCTGTCAGGCCCGTTGCTTTGTCCACCTTGAGTTTTAGGAGTTCTTTTCAGGACTCTTTCTTCTGTAAACGGACTGGTGTCAACCCCCTACCCAGAGTGCTTCTATTGTCTGGTTTAGGCAACTCCTCCTCATCTTCTTTTGTGAATACTGAGCAAAAGTATTCATTCAAGTAACTCTGCCTTTTCACTGTCTCCCTCTGCCCACCTCCCTCTCCTTATTAATCTTCACTATTCTCCCTTAACCTTTCTATGCTCTAATGTACCTATAAAGGCTTTATCCCCTTCTTAACTGAATTGGCTATTTTTTCCTCGGTTTGGGCTTTTGCTATTCTGACTGCCTTCCCCACTTCTTTCTGCTTTAATTGATACAGTTCCTGTCGTGCTCCTTCTGAGATTCCTATACTTTCTGAATGCAGCCTTTTCTCCTTAACCTTCCTGACACCTCTTTTGAGGACCATAGTGTTTTACTCCGCTTTGTTTTCTTTATCTGTTTCACACAAGGCTTGTTGCCTCTATGATGGCAGTTTTGATTTTTCTCCATTGTTCTTCCACCCCTCCTTTTTGGCCATTTGCTAGTGTATTCCTCAGGTATTCACAATTTTGCCAAAGTCAGCCCTTCTAAAGTTCGGTATGCTTGTTTTGTATGGCTCGTCTCCATGGTTGTGCTTACGTGAAGCACACTGTGCAGTGGTTGCTTGTTCCCAGATGTCTACTGACTTCTAAATGTGTGATCCTCTCTCCATTTGAAAGTACCAGGTCTAGTATTGCTCCCTCCAGGTGGGTTCCAACACTAGCTGTCTAAGGCCTGACCCTGCAGGGCATCGAGAATGACCCTGCTCTTGGATGTGGCTGCAGTACATGTCATCCAGGTAACATCTGGCATATTCAGGTCCCCATCAACATTATCTCCCTTTTCAGCCATTTTGAGAATGTGCTCTATCATTTTCTTGTCCATTTCCTCCCTTGAGATGGGGTCTGTATACAACCCTGTGCGGATTGTGATGCCATTCCCTGTCTCCAAGGTGACCCAGAGTGCCTCTTGTCCTCCCCTTTACTTTTTAGTTCTGTAACTTTGATCCCTTCCTTATGTATGAGCTACTCCACCTCCTCTTTTCCCCTCCCTGTCCCTTCTGTAGACTGTGTACCCTGGTATGTTGACATCCCAGTCATGGTTCTCCGTGTACCATGTTTCCGTGATCTGCCACAATATCCAATTGTTCATCGTCCATCAAAGCTACTAGCTCAGGCAGCTTGTTTCCCAGACTATGGGCATAAGTACTCATTGCCCTCCATTTAATGTTGGCTTTATCCTTTTCCCCCATCCCTGCTCTTTTTGCCCTTGTCTGTTTTTCCATTTACCCCTGTCCTTCCCTCTGTTGAGCACTGTACTCAGTGTTTACCTTTCTACCTGTCATGTTTTGTGGGGAGGCTTGAAATTTCCTGCCTCTTATTAGCATCTCCCCATGGCTAGTTTAAAAGCTTGCCAAGGAAGCATTTAAACCTGTCACTTAGAATCTTGGTTCCTTTGTGGACAGATGCAGACCATCATACCAGTATAGACTTTCACATCTCTCCAGGTGTAGCCCCAGTCCCCAATGAGCAAAGCCTGTGCTCTGCACCAGTTTTGCAACCATTCATTAAACTGCATGGTGTGTAGTACCCTAGCCTCACCCCTGCCATGGACTGGCAGCACCTCTGAGAAGGTAACCGTGCTCACTACCCGTCTGAGGCCCCTCCTCCAACTCCACAATTTCATCCTGCACTGCACTGATCTCATGCCTAGCTAGGTCATTTGTCCCAAGGTGGACAATGATATCTACTTCCTCTCCTGTGATGCTGCTTCTGCAATCCTGAGGTTTGCTTCTTGTCCCTCAAGCCATGGTACCAGGCAGGCACCTTACTTCCTCTCCTCTCCCTTCCCAGGTCTACCCTCTAACAATGGAATCCCCTATCAGGCGGTTTTCTTCCCCTGTGATGTCCCTTGCCACCCTTCCGCAGGGTCTCCCTAGGATGTCCTCAGCATTTTTCTTGGTCTCCACTGAGGTGCCATCACAGAGGAACCTTGCTCTGCCAGACTGGCGATGGTTTGTGTGTAGCGGCATAACTAGGGGACTTTGCCTCTGTTCCACCACCCACCCTCCCAGAACCCACTGTGGTCCAATGGCTCTTCTTACTTGGCAGCCTTGAGGCAGTGGTTGTGGCAGTGGTGCTCTTGGGGCAGAGGCCTCCTCAGTCCTTGCCAGTTCAGCCTGGAGGTGGGCAACCTCCTCCTTCAGAGCTGACAGTTGCCTGCAATAGGACAGCAACGCAGTTTCCAGAATGTTTCCGGAAAACTGCTGCCCCACAGCCAGTGCATTGCACCACTCCCCACATGTCCTCTTCCTTATAATATACAATATGTATATATATATATTTTTGTTTGTTTTTTCTTTTTTTGTGGTAAAATGGCAATGTTGAAAATCTGGGGTGCAAATAATAAAAATTTCGAAATTACGAGCGCATGTAGGAACTGCACAACGACTCAAAAACAGTCATTTTTAGAATTTTTTCAACATAGCCATTTTAAGACCTCTGCTCATGAACAGTGTCACTGTGATTTTCTTAATGTGTCCCATACATTGAGTTTGCACACCGACTCGCCATTGTGCGCTACATGCGTGGACACACATTTTGGGCGACATGTGAGAAATGACACTGTACTGCTCACTAAGGAGGTGTGGTAAATGGCGATATGAAAATCTGGAGTGAAATATTGAAAATTGCTTAACTGTTTACCCCACCCCGTAGTACGACGACGAAGGAAAATTGAGAAGGACAAGGATTTTACATACATGATCAGGAGGTGGGTTTCAATAAAGCAAACAAAATAGTCAGTGAACTATTACTATACCCATATGTAGATTAACAAATGCTCAGGACTGCTGAGGCACTCTGCAAATCCCAAGTGACCAGAAGTTAAATCAAAACACACGCTTTACATCTCTGTGATTAGCTTCTAAAAGCTTAACTTCTCCAATGGAGAGCATCAGTCTGAGCGAGCAATGCTAAAAGCTGGTGCTTGGAGCCCAGACACAAAATAAAATGAAATGAAATGAAACTTTATTTATATGGCGCCTTTCTCAAACCAAGGTGCCTTACAATATTTAAAACAGTAAACAAATAAATAAAAATCCTTAAATAATTTATAAACGCTAAATCTGTACAACACAAAATCTGAGCTCTAATTCACAATCAATTAATTAAAATTAATCTTAGACCATAAATAGGTCTTGAGGCTTTTAAACTCCTCCACGGTCGCACACTGATGAAGCGGACGGGTAGAGAATTCCAGAGGGTTGGAGCAACAAACATAAAAGCATGAGCACTTGATGACTTTAAAGAAATCCTTGGAATCTCTAGGCAACCCCTTGTCTGCTCGAGCAGAGATCACCTGAGGATGTAGGGAACCAAAAGCTCTTTCAGATAGTCTGGACTCTGTCTGTGTAGGGCTTTGTGGGTCAAAAGACCTACTTTAGGTGATCCACCACTGAATCGGCAGCCGTGCAGACGCATGTAATACCCGGTGAATGCATGACAGAGTGCGACACGCACTGGCCAGTGGGTCGAAAGCGCATGCACTAGCTGTGCGTGGATATCAACCCCAGGAAGCCCTAGATAAATGGAATTACAATAATCCAGGCGTGAGGTCACAAAAGCGTGAACCAGCGTAGTAAGGTCAGCTGGAGGAACAAGGTGCTTAATCCTGGTGATGTTCCCTGAGATGATGAAAGGAAAGTTTGACAACTGCCAACACCTGCGAACGCAGTCAGTTCGTTGTCAAAAATCAACCCCAGGTTCCGTACCTTTCAGAGATAGGAGCTGGATACCTTCCAGAAATAAACGGAGGATAAACCAGCTCTCATCCCTCTACCCTGCGACCTGTGTCCACAACTAATACCTCAGTCTTCTCAGAGTTCAACTTTAGCCAGCTTGAACTCATCCAGTCTTGGATTTCGGTGAGGCAGCTATTAATGACCAGGTGCAAAGACAGGTAGAGCCGAGTATCATCTGTATAGCAGTGAAACTTCAGCCCATACCTTCTTACAATGTCTCCAGGGGCAGCATACACTGCGAATAACATGGGGACAACACAGAGCCCTTGGGTAATCCTACATTGACAGTGAGAGGGCAGGAAGAATTTAATCCAAACACCACTCTCTGAGTCCTGTCAGTGAGGAAAGATCTAAACCAAATGAGGACTGTCCCTGACAGACCACAGATAAACTCCAGGTGTGCAAGAAGTACTCCATGGTCCACAGTGTCAAAAGCTGATGAGAGATCAAGAAGAATGAGAATGGAATGATTCTTCTGATCTCTAGCCATCAGGAGATCATTGAGCACCCGAACCAGCACTGTCTCAGTACTATGCCTCTTTCAAAACCAGACTGGAGTGGTTCATAGATGTCATGGATGGTTAAATGGTTCTCCAATTGTGCAGCCACCACTTCTCAATAATCTTTCCAACAAAGGGAAGATTAGAGATCAGCCTGTAGTTAGCATGGCAGTGGGGTCCAAGGTAGCTTTCTTCAGGAGGTGTTACCACCGCCTCCTTCGAAACCTAGAAACTCACTCGTGTCAGGGGCACCAGACTATCCTTGCTAGAACCGGCCGATAGTCTCAAGACAACCCTTTATGAGGGAAGTCGGGCCCGGTCTAAACTACAGCACATACGGCGCATACTTTGGACAATCCTCATGACATCAATGAACTCAATATGCACTTGTCTGTCTTTATTATGCATTATATGTAGCAAAACCACAAATGTTAGTTTCTTTCTCTAAACTTGTCTCAACCCCATTTACAGGACTCTCTAACCTTTTAGACAGAGGCACCTGAAGCTGATTACTAGTTGCAAAGAAATATTATTTTGAATTTTTCCCAAAAGACATTTGCATTCACACTCCTCTGGCAGTTCCCATGGTCTGGCGTCCTGGGAAGGTTTTTTTTTGTTTGTTATCTTGCACAGTTTATGCACAGCAGCATTAGTCCTCCAGAGATCACCAATGATAGCGCAGTGGCAAGCAGTCAGCTTCCAGGATACATGGGTAAAAGGTTTCAGTGAATATTACCAAATCTGGGTTACCATTTTCATTTTCCATTTTAGCAGAAATCAGCTGTGGATCTCAAACAATAGAATTTAGGAATACCGATCGGTGCCCATTCGCTGCTTCGCCTTTTCAGTCTCTCTCTTTCCCTTGAAGCCAGCACGAGTTACTCTCAGACAGAAAAGATAAATCCAGCACTTTTAGAGAAGGGAGACTTGGAAACTGACTGACTTGGCAAAACTGGGATGCCATCAGTCCACCAACTCTGTCATTATTTTCCCAGCACAAAAAAAAAAATAAAAAAATATTTATTCAGGTGTTCTTTGGCTACCTGCCTATGCTACAATTCAAGGTGCACTATAGCAAAGCAAAAGCAGCACAGACACAGCAGCGAGTTGTGTTGAAGCAGTCTGACTCCTATCGCAGTCAGTGCCCAGCCGATAGCCAACTTTAGAGCTGCAGAGATTTTGCCACCCTACTGCAGAAGGTTAATGAGACTGGCGCCAGCTTGTAGATGGAACTGGCTAGCTGGGAAGGTGGCCGTGCACATCGTGGTGGGGAGGGGCTTGGGGGTACAGGCAGGGTGGAACAAGCCCGGGCTGTGCAGACTGCAGAAAGTGAATGAGATCCATTTACAAACAGGGCTTGAGAGACTCCTGGTCTTGTCTATCAGTTGCTCTTCCTCGGAGACTAGGGTCACTGAGGCTTTAGGCGGATGTGAGTGGCACAAGATGAGGGTCCAAATGTAGCAAGAGTGCATGTGTAGGGTAGGTGTCTCTCTGTTAAAGTAAGCTGAAACGGAGACTAGGTGATTTGTTATGGCTACAAGTCTATGCTAAAGTAATACCTATCACAGGACAGTTTAGGGCTTGGTTCCATCCATGGTGAACAAGCCTTACTTTGATGGGCTGATTTAACATAGAAACATAGACTTTGACGAGTAAGGACCACGTGGCCCACCCAGTCTGCCCATTTCCTACCTACTGGATAAGCTGCAGATTCTAGTTAACAACAGCCCATTCCTGCCACCCCCACTACAATTGCCTTGTGTCTGCCCCATGCATGTTTGAATTCCCCACTGTTTTAGCCCCAACAACCTCCCCAGGAAGGCAGTTCCACGATCCACCACTCTCTCCGTGAAAAAGATTTCACATTACCCCTGAGTCAGTCCACCCTCTATCTTTAAATTGTGTCCCTTGTTCTTACACATCTCTTTTCTGAAAGATGCTACCCTCCTGGACTTTGTTGATTCCCTTGAGGTACTTGAACGTTTTATCATGTCCCCCGTCCCTCCTGATTTAGTCCGACTTTGGCATAAAGATGGCCTTGAGGGCTTGTATAGACTTATCTGTCCAGCTGAAGTTTCCTGTGGCATTTCCTTTCTAGTGACTTGTCGATGTGTGGGTTTGTTTTCTCGTTTCTTTCTTTTCTTACCTTCGTTGCTGAACTTCCAGAAAGACCACTTGGGCTAGGCATCAACAAGCATGTGGGGAGTGTGTTTGTATCGGGGAGTGCATGAGCACGCAATCTTATCGCCAGCTCACTGAAGTGTAGCTCTTTCAACTGTACGGCATCATTTCAACTGCTGTCATAGACAGCTGCAGCGTTGATTGGAGAACATGCGCGCCTGCAAAACACACTGACTGAATTGGAAGAGGCTGCCACACCTCGAAATGTGGATAATGGCACTATGTTTCTTGCACATGCGTGCAAGCAACATAAAATGCATGGGATAGGCATAAGGGAATTGTAGTGGAAGCGAGGTGGGGGGACACAGACCAAGAAGGGTCTGCAGTGACACTATAGGCAGGAGAAAAATAGGCAAACTGGATGGGTCAAGCACTCCACATCTGCTGTCAAATTCTGTTCAACAAAAATCAGTTCCCATCCCCTTCTGATCTTCTTGTAGCATTTTCACAGAAACTGATTATGCAAGTATGCCAAAAGGGTAAAACATAGACATTATGTAGCCAAACCCTGCATGCAGATGGGAAAATGCAATTTATCATATGCTGTATTCTGCTGCCTGGGCCATTACTAATCACAATTTGAAATCTGTATATACACTACGCATCAGGTGCTAATCAATCACATGGCTTTACTAGTAAAACCACCCTCCTCCCACCACCACAGCTGCTCCTTACTTTTACATGAATGAGCACTTGTTAGTTAAACCTCCCTACAAAGATTGCATTCTATGCTTTCTCCCTTACCCTGCAAAGCTCCACTCCTGCAGTTCATCTTAATCTCATCAACATACTGCAAGACTAAACTGTTACCCTCCCTCACCCCACCCCATCAAATTCTCAGTCAGAACATTTAATCTTATCTGTCTCGTACTTTATGAAACCACTTTTTTGTTAAAAGTTTAGTCCAAATTTAAATGAAAACTAAAGTCAAAATTTACAAAAAATATATTATGCAGAATATGTTGTGCAGAATGTTTTGATTAATGAGTGTACTCTATCAAGTCCTTCCATTATTTGCCAAAATAATAATTTTTTAATTTGCTTGCTGATTTTATGGCCCCTAGAGATCGCCATGTTAGCATTTGTTATGGGTCTTGTTCCATAATGCCTCCTTGTCCCATGTGACAGTGATGCGTCCAGGACCATTGATTCAGAGTGATAACTGCTGCAACAGCAATCTACTGTTATGAGTCTGATAGTCTAGCTTCAACTAAATAACTCTGTCTAATCCAAACTTTCTGTTTTCTAGGCATGTGTCTAGGTCTAGCAAGCAGAAGAAATTTTTTATCTTTTCATTTGATCAAACTACACATAACCATTAAAGCGCACACAAATTACCCAACGTCACAAATGCTGTAATTAGTGAAGAGTCTGTTTCTTACAGAATATAGCCTGCCCAATTATCCTCAGGTATTTGCATTCTGTAAATTTAGCCTTCATTAGAGCTCCCTGGACAAGGAGAGTTAATTAATTTAACAGTTCTACTACCGTCAACAAACAGCTACTGTTAAACTGATGGTCCTGTAAGCATCACTGTCACATGGGACAGGAGGCATTGTAGGAACAAGAGCCTTTAAAATGCCAATATGGAGATCCCCAGGGGCCATAAAACCAGCAAGCAAATTTAGAAGAAACTTCTTTCAGCAAATAAAGGGAACGCTTACTAGGAGTACACCTACAAATCAAAACACTCTGCACAACATATATTTTGGTAAAATTTGACTTTAGTTTTCCTTTAAAGCAGCAATATTTGTTAGCTGGCAAAACATTTCATATTTTTTTTTGTCAGCAAATAATTATTGCTGACACCCTCAGATGTATCTTTTGTATTTTTTTAGTTCTCTCAGATTTTAAAACCACTTGTATAGCTAGTTTTGTAAGTAATAACTCACATCATTAAAGATGGCCACCACTAGCAATTTTAAAACCTTTCTGTTGAGGTTACACCTTTTGAAGGTACAAACTAGATATATATTGTGAATGCATGAGGATGGTGATAATATTTTATGGTGGGCATAACACGAGAACAGGAACTTTCAAACTTTAAAATCACCTATCTTACCTTTAGGAATAAAAGAAAACAAAAATAAAGATGTGATATTAATGTTTTTCCCCAGAAAAAACATAACTGCTGAAAAAAATGATATAGTGACTAACAAATACTACTGCTCTAATTCCAAAATTTCCCTTTATTATCCTGCATCTGCTAATCCCAAACAACAACAACAAAAGTCAAGTTTTCATCTGCTAGTGGCTTCCTCATAAATAAAATTGACAGTCAGAATGACTGCATGTGATATCCAGTCTGGCTGGCAACAGAGAATCTATTCTTTTTTCATATTGCTTTTTCCATGCGTTTTTCTTCCTGTGCACCCACTCCCTCATGACATAAATGTGTGTGTGTGTGTGTGTGTGTGGAGGCATGTGCATGTCACGCTTCCGTCTTCTGTGTCTCCCGACCTCTAATGCTGCCCTCTGGCCTCCACCAGCGGGCAGAAAGGAGTGGGACGACAACCCTCCCCAGGAGAGGACAGCAGTCCACCAGACACTCGATCCTCTCCCTCCCTGCCGACCCCAGGTCACGGTATGGGCGAGGTGTGGCGTCCCAGCACTCAACCCTCAGCGCCCGGACTGGCTAAGAGAATAGATTCGAATGAGTTATTTTCACCTTCAGGCATGCTGTGGGTATCCTACTAGGTGGTTTGAGACACTTGCAACCATTAAGTACCCAAATTTGCAACATCGGAATGAGCTGGTCAGTATGCTTTACTGAGGGTAAGTAAAATTAATGAATTCATGCACATTAATACTTGCTCAGAATAAACAAACTAGAAATTAGCACCATAAGCAAAGATAGGGAAAACAAGTTTGGATTCTAAGCATCAATGGATAGAGAGAAGAGGAACAAAGCACAAGGTAACTCATGTTTAACTGAAAGCATTATAACAGAATGCTAGAACAGAGAACTGTTTGTTACATAAAATGGTAGGTATGCTTGTTAGACATTTTATCACTCAGGTTCATCCTTGGAAAAGACATGTGAAGCACAGAAAAGATCTCTGGAAAGTCAACGTGAACACTGGTGAAGGGCTCAGAAATGTTATGTCGTAAAGAATAGTTGTGTACTTACCGTGACATGTAGATCTTGAGAGAATCTTCTCCATTAGTCCACCCCTTTGGAACTATAGCCGCCAGGCACTAGGACCTCATGGAAACTTTTGCTAGCCAAGGTCTGCCCAACAACTACATAATACGTCCAGCGCTTATATAAACGTGGTGCGATCCCATCACTCCTCAGCCCCTGCCAGAGATTAGACTTGGAGGACCACAAACTGTGGGAAAAACAGGAGATAAGACTGGCCCAGGCATACAAGGCTTGGTATATAATGCATATATTAGGTTCAGTTGTGCAGTATCTGTTGCAACCTTCCCTGAAGCAGAAGGGGGACAGAGGGAGGGGGCATGGACTAATGGAGGGGATTCTCTAAGATAGAACAGTTATGTAAGAACTTGCCATAACAGTAAATCTTTGAGGGTATCTCAGTTATCAGGTCACACCATAGGAACTTCACCGTTGGTGAAGCAGGAGCACATGGAAGATTTTCCAGCAGTTCCACTAGGACCCCCATGCTGATTTCACCTGCCGATGTCACCAACCCTATTAAGGCATGGCGGCCCTGCTCCCTCCTCAATTCTTTCCCCAGAGACTAAGGGAGCAAACCCATGCCATTGGGACCAAGGGGGAGAGAGAGAGAGAGAGAGAGGTGGCCAGGCCAGAATAAAAGGCTGGATACACCAGTTAACCAGTATGATACAAGAACCTCGAAGAGGGGGGATGGTGGGATGGAAGGCAGACATGATGGTTGAGATCCCTGAAGATGTACTGGTATGTTAAGTTCCTTACATAACTGTTCCATCTTCTTCGGGGTATCTCAGTCATCAGAACACACTGTGGGAACAAGTCCCAGGCAATTACAGGTGCAGCAAGACAGTCTGGGAGGAATGCCAACCAAAGCCTAGGACAGGACACCCTTCAAGACAGCTCGGCGAAGCCAGCTCGAACTCTAGAGCAATGTCCAGACTGTAGTGCTTAGTGAAGATATGGGCGGTACTCCAGGTGGCAGCAGCATAAATGTCAGTGGCTGAGACACCCTTGAAACAGGCCACAGAGGTAGCCATGCCCCTTATGGAGTGGGCTTTCACCGTCCTGGCAACTCTTCAACATGCATGTTGTAGTAGAACACAATACAATGTGCCAAACCATTTGGACAAACATTGTTTAGAAACCTGAACTCCCTCTGTTCCTGGGACAAAAGAAAAAAAAAAAAGCTGCTTTGACTTTCTGCAGCCCTTAGTTTGAAGCAAATAATATCTCAAAATTCTGTGCATGTCTAACATATGGAACAGTGCTTCCCTGGACTGAAGGAGGGAGATGTGATATGATCAAACATTCAAACACCTTAAGGACATTAACAAGGTGAAAGAGTCCAACATGTTTCAATATAAGAAAAATATCAGGACAAGAGGACAGAGCATGAGATTAGAGGGAGGCCGATTAAGGGGTAATGCAGGAAGTTCTTTTCACAGAAAGGGTGGTGGATGCATGGAACGCCTACCTCAGGAAATGGTGGATATGAACAGTGCAGGGCTTCAAACAGACATTGGATAGGCATAAGGGAGCAATACAGATGAATATGAATAGATAGGCCATTGACAGAGCAAAGGCCGATGGCACATTCATGAGGTAGAAAAGAAATGGGCAGACTGGATGGGCCTTGCGGTCCTTATCTGCCATCAACTTCTATGTTTCTATGGGCACGCTCAAGAAAATAAACTGGAAGGTGGAGAGATTGGTTCAGGGTAAACTCAAGACACCACCTTGAGGGAGAAACTTAGGTTTCATCGTAAAGACACCCTGTTTTTGTGAAAAATCAAATAAGGCTCCTCACACAGAGGCCTGAAGCTCGAAATCCTTTGAGTAGCAGTAATAACAACCAAAAATAATGCTTTCCAAGAAAGTATAGCTTGCAAGTTGCAGCTGGCTCAAATGGAGACAGGGTCAACGTCTCCAAACAAAACTGAAATCCCAAGCTGGGACAAGGGAATGGACTGGAGTTTCAGATGCACTGAAATCCCAAGCCGGGACAGGAATGGACTGGAGGTTTCAGCTGCAGGATGCCCCACAGAAAAGTAAGGGACACATCCAATGAGCCATGGTATGGCCACCCATGGGCTCGTGAAATACAGAACTAGCCGAAAGGTCTCCAGTATTCCACCTTCAAGATGCACCAAGTCCAACTATGATATCAGGCAGTCCAGAATCTGGCTCACTGGGCAGGTAAAGGATTCAGATGATGTTGGGCAGTCCGGATGGCAAACCTCCTCCACTTCATGGCATATGTGGCTCTAGTGGAGGGCTTCCGAGCTGCTAGGAGGACAACCACCACCTCTGGGATACTCCAAACCAGGCAATGGCTATATCCCCAGAAATTAGGCATGCAGATGAAGGGACTTGAGGCTGGGATGAACCAGGGTTCCTGAGCCTGCATCAGCAGATCCCTGCAGAGACAGGGATTCCTCCGCTAACTGTTGCAGTAATGGAAGCCATATCTGCCGTGGCCAAAAGAGTGCGACCAGGATCATGCTGACCCCCTCCATCTGCAGTTTGATTAGCACCCTCTGAATCAGAGGGAATGGAGGGATGGTGTAAAGGAACCTCCCGCTCCAGGAGAGAACAAAACATCTTGCCAGAAAACTCCAGGCCCTGAATATAGCAAGCAGAAACTGGGCAGTATTGCATTGAGTGGGGACACAAAAGGTCCAATTCTGAATGACCCCATCTGGCGAACACATCTTTGTGACAGATAAGAAGTTCCCATTCATGCATGCTGGACTGCATCCAGTTGAGGCTGTCTGCCAGGGTGTTTAGCATGCCTGGGACATGGATTGCGAGAGAACCAGACTGTGGTCCAGTGCCCAATACCAGAGGCATAAAGCCTCCCTGTACAGGGGTATGAATGCTCCCCGCCCCGGTTGTTGATACAGTAGACAACACTAAGATTGTTGGACTGGATCAATAGCTGACCTAGAAGGAGATGGTTCTGAAAAGCCTGCATGGCATACAGGACCAACTGCATCTCAGGATGTTAATAAACAGTGACATTGATCTGGGACCATATCCCAGAGTCTGAAAGGACCAGGTGTGTTCCCCAGCCCAAACCAGAGGCATCCGGTGTTGAGGATTTGCTGGGGAGAAGAGATCTTAAATGAAACCCCATGTAACAGGTTCTGTGGGTCCCTCCACCACTGGAGCACCTTGCAGATTAGGGAGGAGATGACCACTAATTGTTCTAAGTTGTCCATCGTTTTCCCATTGCACCCTGAGTGTCACTGGAGCACTCTTGCAATCTGGCCAAAGGTACCATGGCAATGGCCACAGCCATAAGATCTAACAGCCTCAGGTATAGTCTCGCAGGAACAGAATGTCTCTGGATGACCTCTTGAGCCTGTTGAGAGATAGAAGGCTTTGCCCTGCACACAGTCCAGGACTGCCCTATATATGCAACCTCTGGGACAGAATCAAGATGGACTTGAGCAGACAGGCGTTGATGCCCAGGGAGAGAAACAGCTGGAGGGTTCTCGCTAGGTCTGGAGGAGCTGCTCTCTGGACAGAGCCTTGAGGAGCCAGTTGTTCAGGTGGGGAAAAAGTACATTCCTTCCTCCAGAGCGCAACAGCTACTGCTGCTAACACTTTGTAAAGACCCCAGCACAGAGAATAAGCCAAAGGACAATACTATGAATTGGTAATGCTTGCCCTGAAGAAGAAACTGGAGAAATCTCTGTGCAGTGGACACACAGATATGTAGGTAGCGTCCTGCATATCCAGGGAGCACAGCCAGTCGTCCTGCTTGAGTAGGGGCAGCAGGCCTGCCAAAGTGACCATGCAGAATTTGTTGTACTGGATATAAAGACTGAGGTCCTTGAGATCTAGAATAGACCTTAGATCTCCATTTATTTGGGGACCAGGAAGAATCTGGAATAGAATCTCTGTTCTTTGGCACCCGGCACTGGCTCGGCCTTTTCTGCAGAAGAGACTGCACCTCCTCCTGGAGTACTGTTAAACAGGCCGGAAGGCAGGTGGCGGGTACCACAGGGGTCTCTGGAGGCATCTCTACAAGTTCCAGAGTGTGACCCCATTCTATAATTTGAAGTATCCAGGCATCTGAAGCAATGGTTCTCCACTGATTGAGATAGAAGAAGAACTGACCTCTGACCACCACCTCCTCTTAGTCAGGGACCAGAAGGGGGTCTGGCAAATGTCAAGCAGAGGTGGATCCAGCTGCTGAGGCTGATCCATCACCTCTGGGCCACTTTTACGGCAGCACTGGAGGAGGAAGGGGTAGGCAAGGCGAAGGAGGCTTTTCTCTTGCCCTGGGGACAGGAGGCTGCTCCGGACTTGTGGGAAATCTTACGAAAGGGAGGGTGCTGCCTTCTTCTAGGCTGCATATGGTAAAGTGCATGGACAGACTCGATAGCCCTGCCAGATGGCTGTAGGTCACTGATGATGTCCTGGATGTCTGGCCTGAATAACTTGGAGCCATTGAAGTGGGCCTTCAGCACCTTCTGCTGGACATCTGCTGCAACCTCGAGACCCTCAAATCAGGAGTGCCGATGAAGGCAGATGCCTGTGACTTCAGCTCTGGCACCAGTTTGGAGGGATCATACAAGGCCCTGAAGAGATACTAATATCCTCAGCAGTCTGTAAGTAACTGAGAACCTCCTGCTTATGGGAGCATTCTGGAAGAGCTTGGGCAGCCACCTTTGCCCTTCCTCCAGATGGTATTTGGTATTTAACCATATGTGAAAGGTAGTTAGCAATCCAAAGTCCCAAGGTGGAGGATGCATAGACCCTCTTGCCCCAAAGGTCAATATGCCTAGATTCCTTGTCAGGGTGGAGGGAGCCAAGGTGCTTGGGCATCTTGGACGGTCATGTACTGTTTTAATGACCATGGAATTGGTCTCAGGTTGAGAAGCATAGTAAGGCAGGCCCTGAGGGGCATGATAGAGCTTATCTGCCTGGCAGGGCATGACAGGGACCATATCTGGCCTATGCCAGTCCACAGTAGTGGCATTCAGCAATGCTGGAGGATAGAAGGAATGACCTTAGGGGAGACTCTGGAATCTCCAAGAAGTCCACCAGTTCTCTCTGGTGGCATTGCCTTCCTCAGTATGGAAGCCCATCGTTGTGGACAGCTGCTTCATAACATTAAAGAAGGTAGAGCCTTCAGGAGGGGACCTTGGAGTATGTTTAACAGAGTCCTCACTCACTGAAGATGCAGTGGACCTATCAGAGGAAAAAGGCTCCTCCTCTTAAGGAGGATGAGGTCAGGATGGTAGTCCTCCTCGCGTCAACCTGTTCTAACTCGAGGTCCGATGATCGAGGGGCTGATGACAGCAAACTGGGCACAGCACAAGGAGGCCTAAGTGGAGTCAACGACGACAGGACCATTGACTGGTGCTGAGGACCCAGATCTAAAAGCCCAATTGGTAGACCAGGGCTGTAGTGATCCAGGCCAAACTATCACTTAGGTTGACAGCAGGGATTGATGTGTCAACAGAGAAGGGGCTGTCTGCACAAAGGGTGATGAACCGTCTGGCGAGGGAGGCTGAGGCCAGACAGCTGTGGGCGGGAAAACATCAGGCTGTGACGAAGGGGCTGTCGATGAACAGGGGCTGACGACCCGAGGTAGACTAATATGAGGCCAACGACCCAAAGGTTGACTGCTGACCTCCCTGGGAAGCAGGAGGCGGCACTGTCAGTATGGGCCTGGGAGGAGTAGAGGTCTGGACAGCAGCCTGCATCAGTGCAGCCACAACTGGAGTACCCAGAGGAAGAAAAGAGGTCGGGGAGCGGGAGTGCTACCGGGAGCAGTCCCATTAGTGGTCTTTGTGACTTTTCCCAGAGGACTCGTCTCGGGCCTTTGAGGCATGGGAGCTCGATGAACCCGCTGGCAACCGGGATGGAGGGAGCCCAGCAGATCCCTGCCCAGAACTGGCTACCTGTTGCTCCATTAGGAATTTCTTCAGAGACTTTTTCCGCCTAAGGGTTGTTCGATTAAATTTCTGGCAGAACTCACAGTCAGAGCTGTCGTGGTCAGCCCAAGAGAGCAGACACAGAGGTTATGGTTGTCTGAAGAGGCGGTCTTCCTTCTGCAGCGGCAGCGACAGAAGTAGAGGAGTAAATCTACATAAACAAGGTAAAAGAATCATATAAAGAGGTTCAAAAAGTAGAGTGAAAGAAAATTGTAGGCAAAATGGCACAAAACTCCATTGGAGTTTCTGCAGAGACCCATGCAAACAGAGTCGATGGTGGGAAAGAACTGAGGAGGGAGCAGGGCTGCTCACGCCTTTATAGGGTTGTGACACTGGCAGGTGACATCGGCATGGGCGGCCCCAGCGGTACTGCTGTAATTCTTCCGCGTGGATCCTGCTTCACTCATGGTGAAGTTCCTATGGTGTGACCTGATGACTGAGATACCACCAAAGATCTACTGTTACAATAAGTACATAACTGTTCTATCTTCTTCAAAGGTACCTCCTCCATTAGTCCAGAACAATTCCCAAGCAGTCCGAAACACCAACTGGGAGGTTGTTACAGTCAGAGATCTTCAGGATAGCAGGCCTTGTAGTATAGCAAACCACAAAACCAGCATGTCTATGAGACTGTATCCAGACTGTAATGTTTAGTGATGGTGTGGACAGTGCTCCATGTGGCTGCAGCACAAATGTCAGCTGCACAAACTAGGGTTGCCACCTATCCGGCTTTTGACCGGATAATCCGCTTTTTAGGTCCTTATCCGGTCATCCGGTTTTGGTTACATGCAGTCTGGTTTTGGGCCATTTTGAATGCTCATATACTCTTAAAACTGATGTATCAAATCATTCACTGTTTTGGCAGCATTACATGTCCAGGTTTCAAAGAAGTTCTGCTGTCAGTCATTCAGACCTGCCTTTGTTTGTAAAACCAGACTGTCTGAGAGGTGTAAAAGTATGGCCATTAAGGGCACTGTCAGCTTTGCCCCTCGGTTTTGCCTCAATTTGAAATAATGATTTCTAAGCACATACCCCTACCAATGTGAGAGTAAAATGCAGCTACATAAGCAAAAACTCAACCGGTTACCTGTTTTCCTAAAAATGCATTACTTCAGATAAATTTCAGCCTGAAAGCAAACCCGCCTCTACGGAAGAAGATTCCATGCCGAGAACGCCGCATGTAGTCGTAAGCGCTACGTGCCAGTGCATTTTATGGTCCCATTAGAACAACTACATCATTTAGTAGAACTCCGAATAAAAAGTGCTGCTGGTATTTAAAACTTAAACCCGAGCACAGTTCAGCAGCAAAACACTTTCAAACTGTGGCACGAAATCCGGCATGCGCAATGGCGGGAGGAAAGATCTCAGGCATGCGCAAGAGCGTGTTGCTATTAAGTACGCTGTAGGATTTCGTGCCACAGTTTGAAAGAGTTTTGTTGGGTCAAATTTATCTGAAGTAATGCTTTTTTTTTTTTTTTTTTTTTTTACAAAAACAGGTAACCGGTTGAGTTTTTGCTTATGTAGCTGCATTTTACTCTCACATTGGTAGGGGTATGTGCTTGTGAAATCATTATTTCAAATTGAGGCAAAACCGAGAGGAAAGCTGACAGTGCCTTTAAGATCATTAGCAGTAAATTAACCTGTTCTTTCCACCTGAATTTTAAGTATGGTCTTTACTGCTATGACAGGAAACAGTTTTTACACCTTTATGTGCTCTCATGTGTTTCTTTTGTTTGTTCTATATTATGGTAAGTTTTAAACCCATTTTGTTAAATTAATAATTAACTTTTATTGCTTTTATCACTACATTTGCTCTAACTTTTGTATTACCTGAACATTCCATGATATTAGCTACACTTTGACAGGTCATTCAGATAAACACCATGGAATGGTGTATCTGAAATTGTGGAATGTCTTAGAAATATGAAAAGAACAGCAGTAGCTGCTGAGGTAAAGGGGAACACAGTGCAGTATTAAGGGTACCACAAGCACTGATAATTGTTATCAAACATTGGTCAAAGAATCAGAATACATGGTTGACATGGAAAGAAAAAAAGGAGTGTGTTTAACAGAGGGCTGAGCAATAAGCTGTGGCTGAGCTTGGCACATCCAGCAGACCTGAGTTTGATTCCCACAACCTCCACTTAAATACTGTGTGGCCCAGAGCAAGTCACTTAACCTTCCTGTGCTCCTGGGTCACTCCTGTAAAATGGGCTATGTGGCCTATGGACGAACCTGGTTGCCAAAGAATAAAATAAATAACTGAATAAATAAATCAAATAAATAACAGTATAAAATAATTTCCTATCACTAGTAATGTCTATTCCAACATTAAAATGGCTTGGAGGAGGAGTGATATACTGTAAGTCATAAAAAGGGTGGAGCCAGAGGCAGAGTTTGGGGTGTGGTTTGGGATCTGGTTTTACCTCATCCAAAGGTGGTAACCTAGCACAAACATTTCTGAAACAAGCAACAGAAGTGGCTAGTCCCTTATGGAGAGACCAAGAACTGTACCAGGAAGTTCCTTACCTGTTCTCTTATAACAGAATATAATACAATGTGCCAGCTAGTTGGACAGATGCCATTTAGACAGAGGATCACCCTTTTTCCCCAGGCGTAACAAAACAAAAAGCTGAGAGGACTTTCTGCAGTCCTTGGTGTGATTCATACAGTATTCGAGTATTCTATGTACATCTAACATATGGAGCACTGCTTCACCCTGACTGACATGCTCAGGGTGACAAACAGGAAGATATATTGTTTGATTCAGTGTAAATTCAGATACCACCTTCAGTAGAATCACAGATTTGTACACAAAGAGATTCTATCTTTGTGGAAAATCAAATAAGGAGCTCTCACTTCAGAGCCTGAAGCTCTGAAATTCTTCGAGCAGAAGTAATTGCAACTAAAAGTACTGTTTTCCATGACAGGAAGCAGTGGGTCACAACTCGTGGCCAGCTCAAAAGTAACAAATGTCAGTTTCTCAGGCACATAATTCAGGTCCCAAGGTGGGATTAGACTGGGGATAAGAGGATTCGATGAAGAATATCTACATAGAAACACAGATTTGTGTCAGCAGGAAAGGACCTTAGAGTCTTAGACCCATCCAGTCTGCCCCTTATCGCTGCCTGTTCCATCACTACTGAGCCTAGTTGGTCATACAGTGTCACTCCCTCCCTCCCTCATTCCTCTATCCAATATGCCCGTGTCTATTCCACATGTGTGCTCCTCCCCCAGTCTCTGCCCCCACTATCTCCTCTGGCATGCTGTTCCAGTCATCCACTGCCCTTTCCGTGAAGTATTTCCACACTCTCTTAAACTTCCCTCTTACCTTCACTGCATGCCCCTTGTTCTAGAGCCTTCCTTTCTCTGAAATGGACCCTCCACTTGCACCTTGTTCACTCCTTGACATACCTGTAGGTTTCAGTCATGTCCCCTCTCACTCTCTCTCTTCCAGGGAGCACATGTTCAGCTCCTGCAGGCTTGCCTCATAGACCATTTTGAATGCACTCCTCTGTATTGCTTCCACTCTTTCCTCTTTTTTTTAAACTTTTTTTTATCCCCATGATCCTCGGACAGCGCCTGGGGGATTGCCTTTGTATTTCATGCCCTGCGTCATCAGCTGGGTCTCAGTATACCAGGTGTCATGTCGTCAAGACTTCATTACTGGCATACCAGGATCCTGCTTCATGCAGCTACCAAGGTCCCCATTTTTCTTTAAGTTTCCTACCCTTGAAGGCACCAGAGCAAAGGACGAAAGTCCAGATACACAGCATGTCAAAGCATGTTGTCGCTAAGCATCTAACAGTGCCTTCCCCATCTGGTGCTTATATGGTTAAGAAGGGGATAAAACCTTTATAGGTATATCAGGAGGCTAGAAAGACAAAGGAGGGATAGTGAAGCTGAATAAAATGGACGGTGGTTGGGCAGTGAGGGACAGTGAAAAGCAGGGATACTGAACGAATACTTCTGCTCAGTATTCACAAAAGAGGAGGAGGGAGGTGCCTAATCCAATTAACAGAAGCACTCTGGATAGGGGTCGATCCCAGTCCTTTCACAGAATAAAGGGTTCTGAAAGAACTCCTAAAACTGAAGGTGGACAAAGCAATGGGGCCTGATGAAATTCACCCCAGGATTCTAAAAGAATAAAAGGGAGAACTAGTGACACCACTGACTACCCTTTTAACAAATCATGGGAGGATGGTGTGGTACCTGAGGACTGGAGGAAGGCGGATGTGATTCCCCTTCACAAAAGTGGGAGCAAGACAGAGGCAGGAAACTACAGACCTGTCAGTTTGACCTCTCTGGTAGGGAAAGTGATGGAATCACTTCTGAAGGAAAGAACTGTTGAGTACTTAGAGGCCAGTGGGCACAGGGACCCAAAGCAGCATGGGTTCACAACGGGAAGGTCATGTCAGATGAATCTAATCGATTTCTTTGACTGGGTGACCAAAGTAGTAGACCTGGGAGGGTCTGTGGACTTAGCCTACCTAGACTTTAGCAAGACATTTGACACAGTGCCACACAAAGATTAATATTAGTCAAATTAACAGGACACAGAAGGTAATTGTAAATGGGTCCACTCTGAAGAAAGATGAGTTACTAGTGGGGTACAGTAGGGTTCAGTACTGGGTCCAGTCCTTTAATGTCTTTATAAGTGACATTGCAGAGGGACTGGAAGGAAAAGTATGCCTTTGCAGAAGACAAAGATCTGCAACAGGGTCGCTATACAAGGAAGCATGGAAAGGATGAGAAGGGACTTGGCAAGGTTGGAGGAATGGTCAGAAGTATGGCAGCTTGGATACAATGCAAAGAAGTGCAAAATAATGCTCCTGGGAAACAAAAACCTAGGGAAGATTACACAATGGGGGTAGTAACAACAACAAAAGTGGAAAGGGACCTGGGGATAATCATATCATATGACCTTAAGGTTAGTAAGTGTAAGCCCCTACAAATGGGGGTTCCTGAAAAGTCTTCCTTGAGCTTGCCTAAATGCTCACTGCCAGGCTGGTGTCTCATGCTTTAGCAGTTTAAATGTGATTGCCAGAGAGTGCCTGTATAGCCTCTGTGTAGGTCTCTAAGAGCTGTCAGGATTGCAGTCATAAGTAATCTGAGAGGGAGCTCTGTTGAAAGATGTAACTATTTGCTGAAAATCATTTAGAGTGATAATGTAGTTTGCCTAACCTGCCTTCTTTGCAGCAAGGACTGTTTTGTTTATCTCCAACTATCTTGGTCCTGGACTGCAAATTGGACCAATCAGTACTGGTGGAACCTAAAATGGAGCTGGACTACAGGAGCGGTCTGGAGTCTAAATCTACAGGAATTTTTGTTTTGGGCTTTTGTGCCTTTTGCACGTGAAGGGGAGCTCCTGTTGTGACTGACAGATGAATCAGCCAACCAAACCTTTTGAATCTTGGGGAAATTCCCAGACTTGCTGCAGTTTGAGTCAGAGCTAAGTTGGGAGCTGAAAAACAACATGTTTGAGACAGTTAAGTAGCAGTCGGAGTAGTTTTCACACGGAGAACTGTGAAAAGCCCAGAGTTATGCCTGCATGTCTGCCTGCTGCCCCTGAGAGGGATAGAAGAGAATTATTTCAGACTAAATCCAAGTTTGTGAGAACAAAGTAAGCCACTGATTTTTACCAGGTTCATACCTGAAGAAGATTGAAGATTTTGCTGAATGCGATTGGCCTGTCAGGATTTCCAGCTGCTTTTGAATCCCTGGTTTGTGCAGAGACTTTGCGATCATGACCAGAGAGTAGTTTGCCTGGTACAGTAGAATTTCCTTACATGTAAATGTGCTGTGTATTGAAAGTGGTCGGATTGGTTCTCCACTGTGTGAACTGTGTTCTGCTTGCTGGAAGCTTTATGCAGCCTAATCAGACTGAATCCGCTTCATCTTCATTCGCCTGGACTATGCCACGCTGGCCCTGCCAGACTACCCCACTGCACAGAGAAAGTCACCGCGAGAGACCTGCCTGGGGAGCAGCCCCTGCTCCACACTTGAACAGGAACAATGCCTCAGTGAATCGTGTGGATCCTGCTTCTCCTGGCACTCCAGATTAATCACCTGCTGTCTCGATTTTTGTCCAGCCTGTGTCCAGTCTTTGGTATGGTGAGTAATCATCAGGATAGCTCCCTGCAACAACAGCCAAATCTAAAGTGGCTGCAGTGTCATTGGCATCCACTGCTATATGTAACTGGTATTTAGTGGCATCAAGTGCAGTTCTTGCTGTGTCTTGCAGGTCCACTGCCACTTCACGGGCACCTTGTCAGCCAGAGCCAACGCTGTATTCCAGAGTGCCTTCTGATACTGCATCCATATGCCATGTAGTTGGCTTGCCTGACTATTAAAGAGGCAGCCATGTAGCCCTTCTTTCTCATGGCATCCATTTTTGTGAATCTTTATCTGGAGGATGGGTATCCTGACCTTGTCGCAGGCAGCAGCCTGAACCACCCTTCAGGGTCAGGTTGATTAAACAAAACAAGCATTTGTCAATGCCAAATGTTTGTTTGCTGGCATTGGCATTGGTAGTGTAGGAGTGAGAAAGATGCATAATAGGAATGGCAATGAAGTATTTAACTGAAGCCAACCCACCACCCTGCAGAGAGCGACAGGCATTGGGGTGTGCCTTTGTGTCATCAGGCATAACGCCATGCCATTTCACCACACCCTACCCTGCAGACACCAAGACAGTCAACGAGAGACTTTTTTTTTTTTTTTTCCCCTTCTGCAGGAAGACAGTGGCAACTTTTGCCATGCTGGGGTGGGCTTCGTCAAGGCAGCTGAAAGGTTATTTTTGGGCGGCAGTGGAGCAGGCAGGGATTAGGCACCCGGCCATGCAGACTTTTGCCACGCTGGGTGGGCTCCAAGTGGCATCTTCTTCAGAAAAGCGGCGCGGGACTTTTGCCATGCTGGGTGGGCTCCCAGCATGGCAGCTTCTGACGTGGGACTTTTACCATGCTGGGGTGGGCTCCCAGCATGGCAGTTGAAAGGTTATTTTTAGGGGGCTGCAGTGGAGCCGACAGAGGATTGAGCACCCGTCGGCCATACCGATGTTTGCCATGCTGGGGTAGTCCTGCTTGTGCACAGGATGATTAAAGCCCTTTCATTTTAAGTAAACAGTGTGCTGCAGAAATACAACTCAAAGGGGTTTGTATAATAGAGATGCTGCCAAATTTTGCTTTGCTAGCAATTTGGCAAAATTTAGTTTTGCTAATCACTTTACAACGTTCCTGCTTTACTCAGACTTTGTACTTTGCAATTTTCCTGGCGGAATTGCACTTTTTCAGGAAATCATCATGATGTGGCAACTTCCCATGTGACTTTTATGACTTCACTTGAAAAAGTGCCACTTTAACTATTATAAACTTATGAGGTTGCAAACTTCACAAATTAATTTGTGAAGTGAAGTCTATCAAGTTCAAACATATCTAATTATAAAACTAAAAGCACGTGGTGGGGTGTGCCTCACGAGGGTGCTGCTGGTACTGTGGACAGTGTCACCCTGCTTCACATGACTCATGAGCGGAGACTGGACTTAAAACTAAAATGCAACACCACACTGCATCACTATAATCATAAAGTACAGTAAAAGTTTTTTCTTTTTTACTTATATTTATATATATCGAAACTCCTGCCCACCAAATGCAGACTTAGCACAAAAATCTGATTTTGTTCTATTTGGGAAACATAATCAACTACAAGCACTTGAATGGTGAGTACCATGCTCACGTTCAATCTGACTGTTTGCCCACCTGGATTCGATATGTTGCGCTGTTTGTACTACCCAACAATAGTGCAGAACAAAAAAAAAGAAGAAGAACACTTTGCCTCCAAACTTTCTTTGCTCTGCTCTCCAGCTGATCGGGCTGCATGCACCTGACGTCATACAGCGTCAGGGGACACAGACACACACTGAGCATGGGGCCATCAGTCACTGTCATGCAACCCTGGCATCAGCAGCCCTTACTCGGTGTAACATGCTGGGGTCCGTGTGCTCCGGGAGTCTCCATCTCCACTTGTCCGCCTCATCTGCCTTCAGTCGCGAGCTGGCCTGTTTCCCTATTGTTTGTGCCTTGGAGAGTAGGCAACTGTGTGACAGGACTGTCAGGAGAAGCAGGATGAGGGAGCTAAGCCGGCTTCTAGGAGCCGGGACCCTTACGGGCAGTGTGGACTGGAGGTGGCATCGAGGCTGGCTGGCTAGTTTTATCACTGATATGCAAAGTCAGTTCAGGAATTAGATATTTTATATTAAAATTACTGCAGTAGTAGCGGTGCTGCTGGAGTCGACTAGCTGTCACCCCAAACTGCGTGGGGAGCCGTTAGTTAGGCGAGGTGGGGAGGGAGGGAGGAGCTGCAGCTGGAATAGGTATCAGGATCGGCGCTACCGCCAAGCGTTCTCCTCCTGTGTCACCCCAACCTCAGATCCAGGAGACCTCAACCATGTCACGAGTACTCCACACCAATACCTTTCAACTGTCCCTGATTTCACCTCAGAAATTGACCTAGTCCTCGAAATTTGCCATTTCCGTTGCTTAAGAGTAAAGATTTTAGTTATAAAATAACATCTGCCTTTTACATTACAGGCTATTTCTCATTACAAAACTGCTATTTAAACTAAGAAATGTATACAGTTTCTTGAGCTGATATTAGATCTGTTTGGGGGTGGAGCCAACGGGATTGGGCACCCCTTTGGTCATACACTATGCGTGGGTGGGCGGAGCGCGCCAAACGCGCTGGGGTGGGCTCTCAGCATGCTATGTGGAGAGCCCACAAACTGTCTGACAGTTCAAATGCACTGAAGACGTCGTAGGAATTTGTATCGCTGCCGGTCGGCAATATGCAAATTGCCTACATTACTACCGCTGATTGTGACAGTATTTTCTCTTAGAACTGTAATGGGCCACTGCATCTGAATGCTGTCATAGACGGCATGGACATTCATTGGCATGGTGCAGCCGCTACTGCAAAAGGGACCAGGGCATTGGAAGTGGGGAGGCATACCTACGAATTCTCGTATGGTGGCATATGTTTCTTGCACATGCGTGCAAGCAAACATAAAAATCAGCTCTGGATCTGTCTAGCTGATACTTTTTGTCAACTTTTTCTGTACCGGAACAGAAGTTGGGGTTTGGAATATCTGCAATGCTGCCTTTTCAGGGACTTATGCATTGGAAGCAGAAGGCGTTTTCTAGGGTTAGACCCATCATATAGAGAACTCTGCTTCCTTCACATCCTCTACAAATTTCCTGAAGAAGATTAAGGGTCTCTACCATGCTTTTACAAAAGCATAGTGAGAGAGTACTCTTCTGGACCCCTAGGAGAGAGTCCAAACTCCTGCTCGGGAAACCTCAGGATCTATCGGTTCCCCATCAAAATCCTCCTCATCCTCCTCACCATAAACAACTTGAGGTTCCTGAGGGACAGGAACTGAAGCAGGAATAGATGTAGCCCATGTAGGAACTGGGACTGCAGCCTGCAAGGCTTGTAAGATCTGTAAGGCCTAGCATTGTCCTCAGCCGAGGGGCATATTATGTTTGTTGCTGGGAGCTCCTTAGCCTTCTCAGCCAGAGATGCAGTGACATGCTTTTCTTTGCATTTTTCTTCAGTGGGACAGACTCAGCAACTGTCTCCACAGCCCTTTTGACTTACCTTGTTCAGATTTCTCTGAAAATCTTGTCAGTGTCCTTAGCTTTGCCTCCTCCTTTTTGGGAATAGAGGTAGATGCACTACTATCAGTAGCAGAAGCAGAAGCCATCTCCTCTAACTTTTAGCCCTTTCTTAAAGTTGTACAACAAAAGTCTTGCAAATCTCACAATTAGCAAGAATATGACTGGTACCCAAACAGGAAATACAAAGGAATGTCTGTCTGCTTTTGCTATAATCTGCCCACAAGACTCACAATATTTAAAACCAGTGGGACCTGTGTGCTTTTAGGCTTATCTAAATGGACCTCTGACATTGAGTAAGACAGTAAAAGCAACTGTAAAACTTTAAAAATACCTCGGAACCAGAGGTTTTAAATTTAAACAACCGCTAATGGTTCCTAGAACCGGCGCTACTCGGTTCCTAAAAGAAAAGCAACCAAAATTACTTTAAATTTAATTAAAAATAAAGCGGTCAAAGGAACCGACCACAAATACAAACTTTAGGTAATAAAGCTGAGGTAAACCTCACCAAAGACGAAGAACCCTCGGTTTCAAGGAACCGTGAGGAACCGCAAATAAATTAAAAAAAAAAAAAACCTACAATTAGCAAAAACTAAACTTCTAAGGCAGCAATTTAAAATTAAACTTAAAATAAGTACTTATCTACACAGATAATTTATTCTGAAGACAGTTCAAGGAAGCTCTCCAGGATGTCCTTACTAGGCAGGCGGAGTAAAGAATCTGAAGCACTCAGAGTGCAGCAGTTGCTAGGGTAGCAGTTTCAAATTGGCATGAGCCAATTGAGAATTCTATCTCTCGGGCAGTTCAGCACAGGAGGCTGACTGCATCCGTTTAATCATAATGAGTGATCCCTGGGGTTAGAGGTGAGGAATACTGCAGACCAGAGTTTGACAGTGACAGCAAGTATTTCAGTGTAACATTTTCAGGACATGTAAATGGGTCCAAATTCCTGGAAGCAGCCCACAGAGTAAACCACTTCCATTTTACAGAACAAGAATGTCTGGTAGAAGGCTTTTAGTGGCAATCAGCCCATCAGCAACTTTGAGGGCTACCACAAAACATGCAATGACTATAGCTTCAGGAGCCATGCAGGCAGAAATGGGGGCATCAGGTCAGGATGAACCATAGATCCTTTGTCCTGTAACAACAGCCCAGACACACTGGTAGGGGGACAGGCGGGTCCACTGCCATCTGCTGCAGAAATAGAAACCATATCGGGGTGGGGCATAATGAAGCAGTAAGGCTGAAAGTGGCACTTTCCACCTGCAGCTTGAGCAGCACCCTCTGTATTAGTGGAACTGGGGAAAATGCACATATGAATTTCCCTTTCCAAAGAGAAGCAACATGTCTCACCAGAAAACTCCAAGTCCTACAGTGAGCAAGCAGAAACACTGCAGTTATGCACTGTGTGGGATGCAAAAAGGTTCCACTCTGGATGACCCAATCTTGCGAGAGGTTGTTTACTGGGAAGTCCACAATTCTCATTTGTGAATTTTTGAACTGTGACTTGTGACTCGTTTGCCAAGACATTTGGAGACCTGGGATATGTCTGACTGATATATGCAGGCCATGGGACAGATCCCATTACCATTCTGTCACTGCCCCCTGGACCTTAGTGTCCATTGAGGGATTCTCATGTAAAGACTGACCAATGGCATTGTCCCCATGACTGTAGCCAAGAGACTTAATGAGACTCCTGTATACCAGCTGTGCTCCTATATACTGTAGTCACCGACGAGAGTCATCAGATCTTTGGCACAAGTACTGTGACCGCAAAGCCTGGTACAAGTGCCTTGTCTGAGACAATGCATGTAGGAGATGTTCCTGGAACTAGCTTCCAACAACCAATCGTCCTGGTAGGGAAAGGCATACATGACTTCCTTTTAAAGACTGCTGCCAAGCAGCTGTTAAAAGACCCATGGTGCAGAAGTTGAGGCAAAGGGCAAGGCTCTGAACTGGTAGTACTCCTCCCCCAGGACAAAGTGGAAATACTGACTAAGCCTGTCTGATCCAGACATGACTGTATTCCTCCGTCATGTCCAGGAAACAAGTCAGTCCCGTCTGTGATGGGGAATGATAGCTGAATGTTATAATCTCCTTTATTGTTTCAATTATACAGGGTAGTCTGCCCCCACATCCACTCCTTGCTATAACCTTTGGGTTGGGGTACATCCTGTAAATAGTCATGCGGAACCGGTGGTACCAATGCCACCCATGCCTGTTTTTTTCAACCACTACGGGGCATCTCTCAGGAGGGACCCACCCATCCAGCCTCTACTGCCTGCCTTAACCCCTACCCCAATCAAGGAATCGGTGCTGGGTCCACTCTCCTGCCAGCCCCTTACAGGAGGAGGTGGGGACCATGGAGAGTCAAGTCAGGTTGGGGTCGGCATTGGGCATGTGGGCTGAGCACTGAGGCCCTCACCATCGCCTCCCAACAGCCGGGTTTTCCACTGCAGTTATTCCCCAAGGCACGGATGTGCAATGACATCTATGCATGGAGGATGTGTTCCGCCCCCTCCGCTGGCGTCCACCGTTGCCTCGCCCGCATCTGCAGCTCCTGCTCCTTGTAGTGCCCACTCTTCCCTGGGAGCCACTTAAAGTGGGAACCCCAACAACCCACCCCAGGAGAGGAGAGGAGAGCAGTCCTTTCCTCCACTGCTACCCTGGCTCCAGAGTCCGCTTCTGAACTCTGTTCATTGGCATGGCACAATTTTGGCACCAAGCGCTTCAACCCGCACCACTGGGCCAGCCTCTTACCTGTTTTGGGTGCTTTGTATGGCCCACTGGGAAGGGAACCTGGCAGGACACTTCCTCCCCTACCTATCTCTTGCTGATGGTAGGAACAGCCACCTCTGGCAGCAGTCTGGGACAGGAGCCCTCCCAAAAACCCCTAGCTGGAGTGGGATACAGGGACTTGACAGACACAGTGATTTTTGATGTCTGAAGACCTCTTAGGGCTTCTTCTACATCATAACCAAACAGTTTTGTCCCTCCAACAGGGGCATTTAAAACTGCGTGTTGCACATCAGTTATAAAACCAGCAACCCTGAGCCAAGAATACTCCTCATACAAATGCCAGAAGCAGCAGCCCTGGCAGAGGCATCAGAGATGTCATAGGCTATGTAGAGCAAATGTTTGCCAACCACAGCTACAAATGCTAAAGTTTTAATAACTCTTTCTTGACAGAGCCCTCAGGCATGTCCTGGGCAGCAGCTTTCACAGCTTTCCACAGGCCATTTCGATGTTCATAATGGCCTAGTAATTTGCAATTCTAAGACCTAGTGAGGCAGAGGCAGCTGTAACTACCCATCACATCCAGCCTCCTAGATTCTTTATCAGGAGGCAAAATACTCACATGTCTAGGTGCTTTAGACCTACCATGAGCAGCCATTGTGACTACAGATCCAGTTTCTGGCTGGTTAGCATAAGGCTTAGCAAATGGGTCTGGATACTGCTTAACCACCTTCCTGGGCACTGCAAGCAGCGAGTTTGGTCTGTATCATGCAGCGAAAGTAACATACTCCAATGCAGAATATATATGTGGAATGATAAGGGGGGCAGGACACCTCCAAAAATTCCATGAGGTTTCCTTTGTGGAGCCTTCCTCTTCCACAGCAAAGCCCATGGCAGTCTGCATTTGCTGCAGCCGACTTTAGAAGCAGGATCCTCATAAGGAGACCTCAGAGTACAGACTGGGACCCTCTCTGTAGGAGAGGGCAGAACTGGATTGAGGTGGCATCATGTATGGTTCTCCCTCGTACTCTCCTCCTAAATCCTCCTCTGAAACCATAGCGTCAGGATTATATTCTGTCTTATTGTTGTTGTGACAGTGCAGTGTGCACTGGTGACACCAGTGACTGCTGAGAAGGAGTATACTGTGATGTGCTGTTAGCACGCATAAATGGTATTTGAGTGCTCTGAGGCCCCACTGATGGGATAGCTGCCTGCATAGGTAAGCCAGGCAGAATGCTTGCATCATCTCTGAAATGGTGCCAGCACAATTTGAGAGTTGATGACATCCTGGACAGGAGTCGAGACTACTTGTGTCGATGACAGGCCTTGACCAGACAATGATGGCTTCCTACTGTCCATAGTAGGTATAACAGCACCTAGGCCAAACCCCGACCTAGGCATCTCATCCACAGTTAGGGAGTGGGGAGGAGCTGTAGTCAATACTGCCAGTGTGGTTGATGCAGTAGGATTACCTTGTCTCACTGGTGACAGGGACTTCACCAGCAAAATAGATTTCTCTTTTCTCTGTGCTTATGCTTGTGACCAGATGATGAGGATGGCCCGACGCTGACTGTTCCCAGTCCCTTGACTTCAGCAGCCACTTCTCAGCAGACAGTGAGGCTGCAACAAATTTTGTCCCTGTTCCTTCTCCATGGCTGCTAAAAGGAAAGTAATTTTTAGAGCTTTCTTGCAGTGTCACCTTGTAGCCTGGTTGGGAAGCTCTGGCAAACCTCACAAGTCCTCACGTTGTGAAAAGGCCTAAACAATACACACAAAGTGTGTGTGTGTGTGTGTGTGTGTGTGTGTGTGTGTGTGTGTACATTTTGTTCCTGCACTTACAGTACAAAAATAAAGGGTCTTTCAATTTTGGCGGCATGCAGAGATGAAGAAATACACTTATAACAAAAGTAAAAAGAAAAAGCGACAGCGGTTAGTTGACTTTTCTTCAACAGGTCTGGCTAGGATGATTAATGGCGAGAAAGAACTGAGGAGTGATGGGGCCCCCACATTAATATAGATGCTGACACATGACGTTGTGGGTGGCCCCAGCTAGAAAAAGTTTCTATGTGGTCCTAGTGCCTGGTAGATATAGTTCCAAAGGTGCAAACTAATGGTGGAGATATCATCAAAGAAAATAGGACTTCTCCTAGTGTAACCCCTGTAAATGGGGGTTCCCAAAGCTTCAGGAGCTTGCTTGAATGCTCCAAGCCTGAATGGTGTTTGGCGTTTAAGCCATTTATCAGTGAGTGTTTTAGAACCTCTGGTACTGTCTCTTAAGAGCTGTCTGCTTGCAGACATAATTATTTGTATGGGGGACTGTGTGTTTCTTTGATTGAGTACCACTCAAGCTGCTGCCAATTCACTCCATTTTGCAGTCACTAGGAGTGCAAAGGAACCTATCTGAAAGATGTAACTGTTTGCCAGAAATCATTTACAGTAATAATGAAATTACAGTTTGTCTAACCTACTTTCTTTGCAGTCAGAACTGTGTCTGCTAGTTCCCCATTCTAGTTTTGAACTGCTGAACTGGACCAATCAGTGTGGGGTAAGCTAGCTCTAAAATGGTGCCTTGGACGAATCAGAACTTGGACTCATAATCTGAGCCAGCCACAAGAGGATTGTATGGGCAGTGACTCTGGGAGATGTAGTTTAGACTTCAGTGCCTTTTGGACCAACAGCAGCAGTCTATTGTGGTGACAGCCAATCCAGTCAAGAACTGGGAGGAACTCAAGGAAGTGCCAGTTTTGTCGGTTGGAGTTTCAGTTGAGCTTTGGCAGTGAAGAAGGAAGGAGCCCTGTGCTTTTTCAGTGTGCAGTTTTAGTCAAAAACGTGTGTAAGGCCCAGAGTTCCGGTCTGCAGCTTGTGTAACAGCTTATTAGGACTGAATCCGTCCTGTGAAAAGAATCAAAGGATCTCTGAAGAGTAGAAACCAGGCTCACCCTGTAGAAGACTGTAGGAATTGCTGAAAATTGCACTCGGTCTGTCAGGAACTGAATCTGCTGTGTGTTCTCCGGTATTGTGCAGTAATTGCGATCGGGATACAGATGCAGCCTGCCTGGTATAGTGCTTTCTTTTATATGGATGTGTGAAGAGGTTTGTGTACCTCAAGTGAGCCCTGCTGACATTGAAGGACCCTATCTTATTTGGAGGTCGTGAGTACTAATTCAGGGTCGCTCCCTGTTGAATTGCCACATTAAATCCAAATGGAATTACTGTACTGCTGACTGTTTAATTCTCCTTTTCTCTGTGTGAAAGGGCCCTACCAGCTGCCCAGTTTGGACTAGCCACTAGGGCTTGGGTACCCAGGGACAGTAACTGATAGGGATAGGCCTGTGCACAGAGCCATAGATAGATTATTAGAGTGATAAGCTAATTAACCTGATTTCCCCTGTCCTTGTTATATCCTCCTAAATAAATCGGAGCTGCTTGTTTCAGTAAAGTTATACTGCCTGAAGTATTTGTCTATGTTAAAGTACTGTACTGTGATTGTTGCACTGTATCTCATTTCACAGGAAGTCCCAGTGCCGGAACCAGTCCTGGGGTAAGTGTATACTGTGAAGGTAATTCTGATATATTGTGTGGACCACTAGTGGGAAGAAAGGGGTTGCAGTGTCCCAGAGGGCTGTGACCAAGTTAGTTTAACTATTGCAAACCCTGACCTCTGGGTGGAGGCACCGCCATTGGATCCAGGCCCCTCAACCTGTTAGTGGCAAATCAGGCAGGGTAGTAGCCCCTGGGATAGCGCCATCTAGGGCTTACATCTTGAGGCTCACCGCTGGGATTGTGTGTCCTCTAGTGGCCATATTCTGAACCACTGTTAAGAAAAAAATGGGTACCGACAGAAGTGGCTGTGCACGGCTGGTGGAGTGGTGTACTGGGGAGGAGATCGACCCCAAAATGCTATGCTTATCCTGGACATCCCCTGGGTATCAATACGGACACTGTGCAGGAGTACTTTCCAAGGTGGAAGGTTTACAAAACCTTGTGGTGGTGGGTCGGCATGCTAATCTGCTCACCCACACTTTCCCTGGCCCTAGTAGAGATTAAGGATCCCATAGATAGCTCCAAAGTGCCACAGACCATTACCCCAGAGGGAGCCCTCACTGCTTGGAGAGTGATAACTAAGGACAGTAAAGACCGGGGGAATCAGCCCCACCACCATATCTGAAACTTTTGAGGAGAAATTTGCTAAATGGTTGCTGGGAGAAGGAAAACTGTGGAGGACTTGAAGAAACTATTCTTGCCACCTGGGGTGTTCCTCCCCAACACCCTCTCCGCTCCAGTGCCCGTAATGGTGGCTGAACCAATGCAGACTCCTATTTCTGCACCTGCCATTAGTCACGACTCTTACCGAAGGTTGAGGATCTTCTCTGGCACCCTCCCACCCCCAAGGGGAGGATGACTGGGAGACCTGGATAGACTATGTTGCCCCCAAGTGCTAGAATGGCAATGCTCGGAAGCCAAAAGCGAAAAGAGGGTTAGTGAGAGCCTCCGAGGTCCTGCCCTGGCTACCATCATTATAGCGGGCCAGTAACCCTGAAGCGACTGCACAGGCCTATCTTGAGGCCTTGGAGAATGTGTATGGGAGCCCAGATTCTGATGAGGACCTATGGTGGAGAGTAAGAAATGCACAACAGTACCAAGGGAGTTGTTGTCTGTGTATGTCTCTCGGCTGGAAAAATTGTTGCAAGAATGCCTCAGAAAGGGTAGTTTGCCAGCGATTGAACTGGACCGAACCAGACTGGACAGAATCCTTAAGTCTGCCCCCTTCTCAGAACTGCTGTTGCTTCAGTTATGCCTGGCAAATCGACTGAATCCCACCCTCCTATGATGAGTTAATGAGAGAAATTGAGGAGTTGAGAAAAGGCGACCTCGGGAGGGACTTGCACCAAGAGCTGTGGCTACGACCCGAGTGACTGAGGTGACCCATCAAGTGAAGTTCAGGGGCAGAGGTTGACAGTCAATGAGTGCTCTGACAAGGAAAAGATATGTCACAATGGGGCGAACTGTTGAGAGAGATCCGAGAATTCAAAAACAGTCCCTTTATGAAGGCCACGCCTGCAAGTACGGGCCCTAACCATATCCGACTGCATCTGCTATGGGGTGGGGTACCCACCCGCGTATCTCCTGCTGATAACAGCTCCGAACTCGATTCCTTGACCATGGAAGTGGAGAAACTGACGAGATGTCTCCAAATGCTTATCACGTCGCAGACAGAGATGGCACCAAGGTTTCCAGTTAGTAATACCCCCGCCTGGCTCCCAGTGTGGCGCTCGCCAGCTCAAACTCCAGAAAGTATGTTTTGCTATAATTGTGGGAAAGATGGGCACATGAAAAGGAATGCCGGTCCCAAAAGACACTGACAAAGTTGCATATAGGCTACAAGGAGAGCTTGGAGAACAAATCAGTGGTTAAGAGGTACGAAATGATCCCAGTGAGGGCACCAAAATGCTAACTCACGTCCTTTTGTGGCAAGGTCAGTTGCCCAGGCCCCCACTCGCCCTCCAGACTGGTCCAGAATAGTGGGTCCCTCCCAGAGACCACTGTAAAGGTGAATGGAGTGTCTACAAGAGCTGTATTAGACAGTGGCTCCCAAGTGACAATTATGTTCCAGGATTGGTATCAGAAGCATTTGTCAGGCGTGCCCTTACAACCATTAGAAGGACTGCATGTATGGGGTTAAGTGAGAAGGCCTACCCTATTCGGGTATATCCAATTTGGCTGTCTTTCCCCCTCCGTGGCTGGAGTGGCAGAACAAGTAGAGACCCTAGCCTTAGTGTGTCCCCCACTGGACTGTATGATGGTGTCCCTTTGTTGATTGGAACAAATGCTCATATGTTGGAAGGCTGGCACAGTTGTGTTATGAAAACAGAGGTCAAAGACTAGTAGAGCTTTAAAGTTCCGGCTTTAATTAAGAAGGCCTATGAGGCACAGAGAGATGCTGAAAAACAGAACCAGAGGAACCGGTCGGAATTGTATGGAAGAAGGATCCTGAGTCTCTGATCCTGGCACCAAATGCCCAGTGTACCTTACAGGAGAGGTCCGTATCAGAAAGGATGTTAAGAATAAAATATTAATGTTGGATGCACCAGGCGATGGAAAATTGCCAGAGGACTGCTGGTCAAGCCTAGTATTTTGCCCGCTAGAGCCCATGCTTATGCCAGAAGGGTAATGGTCCAAGTTCATAATGTGTCTGAAAGAGACATTCGAGGTAAACAAGGTTGCATCCTGCAGACACTGCAGTGCTACCCAGCAGCAAAGTTCAAGGAAGAATGACAGAGTAACGCCTGACTTGTTTGATTTCGGCACTCCCACTGCCAGCTGAATGGAAAGTGAGGATCAGTGAGAAGCTTGCCCAGAGAGACCAGGTGTTTCTTTAAAGAATGGGATGTAGGATGCGTGCAAGGAGCTGAGCACAATATCCGGCTGCATGACGAGAACCATTTCGTGAGAGGTCTCGACGCCTGGCACCTGCTGACATAGATGATGTGAGGCGGCATCTGCAAGAGATGTTAGCTGCTGGTGTAATACAAGAATCCAGAAGCCTATGCTTCCCCATTGTGGTAGTGAGGAAAAAGAATGGAACAGTAAGGATGTGTGTGGATTATCGCACTTAAACCGGCGGACTATCTCTGATCAGTACACAATGCCCGCATTCAGGATGCTTTGGACTGCCTAAACAGGAGCAAGTGGTTCTCTGTGCTGGATCTCCGCAGTGGGTACTACCAGATCCCGATGGCCCCAGAGGACCGTGAGAACGGCCTTTATCTGTCCGCTTGGCTTCTATGAATTCATGAGGATGCCTCAAGGATTTCAGGTGCCCCAGCCACTTTTCAGCGATTGATGGAGCGTGCAGTGGGGACATGAACTTACTAGGTGCCTGGTATATCTAGATGATGTTATTGTGTTTGGCAGCTCACTGGAGGAACATGAGAGCAGATTATTTAAGGTATTGGACCGACTGGAGGACTTTGGCCTAACTGTCCATTGATAAGTGTCAATTCTTTCAAACATCAGTAAAGTATGTGGGACACATAGTATCCACGAGGAATAGAGACCGACCAAGTAAAGTTGAGGCCTTGACCACCTGGCCACAGCCCAAAAATCTAAAAGAACTGCAAAGATTCCTGGGATTCTGTGGTTATTATCGGTCGCTTCATCAAGGACTATTCAAGAGTGATCCGCCTTTACTTAACCTTACTCAAGGGTATCCTCCAACCCACAAAAATACCAAAGGTCAGCGTCCCTCAAGAATGAAAGAGTGTATTTTCATCCGAGTGAAGTATTTGGGGCCCGCTGGACTCCTGATTGTGAATTGCTTTTCATGAGATCATATATCAACTTACCCATGCTCCAGTGCTGGCCTATGCGATCCAAGAAAACCTTACGTCCTGCACACTGATGCTAGCTTACAAGGGTTGGGGGCTATGTTGTACCAAAACACGAGAATGGCCTGAGACCAGTGGCCTTTGCCAGTAAAGCCTGACCCCATCCGAAAAGAACTATCCTGTACATAAGTTAGAGTTCCTAGCTTTGAAGTGGGCTATTGTTGACCAATTCCATGAGTACTTGTATGGGGCTAAAATACTAGTAAAACTGAATAATCCTTTGACCTATGTGCAGACCTCAGCTAAGTTGGATGCCACTGGCCATAGGTGGCTTTCTGCATTATCTACATATGACTATGCTCTCTAATACCGAGCAGGTCTGAACCACATAGATGCTGATGCTCTCTCCGGGCCCTGTTCCCAGAATGATTGGGTCCGATTGGCAGAACCTGACATTGGGCACTCTGCGGAAGTTTGACAGGGAGGAACAAATGTCCAGCGGACGCAGTGGACTGCATAGTGGATTGCTTGGGAGCCTCTGAGAATTGCATACCTGCTGCTTTTGCCACTTTTCTGCAATAGACATTGGTGCACTGCCTCAGCTGGACAATGACAGTATTCGGCGGGCTCAATCCCGCGATCCCATGATCAAAGCAGCTTTTAAAGCCCCTATGCAGGAAAAGATGTGTCCAATTACGCTCCACTGATTTGAGAACTGCACTGTTATACAAAGAAGGTCCTAAGTTGAAACTGATCAATAAACTGTTATACAGAGAAACAGTAGACAGAGGGGGACAAGTAGACAAACAACAACTAGTGCCTGCCACTGCCTTTGAGACTCAGTACTGAGGTCCTTGCACAACCACATGGGGCACCTTGGTATAGACAAGAACACTTGACTTGGTGAGATCCAGATTCTATTGGCCTAAGATGGGGCTGATGTGGAGCATCACATTCGAACTGTAGTCGCTAACCTACAGAGAAAGCTTTGCCCAGAGGGCTGCCCCCTTGTTAACATCACCACCAGTGCACCCATGGAGCTGGTCTGTTGATTTTCTGAGTTTGAGTCAGATCAAAGAAATCAGTAATGTGCTGGTGGTCACTGACCATTCACGAGATATGCCCAAGCTTTCCCACCAAAGACCAGAAAGCATCCACTGTGGCCAAAGTACTTATGAAAACTTTTTGTTCACTATGGGCTCCACAAAGAATCCATTCTGATCAAGGCAGAGACTTTGAGAGTCGTCTGATCAAAGAGATGCTTTCTCTGTGGGAGTGCAAGTCCGAACCACTCCTTACCACCCCCAGGGGGACCCACAGCCTGAACGTTTCAACCGCACTTTGCTAGATATGCTAGGCACCCTGCACCCAAAGGACAAGCCTAGATGGAGCCAACAAATTAGCACCCTGGTACATGCTTATAACTGCACCAAAAGTGATGCCACTGGATTCTCCCCTACCGCCTGATGTTTGGAAGAGACTCGACTACCAGTAGATGTGTGTTTTGGGGTCTCTCCTGATGGGGTTCAAGCTGACAACTATTTACAGTATGTGCAAAGTTAAAGGCCCAGCTAACTCATGCGTACCAACTGGCTCCAAACCATGGCTGCCAAAAGAAATCTGGCCAACAAAGAAAGGTATGATAAAGGTGAAAGCACAGGAACTCCAGGAGGAGATCGGGTATTGCTAAGAAATCTGGGACTGCATGGCAAGCACAAGATTGCTGACAGATGGCACCATCTCCCTCACATTGTAGTGGGCAAACTAGATGATCTGCCAGTGTACAAAGTAAGGCCTGAGAATAATTCAAAAGATGTAAAAACAATGCATAGAAATCATTTACTGCCCATTGGACAAATCTTAATTGAGTCTGAGCCCCTAGAAGATGCCCCTCTGGACCAGTGACTAGAGCTGCTGCTAAGAAAAGATCAAGAAAGTCTGCACCTACAGAAGCAAAGTTAAAGTGTTCCCTCCACAAGTCCCAGTTGAGCATGACTGTCAGTCCATATCGGAAGAAAGTGAGAGTGACTTTGAATACTATCCTTCTTACGAACTGAGTCAATTGTTTGGGCAATCCCTAGTCAATACTGGAGATGAGGCTGGGCCTTCTGGACTGTCCAAGCCCCAACCTTGTCCCTGGAGCTAATGCTCCCAGAAAGTGAAGTGCAAAGCATCAGATCAGATGAAATGGAATCATTGTCATGGTTGAACTGTTTGAGCTTTCAGGGAGAAAATGATGGATTAGGTCAGACTGGTGATACACCAGAACAAGAAGAGTATTTTGAGTGCCCTGACAGTCCACTGCCAGTGTCACGAACTCTCCCTGCGAGCCAAATGTTGTGGACTCAGAAACTGTAACTCCTGGAGCTGAAAGTGCCCCAAGTTCTAGCCTCTCTACCCCATGGAGACTCCTGACAAGTGAGGACAATGCTGAAAATGAGGCTCAGAGTGCAGAGACTGTAACAGTTCCCCCTAGAAAGACTGGTCAAGCTGTAAAGCCTGTGGTGCACCTCAGTTATGATTCACTTAGGGCCTGTGGATTTGCCTCTCAATGTTGTCCATAAAGGAGTGCATGTGTCCCGAGCTCATTGCCCAAACTGAGCGTCAGTGCTAACTCCAAGTTACTTGTGTTGCCCTCTAAGTATGGTGCCCTTGCCCGTCCAGCCCCAAGGTAACTGATAGGGAAGGCCCCTCTCTTCAGGTTTCATGTACAAGAGGTAATAACTTGAGTTATGGTACAATGTGTATAATACTGTGTAAAAGTGACGTACTGCAATGTTTCAGAAATGTGTTCTTGGTAAAATGATATATTGACTGATGATTACATGTGCGAGCCTAATGCAAATGTATATGGTTGCAGTTAAAACTTATGGGGTACTTGCCTGACGCGGACGCAAGCTTTCCCAGGCCAGGAAGGTGTAACCCCTGCAAATGGGGTTCCCAAAAGACTTCCAGGAGCTTGCTTGAATGCTCCAAGCCTGAATGGTGTTTGGCGTTTAAGCCATTTATCAGTGAGTGTTTTAGAACCTCTGGTACTGTCTCTTTAAGAGCTGTCTGCTTGCAGACATAATTAGTTTGTATGGGGGACTGTGTGTTTCTTTGATTGAGTACCACTCAAGCTGCTGCTAATTCACTCCATTTTGCAGTCACTAGGAGTGCAAGGGAACCTATCTGAAAGATGTAACTGTTTGCCAGAAATCAATTACAGTAATAATGAAATTACAGTTTGTCTAACCTACTTTCTTTGCAGTCAGAACTGTGTCTGCTAGTTCCCATTCTAGTTTTGAACTGCTGAACTGGACCAATCAGTGTGGGGTAGCTAGCTCTAAATGGTGCCTTGGACGAATCAGAACTTGGACTCATAATCTGAGCCAGCCACAAGAGGATTGTATGGGCAGTGACTCTGGGAGATGTAGTTTAGACTTCAGTGCCTTTTGGACCAACAGCAGCAGTCTATTATGAGTGACAGCCAATCCAGACAAGAACTGGGAGGAACTCAAGAAGTGCCGGTTTTGTCGGTTGGAGTTTCAGTTGAGCTTTGGCAGTGAAGAAGGAAGGAGCCCTGTGCTTTTTCAGTGTGCAGTTTTAGTCAAAAACGGTGTGTAAGGCCCAGAGTGCCGGTCTGCAGCTTGTGTAACAGCTTATTAGGACTGAATCCGGTCCTGTGAAAAAGAATCAAAGGATC
The DNA here is from genome assembly GCA_016271365.2 of Neoceratodus forsteri. Taxonomy (NCBI): domain Eukaryota; kingdom Metazoa; phylum Chordata; order Ceratodontiformes; family Ceratodontidae; genus Neoceratodus; species Neoceratodus forsteri. The sequence continues at coordinate 1,066,519,886 of CM057450.1, read as the reverse complement.
TCTGAAGAGTAGAAACCAGGGCTCACCCTGTAGAAGACTGTAGGAATGCTGAAAATTGCACTCGGTCTGTCAGAACTGAATCTGCTGTGTGTTCTCCCCGGTATTGTGCAGTAATTGCGATCGGGATACAGATGCAGCCTGCCTGGTATAGTGCTTTCTTTTATATGGATGTGTGAAGAGGTTTGTGTACCTCAAGTGAGCCCTGCTGACATTGAAGGACCCTATCTTATTTGGAGGTCGTGAGTACTAATTCAGGGTCGCTCCCTGTTGAATTGCCACATTAAATCCAAATGGAATTACTGTACTGCTGACTGTTTAATTCTCCTTTTCTCTGTGTGAAAGGGCCCCTACCAGCTGCCACGGTTTGGACTAGCCACTAGGGCTTGGGTACCCAGGGACAGTAACTGATAGGGATAGGCCTGTGCACAGAGCCATAGGTAGATTATTAGAGTGATAAGCTAATTAACCTGATTTCCCCTGTCCTTGTTATATCCTCCTAAATAAATCAGAGCTGCTTGTTTCAGTAAAGTTATACTGCCTGAAGTATTTGTCTATGTTAAAGTACTGTACTGTGATTGTTGCACTGTATCTCATTTCACAGAAGTCCCAGTGCCAGAACCAGTCCTGGGGGTAAGTGTATACTGTGAAGGTAATTCTGATATATTGTGTGGGCCACTAGTGGGAAGAAAGGGGTTGCAGTGTCCCAGAGGGCTGTGACCAAGTTAGTTTAACTATTGCAAACCCTGACCTCTGGGTGGAGGCACCCGCCATTGGATCCAGGCCCCTCAACCTGTTAGTGGCAAATCAGGCAGGGATAGTAGCCCCTGGGATAGCGCCATCTAGGGGTTACACTACGTTTCTGTAATTCTAATGGTGCTGAGTTGTATTTTCACTACCAGTTTGTGACTGTATATACAGTATATGTAAACTATCAATAAACCTTAAGTTAAAAAAGAAAAGGTTACCTCTGAATTACTCTTACTGCATTGCCTTGTTAGCTCATGCTTGCCTGTATGCTGTCTTGTGATCACTGATTATACACTACAATTGTATGTTTTTTTTTTTTGTTTTTTATCTCCTTGTACCCCCACCCGGTCATACCTGGAAACCAGCCTCAGCTCAGTGTCCCTTTCACAGTTACCAATTTTCAATAAATAAATACATAAATAATAAAGACTTGACCATATTCCTCTTGCCTTCAGACATTCAAGCATGGTCTCAAGCAGCACTCTGACTTCTCCAGTTCTTGGACTAAGTAAGCAATAAGAGACAAGCTGAGGGTTACTATTCCTTAACCACATGCCCAGGTTTGCTGCGAGGCATGAAGCTCTTGTGCCAAGTGTCTTCAATCACCAGAAGGAGTGGGTCAGGAACAGTAATCCACACCCTGAAGTGTCTTATTGTGCTTATAAAATGGGTCAACAAAAAAATTCAGCAGTGTGGTTACTCTTCCTGAACTTCACTGCTTTGGAAGCTTCTCCAACAATCAGGAGCAGGATTTTCCTAACCCATTTTATATCTGACTAACTGCACCACACAGAATACAACACCCCAATAAACAGCTTGTGACGGTTTGGTGCTTTATTGCAGATTCGGTTGCTGTAATTATTTTAGTCGTATATCTGAGCTGATCTCAGAGTGTGCCAATTTTACAGGTGTTAATTAAGCAATAAACCACGGGTAGCATGGGTTATCTGAGGGATTTACCGTAGGCTGGTGTGGTCTGCCCACGAGGTGGAGCTGAGTGGATAAATCCTCCGCCAGCCATGGTAAATCCCCCAATAACCTCAGGGCTGTTATTGCATTATACTATATCGTTTTTTGACATAAAAAAAAATAAAAATAAGACAGGTTTTTTTTTGTATTTTATTTTTATTGTATATGTTACTCCACCAAAAATATAGTCCTTGGTTGCCAGGGCTGTTGCCACAGCTGTGGAATTGGAGGCAACATAGCAGGGTTTAAGAGTAGTGGCTGATGCAGTGTGGAGAGAGAGAGGTCTGGTAGTAGAAGAGTAACGTCAAGGAGAGTTGCGTACTTTTTGGGGTTGTGAGAGAAAGAGAAACAGATCTCTGCTACAAGATCAACGCGCGTGCAGGAGACTCTCGTGACTTTTTTTTTTTTTGACACTCTCGTGACTTTTCCTTTTTTGCTCGACAGTACAATGGGGATTAGCACTCGGACAGAACAGAGAGAGCGGAATGTGTAATGGACATGCAGTTTGCGTTGTCCACATGCATAATGGGGATTTGTTTATGCTTTTTCCTGTGTTTCTGTGTATTGAAAGAGGGATTCAAATATGGAGGAGTGTTCCAGGAAGTGGTAACGGAGCCAAGTAGACCAAGAAGGAAAGCTACTGTGAGGGAGCGGAGGGAAATTATTATGGGCAAGGAAAACAGTTTAAATGAAGTTTCACTGGGTAACTAACAACATTTGTATGTTGTGGATGAAGTGTGTTTAAATTTTATGGTCAGTTGTAGGAGATGCCAGTTACGCGATATTCAACATGGCGGTTCTTTAATTTTGTGGCTTCGGGTCGGATTACTTTTTTTTTTTTTTTTTTTTAAACATGCTATTGGCTGGCACCTTTTTGTGGTGATTATCAGAGGATTTACAATGAGGGTAAGGTGCCAGCCTGCTGTTCTCGATGGTCAGTCTCAGAGGTCCATGGTATAATAAAGGAATAATGCTACGACAGGATGTGTGTCATGCTGGGATAACGCCACACCTGGGGTGGTTAGAGCACGAGCCACAGGTTGGATATGAATTTGATTACTGGTCCCTAATAATAATATATACACAGCATGTCCTCTCAAGGCCCACTCTGGGGTCTTCTTGTTTCTATCTGACCAACTGTAGGTAAGCATGCCATAACAGTTTTATGTTATTCAGGATCTTTTGAAAATGCATTCTAAAAGGAAGAAAATGTGTTGTACAGCGCCTTTCATACACACTGTATACCAACACAATCTACAAAAATCACATACAACAAATAGTAAATTAAGAAATTAGGTCAAAGAAAGTTTTAAAAAGTAGGTTTTAAGATGTGCCTCATCAGTTGGCGGTATCAACAATTCGCAATTGAGCAGGCAGACCATTCCTACAGGCAGGTATAAAACTGCTAAGTACAATATATCAAGCAGATCAAGAGGTGGAGGAAGGCCAGAGCCAACAAAGTGAAGGCAGCAAGAAAGCTCGTGACGGTATCTGCAAGGAGCTACCCATGAAGGCTGTTAAAGACAGAAGCTGAACGACATTTGAAACAAACTTGAACCAGTGAAGGTCAACAGTATTACATGTTCCTCCCCATCTGCCTAGGAGCCGCTGCTCCTCAAACTCTCCCTCACCTTCTCTGTCCCTATATTTGTGGCTGGTGTCTACTGCTGTCCTAATATGTCCCAAGCTTCTCACCATTATCTCCTTCCATGCCTCCTCGGGTGAGCTGTTCATCCTCGGGTGATTTTAATCTCAGCTGACTCCTCTCTCTACATAACTTGTGCCAAAACATTAAGTCCTCTAACTACCCAACTGATCACTGACCCAACCCTGCACAATCACAGATCCTCAATTACTCCTTTCTGGACTGGGTTCTCACCTCCCACAACCACCATACTGTGGAGGCTGGTTCCCTCCCTGAGCGTCTTCAGTGGCGACCATATGGTCTACTGCGTGTAGAAGACTCTGTCCTAAAGCGCACAAAAATTAATTCAGATCCAGTCCTTCAGGTTGCTGGACTTGTCCTGCCTCCATGCCAACCCTGTGGCTACCAAATGGTTGCCCATCTCTACAGTCGGCAACATAAATACTGCCTCCATTATTTTAATGTCAAATTTATGTCCGTCTGGAATCTCCATGTTCCCCTTAGAAAAACAGGGTCCGAGATTCCCACCTCCCATGGATCTCAGCTGAGTTGCTGGCCTGCCTCCATTTGCATGACCTTGCCTAGTGAACTCAAGTCCTCCAGCTCCTCTTCTGACCTATTCAAGTGCCGGACACTTTGTAATACTTGTACCAGAGTTACCAAGCTTGCCAAATCCGAATACTTCACATCCAAGCTCCAGAACAACCTTAATAACTCCCAAGTTCTGTAAGGTTAGCCACACCTCTTCTCTCCCCTCCCTCCCAATCCAGTCCCCACCCTGGCCTTTGATATGAGTGACACTCCTATTTTTTTCTGGTTTCCTAAAGGAATCTTTTCCACTTTGGTAGGATGGTATTGCATCAGCCCTGTTCCCATCTGCCACAGACGTCCCCACCCGTCTCTGAAATTGGGGTCTGAATCCCACACAGGTTACCCCTTCTGTGTCAGGGCCGGAGAGGACAGCTGTCTTCCCTTCCCACCCCAGTAACACATCAGACATATCCCAGACTTGGGTGGTGAAACAGGCTTGGGGCGGACAGACATAGCCCGTTCGAACTTTTCCACCATTTTCTATCTGATCAACCATAAGCGTGCAATAAGCACATTGTACGAAGCTCTGCCTCCATGGAGATGCCCCAGGTACTCTGGATGTGGTGCCTTCCCACTTGATGTGACATGCTCGCACCTCAACTGGATTCCTCCAGGTGGTGGTCGGCCAGTGACAGAACCCCCTCCACAAGGAGGAGAATAGTCCTCTAGACACTCGATCCTCCCTCTCTGGCTGACTCCCAGCATCCTATGTCCACTGCCGAACACAGGTCACCAGCATGGCAGGGGGTAAAGATTACAGAGCCTCAGCCCTCCATGCCATAGGCGGACTTGACACTCCTATTTCTGACCCCTCTTCTGTTACCGTAGCTTTTGCTCATTCTTCACCTCCTGTGCTCGCTGCCTCCTCACTGCCTTCTCACCAATCCCCCTCCTTCTGCCCCACCTACCTTTCTCCTCCTTTTCCAACCACTCAGTTGGCTTCCCACAGAGGCCCTCTTGGCTCTTAACTGTCACAAGGATGTGAGCCCGCATGTCTTCATCCCAACAAGGGTCAAGCCCTGCTGCCTCACCCCAAACTCCTCATTCTCTTCACCCCTGCCACTGCTCCACCTATTACCTCCTTCTCTACCTCACCTCTCCTTAGCCACTGTCCCAGACACCTGGAAACAGGCCACCTCATCCCCTTCTCAAAGCGGGTGACTACTTCTCCTGGTAACCACCACCCCTTCTAAACTGCTCCCCACTCTGGCTAAAATCCAAGAACATCTTGTACTATCTCAGTTCACCCCTTCCTGAATTCATCCTCTTCCTCCTTCACGCCCTTCGGTCTGGCTTCCAGAGTCCTACTCCACCCCAACTTCCATCCTCCAGACTCCATTCTATCTAGCATGGATCAGGGCTTGATACCTCCGATGTGTTTGTCGACTTGGCCAAAGCTTTGACACGGTTGTCCACTCCCTCCTCCTGGACAAGCTCATGGCTGTGGGGCTCTCTATTTATCCAGTTAGTTCTGCTCCTACCGTGAGGCAGGTCTCAAGCTGTCTGTTTGGAGAATCCATACCCCCCACTCCCTATCAGCACAGGCATCCCCAAGGGTCCATACTTGACCCAATACTCTTCTCCACCCTTCCTGAATGGACTCCAGGCCACTGCCTGCTCCTCTGCGTCCATTCAGATGTACGCTGGATGACATGGTACTCTCTCTCCAGCTCCTCTGCTTTTGAGAAACAGCCAGGCTCCAACTGGACTAACATCCAGCACTGGTTCCTGGCAAATCAGCTATCCTCAATGTCAATAAAATGGTCTCTATGACCTTTCCAGGTACTAGGCAGAGGCTCCCCAATTTCACCCTTTCCCTCCTTCCATACCCTTGATGGTGCTGCAGCTGAGGATTGTCCCCCAATTCAAGTACCTCAGGTCTGGCTGGACGGAACCTCAATTTCTCAGCACATGTGGATTCTATCCACAAGAAGCATCCCAAACTTGGTGCGCTTTTACGGGAATAAAGGGTGTAGCCAGCTTCCTGCACATTGAGAGATCATCTCAAAATGATACTCCCCATATTTAACCATGATAACATAGTGTACAGTGTTGCAAGTCCACTCTGTGCCAGACTGGATCCCTCTTTCCTCTTTTGATGCTTCTCTCTGGACTGTCCTCCCCCACCACTGCTCCCTGTACTTGTCCCTCTCCTTTCCTTCCTGAGGCCAGATGCCTTGCCAATTGTGCTTCCTGTATCTCTAAATACTGGCTTGACCCCTCCTACCTTTCTACTCTCTCTCCACCCCCCAACCACATCTTCCTCTTCACAACTCTGGCTATTGTTCTCTCACACCCCTCAAGGACGTCCACTGCTAGTCAAACTGCCTTCTTCCATTTTCCCAAGCTACAGGGTTCTCTCCTTACTATCCATGCTGCCTCTTCCCTCCACTCACTCTCCTCCATGACATCACTACTCACTCCTGCAGCTGTCCTGATACTGGTCCCTGGGCTACTGCTCACCACCCTCCTACCTCTTCTCCCACTTCATCCCACAACTAAACTAGTGCAGTCCTCACCCTCCCTAATCAACAACCTTTGCTCCTACCCTTAAGGAGTACTACAAAAAAACTGCAAATGAGCCCAGTGGTGCTGGAAGGTTGAGGCACTGGCGGCTGTCACAGACTCGCTCAGCGGTCAGCCCTCTACTCCCAAAGTGCCAACCTCTGAGTATATGATTTGTGTACAGTGAAGAGACAAGGTAACCCTAGTCTGTTCTGTGGCGGTTCAAGTCACCTTAGTCTCCAAGCTCTGGAAGGATTCAAACTGATAACCTCTTGTTAGCCTGCCCAATTATCAGGCTCAGATACCTGTCTTCGGGGCCAGATATTCTTTGCCTATGGGCACCCAACCAGGTCTTTCAAATGAACCCTAGAACTCTATGCAAGACTAAGAGAACTCTTCCATTCCCCAGTTTGGTATACAATAAGCCCATACACAGTGTGTACTATAACCTTAAAAGCTCCACTTAGAATAAAAAGAAATGTTAAGGCACTCCAGCAGTTTCGTTTGTAAAAATATCTTTACTTAAAAATATCAAAACAGAACAATAATTACAGAACAAACATATATCCCAACATACAGCCTTAAAACAAACAGGTAAAAAAGTACAGTTCCTACAATTTATAACTTCAGACTAATCTTGTCTAATAGCTTACTTTCTGTCAGTGCTTTAAGGGTCTCTTCTATGATCAGAAAATTGTCTTGTGTCTCGAGAGGCTTGCTCAGTTGGCTAAAAGAGTTCTGAGCCAGCCTCCTCTCTGAGATCATTAAACTCCGCCTTTGGTGTATAAAAGTTATGTTACCACACAGGATGTCCCAAAAAGATTAAAAAAAAATGATAAGTGAAATACTCAATTTCTCTCCTCAGGGTAACTGGTCAGAACTGGTTTTTGTTCTGACACACACACACACACACACACACACACACACACACACAAACAGGTTCTATGATGTCCTCCCAAGGCTTCCTGGGAATGCGTTTTGACCTTCCAAATTCGTCTGGATCCTGCCTGGCCCAGACATCAAACCTCTTCAACGTCCATTCTGGCCTCTCTCTGACACCTCCCCACAAGTCCTTCCTGGCAACTATGCAAGTCAAAGGATCTCCCTGAGGGCATTATGAATGGCTAATCTTATTTCCTGGGATGAAAGCAAATTGACAGGTAATTGCACCCCAGATCTCTGCAGTTTAAAATACCTCCTGTCCTTTTGAACTTATCCTTGGGGGTCCTTGAGGTGTCAGTTCCAGTAAGACAGTAGTTCTCAAACTGACCTGCCATCATATATTTTATACAAAGAAATTAATACAGCACTCAAGCACTCAGAGCTGGCTGTCTACATCACAGTCGTACGCCTCATGCCATGACGGTTACCCAGGTTCGGGAACAGGCCCAGGGCACCGTGGTCAGCAGGGGTGAGATAGGAAAGAGTGTCCGGAGGACTGCTCTTCTCTCTCTGGGAGGGAGGTTTGCCATCCCACTTGCTGACCTCTGGTGGTAGCGGAGGGCATATGGGTCGGAACGGCACACACCAGCATCCTCGCATCGGTGGTGGTGGGGGAGATGGGAGAGAAAAAAGTCGGCAGGTTGCACGATGGATGCACTAGTGCTGCAGCTGGCCACCTTCACCCTGGTCCTGCCATGGGGGTGTGTGTAGAATTAAGGGTGTTGGGTGGGGGAATGGTGCAGTCGGGAGACAGAGTCCTTCTGAGGGAGGGACTGGAGCAACCTACTGGCCTAGGGTTGTAAAACCTATATGGAAAAAAAAGTTACTTAAAACATATGTTGTGGACAGGGTTTTATTTGCATGTTTATTTAGCTTTTATTAATCAGGTAGACACACTAGACAGTCAGATGCCTATTTTCAGGTGCAACCCAGGAGAATTACAAGGTACAGGCAAAGCTAGTACAGAGTCAAGGCATGGTAAACGGGATAGTCGGGTACAGTTGAGCAATACAGAGTGCAAAATCAAGGCAATCAACAAGGAACAGTCAAAATAACATCAGATGGCAGCTGGGCAGATAGGTGGTGATACTCGGTTTAGTGTAAGCAAGTGGGCATAATAGCAGAAGTACATACGCAGCAAGGGATGGAAGGAACACTTGCAGTGAAATGCCCCAAGGAAGGGGGCAGTGAAAAAATACTCATTGCTGCTTAACCTGGCAGGGGACCCTTACCTAACAAGGTGTGACAGAGTAGATCAAGTGTAGGCAGCAGATAATGATTTAGGCATCTACAGAGCAGGCCAGGGAGCTCGATTCAGGGTTTAGTCCTAGTGTCCATCCTTTATCTGCAATCAAGACTTTTTTCTAAACTTGCCTACTAGTTTTACTGCCCTGGGATCTTTATGTTAGCATTGTTTATTGCTCTCCTGTCTCATGCGACTGTGATGCGTCCAGCACTGATTCAGTCAGGGAAAGCTGCTGGAACAGCAATCTGCTGATACGAGCCTGATGTTCTGGCCTCAACTGAATAAATAATACAATCTTTTCGTTTTCTGGGTATGTGTCGAGGCCTAGCCAGCAGCAGTAAATGTTTGCTTTTAAAGCTTTCCATTTCATCAAACTACACGTAGCCATAAAAAGCGCATACATCACTCCAGGTCATCAATCCTATACTTAGTGGACACTAGATGTTTTCTTTCTTTTTTTTTTTTTTCTTTTTTTTTTTTTTTTTACTACTTTCTGTTTATCCACCTTGCACCCTGAGCTACGCTTCTTTGGGAGACACCAACCACCACCCCTGCGACTTGTCTTACCAGATTCCCCAGAAGTTCCCACATGGAGCTGTGGCTATACCTCCCAGGTGGGTATGGGACGGGACCCGAATGTCCAGATGCTTCAATGTCGTTAGGATCCCCTGTGGTCAGGCAGGCAGTCGCCATTAGGTCGGTGTTCTTGGTGCTCTGTCTACCCATGCTCAGCAGTGTTTTTTTCCTTTCTGAGGAAGTGGCTAGTGCCCTGATGTCAAGGCATTATGCCAATGACTGCTACTCCTAGTCCTCTCTCAGATGTGCTCCTGCACTGTTTCTCTGGCTTCTGCCAGAGCCAGCCACGCATCAGACGACGCCCCTCCCTCCGGGGAGAGGAGGGCTGTCCCTCAGATGCTCAATCCTCTCCCTCCCTGCTGACTCCAGATGACCTAGCTCATTCCCGAACCTAGTCGCCAGCGTGACGGAGGTGTGTGTATGCCCAGCCAACCTTGTGCCGCCACCGGGCCGGGCTCTAGATGTTTTCTTACTGAATAACTCACTCAATAATGCCTCAGGCGTTTGCAAAACTGTAAATTGCACTTTATTAGTCCTCATTTGATAAGGAAAGTTACTGAAAAATCACAGCTCTGCAGTTCTAAAATTGACTGTAAACCAACCAGTACTTGTTAAAAATATGGTCCCGAATGCATCACAGTCACATGTAGGAAAAGGAAGAGCAAAAAAAAACTTGAACATGGAGATCCCAAGGCCATAAAACTAGCAAGCAAATTTAGGAAAAGAGATCCTACAGCAAATAAACGGAAGACTTAATTAGGAAATACACACACACACATATATCAAAACACTCTGCACAATATATGTTTTGAAAATTCTGACTGTAGTAGTCCGTTAACTCAGTATGTCTCTGCACATTGCAAATGTTATCCTCCAGCTTTTATTATATTATAATAACGGGAGTAATTGTTTCCACAGGAAATCTGGTTATAATTTGCCATTATAACCAGCTGGTTACAACGGCAAACATATGCCAGGTTTCTTCACTCCACGTGCAATGTCAGCTGTGGTCTTCCTTCGTCACATCAGACACTTCAGCAATTCACGCACTCAGACTCCATAAGTCTTACAATACTGAACTCCATCTACTCTTTTATCAAAAGTTAACTTTTCTGAGGAATCGCTTAAAAATAAATTAAAAAAGCAAGGGTTAAACAGGCATTTCAGTTGAACCAGAGTCCCGACCGCAGACCGTGGCTTCAACCCTAACACAGCTTCACAGACTTTCTGCATAGAATTCCTGTTGTGAAAAAAATGCTCCCAGCAATTATATAAAACAAACCATGGGTAGTGCATGAAACTGAATTTTACACTCCTCGGTGTTGAATGCATGTGTAGACCCCTTGAACTTCATTCATGGGGTTTATGTAGCATCCAGCACCTCAGATGTGTGTAAAATTTCATTACATATACTACCACATGATTTATTCTATATGTACTTGTGAATACGACTATCCTCTAGTACTTTTTGTATAATTATGTATTTTACGTCTCACAATCCTTGTCTTTGAACAGTTGTTTATGATGCTTCTTCACCCATTATTGTTGCTGTATTATTGTTCTTAGTGTTCTCATTGATTTCCCTTCCTCCTCCCCGGACACATCTGGAAATGAGCTATCAGCTCAGTATGTCTTTCTTGGTGAAACATTTTATATAAATAAATATTCTAGACAGTAAATGGGCAGACAAATTCTGTTGATACATTTCCCCACAAAACAGTTAAATAATTGAGAAAGTACAAACAACAGTAGTTTAATAAAGACTTGACTGAGCATCAGCGTGACAGGGCTGGGTAAGACCCTGTCCCATCTGTTATGCAGAGAGTTAAAAGCAAGGATCTATTATGTCTCTCCTATTCTGTCACTCGTCTATCTCTTGCCTGATTACGCAATCAAATTTTCCTTGTGGCACCTAGGATATGGGCACCGACAGTCCCAAACTTTCTCTCCATTTTCTCCCTTCCTCCACTTGCTGTTTCTAGTCTTTCTTTCTCCCTTTGCTTCTCTGTGGTTAAAATATTTATCAATCTGTATGTGAAACTGGGATCCCTCGATTTGCAAATGTATATAGTTATATTATTGAAAAGAACTGCAGAAAGTTGTGATTTGTTAGAAAAGATAGCAAGCTGGAACACAGGGATTCACCTTGAGAAACCTTTTGATCCTTCACAAACTTGTTTGCAGAGCTGTCAGCAGGAAACCAGCTCTGGCAGAATGTCTAACTGGCTGCACCTGTTAAAGACTGAATATACTGGTCACAGGAAAGAAATTGACAAAGTTTAGTACCTGTGTGTGAAAACAGGATGTACCCCCCACAAATGGGGGTTCCGAAAAGTCTTCCTGAGCCTGCCTAAATGCTCACTGCCAGGCTGGTGTCCTGTGTTTAGCAGTTTAAATGTGATTGCCAGACAGTACCTGTATAGCCTCTGTGTACTGTCTTTTACTTATGACTGCAATCCAGGCAGCTCTTAATCTGAGAGGGAGCTCTGTTGAAACATGCAACTATTTGCTGAAAATCATTTAAAGTGATACTGATAATGTAGTTTGTCTAACCTGCCTTCTTTGCAGCAAGGACTATTTTGTTTATCTCCACTATCTTGGTCCTGGATCAGTGAATTGACCCATCAGTACTGATGGGACCTAAAATGGAGCTGGACTACGGAAGCTGTCGGAGTCAAAATTTGTAGGAATTGTAGTTTTGGGCTTTTTGCACCTGAAGGGTGAGCCTTTGTTGTGACTGATAGGAGGATCAGCCAACTGAACCTTTTGGATCTTGGGGAATTTCCCAGGCTGCTGCAGATAGTTTCAGTTTTGAGCTGAGAAGTGAAGAGTAACAGCTCAAGTGATTTTGAGCAGCAGTTCTGTAGTTTTGCATGGGAGAACTGTGAAAGGGTTGAGTTTTGCCTGCCTGTCTGCCTGCTGTCCCTGAGAGGGAAAACAGAGTTTATTCGGACTGAATCAGAGTTGTGAGGACTATTTAAGCCACTGGACTGTGACCAAGCTTTAACCTGAAGAAGACTGAAGATCTGCTGAATACGATCGACCCGTCAAGTTCCAGCTGCTTTTGAATCCCCAGTTTGTGCAGAGACTTTGCGATCATGACCAGAGAGTGGTTTGCCTGGTACAGTAAAATTTCCTTACACGTAAATGTGCTGTGTATTGAAAGTGGGTGTGATTTGGTTCCCCACTGTGTGAACTGTGTTCCGCTTGCTGGAAGCTATATCCAGCCCAAAATGGACTATATCCAAATTGGCTCCATTAGGCCTAGGCCATGCCATGCTGGCCCTGCCAGACTACCCCACTGCATAGAGAAAGCCACCAATGAGAGACCTGCCTGGGGATCAGCCCACTGCTCCACACTTGAACAGGAGCGACACATCGGCAAATGTATGGGCCCTACTTCTCCTGGCACTCCAGATCAACCACCTGCTGTCTCAATTTTCATCCGTATGTGCCCAGTCTTGGGTATTGGAAGTAAATATCAGGTAGCTCCTGCAACAACAGCCTAATCTAAAGTGCGTCATCTGATTGTCTTGTTTTCTTTTCACGACTTGAGCCCTCCGGCTTACAAATACTGTGTGTTGTGCATGTTGTTTTCTTCCATCACAGGGCCCCAGCCAGCTGCAACCTTCCTGGCTAGCTCACTGTTCTCCATCTGGGTACCCAGGGTGTGTGACTGTTTATGGACCCTAAAGTGCATGTATAACTATTTGATTGACTACAGCCTTTAAGCAAATTAACCTGATTACCCCTCCCTTGTTCAAGTCCCTTAAATAAATCAGATCTAACTCTTCTTTGCATTTACCCGGACTGTGGTTCCAGTTTGTGCAAGAGTACTGTACTGCTGTTATTTGCTGTGTATAACCTTGTTTTACAGGGGGTCTCAGGGCCAAGCCAGACGAAAGCCCTGGTGGTAAGTGTAACGTGTGGGTACTCTGTGGTGTATCAGGGTATTGTAACAGTGATTATTGTATATTGTTCCGGCCACTAGTAAAGAAAGAGGGGGTTACAATGTCCCAGGGGCTGTGCCCAGGTTAAGCTTGACCACTACCAACCCTGACCTCGGTGGGAGCACCTATTTCAGAACTCGGGCCTTAACCTGCTACTAGCCAAGGCGGCAGGGTAGTAGCCCTTGGGACAGCATCACTTAGGGGTTACAAGGAGATAAAGCTTAATGAGAACAGGGTGTAGAATTTAATTGCCAGTTGAAAACATCTTAGAAAAGAACAATGTTTAGAGAAAGTGAGTGAGTGAGTGTGTATGTGTGTAATTTAGAGATACCCTCAGGTGAAGGACTTTGTTTTATTTGAACTGCCTGTGCAAGAGCTATCCTGCATAGTTTTAATTTTTATTTTGAGAATAATACAATGCTACTTAAGAAGTTTATGACTTTTCCTGGTTTGCCTAGGCTTGCTGACCTATGCATCAACCATCATCAGCAGTGAGCAGTTAGGTCACAAGTAATTAAGAAGTTTATAACTTCTCCTAGTTTGCCAAAGGCTTCCTGACCTATGCCTCAACCACAATCATCAGTGAGCAGTTGGGTCAAGCAATGGAGATGTCTTTCTTAACTTTCTTCTCCCAGCTGAAGAAGGCAGCAACTACAGTACTGGAATCATCTCTAAGGAAAATACCAACTTTATCGACTCCTAATCCCAGCCAAAGCAATGGAGAACTGGTTCATGAAACAGATCCCATCCCCACCACACTGACATGGTCTTACAGCCAAGAATAACCACTACAAGTTAAAGAATGATCATACTGAAATTGTATTTTCCAAACTGCATTATCCAAGTGCCATCTTTATAGCCCGGTCATGCCGAAAATGGTCCCTGGGATCAGTGCCTTACCCAGTAAAAAACAAACAAAAAAACAAACTGGTACACCTTATTCACTGAGAGGGTGTTGGACCAGTGGGACATTCCAGCCCTGGGAGGTGGTGATGAAAACTGGAAGTATAGCAGACTTCAAGATTTTTATTTTATTTAGTTTTTATATACCGGGTAGGTGGTCGCTAGCCAGAGATGACGGTTTTCAGGCTTGCGATCCGGGAGATTTACAGGGTAAACATTACAGGTATAACACATATCAAACAACATTGAGTAACATTAAAGAGTTGTAGAACATATAAGGTGTAATAAATAGCAGGTGATATCAGGATATAAAACATTGGTAAATACAGTAGAGGTAAAAACAAGTCATATGTGACAAGGTGTACAGAGTAGGATCATAGGAGTGGTTCCAATTGTAGCACATGAACAGTGTAATTTGGTTAGCGAGCAAAACAGTAACAGTCACACGATTTGCTAGGAGATGCACTAGAAACAATTTCAGCAAAATTCATAAACAAATGCATGAGTATAACAATAGAAGACAATTTAGAGACAGGAGATGGGGCAGCTAACAGGTAAGTTCAAGGTGGATATGATGCAGGGGTTAGGAGGTTGAGACAGTAAGAGTTTGTGAGGGCTGGGTACAGTGACATGGGACAGGCAATGGGAGAGAGGGATTGATGGAAGGGTGAGAGGCAGAGGAGTATGGCAGGGGAGTTTGTTATCTAAGGTATATTGGCAGAGATCAGCTAAGTGCTCCAAGACTGGCAAGAGAGACAGGAACTAAGGAGGCCTACACATATACACAGATGCACAGAAATGTGATGGCAGAGAAAGGCACCACGGCCCATCTAGTCTGCCCAACACCCTACCTCCTCCCTTCTGTTATGCTTCCACCCAATTTTCCCAACCCCTTAAATCTATCCCAAGCCCTCTGAACCCCTCCACTGCTTCGCTGCCACTACCTCTCCTCCGCAGCTTGTTCCAGGCCTCCACCACCTCTCCGTGAAAAAACTGCCCCTGACAGTATCTCTGTATTGCTCCACCTTCCAGTTTGAGGCTATGTCCTCGTGTTCACTCCCCTCTTCAATTTGAACAAGCTGTTACCCTCTACCTTATTTATTCCTTCAGATACTTAAAGGTCTCAATCATGAACCCCTCTCCTCCTAGTCTCCAGAGGTACAAATTCAGCCCTCTCAATCTTCTCTCATAGGGTACATGCTGCATCCCTCATACTATTTCAGTTGCCCTTCTCTGTACCCTTTCCATCAGCTCAACATCTTTTCGTAGGTGAGGCCTCCAGAACTGCAACTCCTACTCCAGATTGCGGCCTCAACCATGGTTCTGTATAATGACATTAGCATCTCCTCTTCCTGCTATAAAACCCCTCACAATGCAGACCAACATTCTATTTGCCTTCCCACTGCCCTGCTACACTGGCTGCCCACCTTGAGGTCCTGGCGATACCACCATAATCCCCAGGTCCCTTTCTGTTCCTTCTCCTTAATCACCAACCCTACAAAAGAGTAAGTTTCCTCCTATTCTTCCTCCCCAGGTGCATCAGCAAGCACTTTTGTGTATTAAACTTCAATTTCAGGTGTCAGACCACCTCTCCAGGTCCGCCTCATGGCTTTGCACCCCACTAGGTGAATCCACCCTATTGCAGACCTTTGTATAGTCTGCGAAGAGTCACACCTGTCCCGCCAGACCCTCCGCTAGGTCACTAACATAGATGTTAAAAGTACTGGTCCTAGCACTGACCCCTGTGGCACTCCACTGGTCACCGCTCATTCCCTGGAATGTGTCCCATTTACCACCACCGTCTGACTCCTTCCCTTCAACCAGTTTTCCACCCACCTGGTGATCCTGCTGTCCACCCCAGTCTGTCCAGCTTATGTACCATTCCACCGTGTGGAACGGTGTCAAGGCCTTACTGAAATCCAGATAGGCCACGTCCACTGCTCCCTCCCTGGTCCACTATCTGTGTCACCCCATCGAAAACTATCAGATTAGTCTGACAGGACCTTCCTTGGTGAAGCCATGCTGCCTGTCATCCTGCATGCCATTCATCTCCAAGTATTCTATCAACCTGATCTTAAGTAGTGTTTCCATTACCTTCCCCACCACTGAGGTAAGACTAATAGGATGGTAGCTTTTGACCTCATCCTTCCGCCCCCTTATGTAGTGCAACCACCTCTGCCCTCTTCCAGTCCATTGGCACCACCCTGTGACCAAGGACAAATTAAACAGTCTTGCTAGATGTGGCGCCAGTTCATCCCTTCACCACCGAGAACCCTTGGTGTATTCCATCAGGCCCCATTGCCTTGTCTATCCTAAGTCTACCCAGCTCTTCCCTTACTCCTTCAGCAGTGAATTCTGCCACAGCCAGCTGCCTGTGGCTGTCACCCTCCCACCCATCCTGGTCCCCTCACCTCCCTTTCCTCCATGAAGATTGAGGTGAAATAGCTGTTTAATGCCTCTGCTTTTTGAAGTCCCCTTCCAGTACTGTTCCACTTCCCCCTTATCCTTCCAATCCCATGCTGTGCCCTCCTCCTTTCTCCAACATTACCTAAAGAAAGGTTTTGTCCCTCTCCTTGCCTGCTTCACTATCCTCTCCTCAGTGGCCTCCTTAGCCCTCCGTACCTTTTGCCCAGCCTTTCTTTTTCCTGTAGGTTTCCCTGTCCTCATCCTTTTGTGTCCTCCTGTACCTCTTGAATGCTCTAGTCTTCTCCTTGACCCCTAACGCCACTTCTCTAGTGAACCACAGAGGTCTTTTCTGCCTTCTGTTCTTTCTTACCCTTATTAATGAGTCCATGGCTTTAAATACCTCTCTCTTGATGGCTGCCCATGAATTCCTCCACCCTCCATCCCCTATCCTCAACATTTCTTCCCCAACTACCTTCCTCATTCCATGAAAGTCAGCCTTTCTAAAGTCCATTACCTCGGTTCCTGTCCTAACCCTCTCCTGCCCGCTCTCACCCTGAACCTGACAGCCCTGTGGTCACTGGTGCCAAGCTCTTCCTCACCTCCACCTCCTCCACACTGTCCTCATTTGTGAGGACCATATCAATGGGTTTGCACGCCTAATTGGGCTCACTGACCCTTTGTTGCAGGAATATGCCCTGAAGGGAGCCTCTAAGATGCCCCTGTTCCTTGTGGAATTGCTGTCTGGGCCTCTCAGTTGATGTCCGGAAGGGTTTAAGTCCCCAATTAGCACAATTTCATCTTTCTGTGCCATCCTCGCTACTGATTCTACAAAGTGCCTATCCCTTCCTCCCCTGCATAGGAGGCCTATAGACTACCCCAACACGAAGTTTTCCCCTGTCCCTGTCTGGGGTGACCCACATTATCTCTGTTTCCCCTCTTCACCCTGCCCTTCCATGGCCCCAAATCCCGTCCCTGATATATAATGCCACCCTCCCCTTCCCCCCGATCTTTCCTAAACAACGATACCTGGAATCACAGTCTCCCAGGCGTGGTGCTCGTTTCCACCAAGTCACACTCACTGCCACAATGTCTAGGTTCTCCTCCATCTTGGTGGCCTCCAGTTCTCCCATTTTGTTCCCCAGGCTCCTGGCATTTGCAACAAAGCCCTCAACATGTAGCCCCATCCTGTCCTTCCCTGCCTCTAACTGTTCCCTTGTATGAGTGTTGTGACTTGGGGGCTGATAGCCTCTCTGCTCTGCCTCACGTAAGGCTGGCCCTGTCCTTAGCACCCCCCCCTTATTTAGTTTAAATTGAACTTCCTTGCCATGAAGTCCCCAGTTTACTCTTTAGTGCAGCTGCCCTGAAGAGCTCAGGTGCAGCCTGTCTTGGGCATACAGCCCTCCTCCTCCCATGTAGAGCCCCAGTCACCTATCCAGCCGAACCCCATCCGACTGCACCAACCTTGTAGCCAATTGTTGAATGCCCTTATCTTCTCCTTTCTGGGTGTGCTCGCTCTTGGTACTAACACCTCAGAAGGAAATGAAAGGAAAAACAGTGTTGCTCCTACAGAACCTAGCAAGTTCCTCAAACCTTGCCTGTACCTCCATCAGACTGTTCCTCCAAGTCATTTGCGCCCAGGTGAAACACCAGATGTGTCCTTTCATCCTGCTGCTTACTCCAGGAAGAAAATATGATGCCTCACCTCCAGCAATGACATCAAAAGCGAGCTCTACAGATGTCAGTGAAGAAACCAGTCCATAACGATAGGACACATTAAAACTGCTTTTAATAATATAAAAATGCAATAACAACAATGACTTTGTAAAACGGGTACAAATAAGTGGTAGCAACCCCCAAACGCCAACGCTTCATGTCGTAATCAGACGCTTTATCAAGATGTCAGCAGCTCATCTATTCATAACTTAAATAGTGCACATAAATCCCCAACACACAATCAACCCATCAACTAGCTGGCGTCTTGATAAAGCGTCTAATTACGATGTGAAATGTTGGCGTTTGGGGGTTACTACCATATTTGTACCGTTTACAAAGTCATTGTTGTTACTGCATTTTTTATTATCATTATTAAAAGCAGTTTTAGTGTGTCCTATCGTTATGGACTGGTTTCTTCACTGACATCTGTAGAGCCTCGTTTTTGCTGTCATTGTATTCTATTCCTGTAGCAGGGCTCCAATTTCAGATGCTGACTTGAGCCACTGTGTTTGTCTTTTACCTTTAGTGTGTTTTACGGTGAGCTCAGTTTGCGTGAAGAATTATGGCTTCAGGATCTTCAACAAGCAACGGTAGAGTGAGTAGCACCCCTTTTCTGATTTACCTGCAGAATCTCATACATAAGTTTCCAACAGAGGAGAAAGTCCCTTGATTGATACTTTAATTTTAAAGAGGGAGATGAGAATCCATTGTTACATGGTAATACACCAATTAGAACCAATGGTACAAATTTGCACTTAGTTGCTACAGAACATCAAACTGTGGATATAAAACAAGCCTATGTGTTGCTTTAAAGAGCAGCACTAAAAGCAACGTAGACTTTATTGGCAAAAGTTACTATGTAGGCTTACACAGAAGTGAACCGTGTTCCACGAGGCTTCACGTTAGTTAAGCAACCTAGTTTTGGACTTGAGCAACATGATTTTCTTAGAGATTGGCAAGTACATTTGTTAAAATCTGCAGCTGGACTGATTAGAATTATTCTTAAACATGGGGCTATTATGGAACAGGAATTAAAGTTGGAATTGACCAAATGTGAAACCAATTTTGAGTCTTTCATCAGTCATTCAGAGTATGAAGGCTATAAACTTAAAAATAAGAAAACATTAAACAACCAAGATAATAGAATCAAAAGAATCAAAATTAACAAGTTTGAACATGGTCGTAGAGACTATGAAAGAAGTACAATTTTAATTGGAGTAGAAAACAGGAGGAAACATGCTCAATTTTGAAAATAAAAGACCTGATGTATATACGAGCACATCAGGAACAGATAGTGAGGACCCTCTGATAATGAGAACGCATACAAGGTGCAACAATGTCTCAAGTACAGCCTTTTACAGTACCCGCAGTCTACCATAGGGGATCCGGAAAGGTGGTAGAAGAGAATATATTTCAGGAAGCGAGGGACAAGATGATTGTAATATCCCATACAGCTCAGATAGTACGATCAAAGCAGAGCAACTGCTACAATGCCCATTATCCAGCACAACAACATCGGGTGCAGGTGCAAGGGAGACCATGGTCTCAACAGCCGAGAATCCAGTGGAACAATCAGTAGTAAAATCACATACCCTACCCTCCCGATTGTACCCTTCAGAATAATGCAAACAAAAACCTGGAGAAGTCCCAGATTGATGCGCTTGACGAAGTACAAGGAGGGTACTAGAGAAAGGGCACAGGAAAGTTTCGAGCATTCCCACAAGCAGTGGATGCAAACACAACAGAAGGGGAGACAAATGGATCAGAACAGACAACCAAACGGGTATATTCTCAACACAGGAGGGTCAACAACAACGTTAAATTCTTGCTCCAGGTCTGAATTTAATATGCAGAAAGATGAGAAATTAACATCTGAAACCAGTCTATTAGAATCATGTTCTAATGCAGTTGATTCTCTTATTGTCAATATTTCATCATACGCCTTAAAGGAGAATGAAAACGGTTACTTTATGGGATTATCATGTATCCCAAGCAACAACAATAATAAATTCAATACTGTTGTCGATCTGCATTGTTATGCACGTAAGCTGAATCTAAAATATTTTCAATAAAGAAGTGAATTCTGATGAGTGTGAACAACTTATTGAAGAAAAATCTTATACTGACATCAAAACATGCTAGATATGAACTTGAAAAAAGCATCTGTATATATGCCCATTATGAATCCTACGGTCAAATGTTTTTTTCAAAATGTGAAGAGGATATTGGAAAGCTACACAAGTCACTACCTAAGCCTAAATATTACAACTGCACATTGCTGGAAAAGGATGCCATTAAAACATTGCAAGAACATCATGCCATCACCATTAGGCTTGCCGAAAGGGCAGAGCCATCGTGGTGATGGACAAAGTTAAGTATGATTTAGCAATGGTTGACCATCTTAAAAACAAAAACTATGTTCTTCTCTCATCCCCAAAACAAGTCCTGCAACTTCAAACTCCTCATTCACTCTGGGTCCTCATTCCCTCGAACAAGTTTGCTCCTATAAATACCTAGGGATCCATTTTGACCCCTCCCTCTCCTTCCATGGACACATCGCTGTCCTAGCCACTGCCACTAATATCCGATTGGGCATCTTACATCGGTATAAACACTGCCTCCCCTGGAGGCTCTTCGACTCGCAGTCACCTCCTCTATCCTGTCCCTAGTGGACTATGGATTGCCGTGTATGGTGCTGCTGATCAGACCGCACTCCATAAAAATTTTCTACTCTGAATAAGGCCTGCAGGTTAATTACTGGAGCACCTAGGATGACACACACCTGTCTACTGTATGCAAAGCGCTGGTACTTGATCTCATTGACGCCTCAAATATCTTACCTGTACCCTTACAAAAAGACCCTCCTTGGCTTTCCCCACCAGGATAGACCACCACCATCGCCGCTCTGTCCCACTAGTTCATACTCGGACCTCTGGGAAAACCTCTCTTGTTATCCCTAGAGCTAGGACCTCTCACGGTCAAGAGCCTTCAGCTTTAGGGCCCCTCCTGGTTCAACACACTGCCCCCTCCATCTCCAGGCTCCAACTATATTTGTGCTTCAAAACTTCCTACGTAACCACCTTATTATACCCGATGCTGTAACTGCCGCTAGTCAAAGCCGTACTCAATACTTATGACAAAGCTTATTACTAAGCTGCTAAGGACAATATAACTCTGGTATTGTTTGCATCCATCCTACCTGTACCAGCTTGTTTGTATCTATGTCTTAATTTACTGTTATACCTATGTGTTGTACTGCTATACTGTGTATTTTGGTTTGTCTTACTGTGACAAGGTACCTTTGTAAATCAGCCTATGGCTCAAAGGTTTTCAAACTGCTGTTCAAATAAAATAAAAAAATTAAAAAAATAAAAAAAATCTTAACAATGCTGAATATTATGCTACAGTTCATAATAATGTTTTATATAAACATAAGCAAGAAATAGATATATTGTTGCATGAGGCATTGATGTTAGAACTATTTCAAACAGACGTGTGATTTTTGACAGCATCTAGTCCAGTCATAGCACATACTTATGGTTTGCCAAAAATACACAAACATGGACTGTCCACCAGTGAGACCGACAGTGTCTAGCAGGAGATCATTAACTGAACCCTGGCACAATCTATAGATGCCCACATAAAAGAAATTGTGATGGGCTATAGAACTTATTTGAAAGACACTACCGCATATATCAGAACTTACTGGGGATATGGCAATTGAGCCAGAATGGTTTGGTGATATTGGATGTACAGTCCCTGTACACAAATATCCCACATAATTTAGGTTTACAGGCAGTTTATGAGTCATTGTGGAGATACACAACATACTAAAATAGTTTTGTTTTATTTCTGGTAGAGCTGTTGGAAGTAGTTCTTACAAAAATGTGTTTTTATACAATGAGCAGCTGTACCATCAGACTAAGGGTACTGCAATGGGTGCTTGTATGGCACCTAATTATGCTAACATTTTTTGTCTGAATGGGAAGCAGAGTGGGTACATAATGGTGACAATAATGTCTTTTTGGAACACATTGGCGTTTATCGCCGTTTTATCGACTGATATAATTCTAATATAGAAGGGAGACATGGATCAGTTATATAATTTTGTAAAATATCTGGAGAAAACAAATTCAAATTTGAAATTTACTATCACTGCTAGTAAAGAACAGATAACCTTTTGGATCTTGTTATTTACAAAAGATACAGAGGGAGGTTTGGCCACAAAATTGTTTAGAAAGACTACGGATCATAGCAGGTATTTTACATTTTAACAAGACATGTGGTCAAAACATCCCGGTTGGGCAGTTTATGCGATTAAAAAGAAACTACAGCACTGATGAAAGTTATTTAAAAGAAAGGAATGACATGAGCAACAGGTTTAAATCTAATGGTTATACTGATTAGAGTATACAGAGTGCTATTGATAGGGTAGATATCATACAGAGAACACATTTATTGCAAAAAAGAGACAAGACAAAAATAAATAAGATGCATGTACCTAATTTTATTACTGTATTTAATGCACAGGTGTCTGACATCACTAACATTATACAGAATAATTGGGGTATTTTAAGAGTGGAACTGCAACTGAAAGAAATCCTTGATCAAGGTCCTAAGTTTGTCTATCGAAGGGGCGAAATCTGGCAGATTTGCTTGTACATGGAAAATATAACATTACATCTAAGCGTGGTCCTATGCTCCTAATGGCAACTACAGATGTGGGACTTGCAGTGCTTGTAAACATATTTAGGTGGGATCAGTTTTCACTACCTAATTCAGAGGACTCTCATCAGATGCAAAGTTTTAACTGTAACACAGAATCTGTGGTTTATTTAGCTACATGCAAATATAACTGCTTTTATGTAGGAAAAGCGATAAGAAAATTCAAGCATAGGATTTTTGAACATCTGAGTTGTATTAAATCTAAAAACAGGAAAATGCATTGGCCCTTCATATACAACAAGCTGGTCCTGGACATTTATTTAGCTTTAGGGACTTGAACAAGTCACCTTAGGACTAAAAGGAGGTGATCTGGACAATGAATTGATGTGCAGAGAAACTTTTGGCAATACAAATTATAATCTAGTCATTTTCCAGGCTTGAATGATGTCTTTATATTAACCCCTTTTAAAAAAGCTAATTAATTATTTTTGCTTATTTTTGCAGATTTCTTGTTTGTATTTACAATTGATAATGTGTATGCAAAATATTGGATTTAGGTAAATGCCTTCATGCAGCTAGGTGTATACTTTGCATTAATTGTTTGTAACTATAGCATTATCGTATGGTGCTTTTTTATTCATTCCTGCATGCACTTTTGGTATATGTTTATATATACAATTGTTTGTGAGCATTTCAGTATTTATTAGTATAGATGATTAAGTTGTAACAGTATTATGATTGTGAATATAACTATTCCTGTTCCTGTGAGCATTGGTGAATGCAGTTTCTGGACCCCGAGGCGGAGGTCGCGGGTGCTCACGGCCCTCCCACACCAATTCAGGACCCCGCGGATCGCTTGCCAGGTAGCACTGCCCTGCTCACCAGCGATGCATAGACTGTTTCTGTTGTGCTTTTGCACCTTTTCAAACAAAGACCGCATCTGAAATTCTACTACTGTGGCGCAGCTCAGCCACGGACTTGAAAGCCTCCTACCTGCACAACTCCGGCTGCTCTTTCTGGCTGTTTTTTCACGTCTGGTGTAGAGCGTGGAGATAGTGCATCTAGGACCAGATCCAACAAACCCTGCACTGTGTTTTTGAACTTTCTACCAGTTACCTTAAGTTTAATCTCCCTGCATGTGTTTCTCTGCCTACCCTACCGTTACCTTAAGAGCTACCCCAAAGTAGCCATTTGTGCAAACTTAATGCAGTTGTGTGAATTTATAGCAATTACCTCCATTTTAAAGCTGTTTTACTTGGGATCTTGCCAGTGATTCCACCAATGTGCCCAGTCCTGCGTAGCAGTTTAAATGCAGAGCTTTAAGTTTCAGTTTAAATAAGGAGTTTTACAGTTATTACTAAAGTATTTTACTTTGTTTCTCTGCCTATCCTACGGTTACCTTAAGAGCTATCCCCCTCCCGGTAGCCATTTGTGCGAACTAGATGCAGTTGTGTGAATTTATTGCAATTACCTCCATTTTAAAGCTGTTCTACTTGAGATCTTGCTGTGATTCCACTAATGTGCCCAGTCCTGCGTGTGCAGTTTAAATCTGAAACTTTAAAGTTTCAATTTAAATAAGGAGTTTTACAGTTATTACCAAAGCATTTTACTTTGCAATACTGAGATTACTGTGTTTTGTACCCGATACCCTGCCCTAAACACGTTGCCTTGCATAGCGCTCGGTGCACCCAGCCGCCTATCATTGCACAGGGTCCCCAGGTCCATTGTTCGGTTCCCTCTCCCCCCCACTCTCCTGCCTACTTAAACTGCAACCCTCCTTTGTCCTTCCACAGGTTTCTGGACCCTTGAGGCGAAGGTGGCGAAGGCACTCCACGGCCCTCCCCACCAATTCCAGGACCCCCACGGATCGCTTGCCAGGTAAAGCACTGCCCTGCTCATCAGCGAGTGCATGACTGTTTTGTTGTGCTTGTGCGCCTTTTTCAAACAAAGACCCATCACAATTCTACTACTGTGAGGCGCAGCTCAGCCACGGACTTGAAAGCCTCCTACCTGCATAACTCGGGCTGCTCTTACTGGCTGTTTTTCACGTCAGTGTAGACGGTCTAGCCCCACGCTATGCGTTCGGCTCCCCGCCCCACCACCACCCTTGGTCGGCTCTCCTTTTATAGGCGGTGGAGATCACGTGGGGCTGCAAATAACCTATCAGCCCAGTTTTCCATCTGCAGGTTATCTTCTCCAAACACTAGTGGCTGCCCTTCCATCCTAGCCTATTCCACCCCCTTAGTTACCTTTCTCACCTGCTACTCTGCAGTGTCCCTTATATCCCAGGCCTGTTTTCTTCTCTCATTCAAGATGCTGCTGCCACCCAGTGGCTCACTCACAATCATCTTATCTCAGGTCTTTTCTTCTTTTTCTTGGGACTCACCTGCAACGCCCTCCTCTGTTTCTTTTTCTCTCTCCCTTCCACTCCTAATTTACAACTTCACCCCTGCCTTTACATTGCCACCTGCTCCTCCCCTGCTCTTACCTCTTGGCTATCCTCTTGCCAGCCCCTGGCACTCCCCTGC
Source organism: Neoceratodus forsteri (assembly GCA_016271365.2). Classification (NCBI taxonomy): domain Eukaryota; kingdom Metazoa; phylum Chordata; order Ceratodontiformes; family Ceratodontidae; genus Neoceratodus; species Neoceratodus forsteri. The sequence continues at coordinate 1,066,494,500 of CM057450.1, read as the reverse complement.
CCAAACAGGCAGTTCTTTCTCACCTACTCTCACCACGACTGCTTACCTTCCCTCCCTCTGGACCCTCCAGAGTGCAGACAACCTTTCAAGCCAGCCCGTTCCCTGCCTTCTCTTAACTCACCCCTGCCTGACACTCTACAAAGGCTAAAATTGCCCACCTAAATGTTCGCAGCCTTCTAGCCAACCTGGCAGAACTTACTGCTTGGGTCGCCCACTACAATCCGGATATCTTGGGTATCTCGAAACTTGGCTGAGCCCCAGATCCCGGATGCCATGTGCACCCCTCGGGTACAGTCATATTAGACGTGATCGCATGGGCAACAAACAGGGTGGCAGGGTGCTACTCTACTACAATGCGCACCTTGATGTGTCCTCCATTGACCACCCTCCAAACTCCTCCACCCCCAGTGAGCTCCTCATGCCCTTCTCCTACTTGGACACAAAGAAATTACACCTGATATGTACCTATATCCCACACAAGGGCGGACTGCCAGGACTCTCCTCTCTTCTCCACAGTACCAGTGACTTAGTGAGTCCAAATGAAATCTTAGTCATAGGTGATTTCAATTTAGACTGGCTGGCACCCAACCACAAATTATACGAGCCACTGCTCTCGGGTCATGCCCTGAGCCAGATTATCACTGAGCCCACCAGGCCCTCCTGGGGCCAAAGGGTCTCTAATCAACTGGATCCTGACCAACAGACCTGACAGGATTACATCCTCTGGTATCCTCCTGATGCCATCTCTGACCCTCACCTATCTTCTGCAATGGGGCATTTCACAGCCCTAAAATACCCAGTAAAGTGATCCAGATGAGGGATTACTCCAAGTTTAATACCCATCACTTCCTCTCAGACCTCACACTAGTTGACTAGTCAAGGGTCACAGCCCTAGATGACCAGAGAGCACTGGATGCATTTCTTACTAAATTCATCCCCGTGCAGAACAAACGCCCGCCTCACCAGGAGGCGAGTGAGGGCGCTGTTACCAAATGACTTCACGGGGCCTATTCTCCCTTATGAAACTCGGGACAAAGCTGGGCGACCTTTAAGGCCTCCCAAAGCAACACTGATCTCCTTGCTTACAGGACCCTCAGAAACTCATGCAAAAGCCATCCACTCTACGGCGAGTACTGCCAATCCGCCCTGCTCTCCTCAGCAAACAACCCGATGAGTTTCTGGCAGAATATCAGAAGTGCGGTAGAGAGGTCTTCCAGAGTGCAAGTCACTGACTTACTCATGGCGGGGTCAGCTGTAATAACCCTCATACTATCTCCAATGCCTTTAACTCCCTCTTCTCCTAACATTCTGCCCCACCTTCCTGTCCACTGCCCCCAAGCCCGCCGACTCCCCACCTCCTGGATCAACCCCCGACCACCACTCTACCTCCAACAAGTGTCTGTAAATGAGACCAGAAGCTCCTCGCCAGCCTCTCCCCTCACAGCGGAGCAGGGCATGACAGCCTTGAGCCAAAACTGCTCAGACTAGTGGCCCACCTCCTTGCCAAGCCTGCATTACATTTTCAATGCCTCCTTAACTCCGGGATCATCCCAGATATCGGAAAGTGGCGAAGGTTGTCCCAGTCCTAAAACAAGGCAACCCCAAGTATCTCCTGAACTATCGACCCATTGCCATACTGTCTGCCGCCTCCAAAATTCTTAAGAAAATTGTGGCCTCCAGCTATCCCAGTACATACAGAACCACAACCTCCTCTCACTGGCTCAACATGGGTTCAGAAAAGGGCATAGCATGGCCACTGCCCTTGCTGTAGTCAGCTCTACTATCAGAACTGCTGCTGACTAGGCAACCTCACCGGAGCCATCTTTGTGGATCTCTCCAAAGCTTTGATCGGGTTGATCACACCCTTCTCAGCTCCACTCTCCTATCCCTTGGTTTCTCCCCCCTCGCATGGGTTCCTCAACTACCTCTCCGCAGCAGCAGCACCAACTTTAATCCCACCTCTCCACCCTCTCTCCTGTCTGCTGCGGGGTCCCCAGGGTTCTGTCCTCGCCCAACCCTTCTCCTCTTCATCAACAAACTTCCATCCATCACAGTCCATGGGCATACCATCCTGTATGCGGATGACCTTGTCATCCTGGCTAGTGCCCGGGACACCACCACTATAAACTCCCAACTAAATGAGGTTTCAAACACATTCAGTCCTGGCTGGTGGAACATAGACTCATCATCAGCCTAAAGAAAACCCAAGCAATGCTGTTTGGTTCATAGAACAAGATTAAATCCTGCCTCACCCCCTTCAAATACTTGGTGCTGATGGCTCCCTCTGCAGAAAGTGGCTGCAGTCAAGTACCTGGGCATCACCCTGGATCCACAGCTTGATCTTACCCTGCAAATTCGGAATGTCTGCAAGGCTACAAATTGTAAGCTCGGCCTCGCTTACAGAGCCAAAAGCTGCCTAACTCCAGCAGCTCGTATGGCCCTTGCCAGAGGGCTCCTCCTATTCTGTGCTATGGGCTGGTTACCTTTGCCCCTGTACCCATATCCAGCCTCCTGAAATGGGACTCAGCCTACATTAACATCTGCCGCTCGCCTCCGCCCCTTCCTCACACACGCTGTGATCTCTACACCCATCTGGAGTGGCTCCTCCAGAAAAGCACCGCACCTTCGTGCTTGAAATTTCATTGACAACATCATCAGATCGGCCACCCCCTGCCCTCGCCCCCTCAACCCTGGCCCCCATCCTATCATCTCAGGTCAAGAGCGGCTCTAGATAGTCTGGTTCCTAGAACTTGCTCCCTCACGGGTGATTCGGGCCTTCACCACCTATGCCCCAAAATCTGGAACTTGCTTCCAGTCCTTACCGTCCTCCTCCTCCCATCACCGCTTCAAAACCTATCTCTGGAACTTCCTGACATCTTCCTCCATATGTCCCTGTACACTTGTAGTCCACCTAATCAACCTGTATACTCGAGGGCTCTCAGCGCCCACTGCACTTACCTCCAGAATTGGTAATGGACATCCAGCTCACTATTCTCCCTCTCTGCCCCCTCCCAAATGGTTTCACCAGTTTCCATCTAGCCCCCCACCTCACTGTTCCCCTGCTTTCCTGTCTTGTCCCACACCCCGCCCCTGCACTTACTTTGCTTGCACCAATTGCTCCTGTTATGTATCCTGCTGCCCACCCCAAGCCCACCAAATTTGTCCAACAATCGCCTTGTATGTCCCACTATCGTATGTATCATGTCCTAATGCACTCTAACGATGTCTTGCTTCCTTATCTCCAAGGTTATGTCTGTTATTTTCTTGTTTGTTAAATTTGACTTATACTGTTAGCTGCCTATCCAACTCCCATTAAGCTGTTTTTGCACCATCTGTATGTGACTGACTCCTTCACTGTTATTGTATGCTTCTACCTTTGTAACCTCCGGTCACACCTGAAAATAGGCACTTAGCTGTCTAGTGTGCCTTACCGGTTAACAAAAACAAATAAATAATAAATAAATAAATAAGATCACACAGGTGCTATTTGATAGGTTGATTGTGTGTTGGGGGATTTATGTGCACTATTTAAGTAATGAATAGATGAGCTGCTGACATCTTGATAAAGCCGCCTGATTACGATGTGAAAGCGTTGGCGTTTGGGGGTTGCTACCACTTATTTGTACCCGTTTTACAAAGTCGTTATTACTGCGTTTTTACATTATTAAAAGCAGTTTTAGTGTGTCCTATCATTATGGACTGGTTTCTTCACTGACATCTGTAGAGCCCGCGTGTTTTGCTGTCATTGTATTCCATCCCTGTAGCGGGGCTCCAGTGTTCAGAAGCTGACTTGAGCCACTGCTTGTCTTTTGCCTCACCTCCAGCACCATCATCCTTGGCATGCACTGTACCCATACTGCATTGGTTTTTGCTCCTTCCTTCCCCATTTTAGCCCTTTAATTATTGAGTCCACCAAGAGTGCCACTCTACTGCCCCCCGCTTCCTGAGTCCTTTTGGACTCTAGCTTTGCCTCACGGGTTTGGCTCCCTTGGACTCCTCCTCATATTCCATCCTGACTTGGTTTCTGCCCCTGCTCATCTTTTGTTCCCCATCACCAAGCCTATACTGATTTTACCCACACCCAGCATCTGTACCTCTTCACCCTCTCCTTTAACCTTTCATCAGACTCCCCCTTCCTGTACCTCTTCATCCCTTGTACTTCCACCTGGCTGCCTTCATCCCCTGCAGACCCCTCCTGCATCACTGCTTGAGCATGATCCAATATCACCTGACCCCCCCAACTGCTCCTGGCCTTCCTCATCTGCATCACTGTGCGAGATTGTGCCAAGTGCTTGATCCCCTCCAACTGTTCCTGTCCTGCCCATCTTTGCAGAAGGTTTTGAGCACGCACTCCCACTGGGGAAGTCTTCCTCCTTACCACCTGCCCGTCTGCATATTTCCCCTCTCCTGCACCCCTGCCCGTGCATGCCCCAGCCTCCTACTGCAGCTCCTACCCTGCAGGCTTTCCTCCAGTTCATTTTCAGCCTCCCAGGAGCTCAGCCCAGCTCTTCCAGTGCTCCCTTCCTGCCCCTTTTCTTATGCCACAGTTCTCCTGGTGCCACCTTTGTGTGTCCCTAATGTGCCCATCCCTCCTCCACCCCTTCTCCTGCATTCTGGTGTGCCTGCCCCTCCTCCCCCTTACACTGCACCTGAGATCTTTTTCCCACATCCCCAGCCACTTTGCACCCCTCATTCTCTGATGGCCCCTGCTGACCCCTTCCTCTCCAATGTCCTCGACTAGAATACCTAGGAGTGCAAAACTATTTGTTACTTCCACCCTCTGGCCCATTTCCACCTATGCCTGTGTTGTCCTTTATACCGGCATCCATCTGCCTTTCCTGAGCCTACCATCTTCCATTCCTCCTGATTCCTGACTGACCCTTTTCTCTAGCTACAGGCATCATTTTTGTGCCTCTAGACTTCCTTCTGTCAGTTCCCACTGACCCCTTTCCTCCTGTCTTGGGCGTCCCTGTCCCAAATCTGGACTTGCTGTTGTCTGTTACCACCTCTGGATCCCCTTCCATCCTCTCCTCCCAAGCCCTTGACTTCGGAACAGTATCTGATACTCCAGTGAATCCACTCAGCCTTTCCCACTCCTTCCTTGGCTTATACCATCCCTGTTCTCTACCCCCTTCCCCAGCTTCCCCCATTTAACCCTCACCTTAGCCCCACCACTTCCTCTGTCAGCTGGAGTGAGCTGCTTACACATCGTATACAACCCCCCATCCTCCAAGCTCAATTTAGGATCATAGCTGCTCCACAGCCACTGCACCCACCACCCTGCCAAAGATCCACCTCCCTTGGTCACCCTTCTCTGTACTGCCCTATCATTTCTTCTGTGATACTTAAATACTGTGCTAAAATCACCCTTATGTATTTTTTGGGCCCCGACCCTCACCCCTCCCTCAGCCCCAACTCACAGTCAAGACTTTTAGAAATAGCAAAGCATGTGCAAACCATAGGCATCAAGAATTAATAACCATAGCCACCACGCTCAAGTCCAAGTCATCTAGTTCAAGTCCAAATCCTCAGCACCTCCAGCGTCAGTAGTCCAAGATCAAGTTCCCAGCACCTCCAGTGTCAGTAGTCTTGACCCAGTTCATTTCACCTCAATTTCAGCTCTTTTGTGAAGGATTTCTTAGTGTCTGTGTCAATTTCCCATATCCACCGAGGTTGAGGTCCGAGTCTCCTGTGGAGAAATGCAGGACCCAGTTCTTTGCTGCAAACCAGCACCTCGAGTGAATTCCTTAGCTCAGAATGCTCCTTGCTCCCACTTTAGTCCTTCTATCAGTCTGGCTGGCTATTTTTAAAGCCAACTGCCTTGGCGCCTTCTCCCCGACTGGCCTGATCCTACACCGCTGTCTGCGGCTGTCTCGCCATCACTTCTTCAGTCGCCAGACTGCCACCTGTGTCCCTTGCTGGTTCAGCTCCAAACAGCTCAGCTCTTCTTCCTCTGATCACCCAACTTCTCGACCCCCGCTGCAGACTGCAGCCACAGCTCACTTGGCTCTCCACTCCTTTCTCTGATGCCGACCCAGCACTCAAGCTCCCAGCTGCTGGCACAGCTAACAAACACAGGAATGCACAGTCCAGTTTCTTTCTGTGCCACCTGGGGCTATTAGTACAATTTATGACAGAGGTCACCCAGGGTCACAGCTAGGCAGGGATTTGACAAGAGGTTTGGCTATGCAAGACCTTGCAGGCATGCCCTCCCAGCCCCATTACATTGATAGCCTGGGGCACACCTACTCAAGTACAAGTGCAGGATGTGAAATAATTTTGTCCTTGTGCTTCCTTTGTTATTTAAAGAGGTTGTTTAGAAGCCCACAAATAGATCCCTAGAGCAAGCCAGATGAAAATGTGGATTCGAGGCAGGACCCAGAGTCACTGGAGTTTGTCAGATCTAGTGGCTCAGTAGGTAGCACACTCACCTCTGAGGCCGGAAATCAGAGGGCTGTGGGGTTCAGTTCCCACATCTTGGGTTAATATCCCAGTACTGACACTGTAGTGCAGCATGAGAGGGGTGCTGCACTTCTGAGGTGCAGTCTTTCGGATGAGACGTTAAACCGAGGTCCCATCTGCCTGGACTGGTGGTAGTTCAGGTGGATGTTAAAGATCCCATGGCACTCATCGAAAAAGTAGGGAAGTTTTATTCATAATTTAAAGAACATATAAACAAAGCAGTATTACTTCATACTAAATCATAAGAAAGGATAAAACATGAATACAAGATAGGATTACATCATACTTTAAACACAAAACATAAATAAAATTACTGTAAGCATACCTCGGCCTGCCCTCCCTACCAAAAGAGTAGGGAATTATTATTTAAAGCTCAAAACCAAATACATATAGAAAAGTATTACTTCATACAAAATCATAAAGAAAAAGTCAATGCATAAAGGTATTACAACATACCTGAACATTAAGCATAATTTATTCACATTTATGCACAACCCCTCCCTTCCCCTTGGGAGAGTAGGGGAACTTTAGTAACACTGAAGGTAGCACATATACAAAATAGCAGTACTGTACACAAATCATAAGGCAAAAACAAATCACAAACATAAAAAATATTGCAACATACAGTCAACACAAAAATCCCTGTCAGTAGAGTCTTAAAATAGGGCATGAAATATCATGCACCCCATTAGAGAGAGCAAGGACATTCTTGGTGAAAATAGAACAAAAATATACACAAGGCTGTATTACATTATACAAAACCGAAACATAGGGAAAAAAATAAAAACAAACACTAGTATTACTTCATACCAGAATCCTAAACAGAAAGAGAACAGTATATCCAGTCCCTCCTCCCTATAAAAAGTAGGGATTTGTATAACTAAAAAGCAAACATACAATCAAGCATAAGTACAATATCACTATAATCTGTAATAAAATTAAACAGAAGGACTAATCCAGCGTACAAAAGGATTAACAGAGATCATAAAAGAAAATGAAAAGAGGAGAAGAAGCTCCAGCGCCAATCCTCATAAAACAAAAAAAGCACATCAATAAATGAATCATAAGAACTAAGTGATATTGTACTAAAAGAAAAACAAAATCAAATAATTAAGTAATGAGCAAAAGCAGGTATGTACATTGCATCATCTACAGAAAAGCTCTAAAATCCTAAGCGCTAAATAGAACCAGAGAGTACTAAATGCCCTCTTAATGAGAGGAAGCTAGTGAGAATCAAACTACCATCTATTCAGAAAATAATGATCAGCACCCAAGATACCTCAAAGGGAGGTCCAATCTTCTATAAGAGAAACCTTAGACCTAAAAGAGAGCCAGGACCTGTCATAAGAAACCTTACCCTGTATCAAGCCAGTTCATTTTCCTCCACCACAGTTTAAATAGTTCAGGATGCACTTTCTTTTCTTGTCGCCTCCAACTAAATATTAAGTTCGAATGGTACAAATAATCTGAGATTCAGAGAGTAGTTTCTGCCTAAGTGTGAGATTGCACCGGCTTGCCACAACTGAAAGCCAATATGACCTATTAACAGGCGATTGTGACTGCATCATAAATAATCCATGAGTCTGGAAGAAGACCCCTCCACCCAAAGCTGTGTGGAAGTACCCTGAAAAGGATTTAAGGGCCATACATTATGAAAATGAGACCAAAATGAAACAACAAAGGACAATCTATAAAAAAATGTTCCATCGTTTCAACCCCCTTTACATGTTTCCTCCTGGGACAAAACCTGTCTGGGAGTTCTTTATGTTTCATATTGCCTTTACTCCTAGTCTCTTATGGAGACAAAGCCATAAGAAATCCCACATATGTCTAGGAACCTCTTACTTACTAATAGTTTTAGCTTAGAATGCTGCTCAGAAATAGACATGTCATGAAACCAAGGTTCAACAAAAAACAATCTTGTAATATAGTATAATAAAATTGTTGCGTAATTGTAGAATCATAGATTTCTTAACAACATGCCAGGATTTCAATTTTGAAACATAATGCAGAATGACTATCTAAGGCACAAAGCCTGACCTGACGAGCCAGAAAGGAATCTTGATCCCAATGCTGCAGAAGAGGATTAATACCATCAGCCACCCACGGGACCAGATTTTCACCTCCCTTAAGTAATGGAACCAAATTATAAAAATAAATATGCTATGCAGGAAAACTATTGATTAATCATACCCAAACCCCTTCCCAATAGGTAAATATGTAATATCCTCCTGCATCGGTTCAATCTACTACCCCATAGACAAAGAAAAATACATTATAAACAGAAGTTTCCAAAGAGAGGGAGGGGAAAACTGCAGCTATAAACAAAAAATATGGCAACAAAAAGTTTTAATCAAATAAATACGCTTAGCCTTAGACATCCGGTCCTTATTCCAGAGCAGCACTCTATGACTGGCCTCCATAATTGCTTTTCCCAATTATACCGCTGGGCATCCATACCTCCAAAATATACACCAAGAATTTTCCTATACCCAGATTCTATAGGCATGTCCCAAAGTAATGCCACATCATCTGCCGTGATACCCCAAGGGCAAGATCTCACTTTTAAGCCTGTTAATAGAGGAACCAGACATGGCTGAAAAGTTGTGTAATAACAACCTTGCAGCAACAGCAGAATTTATATCTGATAAACAAGAACTAAATCATCCATGACATACTATTGACACTATTTTGGTCCATACTACCAACTGAGAGTCCAATGATATCGCCTGTACTATTTAAGGCATGTAAAAGGGGTCTAAGGATAGCACATAAAGCAGTGGACTAAGTGGACACCCCTGCCTAACACCCCTATGCACCTCAATATCCCTTCCCAACCATCCATTCACACTTGGTAACAGAGTAATAGCCCCATAACAAGTTTGCAGCCATCCAATGAATTTTAAGGAAACCCATACCTCCTTAAACTTTCCCAAAGGTAATTATATTCCACTTGATCAAAAGCCTTGGACTGGTCAAGGCACACCAGATGTCCAAACATTTCCCAGATGCTCCTTTAGAAATGAGCCTCTAAGTAGGATCAGTGCATCCTGACCCTCCTATGTGGACGCCACTAAACTGTGATGGATGTAATAAGGAACCTAAACAATCCTTAGTCGGATACATAGAATTTTCATCAAAATCTTGTAATCTGTATTCAAAAGAGACAAAGGCCTCCAATTAACCAAATCCCTGATCTCCTTTATTTTTATATAGTAAAAGCAACACCCCTGCAACATGCTATGTGGTAAAGCCCCTTTGCAACCAGCATTCGATACCTGACATAAGTCCGCTCCCAGGACTTCCCATATGGGTTTATAAATCTCATGAGATAACCCATCAGAACCTGGAGTAACGCCTGATTTTAAAGACCAAGTTACAGTCTTTAGTTCTTCAACTGTAATGTGGGTTGAACCAAAGTAATCTGCTCATCAGAGACAAAACCGGACTGGTCTGTTAAGAAACCAATCACAAATAGTAACATCAGAGAGTAATCGACTTTGAAAGGAGGTAGAAACATAATCATGTATTATATCCAATATACCAATATTTGTAGTAACCCGCCCACTCTTCTACAGTATTTAAATACCTTATAACTTGTGAGTGCTGTAGAAACCTCAGGTGTTCAAAAGTAAAGTGTCGCCCTTTTACCACAAATCCCATGTTTATGTTTTGTTTCCATCTCCTGTAATATCTGAGACTGTAATCTAGCCACTCACCCTTTACCTGTTTAATTTGTTCCAAACAGTCAGATCCCCAAAAGCTGACGTAAAAGAGGACAAAATGCAATCGTCTTCTAAGGGAACGAAGCCCATCATGCTGTAATCTCCCATTTAAACGACTAATGCATTTAAAGTAAACTCAGACTTCACTTTTTGTGTCTTCCCACCAAATATTTAGATCTTCATATAGAAAGAGAACAGACTGCCGTCCAAAAGAAGGGAGCGTAATCCACCATCCACACAAGGAATATCCATTAAGGCAGTGTTTAATTTCCAACAACCTGGCCCTTCGGCTTCAGGTACATCATATAAACTAATTTAAGTAGTTTGTGATCTGATGTAGCTACCTCCTGCAAAGCTTGTGATTGTACTACAACCCCAGGTGAAAGAAAAAATAGTCTATTCTGGAAGCTCTAGAGCCACAAAAATAAGTGTTCCAAACCCTGTGGTGGAAGGCCCAAAAGCATCAACCAAACCAGAGTTTTGAAGTAGTGTAGACAAACTAGTCAGATCACAATACACCTCTTTTTGTTCCCAGAAACATCATGGGAAGGCAAGGAACAATTAAAGTCCCCCCAGAATAATAAAAGAAGAGGTGCATAAAAAGGGTATAATGATTTAAAAGGGACACCCGATCAAATTTAGATTGAGATGCATAAATATTTATCAACCTCGCAGGCACATAACCCCACCTAATATCCAAAACCAAGGCTCTGCCAGCTATGATCTCTATCTGGTGTATCACTTTAATATAAGAATGAAAAAAACAGATCCCAACCCTCACACAAATCGCTTCTAAAGACCAAAACAATCCCCACAACCAGCTAGCAGTGGCAGCTTCTACCTCCTCAGGGGAATGCAAACGAACATCCTGAAGAAAACACAGTCCAAATTTTCATACAAAAATGAGAATAAGTGTTTTACGCTTAGCAGTAGTTTTAATGCTGTTTGCATTTAAAGTTGCCACTCGAAAGGAAAAGGAAACCATGAATAAAGTTAGGGATAAATTCATTTAACTTTGCTAGATGCCCTCGTAATCCTACCACTTTACCATCCGAGGCTTAGGCCTACCTGTCCTTCAGCAGGTTCCTGTGGCTCAGGCCTAGGTGGAGGTGGAGAAGGCTGAGGCACCTCAGAGATCACCTCTGGCTCCTCCACCAAAACTGCAAAAGTATTAGGATCAGCTATAGAACCATTTGGAGTAGGTATGGTTGATTTTTCACCTGTCTTTCCTTTTCCTTTAACAAACTTACCCTTCTTCCCACCAACTACTACAAAACCATCTTTCAAGGGATCCAAACCTTCCGAGAGAAATCCAGGTTAAGCTCCCCTGTTCCTATCTCCGATATCTCTTTAGCCTCAACTACTGGAAGTTCTATGTTATTAGGAATCAGAATAGAGTTTGTAGCAGGCAACCACTCAGTCAAGGGGGATAGTCACAAGGGTACTGGGATCCAACCTACTCCCCAGCAGGAAGGCCCAGTCGAACCGCCTCCTGAATATAATGATCCTGCACCCAAAATCAGCCTCAGCTGTGTTTTTAGCAGCCAAGGGCAAAGTTCAAAGGTATGACCCACCATATCACAAAGATGACATTTAGAGGTTTGGAAACAGTGAGCACTAGAATGACCAGACTCCCCACAATAAGAACATCTAAGTACATCACAGGAGGTGCTTATGTGAGTCCGAGACCCACACTTAAAACAAACCCTAGGCTGACCTGGGTGGAAAAAGAACCCTTTATCCCCCTCAAAAAACAATTGGGCAGATGCACTAAATCAGAATCAGTAGAATGAAGTTTAACTCTAAATTTCCAACCCCCATTCCAAAGCCCTCAGCATCCAGGATAGGAACAGGATTCCCTGGACATCACATCTCTTAGATAACCAATGTATAATATCTACAATGTTAACCCTTCATTTCAAACATAATTGTGAAGACCCTAAAGGCCTGTTTAGAAAGAGGCAGAACAATAAAGTCAGTCCATAAAGGATCTGCTTTTAAAGTCAAATATCGGCTCCAGAATAGTTCCAATAGAGCAGGGTACGAAAACTGACATCAAAGGTAAATTCCACAGGAACATGAATCAAGGCATAGACTTCAGAAGGGAAAAACCCATACTCTGTTTCAACAAGTCTTCCCAACATAAAACCTGTCGGAGGGTTATCCTGGGGCCAACATATCTCAAACGAATAGCATTTTGCCTCTTGGCCAGCTCCAGAGGTTGCCTAAAATGACTGGCATAGGAAGGCTTATTCACAGGTTCGAAGCTGGCCCTTGTATGACCAAGGAAGAAGCCATAAGCCAGCTACCTCCTCTGATGGATTCCTCAGGGAATGCTAGATGCAATAGCAGTCTGGGTATGAGGGAAGCTGAAGATTCAGGACCCAAAACAACAGTAGGGAGATCAGGTATAACCATAGCACTTGTCTGGATATCCTCAGAGGGAGCCAAAGAACCTCCATCTGGTTTCCATGCAGTACCGAAATCGATATCCAGCCTGCCCCACACACAACGCCGCTCCGGAGACCACGACTCCTCCACTAGATCTCCCCAATCCTGAGAACCCGATTTTTTGCTTGGAACAGACCTGTCAGCAACCGTGTGTAGTTTACTAGGCCCCGCAGCTTCTGCAGCACTCTGCAAACCTTCCGATCTCTTCCATTTCCTGTCGTCCTCCATGGCAAGGTTCCGGCGTTCCTGTACTAACAGCTCACTAACCCAAAGTAGTTCCTCTTCTAAGCATCGTTGTTTTCTCCAGACTACTACACTGCTGCTGCAGAAGTATCTAAAGGACCGCTTGAACTGGCATTGTGCTGGCCACCCCAGGTGCATTCCAGCCGCCACTTCAGCAGATCCAATCTGGGTGGAATCAACAGGAACAACAAGGCTCTGGGCTGTCGCAGCCTCATTCACAGCTCCTTCCTCCTCCATGGCAGGGAACAGAGTGACTGCCTCCTACAGCGACAGGGTCCCCCTACTGGCAAAGAGTAGGGAATTTCCCTAGTGTCCTGGCCAAATTTCCTCATTCACTAAAACTACCACCAACAGCTTAATCTGGTTCAAGGTCAGTTGGCATTCATCTGTATCCTCCCTGGGTCGTGCCTGAAAATAGGCAGGATTTGTCTAGTGCACTTACCCCGCCAACAAAAGCTAAATAGTTGCTTGACTTCTGTTTTGCTTGGGATAGCTTCCAAAAGTTGATTTTAAACAGAAAATGTAAATACCTTTGTGGTGATGCTTTGCAGAAATCCAGTCCAGGAGACCTTCACAGATGTAGTGAGCAAGAATGGTGTAGTTACTCCAAACCGAAAATTTTGTAAATCCCCCAAAATTAAGCTATAGACACAGACAAACACAAAACAGTCACCCACATAGACCCAGTAGGAGAGCTGAAAAAAAAAAGGCAGGCTTAAAGCAGGTACATTGGCTGGCAGAGCTAAGGTGCTGGTGGAGCGCTTTTTTTTTTTAAAAGCACTGTGTGTAGGTGCAAGACAGACATCCAGTGGAAGAGAATTCCATTGCTAGGGTGGTGGGGACAAAAGCTCTAGACTCTAGAGCCTTTAGAGGTGTGGCATTTGGGGACACACAGAAGGATTTGTCGACTGGCGCAAGCCATAGTTGGTCTGGTAGGTGAACAGCTCATCCAGAGTTAAGGGGCAGGACCTCAGAATGTTATCAACAGTGGAGCCAAGGAGTAAAGTCTAGTAGCATTTGTACAGATGGTTGGCAAGTCTTTTGAAAGGCTGAAAAGAAGTGAAACAAAGGCTGTACCTCTGTGGAACACAAAGGCTGAGTGCATTTGAAGAGAAGTTGTTCCATGGACAACCTGGGGCTGATCTGAGTGGTAGTTCTTCATCTAGGACAGGGCACGCGAGATATAGCCAGACATCTACCTTTGCAATAAGGTGGTCGAATATAGTATTAAGGGCCTGGTGAGATCAATGAAGATGGCCCTGATGAAGTGTTTATCCACAGCAGTTGCAAGGTCACATCACTTTAGAATTTAACAAAACAGGTTGTCCCCATCTGAAGTCCAATACCTCAGTGGAGCCTGCAGGTGCAACGGACTGTCAAATGCAGGAATGTCAAGTTTCAAAAACAAAACAAGGTAGCATGGCTGCACTAAATGACCAGCACTCCAATAAAAACAAAAACAAAAAAACTCAACTTTTAAGAAGGTCATGCTTCATAGTATCAAAGGCCTTGGTGAGATTAATGAAGTCATAAAAGAAAGAAGAATCAAGGGAAATGTCAGGCAGAAACACGCTCACACAGCAATCAACACAATCATTAATTTATTATCTGCGCTGTCTGGAAAGCAATCAAAGCACATTACAGAGTATTCTAACAATAAATAAATACCAATTACAACATGGTGGAATTAATCAAGCTAAAAAAGAGACCTCAGAATATGCAGAAATTCAACTGAATATAAAGGCAAAAGTCAGATTAGTCATCCACATTCCAAATGTATCAACAAAGAGATGGGACTTCAACAATCCGTTGAATTCCTGAACACTTTAGCAGCAATTATGCTCTGGGGTGAGGAATTCTAGAAGCAGTAGTAGTAAAACAGGTTACCCCTATAACAGTAGTTCTAGGAATAGTATATGGTGTACATTCACACTTCTGGCAGTGTTCCTTTCCTTTAAAGCTTCCCAGAAGCAGACTCCTCCCACTCACCTGGGTGGCAACTTCCTCGGCACCACCCCGTGACGCCGGACGCTACCTGCTGGAAGCAAAATTGGTATACCACTTAAGGTGAAACTCGGCACAACCTTTGGGAGAACTTCGGTTGGGGTGAAGGACGACCTTGTCCCCTGGAAGACCAGGTAAGGAGACTCCACCAGGAGCTTGCTGATGCGATAGCCACCAGGAAGTCAGTCTTCAATAACAGGGGAGACATTTCACACCTGTGCATCAGTTCAAATACCTTACCGAGCTTTAGCTAACACTACCAACAAGTCCCAAGGTAGGAAGAGTTTCCTGTTCGCTGATGACACAAAGCTCTGTAACACAGTAGACACACCAGAGGGTGTAGACAGAATGAGAAGGGACATGTAGAAACTTGAAGAATGGTCAGGGTTTGGCAGTTGAAATTCAATGCAAAGAAGTGCAAGATAATGCATATGGGCACAAAACCCTGGCACAGTATATCAGTTGGGGGTGAGGATATAGCATGCACCAAGCAGGAAAGGGATCTTGGGGTTATCATCTCTGATGACCTCAAAGGAAACAGTGGACAAGGCAGCAGGTAAAGCAAATAGGATGCTGGGATGTATAGGCAGGGGCATCACCAGCAGGAAAAGGGAGGTCATAATTCCGCTATACAAGACACTAGTGAGGCCCCACCTGGAGTACAGTGTACAGTTCTGGAGACCTTACTTGTGTAAGGACATAGACAGGGTAGGAGAAGGGTCAGAGGAGGGCAACAAAGATGGTACATGGATTACATCACAAGTCCTATGAGGACAGGTTGAAGGAACTGAATATGTACTCCTGGAGGACAGGAGGGAGAGAGGGGATATGATAGAGACATACACGATCTTACAGGGAGGAACAGGGTGCAGGAATACACTATTTTTAAGAAAAGATGTTCCAGGACTAGAGGGCATGGGATGAAGTTGGCGGAGGACGATTCAGAGGAAACGGAGGAAGAATTCTTCACAGAACGGGTGGTGGACAAGGGAACACCCTGCCAGAGGAAGTGGGGGGGCTGAAACAATCACAGGATTTAAGAATGCATGGGATAGACATAAAAGAATTCTGGAGGTCAGAGTTAAGGGCAACAGACTTCTAGGAAAACAAAGTGAACTTGTGTTTAAATGGGCAGACTGGGTGGGCCGTAGGCCCTTATCTGCCGACACTGTCTATGTATCTATGGTGGTGGTTCACGCATCGAAGGGAAATGTGGTCAAGGCCTTTAAAAAGGCACCACACCACCTTCTCCTGTGCTACTTAATGACATACCAGCCTGCACCTGGTATTTATTTTTATTTATTTATTTATTTCGTTTTTGTTGACCGGTAAGTGCACTAGACAAATCTTGCCTATTTTCAGGCACGCACCCGGGAGGGATACAGATGAATGCCAACTGACCTTGAACCAGATTAAGCTGTTGGTGGTATTTTTAGTGAATGAGGAAATTTGGCCAGACACCGGGAAATTCCCTGCTTTTTCGATAAGTGCCATGGGATCTTTTAACATCCACCTGAACTACCACCAATCCAGGCAGATGGGACCTCGGTTTAACCGCCTCATCCGGAAGATGCATCTCAGAAGTGCAGCACCCTCTCATGCTGCACTACAGTGTCAGTACTGGATATTAACCCAAGTGCCAGATGGGAACTGAACCCACAGCCCTCTGATCTCAAGGCCTCAGAGGTGAGTGTGCTACCTGCTGAGCCACTGACACTACAATGCAGAGATGGCTGCCAGGTGCTCCTTAAGGGTCATCACCAAAGGCCCGACAGAGAGGGTCCAAAGGTAGTCGAGAATGCTAGTCACTGGGCAAGATAAGCAGGTCAAAGCCCCTTGCCATTACACCAAATGGAGAACTCTACCATTTGAAAGCATAACATTTTCGAGTCAATCTCTTCAGAGAAGCCTCACCACGGTGAGGACAACTCAGAGAGACCCAAAGCCTGGAATTCTAGTCACCAGGAACCAGGCTGTCAGGTGCAGGGATTGAAGGTCTGATGGAGTAGCTTCCTGATTGCAAGAGAAACACAGAAAAATTTGACTTTGACGCCAGATAAGGACCGCTTAGCCCACCTAGTCTGCCCATTTCCTACCTACTGGATAAGCTGCAGATCCTAGTTAACCAACAGCCTAGTTCTTCTTACCCCCAAAAGAATTTCTTCAGGTTTGTCCCATGCATTCTTGAATTCTCCTCAGTTTTAGACCCCACAACCTCCACATGAAGGTGGTTTCATGGCCCACCACCCTCTGTGAAAAAATACTTCCTCACATTGCCCCTGAGCCATACCCCTCTATCTTCACATTGTGTCCCCTTATTCTTGCACATCTCTTTTCTGAAAGATGCTACCCTCTTGGACTTTGTTGATTCCACTGAGGTACTTAAACATTTCTATCGTGTCCTCTCCCTCCTTTCCTCAAGGGTGTACATATTAAGCTCCTTTAGTCTCTCCTCGTATTGTTTCTTTTGCAGACCCTACACCATTTTAGTTGCCCTCCTCTGACTGCTTCATCCTATGTCCTTGCAGAGAGGGGTCTCAGAACTGGACGCAGTACTCCAAATGGGGTCTCACCAACTGTTTGTACAGCGGATAACAACTTCCTGTTTTCTGCTGGTGATGCCTCTCTATACATCCCAGTATCCCCAAGCCCTCCCTACTGCCTTCTGACATTGCTTGCTAACCTAAGATCATCTGATATAATTATCCCAGGTCCCTTTCCATTTTGTTGTTGTTACTACCCCTCCCCATTGTGTACTCTTCCCCGGTTTTGTTTCCCAGGCGCATTATTTTGCACTTCTTTGCATTGAATCCAAGCTACTTCTGACCATTCCTCCAACCTTGCTAAGTCCCTTCTCATCCTTTCCATGCCTCCTTGTGTATCAACCCTGTTGCAGATCTTTGTGTCATCTGCAAAGAGGCATACTTTTCCTTCCAGTCCCTCTGCAATGTCACTTATAAAGACATTAAAAGGACCGGACCCAGTACTGAGCCCTCGGTAACCCACTAGTAACCCCCTTCTTCAGAGTGGACTCGTTACTATTACCCTCTGTGTCCTGTTGTCCAGCCAATGTTTTACCTAGGCTACCACCCTGGGACCCACTCCCAGGCTGGCTAATTTGTTTATTAATCTTTGTGTGAGACTGTGTCAAATGCCTTGCTAAAGTCTAGGTAGGCCATGTCCACAGCCCCTCCCTGGTCTACTACTTGGTCACCCAGTCAAAGAAATCTATTAGATTCGCCTGACATGACCTTCCCACTGTGAATCCATGCTGCCTTTGGCCCTGTGCCCCACTGGCCTCTAGGTAATCAACAGTTCTTTCCTTCAGAAGTGATTCCATCATTTTTCTACCACAGAGGTCAGACTGATAAGTCTGTAGTTTCCTGCCTCGCCTTGCTCCCACTTTGTGAAGGGGAATCACATCCACCCTCCTCCAGTCCTCAGGTACCACACCATCCTCCCATGATTTAAGAAGAGTAGTCAGTGGTGTCACTAGTTCTCCCCTTATTTTTTAGAATTCTGGGGTGAATCCCATCAGGCCCCATTGCTTTGTCCAACTTCAGTTTTAGGAGTTCCTTCAGAACCCTTTCTTCTGTGAAAGGACTGGGATCACCCCCTATCCAGAGTGCTTCTGTTAATTGGATTAGATAACTCCCTTCCTCCTCTTTTGTGAATAGAGGCAGAACTATTCATTCAGTATCCCTGCTTTTTCACTGTCCCTCCCTTTGTCTTTCTACACTCCATAATGTACCTATAAAAGGTTTTCCCCTTCTTAACAGAGTTGGCCATCTTTCCTCAGTTTGGGCCTTTGCTATTTTGACTGCCTTTCCTGCTTCCTTCTGCCTTAACTTGTACAGTTTTCTGTCCTGCTCCTTCTGTGTTTCTTATATTTCCTAAATGCTATCTTTTTCTCCAACCTTCCCGCCACCTCTTTGAGAACCATAGTGGCTTTTATTTTCATTTTGATTTTTTGCTTTACACAAAGGTTTGTTGCCTCTGTGATGGCAGCTTTGACGTTTCCCATTGTTGCTCCACCCCTTCTTGCCTGTTTGGTAGTGTTTTCTAAGGCACGCCCCATTTCGCCAAAGTCAGCCCTCCTCAAGTCCAGTACCCTCACTTTTGTATGGCTTGACTCTGCAGCTGAGAGCAGGTCTGGGCGGAGAGGAAGATGCCACAGGAGTCTGCTGCTGAGGTTGAGGAGATTGGGGTACCAGAACTGGTGAGGCCAGTCCAGAGCCACAGGATCATCCATGCCTTGTCCTTCCTGGCCTTGATCAGCATTTTGTAGATCAGAGGGCCTGGAGGAAAGGTCCAGGGCCTTGAGATGGCATCCCCTGCAGCATTCCCTGCTCAGAAGGTGGTCACAAAAAGCCAGGGGGGTGCCCTATCGGGAGAACAGGCTATGTACTACAGACCACTCATGAGACACCCCACTCACATGGCTGAGGGTGCCCACCAGCTGGCTGGAGATGCTAGCCACATGGCCAAACAGGCAGGTCTGGAGGGCCAGATCCCTGAACCGCTCCACCTCCTCCCTGGAGGAACCCTCTATGAGCCAGTCATCCAGGTAGGGGTATACCCGGACCCCTCAGTGCCTCAGGTAGGCTGCCACCACTGCAATACATTTTGTTAAGACCCTGGGAGCCAAGTAGAGGCCAAGGGCATGGCCTGGAACTCCGAGAGAGTTTACTCTGCATGGAACCAAAGGAACCGCAGGGACGGGCAGACTGGGACGGGAAGAACATGCCCTGAAGATCCAAAGAGCAAAACCACATGTTCTGAGGGGGGGCGCTGTGGAGACAGAGCAAGATGGCGCTTTATTGATTGAATTACTCAGCTTAGATTGGCAAGCTTTGCATAAGCAGACGTTTAAAGCAAACTTATTCATACAAAAGAGATAAGGAACTTAGTGGAAAGATTCCTGATTAAGATGGGAAACCCACGCAAAGACCAACATTCTGGAGCGGAGCAAAAGCAAAATTCTCCGTCAGCTCCTGCTAATCATTCTACGCAGCGCAGGCCTGAGGAGAACACAGGAAAGTGGCTGAGGAAACTCTCCAAACTATTGGGGCAAAACTTTCCAAGCTTATCAAATCGGTGACCGTGCTGTCTGACAAGTTCAATGGCCTAGCTACCAGGGTCACTGCGATAGAAGCAACTATGGAGGAGCAAAGACAACAGCTTTAGATGCCTCCAAAAGAGCTGACGCTGCCATGGGTGCGGTGTCATCCGTGATAAAAGAGAGGGCACTGGAAAGCTCTGTATCGAAACCTTGAAAAATCAAATCAGAGCCCCTAATATCAGAATTTTAGGCATGCCGGAGGAAAGTGAAGTGGACAGCCTTTATTATTCTTACAAGAATGGTTCATTCAGCAGATGGGTGGTGAAGTGCAACCAAAAGTTCAGCTGTTCCAACAGACCTACCGAAGTTATGCCATGGGAGATCAGAAGATCAAGATATCCCAGAATTATCATCTTGGTTACAGATGAAGCTGGGACCAGGGACTACTACTTGGCGCTTGCCAGACATAGGAACCCTCCTTCAGAACAGACGAGTCAGCCTCTATCCGGACATCAGCTACGCTACCTGCCAGAAGCAGAGAAGATTTGATGGGGTTAGGCGATGCTGCAGGAGGCCTCCATCCCGCGTAGTACGATCTTCCCAGCAGGACTGCAGATCGCCCATCGCAGGAAGGTTTACTTGTTTTCTGACCTGGTGAAAGCTTTGAAATGGGGTTGACAGAACGCTATTCTACCTGTTCACCAGACCAAGTCGGATCACCAGTCCTCGGAGGATGAAGAATCCTGAACATATAAAAGTTAGCTTCAACGGGTGGTGGGTGAAGACACACTAGGTACTTTTAGCATTCTCTTGAAAATACCAATATGGTATACTGCTTTATGTGGATGGTAATTCTACCTGAAGGGCTCACCACATCATGTCTGTGGGTAAAGTTGTATTCAGGACACTGTTAGTTCTATTCTTTTCTTTGGTTGAACTCTGACTGCTCCTTTAAAATACATAGATACATAGACAGTGTTGGCAGATAAGGCCTATGGCCCAGCCAGTCTGCCCATTTGAGCCTGTAAGTTCAGTTTATGTTTTCCTAGAAGTCTGTTGCCCCTTACCCTGACCTCCAGAATTCCTTTATGTCTATCCCATGCATTCTTATATCCCATGATTGTTTCAGCCCCACCACTTCCTCTGGCAGGGTGTTCACTTGTCCACCACCCGTTCTGTGAAGAAATTCTTCCTCATGTTTCCTCTGAATCGTCCTCCCTCCAACTTCATCCCAAGCCCTCTAGTCCTGGAACATCTTTTTCGCTTAAAATAGTGTATTCCTGCACCTGTTCCTCCCTGTAAGATACTTGTATGTCTCCATCATATCCCTCTCTCTCCTCCAGGGAGTACATGTTCAGTTCCTTCAACCTGTCTTCATAGGACTTGTGATGCAATCCATGCACCATCTTTGTTGCCCTCCTCTGAACCTTCTCTACCCTGTCTATGTCCTTCAGTGATATGGTCTCCAGAACTGTACACTGTACTCCAGGTGGGGCCTCACTAGTGTCTTGTATAGCGGAATTATGACCTCCTTTTCCTGCTGGTGATGCCCCTGCCTATACATCCCAGCATCCTATTTGCTTTACCTGCTGCCTTGTCACACTGTTTCCCTACCTTGAGGTCATCAGAGATGATAACCCCAAGATCCCTTCCTGCTTGGTGCATGCTATATCCACACCCCCAACTGATATATTGTGCCAGGGCTTTTGTGCCCATATGCATTATCTTGCACTTCTTTGCATTGAATTTCCACTGCCAAACCCCTGACCATTCTTCAAGTTTCTGCAGGTCCCTTCTCATTCCGTCTACACCCTCTGGTGTGTCTACTCTGTTACAGAGCTTTGTGTCATCAGCGAACAGTAAAATTCTGCCTTCTAGGTCCTGCGCAATGTCACTGATGAAGATGTTGAATAGGACCGTCCCAGCACTGATCCCTGTGGTACCCCTGGTCACTCTTCCTCTGTGGAGTGACAGCCATTTACCACCACCCTCTGTGTCCTGCCACCCAGCCAGTTACCTACCCACCACACTACTGTCCTGCCCACACCCATATTCCCCAGTTTGTGTAATAGTCTTCTATGTGGCACAGTGTCAAAGGCCTTGCTGAAGTCCAGATAGGCCATGTCCACTGCCCTCCCGATCCACCTCCCTAGTCACCCAGTCAAAAATTTAACGAGGTTGGCCTGACATGACCTCCCTCTGGTGAAACCTGCTGCCTTGGGTCCTGTAGTCCATTGACAACCAGATGTTCCACCAATCTCTCCTTCAGTAGTGCTTCCATGATCTTCCCACTACCGAGGTGAGGCTGACTGGTCTGTAGTTCTCTGCTTCCTCTTTGTTCCTACTTTTGTATAAGGGGACTACATCTGTTGTCCTCCAACTCTTTGGGTACCTCCCTGTTTCCAGTGATCAGCTAAACAGGATAGCCAGAGGTTCAGCCACCACCTCTCTAGATCTTTTAGGACCTGGGGTGCACCATCTGCCCATTGCTTTATCAACTCTTATTACTTCCAGTTCTTCCAGGACCCTTTCTCGCGTAAAGGGACTTGTGTCCATTTCTGCACCATTCTCACCCTTTGTACTCCTTCAGACCCATTACCTCCTCTTCCTCAGTAAAGACTGAGCAGAAATACCTGTTCAATATGTCAGCTTTACTGTTGTCATCCTCCACGTGGCCCCATCCTCCCCTTCAGTCTCACTATCCTCCCTTTGTCTTTCTTTTTTCACTTATGTACCTGTAAAGGTTTGTCCCCTCTACCCACTAATTTTGCAATGTGTTCTTCTGTCTGAGCTTTGGCTTCCTTTACTGAACCTCCTGCCTCCCTTTGCTTCTCCTGGTACTTCTCCCTATCCCTTCTGCCTCGTCTTTTGTATTGCCTGTATAATGGTCTCCCTCTTCCTTTCCTCTTGCTAACCTGCTTAATGCATAATTCTGTTGTTCTTGTAATCCCATTTTAAATACTGCCCACTGTTCCTCAACCCCTGATTCCTGTCCCATTCCCTTAATGCCTCTTTCAAGTATCTCCCCATTTTCCCAAAGTCTGCCCCCTAAAATCCAGGATACGTGTTTTTGTGTGGTTTGGTTCTGCTCTTTCTGTGATTTCAAACCACAATGACTGGTGGTCACTGTTCCCCAGGTGCTCCCCCACTGTTACCCCCATCACACTGTCCCTGTTTGTGAGCACAAGGTCCAGTATTGCCTTCTGCCGAGTTGGTTCCATGACCAGTTGTTTGAGGAAGGCACCCTGAAGGAGTCCAGGATAAATCTGCTCCTAGTTGATGCTGCTGCTGGGATGCTCCAGTCCACGTCTGGAATACTGAAGTCTCCAACCAGTACTACCTCACCCTTGTCTGCCATTCTTTGGATGGCTAGCATCAACTCCTTTCTGTTTCTTCCTCCCTGGGCTGGTGGTCTATAGACCACACCTGTGCGGATGTCTGGCCCCATTTTCTTTCCAGCTTAACCCACAGTATCTCTCCCCATTTTGTTCCTCCTGGATCTCTGTGGCCCTTATGTCATTTTTCACATACAGTGCCCTCCTCCTCCCTTCCTGCCTGCTCTGTCTCTTCTGAATATGTTGTAGCCAGGTATGGCCCATCTCCCAGTCGTGGTTATCATTACACCAGGTTTCAGCGATGGCCACAATGTCCAGGTCTGACTGCACCATGACAGCCTCCAGATCTTCCATCTTGTTGCTAAGGCTCCTGGCATTTGCACACATGGCTTTACATGATTTGACCTCCTAGACTGTTTTGCTGTTCTACTCCAGCCCTTCCTTGGTTGTCCTTTACCCTGGTTCTCCTTGCTGTCTGGCCTTCTGCTGAATTTTGCCTTTTCTGCCTATCCACCTCTTGGGCACTAATCTCCATCTTTTGCACACTGCTTTGCAGAGATAGCCTCCTCTGGTTCACTGGTTCCACTGCTAGACTGTAATTCTTCCAGAATTGGAACTGAAGTTACTGGGTTTTTGTTTCCTTTTCTTTGTCTCTTTTCATATGTCACTAAAGTTTTATTTATTTATTGGAATCTCGGATAACACCTTTGAGCTAAAAGCTTGTTTACAAAGGTTCCACTTCATTAATACAATAGACAAGGTACGTAGATATTACAAACAGGGTATATACAACGAGCAGTACATTTATGGTACATACAGATACAGATTCAAGCAAGTACAGTTAAAATACATCAGGTAGGAGAGGTCAACTTTTTGCAACAGTACTAGGAGCATAGCTAAGGTGGACAAGCAATTTATAGTGGTAGCTTTACTTTAGAGCGTGCAGGTAGAGTTATGGAGGGTCAGAAGTAATGGTGACCAAAGAAGGGAAGGATAGAATAGATGAGAGCAGAGGGAGGGGACAGAGACAAAGTGGGTGACAGAATAAGGAGGTAAAGTAGTCAGAGGGTGGGATTGGATAGGAGTCTACCTAGGGTTGTAAGTAGGTGATAGGGCAGGGCTGGGTAATGTGGGGGAGAGAGGGATAAGGAAAGAGTTTCAAAGTTGGGGGTGAGGTGAGGGGAAACCGAGAGGGGTGAAGGGAGAAGTGCAAAGTAATGCACCTGGGAAACAAAACCCAGGGAAGATTACACAATTGGGGGAGAGAAGGTAGTAACAACAACAAAATGGAAAGAGACCTAGGGGTAATCATATCAGATGACCTTAAGGTTGGCAAGCAATGCGAGAAAAGGCGGTAGGGAGGGCTGGGGATACTGGATGTACAGGAGAGTTATCACCAGCAGAAAACAGGAGTTGTTATCCCCGTACAGACAATTGGTGAGACCCCATCTGAGTACTGCGTCCAGTTCTGAGACCCCACTCTCTGCAAGGACATAGACAGGATGGAGGCAGTTCAGAAGAGGGCAACTAAAATGGTGCAGGGTCTGCAAGATAAGCCATACGAGGAGAGACTAAAGGAGCTTAATATGTACAACCCTTGAGGAAAGGAGGAGAGGGGACATGATAGAAATGTTTAAGTACCTCAGTGGAATCAACAAAGTCCAAGAGGGTAGCATCTTTCAGAAAAGAGATGTGCAAGAACAAGGGGACACAATTTGAAGATAGAGGGGACGGCTCAGGGCAATGTGAGGAAATATTTTTCACAGAGGGTGGTGGACCATGGAACAGCCTTCCTGAGGAGGTCGTGGGTCTAAAACTGTGGGAGAATTCAAGAATGTATAGGGACAGACATAAGGCAATTTTTTGTGGGGGTAGGAAAAAATAGGCTGTTGGTTAAATAGGATCTGCAGCTTATCCTCTAGGTAGAAATGGGCAGACTAGGTGGAGCTTAAGCGGTCATATCTGCCGTCAAAGTCCGTTTCTATGTAAATATTGGGGATTAATATTTGTGAAGAGAAAGCAGGAGGTGGGTGGATAAAGAGGGACGGGGGTAAGTGCCTGTGTGGGGTCACACCAGGCAGGAGGAAGTGGGGGAATGGGTGCTATGCAGGACAGATAAGCTATCAATAACAGGATTAGTTTGTTAACTAAGCACTAGAAATTTACACTTAAGTGGATGAAAATGGTTTGCACATAATTTGTGCTTCTACTTGCAATTGCATGGTATCCAGTACCATAACATATGGTGAAGGACTTTGGACCTTAGTTATACATTTTATTATAAGATAATTACCATGCAGCTCACTGGCTTCATTACAGCAATGGTATTCTTCTGCTCTTGATTTTATGAGAAACAAATTATTATTCTTTCTAATGATTTCTTCCAGATTATGCATCTGTAAAGCACCAGATGGTCCACAATGTTGTTATTAAGAGGAGTGGCACCTCTATGGATATAAAATATATGTATGTAATATCTGTGCTTGGTAAGAAACTGTATGTTTGTTTTATCATATCAGGGAGGTATAGCGCAGTGGTCTAAGGCTCTGAGCTGCAAACCTGGTGACATCCAGCAGACCAGACCTGGTTTGAATCCCACAGCTTCCACTTGCATACTGTGTGATCCTGAGCAAGTCACTTAACCTCCTTGTGCTTCCAGGTCGCTCCTGTAAAAAGCTTCCAGCTTAGTGTGCTATACCTGGTTAAACAACTAAATAAAAAAGTTTAAAACAAACAAAAAACACCACCACATGTTCTGCTTCAGAGATGGTACGATCCGAGACAGACTGACCATCCTGAAAGTGCGCGAGCTGAAGGAATTTGTTCAGCTCATGCAGATCTAAGATGGGGCACCTGAGCCCCTGTCTGTTTTGGCCCCAAGAAGTACCTGGAGACAAACCCTGGCCATACTGAGGGGCCAGAGACAGGAGCCATGACCGCCTTCTGGAGCAGTGGGCAATGTCTTTCCTGAATGGCTGACATAATGTCGGTGGACACCATGTCCTCCCTTAGAAGGCACAGGCTCTGCTATGATGGTTAGCCTCAAATTCTAGAGGCAGGCCCTGACCCCACCACCTGAGGATCAACCTGTCCGTGGTTAACAACGAACAGGCAGAAAGGAAGTGGCAGAGCTGGCCCCCACGGGAGGACCCAGGAGAGTCAAGGCAGGCTTGGGGAGGCACCCCCATCCCATCACTGGGCAGGCTTGGAGGTGGAGGAGAGACCGCTGAGGAACCAGAGGGAACATGACCTCCTGGTGTCCAGACAACCAAGCAACCAACTTTGGCTGGGGACACCAAGTTGGGCCTGCTGCCCAGCTGGGGGCTGAGACAGTTTGGTCACAGGAGCAGAGAGGGCTAAAAGGGCTTCTTGAGCCTTAGAGACCTTGGGATCACTCTGGGTGGAAGTAACAGAGTCCAAGGTGGCACTGGACTTCTCAATGTGAGTGAGATGTCCTTCCACCCCAGGCCTGAACAAGTCTGTGCCCAGGAAGGGACATTTGCCAACTTGTGCTGGATATCTGCCATGAAGGTTGCGATCCTTAGCCAAGCCCCTGCAGCGCATGGGTCATCATGGTGTCCACAGACTGGGCACAAGAAGCGCCGAGAACCACGGTGGTCTGGAGCTGCTGCTTAGCCACTGCTCTATTCCTGATCCCAGACCTCTTGACGGTGGTCTGCAAGTCAGCCGGGAGATGGGGAAGCACCTCATCAAGGGTGCCCAAGAGGCATGAGCAAAGTGGGCCACTAAAAGGGCCTAACTCACTTGCTGAAGGCAGAGGGAGGAGGCCGATAGACTGTCTTGGCCATATGATACAATTTCTTGGATTCTTTGTCAGGAGGTTCATCCATGTCCCCGACACTGCCTGTATTCTGAAAGACCAAGTCAGTCACCAGACCCTCGCCGAGAGATGTTCAGTGAAACCCGACAGGAAACTAGCAGAGCGGCATACTTGCGGGCGGGCCGACTTTGCAAGCAAGAGGAAGGGTGCTGCCAAAGCTCCACAGTGGCGCCAAGAATGGCCTCGGGTAACCAGGAAGGCCTCCCAGGGAGTCACCCCAGTCAAGAATCTTGGTCAGGGGGTATTTAGCATGTTTCTGGAGGGCTCCATCTGAAGACCCATAGATTCGAAATTAAATGGAGCAGGCCCACAAAAGAAGTGGGACCATGCTCTGTTGACAAATCCTTCCTGATTTGACATCCAGTGGATGGAAGAGTAGGAGGAGCCTCAGACTCCGAGAATTTGGCAACAAAGGTCAACCGCCAGAGTCCCCGCTGATCCTACAGGGCCTGTTGGGAGTCATGGTGACCAACAGCCAATGAGGAGGCCCTGAAGTGGTGCCCTGGATCTCACTGATGTTCCTGGGTGCATTGCTGGTGCACAAAACAGCTGATCAGTAGATCACTCATACATAGGAAAATTACTTGCATACATACGTAGTCAGTGCTACAAATTAGCAGCCAGCGTGCAGGGTAACAAATACATGCAATCCGATCAGGTACCACACAACACCCCCAGCCACCCAACATGCCAGCACCACCATCCAGGAGAATAATAACTTGTCAACTGCAATAGCTAGAGTCTTAACACCCCTCCCACCTCAGGAAACAAAAGAAACTGATTTACATCATGTTGAACTTCAGACCTGCACAGTGCCCGCCCCCACCTGCTAAAAAGGTAAGCCATCTACACTGCAAATGAGACACTTGGGGAATGACAGTCCTATCTGAAAATGGCAGGCAGGCGTACTGGACTTCTGATGGTCTGAAAACGAGACCCAAACTGGCTACTTTACAACTGAGGACAGGCTGCCAGGGCAAGTGACAGTTTGCTATTCTGCAGCAATGCATGAAACAGAGTGAGAACTATATAATAATCATCATGGTTTTGCCAGACCTGAAACAAACATACTTACACATTTTTTCTTCAACAGTTCAGTGCCACTAGTTTCACTGTAGAGTGTGTGTGTCAGTCTAAAATAAGAATACATGATTTCTGTCCCCATACCACATCTTCCCATGCAGATTCGTGAGTTTCAGGCTGGGAAGTTGACTGTAGCAGAAGCATGGTGGGAACTCAGAATGCCTAAATTTTTTTGGGGAGGGTGTGGTTATTAAGCCCCTGCCACTCTCAGCTTCCACATCCCTTTCCAACCTGCTTCACTGTAGCAGGAGCACGGTCATAATCCAAGATGCTTAATTTTTTGGGGAGGTGCTATTAAGCCCCTAGTGCTCTCCCTCTCACCCAAGCCTACAGCAGTGGCTCAACCTCTCCCTGTCTGACCCACTCCACCGTAACTGGAGGGCAGTCAGACTCTGAACAAAATGTCTATTTTTATACACCTGTAAAAAGAAGCTGCCACCATTACCCCCACCCACCCCATACTTACCTATTGGGGTTCATTGCCATAATCTTCTCTGGACTGAGACATCTTCACTCTTCAATGCCAGACTGGTAACTGAGGAAATCAGGCACCAGTTCAGATTATTTCAATGTGTTTTGAACTTGACCTTATAGCAAGCAATTTTTCTAATATTCCCCAATATTTTCACTATGTCCTTTTCGGACCCCATCTCATGAAAATAGTGGTGAAATTAATGAAATATGTCCTGAATTGTAATTTTGCAGTCCTGCATGAAATCACCTTTCAGGTGGGATCTGAAAATTTTCCTCTGCCCTTGTTCATGAGATGGGGTCATAAAAGGATATCTTGAATATTTGGGTAAGACTATGAAAAACAAAAACAGTTACATGTGTACATTTTTCAACACACTCTGAACTTTGGTCATTTCAATATTTAACCCCAATTTTTCAACATAGCCATTTTACACACACCTCATGAAGTGACAACTGTCATTTTGCAAATCCAGGCCACAATGTGTTTTCACCCTTGTGTACGAAATTACATTTCATCAAGTATTTTTATACGATGTGACACACATCACGCTCAGAAGGAGAGGGTCATAAAAGACTACATGAAAATTTAGGTCAAAATGTGAAAAAAAAACTACGTTAAGAAATGAATTGTTCCAACTTTACTCATACCTTTTATTTTTGCAGACTTCCTAACGCTCAGTCTCCTTGTGTTACCCCACCAACATGACAGGTATGATTTTTAACCCTGACATAAAATGTTTTGCAGTCTAACTAAAAAATCACCTTTCAGACAGGATTTAAAAATTCCACCCGTCCTGACCATAACGTCACGTCATAAAAAACTGCTGGAAGATTTGGGATAAAATGTGGCATCCCACTGACAATTAGATATTTCCTCTCCGCTGGCCTCTCCTGGGTAAATATAATCTACAAATGTGTAAAAACCAGTGCAACACTGAAAATGAGATGCTACATCTCTTCTGGTCTATCCTGAGTAAATATTTAGTGACAATGATGTACAAGCAGGACCCCCAGTACAGCCGGCCCCAATGAACTGTGCATCTAATTAAACTAGCTGGGGGGGCAATGGGAGCAGGAAGATACTTAGCAGCTCAATTTCCAAGATAGAGAAGCTAGAAATGAGGAACAGGAAGGCTAGATGATGACAGTAACACCTTGAAACAGGCATAAAGGCAAAGGCAGAAGAAGGCAGGCAGCAGGAAAAGGAAATCTGGGTTGAGGGAAGAAGCAGGGAGCAAAGGCATGAGTAGAGTGAAGATAGGCAAAATAGAAGGCCATAGTTACAAATGCTCTGAACTTGGAAATAAAATCCCAGACCTGGGCGTTGCTAGTAGAGGCAGACCTAGACATAATAGCAATAACAGAGACTTGGTACACTGCAAATAATGACTGGGGCGTAAATATGCAGGGGTATGCTCTATTCAGGAGGGATGGGGAAGTAAAAAGGGTCATGCGTATGTCAGGGAGGCATAAAGGCAACAGGCACAGGAAGGCAGGGGGAAGCTAAGGCACTGTGGGTCACCCTGAGCCAGACAATGGCACAGCAATCCGCATGGGGTGATTTACAAGCCTCCAGTGCAGGGGAGGAGGTGGATAGGGCTAGTGACAATATACATGAGATGGCAGCAAAGGGAAGTACTGCTGCTGAGTGATTTCAATATGCCAGATGTGGATTGGACCATCCAGGCAGCTGCTTCAACCAGGAGCAGACCTCCTGGATTCCCTACAAGGGGCAGGCCTCAGGCAGCTAGTGCTTGGTCCCACCAGAGACAGGACAATTCTTGATGACTGCTGACAAATGGTGACAGAATCACTGAAGTCTGGGTAGAAGGTCAACTGGGGTCCAGTGACCACCACATAGTATGGTTTAGGCATGAGAACAGGGACACAGTTAAGTCACACAAAGGCAAGGGTGTTGTATTTCAGGAGGGCAGACTTTGATAAGATGGAGCGGTACATCAAAGAAGCACTGGTGAGTGTGTGTGTGTGTGGGGGGGTTGAGGCCCAGTGGAAACACAAACAATACAGTGTGCTTTAGGCATGGGGACAGAGTCGCAGAAGTTCAATTAGAAGGACAGCTAGGGTCCAGCAACCACCACATAGTGTGGTTTAGCATGGAGACAGGGACTCCATTGAGTCACACAAGGGCAAGGTGTTAGATTTCAGAATGCGGACTTCACTGAAATGGGTAGATGCATGGGGGGAAGAGTGTGAGTGTAGAGGAGCAGTGGGGAAAATGAAAGGTGCCACAGTGGCTGTGATAAACCAGTGCATCAGGTTAGTGGCCAAAGAGAAATTGAGAAGGAAGCCACTATGGTTCTCTGAGGAAGTGGCAGACAAAATAAGAGCCCAAAGAGAGTTTTGAGAAGTAGAAGGGGACCCAAGGGAGAGGACAGGAGATGCATCCAGCGTGTCTAAGGAAAGTGGGGAAGCTGTTAGGAGCAGGCGAGGGGCGGAGGATTAGCGCAGACAGTAAAAAAGCGACAAGACATTCCATAGGTACATCAGCAAAAGAAGAAAAACCAGGAGAGGGTTGTAAGGCTCAAAGGGAGTAGGGTGATTGTAAGGAGGAGATCCAGACAAGGCAGAAATACAAATAAGTATTTCTGTTCAGTGTTCACTATGGAGGGGACAGTCGGGACCACGGCTGGGGAGCAGATGCAAAGAGGTGGGAGAAGTGGACACCAGTTCATTCTACAGCGGAGAGAGTTCTGGAGGAGCTCAGAAAGCTGGAAGGTGGACAAAGCAATGGGGCCCAAATGGTGTACACATCCAAGGATACTAAGGGAACTACGAGGGAACTAGCAACATCTCTGGCAGGTCTGCCTGTTTGCAGATGACACCAAGACCTGCAACAGGGTGGATACTCCAGATGGGTTGGAGAAAATGTGGAGGGAGCTGGGGAAGTTTGAGAAATGGTTGAGGTGTGGAATTGAGGTTCAATGCCAAGAGTGCAAATAATGCACCTGGGAAGAAGGAACCCAGGGAGAGCTACAGAATGTTGGGGGAAGAGGGGTGCGGCAATCACCAAAGAGGAAATGGACCTAAAAGTAATCATTACAGATGACCTAAAGGTGGCTAGGCAGAGCTCATAGGCTGCAGGAAAGCCAGTGGCATGCTGGGGTGCACAGGCAGAGGGATTACGAGCAGAAGGCAGGAGGTGGTGATGCCATTGTATAAAAACACTGGTAAGGCCTCACCTGGAGCACGCGCACCTGGAGATCACATCTGCAAGGACACTGACAAGTAGAGGCGGTCAGGAGAAGAGCAACCAAGATGGCAGCTGACTTGCACCACAGAACGATCGAGGAGAGACTGGGGACCTCAATATGTACTCACTGGAGGAAAGGAGGAGCAGGGAGACATGATAGAGACTTTCAAATACTTCAAGGGCATGAACAAGATGCAGGAGGAGACCTCTTCCAATGTAGAAGGAATACAAACACGAGGGGCATGATATGAGATTAGAGTGGGGTGAGGTTAAGAGAAAATGTGAGAGCGTTTTTCATCACAGAGGCGTGGTGGGCGCATGGAATGGTCTGCTGCAGGAGGTGGTGGAACCAAACATGGGGGTGAGGGGGTTAAGCATGCCTGGGAAGGGCACAAAGGAACCTTGAGGAGGGAGGTGATGAAAGACCACTAGCCAGACAGGGTCAGAGGCCACATACAAGTGTAGGGCTACGGGCAGACTGGATGGGCATGGCAGTTATCTGCAGACAATTTCTATGTTTCTATAAAAGGAGTCATGGGAGGTGACAAACCAATGCATTAGGTTGATAAAGGCAAGAGACAGAGGAAACCACTGTGGTTCTCGAAAGATGTGGCAGAGTAAGTAAGTTGAAGTTAATATAAAATATCTGTGCACTTTCTATTGAATTCACAGCAACAACGTATATTTGATTTAGAGTAGCAGTAACAATATCACAATGTTTAAAATCAGAAGCAGGAAAGCTATGATATGCAGGCAGGACACCTTTTACCAAGGTGCTGCTGTGTTTAATCTAGCAGGTCAGGTGACCAGAAATAGCACCAGGCACCATGAGAGTCCCATGACATCACGTGCAGGACGCACATTGCGGTGCACTCGAGTCCCAGTCAAACACTATTTAAACAGTGCAACAGAGCGGGCGTGTTACTCCAGATAGAGAGAGCAGGAGGTCACACATCGCTCTACTACCATGGCAAAGCACGTTTAAACCAGATTACTTTCTATGTTTTAAAACCTGATAGAATCTCTGCAAGGGCTCTGACGTACATCTTAGCACATGTTTGGTGTTGTGTTCATCTTTAGAATAAAAAAAAGACATCCAAATACAATTCAACAATTTGGAAACATTTACATCAAGTGAAAAACATATGAAAAGGTAAAACTAAGATTTCATCTACTTATCTAAGGCACCTAACTAGCTTGGTTTTGAGAATGGGTTAATGAA
This sequence comes from Neoceratodus forsteri, assembly GCA_016271365.2. NCBI lineage: Eukaryota > Metazoa > Chordata > Ceratodontiformes > Ceratodontidae > Neoceratodus > Neoceratodus forsteri. Next base: position 1,066,461,387 of record CM057450.1, on the reverse strand, counting down.
CATTTGTACTTGGATACAGATACCCAACACAACAATTTAAAATATATATGTTTACTCTAGTGTTGAGATTAAGAAGAATTTTCAGTACCAGTACTTCTAACTGGGCTTGAATAGCAACGAAAAGAAATTTATCTGCTGATTTGCTAGGCAGGTGAGCACTTGATAAAAAAAATCAAAAGATTTTACTTTTGACTTAAAAGGAATTTCAGCTATTTAAAGGCATATATGTTTCATTTACTGTAGAGCGAATATGAAAATTAAATACCTGTGACAGAACCTAAAGTTTGAAAGTTAATGGTGAGCGTTAAATATTATTGTATGTTGGTCTAGTTCAAATATCTTGATTTAAACAAAAAAAAGAGTGTTTTAAAAAACTTTTTGTATATATTAAACTATAAATTTATGTTGTACCAGATACAGGAATGCACTGAAGAAGGATTATTCCAAAACGTTTGCTGATAATTCACTGCATCTTACTTTGATTATAAAAGATATTTTGATGAGTAAAACGAATCATTTATATTTTTAAGTTTAGTGGCAACTGAGTCTTCATTAACCAGTCTGCGCTAGAGAGAAAGTAAGGGCTAAAGGGTGGTATTCAGGAACTATAAGGAGACTCAAAAGGAAGAAGACGGGAGGAGTACCAAAAATGACTAAGGAAGTGGGGAATGTTGCAAGGAGCAAAAGGTGCAGACCGAGGGAAGATTAGTGCAGACAGTGAAGAAAAGGGACAAGACATTCTATAGGTACATCAGCAAGAGAAGGAAAGCCGGGGGTTGTAAGGCTCAGAAGGGATGAAGGGGAGTGCAAGGAGGAGACCTGGAAAGGCAGAAATACAGATATGAAGGGGGGAGAAGAGGACAACACCAGTCCATTTACAGAGGACAGAGTCCTAGAGGAGCTTACAAAACTGGAGGTGGACAAAGCAATGGGGCCAGATGGCATACACCTAATAATATTAAAGGAACTACAAAGGCAGCTGGCAGCACCTCTAGCAACCATGTTCATAGAGTCACTAGACACAGGAGTGGGTCCAGAGGACTGGAGGAGGGCACATGTAGTCTAGTCCCAAAATGGTAGCAGGGTGAGGTAGGAAACTATAGGCCAGTCAGCCTCATCTCAGTAGTGGGTAAAATCATAGAGGTACTGCTTAAAGAAAGAATAGTGGGGCACTTGGAATCCAACGGTACCCAAGACCAGAGGCAGCATGGATTCACAACAGGTAGGTGGTGTCAAATGAATCTGATAGATTTTTGACTGGAGTTCTGAAGGAGGTGAATCAGTGGGGAGCGGTGGACAACGCTACCTCTATTCCCAGCAAGGCCTTCAACACTGCGCTACAAAAGGCTGGGAAACAAGATGGGTAGTCTGGGCATGGGCCACAAGGTGGTAAACTGGGTTAGAAACTGGTTAATGGACAGGAGGCAGAGTGTGTGGTGTAAATGGGATTCAATCTGAGAGAGTGGGATAAACAGTGGGTACCTCAGGGATCAGTTCTTGAACCAGTCCTGTTTAATGTCTACATTAGTGACGTAGCAGAAAGGCTAGAGGAAAGGTCTGCCTGTTTGTAGATAACACCAAGATCTGCAACAGGGTGGATACTCCAGATGGGGTGGAGGAAATGAGGAGGGATCTAAGGAAGCTGGGAAAATGGTCTGAGGTGTGACAACTGAGGTTCAATTCTAAGAAGTGCAAAATGATGCACCTTGGATGCAGAAACTCAGGGAGAGCTACAGGATGGGGGTTGCTGACAGTCACTAAAGAAGAAGGGATCTGAGGGTTATTATTTCTGACAAACTAACGGTGTCTAAGCAGAGTACAAAGGCTGCAGGAGGGCCAGTGGCATGCTGGGGTGCATAAACAGAGGCATCACTAGCAGAAGGAGGATGGTGGTAAAAGCATGACCACACTGGAAATGAAACATCTCACCTCTAATATCCTGGTAAATGCAGTATAAAACAGTGTAAAACTAGGTCCCATTGCAAATGACCCATTACATCAAATCTGATACATCTTGAGTAAATATACAGTAACAATGTGTACAAGACCTGGTAGATACACAACAACAATGCAAACAGCGCACATTCGGCACTGACAAATATTTTTCCTTACTGCTTACAGGCATGCAAACCTCTGGGAATGTGTCCAGAAACTTCAACGAATGCCATATGTGCTCTACACTAACAGCCTCATGCAGCTTTTCCAGACCCTTGGACTCCAGGCCATTCATTTTGGCAAAGCCTGCCTTTCTGAAGTTCTGTGTGCTGGTGACAGGAACCAGTCAGTCTTTCCTTTCACCAGGAAGAAAGTTACTACCCAGCTGGGGTCACTGCCCCACCCATTTCTTGGCATTCAGAATGGAGAGGCCTCTATCTCCACTGCTAAGAACAAGGTCAAAGTGGATTTAAACCTAGTTCTGTTAGAAATGCTATTCTAGGAAGCAATCCTTGAAGGCTGACAAGATCTCCATCTCTGCCCTGCCATTAGCACTCCCCACCCGACACCAGTTTATGCTTGAGAGACTGAAGCCCTCAGAATTTACCAATACATCTGATTTGACTACCCTAGCAATTTCCCCAACCAGCTTTGTATCATTCTACCTTAGCTGTTTGGGGGCTGGCAGGATAACCCCAGGTGAATTGCCCTCCCCCGCCTTTGCAGTAGTTCACATGATGGATTCCGCACTGTTTGCCTGCCCGATGTCCTCATTTTCCACAGACACTCCCTTACAAAAGAGCTGCCCCTTTTCTGTTAAGCCTATCCTTTCAGAATAATCTGTGTATCTCTATCCTGGTGTTCTGTTCAACCCCCAACCTGGTCTATGTGGGTGCCATTAAATCTCGGTCTTAGAAGTGCATCAGACCCTTGAGCTAGACTATTCTGCTAGGTTCCCTCCTCATGCTGCCTTCTAAGCAAGTAAGGATAGCTGTCCCTATGGCCCTGTCCACACTACACGCTCTGGCCCGATGCGGATGCAATCCGTTACGGCCGAGGCGATACGATCGTCCACACCTCTGTGGTGTCCATTCACGGGACGGCACTGCTGGTCCACACATCGAGGCAGGCGACCACCCTGCCAGCGCCCGATCCCACAATGCAGCTCGCTGCGCCGGTCTCTGCGGGACCGTTACCACAGAGTCCATACTACTGCGGTAACATTACAGGCGGGACGGTTTCATAACGTTGTTGAAACCACCTCATATGTGGTTTCAACAGCGAGTTCAACATACTCCTGTAGCGTTACAGGTGTAAACACAAACCGTTAAGTAATGGTTTGGGCACTCTGTAACGTTACAGAGGTAGTGTGGACAGAGCCTATGATTTCCTGCTACCTGGATTGGGGGCTTCTCTCACATGCTCTACACTGCTCTCCTTTCAGTGATCCCCCAGATCTGCCTCCTACTTGTGCGATCCCCAGCACCAGCTCTTCCCACCCTCTAGCTTAAAGCCTTGATAATAATGTACATTCCCTGGACAATGCCCCCAACTCCTCCCTGGATCAGGTGCAGCCTGTCCTGGGGCTATGAAAAAAGGAGTGACAGGAGTATTCCTACACTGAGGCAGTGGGAGGGAAGAACCTTCTTACCTAAAGCTATCAGTATGTATAAGTGTTCTTATTTAGCCCATTACTGGCCATACTGTGAATCTACAGTACCTTGGCCATACTGAAATATGTGCAATGAGCCAACTTCCTTAGGAAGTGATGTAATATGAAAATCAGTGGGGCAGTTCCTACACTAACCTTCAGCATTAGGGCACCAATAACAAGCAAGATTGCTTCTTTATGCATGCTTCTACATTGGAATGCATTTTATCACTTTTAATTAAGTGTCCGCTCCCTTGCTTGGAGACTGAAAAGGAGTGTAGAATCATGGGATATGGGTGGTCCAATTTCAGAACTTCAGTATTTAACATCTCAGTGTGCTGAAAGAAACCTAATTTACTGTTTATTTTCCCATTTGTACCAGCTCTGCAGTGCAAACAGCTGCACTATTTAAACAAGAGGCACTCTAGAGGTGCAGTGTGCTGGGATAACTGCACATCTTGTGTGGGTTTATTTATTGAATTTTTGTTGACTGGGAAAGGAGGGTTAGACAATTGTGCCTATTTTCAGCCTCATCTCAGGGGACAGATGGTAACCAACTGAAATCAAACCAGATTAAGCTGTTGGTGGTATTTTTAGTGAATGGGGAAAATTTGGCCAGGACACCAGGAACTTTGCCTATTATTTTCGAGAGAGTGCCAAGGGATCTTTTATGTCCACCTGAACAACCACCAGAACAGGCAGACAATTAAACATCTCATCCGAAGGCGGCACATGAAGTGCAGCATCCCCTCATGACGCTTTCGATGTCAGTATTTGGATTTTAACCTAAGTGCCTGGTGTGGGGCTTGAACCCAAAACCTTTTGCTCTTTTGGCTGCAGAGGCAAGTGTGGAACATGGTGAGCCACTGACACTGTGCATGGGCTGAAGAACAAGGCCAAAAACCAAGTACTTCCACCACCGAGAAGTGCTGTTATCCCCCACAAGCGCACCCACCCCAAGGTGTGCCTTACTGCAATTATGAAATGAGATCATTCCCCATGCGAAAAATTCTTTGTTAACATTTCTAATAGTTTAACTGGTAAAACAAAACAAAAAAATACAACACAACTGAAAAGAAAAGGCAGTCCTGTTTGTGCACTGTTGTGTGTCCACTTGCCAGGAGGTGGTGCCAATGAACTAAGTCTTTAATAGGCTTTGACATGCTATGGGCAGCTGTAAGGCAGACAGCACTTCAATGAGGAGGGCAGAGGGACAGTGTGTGTTGGGCCAGGCGGCCCCTGGTAGGGAGCACCATCCGGCATTTACCTACAGCTTTGTCAAATGCATAGTTGAGGATTTCCACGTTTTAATGACTCCTGACTTTCTTTTCCTTTTCCTTTTAAAAGAACTCACGGCATCATGATCGATAAATGCTGTGGAGTTCTGAAACTGACAGTAAGTGTGAGAAGCAGCCAGTGGAGGTTTGTGTCATGCACTTTGGGAAGCACAAGCGGATTTAGCCATGGTGACAACAGTTTCTGAAGAGTGGGAGCGAGAGGACAGAGTGGTCTGCTTTCTGCATCTGTGGTTGGGGAGACAGTGTGGTCAGAAAGCGAACTCAAGACAAGTTACCTTATTTAATATAGAAAAAAAATTAAGCGGGCAGGAGTGGAGGGCAAAACTCTATACTACCCTGGGTAAAAAAAACAACAGGGCAGTCATACTGGGTATAGGCATTTGAGCCCTGGACAGAAGTGCACTGATATCCTAGCGCCTGGCCAGGGTAAACAGGTTACAGATCTTTTCAGGTGGTGGTGTGCTGGTATATCACCACTGAGTTCTGAAGCTCAGCCAATCAGGTTTCTGGATTTTTAAACCCATTCCATAATTTTGTATATACAAATCTCCTAAGCACCAAAGTGTTGCATACTGGCAACAGTTAAAGAGACCATTAAAAATAATTAACATTTTTCTCAATGACCTCTGGTTTCTCTGTTAAGTCTGTAACTAGGGGCATCCAATGGCCCAGTGACAGCCTAATGCACTACCATGTAGATACCCCAGTTCTGGAGCAGGCCGTATGACCCAGGAAGTCTGGCGGGCGTTGGTTAGCTATATGAAAGAAGAAGAAAATAAAAGAAATCTGCAACTTCATTTCATCAAATCAAACAAGCCAATTATTTTTCAGCTTTTCCCCTCCACCAATACACATGACTATCACTGGCCAAGACAAGCACCCACCTTCTGTAGCATCTTCTCCCAGGAGGATCTGGTGAGGTGGGATCCACTGCTTGGCTCCGAGTTGACCCTGGCTGCCATTCAGAAGGTGCCTTTTTTTCTACTCCCTCCACTAAATAGATGGTGCTTCCAGCCCAGTGGAGGCCTCGGTTTCTAGCACAGCCTCTCGGGCCAGCCACAAGGGTCGCTAAGGTACCACATGGCACTACCTCCTGCTTAGGTTGAGAAGTGCTCCATTAGCCACAGCCATATGTTCCACACTGCCCCATCCTGGGCTCATTTTTTTAGTTCATCTAATCTCCCCATTTTGATGTTTGCAGTACTGCATATGATGACCAATAACAACATCTTCACTAGTTTATATACCAGTGTAACCTGAATCTGAAATATCTCCATAAAAATGAGGTGAAAAATCATCACCATCAGCTGGGCTGCTGCAAGCTTCTGGTAACCCAGGAAAAGGGACAAGTCTGGGGACATCAGGGCCTGCCAGGAAGAGGCTTCAGCATCCCACAGGACACCTTCCTCCTCTGGGAGGAAGGGTTGCAACCTCGCTGCAATACTGTAACCTAGGTGATCACAGATGGCAGTGCAGCTGCTGCGTCAGAATGTATGCATGCTTTGCATGCACACATGCTCCATGATGCTGGCATCCAAGGAGAAACCAAGGAGGAAAAGTCCCACAGCAGGATGCTGGCACCCTCGGATCCTGCTAGCCCAGTTGGCCCTCTGCCTCCCACAGCAAGACAGGCGAGATGGGGCCGCTGTCTCACATTTTCACATGCTTCTGCCTCTGAAGGGAATACAGGAGGTTTTCCAACATTTTTTTTTTAAATACTGAAAATGAAAATGACTATATAGTTATACTGCGAGATCTTAATCTGTTGGCGTGTATTCATTTGAGGACTCCCTCCCTGCTGAGACATTACTCAGGTCTGTATGCATGGCACTTGAAAGCCTGGAAAGCATACCGGTGTATATACTCTTGGGGGGCCGAGCCAATCAATGAGGGTCATAATTTGCGTCACTAAACTGAGATGCCAAATGGGGCCTTCAAGTCTCTGGCACTAGTCCACAAAAACAATCTGTGTAATGTCGCAGAGAGCAAACCAATCCACGCAGCTAGCTTGCTTTCCAGTTTTAAAGGTTTTTAAGGCAGAGGCTCTGTGCAAGTCTTCTTAGTTTATAACAATGAGGATAAAAATACAATAAATTAAATAAATTGGTAAATGTTTATTAATCACGTTTCACATTTTTAATGCTCTTGTACAAGTGTTCACAGCAGCGTTCTCTGGCAGAGGCAGAGGTATGAGGATGGAAACCTTCTCCTACAGTGGGGTGCAACCAGCACACACCAACTTTGTATCCAGCAGGATATGTCAGTTCTACAGGTGCTGTCCTCCTAGCTTGACCTCTCCCCAAAGTTGTATCTGTTCAGTGAGCAGCACCCTTTTCTTTACTGTATATGCATCTAAAACAGGTAGCTCATTATCAATTTACACATCAAAATGAGGCTGCTGGAAGATTTTGCAGTCCTTTCATCTGCAAAGTTGGGCTACTTATTTGACAAGAAATAGTTTCTGTTGGGTTTATGTTTAAGAGGAGTCAAGGGCCCTTAGGGGCCACACCAAATGAGCAGGTGGTGTCTGACTCTACGGTCTTGTCAGCGACGACCAATGAAGTGGCCCAAGACTTACCCTCAAGAGGATTCAGCCATGACCTAGACCAGGAAGGAAACATACAATGTTTACAGTAATGTTCTGAAGAAGCCATTTTGGCTGCTTCTTGGATGGCATTTTTCTCACAAAGATGACAGCATGGATACTGGAGGAGATTTTCGGAGTTCCCAAGCAGCAGATCCAGTAGAACAACCTGGAGACCCCAGGCTAGGCATATCACGGACTACTCGGCATTCTCCATTTTCTGGCAGAACTTCTCTAAAACCTTCCAGCAGCATCTCCTTGTTGCCTGGTTAAAGCCCTGACAAAGAGCACAGGATGTCATAACATGCAGGCGCCTAGGCAGGTGAGTCTCATTTCTAAGTATATTCATATTGTGCTGACAAAAGTGAAAAGCAGGGGTTTCTTCAAAGGAAGCAAATAACAGCATGTAGTAATGATATAAAGTAAGCAGAGCAAAAGAAAAGTGTTATTGCAACAAGAAGGCATTTCCTCAATCTGACCGGTGGTCATCAGCAGGAGAAAAACTAATCTGGTTTGGGGCTGCCCAGGTTATACAGGCAGCTCCAACTTATTTTAATGTGGGTGGCCCCTTGCTACACCATTAGTTTCTGAGTGGTCCAGAGGCCAACAGCTTACAGTTCTAAAGGAGTAGGTGGGTGGTTTATTTGCATAGCCGCTTTACTCTTCCACTTTGGCATCATCATAAAATGATAAGAGGAAAAATTCTGCAGCGACAAAAATTCAGTGACTATATAACAAACTGAGGCATCAACTTGCTCCCAGGGTGTGCACTGGACAGCAGGAAGAATAGAGCGGAGACAGGTGAGGGGAGCTGGCAATGGTTATTGGTAAGCACTGGACACCACACAGTGTCATGCTGGTACCACAGCCAGTAGCTGTTGTCCTCCCCAGCCCAAAGACTTGCTCATACTGGATCTTAGCACCTCATGCTTAAACCACAAGTAGGACTCCATGGAGAAGAATGATTCTGGGGAAGATCCGCACAGTGTAATCAACGCGGTGGCCCCAGCTACACATCAGTTTTTGAGTGGTCCTGAGGCCAAAAGCTTAAAGTTCTAAAGGTGTAGCTCCATGCAGGAGATGTCCTCAAAGAATAATCCATGTAGGGCAACAGTCCAAAGCAGGAGATGCACAAACTGTACCAGTAATTGGAAGCCATTCTGTTCCCAGAGGGCTTACTGACTCATAATAGGTGGCTTCTTTGCACAGCCCTTTTACTCTTTGACTTTGGCATCATCATAAAATAATAAAACGATTAAAGGGAAAAATTCTGCAGCAACAAAACTCTGTAATAAACTGTTTAGTGAATTGAGCCACTGACTTGCTCCCATGGTGCACATTGGACAGCGGGAAGAACAGAGCTGAGGTAGGGAGGGAGCAGGCAACGTTATTGGTACGTGCAAGATGTCATGCAGTGTCGTGCTGGGACCACATCCAGCAGCTGTTGTCCTCCCTGGCCAAAAGATTTCCTCATGCTGGATCTTAGCACCTCATGCTTAGAACTATAAGTACGACTCCATGGAGATGAATGATTCTAGGAAGATCCGCAAAGTGTATTCAGATGTGATCTCTTTGGTGATCTATGCAGAGGTAGTATGTCCCTCCTTCTGCTAGTAATCCATCTCTCTCTGCATCCCAGCATTCTGTCAGCCCTCTCACATAATTTTTTGCACTAAGGCGTCAGCTTTAGATTATTGTTGATCCTACACCCAGACACTCTCCTCTGTGCTCTCTATCGGGATCCCATTATTATGATTCCTCCATCTTTGTGCATCACATTGTACTTTTGGCATTGAATTTCAACTGCCAAATACTGGACCACTTCCCAAGCCTTATCACACCCTGTCTCGTGTTAATCCCTTCTTCTCCGTCAACCCTCCCACAGCGCTTAGTATCATCTGCAAACAGATGCATCTTGCCCTGGATAACCTCTGCTGTGTCACAGATACACAAATTAAACAGGGAGTGGGCCCAGGATTGATCCCTGTGGTACCCACTAGCCACTACTGCTCTAGCCTCCATTTAAGACCACCCTTTGGGTTCCATCCAACAGTCATTTCTTGATCCAACAAGCTTAGTAGCCTACTGTTTCCAGATTTTCCCCACTGCCCTGTTTGTGCAGGGACTCACATATACTACCCACCAGTTTTCTGGGACTGAGTCTCCATAGAGGACTGCGCAGTAGCTCTGCCAACATCTGCATCATTTCCTTTGGAACCCTGGGGTGAATCCATTATGGCCCTAGCAATTTATTTATTTTAAGTTCTCCAGTCCCTGTAATACCTGTTCTCCTGTAATCCTTCCCATCTCAAATTCTGTCCCTACATCATTGCTGAGTTGCCTTTTGTTATCTGGGAGCAAGCCTGCCTCAACAGCAAACACCAAACAGAAGTATTTAGTTAGTATTCCTGCCTTCTTCACACCATTCCCTGTACTCACCACTTCCTTCCTTCTTTATCCTTCATCTGCCCTCCATGGTCTTTTCCCTTTTATTAAGGATGGCTTTCTCCTCAACCACTTCCACTACCTTAATTCTGCCCTCCTTTTACCTCTTTCTGTTCCTTTTTTGGTAAGTCCAGTGGCCTTTTGCATCTATTAATTTAGTATTGTACATGGCATTTCCTTTCTTTGCACACTTATTTAGTTTTTGTTTACCGGTAAGTGCACTAGCCATAAAATGACTATTTTCAGGCACGACCGGAGAGTACAACATAAGACAAGCATACAACAAGCATTACAGGTCACGGGAACATTACAGGTATGGTCAGTAAGAAGCAGTAAACAGTAACACTAAGCAATAACAATAAACAGGAGTAGTCAGAACATTATCAGGAGAAAATATATATGATAGTGTATGGCCGCCCATACACAACAAGGCAATTCTTCACCCAAGTGTTTTCTAATGACTGATGACCTCGAAAGCCAAGCTCGAACGGTCCCTCTGTCATCATAGAAAACACAAGGTGAAAGAGTTGCTTGGGAGAGTCACACTGTTCTATATAGTGTACGGTGCCCCAAAATACAGGATCACTTCTGTTTTTGACGATCATTTCTAGCTGGAGACGGTCTCTCCAGCTCGCGTGCAAGTCGCCAACTGCCCCCTCCTATGACGGCACTGGTGAGGGGATTGCATCGCGACATCCTCACTAATGCAGAACAAAAAGTCATTCTGCGTTAGTGAGGACGCCTCTACTGAAGCAGAACAACCGCTTGCAGTGTATGGATTTCCATACACAACTGCATTCCACCATACACTATAAGGACATTAGCATACATAATCTAGGAATCAGGCAGGGTATGTCAAATACAGACAACAGAATATAGTTAAAACTTGCAATGTATTTCAAAAAGTAAAACAAGTAGCTATAAATAATACTGTACAAACACTATAGGTAGGGATAGGAGAGATTATGAGAATCACAGGGTAAGGAACAGAAGAGATTAACTGAAGGGGAGAGAAGAAAAGAGAACAAAAAATTGAGGAGGGGTGTGTAGGGAGAAAACGAGACAGGCGTGAGATTATATCAAGTAGGGTCAAAATAAGTGCATACGTCAGCAAGCAATAAATGCTGCTGTTTTTTTTAAAGAAGGATGGGACTTTGATTGTCTAAGGCTTAGGAGAAGAGAGTTCCATAGTTGAGGGCAGCAATCTTGAAAGCACTAGAGCCTTTGGATGTATGACATCTCTCAACATGCAACAGGGATCTATCTGTTGAATGAAGTCCATAAGAGAGCATTAGCGGGGTGAGAGTAATAGCATGGCCCGAGAAGGGAATCTGGGTCCCTGATAACCAAATCAGTAATTGAACCAGAGAGTATTTCCTTCAGAATAGGGAAGAAAGCCAGTTAAGGTCACTGTATGGTTGACAGTGATGCTTGAGGAGATGAACAGGCATAACGGCATACATTGTTGTAGGTGACGTCCCACTTTTGCAGGGTAGTTTTGTGAGCTGCAGCAAAGACAGGAGCACCACAGCTGAGGGAAGAGATCGTATCCTCTAGCAATAGTTAGCTTGGCTGATAGTGTAAGTAAGTAGCTAGTTTTGTAAGCAATACCCAGTTTAGTGTTGACAGCTTTGCATGTAGTCTCTATGTGAGAACTAAAATCAAGACATTGGTCTAGCAGGACCCCCAGGTATTTAAAGGACTTGACAGATTCATTTGTGTACTGTCTGAGTCACAAACCATAAAGGGCACAGAACAAGATCTCAGCTTTGGAGCAGAGCCCAGCAGCATAGATTTAGTCTTCTGTCCATTGAGTACCAGTTTATGGCCACCAAGCCAGTTCTGGACATGTATAAAAATCAGCAGTAAGGAAGCATTAATACTGGCAACACTTGTGGAAGTAGCATAAAAGACCAGATCATCCGCGATAAAGAATGGGGAGCAGTACTGAAAGGAATCAGCAATATTGTTTATAAAGAGAGACAGAGAAGAGGAGGGCCCCAAGATAGAGCCCTGAGGAACCCCAATATTGATGAAGGAATTGTTGGATAAGTAGGAATGAAACTTCACAGCTTGGGTCCTATCCAACAGGTAGCTGCTGAACCAGTCAACAGCTAAGTGAGAAGTTTAGTTCACGAGGAGCTGTGAGAAGCATAGGGTGATCTACAAGGTCAAAGGCCTTAGTAAGGTCAATAAATACAGCTCCTGTAAGTTGCCCAGCATTCATATTTGAAAGAATATCTGATGTAAATGTTAGCAGTACAGCCAATATACTATGGCCTTTTCTAAAACCATGCTGAGATTTGGAGAAGGTTCCACTTTGTTAGGTATTCAGTTACTTGGCTAGCGACAAGCTTCTCAAGACTCTTACTCAGCACTGAGAGTATCACAATAGGCCTATAATTGGTCATTTCTTTTCAGTCCCCTTTTTCGGGACAGGAGTTATGTGGGCAGTCTTCCAAAGGTCAGGTACTACACTACTGGGGAGAGACAGCGTGTAGATTTTTGATAGTGGGGAGGCAGTGAGGAGGTGGCAAGCTTCAGGAGCCACGGTTCAATTGAGTCCGAACCAAAGCTAGTAAGAGGACATAACCCATCTAATACTAAATTAATACATATTAAAATCCTGTATAGCAGAAACATATGAGAAAAAATTAAAATCCAAATACCGTATTGGTTTTACTGTCTTTTGGTACCTTTGAAAAGATGCCATCATTAGTTTCTAGAAATCTCACACACATTTGAACCTTTTTCCAAGAGACGTTTCTTATTCATACAATTATTGTAATGTACAGAAAGTGGTCAAATCAACTGCCATGGAGGTCAGGCAGGACTACTGCCTCAAGACTAAGGGCTGTGTATGGGCGATTAATATTTCCCAAATACCAAGACCAGTAGTAGACTTCCCAATTATTGGATGCCTTTGCAGAATAGTTCACTATTCAGGAAGGACAATTCAGGTGAGATTTCCAAGTCTCTCAGAGCCTTGCTGACCAATCAGAGGACATTTCTGTAGTTAGTGTGTGTGTGTGATTCGTTGGTCCCATGCTCAGTTTCCATGTGTGACTGAAGAGGTTGTTCTCTTCTTCCTTCTTAGTAGGTTCATAGGTAAAATACAAAGTCGAGGACACGAGCCCATTATGACTACCATCCATTAACCAGGATGGAAATAGTACTTTTTATCTCCCATATAATTGTCCAGATTAATTTGAATACACTAAAACTGGTACTATTTGCTACATTTGATGGTAGGGAGCTCCAAACTGGAACAGCTCTCTGGGTTATAAAGTTTTTCCTTTTATTAGTTTGTACATTAAATGTCTTAATTTTAACATTATGGATTTGGTGAAACTTAAACTATATCCCTGTTCAAGACAAGAGTTTCAAATAAGGAATCATTTTTTAAGGCACGAAAAATTAGACATAGATCCTCTCATAGACCTATATTCTAATGAATAGAGGTTGAGTTTTAAGTCTTTCAAGATAGGGAGTATGTTTAAGACCTTTTATACTTTTGGTGAATCTACGTTGTACCCTTTCCTATCTTATCCTTTATAAATGTAGGTGCACAGAATAGTAAACAATAGTCAAACTTTTACCTTATCAAACTGCTATATAGGGAATTAATACCTCAGGGTATCTACTCTTAAGATTTTTAAGTATACAGTTACATGTTCTGATTCTGGTTCTGATTCTAGAACTCTGAACTGACTGGCTGTGTTTGAGAAGAGCTCCCAAAGCTAAGTGCTTTTGATATAATTTTCAGTTTAAAAATGGTTTTGTTTTATGTAAATTTAGGTGATTGTGAAAGACAACCCAGTAGGCTCCAGGAAGATATAAAATTTGTGTGGTAGATATTTGTTGGAAGTCAGAAGGATCAACACATTTATTTAGTGTGATCTTTCTACTCTGATGTGGTTAATTTTAATACTATAGTTTAAACCCTTTCTGTATGTGCCTTTGGTGGTGTCTGATATTGAGAACCTAAGTGTCAATTGTGGTTATCCTGTCTGTTTTGGTAGGTACTTTATTTTCTTTGTTAAACAGCTGAGTATACCTAGTGCCTAATACTTTATAGTACATTGTATCTTTTGCTCAGTCTCTGATTTTCTCTTCTTTCTCCAATGTTTTAGAACTGTTTAGTTATTACTTGGCAGAGGTGTGGTACTGTGTTCTTTCTTGTAGTTCAAGGTGATTTTGGAACTGCTGATTTCTATTGGTTTAAACGACTACATTTTTTCTATTTTAAAAAAGCTGCAACAACTTGGTTTGTTGTCACCTGTTTGTTGTTGCTAAGTAGCAGATGTTTTGCATTGTGCTCTGATTCTGTGATAGAATCTGTATTAGTAGAAGGTAGATTATTGTGATTGTAGTTACCTTTTGATGGTAAGGATAAAGAGGTGAGACAGAAGTGTATGTATTTTCAAATATTATAGAGGAACAGTGGCAGGATTTTAGGACAGTAAATTAATAAAAAGGGAACTAGAGGAGCTTCAGTAGCAGACAAGTAGTGGAATTGCAGTATAATGTGGGGAGTGGTGCAATGCAGTGGCTGTGGGGCAGCCATATTCAGGCAGATCTTCTGGACACTGAGGTGCTGCCCTATCTGCATGCATCTTTCTGGACTGTGGGTTGAGGTAGCCAGACTCAGGCGGAAGTAAACTGGGTCAGGAGTACCATCACCCTATCCAGAGACCACTCAGTCCAATGCAGCTGCCTCAAAGGATGCAGAGAGCGAGGAGTACTTGGATGACAGTGGGCTCAGGGAGGTTAGACCAGTCAGGCAGAGGCACATCCCAGATCCTATTCCTCAAGAACTCATATGCCACACTACCAAACAGGGACAACCAAATAGAGGTACCCAGAGAAATGGAAGGAAAGGATGTGGAGGTTAGCCAAGTGCAAAAGATGGAGATTAGCGCCCAGGAGGTGGATAGGCAGAATAGGGCAAAATTCAGCAGAAGGGCAGACAGCAAGGTGAACCAGAGATAAAGGACAACCAAGGAAGGGGCTGGAGTAGAACAGTGAAACAGTCTAGGGAGGTCAAATCATGGAAAGTCATGTGTGCAAATGCCAGGAGCCTTAGCAACAAGATGGAAGATCTGGAGGCTGTCATGGTGCAGTCAGACCTGGACATTGTGGCCATCACTGAAACCTGGTGTAATGATAACCACGACTGGGAGTTGGCCATACCTGGCTACAACATATTCAGAAGAGACAGGGCAGGCAGGAAGGGAGGAGGGTGGCACTGTATGTGAAAAATGACATAAGGGCCACAGAGATCCAGGAGGAACAAATGGGGAGAGATACTGTGGGTTAAGCTGGAAAGGAAAATGGGGCCAGCCATCCGCACAGGTGTGGTCTATAGACCACCAGCCCAGGAGGAAGAAACAGATAGGGAGCTGATGCTAGCCATCCAGAGGATGGCAGACAAAGATGAGGTAGTACTGGTTGGAGACTTCAATATTCCAGGCGTGGACTGGAGCATCCCAGCAGCAGCATCAACTAGGAGCAGATTTATCCTGACTCCTTCAGGGTGCCTTCCTCAAGCAACTGGTCATGGAACCAACTCGGCAGAAGGCAATACTGGACCTTGTGTCACAACAGGGACAGTGTGATGAGGGTAAGAGTGGGGAGCACCTGGGAACAGTGACCATTCAGTCACTGTGGTTTGAAATCACAGAAAGAGCAGAACCAAACCACACAAAAACACGTATCCTGGATTTTAGGGGCAAACTTTGAGAAAATGGGGAGATACTTGAAAGAGGCATTAAGGGAATGGGGCAGGAATCAGGGGTTGAGGAACAGTGGGAAGTATTTAAAATGGGGATTACAAGAGCAGCAGAATTATGTATTAAGCAGGTTAGCAAGAGGAAAAGGAAGAGGAGACCATTATGGTTTTCCAAAGAGGTAGCAAAGAAAGTGAAAGCCAAAAGATTGCATTCAGGCAATACAAAAGACACAGGCAGAAGTACCAGGAGAAGCAAAGGGAGGCAGGAGGTCAGTAAGGAAGCCAAAGCTCAGACAGAAGAACACATTGCAAAATCAGTGGGTAGAGGGACAAAACCTTTACAGGTACATAGAAGTGAAAAAAGAAAGGCAAAGGGAGGGATAGTGAGACTGAAGGGGAGGATGGGGGCTGTGTGGAGGATGACAACAGTAAAGCTGACATATTGAACAGGTATTTCTGCTCAGTCTTTACTGAGGAAGAGGAGGTAATGGGTCTGAATGGAGTACAAGGGTGAGAATGGTGCAGAAATGGACACAAGTCCTTTACGAGAAAGGGTCCTGAAGGAACTGGAAGTAATAAGAGTTGATAAAGCAATGAGGCCAGATGGGGTGCACCCAGCGTCCTTAAAGAACTAAGAGGGTGGTGGCTGAACCTCTTGCTATCCTGTTTAGCCGATCACTAGAAACAGGGAGGTACCCAAAGACTGGAGGATAGCAGATGTAGTCCCTTATACAAAAGTGGGAACAAGAGGCGGGGAACTACAGACCAGTCAGCCTCACCTCGGTAGTGGGAAGATCATGGAAGCACTACTGAAGGAGATTGGTGGAACATCTGGTTGTCAATGGACTACAGGACCCAAGGCAGCATGGTTTCACCAGGGAAGGTCATGTCAGACCAACCTCATTGAATTTTTGACTGGGTGACTAGGGAGGTGGATCAGGGAGGGCAGTGGACATGGCCTATCTGGACCAGCAAGGCCTTTGACACTGTGCCACATAGAAGACTATTGCACAAACTGGGGAATATGGGTGTGGGCATGACAGTAGTCGTGTTGGGTAGGTAACTGGCTGGGCAGCAGGACACAGAGGGTGGTGGTAAATGGCTGTCACTCCACAGAGGAAGAGTGACCAGTGGGTACCACAGGGATCAGTGCTGGGACCGGTACTATTCAATATCTTCATCAGTGACATTATGCAGGACCTAGAAGGCAGAATTTCACTGTTCGCTGATGACACAAAGCTCTGTAACAGAGTAGACACACCAGAGGGTGTAGACAGAATGAGAAGGGACCTGCAGAAACTTGAAGAATGGTCAGGGGTTTGGCAGTTGAAATTCAATGCAAGGGCGTGCAAGATAATGCATATGGGGCACAAAAACCCTGGCACAATATATCAGTTGGGGTGAGGATATAGCATGCACCAAGCAGGAAAGGGATCTTGGAGTTATCTCCTGATGACCTCAAGGCAGGAAACTGTGACAAGGCAGCAGGTAAAGAAATAGGATGCTGGGATGCATAGGCAGGGGCATCACCAGCAGGAAAAGGAGGTCATAATTCCACTACACAAGACACTAGTGAGGCCGCACCTGGAGTACACTGTGCAGTTCTGGAGACCTTACCTCGTGGGACATAGACAGGGTAGAGAAGGTTCAGAGGAGGGCAACAAAGATGGTGCATGGATTGCATCACAAGTCCTACAAGGACAGGTTGAAGGCACTGAACATGTACTCCCTGGAGGAGAGGAGGAGAGAGGGGATATGATAGAGACATACAAGTGTCTTACAAGGAGGAACAGGGTGCAGGAATGCACTATTTTTAAGCGAAAAGATGTTCCAGGACTAGAGGGCATGGGATGAAGTTGGAGGGAGGACGATTCAGAGGAAGCGTGAGGAAGAATTTCTTCACAGAGCGGGTGGTGGACAAGTGGAACACCCTGCCAGAGGAAGTGGTGGGGCCGAAACAATCACGGGATTTAAGAATGTGGGATAGACATAAAGGAATTCTGGAGGTCAGGGGTGAGGGCAACAGACTTCCTGGAAAACATAAACTGAACTTACAAACTTAAATGGGCAGACTGGGTGGGCCATAGGCCCTTATCTGCCGACACTGTCTATGTATCTATGTAATTAGACAATTACATTTTTAACCATTAGATTATTATGGTCTGTAAACTTTAGGTTATCAGTAATTACTACTCCCAGATATTTTTCAGATGAAACTACAGTCAAAGGTACATTTTTCAACATGTAATGTGCTTTTAGGTTATTTTTCAAAATGCAAACCTTGCATTTATCTATATTTAAAGATAGATTCTTATCAGTAGCCCAGGTTAATATATTATTTAGGTTTGACTGAAGATTACAAACGAGCTGTATCATTAACAATGCAGCCCAGTTTAACATCATCAACATACTTATTTATCCACACACCATTTGATGTAGACATGCTGGCAACCACTAGATTAAACAAAAGGGTCCCAGCACGGAGCCTGGGGTAACCACTTGTCACACTACTCCAATCTGAGACATATCCTCTAATACTGACTTGTTGTTTTCTCTCTAGTAACCATGATACAATCCATTTGAGTATATTTGTGCATATCTCTTGATTATATAAACAAACATTCTATTATTGTTTTATGTGAGACAGAATCAAATGCCTTTTCATAGTCTAGGAAAATTACATCAACTGGAAGACCAGCATCTAATGCCTGGCTCACTGGTTCAAAAAGTTTATTAAATTTTCCTGACACGATCGTCCTTGCTAAAACCATACTGAAAGATATCAATATTCTTAGAACCTATAAAATGCTAGTCAAGTTTTGTAGAATAGGTTTGTCCATAATTTTACCAATACTAGGAGTAAGACTAATAGGTCTGTTTTGTTTGGCAGGAAATTTTGACCCATTTTTATGAATGGGTATAACCTAACCGTTTCCATTCCATAGGTACATTACCTTGCTGTAAAGATTTATTAAAAAGAAAGGTAAGAATATCAGTCAACTCAGCTGCCAGATTCTTAATGAAAATAAAGGGTATGTTATCAATACCAACTGAGTAGAGTTTTAAAACTCTTCATCATGAGAAAGGACCTCCGTAGATGAAAAAATAATGTTTAGATTGTTGACGAAGTAGATGGTAAATCCAGTTTTCCTGCATTTTGAATACACTAGAGAATTGTTTATTAAAATGTTTGCCATTTCTAATTCTTTAGATATTAGTAAGTCATCAACTATCAGGGTCCCACATTGGTTTGTGACTTTTTAATGAACCAATGTAATTAAAAAGGACTTTTATTATCTTTTGTTTAACCAAGTTTTTTTCAAGATTCTTTTGGCAATCTGTATCTTCAGCTTAGTTTTTTTAGATTTTAGTTTGAACTTTGCCAATTTCCTTCAATTTTATTTTTGTTATATTTATTAAAGGCCCTTTTCTTTCTTAGTATGGATTTCCTTATAGTATTGTTAAACCAGGCAGGATTACGTTTCCTATTAGTATATTTGGTTCTATCAGGTACCCAAGTATTAATACAAAGTTGAAGATTGGTTTTGATATTTTCCCAAACTTCCTCAACAGAAAGAAGGTCTTTTATTTGCTACTTGCTTTCTGTGGTACAGTATAATTGACAGGAGTAGCATGTGGTTATTGCTGTTCCACAGACATCAAGTAAAGCATCACACCCAGGCTCTACACAGTTGTTTGGGTTTTATACATTCACCACTAGTGACCTTATCCACATCTTCACAACCTTGCAAACATGCCTTGTCCAGCCCAAACAAGGCATCTGCACTATCAGCCCAAGCAGTTGAGAGAGTGGCTGATAAGATGGTAACCCTGCAGTATAACACATCCTGGAAAGTAACTGCGATGCCATCCACAGGGCCAACTCCAAAATAATCTATGCAAAAAAAAAAAGAGAAAGCACTCAGGGGTCGGTAACAAAACAGAATAAAAGTGGACCACATAGCTGCAAACAAATTTGTTGGTGCTAAGGTTGGAGGATGCTGACAAAGCCCAGTGCTTGACCATAACCTGGTCTTTCTCAGAAGGCATGTCAGCAACATATAAGACACACTATAAATATGTAACCCTTAAAGACACGCACACCATAATTAATGAGGACAGGAAATTTGTGCTAACTGGCAGCAGTTAGTAAGATTCGACCTTACAGATGAGAAGTTCATACCTCCAAAGCGAGCCATATTTAGCTGTACCTGAATAAACACTAAGGTGAAAATCTGTGTTTTAACAGTTTTCTTTTATAGACACCATTCTGTAGAGTTATTTTTATGGGACCATTTATTTGGGTTTTTTACTATGTCATAGTTTGCACACAGAATGCTGTGCTTGAGCTGCTGACCTATCAGAACCATGCTCAGAGTTCTGTATACAAACTGACAGTTAAAATTCCAGATCACTGGTTCCATGAAGAGAATTGTAACAGAATGTAGTCCATAAAAACAAAACAATGCAAAATATAGCTTTTCACATCACTATGTATTCAGGTTCAGTTATACACAATTCAGTACGATTTTCAGTACTGTCAAATGATTGTACCTGTAATTAACTCTGGGTTGCCCCTGAAAAGGGATCTTTTGGTCTCAGTGGGCTTACCCAGTTAACAAAACTGAAATAAATAAATAAATTTAGGGGTATAACTATCATTTCTGAAAACAAACGCACTATAAACAGCTGCTAATTCAAAATCATTTCCTGTCCTCTAAGTGAGGTTAAAACTATGCCCTTCCAACATAACAATCCAAAAGTAACCTAACCCAAGCATAAAATAGTGCATCAAGATTACAAAACATCATAACATCTGTTCAAATTTTCTTGACATTTATAACACTTTTGACAATTTTACAAATAAGTACACTGTTCCACTTTGAGCGTGTGCCAATGCTGTAATAACCTCACTTCCTGGGTGGTTGAAGGCCCTCTGCACTCAACTCACCCAGGTCGTTCGATTACTACAATATTATGCACATCTGACCGTAGATTACTCCATATATAATCCAATGTGGGGGAGGGGGTTGACAACATAGTCAGTGATAGATCGCTGTTCTTCCATATTCAGCGGGCTCAAATATTTTCTCCAAAAGCAAGCCTTCTGGTTCTGGTAGCAGTGGGTGAGGATAAAACTACTGCTAGTGCCAAGAGTATTACTACTGCTAGTGTCACCACCTGTTCCATGTTCACGTTCACTGTCACATCCTTCTATGCCAACAGTGGGAGGGCATAAAGCATGCATGCTCCTTGCAGGAAACAGCAGCAGCTGCCACTACCAGTGTTTTACAGTTACCACTGTGGCTGCTACATCCCCAGCCAGTGGGTTTCCCACCACCACCAGTGCCATGCTTGCAGCAGCCAACCTTTCTACTGTAACCACCACTGCAGCTACTGAGACCACTGTTCCTATGCCCATGGCCACAGCACCATTGCACCAATGACTGTGACCTGTAACCATGACCTCTCTAGTGCTGCCCTAACCCACTGCTTCATACTGTTTTTGCAGTGTTATGTGTGTGTGTGTGTGGTGTGTAATGGTTGCATAGTGACTGTGCTATGTTAGTCACTGAAGTGCCACTGAAGTGTCTATGGTACACCACCATTACAGAATTATATGGAATATTTTCATGCTGTACACATAAAACTACTTCATGTGATATGCATGCTGCAAGCATGATTTAAAATTTTAATTGGAACAGATTGCATGCATGCAGCAAGCAAGTGTGGAAAGCATGTTTTTCAGGTTAAATTGAACAGACTGCATGCATGTGGCATGCCTGTAAAAAGCAAGTGGTCACTGATAACTGCACACATAACGTTAAGTGGCTTGCTAGGATCACACAGTATACAAGAGGGTGTTGATGACATTCAAACCCAGATCTCCAGGTTTGCAGTTCAGTGCCTTTAATCACTAAGCTATACTGCCCACATGCATATGGCTTGCTTGTACTTCAATACAAATCTGCAAACACCTGCACATTTGCAGCATGCTTATAGCCACTGCTATACTTTTTAGTTTTCTTGTCCCCCTTATCTCAGCTGCACAGCTGAACTGTAGCACATATACCAATGGAAACACATGTGGTTCTTCCCACTCCCTAATACACACACTTACCCACAAAACTACTTAATACTTCTGTTTTCTCTCCATAGTTTTTAAATGCTTCCACACAGACAGACATTAAGAGGCAAACACAAAGGTAGCAATAGCTCGGCATCCACCCACCGTGGTCTCCCCTCCCCCATGCAGACACTGCAGAGGGTGCAGCCAACTGCTACAGACAATCCACCAAGTATAGTTATAAGTCAAGAGTTTCTTACCGAGTACTAGGGAGCCAGATATAGGAGTCTTTAAGAGATGATGTCCATGGGTCAGAGTGCTGGGGTGTACCCTCTTGAAACAGGCCCTTGTTAGTTGAGCAGTGGCCTTCATTAATCTCTAACACTCCATCAATAATGTATAAAATAGTAATAAAAAATACCCTCATTCATTTCAATGGGGCACACCACTGTACTCTCCCTTGCCCTATGTCATAATGTGCCTGAGCGCAGAGATGTGGAGGCCAGCTTCACTGGGCAGGAGGGGTGGGCATAAGCCTGACTATACTGGAGCTCCAATAGTCTATGCATACCAACCACTCAACTGTCCCTGAATGCAAGGGACAGCCCTCATTCTACCCCTGAAAACTGCTCTTCCCTCATCCATCCTCACGGAAAACATACTGTTCACACAGAGGATGTCCTGTACATTTAGACTTTATGGCAGGGGTGCCATTTCAGATTTCAGTGGGGGGCAACAACCAGTGGAGGCCAGGTGCTAATTAGCCTCTAGATGGCAATCTCTGGAATGTCTGGAACATCTCTAAAAAGTAAAACTTATTTGTTGTGACTGAAAAGTGATAAGCAAATCAGTAAAAAAAAAAAACCTCAAATGGCCAGCCCGTTGGTGCAGCGGTTGAATTTCTGCCTGCAACGCTACAACCCGAGTTCGGGAACAGATTCTGGTTGCTGGAGGCCAGCCGGGGGTGAAGGAAATGTGCATCCCACGCCCGCCCCTCCTCTCAGGGGAGGGTGGATACATGGCTCGGCGCCTGCTGACTTCTGGCGGAGGCTGGGAGGACAACAGGACGTCAGCCCCAACACAATAGGGGAGTGACGGACATCTGCATATGCCTTGATGTCAGTGGCACGTTGCTCCTCAGGGAGCAAACGGAAAAATGGCAACTGGCCAATCGGTTGATGGCCTTCCGAACCCTCACCACCTGGCTCCCCGGACACTCCATATGCAGTTCCAGCAGCACCCCAAGATCGTTGGTTGGCCACCTGGGCCCCTTCTCTCACGAAGGTAAAGACCAGCCTGGTAAAGGGACACACCAGGGTTACTTGGTGCTGGCTACATGTGGGATGGCAGAGGTCGGGAGAGCCACGGTGGTGTAGTTCATGGGGGCCTGAAGGAGAGACCAGAGAGGCGTGAGGAAGGAGTCCCCAAAAACAAAACAAAAATTCAAATGTATAGGATTCATCTGTCTATACCCTCAGAGCAGTGCATCAGAGATTTGGGCTTAAACCCACCCAGTTACTAATCTGTTTTTCCTGGCTGAAGTTACAACACCCCCCAAAAAAAAAAAACCTGTGTCCCAATTTCTATCCCTAACTCCATTTCATTCATTGCAGTGTCAGTGGCTCAGTAGGTAGCACACCTCGCCTGAGGCTCGGGAGATCAGAGGGCTGTGGGTTCAGTTTCTACATCTGGCACTTGCGTAATATCCCAGTACTGACACTGTAGTGCAGCATGAGAGGGGTGCTGCACTTGTGAGGTGCTGCCTTCGGATGAGACGTTAAACCGAGGTCCCATATGCCTGGATTGGTGGTAGTCCAGGTGGATGTTAAAGATCCCATGGCACTTATCGAAAGAGTAGGGAATTTCCGTGTCCTGGCCAAATTTCCCCCATTCACTAAAAATGCCACAAACAGCTTAATCTGGTTCAAGGTCAATTGACATTTATCTGTATCCTCCCTGGGTCGTGCCTGAAAATAGGCAGGATTTGTCTAGTGCACTTACCCAGTCAACAAAAACTAAATAAATAAATAAAATTCAATACCCATCCCATATGGGTCATAAAGCTGCCCAAAGGCACAGAAACATGAAAACACATCAATATTTCAGTTCTTCCTTCCTCCTTCCCCAGTTCCTCTGTAAAAACTTATTTACTTTTACTTACCCATAGAGCTGGCCAGAACCTGCAGCCTAGCCCAGTGTGCCACCAGCCAGTTTTCAGTCTGCTACTCCTCCGTCCTTCTGCCAGAAGTTGGATGTTAGAACTGACCATCCCAGGTCCCAAACATGGTCTGTGACCAAGTCACCTCATCAAGAAACCCACAGAACCTGTGTTGCTTGCTTCTTGCCTGGCTGCTGCTGCACTGCACTGATCAAGGCCTGAAAGCTGCCCACACTGCTGTCACTGCTGCTGTGATGCCTAGCTTGCTGTTGGGAGGTCCCTGCTGTTTTTTGTGAGGCAAGCCTAGTACACTCCAGTAGGCAGCCTAGTCACGAGTTAGCCTCTGCTCACCTCCAGCCCTTCAGCCATCAAGAGACAGAGACTCACTAAGAGTAGACCAACAAAATATGCAGCCACAACACCGCTATGGAGAGTTCAGTGCTCACGGACTCCTCCAAGCTGTAGTGTGCAACCTGTCTATTCTGTGATGGGAAAGACAGTGTCCCACATGTGACTTAAGTGCTCTTATGTGTGATGGAGCCACCGCTAATAGGCGGAGAGAGTGGACAACACAATATAGACTCAGTCAAGTCAGGATGCATCTGAGCATGAGTGCAACACCGGGTCAGGGCACTTGTGCAAAGATTACATACAAATTTTAATGCCATTATTGCCACACCATAAGAACAACCTAGGCACAAAATGTGTGTGTGGGGGTAACTGCCCCCTCTGCCCTACTTAAATGGCAACCCTGTTTCATGGTAGAAATTAATTCTCAGGGGCTAACATCAGTACAAGTAAATACAATGGTTTCCACTGTGTTCTGAGGTACTGTATCTCCATGTTTCAGGATGTGTCCTGATCATTGTGAGGTTAGTGTTCCTCATTGTCACTCATTCAGGTGTCCCATGACTTTCATTTCAGTGACAAAATGTGAGGTATGGTGCATGCTTCCAAGACCCCTACTCAGCAAAAGAGTGCCAAGCATGGCCAGAGTGTATATGCTCCATACAGAATGATAAAGGGAAAGTAGGAGCCATAACAGTCATGGAGAAACACATTTGTAACACTAAATATGCATAAGAGGATTTGCATGGCCCAAAACAAAAGATCAGGCTTCACAACACAGAGGCCCCTCTTCACACATCTGGAATGGGCTGATGTTAGTGGAATATATCGAGGCATCTAATGCAGTAAGCAAACAATACCTTATACATTAATGGCAATTTAATGACAAATCAAAAACCATTAAACAACTTGCAAAAGGATCAGAATTAACGAGTTTACCTAATTTTAATGGAAATCAATGAAAACAGTATTTTAATGGCTCTAATTGCTAGCAGTAGTATGAAAATAGAAACTGATGTGTTTTTTAGCTGATATTTGCACCAGCTTAGTTGCTGCACACATGGCAAGCATGCAACATGTGAACCTGATGAGATTTTAAATAATATTCAAACCAACTTAATTGCAGCACCTATGTCAAGCGCAAGGCGTAACCCGATGTGATTTCTAGAAGACATTCGCACTAGCTTACCTGTTGCACACATGTCAAGTTTGCAGCATGCAAACCTGATGTGCTTTTTAGACCTTAGTTCACTTTGTGCATGCGAACCGCATGCAAACATTACACACATGTACGCAGCACACTTATATTTCTGTAAAGGCAGGTTTGAAGGGGTTAATGGAGTTGTTTCAGTACTGTTTAAACCATCTTTTAAAAATATTTTCCTGACCAAATACCAGGGACCCAAATACCCAATATTTTGGTCAAAGGTACTTGCACAGCCCTACTGATGTCTTGCCATTCAATCTACTCAGAAATAAACTCATCCTTAATGTGTGAAAAACTAAGGGTTATGCTGTTCATACCAAAGGATAAATGTGCTGTGGAATCTTGGTTTCTCCACTTGCACCATCACGGTTGAAAAGTAGAACTGGTCACTGTTTACAGAGCACCTGGAGCTGTGGCTTGATAGACTCATTTGCCAAGCACATTGATATAATTTGCAAAAATACACTTACATCGAGCTTAGGTTATTTTAGGTAAAAGCTGCTTTGCAGCTGATGCCTGAGACACGCTGGTACAGGTGACATTCTTGGTGCTCCTGGGACAATGAAGACCTATTTATACAGAGAATGCCCCTCTTGCTAAGTTAGATGGGTTATATCACGGGGTTCTTAATTTTATAACTGGCCTGGGTCCTACAACACATCAGTTCACACTCTACTCTTCCCTAGGTCAGCCTCACCGAGTACAAGGAGGTTTATAAACGTGGATCTGCAAAGCCCTGTTGAATAATTTACCATCATATATCATGGAATTCTTTCAATGAACTACATGCTCATAGAGTCGAGGAGAAACTCCCATCTATGCAGCAACCTCATACTGTAACTCTCAAAGTAAATCCACGTTCAGTTGTCTTTGCTGCTACAGTCTAGAAAAGTTGCCAAAGTGCCCTTAGACTAGGAAACCTAGTTGGTTTCAACATCTTTAAATAAATAACTGAAAACCACTGTACAAATAGCAGCAGCTGCTTAGAATTTATTCCCTATCCTAGAGTGTTGTGACCTTGCCAAGCATTTTTATTCCTCCCACTGAAGAATAGTCTACTTCACAACAGCCATGTGTCGTAACTGCACAGAATATTTATTACTGATCTGGATCTACTCATTTGTTGGAATGTTTTTAGCTCTTTGATATCTGCTTGCAAATTTGCATGTACTGTAATTACTATTCCATCACTGTGGAGTGTGAACAGCCTTGTAACGGCCTAAATCTGCACTCACTGCATGGCTGTCTCATTTGCTTGTCCTATCCAGGACCTCCTTGTAAATGAGCATTGCTCAATGGAGCTCTCATGGTAAAACAAAGTCAAGTCCAGCCAGAGTATTAGAGTTGAAGAGAGCTGATTAGACGTTGCTGAGGGAAGGCTAACAGAACAGTGCCACACAATCATATATCGCTTCTGTAACTGGGTGCTGTTACAACAGGCAAAAAGGACACATATATAGAGGAGGGAGTCCAGGGCCTGGGGAGGTGGGTAATATAAATGGAAAACCTAGATGAGAGGTTGGGAGAGTTGGTTACAACAGCCAAGCTGTGGTATGTTGAGGATAAAGTAAATTGAATTAGTGCCAGGATCTCATTACAGAGGTAAAGGATTACTGCACTCAAATAAATGGTGCAGGCAGTCTTAAGCTATTGCAGTATTTTCATTGGTAGAGTCCACTTCATCTGCATTAGCGCAGTGACAATGTAAGTCACATGGGCATAATCCCACATCTTACCAAGGTAATTAATAAGGCACAGATGTAGTTTCACACACTAGATAAACACCCAAGAAAATGTGAAGCAGTTTCATCCTCAAACCTTGCAACCTACAGTGCTCTGAAGCATGGCAGGACTGTGTTCCATCTCCGAGGTGTAAATTTTCCAAGTGCTCTAAAGCACAGGAGTCTACTATTGATGTAGTTTTCATTTCAGTTATGTGAACAGGTGAACAGTTTTCAAACTGGATCAATATTTCTCTTCAATAGCTTACTCTATATAATCATCAGCTTATCTCGCTAATTTCTGTCAGAGAGGGTGAGCAACAATGGCATTCAACCACTGTGATGGACAGTGGTGTATGCACTCACATAATACAGAGGTATAAAATAAACCTGAAACAGGATGACCTGAAAAAATCTAATTCACTTCATCTCCCGACGTGTCACATTCATAGTAGGGTCACAAGACTCTGCTTTCACAACAGGAAGTTCCAATGCAAAGCACTGTGGGAAGCAAATTAATTAATCTCAATGCAAAAACACTGGGGCAAAGGTTACTTGTAATGGCATTTCACATACCCAGCTAGTGCAATGCATCGTGGACAATATATGCTCATTACCATGAAGGAATTTAGGCTGGCTGGGCTTTAAGCAAAACTATAAAAGGTGCCAGAAGGCTTTATAAACTAATCTGGAAAGGCTAAAAAAAAAAAAAAAAAAAAAAACACAGCTGGCCCATCTGTGCAAGGGAAGCACTACCACTTGGTGGCCCATCTGTGCAGGCGAAGCACTACCACTAGGTGGCCCATCTGTGCAGGGGAAGCACTACCATTTGGTGGCCCATCTGTGCAGGGGAAGCACTACCACTTGGTAATGCCAGCAACCCAGGTTTGGGAAGAGGCCAGAGTTGTCAGCGGGCTGGTCGAGGAGGAGGACTGAGCATATCCTCCCTCGGGCAGTGCGGGTTTGCAGGCTCTGCTGCACCACCCGCCACATGGGTGATCACAGGTGGCGGTGCAGATGGAGCTGGAATACAGTGACGAAGGGTGTTGACTGGTTTGGAAAAGCACTGACATGAATCTGCATACGTGCTGCATGCATCACTGAGCCTCTGCTGTCTGTGTCCTACAGAGATGGAGAGACAGAAAATCTAAAAATCGCGTAAGGCGTGAGAGGTAATACAGGCATGCTCGGGGCCCTGGTGAATCGACTGCCCACACCCTCCCAGAAATGCTGCCTTCAGGTGCACAGCCTTGGTGGCTCCTCTCAGAACCCACCTCAAAGTAGTTTGTGGTAGGGGAGGGAGGTAAGCAGCAGGGAAGGATTGAGAGGGGCTAGGGGTCACCGTTGCCTTAGGGGCCACCACAGTGATTAAGGAAAGAAACTGGAAAAAGATTAAAAAAAGACAAGTTTGTCCTCCCTGCTTCTTCCTTAGCAGCTAAGGTCTTCTAGTCAGTAAATCATGAAAAAAAGAGAACGTGGTGCGAGAGGGACTTGTGGTATCGGCCTTTTCTATTCCCATTTGCGACATCATCTGTGGCATCCATAACTCTATGAATATTACTCCTTTTTAATTTTATTTATTCTTTTAGTAACTTGGTAAGGCAGTTTCTAGGCTGACCACTGGTGCAAAAGCTGTGCA
Source organism: Neoceratodus forsteri (assembly GCA_016271365.2). Lineage (NCBI taxonomy): Eukaryota > Metazoa > Chordata > Ceratodontiformes > Ceratodontidae > Neoceratodus > Neoceratodus forsteri. Next base: position 1,066,432,603 of record CM057450.1, on the reverse strand, counting down.
AAATATTGCCATTCTAAGGAGCAGAGTTTGCAACCAAACTCACAGTTTCTGACACCCTCAAAGCTAGTCATGTCAAAGAAAGTAGCACAGTCAGTCACTGAAGACATGGCCCCAGTTGTTGAAAGAAAGTGTGGCAAGTACTTAGAAAAGTGTAGTGCATCGCATGCCCAAGAAGCGCCTGAGAAGTCACCATCAGAACAGAACTGTTCCAATCCATTCAGCAGATCACTGGGAGCTTGCAAATCAATGTGTGTTCTGATACACATATTTTGATATTTTACAGTCTGGAACAAAGGACAGTCCCAACAAGGAATTTAGAACCAATAAAATGGGTGAGGATGCACCTTCTGAAAGCTCTTCATTTGGTTCCCAAACCAAACCCATGGTCTGACCATTTGCTGTAACTCCCAGTTTCTAGTAGCGGCACATGTCAGGTATGAGGTCTACAAACAGCTGTTGATCTAGGATACTCTCTAGATTCCTAGTCATGTCGGCAGAGTTAGAGAATTCGTACCCTCAAACTGAAAACCCAATATATAATAGTTGCACCCCATCACGTGCCACAATCACTATATGGGCAGCCAGACCTTTTTGTGTGTTGAGGGGGGTAATATATCTGACCTCAATACAGAAGTTAGGCAGTACCATTTTCAGAAGTCTGGGTGCTCTCTGTGGCACAAGCTCCCGACAGATCTTATTTTCACAGTTATGAGAACAGGAACAGATGAGGCATCTAAAGAGAGAACTGAATTCATGAAAGTGGCACTGCCATGTCAGAGTATTGATTGTTCATATGATATATACACACACACTTTAAGCCAGTCAGCTCTCTCAGAATTGGGACAACAATAAATTAAGTTGTATTTTCAGTTTTGTTTCTCATTCCTTTCCGGTCCAGGAATGAATGACAAGATTATCTAATACACAAACACCCCTCCTGGTCAACTCGAGGCATGGTCTTGATACTGACATAGTAACCCAGTAATTTAAGGTCGACAGGGACTCTAGGTCCATCATGTCCAACTCCACCCCCACCAGCAGAGATGAAATAAGTATGTTGTGCAAACTCTATCAATTTAAAGGTATTCTCTGCCCTCTTACCACCCAGGATACCTGACAACTTCCTTAAGCAGGCATTTGTTCGGAGCTACTTAAAGGCCTGTCCTGGCTTCATTTCATGGTCTCTGTTGATAGGCTGTTTCATAGGTTTCCATCCATTAGTAGAAAAAAGTGGCTCCTAATGTTAACCCTCAATTTGCCACCCCTGAGCTTCAAGGCATATCCCCATATCCTGCAGAATACCAGATCAAGCATCTACGACTGTCCCATCTTGTTGACATCACTGAGAATGCAAAGACTCAGATTTTGTCCTCTCTGGGCCTTCTTTCTCCAGAGTGAACATGTAAAGGGCCTTAAGCCTCTCCTTGTTGCTCTCCTCCTCTACAGCGCTGATCATTTTAGTGACCGAGTTGTACCTACCTGACTGCCTTAATGTCCTTTTGTTCTGAGGAGATTTAAACCGTATGCAATTCTCCAAGAGGGCCTGACAAAAACCTTGTAAAGTGGCAGGATTTGACAAGAGACACTCGTTCACTCACCGTAAAGGTTAATAAGATCAGTGACAGTGGTCACGGAAGGGAACTAGAGGCCCAAAAAGGGATGGAGAGTGTGTGTGTGTGATAAGGCAGTAGAAAACCTGACCCTTCTCCCACAAGAGCCTAATAATACAATTGGCAGCCAGAGACAGCCTGAGGTCCTGGCATATGCTGCTGGCTGCTTGCAAAATAAATAGTAAATGTTTTACTGTTTTGTTGCTACTTGGGGTGGCATTTTAATCTGGATTTGTATGGTGGGCAAGTTGCACTTAAAATGATTTAATTTTGCCCCTCTTTCCCATATTCAATTTACCTGCAGTTGCAGTCTGCATATTAATTAAAACGATCTACACTAGTCTTTGAACCTGCTGAGTTAGGCATAAAAATATATATATTGTATGGAAGATTTCAAGAGTTGGATCCATCATTTTCTTATCTCTCAACTGCTAGGTAATTTTAGCTGCACAGGTTTTCAACGGTGCTACACATTTTAGTGCTAATAACTCCCCATACCCCAATAAGTCTTTTCTTGTTCTAGTTTTCCAGCTCCTATGGCCTCTGCCACCTCTGAGGCCATTACTGTATTTACAGTTAGCCTAATTCTCACCTCGTGTAGTTCTGGAGACCCAATCTCCACGAAGACATCGACAGGATGGAGGCAGTCCAGAGAAGGGCAACTAAAATGGTGCAGGTTCTGCACCAGAAGACATATCAAAAGATTTAAGGGGCCTAATATGTATAGCCTCAAGAAGAGGAAGAGGAGTTGGGGGGCAGTAGAAACTTTCAAGTACCTCAAGGGAATCAACAAAGTCCAAGAGGGTAGCATCTTTCAGAAAAAGAGGTGTGCAAGAACAAGGGGCACAATTTGAAGCTAGAGAGCAGGCTCAAAGGTAATGTGAGGAAGTATTTTTCACGGAGAGGTTGCGGATGCATGGAACAGCCTTCTGACGAGGTTGTGGAGTCAAAAACAGTGGTGGAATTCAAGAATGCATGGACAGGCATAAGGCAATTCTAGGGGTGGAAGCAGAAAGAACTAGGCTGTTGGTTAGCTATGATCTGCAGCTTATCCATTAGATAGGAAATGGGCAGACAGGGTGGACCAAGCAGTCTTATCTGCTATCAAATTCTGTGTTTCTATGGGGCACAGCTCTGTTATTTTTACTATACAGTACTTTATTCATTAGTTCAAATGCCATATTTATTATATTTACACCTTGTGTTTAGCCTGCCTGATATTCACATGTACAGTATGTTATCTTTTAGCCCCATTTACCTTCTTGAGGCACCTACTAAATTAAGCCACACCTTTGGAATGATTCCCAGGCAGTACATATGGCTCACAGAGTCAGGACAAAGATCCTGAGTACAGGATCAGAACAGAACCCTTGAAGAGGCAGCAAGGCCAAAGCCAGCAAGTACAGACTACAGTGCTTCAATCAATCAATCAAGTTTTTATTTAACCAGAGGTTCATGGTTGAGCAGAAGCTCTTGGTAGAAGACCAGTCTTGTCAATGAACAAGGTAGAAGACTTGGTTTGCTGGCCAAGGCACCTAGCTTCACCTGAGCTCTTTCCTTCTAAGACTGCTTGAAAGGCAGGTAGAGAAACTTACCAGAGCAAGGGAGAAGGATTAAGACTTAGTTTGGCTAAACAGATTTACTGTGTGGTGGTGTTTTTATGTTTTACTCACAGGGATTGCTACTGTTTGTTGCTAACATTTCATTGCTTTATTTTTCTCTGATTCAAATTGTTGTTGCTGGTATACCTTCTTCTGCATTATTACAAGGTGTGCCTACAGGTGTGCTAACAGATTACTGCTGTAATCTTCTGATTCAAATTCTTTTGCAAGGTATATCTTCTGTTACTGCTTTATTTTCTCTGGAGCAAAGTGTTTCTTACAGGTATATCTTCTCTGAAATTACTGTATTACAGGTGGAGCTTACATTTTGTGACTTTTTATCATTGGGCTAAGCAAAATTACTGTTTGACACTGGTTTTATTTTATTCTTGTTTGTTGAAAGGTTTGTTGTCTCAGAGGTGTTTCAGTCTCCTTCTCACATTGAAGGAGCTAATTGCTTTTCTCCCACAGCTCTTCAAAGGATTAGGTGTGTATGTGGGAGTGAAGCTGGCAAACTGTCAGTAATTTCCAACAGAAAGAAGGTTAAAAAGTCAGGTTAGTTGATATCTTGGAGGTAGAAGACTTGGTTTGCTGGCCAAGGCACCTAGCTTCACCTGAGCTCTTCCTTCTAAGACTGCTTGAAAGGCAGAGTAGAAAAACTTACCAGAGCAAGGGAGAAGGATTAAGACTTAGTTTGGCTAAGCAGATTTACTGTGGTGGTGTTTTATTTTTACTCACAGGATTGCTACTGTTTGTTGCTAACATTTCATTGCTTTATTTTTCTCTGATTCAAATTTGTTGTTGCTGGTATACCTTCTTCTGCATTATTACAAGGTGTGCCTACAGGTGTGTGCTAACAGATTACTGCTGTAATCTTCTGATTCAAATTGTCTTTTGCAAGGTATATCTTCTGTTACTGCTTTATTTTTCTCTGGAGCAAAGTGTTTCTTACAGGGTATATCTTCTCTGAAATTATTACAGGTGGTGCTTTGGGTTTTACAGTTTTATCTAACATTAGGATAAGCTTTCAGGGTTACTGCATTTGTTGTTGACTGATTGTTTCTGCTCTTACCTCCTTGTTCTTTCGTCCTGTAGTGGTTCTTTTTTGGCGGGGAAGGGCCCAGCCACCCACCCCCATCCCCAACCACCCCACACTACACTCCTTTTATAGGGTACCACAGTTGTAACATTTCCTGTGGCAGAACAGGAGAGGCGGATCAGTGGGGCCTCACAAGGTGATCTCATTTATAGGGCACTAGTAATTTAACTTGTTATAACAAGTTAAACAAAGCACAATTAAACCATTACTTTTTTTTTCCTTCTAATTACTCTGACTAGGTTACAAACCCAGCAACTTATTTGGAATGGATTTCATTAACTGCAGGTACTGTGGAACAATTTTCAGAAGGACAGTCTTACAGGATTTAGGACACTGTTCCTACATGCTGGGCCTTTGGAGATCTTGAGGTCTCAGCTCCGGGCAGCATGGGCAGAGATTGCGCCTCAAATTTCATATTGAAGAGGAAATACATTATAAGAACCACCCGCCATTTCCCCAGCATCCAACAGAAAAACCTCGACCCAGAGGGTAGTTGGTCCAGAGAGTTGGCAGGTGGTTAGGAGGAGCAAATCAGGTGCCCCATCACTCTCTGCTCTCCAACACATTACCTCCAAAACCATATAAACACTACAAACAGGTATCTGCCTCTATCTCTGAAATCAAATAAAGAGGCAGAAGACACTGCAGAGCAGGACTCTGCGCACAGGAGCTAACACAACAATACTCACCCAAATCAGGAACCAAAACTAAACAAGCAGAAAGGAAATCCAAAAACTTCTGATCATAGGAGACTCATGATTCGGGGAGTTGATACCCATCTCCAGCCAGGGTGATGGTCAGATGTCTCCCAGGTACATCAGCATGGAGAGACACTGACCGCATTACTAAAATTGTTCACAAAGCAGGAGAAAACATTGATGTCCTAGTACACATAGGGACTAATGATCCGCCAGCCGGTCAGTTGTGAGACCAAGGAACACCTGACTAGGCTGGGTGACAAACTATCATCTATTTCGTCTGGCATCTCCTTTCTGAGATCCTGCCAGTCTGGGAGAAGGGAGCAGATGGACGGAAGGTCAGAGAAGGGAGATAGGGGAGCTAAACACGTGGCTCAAGGACTGGTGCCAGGAAAAGGACACAGATTTGTAGGAACTGGCAACAGTTCTGGGACGAAAGTTCTTTAAATTTGATGGACTGCATCTGACTAAAGAGGAGTCAGTGCATTGGGGCAGAAGTTTGACGTCTTTGCAGAATATTTAAACTAGCAAATGGGGAGAGGGGTGCAGCACCCCATACGTCGAATGGGAAGAACACCCTCCCCTCAGCTAGTGGTCAAACAGGAATTCAGCGTGTTTGCCATTCATTTGCATCACCAGGTAAGAAAAAGGTTTGTCCCCCATACGCTGCACAGGGGTAATGCCAAACTTCACCCAACAACTAACACACCAAAATCTGGCCAATGGAAAATCATGTACACAAATGCTCACAGCCTGGGAAATAAGATCCCAGACCTGCAGGCAATAATGTCAGAGGCTAAACTGGACATAGTAGCAATTAGTGAGACGTGGTTTACCAGTAACCACACTTGGGAGACTTCAGTACCTGGATATGTATTGTTCAGAAGAGACCGAGGTGCAAAAGGGGGAGGGGTGGCCCTGTATGTTAATGAAAATATCAAAGCTACAGAAATTCAGAATACACATAAGGAGCCAGAAGAACTGTGGGTCACCCTGAAACAGGTAATGGGACAGCCATAAGAACTGGGTTGTCTACAGGCCCCAGACCAGAGGGAGGACATAGACACATTACTGTTAGAAGATATACAAAACATGACAGCTAAAGGGAGGTTCTGATAATGGGAGACTTCAACATGCCAGATACAGATTGGTCAATACCAGCAGGACATCTGCCAGAACTAGACTCATAGTGGATTCCTGCAGGGAGGGCCTCAAACAACTGGTACAGCAACCCACAAGGACAGGGCTATCCTAGATCTAGTACTGACTAACAAAGAAGGGATCACAGATCTCCAGGTAGAAGGTCACCTGGGGCCAGTGACCATCACATGGTATGGTTCAATTTGGCTACTACATCTAAATCATCCCATTCCAAGGCAAAATATGGGACTTCAGAGGAGCTGACTTGATAAGATGGCCAACAGAGTTAAGCTAGCCCTGGCAAAAGAAACACAGGTGAGGAGGTACAGGCAAAGTGGGCAAGCATTAAGGATACAATACTTGAAGCAACATCCCATTGTGTTAGACAGAAAAGGAAGTGCAAAAGAAGAAGGAAACCACTTTGGTTCTCAAATATAGTAGCAGAAAGGTCAGAGCCAAAGGCTGGCCTTCAGAAAATATAAGGGAACACAGCGGGATGAAGATAGGGAGGCATACCAAACTGCCCTAAGGGAAGCAGGTAAGGCAGTAAGGCAGGCAAAGTCCCAAACTGAGGAAACACTAGCACTGAACAGTAAAAGAAGGTGACAAGACTTTCTATAGATACATTAGTGAAAGGAGAAAGTCCAGACGGGGGTATTGCTAAGCTAATGGAAAAAGGGAGCATGTGAGAGGAGGACCACATAAAGGCATCTATCCTAAATAGATACTTTGCTCAGTATTTACTGAAGAGAAGGTGGTGGGCAGGCCCACAGCTCAGCATCATGGACACAGGGGGAGGGAGGTGAGCACTACTCCTCTCTACAAAAGAAAGGGTCCTACAAGAGCTTGCTAAGCTCAGGGTGGATAAGGCAATGGGACCTGATGGCATACATCCCAGGGTACTTAAGGAGCTAAAGGAGGAACTAGCAGAGCCATTAGCAGAATTGTTTAGTGAGTCTCTGAGCACAGGAGAGGTCCCAGAAGACTGGAGAAAGGCTCATGTGATCCCACTCCCACAAGAGTGGTAGCAGGGAGAGGCGGGGAACTACAGACCGGTCAGTCTCACCTCAGTAGTGGGCAAGATTATGAGGCACTCATTAAGGAAAGGATAGTGCAACACCTGGAATCCATAGGGCACAGGATCCAAGACAGCATGGGTTTACAAAAGGAAGGTCCTGTCAAACTAATCTCATAGATTTCTTTGACTGGGTAACCAGAGTGGTGGACCAAGGGGAGCAGTTGATGTCGCCTACCTGACTTCAGCAAAGCTTTTGACACTGTTCCACATAGAAGATTGATAAATAAGCTGTGAGGCTCGGGGTGGGTCAGAAGTTGGTCAACTGGGTGGCAAACTGGTTGACTGGCAGAAAAACAGAGTGGTGGTAAATGGTATACAGTCAGAAGAGATGCAAGTCACAAGTGGGTACCTCAGGGATCAGTCCTGGGGCCAGTCCTATTCAACATCTTCATTAGTGACCTGCAGATGGACTAGAGGGTAAGGCTTGTCTGTTTGCAGATGACACCAAGATCTGCAAAGAGTAGATGATCCAGATGGGGTGGGCAGAATGAGAAGAGATCTGGATAAACTAGCAGAATGGTCAGAAGAGTGGCAACTGGGATTTAATGCAAAGAAGTGCAAAATCATGCACATAGGGAAGAGAAACCTGAAGCCACTTATAGGCTGGGAGGAGTTGCTAGCAGTCACAAAGGAAGAAAGAGACTTGGGCATCATCATCACTGATGACCTAAAATCATCCAAGCAGACCTCTAAAGCAGTAGGTAAGGCTAGGGGTGTTAGGGTGTATTAGTAGGGGTATCACAAGTCGTAAGAGGGAGGTAATAATCCCTCTGTACAAGACATTGGTTAGGCCCCATCTGGAGTACTGCGTGCAGTATTGAGGCCACACTTCACAAGGACATTAACCAAATTGAGGCAGTCCAGAGAAGGGCAACCAAAATGGTGCAGGGACTGCATCAGAAGACATATAAGGACAGATTAACGGAGCTCAATATGTATACCCTGAGCAAAGGAGGAGAGAGGTGATATGATCGAGACATTTAAACACCTTAAGGGCATAAACAAGGTGAAAGAGTCTAACATGTTTAAATATAAGAAAAATAGCAGGACAAGAGGACACAGCATGAGATTAGAGGAGGCCGATTAAGGGGAATGTAGAAATTCTTTTTCACAGAAAGGGTGGTAGATGCATGGAATGGCTTACCACCAAGAAGTGGTGGCTATGAATACAGTGCAGGGCTTCAAACAGGCATGGGATAGGCATAAGGGAGCAATACAAATGACTATGAATAGATAGGTCACTGACAGAGCAAAGGCCGATGGTACATTTATAAGGTAGAAAAGAAATGGCAGACTGGATGGGCCTTTAGGTCCTTATCTGCCGTCAACTTCTATGTTTCTATGTTTCTATGTTTCTTGCAAGATGGACCTGGGTGGAGCATGAACAATTGTATATACAGGTCAACACAGGTATTTACAAGGCAATACAGATAATACTCTTTACAGAGAGGAAGAAAAGAAGGTCATATGTACATAGAATTATACAGATATTGTACAGATTACACGGTATTTACATACATAGAAATGTCTATAGGAAGATAAAGCAGGTTATCTAAGGTTACAGGAGGAAGTAACGGAAGAAAAAAAAAAAATAAAAAAATATATACCAGGTAGGGGTGAAGGTAGGGAAGGGAGGGAGGTAGGGAAGAAAGGCTAGGAGGGCACGGTGCACAGAGAGGAGCTGGTAAAAACAGGATGTAGAGAATGTGGATGGAGAAAAGGAGTATGTGAGCCCCAGGATTGAATGCTATAAAGTATGGGACATGGTAGGATGTCACAAACCAGGAGTGAGAGCTCCTATCCGAGGTTGGGAAAGGAAGAATAAGTGGATGGATGGGCCTAGTGTTGATAAGACAGGGGATGAGAGAGAACAATTAGGCTGGTGAGGAGCAAGCTGGGGGGGCAGTACCAAAAAATTGGGTCTAGGCGTGGCTACATACCAGTGCAGACACGGTACTGGGTTTGAGTGGAGTAAAACAGTTACTTACTTTCTGACTGAATGGAAACAAAGCATCTTGAAGGCATTTATACTGATTAGAGTGCTTAATTTGAGGGTTTTTGTAGATCATTCCATAAGGTAGGTGGCACGAAGCTTATGGCTGCCCTGCCGAGCGAGGATTTTGCTTTGGGTACTTTAAGTGTAATATCTGAGTAACTTCTTAGCATATATTTCCCAATTATACTGGGGAAGACAGCAGGAGATATAGTAAGGCAGCTTATTAGAGATGGCTCTATGGGTCCAGAAGCGGCATTTCTGTGGCGCCTGAGCTTTAGTGATGTCCACCCCACTGCTGCATATAGGGTGCAGTGATGCGTGTCGAAGGGAGTCCCTATAAACCCCAGTGCTCGATGGTAGAGTGTCCAGTTTAGCTATGTCAGAGTTGGGGCATTGGCGCAGAGGAAATCAGTGTAATCAACCAATGATAGGAAAATGGATTGGACCAGTTGTTTCTTGGCATCTCTGGTGAGAAATGGTTGATTCTAAAAAACAATCAAGCCTTTGCAGTCGTTTTGCAAGTCCTCGATATGTTCAATGAAGGAGAGTCTTTGGTCTATCAAACTCCCAGATACTTGAATTTTGTAACAAATTCTAGTTTTTACCTAGAACTGTGGTAATTGGGGAACTGTCCCACTGGACACAGGGTTAGCTGTAACGGATAAAAGGGACAGAACCATCGCTTAGTTTTTGGCATTAAGGAGTAGCTTTTTGGAGGAGTCGGCTTTGTGAATGTATGAACAGTACTCCATTTAGTGGCAGCACAATAAGGTCCGACACAGAAACTCCATGAAAACACACCACTGTGGCTGCAATACCACGTGTGGAATGCCCTGTAGCACTTCCAGGAAGCTCCTTTCCATGCTTCTGGTGATAAAAGCGACACAGGATACCAGCCATCTTTTGGATGGGATGTTAAACCAAGGTCCCATCTGCCTATTCTAGCTAACCTTGCTCAGATGGATGTTAAAGATTCCACAGCATTTCTCAAAAGCGTAGGGAAATTTATTAGTAAGATGTTTCCAAAACCAGAATATACATACAAACTCATAGCTATAACAAATTCTGTTACAACCAAAGAAATCTCTTTATACAGAAAATTAATACTGCAAAACAGAGCAACAAATGTGAATTCACCCAGTACTTTAAAGGGAAGAAAAGGAATTTAATAACTCATTTGTTCCTCAGAGACTATATGGCGTCGGAATCATCCACTGCTGGATCCGACCCCAAGTGGCATTAAAAGGGGTAAATGATGAAGGAGCAAGAAGTCATAAAAGAAATACATATATCATTCAAAATAAAAAAAAAAGATCATTTAAATAATAGCAGCAGTTTTATTCAGTCACAACGGTTCCAAAACACCTGGAACACACGAGAAGAGAGGCAGCCACACTCAGTGTTCATTCTGATTAAAGCAGAACTTAAGCACAATGACTGCACTCCATGAGTTTACACATTCAACTCACTGTGCTCTGGACAAGGGGAAATAGCAGGCTCTGTATACATAGATCTCACCAAGGCTTTCAGTCTTATTAACCCTGTCCTCCTCTGCTACAAGCTACTTAGCCTGGGCCTATCTGAAGACTCAGTGTGCTGTTTTGAAGGACTTGGCAGGCAGATCACAAACTATGAAATGCTGCAATACACTTTCGGATGTACGGCTTGTCAGTGTAGGTCTACCCTAGGGTACATCTTAGGACCCTACTCTTCAGTCCATTTATAAACATCCTACCCGGACGTATGCAAATTGACCAACATAATACTTTATGCAGATGACACGGTCATCTCCTCTCACAAAAGCCTTGAGAAGCTAAGGCATAGGCTTCAGACTTAACTGCCATCCAGACATGGTTCACAGACCTCCTAGTCATGAATGAAAAAAAGATGAAGTGTATGCACCCAAATAAGGCCCACATCTCCTTGCCCTAACCAATACCTCTACATTGGAATGACCCTTGAGCAAGTTAAAATCTATACCTAGGCGATACACTTGGCAGTGCTTTGTCTTTCAGTGTACACACTGACCACTTAAGTGAAGGTGGTTAACTCTAGGCTAGGGCTACTCTACAGGCATAGGAGAAGCTTTCTGTCAGTCCGCCGGCACAGCAGTAGGGCTTTCACTTGTGATACTGACACCTCAGGTTCGGGAACAGACCCGAGAGCTGGAGAGCCAGCTGGGAAGAGAAGAGGACTGAGCGCCTGATTGACTGCCAACCTCCTCCTCGGGGAGTGTGTCTGGTGTATGATTGACTGCTGGCAGAAACCGGGGAGCAGGTGCCAGAACCTACAGTGCTAGGAGGGGTGAGGTCACACAGGCATCGTTCAGGGGCGCCTCCCATATGAGGACTGCAGTATCTAAAGAATGATTACCACTCCTACTGAGTATAAAGTCCCACCTCCAGTCCTGCCCTACCCCTGCCTGTGTCTCTCTGCTAGGGAACGTGTTTGAGTGTGCCATCAGGCAGCTTGCCCCCACAGCCCCGCCCTGGGGGTAAGCCAGAGAGCCATCCTTGTAACAGGGTTAGCACCTGGTCTAGTCATCCACTGGGGGTTGCATCTGCTTGGTGGCTCACACTGGGGACAAGCCTGGGAGGATCGCCACCCAAGGTAAGTCCCGGGGGTGCTAAGTGGGGGGTCAGGGCTGAGCCCATGAGGAGGGGAGAAAAAGAAAAAGGAGAAACTTTGTGCCAGAGATTAAAACACTCTTTGTGCAATGCTTCATCACAAGCATTATTGACTATGGGCCAGTAGTCTGTGGCTCTCCTAATATAGTGTGATGTCCAGGGTCAAGGGCCTGCCGCTTTGTACTTGGCCAAAAACAAACAAAACACCCACACACAGCAGCCTGAACTGGCTAGGCCTAATCTCGAGGTTGCTCTATCAAGCATTGCTGATGGACAATAAGGCCCCAAGAGGCCTGCTATCCCTGGCCTACAGTATATGTTTAAATTACATTGACAATAAATATGGCACCAGGGACGTGGCACATCCCTTCCTACTGCTTCCTAGCAGTAAAAAAAAAAAACTCTCTTGGTCTAAACAGTTTCTCATACCATGCATACATAATATCTGTTGTACTTGACTCTAAATCCTTTGAAAATAGGCACTGCCTCAAAGGGTTTTATGTGAATTAAAACTAAACACGAAGGATGATTAAAGCACTGGTCACCTCTGGAGCCTCCATATGCTTCTGCTGTACAGTACAGGCACAGCTGGCTTGCCACAAATAATACCTGCAAGTACCAGAAGTTACTCTAAGTGTACTGTGGTGTATGGTTAAAAGATATGTGGGACAAAGCCCTGGAACTACAACTTCATAACACAAACTGACTCCTTAAAGTGCAGGTCATACAGAAGTCAAATGTATCCAGAAGTCTTTTGATGCCGGGCAGTCTAAGAGAAAGGAGCCTGTGTCTCAAGTACTTGAGGGGCAATAGGGCAGTGGCCCTACCACTTATAAGTGGTCCCATCACTATTGCTATCATGGTAATATATTTAATAGTGGGAAAAATTACCCCTTACGTCCTTGTCTACTACTTTTCAAACTGTTCCGGCACCACTGCTTGAGGACATGTAGGATGGGCATACATCCTGTCATCTACAGATTTATGTTTTAGGGAGTTCTTGACCCCATTTTCCCATGACAAGCTAACCATGTCTGGTCCCACATCTCCACTGGTAGCCTTTTATCAGTTAACTTCAAAATCTTCAGTTTCTCCCACAGAGGACAAAAGGTAATTGTATCGAGACAGTAAACTTCTGAAATGATTGGTAGGGAAGCTCCCGTATCCTGGACAAATTTCCCATTCACCAACAAACAAATGAAAAACACCAACACCTCCTAATTCCACTGGCTGGGACCTCCTTGGTCAACTTCTGTGCCTGATTCTGCCCAGCTGAGATCCTTCCCACCTGACTTCTTGGTCTCCTAATGTACCACTGACTCAACTGCTGGTCAGGCCCCTCATCTTGCCCTCCTAGGTGGGGATGCCTCCTGCGCCACAGCAACTCCCAAAGACTCATCTGGTAGTCCAGGCAGGCAGAGGTGAAGGCTGGGGCATGTAAAGGACCAGGTAGGTAGGATCTGGAGATAGTCATGGTGGTATGAAGCAGTGTCACCTGCCCAGCCAGCAACTTATCTGTTTTACAGTTTACCCTAGTGGGTATGAACATGCAATGAAGTCAAACAGTCACACACACGCTCTTGTGTGATGTGCTATCTGCTGTGTCCCACCAATCCCAGCCTCCACTTGGTCCCCAGGCTGATTGCCCCTGACTGCCATCAGGAGGCACTCTACTGACAGGTTCCTAAACCCATCCACCCCAGAGGTGGTGCTCTGTCCTCTGTCGCTCAAATCCCCGACCGGCCCTCCGATGTTCTAGGCTTGATCCTGAACCCAGATCATTAGTGTCACAAGAAGTAGAGGTACTGTGCCAGGCTGGTGTCAACAGCTTAACCCGGTTCGATTTCTGTTAGTTTTCATCTGTATCCCCCTCCCTCCTGGGAATGACGCAGAACTGTCTAGCCTTTCCTTGCTGGTCAACAAAAAAAAAAAAACTAGAGAGGCATTGTTTAAACACAGGGGAGCTCTTCCCACTAGGAGTGAAGGATAGAAACAGTTGAGAGGACTTTCTACAATCCTTAGTACCATCTAACTAGAACTGTAAGTCCTATGTGCATCAAAGGTATGCAACAAGGCTTCTCCCTTTATTACAGGGGGCAGCATAATAAACAGGCAGGTGAATGGTCCGATTCAGTGTGATATCAGAGTCCACCAGAGGTATAAAATGTGAATTAGTCCATAACAAAACCCTATCCAGGTGAAAAATAGATGTGGAGGTTCGCAACCAGAGCTTGTAACTCAGATTCTGCATGCAGATCTAATGGCCACAACAGAATAAAACTGCATCTCACATGTAGCAGCAGGCTCAAACGGAGCTCTCTGGATTTTCCACTGAATAGTTAGTGTCCACAGTGGCACTGGTAGATGTATGTGCATAATCCTCTAAAGGAATCTGGGACACTTCCAGTTGTGCCACCATTTTATCATCACTCAAGGCATGAAAAGCCAATACAAGTGACAGATGCACTTCTGTCAAAAGTATTGGAGTTCCATGTCTGACAAGGACAGGAGGTTAACCAGAATAGAAGTCACAGAACACTTATTAGGATCTAGAGAATGAGAGGCACACCATATAGAAAAATGTTTCCACTTCATGGAATACATGTGCCTAGTGGACAGCTTACAAGGACACCAGCAGAACATCAGCCTCTTTGGAAGATACCCCAAAACAGGAAAGCTCTACATCCTCAGGAGTCATGCATGTGGATGCAGGAACCAGACATCTGGACGCACTAGGGTGCCCTGGTCCTGTGACAGAAGCCCCTTGAGCAGTGACAAAGGTACTGGAGATCCTGCTGCCATGTGCCACAGCACTAGGTCAGTGCTCGAGACCAGCTTGGCCTGTTGGCCAAGACGCTTTTGGGCTCCAGGGATAAAACACAGCTGACAGAAAGCGTAACATGATCCACTGCCCAGTTCCACACTCACTGCTTCTCTTCAAAGATCTAGTGTTTGCCCCACCACCACCACCACATTTATGTAATGCATGACATGGACATCTGTCTAGATCAAGAGTGGACCATCCCTGAGATGAGCTGTAAAGGCTTGTAGGCCAGGAAGAACTGCCTCATCTCCAGAAAATGTGGAGAAAATGGTCTGTCTCAGAGACCTGAGTGCCATGGGGGCCCAGATGTGCACCCTAACCTGAAACTGATGTGTGTTAGAATTTGCATAGGTGGTCCAGTGGCGCAGAAGGGCAGGGACACTCACGCCTCATCTGCAGTCATGCCAGCAACCGAGTTCAGGACTGACCCTCGGCTGCTCAGAGGTCAGCGGGAGAGAACAGGAGTACTTAACATCACAGCGGATGCTGGTCTCCTTCAGGAGGAAAGCAGACTGCTCTGTCGCAACATCACCACTTAGGTGACAATGGGTAGTGTTGTGGTCTGGAGAGGCAGCTCTGAGTGATGGACACTCCCTGATGGAAGATGGAAGAGACGTCCTTCAACGTACACATCCAGCCATCGCCTATGTGGAGGCTCTGAGGGTCGAGGAACCAAGAACAATGGAAAACCACCTCTGGTGGCAGGATGCTACCCTGAGGAGCACTGCAGACCCACACCACCTACTGGGCACAGGAACCACTGATCTCAGTGCAGCACCAAGTAGGCTTGGGCCCCCCCACCACCACCACAGGGGGCAATCTGTAGAGCACTTGGTGGCTCCCAGGTAAATCTCAAGGCCCGCTTGTTTTGGTGATCTCCTTTCAATTCTGCAGGTAGAGGGAGATCCTTTTCTCCCCTCCTTGGAATCCCTGGAAGCAAAATGGAAAAGGGAGCAGCAGGGAGTCAGAAGGCACTAAGGGTGTGTGTTGACCACATGCACCAGCTCTTTAGAGGCTTTGGAATGAGATCCTGAAGGTGAGGGCCTGGGAGAGATGCCTGTCCATGCCCAGGAGGCCTCCCATATGGTTTTCTAAATGACCCTGCAACAACCTCGCTGAGGTACCGGGTCGAGGACCATTAAAAATCTCAAGGTCAGTTTTGATGACTGTAGGTCATGGAACGTCATTTCAACATCATTACCAAAATGGAAATTAAGAACAGCTTGCTGGACATCAGAGGCAAAACCTGCGCCCTTGGCCAAGAGTGATGGCATAAGCACATGCCAGAGGCAGCGCTAACAGAAGCATTCAAATCATCATAGGATGACCTGAGCAAATGATTTCTAGTATCAAGTCCAGCTGTGACTTGTTGGATCAGTAGCACAGAGGGCTGAAGTGCTAGACATCTCACCTGTTTCCACGTCGGCGATCTCGGTTCAGGAATGGACCTGGGTCTCTCGGGCCAGCTGGGAAGGGTGATTGAGCGTCAGAGCGACTCTCCTCCTTTGGGTTGGGGGAGACAGTGTGAGTCACTGTCAGGCTGACACCTAGTGGAGGCTGGGTGGAGCAGCAGGTGATAGCCTCCTAACTGCTGAGCACAGGTGCCGAGATCATGCGGTGTCTCTTTACAATGCATGTCCACATTATGGCACATGTGCCAGCCTGGGATGGGGAACAGAAATGGGGAAAAAAGAATATGTGCACTGGTCACCATCAATGATGGCATCCTGGAGCCCTCGGACCTCTCCTGTGTAGATCCCTAGTAGTACGCCAGCGAGAGTGGTGCAAAACAGCTAAAAAAAAAAAAAAAAAGAAGTCCAGCTGTGGTGACTTGGAAAAGACACCATTTACTGATCCTTCAGGCAATTTATCTATGATGGGTAGCAAAAGATTCCAGCAGGCTGTTCTGATGCTTCAACACATAAGCCTAGAGGTTTGTGGCCCAGTGGCACTAGAGGCTGAGGCACTGGTCGCTATACCTCGTGCCATGCCGGCGACCTGAGTTTCGGGAATGAGCCCGGGCTGCCAGGGGTCGGCAGGGGAGAGGATCAAGCATCCAGAGGATTGTTCTCCTCTCTCGGGAAAGAAGACTTGTCATCCCACTGTTGACTGCCCTCTGATGATGGCTGGAGGGCAGTACATGTCGAGGGGCATGAATTGATGTCCTTACATCAGTAGGGGAGGGGATGGGAGAAAGGGAGAAAATGGCGGAAAAGAGCCTGGCAGACTCCATAATGGTCTGCTGCGTCCTGAGGCTATCTCCGGTTTCTGGATTTGGTCTCCAGGCGTGGGTGGGGGAGAGAAGCCAGCAACCTCCTCCTTGACCCTGCTATTGGGGGTAAGCCACGGGGGCATGTCCGGGGACCGTCAGGAGTGGGAGCAGCACGACTGGAGAGAGGGCCATAGCCACCTGCCAGTCCTAAGGAAGCAGAAGCATATGTTACTTTTTCCATGACATCAAGTCATCCGGACTCTGTCAGGAAGTAGAGAGCTCATGTGACGTGGAGCCCTGCATCTATTATGAGCAACCATAATCACAACTGAGTCAGTCTCAGGTTGTGATGCATAAAAAGTTCTAGAACTAGAGGCAGGGTATGGTTTGTCTTTTTTTTTTTTTTTTTTTTTAGGTACAGCAGGTAGAGTGCTGGGCCTATGCCATGCTGCCACTGTGGCATCCTCCAGAGCTGGGAAGATTGGCAGTATTTCTACAGTGGGCACCAAGGGCATTTCTAGAAAATCATACAGGTTGCATTTTGAGGAGTCTTGTTCCTCTGCCTCAAACTCAATTATATCTTGCATCTGCCAGAGGAGTGCCTGAAAGGAAGCATCCCCTGGTCGTGATCTAGGGTTATGTACCACAATATCCTCACTATAGAAGGATAAAGTGAAGCTGGTACCCATGGCTGCATGAAGGTCCAAATCACCTTTTCTCCTCAAAATCCTCCTCTATGATCAAGAGGTATGGATTGTACTCTTCTTCATCCATTGAATGAGGTAAGGTAGTCTTCAACAGGTAGAAGAGGCATTGACCACTACTGAAATGTGGGAATGACAGCAAGGTTAAGTACCGGCTGTTGACAGCGTGTCAATGGACACAGAACTTGCAGAGACGATGCTGAAATAGTCATCAGTATTGTAGGAAGCAAACAGAAAACAGGTTACTCACCTGTAACAGTAGTTCTAGAAGTGGTATATGTTGTTCATCCACACTTCGTGGCATGTCCCTTTCCCTTTAAGGAACGCTGGAAGGTCTTCAAGCTGGCTCCTCCCACCCACCCAGGTGGTATATATCCCTCGGCTCCGCCCCATGAAAGCAGATCTTAGCCCACTGGAAGCCAGATGTTATGCATCCGCAGCCAGGGTAGTTGGCTGGGTGCATGTGGATGAACAACATATACCACTCCTAGAACTACTGTTACAGGTGAGTAACCTGTTTTCTAGGATCATGGATATGTTGTTCATTCACTCTTAACAAGACTCCTTGCAGTTCTCCGGGAAGAGGAGGCAAGCGCACACCCCACTGATACTTACTTGGGGAAAAGAGATTGAGAACTGAGGCCCCAAAACCAGCATCCTGGCATGACTCAAGGTTGATGTGGTAATGGGTAATGAAGGTGTTTGCTGACTTACAGGTAGCAGCCTGACAGATTTCCTGGATACGGATGTCCCTGGAAGCAGCCAGCGATGCAGTGGTATGGTGGGTAGAATAAGCTCTTATCCCTCATGGAGGCTCCATGCCAGACAACTCGTAGCACAGACTTATGCAAGATGTAATCCACCTTGCAATACTCTGTTTAGCTGCAGGTCTGACAGAAGCAGCTGCAGCATAGGTGACAAACAGCTGGCGAACCTCTCCCAATTTCTGCTGTCCTCTCCTTATAATAGGAGAGGGCTCGTCTCAGGTCAGGGTATGGAGCCTGTATTGACGCCTCCGAGGTGTAATTAGGGTAGCATACTGGCAGAGGTAACACCTGATTAAGGTGAAACTCTGACACCACCTTAGGAAGGAATTTCGGGTGGGGCATAGGGCAACCTTGTCCCTGTGGAAGACCAGATAAGGGAGTCCACAAGCACCTGGAGCTCCCCTGTCCTTCTGGCAGACGTGATAGCCACGAGGAAGGCAGTCTTCCATGACAAGTGTGACAACGCATCACTTGTGCATTGGTTAAAATGGCTTACCCATGAGCATTTCCAGTACCAGCAGTAGATCCCATGGAGGTGGAGGTCCACGCACCAGAGGGATATGTGATCCAGGCCTTTGAAAAGCATCCGACCACTATCTCCTGCACCATCGGCTGACTGGCCTGTGCCCGGTAAGCAGAGATGGCTGCCAGGTGCACCCTAAGAGTTGAAGACCAAGACCCCCTTTGGAGGGAGACCAAAGTAGTCGAGAATGTTAGCCACTGGACAGGACAGAGGTCCAAGTTCTTGCCCGACACCAAATGGAAAACCTTTTCCATTTGAAGGCATAACATTTCCTGGTCGATTCCTTTCTGGATGCCTCCACCACGGTGAGGACATCCTCGAAAGACCCAAAGCCTGGAACTCTAGCTACTGAGGTACCAGGCTGTGAGGTGGCAGGAATTGAAGGTTCGGATGGTATACCTTCCCTGATTGAAAGAGATCAGGTCCAGGCGTGCTGGAAGCCGCCTGGGGCCTGCAGCTGAAGCCAAGATCATCTGGATACAAAACTGGCAAGGCCAGTCTGGGGCTACCAGAATCACCTTCACCTTGTCCCTCCTCACCTTGAAGAGCACCCTGTGGATCAAGGGAATGGAGGAAGGTGTAGAAAGAGGCCTGGGGTCCACGGCCTTGAGAAGGCATCCCCTGCAGCGAGCCCTGCTGAGGGGTGGGCATGAAACGGCCTCAGCTTGAGGTTGTCCCTGATGGCAAACAGGTCTACCATCAGGTTTTCCCCAGTGGGAGAACAGGCTGTAAGCTACCTCTGGATGGAGAGACCACTCATAGGATGTCTCGCCTAAGCGCCTGAGAGCATCCGCCAAATGGTTTGAGGCTTCTGCCACATGAATGGCTAGGAGATCTGCCTCCAGATGGCTGATGAGGGTCCAGATGCGGCGTGCTTCCTGCAAGCAGATGGGAATGCGTGCCGCCCTGTTTGTTGAGTTAGCACATGGTGCGTGGTATTGTCCGTCTGGACTTGAACCACTGACCCCAGAGCTGAGGAGGAAAGCTGACAGTACCAGGTTGGCGTAGTATCGGACTCCTCAGGGTCCAGAACCCATGGGCCCTTTGTCCCCATGTGGGCTCCCCAGCCCATGAGAGGCACATTGGTCTGAGGGACGGCCATCGGCTTGGGTGGACAAATGGAACCCCTTCCTGCAACCAGTCTGGGGTGGTCCACCACTGGAGAGCGTCCCACATCTTCTGGGTTACAGTGACCAGCTGGCCAAAATGACCGTGGTGCTGGTCCACTGGGCGGCTAGCTCCACTGAAGGGGCATGTGCCACCAGGCCCAATGGACCACAGAGGTGCACACCGCCATGTTACCCAGAAGGCGCAGAAGTCCCAGGCAGGGCGTAATTGCCCAACCAGAAATGATCGAGCAAAGAGGAGAGACCTCCGCCCTTTCCACTCGGAGCCGAGCCCTGGCTTGATGATAGTCTAGCTCTGCCCAAATCAAGCACATCACCTGGGAAGGCATGAGTTCCGACTTGGCCTCATTCATCAAGAGGCCGAGTTGGGAAGCAGGTCTGGAGGCCAGGTCCCTGGACCTCCACCTCCTGCTGGGTGGGACCTGCTAAGCCAATTGTCGAGGTAGGGGGTAAATTCTGACCCCCATAGGCTCAGAACTCAGATAGGGTCCCTTTGACTCTGAAGCAGAGGAACCGCCAATGAGATGGACGGATTGGGATGTGAAAGAATGCATCCTGTAGATCCAGTGAACAGAACCACTTGTTTCACTCAAGGATGGTATGCTCTGGGAGAGAGTGACCATCCAAAAGCTGCATGACCAGAGATACTGATTCAGGTCATGCAGATCTAGAATGGGGCACCAGCCTCCCCTGTCCGTTGGGCACCAGGAAGTACCTGGAGACAAAGCCTGGGTCTGCTGGAGAATCCACCACTGGAGCTACTGCCTCGAAGAGGAGCTGAGCGATGTCGTCTCGGACAACCCGACTAAGTATGGATGGATAGTCCTTCCTCCCACGAGATGCAGGCTTGGCTTGGAGAGTACTGCTCAACTTCTAGAGCAGTCCCTGACTGACCAGCCCAAGACCCACCTGTCCGTGGTGATAGCTGACCAGGTGGAAAGGAAGTGGTGGAGCTGGCCCTCATGGGAGGACCCAGAGCTGGTGTGATGAGAGAGGGTGGCAGTCCCCATCCCTGAGCAGGCTTGGAGGCGGAGGATCCAGGACCTGAACCTTGGCCTCCTTCACGGACCTGGAGGGCCGGGCTTGGGCGGGGTGCCAAGCTTGACCTGCTGCTGCTGCCCTCCTTGAAAGGAGTGTTGCTGGGCCACAGGGGAAGACTGCCGAAGAAGGCTTCTTTTTCTGCTGCTTCCTACTCAAAGACTCTTTAGCAGAACGGCATCCAGGTGGCACTGGACTGCTCAATACATTGAAGGTGACCAGCCGCACCTGGGCCAAAGAGATTGGTGCCCAGGAAAGGCACATCAGCTAGATTGTGCAGAGTATCTGCCAGGAAAGAGGAGAGTCTCAGCCAAGCCCTGCTGTGAGAGGCAACTGCGGCTGCCAACGAGCAGGTACAAGAGTACCCTATGTCCAGGGCCATCTGAAACTGCTGTTTGGCAACAGCCGGGCCCTAGTCCCAGACTTGCTTGATCGTGGTCTGCATGTCCGTGGGGAGATGTGGGAGGACTTCATCCAAAGACCCCAAGAGGGCATGGGAGAAGTGTGCCATGACGACGGCCAAACTTGCCTGGACGGAGGCCTAAAGACGAGGTCGCATAGACCTTCTCAGCCGAATGATCTAAGTTTTGGATTCCTTCTCGGGAGGTCAATCAGTGTCGGCAGAACTGCCAGTACACCTGAACACAGAGACAGTCACCAAGCTCTCCAACGAAGGTGCTCTGTGAACCCAAGGGACCCCATGGGCACCGCACACTTGTGGGCCATGCGGGCAGACTAAGCTGGACAAGAGGCAGGGCGCTGCCAAAGTTTTAAGCTGGGTCAACTATGGCCTCGGCCACAGGAAAGACCTCTCTTGAGGATGTCTGAGAGGTACTCCTCCTTTTCTGGATAGGCTCTATGGGCATCCCTGTAGACTCAGAGATGAGGAGAAGAATGCCTGAAAGGATGAAGGATCTTCTCAGTCTCTATCCCCTGGCGATTCATCATCCCCAGATGAGAATGTAGGCCACTCATCCAATCCAAGGAATCGGATACAACAGTTGACCACCCAGGTCACCTTTAACTCGCCGAGGTGGTCCGGGATGACTGTGAACGAAAGATGCCGGGAAGCCCGGTGTCTAGTCTAGCTTCTTTAGAAGGAGCCCCTCCCACAGGCTGCTTGGTGGTGGTTCCACCACGATCAGTGGAGAGACCGATTTAGGCTGAACGGAGGTTTGCTGGCTCAGTGGGTGGGGAACCAACTTAATCAGCTCGAAGGAGTTGGCTTCGGCCTGGGAGGTGAAAGCCAAGTAATGGCGGGAGTCGGCTTGTGCCGGTCAAAATCAGCTGTTGCCACATGAGGTCCTCGTAGACCGCCTGGAGTTTCCAACAGAGCCTCTCCTCATTCGAGGAGGACAAGGATGACCAATGGCGTTGCCTCTTTTTGAGCATGTGTAGCTCTTCCTTGGCCTGTCAGTAAAGGGGTCCTGGACCTTGATCGAGATCAGCCAGGCTGATTCAGTTGCTCAGAGCCACTGGCAGGACCAGTGATTTCCAGGGTGGGGACCACTTCCTCAATGAGAATCCTAGTGGGCTGGGTCTCCTCGTTGGGAAAGCAAGGACCGAGTCCAAGTGAGAGTCTCGTCAACTGGAGTCAGCGACAAAGGGTTAATCGGATTAAGGATTATTTCAGCCTCGTCGATCGACACTTTGGTCGACTGGCTGGATGGCAAAGCAGAGAAGCCAGCGGCCGAAGAGGCAATTTTGACCAAGGTTGAGACTGCAGTTCCTGGGACCGAGATCTCTTCGATCCCAAGAGCGTCTTTGCCAAGACAAAGATGATTCAGGTTCCTTTACCGCTTATGGGACTGAGAGGGGTGTGCCCATAGGACTCTCTCCTTAGTCAGGAGAGACTTGCACAAGTCTTGGAAACAACCCAAGAAAGTGGAGTCCAGGTTGAGCAGAACAAGAAGTTCTGAGAGGAAGATTCCATGCACGAGCCACTTCCTCCTCAAAGACTTGCATATGCTCAAATTGCTTGGTGGATCCTATGGCCACAGAAACCGCCCACTGAGCCTTCTTGATTTTACCAGAGGTTCAGTTTTCCGGCCTCCCCAACTTCAAGTGTCTTGGCGAGGCAGTGCGTTGAGGACATTAGGGTGAAATACAAGACAAAAGAGCGTCGACGGTGTCCATGGTGACACCCAAGCAATAGATCTTGGCGCAGTGTGGGGATCGTTGTGCAACATCTTCTGGCCACATGAACACCAGCTGAAATCCATGGGGGAGACTTGTCTTCCATAATCGAAGAGAAACAGTCACTCAATGTTGTGCCAAGTTTGGAAAATCAATACAAATTTTACATGATTAAAAAAAAAAAAAAAGAAACAGTCACGATCAGTAATGCGAACAAGGTGAATTTTCAGAATAACCAACAGTTTTGAAGCCAGGGCCTACAAAATGCGGAAGCATGAAGGAGGCAACCTGAATCTTCCAGTGGAAAGGAAGATCTGGCATCATGGGGCAGAGTCGAGGATATACCACCCGGTGGGTGGAAGAGCCAGCTTGAAGACCTTCGGTGATCCTTAAAGAGAAGGGACATGCCAAGAAGTGTGGATGAACAACATATCCACCATCCTAGAAAAATAATGCTGACACTGTTGCTGGCTCTACTTGTAAGTACTTTATGCCCAGTATAGGGGTCAGAGTGACTGCTGTCAACAGAACAAAGTCTATCAATGGAAGCTGTACACCACTGGTAGCAGGAGCACCCGAGCCAGAGCCAGACCTTGGCATCACTGTGATGGGAGGTGGGGCTACAGCAGTTAAGGTCACCGTTGTGGCTTTCAACTCTGACTTGTCATCCATTAACCCCAAGCGATGTGGAGACCTGGATCAAACAGGAGAACTCGGCATCTTATCCTTATGCTTGGAGTGGTGCTGCTCAGATGACAAGGACTTCATCATGTCCTTAGTTGCAATGAGCATTTCAGTGAAGTATTCACCAACCGTCACAAGGACTGGCAGTTCACATCAGCGTTTGGTCTGAGAGGAGAAGTTGGGAGTCTGCGGCCAGGAGTTTTCCATTAAGAATCCATTTTATGCGCTCAAAAAAGTTCCAGAACTGTTTGTCAATGTCTCCTGGTGGCACGGTTAAATCCATGGCAGATTACACAGGTTTTCACGTGGGCTAGGCCCAGGTAACACAGAATGGACATCCTCCTTGTGTATCTTCAGGATAAAGTGACATAGTTGGAAGAGCAGAGTTTGACAGCAGCATACAACAATTTCAAATAGCCACACCAATAGGTAAAATGACCACATTGTACTGGCCACCGGCGCGGCAGTTGATTTCCACTTGCGATGCCAGCAACCTGGGTTTGGGAGCGGACCTGGGTCGCTGGAGGGCCAGCTGGGGAGAAAGGATTGAGCATCCTATGGACAGCTCTCCTTTTCTGGGGGAGTGCCTGGCGCATGATGGACCCTAGTGCAGGCCAGGGGTCCCAAAACACTGGCTTTTCGCATTCAATGGAGGTGGAGTGGACGCTGGACATCATTGCACATCCCACCTGGAGGAAAACTAAGAAAATGGAGGTGAGCCTCCGTCTACATGAAGCCCTCCCAGGCTTCAATTAGCCACCGCCGCTGCACTCCCAACAGATACTAGTTCAGGCACGGAATTAGGGGAACCGGCGCTTGGCTCCACCCTCCGGGGGTAACCGGAGATGCGGCACTTGGCGTTTGGTGGAAGTCTCTGGGGCTGTGACCAGGGCAGAGACAGGATGGAGCCTCCTGGGTAAAATGATGAATATAAAAATAAATAAATAAATGACCACATTGCTTTTCAGCAGACCAATGAGCTTTACATTGGTGGGTGGATGAACTGAGAGTGGAGAAGCCACACACATTACATAGGCAATGGCAATGTACATCAGCTTGGGTGGCCTCTAGCTAGGCAAAAGTTTCTGAGTGGTCCTAATGCTAACGACTTAAGAGTTTCAAAGGTGTGGCTCAATGGAGGAAATACCTTAAAGGTCTTACTGTATACTGCAAAGCAAAACATCAGAAAGTAAGCGACATCAATAAACACAGTATCCAACTAAGTAACCCCAAAACCCACCCAAAAGACATCCTACAGAAAAGTACAACCTCAAAACGCCTCACATTACAATACAAGCCTAATTAAAACAAATGCTTCATTTCAAAATACAGTTTCTCACAAGAAAACACAAACACATACCAAAATTCATTTATACGAAAGTCTACATATAGTGCTTTAAAACCAGTAACAATTTTACTTAGTTTAAGCAAAATGAAGGAAAGAATATCCACTCTCTGGCAGCTCTAAATAAACAGATCAGTGAGGAAATAAAGAAACTTTCCTTTTTTTTTTTTTTTTTTTTTATAAATCGTATTATTTTTCTACCTCATGCAGCCTTACTCTCAGTGACATCCAGCCACCGCTTCTCCATCCAGAGCAGCCTGCAGGTATGCCCACACACCAGCTGGCATATGTGCCACACCCTCAAAGGGGACTTCCCTAATCATCCGTGACAGGCCGGGAACCAATACCCGTGCATGGCCTTGCACAGCAGGCCCCAAAGGTGAGGAATTTGCAGTCATCAAGCTGCTCAGGCAGTGCAGTGATTTTCTCCTCCTATTAGACCCCGCAAGGCACAGACATGCAATGACGTCTAAGGCACAATGTGCAGATGTCTGCCGTGCCTCACCCCACTAAGTGTATCACTCCTGACAGAGCCCCGATCTCCATCAGAGGCTGCTGCAGGTGATGAGAGCCCACATCCCACCCCAGGGAAAGGGAGAGCAGTCCTCCAGATGCTCGATCCGTTTCTCTCTCTGCCGACCCGGGCACATTTCTGAACCCGGTCACCAGCATAGTACGAGGTGGCGCCCAGCACCTCAACCCTCAGCGCCACCAGGCTGGCTAAGAAACTTTCCTTTAAAATGGCAATGCCACTAACACAGCACAGATTCTGATGGGAGTGAATAGAATAACTTGGCTCCCCAGCTCAACTGTAAAAGATCCAAATTCTTAAAGATGCCATGACATTCCAGCTAAACAGGATTACTATTTCATTACAAAAGCATTTTAGCCATTATATAAGTGGAGTAAGACATTTCAGAAGGGGGAGGGGCACTGTGCTACATCCGAGTACCTGCTGGTGATTTACCTCAAACCAACGGTCAGTACATTAACATAATGCCTCCTCTGTCATGTCACTGTACATTATTAGATTGTTTTCTGTAACCCCCAAAAAAAACTGCACACTGAAACAAGCCTTGGCTCAATGTGCCTTTCCCAGGTAATAAGTGCAACATAAATTGCACTGACAGACAGGTTGAGAAGCACTTGAAAAGACACGGAGTCCTCACAGATGCAGAAGAAATGCATACCCCCACCCCCATATAATACAAAACACAGACAGCCTGGTCTATCTAGCAGAACTCGTGCGTCATTTGTCTTTCAGTGGTGTACCCAATCCGAAGATTAATGCACACATTGTCTGCACATAAAGTGCTCAAGTGCAGCTCTGCCGATTGCCAGCCTCTCCCAGTTTAAATGTAAACCTCATGAATTATAGACAGGCCACACGAACAGATATATTCCTGCATAAAACAAAAAACTGGACTGGAACAACAGACATTCTGTTACAGTCACTTGCCACTAGAGGAATGTGAATGCTCACTATGCACAGTGACAGGTGTCTAGTACAATAATTAACACCTGTGTGTATCACACCTATATAAGAATAGGACTTCTCCCCACTGAAGTGGTAAGCAGTTATTACCTTGTATAACCTTTCCTGTGTACACAGTTGTGATTAAAACAGTAATATCCAAATGTATTTTATAAAATAAAAGATGGGTAATGTGGTATACTCTGAAATAAACCTATTGAGTGGGCTAACCAGATCATAAAGCATCTCACCCATCAGACTGAATGATTTCATAATCTGGTTAGTGCCCCACCCCAATGAGTTTATTTCAGAGTATACTACAATTTCATCCGGCATTTATTTTATTATATACAGTATATATCGTCTGGTCTCATAACATAGGCATTATAATGAAGATGTAGTACATGATCAGTTATTGCCAATGTCAACTTTTATAAATATAAAGGAAGGAACGGTTTGGATCAGAATTCATAAGCAGACAGTTCTTTCAGATACCGAGATGAACATATGTTCTCAAGTCCTGTATCAAAGATCTTGCATTACCAAGTGTCAACAGTCTACACCATTAACTTGTTTTTACTTAAACAGCCCAGCTGAGGTGTTACTATCTCATCTTCAGTGTGCTGCTTTTCTCAAATACCACCAAATACAATGTGCATCCAGATCGTCTATTAAGAAGGAGAGCCGCGGGGTCAACTGATGGCCCAAGCGCGAAGCACAGCATACTTCCATGCCGGTGACCAGGCGTTGGACACAGACTCAGACTACTGGCAATTGGAAGGCTGGCTGGGAGACAAGCTGCTGCTGCTGGCTACAAATCCCAGTCTGGGGGTGGGCAAGTAGCATGCCCGCTGCCACACCACCTGCTGATACGCCAGGGAGCTTGCTCCTCCAGCAATTTTGTGCTGCATGAGCGAGGCTAAAAGCAGCTGTGTATGTCACTGTGGGGACCAGGTAAGAAAACAGAAGGAAAAACAGTGGTGGTTCAGATTACGGTGTCCCACCTGGACTCTCCGCCACTCACTCCTCTCCCATGGACAGACTGACTGGGCTCCAGTGTGGAAGGTGGGGACACCTAACTCTGTCTCTGCCATGGAGGGAATCTGTGGGGACCCTGCAGAGGAATGGATCAGTCACAGTGCTAGGTGGTGGCCTAAGGGAGACATCCGTTGAGAGAGCATAAATAAATGAGTAAACAAGGTTTGAGAGTTTTGCATCACTGGGCATTTCCTGAACTTTCTGCATGTGTTGTCTTCTGTTGCTTAGTATTACCATGATCCAAGCAACTGTGATCATGTGGCTAATTCCCTCCTGTCACTGGGCTGAGATGCAGCAGATCAAGTCCTAATAAGGACAGAAACACATGTCTGTGTCTGCTGTTTTCAGCCTTCCAGATTGGCTGTGAGGCCTTCTGGCACCATTCAGTCCTGACCTAGCCATACTTCTTTCATGGTGATTTGCATATACTTCCCAGGAAGTATTACATGTGTTGGGATAAGTAATTTGTTTCTTTGAAACTTGGCTTTATTATCAACAGCTTAAGATAACCAACTGCTGCTTCAGTGACTTTTCACTGAAGTTCTTGCTTTAAATATAGCATCACTATGTAAACCAGTGTCCAGTTAGACCACAAGACCTTGTGCTGTCAAACATCTATGCCTCTATGTGGTACTTCAAAGTACCATCAAGCCTGCCCAATGCATAGCCATGCATCTTATGTTACATACCAACCCCCCACCCACCGGACAGCTTACACTCCCATAACTTTATCCCCTCTTAAAGCTATTCACAGATTTTGTGCTTACCACCTCCTCTGGTAGCCTGTTCCACCCTCAACACGGTCTCCATGAAAAAGTGTCTCCTGGCTTCCTTCAGAACCTCAGTCAGTTTGCAGCCATTTCTCCTCTTGTTTTTGTTGTCACTGGTTCTGAGAAGTAAACTGTGGCCTACCTTGTTAGTACCCTTTAGGAACTTAACGGTCTCCATCATGCCCCCAAATTCCCTGCTGTCCTCTAGCAAGCATATATTCAGGTTCTCCAGCCTTTGTTTGTATGACAGCCTCTACTGCCTGGCTTCATTTCACTGTCCTTCTCTGTACTGCTGTTTTATGTCCTTTTTGTAGTAGGGGTTCCAGAAATGCATGCAGTACTCAGCAGCATAGATCCATACAGAGGTAATATGACCTATTTATTTTATAATAACTGGGGGCGTTTTCTCCCAAAGGAAACCGGTTATAATTCCCGTTATAACCCATGGGTTATAGCAGTGAACTGCCAGCTAGACTTCCTAGCACTGAGCACGCAGAGTCACCACCCTTCCAGTCCTTGGACGGCGTCCATTCTCCAGCACTACACAGTTCCCGCATTGGCAGTCAGTGGCAGTAAGTTACTTTAAAAAGAATTTACAAACAACTGTGCTAGCTTTACCTCAGCTGCTGCTTTTTTTTTTTTTTTAAAGCTGCAGACCGCATCTGAAAACCTGAGCGTCCACGGCTCCCTAATGATTTTATTATATATTTTTTTTTTTTTAAATTTAAGTTTATTCAAATGTTTCCAGAAAAATACATACAAAATAAAACTCTACACAGGACAATAATATACCACAATACTTATAATAAAGCGAGACAAGGAAAAAAAAAAAGCTACAAACCCCATCCTCCAGCCCCCGGCATCACACTGTCCAGGACTGCAATGACAACAGAGTGTTATAGGCTGCATAAAGTGTACAAAAACTTCCATCTATCCTTGTACCGCTTGGTAACAGTTATGGAGACTTGCTATCATTTATTCCACCTGAGCGTTGGACAGCAGTTCTTGATGCCATTCTGTATAAGAGATGACATGAGCATCCTTCCAGTGATGAAGAATCAGGGCTTTGAGGAGAGAGCAATCATTGATGTATGAAATCTATGCTGTTTGACCCGACTCGGTAAAGTCACCCAGAAGACAGACTTCGGGGTGAATAAAGTATCCAGCCCCAGTAAGGGGTCTACTCTCTGTTTAATCTTCTCCCAGAGTGCAGCAATCAGGGACAATCCCAAAAATATGAAGCAGGCTACCCTCCGCTTGATTATAGCAGCTACAAATAGGGAAGGAAGTTTGCCCATCTTATGTAACTTGACCAGAGTCAGATACATGTTCTGTAAAACTGAGAACTGCATAATTCGCAGCCTATCTTGAGTGACATGGGAATGACAGGACCTCCATATCTAATCCCAACTTAGGGTCCTTTGGGGAAATTTATCCACCCAGTAAGGGAAGAACCATCTATAAGAGGGAAGATCAATTAGTAAAAGAAGCATATCGTAAGAAACCAAGTGAGGCTACAGGACAAATTCTGTTACAGTGAAAATCTCTGCCTTCCTCTATGTTCTCCCAGTGACAACTGTTTGGAACCCCAGAAGTGTCGAATCTGATAGAATCTGAAGATGCTTCCTGGACCCGATGAGAACTTCTGCATCATGTCTTTTACGGAAGACAAGAGTCCCCAGATGCTGGATCTTGGGGCTCTGTCTAATAAGTCAGAGGTAGCCACTCCTCCGACAGAGGAGTACCCCTATACAGAGATTAGGATTCCGCAGTATAGGTTGCGCTGGGTCATTAAGGGGTTATACTTTAGGATACAACATAGCTGAAGATGTATCCTCAACGAGGTGGCGATAGAGAGAGTTGTGCAGGTGGGTGGGAGGTCTTTCATGCAGATGTGCAGAATGGACTCTCAGGAGATACCACATGAGTCAAGGAGCTCCTGCTCTATGGAGAGCCAGGATGGGATGTATGGGAAAGAATTTAGGGCCTCCACTGGGCGCAGACACCTAATATATTTGCTTAAATGACCAGCCCAATAATACAGGCCAAAATGAGGGAGCATAGCCCCCCACCCTTTCTTTGGGAGCTGCCAGCTTGTGGTATGCCAGTTGAGATGATTTACTGCACTAGAGGAAATCCGAGAACATACCATGGAGCTTCTTAAACCAGGAGGGAGGTAGCCACAAATTCAGCATACTGGGGGTAAAATATACATGGCAGGATGTTCATTTTAATCAAACTAATTCTCCCCAAAGAGACAGAGGCATATCCTTCCAGCGGGCTAAGACCTGTTGCACTGTGGACATAAAGGGGTCCAGATTAAGCAATTTCAGCTTGGCATCCCCTCTCACCAGGATTATACCTAAATATTTGAGGCTGTCTGGGGACCACTGTAAGCCGGTATGGCTCATCAGTGCACTATGCTCTGTTATTCAGAGGGAAGACCGCAGTCTTGTCCAGACTAAATTTGTAATTGAAACTGGACTGTAGACCGCTATAGTCTCCATGGCTGCAGTGAAGGAAGAAGGTTGGGTAATATGCAACAAAATATCATCCGCATAGGCATATACCTTCAGTACCTGAGAACCCACTGTGATACCATGGACATTTGGATTACTCCTGAGTCTCCACAACAGCGGTTCCAGGTATAAGTTAAATAAAAGGAGGCAGGGGCACCCTTGCTGGGTACCAGATTCTAGAGGGAAAGAGGTGGACATCACTCCATTACAGTACATCTTTGCACTAGGCTTGGTGTATAAAGCTCTGACCCAGTGAATATACTGATGGGTAATACCAAACTTCACTAACACTCAAACATAAATTCCCAGTCCATTCTGTGAACGCCTTCTCTGCGCCAGAGAGACCAACACCGTAGGGTATTCAGAGTCCCTGGAAACAGAGAAGATGTGCACCAGTTTTCATAAGTGATCTTGGGATGATCTGCCTAGCATGAAGCAGACTTGTTCGGGTCCAATCAATACAGGAAGGACTGTGGATAGTCTGTTAGCTAATAATTTGGCAATATCTTAATATCATTGTTAATAAGGGAGATGGGTCTATAGCTTGTGACTAGGTCCTCTGGTTTATCAGGCTTAGGCAGTACAATTAAGAGGTCTTCTAGAATGCAGTGATCCAAGGGTTTTCTGACAAGATGAAAGAAAAGAACCTGTACAGCCATGGGGCTAGCTAATCTTGAAATTTCTTATAGAAATTCAGGAAAACCCATCCGGCCTGGTGCTTTGTCCAACAGGAGCACACCAATAGTTGCTCTGATTTCCACTTCTGTAATGGGGGCTAGCAAAATGCTTTTCTCTGCTTCTCCCAAGGATGGCAGGGAAGGGAGTCTAGATATGCCTCCATCTCTTGGGGAGGGGAGTTGCTCTATTATTGTATAAATCGGTAGCAGCATTCAAATGGGAGACTATCCCCGTGAGGTGACTTTAATCGAGCCATCAGTAGATGACTTGATAGCCTTGACTAATCTGGCAGTCTCCTGGTGTTCAATTCACAACACCAGCAGGCAACCAGTCTTCTCTCCCTGATCTATATAAAGTGAGCGGGACTTGAGAATGGCGTATTCTGCCTTTTCTCTCAACAGCTCGCTACAGTTTTCACGGAGTTTTAAAAGGGAAGTTTGGTATTCTCATCTCCAGCATGAGGAAGAGCACTTTCTAAGTGCCTAATTTGTGTCAGTAAATTAGAAAGTTGAACTTCCCTCCTCTTCCTCCTGTGAGAGGCTATACTAAAGAATTCGCCCCTGGTGACATTCCAGTGCCCCCCACTCCATATCTGGTTTACCTGTGGGCCAAGTTATCCATTGTGAACTGCTCGATGAATTAGGCTGTTCGTTTTACTGTCTTAGCGTCCTTTGGAAGCTGGTTGTTGAGCTTCCATATGGTGTCTTTCTGTTGGAGAGACGAGAGACAGCTGGCACCAAACTGAGAGTGATCAGAAATGACTCTGGCCTCAATCCTAGCACCTTGGACCGCTGACAAGGAACCCTGACTCAGTAAGATGTAATCGAGTCTAGAGGAGGAACCGTGAACTGGGGAATGGAAGGTGTACTCTCTGGAGGATGGATTAAGAATCCTCTAAGGGGTCACACAAGCCCATTGGTCTACTAGCTCCTAAGAGACCACTGAGCAGTGACAGCCCTTGGGATCTGCGATATGTTCTGTCCAAGTCTGGTGTGAAAGGAGATTCCAGTCTCCACCCAAGAACATAGGAATGTTGGCAAAAGGGTTAAATTCTAAGCAGTTTGGAGAATGTAGCTCCTAGTGATATCAGAGAACTATCACCGTAATATCTTTATTTTATATAATTACTGTGGCAAGAAAATGCTCCTTAGCAATTAAACAAAATAAAGGCTGGGTAGGGGTGTAAACTCAATTTTACACACACCCTCGTGTGGAATGTCTTTATAAACCCCTCAAGCGAAGGACATCCCACCCTCGGGACAGCAATTCTCATTTATAACCCCTACCCAGCCATTATTCTATATTTATTTACTTTGTTAACCAGGTAAGTACACTGAACCAAGGCCCATTTTCAGAAACGACCGGAGCCACTACAAATGCAGCTACTGTATGATGATACATAAATTTAATTAACAGATACAATAACAATGCACCACAGTACAACAATACAATACAGTACTTACAGTTTTCTTCTATTTGTGAACCCTCTACTTATGCAATTCAACATCCTGTGCCCTCACTACTGCTTTACTACAATACCTTTTATGAGTGTGGCAACTGCATCTATAAAGAGTTGCCAGGAAAGCAAACTGAGCCAAGCAGATGAGTTTCCAGGTGCATCTTGGGAAAGTGAGTAGGAAGTAATACAATAATATGCAGTAAAAAAAAAAACCCACAATATAATAATGACAACATACACACCATTTTACCGATTATATGGAGTACAACTAATAAAAAATACTAGTTTAGGGTATCGTGAAATGAGCGAGTACTACTGAGTGGCTCAATATGAGCGACTCTATAATACCGCTTCTTCTTTCAGCGAGTGATACAAGAGAGCGAGCTATCCGTATAGCGAGTGTGGCAGGGAGCTACACTCACTATAACAGGATAAAGGAAAGTTTTGGCCAAGCCCTGCTGAGCTGGCCATTCGGCATAGTGACTACAGCCACTGCTTATGAAGCTGGTGGACCCATGTTGAATCCTGGTGCAGGATAATTTTTTGTTTTTTTTTTTTTAGTTTTTTCCCATTTCTTCTAAGTCCTTGGTCAATAATAATTTAGTTGGGGGTGCAGGGACATAGCCCCCTGCATAAAAAATAATTTGTTTATGTTTTCCAGTGAGAAGGGTAGCGACCATTGTTGTTTCGCGGTGGTCAATGTTATTTTAGTCGCCCATTTGACGTCAGGCAGTTTTTCGTTCACGGTGTGTGTTCTGCGAGATAAG
This sequence comes from Neoceratodus forsteri, assembly GCA_016271365.2. NCBI lineage: Eukaryota > Metazoa > Chordata > Ceratodontiformes > Ceratodontidae > Neoceratodus > Neoceratodus forsteri. The sequence goes on along the minus strand of CM057450.1, from coordinate 1,066,398,689 downwards.
GGAATCACCCTTATTACATAAAACCCTAGTTTTACAATGAAATAAGAGACTGATAGGGATAAACCACAACAGTATATAATTTTATAGTGCAACCGGATTCACAGGAGAAGTTACATGAAAATACAATTTTACAGTGCAACAGGATTCACAGGGATAAGTTAATCATTAAACAAATGCAGGTTTTCAAGAACTTGGGCATACAACTGACACTTCCCTATCCTTCACTCTCACGCCAACTCCTGGTGAAACATATCCACCAAAGCCTTGGCGCTATACAGGAACAAGCATAACCTGCGCCACTGAAGTAAACAAAACTCCTAATATCTAGCCTCTTCATCTAGGCACCGACTATGGTGCAGCCATCTACTCTGTAGCCAATAACACCATAGTCGAAAAAAACTCAGTGGCATTCAACCGAGCCTGCAGATTTGCACTCAAATTGAATCCAGACTCTCATAGCTGTGACCTATAACACTCTGTTAACCAGCTTCCTCTCCACCTCAGAGTTAACCTCAAAGAAGCCCTTCTATGCAAGGAAGCACTTTTGTCAAATGCAAAGGGTGTCTGCAACCTCCTCTCTGATCACGAGCAAATACGAAACTCAGTTGATGGGGGCTTGAAAATTCCTCCTGCCCTTCTGGAAAACTACACCTGACCAACGCCCTTTACATCTACAGCAGTCAAAGCCTGCAACTCCTGCCCAAAGCCATCACTGCTCTCCCTACTTCTCTCTAAGGTCCACATCACCACCCACCTTTTCCAGAAACTGCACTGCCATGTGTACCTAGACTATATCTGCTAGCTGCATTAGCCTGCACCTCCTGCTGATGCCACCTGCAGTTGTGGAACTCTATTAACTCACTGCTACTTATAATATGATAAGTCTTGTTATACTTGATATTTGTATTGGTCTGCTGTCAAATGTAACTTGTTCTGCTGTTTTATGTAACTTGCTAGACTTGAACACCTTTAAAAAGGGCTCCAGAGCTCAAAGGTCCTCTGAATACAATAAATAAAAGTTACAAGAGGATACAGTTTTACAGTGCAATGCGGGATTCCACAGGGCTAAGCTACAAGAGGATACAATTGCACAGTGCAATACAAGAGGATATAATTGTACAGTGCAATACATTATTCACGAGGATAAGCTACAAGAGGATACAACTGTATAGTGCAGTACAAGAGGATACAATTGTACAGTGCAATACAAGAGGATACAATTGCACAGTGCAATACATTATTCACAGGATAAGCTACAAGAGGATACAATTGCACAGTGCAATACATTATTCCAGGGATAAGCTACAAGATAATACAGTTGTACAGTGCAATACAGGATTCACAGGGATAAGCTACAAGAGGATACAATTGTACAGTGCAATACAGGATTCACAAGGATAAGCTACAAGAGGATACAACTGTACAGTGCAACACAACAGAATACTATTGTACAGTGCAATACAGGATTCATGAGGATTGGCTACAAGAGGATATCATATACAGTGCAATACCAAAGGATAAATTAAAGCATGTTAGCATCGCTTTGCAGCAAAATTGGAAAATGCAAATCAATTGCCAGCATGATTAGCAGTGTTTACTAATCATATAAGCTGTCCGTTCCCCTAATTATTTTAATTTTCCCTGGTGTCTAGTGGGCCCCCCACCCTCCACCAATCACTGTCCCCCTTTTGTTTTGTTTTTCTATCCCTGGTGTCTAGTGGCAACCCCCAATCCAATCACTGTCACCGTTATTTGTTTGTTCTGAGTGTCTAGTGGCACCACCACCATTCAATCACTGTTCTCATTATTTGTTCATTCCCTGGTGTCTAGTGGCAACCCCACCATCCAATCACTGTCCTCATTGTTTGTTCGTTCCCTGGTGTCTAATAGCTCCGCCCCACCTGCCATTTCAGGCACAACCCAAAATTAGAAGCGGTTCCTCGTTTTTTTAAACCCGTAAAAAGAAAACAATCCCTCACTGATCAGATCTACCCCACCCCAACCTCCTGTTCAGCACATACCACCACACCCCAGTACACCCATACACCTCACTCACCTGAACAGGTCCCAGGTTAGAGATCCGCTCTTCCATTGAAGACCCGTCTTGCTGTTGGAACCAGTGACTGCAATATGAGAATGGGGTTTCAACTTTTATGCATGTCTTTGCCATTTTTGAAATTTTGACCCAAAATTTTCAACATGGTATTCGGGAACCCCTCCTCATGAACAATATATGACTGCCATTACTCAACTCCCACCCAAAGGTGATTTCATGATCACTTGGTGAATTCACCTTTTGGGCAGGATTTGTGTAATGACAGTAATACTGTTCATGAGGTGAGGTCATAAGAAGCTATGTTGAAAATTTGGGGTCAAAATATGTATAAATGACAAAGTTATGAACATTGTTTGAATTTACTATGCACATTGTAACTTTGGAAATTTTGAAATATTGCACCCCAGATTTTCAACATAGCCTTCTTCTTATCCCACCTCATGTATGTCACTGCTGTCTTTTTCAAATCCTGGCCAAAATGTGTTTTGCACCTGTGGCACAGAATGACACTGCAGTTACGTAGTATTACATTTGGCAGGATTGGCAAATTTTATACACACACACACATACATACATACATACATACATACACACACACACACACACACACACACACACACACACACACACACAAAACACACACAAAACACACACATTTTTACATTATTTTTCTCCCATTTTCACATGTCCCCATTCTCAGCTGGGCATGCACATGTGGAGGCATGTCCCGTCGCTCGAGACACCCTCCCACAACTGCCACCCCTCCCACCTATGCTAGCCACTGGACCTCTACCTGGTAGCAGCGGAAATATTGGGGGGCAACATCACCTCGAGAGAAGAGACCTGGCCTATGACTGCTCAATCCTGCTCTCACCCTCCTCCCCATGCCGGCTCCCCGACAACCCAAGTCTATTCCCAAACCTGGGTCACAGGTGTGACACAGTAAGGCATCCAGCGCTTCAGCCCTCTGCACCACCGGTCCGGCCCTGGATTGGAAAAATTTCTGTACTGGGTACTCGAGGTGGGGTAATGGGAAGCTATGCAGACAATTTGGTCAAAATGCCAAATGCATTCTCAAAACTGTGTATACAATATAAATGTTATCAATATATACAATAAAAATAAATAATTATATGGTTTAAAGTGAAAAATAACCATTTTAGAAAACTACTAATCAGAATTGGCTGATTGCTAATCATTTTCATTTTGATTAGCAAAGGCGCTAATCAGCCCTCTGACACTAATTTATGCCTTGAATAAGTTTCTTCACAGGGATAGGCTACAAGATACAATTTTACAATACAGTAAGGATTCATAGGGATTGACTGCAAGAAGATACAATTTTACAGTGCAATATGAGAAAAATTTTGCAGTGCAACATGGGATTTACAGAAATAAGCTACAGAGATACAATTTTACTGAGCATTATGGCATTTACAGAGAAGCTACAAGAGGATACAATTTTACAGTATAATATACTGTTTTACAGGATAAGTCACAAATGGACAATTTTATGGCGCAATACTTTATTCACAGGGATAAGCTGAAAGAGGACAATTTTACAGTGCAGTATGGATTCAACTCAATTTTTATTTAAAGAGGCAAAACATCATTGAGCAAAGCTCATTTGCAAGATGGTCCTGGGCGGACACATTTTTACAAAGATAGTACAGTTTAAAACAATTAAAAGCACAAATAAAATGTTACAATACAGATACATCAAGTACACAGGCACAAATACAATTAGGGCAACATTACTGCACTTCAACCTGACCAGAATCCCCAACTTCAAAGCAGGCGGCTAGCAACAGAGGTTAGACGAAGGAAGGTGAAGAGGGAGGATGGTAGTAAGGGATTCACAGGAGAAGCCACAAGGGACAGTTTTACAGTGCAATGCCATATTCACAGGAGAAGATACAAGACAATACAATTTCACGGTACAATATGGGATTCACAGGGTAAATAAAATTATAACCTTTCTTTACAGTGTGATACGTTTATTCACAGGATAAGCTACAAGAAGATACAATTTTACTGTGCAACATGGGCTTCACAGGAATAAGCTACATGATGCACTTTACAACACAACATGAGATAAAATGACATTTTATTGTGCAATATGGTATCAACAGGGATAAGTTACAAGGGGATACAATTTTACATTGCAATATGGGATTAAAACCTCTGAAGTATCACTTAGCAAGATAAGATGAAATGCACAGTGCACATATCTTGAGTAAAATAAATGAAAAACATGTTGCCAGCCTGGTAGCGCAGAGGACAAAGGCATCCATGCTTCACTTGCTGCCACACCGGCAATCTGGGTTCGGTGACTGACTTGGTTCCCTGGGGTTGACTGAGGGAGGGTGAGTATCCGGAGGACAGCTCTCCTCCTCGGGGGTGGAGGTTGGGTTTTCGGTGCTGGTATGACCCCTGGCAGTGGCTGGGGTTATCAATGTGACTGCAGGGGTGGGGAGACGGCAGCATTTGATGCCTTATGTACAGTAGCGTGCTTGTGTGCGTCTCCCTTGTCACTACATGTCTGGGCCTCCTCTAGGAAAAGGAAAATGGCCAGGTGCTGCCTGGATGATACCGCCTTCCTGTGAGCTCCACAGCGGACTTTGGGACCCTCTCACACAGATCCATTTCAGCGGCGGGTGGCGCCTACTGTCAAACCCCTGCCATGGGGAGCCAAGCAATGGGGAGGTTTGGGATGAAGGCACACCTGATCCGGGTCTCCGACAGCAGGCGCTGCCAAACTCCACTGGGGGCTAAGCCATGGGGAACACCTGGGAGGAGGCAAGTCCTTGGGTTCTAGGTGTCTGAGCTGGGGAGGCGGCAGCAGGTTCAGCAGCACCATGGCAAGGAGAATAAACAAATTAACTAAAAAGAAAAATAAACATGAAAAAAAAATACTCAAGCTGGTCTGGTGGTGTAGAGGGCTGAGGCACTGGATGTCTTACCTCTCACCACACCAGCGATCCGTGTTGGGAACAAACACAGGCTGTCAGTCGGCAAGGGGTGGGGGTGGGTGTGGTGCAGGATTGAGTTGCCGACAGGGGCTCTCCTCTCTGGGGAGGGATCTGAGCTTCCCTCACCTCTTGGCTGCCTCTCGAGGTGGAGGCCAGAGGGCAGAGCAAGCCGAGGCACTAGGCCAGTAGGGTGGGAGGAAGGGGTTGTCACGGAGCAAGAGGCGCGTGCGCACCTCCGTACATGCAACTCTCTGTCTGGGGCCTGGGCAAAATGGGGAGAAAACCGAGGAAAGGATGGGGACCACAGCAGGATGGCGCCTCTGGCTGGCTCAGGACACGCACAGCGTTCAAGATCCTGAATGACCCTGGAGTCCAGGAGGTTGGCAGATGGTAGCTGTGGCCCACTAAGGAGAATAAACAACTTGATAGAAAAAAGAAAATACTCAGACAGGGCTGCCGTGGACTATATGGGTGCCACTGCCTATATCATTAATAATTGGTCTGGGACATAGAATCTAGATGTCCAATAAAGAAAGCAACTCTTATTCTTTAGTAATGCCATATAAATAATATTTCTATCAGCAGACACAATATAGTGTGCTGCTCTCAGAAAGAACGCTGGTAGATTCCGTTCAATTACAAGTAACGTTTTCATAATAGACCAAACAGATAAAACTTCAACTCCTTTTATCAAGAAAGTGTATGTTGCCCAAAAGGTTAAGCAGTGCAGGTGACCTGGGTTCAAGAATGGGCAGCAGGGCACCATACTCCCATCTCCACTATGACCCCCACTGGAGAGGCACAACACTTGCTTACCTTGTCCAGGACACACTGTGCTCGTAAAAAGCTGCTTACGGGCTGGCAATGTACCTAAGATGGAGGAAGGAAAGGGGGAACTAAACAAAGAAAACCCCAGCTGCACAGAGAATGATGGTTTTGGGCCCTCAGTAACCTGACCCACCTAGATTGTGCACTCAGCAGGGATGGGGGTTAGAGGGTTGACCCTCCCCATTGGCCGTGCCATGAGGCCACAGCCTTGGGTCTGGAATATCACTAAGAGGCATGATGAGGCTCATCTGGCAGGAGGAGGCAGAGCAAGAGTGCAAAAATAGGATGGAAAAATCCAAAGAAGGTACTCTACAGGATCAGTGCACGCCATCATCGCTATTACGGCTTCACTTTTCCATTTGTTTATTTAGAATGCTTAACACAAGGCCTTTGTCAGACTGCAGTGTTTGTTTTGATTCAAAGGAGCTTAGTCTCAAAGTGCAAACTTCTCTCCAGTAGGCAATCCAAACAAGTGTTTACTTTGTTCAGCTGCCCCGTGCTCTAAGGAATGAACTAGCCATCCTCCAGTTTTGATAAGAAGAGGAGGGATCCAATTAAAGAGACAACACAGACAGTACTTTACTGCAGAAACACAAACACAGAAGTAGTACCCATCCACCTACACAACCCTGCAGGAGTGAAGGAAAGCAGTTCTATTCAGCACGCTGTCCTGTCAACTGGCACAATGCTAACACAGAAACAGGCTGACCTCTGCTTCATGATCTTACCATTTCCATTCATGGTGCTTTTCAGTTATGTCAAGAGACACCTAAAGAACATTATTTGACCAGTGAGGGGTTTAAAAATAATAAATAAATAAAGCTTCTTGGAGTCCATTAAAAACACTTAATGTGTGCTCATAAGAACATCCAGTGTTTTTATTTAAGCAAAACATGGTTTTGTCCTGACAAAAGGCCTTGCTGCCATGTTTACCTGCTGACTGCACTGCATTGATCTTGTGCAGCTCAACATCGTGTCAGATGCGAGGGCATGAGATGTCAGCTGAATGAGAGGGAACCCAGCAACAGCATAAAAGTCAATGAAAATGACTGAGAACAATTTAAGAAGCTGTTTTGTACATTCTGCTTATGCCCCCTTCCTGGTTATCCTGCACTCATCTCCCTCAGAAGGTCCTACAGCACACCCAACCCCTGTCCAGTCTTACCTGTCATTACCATCCTCCATGGATCCTTGGTTTCCCTCTTCGGGGGAGGTGACAGGTATTCACTTGACGTCTTAGTCATCAGGAGGCACCACAAGGGTGGGATGAGGCCCACTTACAGCAGGATTCACTGTACCAGGTGCTGGGAGCATTTCCTGTTTTACTCTGCTTCATTGAATATTGGGGACCGAGACATCTAGGGTGTGCGCACACAATGTGTGCCACTGCATCAATGCCAGCAACAAGTCGACCCACTCAACTGCTGGTCCCTGACTCCACTACCACCTGTGGTCACCCAGGTGGCAGTATCGCAGTGTAAGACAGTACCTTTCTTTCCCAGGGAGCTTCTTCTGGGATACCTGATCCTCCTACCCGCATCCAGCCCCTGGCTCATTCCTGAATCTAGTGCACCCACATTGAAAGTGGCAGCCCAACTGCTGCATTCAGAGACTGGCTTTTTTATGATGGTACTTATTGCCCCCGCACACCTGACCGGACTTCCCTTCGAGCCCCACATGGATTACCCCATCCCGGTGCACCAGACCTCACCGCCCACCTGCAGCCAGACCAGGTATCCCTGACATATCCCTTCATCGGAAGGGTCCTTACTTTCGCAGGGGATGAGCCTGTTCGGCCACATCCAATGACCCTGGGTGCTGCTGAGGTGGCTGATGGAGGTCTGGGAGCCTGGGAGTGAGGATCAGAGAGGCAGTCATCTGACCGGCCAGGGTGCTATTTTTGTGTTTTTCCTCTGAGGAGAGCGTGCCATGATGTCTAGGCTTACGCCGCGCCTGTCTCTCCCTATTTGTCGTGGCAACCCCACAGCCTCCGCCAGGGGTCAGCAGAAACCGAACTGCACCTCCTCCCAAAGAAGGCGAGCTGTCAGTGGATGCTCCTTCCTTCTCCACCAGGTCAGTCCTTCCAGCAACCCGAGTCCATTCCTCGAACCAGGGTCGCCGGCAGAAATCCAACCGCTGCTCCTATGGGCCGTGAGACTGGCTTTTAAACATGCTTTTGATGATCGATATAGCAGGCCAAATACTGATCACATTCTGTTTGCTGCTTTGTTTCTGTTGGGTCACATCTCACTCAAAAGACACTGTGGTATCTTCACTTCCACAGCTGTGTTAAGTCATCATGATTGAAAAGTGCTGCCGGCATGAAAACACAGCGGTAAGATCTTTCAAAACAGGATCAGGGTTTTAAATAACTGACTAGCAGTTTTTTCTTGGGACAATACTAACTGTATAGAAAACATTTTATATAGGTTTTCTAGAAGTGTTACATTTGTTAAAACACAGTGAGGTGCGTTATGTATTTTCACAATGTTTTAGAACTTTTATGAGCAAAACGCTAATCAATTTTAGAGTTAAATAAAACCCTGCAGGATGAAACTGTATTTATCTTGAATAAAAAATGGATATTACTGATATGAGCACGTCACATGCTCTTCAAAGACCTCCTTAAAAAAAAAAAAAATTATTTCCTTACCTTGAAAATATTGTAGTTTAAGTATCGTTCAAGTAAAAGGAATAAAGGGTATTTAAAGAAAATATGACACACCTTTCAGATCCTCTCATATGTAAACATGCACATTTGTTTCTATTTATGCATGCATATTTTTGCTTGCAAAATTGATGCTACATACTGAACCAGAATAAAGACATCATAATATTCTTTTAAATGGTTGCTGTGTGCTGTAAGCACAAGGAAAAGCTACAGGCTGTCTAGCCAGCTTTTCAAGAACTAATTTAACTCCATGTCACTTTTACTGTCCAAGTTTCCCCAAACAAACTCATAAAAATGATAGCCAAGCCTGAAATGTTATGCAACTCCCAACAAGGAGAATGCCAATGCCAGCTTGCCTTGTACTGGGTTTTGTCCAGCATCATATGGCGGTACTTTATGTCTGCTTGCAGCATACAATATGTCACTCCCATCACTAATGGAAAGCAATTAGTTCCAGTCAGCAAAGAACCATGCTTTACAGCCTAAGAGCTCTGGGACTGACGGACAGTGACAAATAAACTCCAGTGCTCCCTCATACCCATGTTGTCTCCACTGTGCTCACTGGTGGGTGGAGCAGAGACTTTTTCTTCTTCAGTTTATCTGCACAGGATAGCCCAGCTTAGATGCAACATCTGGTCTCCAGTGCGGACCTACTTCACCTAGGTGGACGAAGCACTGGAAGGTGAAATAACTGCCCAGGTCACACAAGAAGTGCTTGATGTTCCGGTTCTCAAGCTGGCACTTCAAACACTAGACCACACTGCCTCTAACAACATTCTTTCACCAAGGCTTTTTCAAAAAAAAAAAAAAAAGCTCATGTTTTAGAGACACACACACACAGTTCCCAGATAAACTAAGCTCAACAATTTACACTGGGGTAACCTGACTGATTAGGCTATGGTTCGCTTCACTGCACTAAGTCCCTCAAAAAAAAAAAAAAAAAAAAAGAGAAAAGAAAAAGCTTTGTTCTGCTTTAACTCTCAGCTCCTCAGTCTCTTTTACTAGACTAAAGCCATTGTCAAGACCTACACAACGGATCCATGAATGCCAGCTTTAAAGTAAACAGCAAGCCTATGAGATCCTGCTCTGCAGAATACATACAGAAAGGAGTTTCAGAAGAAAAAAAAAAAATCAGTCCAGGGAGGGGGCAAAATGAATGTACTGAGCATGGTTTACTTAGGGAATAACACCCAAATGAGACAGCATTTCCATGCATGAACACCCTGCTGGGAAGTGTTGAGGGCCCTAGGCAAAGCCTCCAGCCAATAACCCCAGACTGGGTGTAAATGCCCTGTAAATGCCCACTTGTGAGGATGTTAATGTGATTATAAGTTTAATTATGTTACTCACTTTTTTTTTTTATTAAAAAAACAAAACTGAAATTTCTAAAAGAACAACCACCAGTACAAAAGCCCATCAACATGTGCACAGGCCTCATGAATAATGAGACTTACTGCTAATACTGTCACCATTTCTTTAAACAGCAGTTTGCTTATATACACACACAGGGACAAGGCAAATACAGGAACAAACAAAATTCTAAAAGTTCATATCCAGGGAGAAACAGTTGTTCTATCTACTATAGGGTAGGTGTGTACACGTTTGTAGGCCATAAAGAAAAGTGCAAAACATTTCATTAAAAGTGAAGCATTTATGTTATATATTCACCTGTACAATCCTGTAATCTTCCACCCTGATAAACATTTGAACTAGCATAGGGGAGTGGCAGAAGGAATCAGGGAGGCAGAAACTGCCCTCCCAAACAGGCTGACATAGAGTAGGGAGAATCCGAGGGAGAAGAATCACCCCAGGGTGCAAATCAATAAAGGAAGCAGGGTAGAGACAAATTGGGAGGGATAGGAGTATTAGAAAGAGAGGGGAAAGGAAGCAGGCAAAAGGAAAAATGGGGGGTAAAAGCAGCATACAAACAAAATCTCGAGGGCCATGGAGCGAATCCTGGAAGCCTAAGAAATAAGATTCTGGACCTAGAGAACATCATGGCAGAGGCCAACCTGCATATTGTGGTCATTTCTGAGTCCGTGTGTACTGAAAACCCGTAGCATGACATTTGGAGGAAAGATGTAGCCTTGTGATGTTTCACATAGGACAATTGGCCTAATACTGGTTTGGACTAAAAGACGTCTGCCCTAACGTGGTGGCTACAACTACAAGGTAGCCTCTATTTATTGCACAACCGCCTTCTGGCACGCTTAATGTCCCACTGCCAGTGGGTGTCAGGTTGACAGACAGTTGTCGCATTAGGGCAAAATGTCATTAGGCTGAATGGATGCAGCGAGTGTTGCTGGACTGGGTGCCACTGACCGCATTGCTAAAATTGTTCACAAAGCAGGAGAAAACATTGACATCCTGGTACACATAGGGACTAATGATCTCGCCAGCCGGTCAGTTGTGGAGACCAAGGAACACCTGACCAGGCTAGGTGACAAACTATCATCCATTTAGTCAGGCATCTCCTTCTCTGAGATCCTGCCAGTCTGGGAGAGGGGGCAGATGGACGGAAGGTCAGAGAAGGGGAGATAGGGGAGCTAAACATGTGGCTCAAGGGCTGGTGCCAGGAAAAAAAGACACAGATTTGTAGGGAACTGGCAACAGTTCTGGGAGCGAAAGTTCTTAAATGATGGATTGCATCTGACTAAGGAGGGAGTCAGTGCATTGGGGCAGAAGTTTGACGTCTTTGCAGAATATTTAAACTAGCAAATGGGGAGAGGGTGCAGCACCCCATCGTCGAATGGAAGAACACCCTCCCCTCAGCTAGTGGTCAAACAGGGATTCAGCATGTTTACAGTTCATTTGCATCACCAGGTAAGAAAAACCATCTCCCATACGACGCACAGGGAAATGCCAAATCTCACCCAACTAACACAATCGAATCTGGCCAATGGAAAATCATGTACACAATGCTCACAGCCTGGGAAATAAAATCCCAGACCTGCAGGCAATAATGTCAGAGGCTAAACTGGACATAGTAGCAATTAGTGAGACGTGGTTTACCAGTAACCACACTTGGGAGACTTCAGTACCTGGCTATGTACTGTTCAGAAGAGACCGAGGTGCAAAACGGGGAGGGGCCCTGTATGTCAATGAAAATATAAAAGCTACAGAAATTCAGAATACACATAAAGAGCCAGAAGAACTGTGGGTCACCCTGGAAACAGGAAATGTGACAGCCATAAGAACTGGGGTTGTCTACAGGCCCCCAGACCAAGGGAGGACAGACACATTACTGTTAGAAGATACACAAAACATGACAGCTCAAGAGGAGGTTCTGATAATGGGAGACTTCAATATGCCGGATACAGATTGGTCAATACCAGCACAAACATCTGCCAGAAGTAAACACATGGTGGATTCCCTGCAGGGGAAGGCCTCAAACAACTGGTACAACAACCCACAAGAGACGGGCTATCCTAAATCTAGTACTGACTAACAGGGAAGGGATCACAGATCTCCAGGTAGAAGGTCACCTGGGGCCAGTGACCATCACATGGTATGGTTCAATTTGGCCACTACATCTAAATCATCCCATTCCAAGGCAAAAATATGGGACTTCAGAGCAGCCGACTTTGATAAGATGGCCAACAGAGTTAAGCTAGCCCTGGCAAAAAGAAACACAGATGAGGGGTACAGGCAAAGGGCAAACATTAAGGATGCAATACTTGAAGCAACATCCCATTGTGTTAGACAGAAAAGAAAGTGCAACAGAAGAAGGAAACCACTTTGGTTCTCAAATACAGTACAAGAAAAGGTCAGAACCAAAAGACTGGCCTTCAGGAAATATAAGGGAACACAGTGGGATGAAGATAGGAGGCATACCAAACTGCCCTAATGGAAGCAGGAAGGCAGTAAGGCAGGCAAAGTCCCAAACTGAGGAAACACTAGCACAAACAGTAAAAGAAGGTGACAAGACCTTCTATCGATACATTAGTGAAAGGAGAAAGTCCAGAGGAGGTATTGCTAAGCTCAAAGGAGAAAAGGGGGCATGGGAGGAGAGGACCCTGTAAAAGCATCTATCCTAAATAGATACTTTTGCTCACTATTTACTGAAGAGAAGGTACTGGAGGGCCCACAGCTCAGCACCATGGACACAGGGGGGGGGATGTGAGCACTACTCCTTCACAAAAGAAAGGGTCCTACAAGAGCTTGCTAAGCTCAGGTGGACAAGGCAATGGGACCTGATGGCATACATCCCCAGGGTACTTAAGGAGCTATGGGTGGAACTAGCAGAGCCATTAGCAGAACTGTTTAGTGAGTCTCTGAGCACAGGAGAGGTCCCAGAAGACTGGAGAAGGGCTTCATGTGATCCTGCTCCACAAGAGTGGTAGCAGGGAGGAGGCAGGAGCTACAGACCAGTCAGTCTTACCTCAGTAGTGGGCAAGATTATGGAGGCACTCCTTAAGGAAAGGATAGTGCAACACCTGGAATCCATAGGGCACAGGATCCAAGACAGCATGGGTTTACAAAGGAAGGTCCTGTCAAACTAATCTCATAGATTTCTTTGACTGGGTAACCAGAGTGGTGGACCAAGGGGAGCAGCTGATGTCGCTTACCTTGACTTCAGCAAAGCTTTCGACACTGTTCCACATAGATTAATAAGCTGGGTAGGCTCGGTGGGTGGGAAGTTGGTCAACTGGGTGGCAAACTGGTTGACGGGCAGAAAACAGAGTGGTGGTAAATGGTATACAGTCAAAAGAGATGCAAGTCACAAGTGGGGTACCTCTAGGATCAGTCCTGGGCCAATCCTCTTCAATATCTTCATTAGTGACAATGCAGATGGACTAGAGGGTAAGGCTTTGTCTGTTTGCAGATGACAGACACCAAGATCTGCAACAGAGTAGATGATCCAGATGGGGTGGGCAGAATGAGAAGAGATCTGATAAACTAGCAAAATGGTCAGAAGAGTGGCAACTGGAATTTAATGCAAAGAAGTGCAAGATCATGCACATTTGGAAGAGAAACTCTGAAGCCACCTACAGGCTGAGAGGGGAGTTGCTGGCAGTCACAAAGGAAGAAAGAGACTTTGGCATCATCATCACCGATGACCTGAAATCATCCATGCAGACCTCTAAAGCAGTAGGTAAGGCTAGGGGATGTTAGGGGTATTAGTAGGGGTATCACAAGTCATAAGAGGGAGATAGTAATTCCTCTTACAAGACACTGGTTAGACCTCATCTGGAGTACTGTGTGAGTACTGGAGGCCACACCTTCACAAGGACATTAACCAAATTGAGGTAGTCCAGAGAAGGGCAACCAAAATGGTGCAGGGACTGCATCAGAAGACATATGAGGACAGATTAACAGAGCTCAATATGCAGTATACCCTTGAGCAAAGGAGAGAGAGAGAGAGGTGATATAATCGAGACATTCAAACACCTTAAGGGCATTAACAGAGTGAAAGAGTCTAACATGTTTCAATATAAGAAAAATAGCAGGACAAGAGGACACAGCATGAGATTAGAGGGAAGCCGATTAAGGGGAAATGTGAGGAAATTATTTTTCACAGAAAGGGTGGTGGATGCATGGAACAGCCTACCTCAGGAAGTGGTGGCTAGGAATACAGTGCAGGGCTTCAAACAGGCATGGATAGGCATAAGTAAGTAAGTACTGCAAGTAAGTAAAAGTTTATTTATAGTTTTCAAAACCAAAGCACTGTACAATAATAACATTAAAGATTGATTTTACTATTAATATTTTGTTTATTATTTAAACGCTTTAAAACAAAAAGGTTTTTAGCTCAGATTTAAAGCTCTCGACGGTCAGGCAACCTCATATCCGGCGAGGTAGAGAATTCCACAGGGTGGGGGCAGTGTAAGAAATGCACGCCCCAGATGTCTAAACAAACCCTGGGAATCTCTAGCAATGCCTCGTCATGGATTGGAGTGAGCGAGAGGACAGTAGGGAGTAAGGAGAACTTGAAGATACTGCAGTCTCTGTTCGTGTAGGCTTTATAGGTCAGTAACCCGACCTTAAAGGTGATCCGCCACTGAACCGGCAGCCAGTGCAGTCCGTGCAGCACTGGCATAATATGACTATTTCTAGATGTCCCAGTCAAAGCCTGGCTGCTGCATTCTGCACCAACTGCAAGCGGGCGGATATCAACCCCTGGTAGCCCTAGGTACAAGGCATTGCAGTAATCAAGGCGAGAGGTCACAAAGGTGTGGACCAAGGTAGAAAGGTCAGCCAGAGGAACCAGGTGTTTCACCCAACGATATTCCTAAGATGATAAAATGAGGATTTGACAACGGCAGACACCTGAGATTTTAGGGTCAGGCCGCCATCTATAATAATGCCCAGATTACGCACCTGGTATGAGGTTGGGAGTTGGACACCATCGAGACATATGCCCTATGGAATCCCAGCCCTACAACCTGCCTCAAGGCGACTAGGGCCACAGCCAGCACCTCAGTCTTATCCGGTTTAACTCAGCCAGCTGGTACTCATCCAATCTTTGATTTCGATAGACAGCTGTTACATAGAGATCGCATCTTCCTGTCCGGATTGAAGGACAGATACAACTGGTGTCATCTGCATAGCAGTGAAAACCCAGATCGTATCACCCATTAATGTCTCCCAATGGCAGCATATATACGGCGCACAACATGGGTGCTAAATGGAGCCCTCTGCACCCCACAGGATAGGGAGATGGCATCAGAGGAATAAATTCCAGTGACAACCCTCTGCCTCCGATGCATGAGGTAGGATCGAAACCAATGTAGTACTGTACCAGTCAGTCCACAATAAAGCCGCAGAGTGCTAAAGCACACCATTGTCCACAGTATCAAATGCTGCAGAGAGATCAAGAAAGACTAGAATAGTGTGAGTTTTCGATCTCCTCGCAGTCAGATCATCATTTAAAACCCGGACAAGGGCAGTCTCAGTGCTATGTCTTTCCTAAATCCTGATTAAAGAGTATCATAGACATTGTGATTTATAAGATGGTCATCCAGTTGTACTGCAACCACCTTTTCAATAACCTTACCCACAAAGGGCAGGTTAGAGATAGGTCTGTAGTTAACTAAGCAGTCTGGATTCAATCAAGGCTTTTTAGGAGTGGTCGAACGATCGCTTCCTTTAGGGGTCAGGAAAGACCCCTGCTCCAAAGATTTCCAGAAAATTTCAGCAAGGATCGGACAGATAGTATCTATGCAACCTAATAATAGTCGAGGGCCCGGATCCAAACTGCAGCTGGTTGGTCGTATAATCTGGACAATCCTCACAGTATCCATGAGTCCGCCTACCAAAGTCAGACTAGGTAACAGAGGTGTTTGCTTCCTCGTGCTGATCACCAAAACCTCAAAGAGGGAGCTTGGCCGATACCAGACCTGATGTTGGCAATCTTATCTGTTAAGAACCGAGCAAGCTCATCACATTTTTTTTGCAAAATCTCTTCCAGACTGCAGACAGAGTGGATTGCACAGTCTGTCGACTGTCTGAAAGAGTTGAGCCAGTCGGTTCATGCGAGCAGCAATTCTCCTGGACAGAAATTCTGCCTTCTTAAGGGTGATTGCTGATTGATAGGAACCATAATGGTCCATCAACCTAAGTTTGTCTGCATCAAGGCCGGATTTCCGCCAAGCCCTCTCTAGCCTTCACCCCACTCTCCTCAGTTCCTTTAAAGACTCATCAAACCATAGAGTCTTGGGCTGAGTGAGTGGGCAAACACGGACAGGAGCAACTAGGTCCAGGGCCTCACTCACTGCCTTATTATATGCAAGAACGAGGTCCCTGGATCCATGCACTACCTGAAATACCTGATAGATCCAGTACCGCCAATAGACCCTCTGGGGTGACTCCTTAAAGGGCGATATTGGACTATCTCCAGAGGCAGGTCTATTTGGGAGTGCCCAAGCTGAATCTTATGGAAGGATAGTCTGTCCATGCATTCAGTTCCACCCCCAAATGCGTGTCCTCCAAATCCAGTAGAAACACTAGATCCAATGAGTGACCCCTATATGGGTAGCAGAGGTAACTACCTGTGAGAGGCCCAACGAGTCATAAGTTGGAGGAGGTTCTTTCCAAAATGCAGAATAAGGAAGCAATACAGATGCGTATGAATAGATAGGCCACCCATAGAGCAAAGGCGCGATGGCACATTTATAAGGTAGAAAATAAACGAGCAGACTGGATGAGCCTTGCATGTGTCCTTACCTGGCCAACTTCTATGTTTCTTTGTACTAATTGTTGTGGAACCCTGAAAACCATAACTGGGACATGGCCATACCAGGCTACACTCTGTTCAGGAAGGACCAGGTAGGACTGAAAGGAGGGGATGTGGTGCTTTATGTGAGGGAATGCATAAAAGTGATGAAGATGCAGGGATTTGAGGGAGGGCAGAGGTAGTGGGTCACCCTGGAGATGGGGAATGAAACTCACTACAAGTACTGGACTGATCTACAGATCTCCAGCACAGGGGAGGAGTTAGATAAGGTACTGCTGGAAGCCACTGGCAAGATGGCAGAAAAGGGGAGATGCTGCTGATGTGGGATTTCAACCTGCCGGATGTACAGTGGAACCTCCTAGAAGCAGGGACATCCTGGACCTCTATGGAGGCCTTCATCAGGTAACTAGTCACCAAACCCACTTGTGATGGGGCAACACCAGACCTGGTACTCACTAACAGGGACAGTGTTGCAGACAGTCATTTAATTATATTAGGAGAAAATACTTTTCACCTTGAGGGTGATTAAGCCATGGAATAATTTAACCTTACATGTAATCATTAGTAAGGACAAAGCACAATTTAAATCCAGATTGGATACATATCTATTAACTGTCAAATCTTTGACATATTAGGTTAGCACGTGAGCAATTATGGGTCATTAGGCCTTCTAGCTTTCACTGTCCCTTAGTATGAACCTTAGTATATGGTGGAGGCCACAAGGAGACCAGTGTTCACACGTGACGTGTGGTCAATAAAAGGATGGCAGCACAATCGAACCACATGAGGGCAAGGGGCGTGGACTTGGAGGGCAGATTTTATAAAGATGGGTGAATGCCTCAGGGATGAACTGGCAGGAGGGATGGCCTGGGTGGGGTGGAGGAACAGTGGAAGAAGATAAAAGGGAGCACAGTAAAGACAACAAACCTCTGTGTCACACAACTGAATAAAATCAAGAGGAAAAGACTGCTGTGGTTCTCAAAAGAGATGGCTGAAAAGGTAAAGGCTAAAAGGCTAGTATTCAGAAGGTACAAAGAGAAGAAGGTACAAGGAGATGCAGAGGGAGGAGGATACGGAGGTGTATCAGAGGAAACAGAGGGAAGCAGGGAAAGATGCAAGATGCACAAAGATGCAAACTGTGGACAGAATAGCCTAGGAGGTAGTGAAAGGGACAAAACAAGGTATGCAAGGAAAGGAGGACCAGGGGTGGGATTATTAAGGTTAAAATAGGAAGAGTACTGTGCAGAGGGGGGACCAGTAGGGTAGACATCCTGAACAAATACTTTTGTTCAGTGTTCAAGGAAAGAAGGGAAAGGCCACAAAACATAACTGAAGCTTTGGAAAGAGGGAGGTGGTCACCTGTCCTGTTTCAAAGGGAGAGTTCTGAAGGGACTTGCCAATCTGAAGGTGAACAAAGCAATAGGGCCAGAAAGAGTGCATCCAGGAGCATTGAGGAAACTCAAGGGGTTACTGACTGCACCTCTGACAGTCCTGTTTAACAGCCCACTGGAAAAGGTGTGGTTCCAGAGGACTGGAGGAGGGCAGATGTGGTAGCAAGAGGGCTAGCCCATCGTGCAGTGGTAGCACTACCACCACAATGCCAACAACCTGAGTTCGGGAGCGAGCTCAGGGTCACCTGGGCCCAGCCGGGGAGGGACTGAGTGTCCAATAGGTTGGGAGAAGGGAGGAGGTGCCGTCCCTGCTACTATACTGCCACCTGGGTGACCATGTGTGGCACTGCAGCTGGGGACATCAGGAGAGGGACAGACATCAGCTGGCATCTGGGAGCAGTGGCACACATCTGTGTGTATGCACCCCTTCTGGTCTCCTCTGTGTGCAGACATCCATGGGGCTGGAGAAACAAGGAAATGGCCCCTGCACTCAAGGATGAAGGAGCACTCAGCACCACAAGGGATTCCCCCACCACCACCACCAGTCCCACCACTTCAGTCTCCCGATGAAACTCGGCACTAGAGGGTAAGCCTCCACCTCATTCCCGCTGGGGTGAAGAGCCACAGCTCCATAGGGACGAGCCCGAGCACTGGTTCACAGGTAAGGGGTAGGGAAACAAAGCAGATGTGCCTTTGTGACTCCAGAAGGAGTTTGGGTGCAGGAGAGAGAGAAGGGGCATAAATAGTTAGGAAAAAAAAAAGTGGTAGCATGGAGGAGGCTGACAATTATAGGCCAGACAGCCAGACATCAGTGGTGGGAAAGTTCATGAAATCACTGCTGAAGGAAAGGATTGTGAATGATCTAGAATCCAAAGGGTTACAAGGGCCGATGCACCATGTGCTCACAGGGAAGATCTTGTCAAACAAATCTGACAGATTTCTTTTGTGGAGTGACAAAAGAACTATGATCAGGGTGAAACGCTGGATGTGGCCTACCTAGATTTCAGTAAGGCTTTTGATACTGTTCCACAGAGGAGACTAGTGGACAAGCTGGGTAGCGCTGGAGTGGGTCTAAAGGTGGTAAACTTGATAAGAAATTGGTTAGGAGATAGGCAACAGAGAGTGATGGTAAATGGAGTTCACGCAGAGGAATGGAGGGTGACCAACAGGGTGCCTCAGGAATCAGTGCTGGGACCGTCCTCTTTAATGTCTCTATAAGTGACGTTGCAGAAGAGCTGCAAGAGAAGGTCTGCCTTTCTGCAGATTACATCAAATTCCGCATTAGGGTGGACACTGGGTGGGGTGAAAACAATGAGCAGAGACTGGAGAAAACTAGAGAACATAACAAATTTGCCAGCAGATAAAGGCCTAGGAGGTCTATCAAGTCTGCTCAAATGCAGCTAGCACCCTTATTCTGCAGCTGCCCCTCCCTTCCACCCTTCCCTTTCATTAACCCTCCCCTTGTCCTGTTCCATCCCCTTTGAAGCAGTCCACTGTTCTACTGGATACCACTTCTGCAGGTAACGATTCCACCCAGCCACCATCCTCTGTAAAAAGTATCTCCTCATCTCCCTCCTGAACCTTCCTCCTCCAGTCTCATATCATCGCCCCTGGTGTCCCTCCCTCTCTTACTTTGAACAGCCCATCTGTACCAGTCTTGTTTATTCCTTTCATGTATTTAAAGGTTTCAATCATGTCCCCCCTCCCTCCTCCTCCAGTGAATACATGTTCAACTCTCTCAACCTCCTCTCATATGATAAGTCCCCCAGCCCCTTGCTCATCTTTGTCACCCTGCGCTGCACCCTCCAGTAACTTAATGTCCCTCTTCAGATGCGGGCATCAGTATTGCACGCAGTACTCCAGGTGCGGTCTAACTAATTACCTATACAGTGGAAGAATCACCTCCTCCTCTCCTCGAGGATATACCCCTTGCAATACAACCCAGCATTTTGTTGGCCTTTGCAGCTGCCTTCCTACATTGTGCAGAGTTGTTCACTAACTCTGCAATGAGCATACCCAGATCCTTCTCCTTCTCCGCTTAGGCTAGCTGCACTCCCCAGCTGGTAACTCCTCCTTGGATTCTTCATCCCAAAATGCAGCACCTTGCACTTTTGGCATTAAACCCCAGTTGCCAGGTGTCTGACCAGGTTTCAAGCTTTGCCAGATCATCCTGCAACCCCTGCCATCCACCACCACTCCTACCTTGGTATCATCAGCAAACAGACTGATCTTGCTCTTGATGTCCCATGATATGTCTGCAATTAATATCCCAAACAACACTGGTCCCAACACCAAGCCCTGTGGAACACCACTCATCACTACCCTTGGGTATGAGAGCTCCCCACCCACCACCACCTTCTGCTGCCTTCCTGAAGCCAGTTTCCTACCCATCTCACCAGCTTTGCACCAACCCCTGTGCCTACTAACTCTTCCCAGCCTTCCATGTGGCACCAGTGCAATGCCTTACTGAAGTCCAGATACAGGGCATCCACTGCATGGCCCCTGTCCAGTTGCCTAGTTACCCAGTCACAGAACTCCACCAGGTTGGTTTGGCAGGATCTGCCCAGTATGAAGCCATGCTGTCTGCTGTCCTGTAGTCTTTTGGCCTCTAGGGAGGGCCACCAGCCTCCTTCAGGCTAGTCTCCATTAGCTTACCCATGATGGATGTGGAGGTTCACTGGTCTGTTGTTTCCTGGTTCATCCTTGGGGCCACTCTTGTGGACGGGCACCACATGAGCCATCCTCCAGTCCTGAGGTACACACCCGATGTAGTGAGGCATTAAATAGGTCTGCAAAAGGTCCTGCAAGGATCTCTGCAAGCTCCTTCAGTACCCTGGGTGGATGCCATCTGGGCCTGGTGCCTTGTCCACCCTCAGTGCCTTCAAACACCTCCCTAACTCTGCCCTCCACGATTTCCCCATCCGCCACCCCTTCCCTCCGTTTCTGTCATTTCTGCCCCTTGGGTGTCACCCTCTCTTCTCTTTAGTAAATACTGAGCAGAAGTACTCATTTGGTGCTTCTTCTTTATCACACCCTGCTTCCACCCAACCCCTCCTTCCTAATCCTTACTATGTGGTCCTTACTGCTCCTTTTCTCCCTGATGTAATGAAGAAGTCCTTCTCCCCTTCTTAATGCCTTGTGCCAGCCTGAGTTCAGTAGATGCTTTGGCCCCCCTTACTGCCCTTGTTACCTCCTTCGATTCTGTCAAGTACTTCTCCCTGTCCTCCCCTCCCTGTTTTCTTGTACTTCCTAAAGGCAGCTCTTTTCCTCCTTACCTTTTCCATGACCTCCTTGCTCAATGAGCTGGGTTTCTTAGCCCTAGCCTTCTTGCTCTGGGCCTTGCAGCAGGTTTGGTTGCCTCCACTATCCCCAGCTTTATGAACTCCCGCCTCTGGTTAGTGTCAATACTAGATTGAATTCTGGCCAGGTAATCTTTTACCACTTCCCCCATCCTCCCAAAGTTGGCCCTCCTTTAGTCCAGCACTATTGTGTCAGATTCCACTCTTCCTTGCCCATATCCAATGTGAGCCATACTGGGTGGTGGTCACTCCCTGAGAGCGGTTCCTCCACTGTAAGTTCTCTCACAAAGTCCCCATTTGCCAGCACAAGGTCAAAGGTATTCCCTAACCTGGTTGGTTCACTGACCATTTGCAGCAGGAAGCTGTCCTGGAAGGCATCCAGCAGTACCTACTCCTTCTGTTTTTTGTTGTTGGGGTACTCCAGTCCACTCCTGGCATGTTGAAGTCCCCACAATCACCACACTCCCTTCTCGTAGGTCCTCCTGATCTGTCCCACTAGTTCCTATCTAACTCCTCCGTCTAAGATGGTGGCCTGTACACCACTCCCATTCTAAGAATCCTATTCTTGGAATCCTGGATTTGCATCCAAAGTGACTCTGTACTACCTCCTCCCGTTCCTCCCTTACACACTTCAGTCCTTCCTTCCATATAGTGCCACACCTCCTTTCCCAATCACCCTGTCCCACTGAAATAACCTGTACCCTGGTACAGACAGGTCCCATCATTGTATTGGGCGGCCACGTTTCTGTGATGGCTGCAATGTCCACCTCTCCTCTGCCATGAGCACCTGTAACTGCAGTTTTCCTCCCAAGGCTCCTAGCATTAAGGTAACCACCTTCCACCCCCGTCCTCACCCTCCTTTACTAGCATCACCAATAGTACTTGCCATTTGTCACTGTTATGGGGGGTAAGCTCATTGGTTTCCCAACCTGTGGTCTCTGCATATCTCTTGCCCAATTGCCACTCCTAGTTTAAATTCCCAACTTCCCTGTATGTACTCCTCCATCCTCTGTTTCAACACTTTCTTTCCTCCTCTCTCAAGTGTAGCCTGTCCTTGGCATAGAGACTACTGTCCTCCCAGGTCCCCAAAGCCCATACCCTTTAGCACAACACCATGTTCTTAGCCATCTGTTAAATTCCTCTATTCTCAGCTTTCTTGTTGTGCTTGCCTTTGGCACTGGAAGTATCTCTGAAAAAGTTACTGATCTTCCTGCCCTCTCACATAATTGTGCTAGTTCCTCAAACCTCCTTTGGTCTATATCTACTGTCTTGTCAGCCAGGTCGGTTTGTCCCAAGATGTATAATTAAATGAGGCTTGTCCCTACCTGTTCTAGCATATTTCAGAACAGACTGTCCCACCCTTTCTGCTGTCATTCCTGGAATGGCCTCCACCCAAATGCGACTATGCCTCTCCCCTTGCTATCCCACCTGACTCCTCTTAGTATTGAGTCCCCAGCACTAAGATTCCACCACTCTTACTCCCTGCTTGCTTCTAGTCATCTCCCACTCTCATTTCCAGCTCCTCTTCTTCCTCCTGTACATTATTTCCCTTTTGCCCCTGCTGCAATTCTCCCAGCAGAACTTCCCCGCTTCAGTTTGGTCCAGGCATTTATCAATTACTCCTCTAATTTCATCATTTCCTCCTCCACCTTCTTCCTCTCTAGCAGTGCAAAATTATTTTCTGAAGGCCCTTCACAAATGCCCTCCTCTCTCTTCATAGTAACCTGTTCTCTCCTTTCCACTCCATGACTTTTGCCACTTCTTCGCCTCCCCTCTCAAGTCCCTATCTCCTCCTTCCATTTGTCTTTTGTCTCCTGACCTGGTTTCCTGGCAATCGTTCTTCCTGGCCTGGGCCCTTTGTCTCTGCTTCCTTCTTCTGACCCTCTCCTCACCACTGTTGGCTTAAATGCCCTCCTCATCTCCTTCTTCCTCCCTCCAGTATTGGGCTAAACCCACCCCCAGTCTGCCTTGCCTGTCTTAGTTCCTCCTGCAGACCCTCAATCTCCTTTCTAAGTTTCTATGTGGTTGCTCACTAAACATCCCCCACACTCCAGGCAATTTTTAGAAAGATTGGTGCACCGTAGTTGTTGCAGCCTCACCACCCTACCCATTGCTGTCGTTGCCCACCAGCGACCCCCACCCTTCCAGATGCAGGATACCAAACACTTCCTCACGCCTCCTCTCCCTCTATCAGTGCAAAACATTCTTTTCTTTATTTCCTTACCCCTTTGTGGTACGCTTAGATAGATTGAGCAACTGTTTTTATATTCCTATCCTTCCTATCCACACTCAAAAGAGACTTTAAGTAGCCATTGCACAACCTTCTTCAAACTCCTACTCCTCCTTTCCACAATGCAATAGCAATGCAAAGAAGTAACAATGAAAGCTCCTAGATTTGCAGTTACTTCCTTCCACTGAGATAGCAGTCACCTCTTCACTTGCTGCTGTTCCTTTCCTCGATATCTGCTTCTGCTATGACAGGTGCATATCCTTTGCCTGTTTGAGGAAGTGATGTCAGAAGCCTTGATATAAAGGGAAATAATGGACCGGGCGGTGGGGTGAGGGGTTGGGACCAGCCAAGTCTTCCAGAAACAATCAGGTAGCTAAGGCCCCTGGTCAGACCATTAGCACCCTTCCCCACTCTGCACTAAACTTTGCAGCTAGTGAAGCCAGCAACAATGAATCACAATTCTACTCAAAGCCCCCAAAAGATAGGTTTGCTACCAAAGAAACAGGACTCCAATTCAAACAGCTGCTCAACAACACATCAAAATAGGCTTGAAATTAGAAGATATAGGTCTCCAATTCAAAGAAACAGACCCAGTTAAATCACACCAAATAGGTTTTAAATCAAAAAAAATAGGCCTCTACAAATGCAGCCTGCTACACAGTGAAACATCAAACAAATGAGCCCACTTATAGCTACCAAAACAGGTTTCAAAATTCCAACAGCCCGAACAATACCCTGCTAGCCCTTAGAAGTAGTAAGAAAGAAAAGCAATAACCTTCTACCAAATAAAATCCACAAGAAACAATGTAAAAACAAGAAGAAGAAGCTACTGTACTGTAACAGATCTGATCCTATCCCTTCTAGTTCCTAGAGGAGTAGGTCAAGGGTACTGCAGCTGGGTTTCAATGTGAAAAAGTGCAAAATAACACACTTGGGGCACAGAAACCCAGGGCAGAGCACAAAACGGGTCGAGTAGTATTAACGATCACTAACAGGAAAGAGACCTGAGGGTACTCATGTCTGATGACCTAAAGGTAACAAGGCAGTCAGAAAGCCTAGTGTGATGCTAGGATGGATATGGAGGGTATCACCAGAAGAGAAAGAGGGGTGGTGCTGCCTCTCTACAGATCGCTGTTAAGACCCCACCCAGTACCTCTTCCCCCTTCACCCTCGATCTCCCTGGTTTGATGGGACTTTGAGGAGCTGCAGAGACTAGGTCAGAGGTTGGAGCGTCAGCTGGCGGAAGTCCATCCTTGATGCCGACTCACCTTAGATTGTTGGAACATTATCAAGTCTACCAATCTGCAATCTCCCATGAGAAGGCAGAATTCCTGTCCAGGGAAGAGTGCAGTTGCTCAGAATCGACCAGCTTACCTTTTCTACACTGTGGACAGACTGTGCAACCCAGCCTGTCTTCAAGTGCGGAGAGCTTTTTGCAATTAGAGGTGCAATGAAATTGCTCGATTCTTGCAAATAAGGTGGCCGACATCAGGGTGGGACTTCAGCCGACACACTCTATGGGCGTTGCTATTGATCAGTGTGAGGTTACTGCACCTCGGTGTCTTGGAGTACTTTTGGCCATCTGGAGTTCATGGATGTCATGCGGATCATCCAGAGTGTCGCCCACTTGCTGTAGATTGGATCCTGGACCTACTTCCCCTAATTTTGGGAGGTACTGAGGTTGCTCGGTCCCGGTCCTGGCATGAATTGTCTGGTGCTCCTTGGAGTCTGAGAGTTTCCTAGTTCTCTAAAAGAGGCGGTGGTGACACCTCTCTGAAGAAAGCTTCTTGAACCCAGACTACCATGCCAACTACAGACTCTGTCTCCAACCTTCCTTTTATAGGAAGGTTGTTGAGAAAGTTGTGGCTGCACAACTGGAGGACCATTTGACCATCCATAACATCTATGAACCACTCCAGTCTGGTTTTTAGAGAGACACAGTGCTGAAACAGCACTGGTTCGGGTGCTCAATGATCTCCTGATGGCTAGGGATCGGAAGAACTGCTCCATCTTGGTCCTTCTTGATTCTCTTCAGCTTTTGACATCATGGACCATGAGGTGTTGTTGGGTCATCTGAGGTTCATCTTTGGGCCGTCTGGAACAGTCCTCAGGTGGTTTTCATCTTTCCTCATGGGTAGATCTCAGCGTGTGGTATTGGGGTTTATTCCTCAGACCCTACTTCTCTGTCATGTGGAGTTCCTCAGGGTTCAGTCCTCTCACCCATGTTCGTGGTGTATAAGCTGCCCTCTGAGACATTGTAAGAGGGTATGGGCTGAGGTTTCACTGCTATGCTTATGATACCCAGATCTACCTATGTTTTGCACCTGACCAGAATGGAGCTGTATCGGTCTTTAACAACTGTCAAAGAAATCCAAGACTGGATGGATTCTAGCTGGCTAAGGTTGAACCCAGACAAAACTGAGGTGTTGGTTGTGGATCCAGGTCGGATAGGGAGTTGGGGAGGTGCACCTTTGGGAATGTTTCTGGGTGGCGCCTCACTCCCAACCTCTGAATGGATGCATAACCTGGGGTAATTTTTGACGAAGGACTGACCTTGCATTTGCAGGTGTCAGTGGTCATCAAAACTTCCTTTTACCATCTTAGGAATCTCGCCAGGATTAGGCACCTTGTTCCGTCCAATGACCTTCCGACACTGATCCACGCCTTTGTTTCCTCTCACTTAGATTATTGCAGCTCCCTTTACCTAGGGCTTCCTGGGGTAGAAATGCATCACTTGCAGCTAATGCAGAACGCAGCAGCCTGGCTTTTGACGGGATCTTGCGATCTTGTTATATTTCGCTAAAGGCGCGAGCTGCACTGGCTGCCAGTACAGTGGCGGATCACCTATAAAGTCGGCTTGCTGACTTTTAAAGCCCTCACGCAGACTAGGCCTGGAATACCTGAAAGAGCTCCTGATTCCCTACTAGCCGGTCGATCACTCCGCTCATCCAGCGAGTGGTTGCTAGAGGTTCCAAGGGCATGTTTAAGATATTCCGCCAAGAGCATTTGAGTTCGCTATGCCTTACCCTTTGGAACCTCTACCCTATCGGATTTGAGAGTGCACAACTGTGGAATCATTCAAACAGGCTTTAAAGACTTATTTGTGGTCTCAGGCTTTTAATAATTGAGTTTGTTGGTTGTATTATGATTGTGTGCAATTTTATTTATGAATGACTATTTATTTGAATTGCTGATTTTATTATGTACTGCGCCTTGGTTTTTGAAAGGCGCCTAAAATAAAAATATTATTATTATTATTATTATTATTACTGTGTCAAGTTCTGGACACCAGATCTCTGGAAGGACAGAGGGAGGCAGTCCAGAGGAGGGCAACTAAAATGGTGCAGGGTCTGCATCAAAAATGCTATGAGGAGAGACTGAAGATGTATACCCTGGAAGAAAGGAGGTAGAGGGGGTATATGACAGAGACCTTTAAATACTTCACTAGGGTAAATAAGGTACAGGTAGGAAGTATTTTTCAGAAGAAAAGTTGCTCAAGAACAAGGGGACAGGCTGTGAAGCTGGAGAGGGTAGATTCAGAGAGATAGAGTACTTCTTCACAGAAAGAGTGGTAGGTGCCTGGAACAGCCTTCCAGTGGAGGTGAAAACAGTGGTGGGGTACAAGAATGCATGGGATAGGTGCAAGGGAATCATAGTGGAAAGGAAGGTGGTGGATAAAGAGCTGTAGATCAAGAAGATTCTGCAGTGATAACGTAGTTAGGGAAAAAACGGGCAGACTGGTGGCCAAGCAGTTCTTATCTGCTGTCAAATTCTTTGTTTCTATGTAATGTTGTATTTTTTTTCTCCGTTACAGTCTGCATGATTTTCTTTGTAACATGTTGTTACCTCCCCTCCCCAGTTTCTGCTTCCAAATGTAGCTGGAAATGAGTAAGGATTAAGACACAACAGGGTGCCAACTGTACTGCCACAACCCAGCAACCCAGGGTTGTAGTAAGGATTGGGCCCCATATTGAGTGTCTTTTGCCCTTGAATTGAGGTAGTGGCACCACAACAAACATTAATGAGAGTCTTATTGCAGATATACAACTGAATATGAGAAAATAAAAAGTTCAGAAATCAGTAGTTCTGTGTGAAATAGTCCTCCACATGTGGGCTGGCACTAGAGGGCACTAGTCTGAGTTGCACTGCATGAGCCAGTATGGTGTATGTACTCTTTGTGTGATCTGCCTCTTGAAGTCCCCACCACCACTGTGTTACCAGTTTTTATTCAACCGACAAAAGAAACATGATGTTGTTTTACTTTGTGGATATGAATTGAAGTAATTGGTTTTGGGAGTTTACATTCTGCAACTTATGTGGACAAAGTGGAACTGGGATTCAGGACTGCAACATCAAGGAGCTGCACACTGACATTTGTAGTAATTAGGCAACATTGGTACCAGGACTTTCATACCCATTTGTTGTGGTCTCTCAATCCAGTGGCTTTAAGTTTTAGCCAATCAAGATACAGAATACTTGCCGACCAGTGGCGCTGAGGTGCTGGTCGCCTTACCTTCACCATGCCGGTGACCAGTGTTCGAGAACAAGCACTGGCCACCAGGGGTGGCAGGGAGGAGAAGGATCGAGCGTCTCGAGGGACTGCTCTCCTTCTCCAGGGAGGGGGGACATCAGTGGTCGGTCCATGACTGGTCCCTAGTGGCAGCTGGGGGCAGCGCACAGACACTTCAGAAAGAGGGGTGGAGATGAGGCAGATACCTGGAGGGAGAGCATGCGGACTCATGCACTCTCCCTCCATCAGCGTCACTGCACACCTCATCTCCAGGGGACCAAAAGTGGAAAAATGGCTCGGTCAGGCAGCATGAGCTTCCCGACTTCTGCGGCCTGACCCAGAATGGCACCTCCTCATCTGGATCCACCTCGGTGAGTTAAGCTATTGGGGGTTGCCGTGGGGAAACTAAGGAGGTGGCCTGATGGGTGTGTGTGGGCCGGAAGGTCAGATGTCTCAGCCAACCGGAGCCAAGGGAGAAAGAATCAGCTAAAAAAAAAAAAAAACAAAGATACAGACTACTTAGTATCCATTTTAAAGTGTGCCTTCCATGTTAAAACAAAACAAAGGTTTATATAATATTTTTAAAAGATGAAAACAGCTGCATATTTCTATTAAACTAATATTCTACAACTTAACTTTTAATGAAGACAAACAATGGACGCAAGTCTAAATAGTTTAAAATACCTGTGAATGGTAAAATGGCCTGGAAAACTGAGCTACCAGTACCTTAAGCGGCGTAATTAGGAGGAACTTGCAATCCACCTTGACATGAATTATTGCTGCATACATAATGTTGGTGACGCCATCATGCCTCAGTTCCAACAGAGACAAGCTCAGAGGATCACTGGACTAGCAGGGACAAAGCAACCAGAACAAAACCACAGTAGAGGATATGGAACCAAGAGTAAAATGCCAGATTCAGGCAGAAGACGAGCAGACAAGATTATCACCTGTCACCTGAAAAGTGGTGATGGAGGAAGGAACAACTGTGGCTCAGTGGAGAAGGCTCCCTCAAAGATCTACTGTTACAGTAAGTTATTATTCTATTGTCTTCAAGGATATCTCCCTCCATTGAATAACATCATGGAACGACTCCCAAGCAGTACCAAGCACTGAGGGAGGAAAAAAGGACTAAGGACCCTGAGTAAGGAGGTCTTGCAGAAGTGCAAGGCCAAACCTGGCATGTCTGAGAGCAAGAGAGAGAGAGAGAGAGAGAGACATGATGGCTAGCCTGTAAAGTTTAGTGAATGTATGTACAGTATTCCAAGTGGCCACAGCAAGTATGTCAGCAGCAGACACATTGTAAACACAAGCCACAGAAGTAGCCACCCATGGCTGGAGTGAGCATGGACAGGACCAGGAAGCTGCTTACCATACTTCTGGTAACAGAAAGAAATGCAGAAGGCCAACCATTTGGAAAGACCCTGCTTCAAAATAGGGAGCCCACCATCCTGGGGCAAGAGTCACAAACAGGTGAGAGGGACTTTCTACAATCCTTATGATACGATCAAGGTAACAATGCAACATCCGACAGACATTTTGGGGTGGGCTTGGCGTGGCACCATAAGTCTGTTGGGGAGGCAGTAAAGTTGATGGGGATTGGGCACCCCGCCATACGGTGTGTGGGGAGCACATGAGCATGCTGGGGTGGGCCTCCAGCATGCTACTTGTGAGGGGGGAGAGAGATAAATGAAGCTGTCCATGACAGCTTCAGATGGTAGTGCAGAGTGTAGGCACTTTGCATACTGCTGATGGCAGTATGTAAATTACCTGCTGATGGCAGTATGCAAATTGCCTACATGTTACCACCGCTGACTGCAGTATTTTGTTTTCAACTGTACGCCACTGTATCTGAAGGGCTGTCAGACAGCTCCTACATTCATTGGCGCTGGTAGCCGCACCTGCAAAACAGAGCATGGCATTGAAATGGGGAGGCATACTTACGAAAACTCGTGATGGTGGCACTATGTTTCAAACGACATGAAATCTTGCTGTATTCTGACTATTGCAGTTAGGTCCTGCCTTTCAACTGGCCCAGAGAACAAAGAGTTAACTTTCCATGGCCAGCATGGAACATTCAGCGAGCTCGGTTGAAGCCCCTGTCTGCTGCTGTTTAAACTCCAACAGTCAGATTCTTTACTCCACCTCACTGAACAGTCACTCCGAGATTTCTCCTTTGCTCGGTTCAAAAAGTCAGTTCAAATGTTTTTCGCTCAGTTTCTACTGAATTTCTGCTACCAAATGTGTCGGTTTAAGTCTCTGTCTGTGGTACGTGAGTACTAGATAGGTTTTACATTTAGTTTCTGTGTTGAACTTGTAAATTTCGGATCAGTTCGGTTTGAACCAATCAGTTTAGTCTTAAAAGTTTAGAATTTGTTTTGAGTGTGGTAACCAGTATGTATCGGTGCTAAAAAAAAAAAATGGATTTAATTACGGGTTTTCCAAGACCCGTAACACGGTCAGGAACCGATAGGGAGTCTTGCCTGGCAGATTGCCGAAAAAGGGTAAGTTTTGGATAGGATTAGCCATGTCTGAGAAACCAAAGAAAAATCCGGGCCCACTGGGTTTCAACACTGCAGTGTGTGTGGGAAAGCCTTTGCTAAGGCTGATCCCCACATCACCTGTGTTTATTGTCTGGGGTTTGACCACCTCGATTCAGACTGCCAAATCTGTAAAAGTTTTCCCAAAGCTACCCTGGATAAGAGAGTAGGTAGACTGAGGGAAAGGGAGGCCGAGAAGTCCGCTGACCCGATGGCCAGCCCGGTTCAGTTCTGACCGAACTAGAAGGAGTGCCCTCTGACCAGGGCGAAACTTCTTGGCAAAAGGAGAGCCGATTCTAAGGAGTCGGCTCCAGTTAAAAGAAAGAAGGGAAAATCATCTGGTTCAGATCACAAGTTCTTTCTCCAACTGCTGATGAAATAGCCAAAGCGATAAGGATAGTTCAATTGCTAACTTCAGTTCCAGCCGAACCAGCACCATCTGGCAAGGGCTCAGTTCGGTTGGTTCCCGGTTCCAGATTATACTTTAGAAGAATTTTATGAACCGGAGGAGGAGGGAGACACAGAGTATGAGGATGATGATGATGGTGATTATGAAAGTCTGGATGTGCCCATTGACCCGGACATCTCCCCAGACAGACCTTCAGGTGTTTCTCCTCCTAGGCTTTCTGAGTCCCCTTCCACTTTATGTTTTACAAGAAAGTGGCTGAAACCTCCAGCTTCCAGTGGAAGAAGCAGTAGAGGATCAGAAGGAGCCTGATTTTGTTGAAATGATGGACATCCCAGAGTCCAGGAGGCTGTCTATTCCCTTCCATAAATCTTTTGGGAAACAGACATTTAAAATTCTAAAGACTCCTAACCCATACCTCCTGTGGACAGATGAATGGACAAGAGGTATACTCTTTCAGGCTCGGACATGGAGTTCCTTTCTCAACAATGCAGCCATGTTGGGGTAGTGCATCTGTGATAAGGCAAATATACCCTTGGCATCACACCCCCAGATAAGGACTCCAGGAGGACTGATGCCATGGCAAAGAAGCAGTACATGGCAGCATCTTTGGGACTCGGGCAGGCTAACTATATGGCTACATGGCTAGATACCAGAAGTCCAGGTGGGACACTGTGCTGGCTCTAGCTAAACAGGCCCCTGACCAGCTTGCCAAGGAGCTGGACCAGGTGGCTGCGGATGGGATTGAGGCATCCAAGGTGCAATTTCATGCTGTTGTGGACTCCAATGATGTTTCATCTAGAGTCATGGCTACATCTGTGGCCCTTCACAGGATGGCTTGGCTCATATGTACTAGCCTATCACAGGATACCCAGGCTAAGGCCATGAATTTCCCTGTCATTGGTGATTCTCTGTTTGGGGAGCAGACAGAGAACTACATGAAAAGATGGACGAGTACAGGACCACCTACAGGAGTGCTCAGGCCAAAGAAAGGCAGGCCACCCCTCAAAGACAGCACTCCAGGGGCAGAGGCAGACCCTTCCAAAGGATTTTTACCAAGCCCAGGCCTCTTCTTCTGCTTATGCTCAGAGGGGTTCTTCAGAGGAGAGGCAGATGGGGAATGAGCAGGCCTGCTTCCCCCTCAGCCTAAAGCCCTGCCAAGCAGACACCCTGATGGCTCTGCCCAGGCTGATTCTCCAATACCTGTAGGGGGCAGGCTGGCTTACTTTGTCCAGGACTGAAGTCTCTGACATCAGACAAGTGTGTCCTAGAAGTAGTAAGCCAGAGACTGGTTCTCAGCTTCAAAAATTTCCCAAGATGAGAACCAGATCCTTTCCACCTGTAAATCATCAGAGACCCTTGCCCTAGAGGCAGAGGTTTCTTCCTCCTGGCTCTCAGAGCCATAGAAAGGGTTCCTACCTTACACAAGGGCTAAGGATTGTACTCCAGGTACTTCCTAACCCCAAAAACAGGAGAATGGCGGCCCATCCTGGATCTAAGATATCTGAACAAGCACCTTTTAAAACCAAAGTTCAAAATGGTGACTCTGGGAATAATTCTGCCCTCTCTAAGGCCAGGGACTGGCTAGCCTCCTGGACCTCAAAGATGCCTACTTTCACATTCCCATCAGGTGCTCCCACAGAAAGTACCTAAGGTTCGAGTTGCCCTCAGACCACTATCAATTCAGAGCAATGCCCTTGGCCTAACATCAGCCCCAAGGGTGTTCACAAAGTGCCTGGCAGTAGTGGTTGCTTTCCTAAGGAGAAAAAGGTTTCCATCTTTCCATATCTGGACGACTGGATTATAGTGGGTCAGTCTCCAGACCAAGTCAAGTCACATCTGCAAGTAGCTCAGCAAGTGCTCACTTCCTTAAGATTCCTCCTCAACCTTCCAAAGTCAGTTCTCGAGCCAGTACAGCTCCTCACCTTCATGGGGCGGAACTGGATACAGTAAGGGATAGAGCCTTCCTTCCCTGGACAGGGCAAGGACCCTTATGGAACTGGCCTCTTCATTCACCCTGCAGGTGTCTCGACCAGCAAGGCATTTCCTTCAGCTTCTGGGCCACATGGCAGCTTCCACAGTAGTGGTCCAGGGAGCAAGATTCCAGATGAGGGACATTCAGTTCCATTTAAGAGCCTTCTGGTCCCAAAGAAAGGATTCCTTGCCAAACTAGTCCCAGTGACCCAACCCTGATCCAGGCTTTGCAATGGTGGCAGGATCAGGACAGTTTGAGACAAGGAGTCCTTTGTCACTCAGTCTCATTCACTGATACTCACCACAGATGCTTTCCTGTTGGGCTGGGAGCCCACCTGGGGATCTTACCACCCAGGGACTGTGGTCACCTCAAGAATCTCTGCTTCACATCAATCTCTTGGAACTCAGAGCAGTGTTTCTGGTACTGCAAGCCTTTCCAAATCTGTACAGAACAAGGTGGTCCAGATCAGAACAGACAACACCACCACCATGTGGTACATCAACAAGCAAGGAGGCACTCTGTCCACGGCCTTGTGCACAGAGGCAATGAAGTTGTGGTCTCTGGCCTATTCC
Source organism: Neoceratodus forsteri (assembly GCA_016271365.2). Classification (NCBI taxonomy): domain Eukaryota; kingdom Metazoa; phylum Chordata; order Ceratodontiformes; family Ceratodontidae; genus Neoceratodus; species Neoceratodus forsteri. The sequence continues at coordinate 1,066,365,063 of CM057450.1, read as the reverse complement.
TGCAAACCTCTCTGATAGCAGTTCACCTCCAGGGAAGGACAATGTCCTAGCAGATGCTCTCAGTAGGATATCCCAGGGCCATCACATAATGGACCCTAGATCCCTAATTTTGAAGGTGATTTTCTCGAGATGGGGCACTCCACATATATATCTTTTGCAGCCCCAGACAATCACCAACTTCCTCTTTTGTTGCAGACCCCTAGTCTTGGGCTCAGTCCCCTGGATGCTCTGATTCTGAATTGGGAAGGAAATTTCTGTATGCTTTTCCCCTTCCTTCTCCTGTTCAAAGTGTTAGTCAAGATCAGGTCTCAACCATGCAAAGCGATTCTGATTGCTCCAGACTGGGTCAGACAGCCCTGGTACCCACTGTTGCTGTCCTTAGCAGTCCACCTTCCCTGTCTCTTCCCAGAATTACAACCTATTGACATCCTCTCAGGGAGGATTTGGTATCTGAACCTCAAATCTCTCAATCTCAAGGCATGGCTCTTGAAGAGTTAGAGTTTGCTGATCTGCACCTTTCTCAAGGGGTTCTGGATATCCTTAAGGCTTCTCAAAAGCCTTCCACCAGAAAGACTTACAACTCCAAATGGAAAAGGTTCACTATTTGGTGCTCTAATCAGCCTATTTCTCCAGAATCTGCTGGGTTGTCTACAGTTCTGGACTATATGGTCCATCTTAATGGCTTAGATTTAGGCCAGCTACACTTAAAGTGCATCTGGCAGCTGTTTCTGCCTTCTTGTCAGTAGGCAAGCCCTCTAGTCTGTCAGCCCATCCTGTGTTTTAGAAGTTCTTCAAGGGATTGCTGCACACAATCCCCCTTTAGGGACCCTGCTCCTGCTTGGGACCTTAATGTTTGCATTGCTCAGCTTATGCAACCACCCTTTGGGCCTTTGTCCTCTGCAGAGCTTAAGTACTTGACTTGGAAAACTGTTTTGGTAGCCACTACCTCTGCCAGGCGATTTCAGTGAATTGCAAGCCCTGTCAGTGGAGCCTGATTTCATCTCTTTCTATAGAGATAAAGTGGTTCTAAGAACTAACAGGAAGTTTTTGCCTAAGGTGGTTTCAGATTTCCACCGAATCAGTCTATGTCTCCCGGTTTTCTTCACTGACCATTCCTCCTTTGAGAGAGAAGGTTGCACAGCTTGGACGTTAAAACGGTCCTCAGCTACTACACAGAGCGCATTCAGGGTCACAGGTTTGAGTCCCTCCAGTTATTCCTCACATATGGAGAGGTCTGTAAGGGCAAACCTGCTACTAAAAGATCTATTGCCAGGTGGATTGTCTCTTGTATACAACTTTGCTATGAAAAACTGGGTAGAACCCCACCCTCAGGCCTGAGGGCTCACTCTACTACAGGTACAGGAATATCCTGGCAGCAGCTATCTTAGAAGTTTGTCAAGCAGCCACCTGGAAAACAGTCCATACATTCACCAAGCATTACTCTCTGGATATCCAGGCTAGGAGTGATGCTCGGTTTGCACAGCAGTACTTCAGAGCCTATTCCCAAAGTAGGTTCTGTCCCTCCTCCATGGAGGTACTGCTTGGTAGTCTGCAATAGTCAGAATACAGTAAGACTTCATGTTGTTTGAAGAAAAATTACTCACCTTAGTAATGTTGTTTCTTCTAATGGAGTCTTGCTGTATTTTGACCTCCCCTCGGCTCCTCTCAGAACCTGTTTTTGGGATGTGGGTGGGCAGGAGCAGTGTTATACCCTAGGGGTGCCCTTTTCACCCTCCTTTACTTTGGATGTGTGTTGTGTTTTGTTTTTAGGTTTCCTGATTTGAGCCTTTGCTTTGAAACCAAAAATCCTTTTTAATAAATTTAGTTGCCAGTTGACTAGTGGGAGTTTTAGTTTCCACACAGAACTTCTAGTGGGTATTGCTCGTAAAGATCTGATGGTTGGAGTTTAAACAACAGCAGACAGGGGCTTCAACCGAGCTTGTGCTGAACGTTCCATGCTGGCCATGGAAAGTTAACTCTTTGTTCTCTGGGGCAGTTGAAAGGCAGGACCTAACTGCAATAGTCAGAATACAGCAAGACTCCATTAGAAGAAACAACATTACTAAGGTGAGTAATTTTTCTTCTTGCACATGCATGCAAGCAAACTTAAAAATGTACTCCTCACTCTACTCTGTCCAAGCATCTGTACACATCTGAATCTGGTTTTACTCACCTAATTTTCAAAATGAGGAGTATAAGTACTCACCCAGAAAATCTTATCTGAAGCCCTGGTTCCACTGCCAATTGCTGAAGCAGAGAACACCAGATTTGTCTGGAACAGTACAGAGCCACCAGAATCAGGGTGGCCATCTCAGTCCTTAACTTGACCAGAAGCCACTGTATTAAAGGGAACAGAGAAAAGGAATGCATGAACCTCCTTTTGCAAGAAAGGGAACACAACTCACCAAAAGTAAATCCAGGCCCTGGAGCGAGCAGAAGCATGGCAGTTTTGCTTTGTATGGAGATGCAAAGAGGTGGATGTCCGGGCAACCCCACTTTATGATCATCCATGACAGAGTTCAGTAGCTCCCATTTGTGGTAGAGTAACTGGGAGCAGCTGAGGCAATCTGCAAGGGCATTGAGAGTACCGTCGCAAAGACAGCCGACAGGAACTTGTGTTCCAGAACCCAATGCCAGACTCGATCACCTCTCTGTAAAGAGGATACAGCGGACATTACTTTGGTGGTGTATATAGTTTATCACAGAGATGTTGTCCAAATGATCAACAGCTGATGACCTAGAAGGAGGTTAGAGCCTCATCTCCAGAGAGCTGCTGTGTAGAATCATATCCAAGGGGACCATTAACCTAGACTCTGGAAGGGGCCCAGATAGGCACCCCACCTAGAACCAGAGATGTTCACCATCATCACTAGTAGAAGAGACAAAGAAAGGGTGATCCTGTCTCCAGGTCAGAGCAGGCAGTGCAGAGTAGAGGGTCATTACTATGAGACACTCTAGCACATCTGAATGTCGAGGCCACTGGACCGGAGGAACCATTGTCGAATCATCAAGTGTAGCATTGGCAGAGGAACCGTTAGAATAGCAGCAGCCACGATGCCTGTCATTTTGAGAGTCATCTGGCTGAGACAATCGCTGGATGAGAATAGTTAAGTCTAGAAACCTGTGCCACAGCATGGTCCGAGGAAAGAAAAGCCTGACCCCACCCACATGCAGAACTGCTCCAATAAACTGGTGATTCTGGCACAGAGTGAGGACAGACTTCGCTCATCCACCAGAAAGCCCAACCTCTTGAAGAGCTGTCTTCTGTGAAATAGGGTGTACACTATTGGCACCTTTGACCGGGATTTTAGAAACCAGTTGTCACTATACAGGAAAGCATAAGATTCCTTCCCACCAGAAGGCGGCCAGCACTGCAAAGCATTTAAGTAGACACACAGTGCAGAACACAGGCCAAAAGGCAAGCCATGAAACTGATAGTCTAAGCCCCAAGCATGAACTGCAGGTACTGCCTGTGGTATTTGTGGACCCTGATATGGGAGATAAGCATCCTTCATATCTAGGGCACACAACCAATCCCTGCACAGGAAGGGACCATAAAGAGACCATTCTGAACTGTTTGTATTCAATACACAAGTTCACGGTATCAAAAGGTCTAGAATGGGCCTTAAATCCCAGTCTACTTTGGTATTAAGAAATACTAGGAATAGTATAGCCACAATTCATTTCTGCAGTTGGGATGGTTTCCATGACCTCTTGCAGAGGAGGCTTTGAACCTCCCAGTAAGAGAAGAGGTGTTCCTGGAAGATACCGATTTGGCACTGAGTGTGTATGGGAGAGATAGAAAGGAGTTTTAAGGCTGAATCACCTCCAATACCCAAGAAGCTGCTGAGATCTCTTTCCACTTTGAAGGTGGGAGATCCTGCCACCAGAGGAGTCAGAAGGTTTTAGGGCAGCAAAGGCACTGCCAAGACCTGCATCTTTGGTGATCCTGCCATGGGCACCAGCAGGCAATGGGGCCTAGGGGGAGCCTGGGGCCACTGGGAGCCACAGCCACTTCAGAAGCAGCCCCTACTGGGTGGATTAGGATTTAGAGTATGCAGGTACCGCAGGGTCCTCAGACAACTGAAGGTCTCACAAGGCAGACTCACATCGTGCCAAAAGCCTTTAAAGGGAGCATTAAGGACTGATTTTTGGACATCAGAGGCAAAGTCAGCAACCTGTAAGCAGGAGTGGTGGAGCAGGCAAATGCCAGAAGCAGCAGCATCAAAGGCACATGCAAACCTTAACAGGTGCATACCCACTGCCAAACCAGTAGCAACTGTCTGCTGGACCTCAGTGTTCTTAGGCCATCAGGCAGTTTGTTGGCAATGGCAGCCGAGACTTTCACAAGATATTTGATCACATAAGCATGGTAGTTGGCAATTCAGAGGCCAACAGACACTGAAGCACATGTCCTCTTGCCCATGACATCAAGTCTCCTGACAGATAATGATGGCAGAAAATACCAAAGATCCATTTAATCTGCCTGGAGTTCCCCATTAGCCCTAGGACCTATTGTCTATATAGGGTTTTATCCTTCCCATTCCACCCCTGCTCCTCTCTCTACTGACCTGAGCTACCACAAAACCTTCACTCTGTCCCAGCCATGCCTGAAACTACATACAGTCTTGGTGCCCCCCACCTCCGCTGATAGACTGTCCCACAGCTCCACCACCATTTCCATAAAATAGTATTTCCTCACATCTCTCTTAAACCCCGCCACCCAACCAGTTTCAACTTGTGACCACAGGTTCTTAATTCTGCACTCTTGCTAAACAGATCCCCGCAGTTTACCTAGTTTATTCCTTCAGGAACCTGAAGGTCTCTATCATATCCCCTGTCTCGCCTGGCCTCCAGGGAGTGCATGTTCAGTGCCATGAGAAGATCTTCATAAGATCTGTGCTGCTGGCCTGGAATCATCTTGGTCACCCTGTGCTGCACCGTCTCCAGCCTGTCTGTCCTTCATTAGGTAAGGACTCCAAAACTGAGCACAATATTCCAGATGTGGCCTCACTAGTGACCTATATAGAGGTAGTAGTAGTAGTACTCTCTTTTTCCTGCAGTCAATACCCTTTCCAATGCACCCCAGCATACTATTAGCCTTACTATAGGTCTTGCAACACTGGCCTGATTGAGAGAATTACTACCAATGACTTCCACGTCCTTTCCTTTGCCATAGTGCTCAGTTTAACCCCTCCTATCTAGTACTCTGTAATATTCTTTCTCCTCCAGGTGCATAACAGTGTAACATAATAGTGGGAACAAAGAGGAAGCAGGGAACTACAGACCAGTCAGCCTTACCTCGGTAGTGGGGAAGATCATGGAAGCACTACTGAAGGAGAGATTGGTGGAACATCTGGTTGTCAATGGACTACAGGACCCAAGGCAGCATGGTTTCACCAGGGGAGGTCATGTCAAACCAACCTCGTTGAATTTTTGACTGGGTGACTAAGGAGGTGGATCAGGAGGGCAGTGGACATGGCCTATCTGGACTTCAGCAAGGCCTTGACACTGTGCCACATAGAAGACTAAAACACAAACTGGGGAATATGGGTGTGGGCAGGACAGTAGTGTGGTGGGTAGGTAACTGGCTGGGAGGCAGGACACAGAGGGTGGTGGTAAATGGCTGTCACTCCACAGAGGGAAGAGTGACCAGTGGTACCACAGGATCAGTGCTGGGACCAGTCCTATTCAACATCTTCATCAGTGACATGGCGCTGGAACTAGAAGGCAGAATTTCACTGTTCTGCTGATGACACAAAGCTCTGTAACAGAGTAGACACACCAGAGGGTGTAGACAGAATGAGAAGCGACCTGCAGAAACTTGAAGAATGGTCAGGGGTTTGGCAGTTGAAATTCAATGCAAAGAAGTGCAAGATAATGCATATGGGAGCACAAAACCCTGGCACAATATATCAGTTGGGGGTGAGGATATAGCATGCACCAAGCAGGAAAGGGATCTTGAGGTTATCATCTCTGATGACCTCAAGGTAGGAAACAGTGTGACAAGGCAGCAGGAAGCAAATAGGATGCTGGGATGTATAGGCAGGGGCATCACCAGCAGGAAAAGGAGGTCATAATTCCGCTATACAAGACACTAGTGAGGCCCCACCTGGAGTACAGTGTACAGTTCTGGAGGCCATACCTACGTAAGGACATAGACAGGGTAGAGAAGGTTCAGAGGAGGGCAACAAAGATGGTGCATGGATTGCATCACAAGTCCTATGAAGACAGGTTGAAGGAACTGAACATGTACTCCTGGAGGAGAGGAGGGAGAGAGGAATATGATAGAGACATACAAGTATCTTACAGGGAGGAACAGGGTGCAGGAAAACACTATTTTAAGCGAAAAAGATGTTCCAGGACTAGAGGGCATGGGATGAAGCTGGAGGGAGGATTATCAGAGGAAATGTGAGGAAGAATTTCTTCACAGAACAGGTGGTGGACAAGTGGAACACCCTGCCAGAGGAAGTGGTGGGGCTGAAACAATCACGGATTTAAGAATGCATGGGATAGACAAAGGAATTCTGGAGGTCAGGGGAAGAGGCAACAGACTTCTAGGAAAACAAACTGAACTTACAAGCTCAAATGGGCAGACTGGTGGGCCACAGGCTCTTATCTGCCGACACTGTCTATGTATCTATGTATAACCTTGCATTTTTGGCACTGAATTTCAACTGCCAACCTCAGACCACCTCTCTAGTCTATATAGATCCTCTACATCTCCTTCCTGAACCGCACCATCTACTTCTACCACAGAGCTTTGTGTCATCTGTGAATTCAAATCTTAGATCACCGTGTCTGTGATGGGGTGAAATTGAGAGCTGTGATTTGAACAACTTAGTACTCCAGCCACTGAACCACATTACCCTGTTAATAGTACACAGCAGTGCCTGAAGATATAGATGCAGAGTGAAGATTTCCAGACTTGTGTTCCTAATAATAGTACCCCCAACAGTACACAATGCTTCAAGAGGCCCCTTGCACCAAGTCCTCCCCAACACACAGTGTTAGGAGTCCTCAATGCCAACCAATCGCTAGACGCTACACGGCATCCCAGGCAGTAAATGACCGAACACCGCAGACTAGTATTCACTATAACAGCAGGACCACTCTTCACCATTTCATATCATGAACATTTTAAGGCAGTTGCATTCCTAGTACAACATTTACTTAGTTATGAACTTACGCTGTACTGATATCAATGCAAGACAACCAATTGGGTGCCTCCTTTCACTGGAATTGGTAATGTAAAGGTCAGTCGGACACTTGAATCATAACTCTTGTATTCATTTTAATATGACTGGCACCCCAAAAAAAAAGACATGTTCAGCTGGGAAACTGATCGCTTCCAGATGCATCAGGGAGGGGTACAGAGGATACAAAACAAATGATCACAATGCAGAGTTTACAAAGTAGCAAGAACTGCAAATAATATGATGTACAAAGACCATTTCCAATACTACAAAATCAAGTCTGCACCTGTGATGTACCGTCACAAAGAAAACGCAAGAAGATGTGCATGTAAATAGTGCTGCAAGTACTAGTGAAGAAAGTCCTGTACTGTACACAGGATAAAACTGTCAGCCTAAGCACAGCAGCAAAAGCTAGGTTTCATGAAGCTGCACTCCCAGAGCATTCCTCCAAGCAGCAGTGTGCACTGCAGCAGCAAAAGGGTTCTATAAACTAGGTAGTCTGTAAGAGAACCTTGCTCAGCCTTGGAGCACTGACGAGTCAGAAGGACCAGTTGATGTCTTAGCGTACAGGAGGACAGAGTTGTAGCAGTTAAAAACAGGAGGTAGGGAGGAGATTTTCAGATGAACATTTAAAGAGCAAAGTTGCACCGTGCATGCACTGGCACCCCTCCTGTGAAAACCAACCTATGTTGCCTTTAAAGACTGTTTTTGGTGTACTTTATAAATTCTTGCTGGACTATGTTAATTGTTGACTGCCGCTTCTATGGGACCCCATGAAAACAAAATGCTGAATCTCATGGGGGTTATTTCAGCTGCAGTAACTATAAATAGATAAAAAAATCATGTTGCTGTGAAGGGAGCAGTGGTGAATATGTGGGACAGTTAGAGTGTCCATTCATTCTCGCAAATTTCCAGATGCTCTCATTTCAGGCAGACAGATAGACACATTGCTGCGGTACAGGGCACCAAGTCAAAGGAGGAGTTTAGAGCAAATGGCATCAATGTGATGGGATATATCTAGATATTGGTTCAAAAGAGGTCAGAAATTTAAAATGATGGACCTTTTTCAATCAGGGAACCATCAAGGACGGTGACATAAGCTAGAGCAGTAAACCTAGTCCATGTTGTGTTTTGTGAAGAGCAGATCGGTTGTTAGGGGAGGGTCTGCATGTAGATGGACCTCTTCAAAATCCTTCTGTACAGTATGTGGGTTACTGGCACAGAAGCATCAGAAATCGGTGAGATACCCGTGTTGTCCATATGTATGCTAAGTATGAAAAGACAACGGGATGTCATTTAAAAGAACAGTCCACAGGAGCAGCCTTGGTCCCCAGTCTCAACTGGGAGAGGGAGGAGACAAAGCCACCCAAGCACACAGCCTGGTGGTAATCGGATAAGTAGGACGCACACTGTTTATTGTCTGGGGGCATGGACCTGGATTGTATAATTTAGAATGGATGGGGATGGGGATTGCACTGTCAAAACTCTGGCCCATACCTCTCAACTGTACCACATTACGAGGACGTTCCTCATTTTACTTCACAAAAGCACTTTGTTCCACATTGTGAGGACTTGTTCCACATTCAAAGTCAACATTTTAAAGCAAAGATCCATAGTAAATGATACAAAAAATACATTATTCAATTAATAACAGACTTTCTGAATATAAATGAAACATTTAACAATGTTTTGAGCTTCTTAGGTAAAGATTTGATTAAGTGTTCCACATTTTGCCCAATTGTTCCACATTTTGACAGGCAATGGTCCACATCTGGGGACAAAAGGTTAAGAGGTATGCTGGCCATGTCTGCAAACATAGTAGCTGCGAGGTGACCCCAGTCCACAGGCTTGTGGATACAGTCAGTGAGCCTAAGCAGGGAATGACTATAGAGTGGTTTGAGTCTGAAACCAGACTAGAAGGGACTGAGGACATCAGAGACCTTTGGGTAGGCTAGGAGCTGTACCAGATGTTCCAGGATTTGGGCCAGAGCAGAGAGAAAGGGTGGTCCTCTCCAGGTAGCAAAATGTTACTCCCTTAATGGAAGTGACTGTTTTTGCAAGCTTTCAGGCACAGAGCACTGAGTTGGGGAACGTGCAGAGAAAGGTTCAGACAGCAATGGGAGAGGCTTTGGCAGGAGCCATAATACTATAGAAGGCAAATGATCAGGTCAGTCAAAGCTACAGCTCCTGTCTGAATTGAACGATAGAAGGGATTCCAGTATTAGGGACTGGAACACTCTCTAGATGGTAAGAGGAGGAAAACAGGATGGGGGATGAAGGCAGGGGATGGGAAGGCCAGAAGGGCTTTTGCACAACTGGTAGAATATTCGCTGAAAATTAAAGTTACTTCCTTGGGTTCAGAGATGGAAGGTAAGATGGAGCCACCCACTGGCCCGGCAATAGTACATCATGCTACCACCTGGTGATCAATGGTGCAAATCAGGTGGATCACAAACATGTGTCTAGGTATGGGATAACTCTGATGGCAGTGCAGTGTATGCAGCATGAAAGGAGACAACAGCGATATGCTCAGAAGCTAACTTCCTTGCTTTGGGGGCAAGAGAGGTTGCAGGCCAGCATACAACTTCTGTGACATTAGTGTGAGGTGGGATGATTCCTTACTGTACCCATACTCCCCAATACGGGATTAATTAGGTAGAAACCCTCTCCCGAGCCACTGGGATGGTAGCTTTGCACTACCAAGAAAGCCTATGCCCCCACCAGATGTGATATCCTCCAGGGGTCAAAGTTTCTACTGCGGGGGCTACTCAGGAGGAAAGGCAGCAGATAAGTGTGTTGGGAGGCTGCTGGTCTGGTAGTTGACAGAGGTTGAGACAACTAAGAGAATGTAATTAAGGCATTTTGGGAAGAGGGTCAAAAGTCATGCAGCACCTTTCAGAACTTAGTTGGGTTGTTTGAAATATGCTAGAAATCTGAGGCAAAACTAAGTTTGGGGCATTCTTAGCCTCTTGAGGCAGGTGTTACAAAGCTGAAGGATGGAGGGCAGACATCTTTGAGTGTCCCTGTGCAGCATTATTTGACACACTAATTGCTGAAGAAACAGGCAACATTTTAATGTAATACTAAAACTTGACTTAAAGTGCTTCAGAATCCTTTCCAATCTTGTTTTAGGAACTTCAGTAGGTCCTGGACACCTTGCTATGGATTATGGATGCGTTATGCTGCAGTTCATTTAACCACCAGTGTTTATTTTCTCCCACGACAAAACAGAAATCCATTCTGGCCCTTTCTTGTCCATTAATACTTGGTCTAGGCTGGGGACCTCAGCTAATGTCTGACTTGTTATGTTTAACATGCCTGAAAATAAGCATACTGATGCCCAGAATAGTTACTTGTGAACAAAAGCTATGAGGTATATATACACTAATCATAATTCAAAGCCTGCCTCCCAGTGTTACAATTTTTTTTACTTTATCATAACAACTGGTTAGGGCTTTTTCCCCGCAGGGAAACCAAGTTATAATTTGCCATTATAACTCATGGCAGGTTTCCTTTGGTCCACGTGTACCAGTCGCTTCTTCCTTGCTGTCCACCTTTCCTAAGCACCAGACACTTCACTGCCATTGGCTCTTGGGTGGTAAGTTAACTTAAAAAGAACATTAACCGAGTTCTTTCTAGTATTAAGCTTACACTTTTAAAAGAAATGGGGAAAAAAGTGAAACATTTCTGCTTCGCCAGCTGCTTCCGACTGCCGACCAAGCTGAAACCCGACTAGACCACAGCTGCATAGGGATGTGTTTCTGTATTACAGAATTGCTGTAGCAAAAAAAAAGTTCCCAACAATTATATAAAATAAAAACACGGAGTGATGTTTATTTACACACACACACACACACACACACACACACACACTCTCTCTCTCTCTCTATGTGTTGGATGCTTACAGGAAAACTGTTTAAATTTGGGGTTCCCACCCGAAAAGCTTACCCTTTGGTTTAGCTTTCTACACTAAAAGCGGCATTTTCTCACACCACAATCTAGTGTATTTTACTTGCAAAAGTCCAGCGACCTGGAGTATGGCAGACACTTGGGGAACTCCATTAACTGTAATGGTGTGGTGCTGCACCGGTTGCTTCAATACATTTGTATTGAGGCGATCAGTCAGACACCACACCATTACAGTTCACTCAACACATTTGTATTGAAGTGACGGTGCGGTGCACACCATTACAGTTCACTTAAATACATTTGTATTGAAGTGACCAGTGCAGCGCCAACACATTACAGTTCACTTCAATACATTTGTACTGGCTACCGCAGCACCGCACCATTACAGTTAATGGAGCCCTCAGCCATAATGCTCAGGTCACAAATTTTTTCGAAGTAAAAATACACTTGTTGCGCACAAGAAAACACCACTTTTAGTGTAGAGCCAAACCAGAGGGCAGCCTTCGGGTGTGGGGAGCCCTTAATTTAGATAGTTTTCCTTTACATAAACCCAGAGAGTGAGCTACGCCTGGGGTTCCGATAGCATGCAACATCTCGTGTGTGTGTGTGTGTGTGTGTGTGTGTGTGTGTGTGTGTATAAAATCTCGTTAAACACCACCCCACATATTATTCTATATTTACAATTTCTGGCTGGGAGAGACACTAAGCTGAGGCTCATTTCCAGGTGCATCCTGGGAGCACAGGGAAGACCTGCTCATGGTCACACAGTATACAGAGGTGGCTGTGGATTCAACCCCAGTTCTCCAGGTTTGCAGCTCAGAACTCTTAACCACTATTCTATACTGCCTAACTATGAACCCAAGCTGAAAAATGACTGTGTGCAACTGTTTGGTGGCATATGCTATACTGGGAAGAAATTTTATATATTATAGTGGCACGTAGTTAGGGCTGAGAACCCCATCTAAGGTTAAACTCTGAAATTTGGCAGTTTAATAACTTTGCCACTGTATTATGGATTTGCCTGAAATTTGGCATACATGGAGCAGTACCATAGGTCTCTGGATCTGCCAAGTTTCATAATGGTCAGATAAATGGTTGCTGAGCTACATAGCACAGTATTATGTGGTAATTATGCATTTTGCACATTCTTTGCTTGCACCTACAGGTCACACGGTAAGAAAAAAAAAGTAAATAAAATTAATTTTTTAAGCGCTTTCAGTGCCAAAGCGCTGTACAAATAGAAGCAATTAAAATACATACATATAACAAACAACGATAACAATATAATCACAATAAAATCACTCTCCATATGCCTTTTGAAATAAATAAGTTTTTAATTCTAACTTAAAACTCTCAATGGTCAGGCAGCTTCGATCCGACGAGGTAGAGAATTCCACAGGTAGGGGCAGCGTAGAAAATGCCCATGCTCCAGAAGTTTTAAACGGACCCTGGGAACCTCTGCAATCCTCGTCATGGAGCGCAGCGAGAGGGACAGTAGGAAATAAGGAGATCTTGAAGATACCACGTCCCTGTTCGTGGTAGGGCTTTATAGGTCAGTAATCCGAACTTAAAGGTGATCCGCCACTGAACCGGCAGCCAGTGCAGTTCGCAGCACAGGCGTAATATGACTTCTCATAGATGTCCCAGTCAAAAGCCTGGCTGCTGCGTTCTGCACCAGCTGCAAGCGATATCAACCCCGGTAGCCCTAGGTACAGGGCACTGCAGTAATCAAGGCGAGAAGTAACAAAGGCATGGACCAATGTCGGAAGGACAGCGGAGGAACTAGGTGTTTCACCCGAGCAATATTCCTAAGATGGTAAAGGAGGATTTGACAGCGAATGACACCTGAGATTTCAGAGTCAAACCATCATCAATAATAATGCCCAGGTTACGCACCCCGCCTGAGGTTGAGAGCTGGGCACCATCGATCCATACGCCCAAGGAAGCCCAGCCTCACAACCCGCCTCAAGGCGACCTGGGTCCACCACCAACACCTCAGTCTTATCTGGGTTTAACCTTAGCCAGCTGGCACTCATCCAATCCTTGATCTCGGATAGACAGCTGTTATAGAGACTGCATCTTCCTGTCTGAGACTAAAGACAGATACAGCTGGGTGTCATCTGCATAGCAGTGAAAACCCAAGCTGTATTGCCTAATAATGTCTCTCAATGGCAGCATATAGACAGCGAACAACATGGGTGCTAGGATGGAGCCCTCGGAACCCCACAGGGCAGGAGGAAGGTATCCGAGGAATAAATTCGGTGATAACCTCTGTCTCCTCCCGCGTGAGAAAAGATTGAAACCATTGCAGAACTGTACCAGACAGTCCGTAATAGAGCCGCAGGCATTCCAGAAGCACACCATGGTCCACAGTGTCGAATGCTGCAGAGAGATCAAGAAGGACTAGAATAGTAAGAGCCTTTCAATCTCTCGCTATCAGGAGATCATTTAGAACCGGACAAGAGCAGTCTCAGTACTGTCTTTTCCTAAATCCGATTGAAGAGTATCATAGATATTGTGATTTGTAATATGGTCATTCAGTTGCAGTGCAACCACCTTTTCAATAACCTTGCCCAAAAGGGCAGGTTAGAGACAGGTCTGTAGTTAGCTGGGCAGTTCGGGTTCAATGAAGGTTTTTTTTTTTTTTTTTTTTAAGGAGTGGTCGAACGACCGCTCTCCTTTAGGGATCAGGAAAGATCCCTGCTCCAGAGATTTCCAAACAATTTCAGCAATGTCGGACAGACAGTATCTACGCAACTTAATAATAGGGGCGAGTCGGATCCAAACTACAGCTGGTTGGACGACAGTCTGGACACAATCCTCACAATATCCATGAATTCGCCACTAAAGTCAAACCAGGTGACACCGGTATTTGTTTCCGCCGATCACTGCAAACCCTTGAAGAGTGAGCCTGGCCGATATCCGACCTAATGCTGGCAATCTTATAAGTGAAAACCCAGCAAGCTCATCTCACTTTATTTAGAAAATCTCTTCCAGACTGTAGACAGAGTGGATGGCACAGTCTGTCAACAGTCCGAAAGAGTTGAGCTAGTCGGTTCGCAGCAGCAATCTCCCTGGACAGGACTTCTGCCTTCTTACGGGTTACTGCCGATTGATAGATAACATAATGATCCATCAATCTAAGTTTGTCAGCATCCAAGCAAGATTTCCGCCAGGCCCTCTCTAGTTTTCGCTCACTTCTCAGGTTCCTTCAAAGACTCATCAAACCATGGAGTCTTTGGCGCTTGAGTGAGTGGATGAACACCAACAGGAGCAATTTGGTCCAAGACCCTGCTCACTGCCTTATTATAGGCAAGAACAAGGTCCCCTGACCCATGCTCTCACCAAACACCAGATAGGTCCAGTACTGCTAATAGGCTCTGGGTTTACTCCCCTTAAAGGGCGATACTGGACCATCTCCGTAGACGAGGCCTATTAGAGGTACCCCAAAGCTGAATCTTATGGTGTGATGGTCTGTCCACACATTTGGTTCTACTCCCAGATGCGTAACATCCAAATCCAGTAGGAACATCAGGTCCAAAGAGTGTCCCCTATATGGGTAGCAGAGGTAACTGTGTTCTCTCTGAGTGGTCTGAAACCTTCAGAGAACATGCAGCCGGGTCCCTGATGTGCCTTCAAGATTTCGTGAAAAATATTAAACGTTCAAAAGTTATTAAAACAATTTTCCCATTATAGTCAATGGGAAAAGTTACAAACGCTTGACAGTGTCACAAATGCAGTTTTAGTGTCGCAAATTACCTGTAGTGTCGCAAATCTGCCATCTTGTTTTCAGTTGGTGGTCACAGAAATGCTTAGCATTTAAATTTGGGACCCCTAGGGACACAGTTCTTGCTGCGCTCACCTAGTCGAAGTAGTCCTGAGGATGCCAGCCATGTCTTTTGGGGCTTTAAACACCCCCAGAAATATGTTTTGGAAATTTTTGTAAACAGTAGTGTCGCAAAGTAGGGCTGCACATTCAACACATTCATAATTTTTTTTTTTGCAAAAGTGTTGCAAATCATGGCACTACTTATGACACTATGCCCAAAAGAACAGAAAATCTTTGCCACCCTGCTGCAAAAGAACGGTTTGGTCTTTGGCTGAAAGTTGACTATGCTTTTGGTGTCGAGGCTTCACCGTCACCATCGATCCACCCCTGCAATCTCCATTGCTCTACCCCGACACCCATGATCCCGGACACAGCTCCACCCCAAAAGCACCCTGGCTTTCCCCCAGGGCAAGGTCACCAGTTCCCTGACAGAACTCCTAGTATGGTACCGAAGGCATCTTGGCTTCCCCCAGAGTGTGCCCGCCAGTTCCCCAATGGACAGACACATGGTACCAGGGGTGAAGGACCACAGTGCCTTTCTGGGCCAGGACGATGTCATCTCACCAATGAAACCCAAGGATTTTACAGGAAAGACCCTGGAGGCAGGACATGCGATGGTGTCCATGGCAGAAGTGCTGACATCTGGCTCCGCCTCCCAAAGAAACAGGTGCCGGTAGCTGTATTCCCTCCGGCCTCCACCAGGGGTTAACACACACACACACACACACACACACACACACACACACACACACACACACTGCCCCGAGGAGGAGGAGAGCAGTCCACAGGATGCTCAATCCTCCCTCCGCCCTCCAGCATCCCAAGTCTGAATTCAACCCACGGCATCGGGCGCCACAGGCAGAAATCCAACCTCTAATGCAGCAGCACAGCGGTAGCACTACCACTGTGACACCAGTGATCTGGGTTCGAGAATGAGCCTAGGGCATCAGAGATATGGCTAGAGGGAGGAGGCTTGTGCATCTGAAGACCGCTCAGGGAGGGGACGTGGCTCAGTGCTCAACTGACCTCAGGTGGAGGCCTGAGGTACAGCAAGTGGATGGCCACAGAATGGGAGGGCATGTAGGATGTCGGTGGAGTCTGCCTTGACGACGGGGCCACTTCACGTCAAGAAGAAAACCCAGAAAATGGCTCCCTGTGCTCTGGGAAAACAGTGCCAGCACGGATCCCCAAGGTCCCCTGCCTGTCCCAATTGAGGGCCCCCAGAGTACATTTGTTCAGGGTGCAGGCCCCACCTCTTCTCTGCCTGGGGAACCAAGGCTACATTAGGGGGACTGCTGCAGGTGCCAGGCAGGAAGGGAACGGGGCAAGATGCCAGGTGTCTCCTGAAGAAGCAGGGACAGGGGAGCATAAATAGAAAGAAAGGGAAAAAATCCAACTCTGCACCAGCAAGCCAGCCCATTTCTGTATACAGAATTTGCAAGGCAGCTAAAGAAGATTAGCAAACAAAAGAAAGTAGCATTAAAAATATAAGTATTAAATCCACAGACACAGTCAGTCTCATTTATTGTTAAATAATCCAAGCATTTTTTTTTTGTAACTGTGCACCTTTACTTTGAATGAACTTCAGAAGCTGACCTGTGCTGGGCCACTTTATTATTACCATTATACCTCCACAGCAGCTACATCATGTTTCTCTTACAAACATATATCAATGATGCATTTGTCGCTTTGCTCTGCTGTGTATCCCTCCACCCTGGGGTATATCTACCAAAAAGAAAGTTTCTAAACTAATTTGTTGTACTACTTCCTGTATTTTTGCTTTTCTCTCCTTTCTATCCCATCAGAACATACAGAAACAAGCACATGTTCTCAGCCACTTGAAATCTTATAAACAAAAAAAAAATAAAACAAATTAAATCGATTTTACCCAAGAAACTTGACAAATGTTATGACTTAAAATGAGTGTTGTGGATGGCCCGTGGCACTAGAGGGCTGAGGCGCTGGACGCCTGATCTCGCACCACACTGGCAACCTGGGTTTAGGAATGGACCTGGTCGCTTCAAGGGTCAGCCGGGCAAGGAAGGATTGAGCGTCCACTGACAGCTCTTCTTCCTCTGTGGCTGTGGACTCAGCATCGCACTGTAGACAGACACCAAGTGGAGGCTGGGGTCAGTACAGGCGTGATGCTAGAAAGGGTGGACCCACACAGGGCATAAGACTGCATCCGTGGTGGTGGAGTGGTCACCCCACCCACTGCACAGCGCGGGTCCGGGAGAAACAGAAAAACTAATCTGAGCTGGCAGGCTGCGCCTCGCGCCTCCTCGGCAATCTAGATGTTGGCTTCCAGGGGCGGGAGGCCAGCACTCCTCTCAACCGCACTGTCATGGGGAGTAACCTGTGCTGGATGGCCGTTGCCTGGTGTAAGAAATGAGTCTCCCCTAAGGGAGGGGCTGGCTGCCTGCCTGCTTGCTGGAGGAGTAAAACCACATTTGGGGAAAAAAAAATTAGTGCTGGGATTTTATTACTGTTTAATACAACTGCAAAACAACTACGTTAATGCTCTAGTTAGGATAAAACCACAGAAGTAGGAAATGTGGCATTGGGGTTTTCAAAGCTAACACAAGCATTACACCCTGCACACTAAGTGTCCTGGGCGTCTGTTTTGGGGCAGTCATCCCATATGCTTACCCCATTCTATAAGCAAATAAGCTGAGATGGGTACAGTATAGGAGAATGGGGTGAGTGTTAGAGCTGACGGACCCAAGGCACACCCCCAACGCCTGCTGTGTGCAGGTGGTGTGGACACAATCTGAAAACCCTAATGCTACATTTCCCTACTTTTGTGGCTTTTATCCCCAACTAGAGAATTAACACAGTTTTTGCAATTTATTTCCTTACTTTTAAGACAGTATACTTGTATCCTTATTTGCCTCTGTGGGAGCCGAGGGCCTTCCCATCCCTCCGTAGATCGCGGTATATGTGTGTAGCTGTGAGCAAAGGTCCTGGGCCCTGTGCTTCCATTTATAGGACAAGAGTGACCAATTGTCAGCACAGCTATCTTATTACTCCACCTCATGTACCCAGTACAGAAAATGTTCAAATTCCCACAAAACATAATTCTGTGCAACTGCAACGCCATTTGGCGTCACAGGTGCAAAACACATTTTGGGCAGGATTTGAAAAAATGACAACTGTGACATGAGGTGGGGTAATAAGAAGGCTATGTTGAAAATCTGAGGTCAAAATATTTACAATTTCCAAAGTTACAAACGGGCATAGCGAGAATTGTAATGAATGGTCATAACGTTGGCATGAGCTTCATATTTTGATCTCAAATTTTCAACATAGTCTTATGACTTCACCTCATAAACCCTAATAGGTGAAAATTTCAAATCCCTGCCAATATGCTATTCTGCACCACGGCGCGAAACACATTTCCAAATGGATGTGAAAAATGACAGCTATACTGTTCATGAGGTGGTGTGAAAATAGCTATGTTGAAAATTTGGAGCCAAAATATTGAAAATTACCAAAGTTATGCACATGTGTAGAAAATTTTCAATGAACACATAACTTGCCCATTTTGAGAATTTTTTCACCGATTTTCAACATGGCCTTTCTGGGACCCCACCTCATGAACACTGGTGGTAGAATGTTTAAGTCCCAAAAGGTGATTTCGCCAGAACAACTGCAAAATCACCTTCCGGCCCAATTAGTGAAATGACAGCTGCAGTGTTCATGAGGTGGGGTCCCAAAAGGCCATGTTGAAAATCTGGTGAAAATTCCAAAATGGCAAAGTTATGAACATAAATTCAAAACACCATTGAAATACATTACACCGCACTTACCTTTATTCCTCAGTTCACGGTTTGGCTTTGAAGAGTGCAGACGGTCAGTCCACAGAAGATAACAGCGCTCAATCTCCAAAGGCAAGTACAGGGTAAGGGAAGGGTGGGGTGGTGGGTGCTCTGTGGGAGGGCTGGGATGGGGAGGAGGTCAACAGCGATGACGAGGACAGTTTTGTTTGTTTCAGGTTTAAAAAAAAAAACAAAAAAAACTAAGTCACCTTACAATCCCCAGCAGGAGATAAGGTCAAGCTGGGTGTAGTATAGGCCCCTGGGATGAGTGATGTTCTAGAGGATGGTTTGCTGGACAACATCATTGCCCAGTGTGGACCAAAAGGGAAGGAGTGGTGTTGATGGGGACCTAATATGCCAGGTACTAACTGGGGAACCATGTCCTCTAAGGTGGTCAAGGAGCAGAGGCTGCTGACGGCTTCCAGGATGTGTTCTTAACACAGCATGTGATGGAGCCCACAAGGGAGGGCATGTCCTGGATGTGGTTCTGGCAGATGGGAATCTGGTAAGGGACCTGGTTGTGGAGGACCCTGACTGGCGCACCACAATACTGTCTCGTTTCAAATAAGCTGAGTGGGGGGGAGATCTAGGACACGCAGTGGACCTAGGGGGGTAGACTTTGTGGGCATGGGAAATATTCTCAAGGATCACTTGAAGGGATTACATCAATGACAAATGTGGAAAAGAGATGGGAGGTCAGAAATGGGGAATTTCATGAGGCAGGTCAGGATCTGCTAAGTTGAAATGTAAGGAGCAAGGTCACATAAACCATGCTGGTGGTCCAGTGAGGTACAGGTAGCGGTCAGAGAAAAGAAGGCGGCCTACAAAAATATAAAACAACAAGAGGGATAGGGATAAGGAAATGTACCATCTTGCATCTAGAAAAGTCACCCGGATGGTGAGGGAGCAAAGTCCAGTAAAGAGCAGTGGCTGGCACAGGATACATGGAGGGAAAAGGGTTCTTCCGTACATTGAGAGAGGAGAAAATCTAGGGCCATCTCAGCAGACTGAGATCAGAAGGAGGGTGAGTGGAAGAGGCGAGGGACCAGGCAGAGGTATTTATCTAGTACTTTGCCTCTGTGTTCACTAGGGAGGGGATGGGATATCTACAAAGCAAGGCACAATGGGGACAGAAGCGGCAGTGAGTGAGATCAGGGAGCAACAGAAATGGAGCAAGAGGGAGGGAGAGGCACCCTAGGGGTGTCAGATCTGGACAAGGATAAAAGGCCAGTAAGGTGGAGGGGACGGATGATGCTATCTCCGCCAAAAGGGTGTGGTTAGCCTCAAGGCACTAAAGAAAGACAAATCTCCTGGGCGGATGGCATTCAACCGAGAGTACTATGGGAATTAGCGGACATACTGGCTGCATCCCTGGCGGAGCTCTTCAACAGGTCACTTGAGACAGAGAGGGTACCTAGACTGGCAAGCGCACATGTGGTGCTAATCCATAAAGGGGGTCAAGGGAGTACCAGGTAACTATAGACCCATCAGTTTGACCCTCGTAGGGAAAATTAATGAAGAGTATACTAAAGGAACGATTGGGGTGTACTTGGAGGAGGTGGGAGGTCTGATAGTCGGCAACATGGGTTTGTTTCAGGAGATCATGTCAAACCAATCTTGTGGAGTTCTACGAATGGGTAACATCAGAACTGGACAGGGAAAGCCTGTGGATGCATTATTCTTGGACTTCAGCAAGGCATTTGACTCTGTCCCCACAATGGTCTGGCTTGAGAAACTGATGGGTTAGAAGTAGGCCCTTTGATGGTCAGATGGATTGAAAACTGGCTAGCTGGACACACCCAGAGAGTAGTGGTCTGTGGGGAGCTCTCGAACCCTAGGGAGGTTGGTAGTGGGCACCGAGGGCTTGGTCCTGGGTCCGATCCTGTTTAATGGCATACATATCTGACAATGAGAGGGTATAGGTGTGAAATGAGTCTCTTCGCTGATGACTCCAAGATGGGAGCAGAAGTTGAGGGAGAAGAGGGGAGGTTGGCCCTGCAAGGGACCTGACACCCTGGAAAGCTGGGCTCACACATGGAAATTAAATTTCAATATCACCAAGTGCAAGGTGTTGCATCTTGGGCGGGAAACCCTAAACACAGGTACACTCCTGGGAGGAGGCGCTGAGGCCTCAGTAGGGGAAAAAGACCTAGGGGTCACGGTGGATGCATGTATGAATAACCTGAGCAGTGCAGAGAGCGGCTAGCAAGGCAAACAGGATGTTGGGATGCATCGTAGGGGATCACTCTAGGAGCAAGGAAGTGATTCTGCTCACTGTACAATAGACAGGTTAGACCACACCTTGAGTACTGTGTGCAGTACTGAGACCACACTTGAAGAGGGACATACAGCTCCTGGAGAGGGTACAGAGGAGGCAACTAAGATGATACGAGGTTAGGGATTGATGTATGAGGACAGACTTTAGAGCTCTGCCTGTTTTCATTGGAGGACAGGAGAGACAGGGGGACATGATTGAGGTCTTCAAGTACCCAAGGGAATAAATAGGGTAAACATGGAGGGATCTTAGACTAAAGCAGGAGGTATTACCAGAAGGCATGGTTTGAAGTTGGAAGGAGGAAGGGTGGGGGGGAAGAGGAGGAGGTTTTTCACTGAGAGGGTAGGGACCCTGGAATGCACTGCCTGGTGAGCTGGTTCAGAGATCCACAGTGGAGGGCTTCAAGAGAGGGTGGGACAGACATAGAAAGTGGATGTATCAGATGATGGCCTGTCCCAGGGGGGTGGGATGGATGATAGGGTTTCTGGAACACAAGGGAGGGGAGGGCCTCGCACCCAACTAGGATCTGAAGTTCGAGCAGACTCGATAGACCAGAAGGCCTAATCTGCTGGCAAATAGTATGTTAGTATGTAAGACACATTGCAGGACAGTTTTCCTTTTTTCAGGAAACAAAACTATAAAAATATTTGGGAACACTGGGAGTGGGCTCTCCAGTGTCCCACACTGTCGGGGGTACTTGTGTATGCTGACACAGGGAGTAGGCCCCGACGTCAACAATTATTATCACAAGGGGCGGAGGCATCTCAGTGTTGGAATATTATTACAAAAAAAAAGTAGGAGGACAGTGATCAGAGGTTGGGGAATGCCAAAGACACCAGGGAAAGGCGGCTCACATCTACAACTAGAGATGCAGTGAAATTTAATTTCACCTCGACATTCCAGCAAAATCAGGAATTTCACCCTGCAAAATATTTTTGTGCATTTCACGCAATATTTCGTGGGTGCAAAATGTGGAATTCAGTGGAGAGTCAGCAAGGGACAGTTTTTTAACCTGAAAAAGAAAAGACAACAGGGAACTACAGTCAGCACTTGCTTTATCCGACTCAGATTACCGGCGTACTATCGTATCCGGCTATCAACCGTTTTTTTCCACCCCATTGTGTTATCACCGAGATAACTGCCACTCGCGATATCTGTTTCCGCACTGATCCTGCATGTTGTCTCCTATGCAGCTCACAGTCTCCACTCTCAGATAACCGACCTTCCATGAGACTATGCTGTGGAAACATCACGGTTTTTTAGCACGACTTCTAGGCGCCCAAGCAGACCAATAGGTAGAAGCAGTACATCAAGGAGGATCCAGCCACGCCGGGAGAGCTCTGTAAATGCGCCATCACAAACACCATTATGAAGATTAAGAAAACTACTGCACTGTAGTGTACATTACAGTATTGTACAGTACCTAAATAAAATAGAAAACAGTACAAGTACAGTAGCACTGTACAGTAAAACCTGTACAGTACAGAACCTGTGTAATGTAATTTGCACCTCAAACTTTTGTGCAGACAAACTGAAGCAGGCAAAGCAGCCACCAATCAAGCAGCCATAAAGTAAGTGTTAGAACACCACTTTGTTAAATGTGGGGACAGAAATTTTTTTTTCCACAAGTCAAGCAGCTATGAACTAAATGTTGGAGCATCACATGTTTCATGGGGAGGGCAGAAGGCAGAGGAGGGGGTACAGTGACTTTCTGCCACCAGTCAAGCAGTCAAACACTAAATGTTGGAGCACCACCTGCTGTTTCATGGGGTGAGGGACAGAAGGCAGAGGAGGGGGGTACAGTGACTTTTTCTGCCACCAGTCAAGCAGCCATAAACTAAATGTTGGAGCACCACCTGCTGTTTCATGGGGGTGAGGGGAACAGAAGCGGAGGAGGGGATACAGTGACTTTTTCTGCCACCAGTCAAGTAGCCATAAACTAAATGTTGGAGCACCACCTGCTGTTTCATGGGGGGGCGGCAGAAGGTAGAGGAGCGGTAAGTGACTTTTTCTGCCACCAGTCAAGAGCCATAAACTAAATGTTGGAATACTACCACCTGTTGTTTCATGGGGGAGAAGGCAGGGAGGTGGGTACAGCTGTGCAGTACAGTAAACAGCAACCTTTTTTACAGATTGAAGGTGCTTACCGTGAGACTGTAATCTGCACAGCACAGTACGTATAGTACTGTAAGATGCAGCTTGCAAACAAAAGGGCCAGGACAGCCATTGCTGCAAATGTGAAACGAGCATTTGTGTTTTCCATACCCAGAATCCAAAATGCTCAAGGTCTGACATACTAGCCTATGTTTTAAAGGAGCATAAACTGTCAATAGGAAAATCCACAGTTTCAGACATTTTGGGAGAGAAGGACAAGTGGTTAGCCTGTTCGTCCTCTGATGCCTCAACTAAAGTAAGAAAGCCTCAGCATAAACAACTAGAGGATGCCCTGTTTTATGGTTCACAGATGCCAGGATGCAAAAAGTAACCATAAGTGATGATGTCCTGTTAACCAAAGCAAAATCATTTGGCCAGCGCCTGGTGTGCCAGACTCTCTTTCTATTCAGTGGGTGGCTGCAAAGATTTAAACAGCGTCACAACATTAGGCATTACAAACGCATGGTGAGGCTGCAAGTGTGGATGAAGGAGTTGTGTCTGATGGGCGTCTGCAGTTGCAACTTGTTTTGAAAGAGTATGATCCTAATGACATTTACAACATGGATGAATCTGGTCTATTCTTTTGGATGGAACCCAATGCTACACTTTCAACAGGGCCAGTGTCTGGAAAAAAGAAAATAACGATAGATTGACAATGGCACTATGTGTCAATGCAAGTGGCACAGAGAAACGAAGCCAGTGGTCATCTGGAAATTTAACTGACCTCGGTGCTTTGAAAGGACTTTGATCCTAATAGTTTCTGCTACTGGTACACTAACAGAAAAGCCTGGATGACAGCTGCAATTTTCAAGAATGGCTAAAGGAGTTTGACCGATCTATGCGCTCGTGGAAATGTCGTGTGATTTTGCTGCTTGACAATGCTTCCTCGCACTCCAACACAAGTTCGCCACCGTAATGTCACCCTTCATTTCTCGCCCAAACACTACCTCTAAAATCCAGCCATCGGATGCTGGCGTAATCCAGAACTTTAAGGCTCTGTACCGACGACAGCAACTGCAGCACTACATCAACTGCCTGGATGATGGCAAACCAGCAGATGTTAACATCAAGGAGGCTCTGTATTTCATACGGGACAGTTGGCACGATGTGAGCACAACAACAGTCATCAATTGCTGGAAACATACGGAAATTCTGTACCCTGTTGCTCAGCCGCTTACTGACAACAGTGCCACCCAAGAACAACCTAACAACTCCACTGACTCTGTGGTGCAATCCATCTCCTCCATTCTTGACCAACTGCCTGACACCACAAATGTCAATGCGGTAGATATCCCGCGGGCTGATGAGAATGTTGAAACCTGTGCAGCACTAGATGAAATTGTTTAGATGGTGAAACCATCCAATGAAGCAGAAAATTCCAATGAAGACACTGACCGCATCGATGACACAGAAACACCTGTCACCCGGACAGCAGTGGATGCTCTCACGGATTGAAGTTGCCTGGGATATGCTGAACAGAATACGGATTTCTTCACATAAGGATATTGACTGCATCCGGGCCCTGATTGCAAAGACTTTTGTGGTGGGTCAGAAAAAGTCACGTCAGACTGTGATCGAGCAATTCTTTAAAAAAGATCATGAAGGCAGTCAACTGTGAGGGACTTCAAACTGTGAGTCAGTGCATTTCATTTTCAATTGTGATGTTATGGCACTGTTGGTAAGTCCAAGAACATGTGGGGAATGTCATCTCTTAAATGAAAAAGAATGCCATGCTATGGGGTGGGGGGTTGCCATGGTTTTGTGATGGTGTGGTGGAATTTTGTCCTCAGTTACACATATGCCATGCTTATTCTGGGCATGTGGTGGACTGTGGTCTCTTAAGTGACAAAACGAATGCAATGCTGTGGGGGGGATGGTTTGTGATGGTGTGGCTAATTGTTTTTCTGAAAGTTAAAATGTGCCATGTTTTACTCTGGGCATGTGGGAGACTGTTGTCTCTTAAATTACAAAAAGAATGCCATGCTGTGGGGCGAAGGCGGATGCCATGATTTGTGATGGTGCATGGTGGAATGTTTTCCTGAAAGTTAAAAAGGTGCAATGTTTTACTCTGGGCATGTGGGGACTGTGGTTTCTTAATGACAAAAAAATGCCAAGCTACAGTATTGGTGGGATGGGGGAAAATGCCATGGTTTGTGATAGTGCGGAATGTTGTCCCTGAAAGTTAAAAGGTGCCATGCTTTACTCTGGATACAGTATGTACTGTACAGTATATGGGGACTGTTGTCTCTTAAATGAAAACAGAATGCCATGTTATGGGTGAGAGGGGAAATGCCATGGTTTTGTGATGGTGAGGTGTTGAAAGTTAAACAAATGCCATGCTTTATTCTCGGCTTGTCGGGACTGTTTTCATTGCAAGTGCCTTGTTTCATGGTGACGTGGGAACTGTTTTCCATGAGGCTGAAAAAAATTGCCATGTTTTTGTACTGTACAGTATAGGTACTGTATTGGGGAGGGGATGCCATCTTTGTGATGGTGTGGTGGAATGTTTTCATGAAACTGAAAAATGCCATGATTTCTTGTGATGGAGTACAGGGTACTGTTTTGATTACTGTACTGTAACAAAGTTAATTGTTTTAAAAGTGGAAAATGTACAGTACTGTAAAAATAATACTGTACTGTAGCACTATAGGTACAGAACTAGACAGTAAAAACAGTGCTAAAACAAGAAAAATAAGAAACAAAGACCAGTTTACATTTTAAGCCGTATTTTATTAGTGGTTTACTTAATATCTAGAGTCATTAAAGTATTGCAGGCTCACCAGAAACACTCTTCCTGCATTTCTAAATGGTTTCCATGAGTTCTGACAATCAGACAGAAAAAGACGATTTAACAGCTTCTCTCACATATCCGTCACCATGCCTGGGAACCAAGGAGACGGATATCTGAGTGCTGACTGTATTTTCTTTATGCATGTACAAGTAACTAAAATATATATTCGGGACACAGGAGGTAGGCTCCAGTGTCCCACACACCTGCTGGGGAAGGGGTGGCTTGTAATATCGACATGGGATTCGGCCCCCTACCCCCGATGTCAGCAAAATAAATAAATAAAACAGGCTGCTGGGCAGAGGGGAAAAATAAAAACAAATTAGGGGATGGCAATCAATGGGTAGGGGTGCCACACTAGACACCAGGGACAGCGATTGACGGGTGGAAGGTGCCACTAGACACCTAGGACAGTGATTGGTGGGTAGGAAGGTGCCAAAGACACCAGGGACAGCGATCGGTGAGTGGTGGCGCCACTAGACACCAGAGAAAAGGGTTGCTCACAGCTAACACTGCAGCAAGCAGCATGATTCTCATAGAGAATACAGGGAGAGTACTCCTCATTAAACTGGGCACCGAGTTTTGGGTGCCCAAAACTACTAATGGCACAATTTTCAAAACAAACATCAGAATCTACCTAAATGAGTCCAGTTTAGCTAGGCTGTGATGATAATTTTTAAAATTTCAGCAGTTTTATGCATTTTCCATGTTTGTGGGTTCGTGAAAACGTCAACAAGATAGTAGCTGCACGCACACAAAAAATATTTGGTGCCGTACAAACAAGTGACGAATAGCAAAATGATATCTGAGGCATCAAAATGTTACTTTGCCACAAACTGTTATCTCAAAACTCCTACTGCACATGGGCAAGTCAGAAAACACTAAAATTTAAAGCCTTTAAACTCTGGAACCCGTTGATATTTTTTTCATCATACCTGTCAAAGGCATTACCTTGGGACATGACATGTTCCCTGCAAGTCTGGGGCAACAATTTCTTTCCATGTAGGCAAGAGCAAAAAAAAAACAAAAAAAACACAATGTTAAGTACAGGAAAAAAATGCTTACTGCCTGTAACATTAGTTCTAGGAGTGGTACATGATGTTTATCCACACTTTCTGATAGTTGCCTTTCCCTTCAAGACTGGCTGGAAATGTCTTCAAGCTGGCTCTTCCCAGCCACCCAGGTGGTAACCCTCAACTCCACCCCATCACACCAGATCCTGCCCACTGGAAGCAGTATTGTGCCCATGTGGATTAACATCATATACTCCTAGAGAGTGCTGGTTCGTGAGAACTCCCGTAACAGTAGATCTTCAAGGAATGTCTCTTGCAGTAGGTCATTACTTCTGAGAGGTTCCAGCAGAGGGCTGTCACATGGCAGCTTCTTCCAACAGTCTTTCATCAGGGACTGCCCACACGACATCATCGCTCTGTGCTCTATATAAATGAGGGTGGTCCCTGGTATCCTCAGTTCCCCTGGATTCAGCTTGCAAAGGCGAGGACTGAGAAACAGAGGTACCAAATAGTCCCAACCCTAAGCCCTTGGATTCTGAGTTTGTCTCTGTTAGAGAAGGAGGGGACGAGAGGGCGGATATTACCTACTGCAAGAGATTCCTTAAGATCTACTATTACGGTAAGTTCTTGCGTAACTGCATTATCTTCCACGGAATGGTCTCTGCAGTAGGTCATTACTTCTGGGAGATTCCCCAGCTGTTATGTCCAGATGGGAGGACAGTTATGATAGAATGCCTTGGAGGACGCCATGACCAAAGGTGGCCCTGCACCATGAGGCAATGTCTGGTTGTAGTGCCTGTGAAGGTATGATGATTGTGTCCAGGTAGCCATCATGGATGTCTGCAATAAGATGCACTTTAAAGCAAGCCAGAGTGGCTGCCATAGCCCCAGTGGAGTGAGGTTGAACACGTTTTGACAGGGGCTGATTGTATTTTTATAACAAAGGTAATGCAATGTACCAACCAACAGGAGAGAGTGCACTTAAACAGACAGGCCCTCACACCCAAGGGCAAATGTGACAGAGTTGAGATGTTTTCCTAATGGACTTAGTCCTGTTAGTGTAATAGCAGAGTATCATGTGAATATCCAGAGTATGTAGAATGTGTTCCCCAGATTGGAGCAGTTGGGGTAGTACACGTAACTCCAAGGACTGATTGAGAGTCTGTTCTGAGCACGAATTAGGAAGAAAGGGACGGGTTGGTGTGCAGCACGCACCCAGTCCCTATGAAATATAAGATAAGGTTCCTTGCACATAAGGGCATGCAGCTCTGAAATACGTTGAGCTGATGTGATGGCTACCAGAAAAATCAGGTTACTCACCTGTAACAGTAGTTCTAGGAGTGGTATATGTTGTTCATCCACACTGTCTGGCATTGTCCCTTTCCTTTAAATCTTGCGGAAGTCTTCAAGCTGGCTCCTCCCACCACCGGTGGTAAATACCTCAGCTCCGCCCCATGACGCCAGATCTAGCCCGCTGGAAGCCAGGTTGTGCGCCTTATGCCGGGAGGTCGGTAGGCAGGGATGAACAACATATACCACTCCTAGAACTACTGTTACAGGTGAGTAACCTGTTTTTCTAGGATCGTGGATATGTTGTTCATCCACACTGTCTAGCAGACTCCTAGCTGTTCTCCGGGAGGAGGGAGGCAAGGCGCACACCCCTACTTAGGAAAAGAGATTGGAGAACCGAGGCCCCAAAACCAGCATCACGTCGTGACTCCAAGGTCGATGTCGTGAATGGGTAATAAAGGTGTTCGCCGACTCCAGGTAGCAGCCCGACAGATTTCCTGGATAGGGATGTCCTGGAAGCAGCCACGAGCAGCAGTATGGCGAGTAGAATGAGCTCTTATCCCTCTGGGAGGCTCCTTGCCCACAATTCATAAGCAGACTTATGCATGATGTGATCCATCTAGCAATCAGTCTGCTTGCTGCAGGTCTGCCAGAAGTGGCTTCAGCGTAGGTGACAAACAGCTGGTGAACCTCTCCTGGAATTTCCTACTCCTCTCCTTATAGTAGGAGAGAGCACATCTGAGGTCCAGAGTATGGAGCCTGTACTGGCATCCGAGGTAGTTAGGGTATTATACCGCAGAGTCAACACCTGGTTAAGGTGAAACTCTGACACCACCTTCGGAAGGAATTTGGTAGGCGCAGGACAACTTTGTCCCTGTGAAAGACCAGATAAGGGAGTCCACCAAGCGCTTGGAGCTCCCTGTCCTTCTGGCTGATTTGATAGCCACCAGGAAGGCAGTCTTCCACGACAGATCAAGCTCACACTTGTGCATGGGTTCGAATGGCTTGCCCATGAGCTCTGCCAAACCAGCAAGAGATCCCATGGAGGTGGAGGTTCACGCACTGGAGGATATGTGATCCAGGCCTTGAAAAAGCACCCACCACTGTCTCCTGTGCTATCAAATGGCTGACCGCCCACGCCTGTAAGCAGAGATGGCTGCCAGGTGCACCCCAAGGGTCGATGACCAAGACCCCTTTGGAGAGAGACAAAGGTAGTCTAGAATGTTAGCTACAGAGCAGGATAAAGGGTCCAGGGTCTTTCCTGACACCAAATGGAAAACCTTTTCCATTTTAAGGCATAACATTTCCTGGTCAATTCCTTTCGAGATGCTTCCACCACAGTGTAGACATCCTCAGAAAGACCCAGAGCCTGGAAGTCTAGCCACTCAGGAACCAGGCTGTGAGGTGCAGGGATTGAAGGTCCGAGGAAGACCTTCCCTGGTTCAACGATATCAGGTCCAGGCATGTACAAAGCCACCCAGGGCCCTGAGCTGAGGCTGAGGAGATCTGGATACCAGAACTGGCGTGGCCAATCTGGGGCTACCAGAATCACCTTCACCTTGTCCCTCCTCACCTTGAGTAACACCTTGTGGATCAAGGGAAATGGAGGGAAGGCATACAGGAGGCCTGGGGTCCATGGCCTCGAGAAGGCATCCCCTGCAGCGGTCCTGCTGAGGGGGCGGGCATGGAACAGCCTCAGCTAGGTTCTCCTGGAGGCAAACAGGTCCACCAACAGTTTGCCCCAATGGAAGAACAGATCGTAAGCTACCTCTGGATGGAGAGACCACTCGTGGGATGTCTGGCCTATGTGGCTGAGAGCATCCGCCAGTTGGTTCGAGACTCCTGCCACATGAATGGCTAGGAGATCCACCTCCAGCCGGCTGACGAAGATCCAGATCCGAGCGCCTTGCATAGCAGGGATGGGAGTGCATACCCAGTTTGTTGAGATAGTACATGGTTGTGGTATTGTCCGTCTGGACTTGAACCACTTAACCCCGGAGCTGAGGAGCGAAGCTGACAGTGCCAGTCTGAATGCTCTGAGCTCCAACAGGTTGATGTGGCATCGACTCCTTGGGGTCCAGAACCCGTGGGCTCTGTCATCCCATGTGGGCTCCCAGTCCATGAGAGGCACATCGGTCGTGGGGCGACTGTCGGCTCGGGCGGACAAGCGGGTTCTTCCCCAAATGACTCGGGACGGTCCACCATTGGAGAGCGTCTCACATCCTCTGGGTGACTGTGACCAGCTGATCAAAGAGACCCTGATGCTGAGACCACTGGGCGGCCAGCTCCCATAAAGGGGCGATGTGCAATCTGGCCCAACGGACCACCGAGGTGCACACTGCCATGCAACCCAGGAGGCGAGGAAGTCCCGGCAGGCGCAAGTACCCAACCAGAAATGATTGGGCAAAGGAGGAAAGAAACTCCACCCTGTCCGCTGGGAACCGAGCTCTGGCTTGACGAGAGTCGAGCTCTGTCCCGATAAACCCATCACCTGAGAGGGTACGAGTTCTGACTTGGCCTCGTTGATTAGGAGGCCCAGGTGGGAGCAGGTTCGGAGGGTCAAGTCCCTGACCTTCCACCTCCTGTAGGGAGGAACCCGCCAGGAGCCAATCATCTAGATAGGGTAAATGCAACCCCTTGATGCCGTGAGATGGGCTGCCACCACTGCGCATGCATTTGGTAAAGACCCTTGGGGCCGACGTCGACAGGCTGACCGGCATGGCTCTGAACTCACAGGGTCCCTTCGACTATGAAGCGGAGGAACTGCTGATGGGACAGACGGATTGGGACGTGGTAGAATGCGTCCTGAAGATCCAGTGTACAGAACCACATGTTTCGGCTCCAGAGACGGTATGATCTGGTTCAGAGTTACCATCCGGAAGGTGCAGACTTGAGATACCGATTCAGGTCGTGGAGATCTAGGATGAGGTGCCAAGCCCCGTCCACTTAGGCACCAGGAAATACCTGGAGATGAAGCCTGGGTCTGAAGGAGGATCCGCACTGGAGCTACCGCCTCCTTGAGGAGGAGCTGAGCAATGTCATCCCAAGGGCCGACTGAGCACCAACTGAGATCCTTTCCTCCCGTGGGGCACGGGGCCCGCTGGAGGGTTACCAACTCTAGGAGGCAATCCCCGCCCGACCACTTCAGAGAACCCACCTGTCCCGGGTGATACCGGACCAGGTGGAAAGAAAGTGAGGAGCCGCCCGCCCCCACAGGAGGACCCAGAACTGGCATGACGGGTGCAGGGAGGCCACCCCTGACCTGTCACTGTGCAGGCTTGGAGGAGGAGGAGGCACCTGGACCAGCACCTCGGCCTCCTTTGCGGGCTGTTGGGGACCTTTCTTGGGCCTAGGGTGCCAAGCTTGAGCCTGCTGCTGTTGCTGACCTCCCTGGAAGGAGGGCTGTCTAACCACGGGGAAGAATGCTGAAAGGACTTCTTGTGCTTCTGCTGGTTCTTGCCGAAGAACCTTTAGCAAAGGTGGCATCTAAGGTGGCATTAGACTGCTCAATGCGCTGTAGATGACCTGCCACTCCCGGACCAAGAGGTCAGTGTCAAGGAAGGGCACGTCAGCTAGCTTGTGCTGAGTATCTCGGAAAGGAGGATAACTCAGCCAAGCCCCCTGCGCAAGTGGCTACGCGGCAGCTAGTGAACGGGCACAGGAATCACCAATGTCCAGAGCCGCCTGGAGCTGTTTAGCAACAGCACGGCCCTGGTCCCGGACCTGTTTGACCGTGGTCTGCATGTCTGCTGGGAGATAAGGAGGACTTCATCAAGCGACCCCAAAAGGGCATGAGAGAAGTGTGCCATGATCACTGCTGAGCTAGCCTGACAAAGGCCTAGGGATGATGCACATAAACCTTCCGGGCTGAGTGGTCCATATTTTTGACTCCTTGTCCGGAGGGTGGTCAGTATCCCAGAGCTGCCCATTCGCCTAAACATGAGGCAGTCACAAGGCTTTCTGCCGAGGGATGCTCAGTGAAGCCGCCAAGGACCCATGGGCACCGCGTACTTGCAGGCCATGGCAGATGGAGCCGGGCAAGAGGCTGGCGCTGCCAAAGTTCCAGTGCCGACAACTATGGCTTCAGCCACTGGGAAGGCCTCCGTCGGGTATCCCCTCTTGAGAATATCCGTGAGAGGATATTCCGCCTTCTTTGAATGGGCTGCAAAGGCATACTTGTGGACTCCAAATGAGTCGAAGGGATGCCCTGGAAGGAAGAAGGCCCTTCCTCCAGGCCTGTCACTGACAGTTCATCAAGTGAGTGAAGGCCGGTAGTATCTGAATCAGAGGAATCTGGATACAAGGGTCTCCCACCTAAGTCCCCTTCAATGCACCTAGGGCGATCAGGAGTGACCGTAATGGACAACCTATGGGCAGGCCCACAGTTGGTCTGTTCTCCTTAGAGGGAGCCCTCCTGAGGCTGTTTTGGTGGAGGTTCCACCAAAATTGGTGGGAAGCCCGTAACAGGCAGAGCCGAAATGCGCACGGTCCCACGGAGGAGAACCGCGTCCTCAGAACCAGGGAGTTGGTGTTGGCGAAAAGGCTGGGGCCAAGTAATAGCCGTACAGCCAGAGCAGATGGCTTTGACCCGTCAAAGAAGTTGCTGCCACGTGAGGTCCTCATAACATCGACGGAGCTTCCATCTAAGTCTCTCTCGTCCGAGGAGGATGAGGAATGGTGGCGGCGCCCTTCCGGAGTGTTTGTGACCCTTCTTCGGTTTTCCGACCGACAGGGTCCTACTCTCAATCGAGACCGACGGCATTGGCCCTGTCGGTCTGGAGAGGCTGGACTCGGTGAGAACCGAGGTTCCAGCTATTGTCCCTTGATTGGGATGCCTGAAGGACGGTCTCCTCATCAGGGAAGGAGAGAATAGAGTCCTCTCCAAGGAGTCGTCGACAGGCGTCGCCGTGACAACGGCTCGATTGGTCAGAGAAATTCGGCCAGTTCTGCCATATTCTCGGCTTCGTGCCCTGGCCTGACGGAAGGTCCAAAGCCGGCAGTCGAGGAAGCCGATCTCGACTGTGGTCGAGACCCCTGCTTCTGAGTGTCGGACCGCCTCGGTCCCAGGAGCTCGCCTTCTTCAGGTAGAAGAAGATGATTTTGGATCCTTATCCTCCTTCTTGGATTGGGAGGAGGCGAGCCAAGGCACCTCACCCTTAGTAGGGAGAGACTGGCACAACTCCCAGAAGGATCCCGTGAAGGTGGAGCCAAGTTGAGCAGCACAAAGAAGCTTCCACTTGGCGAGCTTGGGCAGCTTCCTCTTAAGGCCATCTGCTCGAGCTGCTCGGTGGATCCCGGAGCCCGAAACCACCCACCTGGCCTTCTTTGATTTCACCAGTGGATTGTGAAGCTCTGGTCTCCCCAACTTAAGGCGCGCTGCGGTCCTCCAGAATGGTGGGATGGAAGGCTGAACAGATGGTGCAAGCAGAGTATCATGCAGGCGCCTGGGCAGTAGGCACGACGAGAGGTGGGGATCGAAGTAGACATTTTTGTCCACAAGGACACTGGCTAAACTCAGGACGACTTC
This sequence comes from Neoceratodus forsteri, assembly GCA_016271365.2. Taxonomy (NCBI): domain Eukaryota; kingdom Metazoa; phylum Chordata; order Ceratodontiformes; family Ceratodontidae; genus Neoceratodus; species Neoceratodus forsteri. The sequence continues at coordinate 1,066,331,264 of CM057450.1, read as the reverse complement.
TCCCATATCCGCCGCTTTGATCTGGAATCATAAACTCTGACAAGTTTTAAGGCGAGTAAGTGTGGACGAAAACCTGATTTGACTCCAGGGCCTATGGTACTGCAAGTAGCACGAGGAACCTGTATCTTCCAGAGGAAAAGAAGATCTGGCGCATGAGGCAGAGCCGAGTATTTATCACCCGAGTGGGTGGGAGGAGCCAGCTTGAAGACTTCCAGCAAGATTTAAAGGGAAAGGGACAATGCCAGACAGTGTGGATGAACAACATATCCACGCTTACTAGAATAACGCTTTCCATGACAGGAAATGCATATCACAAGTGGCAGCAGGCTCAAAGACACCACTGTCAATTTTCAATCATAAAATTCAAGTCCCATGAGGCGTAGGATGTCGAATAGGAGGTTTAATATGTAGTGCTTTCAAAACATCTTAACCAGATGATGTTGGTACAGGAGATGGCCATCCAGTGCTTCATGGAAAGCTGAAATGGCAGCCAAATGGACCTTTATAGAAGAATAACTAAGGCCAGCTTCAGTTAAGGAGGCTAAGTAGTCTAGGATTTTTGTGAGAGGACATAAATATGGGTCCAATGCATGAGCTGCAGACCAAACGGAAAACGTTTCCATTTACAATTATAGGTCTCTCTGGTAGCTGGTTTTCATGCGGCTAGCAAAATGTTGGCCACCTGAGTTAACACTTGTAGTCTGCTTATGAATATGTCCTCAGGAACCAAGCATGAAGATGTAAGGTCCTCAGATTGGGATGGAGGAGGGAGCCGTGATACTGGGTCAGAGATCCGGTCTGAGTGGCAATTGAACAGGATCTGTCACTGGCGGTTGTTGTAGTAGTGGGAACTACGATTGTCAAGGCCACAGGGTGCTATCAGAATCAATGTGGCGACTCTGTTTGCAGTTTCATGAGGTGTGAGGTAGAAGAGGGATGGGGGAGCACATAGTTGGGGAGGTGGTGGTTGTCTGGGAGGCAAACAGATCAATCTGTGGAGTGCCCATTGACAAAAGATCTCTTGAAGGACATTTGTGTGCAGGGTCCACTCATGAGAGGGACTGATGACTCAGTTTGTTTGCTAACTGGTTGTAATGGCCCAGTAGATGGTCCCAGTAAGCACTGGGTTTTGTTTGATTGCTTCTTGCCATACATTGAGCATCTCCATGCAGAGGGTGCGTGATCCGTGCCCTTGTTTGTTGATGTAGAATACTACAGTCATATTGTCTGACAATCATCAAGGGACCTGGTGTCAGGTAAGGATGGAAGGCCTGTAGTGCCAAGAGAACAGCCCATACTGTATCTCCAGAATATTGATATGAGGTTGCTGGGGACGAGATGGCCACTTGCCCTGTGTCGTGTACTGACCCAGATGGGCTCCCCAACCATCCAAGGAAGCATCTGTAGTTAACAGTCTGGTGAGGAGGGGGCAACGAAAGAGCAGACCTTGAGTGAGGTTGGAGAGGACTGTCCACCAAGTCAAGGCAGACCTGAGAGACGGAGTCACCCTGATTTTGTCTTAACTGCCCTGTCCTCTGACTCCACTGATTCTGTAGAATCCATTGGATGGGACACATCTTTAGCCATGCAAATTCCATGGTTGGGATGGCAGCTGACATGTGCCCTAAGAGGCATAACATTATTCTGGCAGTGACTATTTTTTGAGACTGGATCCGTAGGCTAGGCTTATCAGGGTTTCTTGACAGGGCATATGCAAATATGCTTTGGCCACTGTATAGTCCCATATGGCTCCTATATACTGGAGTGATTGGGTAGGCTGAGGGCTGGACTTCAGCCAGTTTACTGTTATCCCAAGATCATGAAACAGCTGTAGGGTCTCCAAGAGGAGTCCAGCGGATGAGCCCTGGAGTCTGCTTTTATCAATCAATCGTCGAGATATGGTGATACAAAATTACCCTGCTTCCGTAATGCAGTGGCTACCACTACTGAGCATTTGGTGAACACCTGACAGACCGATGAGAGGCCGAAAGAAAATGCTTGAAATTGGTAATACTGATCAAACAGATGGAAGTGTAGGTATTTGTGATGAGTTGGGTGGATGGGGATATAAAGATAAGCATCTTTCATCTCTAGAGCACACATCCAATCCCCTTTTTCAGGAGTGGCATGATTGATGTTAAGGTGATCATGCGAAAGTGTTTATACTGGATGTATTGATTCAGACCCTGAGATCCAGCACAGGTTTGAGGTCCCTGTCCGTTTGGGTACTAGAAAGAAAGGAATAAAATCCCGTCAGTTGGTCTGCTCTGGGTACTGGTGTAATCGCCTGTTTGTTGATCAGGGCAAGCAATTCCTCCTGGAGGATGGTTGTATGATCCAGAGAGTACTGAATCCTTCGAGGTGGAAATGCAAGGGTGTGGAGATGAACTCCAGTGAGTGCCTGTCTTGGATTATCTGTAGTATCCATTTGTCAGTTGTAATTTTTGCATGCCTCTATATGAAGGCAAAACGACCCCTACCGCCTCTGAGGCCTGATCGAGGAGGCGAGGGAAATCCTGCAGAGTCACTGTGAACTGGACTGGCTGGTTCTGGCTGCAGAATGGGCCGGGAAGGACAGGTGGAGGTGGAGCTGCCCGGTTGGGCTAGCACGTCCATAAAAGCCACCTCTATCACAGTTTTATACCTTCCACCTCTTTTATTGTATGTTTAGGACTGGGTCCTGGTAGAATGATACATACCCTGGACGGTACGGAGAGGTGACCAGAGGCTTGCAGGTCATCTAGAAGCATTTGCATGCCTGGACCAAAAGTTTGTAACCATTAAATGGGCGTTTACTACCTTGTGTTGTATGTCAGGTGCCAACCCAGATACGCAGAGCCATGCATGGCAGCGTAAGGCAATATCCGAGCTGATATACGGGTGGAGGTATCAACCACATCATATCCCGACCTGAGAAGGTGCTGGGAAATTAACGTCATAGTTGACAAGGTTGGTATCAATTGTTCCTCATCATTGGAAGGAGGCAGTTTGTTTATAATGTCTAAGGCAGCCATCCCCATGGTCCATTGGTATTTCACAATATGGCCCATATAATTCATTACTCTGGCATTCATGTACCAGAAGAGAATGTCTTTTTCCTAAATAGTCAAGTCTCCTGGACTCCTTATCTGGTGGCAAAGAGCTCATGTGTCTTGGCTTTTGTTGTGTCATGACGATGGAGTCAGCTTCGGAATCTTGGCCAAGAAGGGATAATCCACTGGGGCCTGATAGATGGTCAGCTTTTCAGGAACAGCCGTAATAGCAGACGGTTGGGTCCATGTCTCTGAAATTGCATTCTGATAGGTCAGTATCAGTTGAAGTATCACCACTACTGGATCGTCTGGTAATTCCAGATATTCAGCCATATCTTGCACTTTTATCATGTTCAGTAGTGCTGAACCCCATCACTTTTGAATATGAATCATCATGTCATTAAAGGATGGGTCGTCCGGAGGAGATATGACCAAGGGAGCAGGGACGTCCTCATCAGAGAGGAGATCACAGAGTAGGAGAGTCCTGATCAGGAAACTCTAGGGCTTGGAAATCTATGTCCTCTACATCCTCAAGTATATCCCCAGACACATCTGGGTCATCTGACAATTAGCCTCCCATGGAGGAGGAGGGTGACCATGGAGGGATCATCTCCTGGTCAGTATGATGCATTTTAAGAGGCAGAGAAGGAGAACGCCTAGGAAGCTGGCCAGACTGGGCGGGGAGGAAGGAGGGCATACCCCATAGAGTGCAACACTTGATGCACCACTTTTCAATATCTGGTGCCTGAGTAGGAGGCAAGGTAGGAAGCTGGGCGAGATGTTTAGGACACTATAGGCATGAAGGACGGGACTGGCTGCTGAGAAGTAGTGGGACAAGCCCCTGGGTAATATAAACCTGAGTCCATCAGAGTATCAGCTTGACCCCTATAGGAATGCCCTGTGAAGGAGGAGGGTATTTAGCAAGACAAATGAGGTGGGTTTGCCCCTAGGAATACAGGACACTGTGGAGGAGCCCGTGAGGCAACATCGGTATGGTATTCATAAGGCGCCAACAGAAATATAGTGTCTGCCGATGAGACAGACATTGCTTGGCTGTATGTGCAGTAGCAAGTGTCAATGAAGAGAGCTTTGTAGGAGGAGGAGGGAAGCCTGCATAGTTTTCAATGCATAGGAAACTGCCGATGAGAGAATAGGTCCTGTCGACGGGATGAAAGGAAAAGCATTAACGCTTGACGGTGTGAGTGTGGAAAGAGTTACCATTGAGTGTGACATGGCAGGGAGTGTGAGGAGGGTTTCTCCTCTCCTTTCTGCCGGGAGTGAGATGCTGAAGTGGGGAGCTCTTGGGATGAGAACCCTGCATCTCCAACAGAGACAATCATTGCTCCATCAATAATTTCTCAATCGGCAGCAACCGTCATTGATGGGTTGCTAAATTAAATTCTTGACAAAATGAACAAGAGGAGGTGTTGTGTGTGGGTCCCAGACACCTAAGTCAACTCAATGATTGTCAAAGGAGTACATTTTCCTGCATGAGGAATGAAATAAAGCTTATTTGTTTGAAGTAAATGTTTTAGACATTCGTCTTATCCAATTTCAGTCAATGACTGCTAAACAGAAGTTTAAGCTAGCTGCTGTGCCTGCAAGCTGAAGATGGTGGGAAATGAACTGAGGATACCAGGAACACTCACATTTATATAGAGCACAGAGAGATGATGTCATGTGTGGGTGGTCCCTGATGAAAGACTGCTGGAAGACACTACCACGTGTGGCACCCTCTGCTGGAACCTCCCAGAAGTAATGACCTACTGCAAGAGACCATTCCATGGAAGATCTACTGTTACAGGTGAGTAACCTGTTTCTCTGGGGATGTGAATATGATGTTCTATCCACACTTTTGGCACACTCCTAGCAGTTCTCTGGGAGGAGGGGGCAGCACATCCCTATGTAGGAACAGAGGCTGAGAACTGAGGCCCAAAAAGAGCATCTCGGTATGACTCGGTCAGTGTGGTAATGGGAAATGAAGGTGTGTGCTGACCTCCAGGTAGCAGCCCTGCAGATTTCCTGGATAGGGATGTCCCTGGAAGCAGTCATCGAGACAGTGATATGGCAGGTGGAATGAGCCCTCAGCACTACAGGAGGTCTCCTACCCGCCAACCTATAGCAGAGTCGATGCAGGATACAATCCACCTGCCAATCATCCGCTAGCTGTTGGTCTGCCAGATGTGGATTCAGCATAGGTGACAAACAGCTAGCAAACCTCTCCCCTATCTCCAGCCATGTGCTCCTTATAGTAGGCAAGCACTGCCAAGGTCCAAAGTATGGAGCCTGTGCTCGGCCTCCAAGGTGTGATTGGTGAAGTATACTAGGAGATTAATCACCTGGTTAAGGTGAAACTTCTGACACAACCTTCAGGAGGAACTTCAGGTTGGATGCAGAACAACCCTGTCCCTGTGGAAGACCAGCTAAGGAGACTCCACCGAAAGTGCCTGGAGCTCACTAACCCTTCTGGCTGATGTGATAACCACCAGGAAGGCAGTCTTCCACGACAGGTGAGAGATGTCACATCTGTGCTTCTGTTAGCATGGCTTGCCCCCATGAGCTTTGCCAAAACCAGCAACAGATCCCAAGGTGGTGGTGGTGGTTGTTCATGCACTAGATGGGAAATGTAGTCAAGGCCTTTCAAAAAGCACCAGACCACTTTCTCCTGTGCTACCGCTGCTAACCGGCCTGCACCTAGTAAGCAGAGATAGCTGCCAGGTGCACCTTAAGGGTAGTCAACCAAGGCCCGACTTAGAGAGGGACCACAGGTGATCAAGGATGCTAGCCACTAGACAGGACAAAGGGTCCAGCTCCTTGCCCTGACACCAAATGGAGAACTTCTTCCACTTGAAGACATAGCATTTCCTGGTTGACTCCTGCCAAGATGCCTCCATGACAGTGAGGACATTGCGGAGAGACCAAAAGCCTTGAATGCTAGCTGCTCATGAACCAGGCTGTCAGGTGCAGAAATTGAAGGTCAAGTGGAGTACCGTCCCCTGATTGAGAGCAGATCCGGGCAGAGAAGAAGGCACCACAGGAGCCTGCTGCTGAGGCTGAGGAGATTGGGGTACCAGACCTGGCGGGGCCAGTCGGAGCCACCAGTACCATCTGTGCCTTGTCCCTCCTGGCATTGAGCAACACCTGTAATCAAGGGAAGTGGAGAGAAGGCACAGAAGAGGCCTGGGGTCCTGGGCTCGAGAAGGCATCCCTGCAGCCCCCTGCTGAGGGGCAGGCACAAAACAACCTCAGCTTTGCATTGTCCCTGGAGGCAAACAGGTCCACCTGAGGGTGCCCCACTGGGAGAACAGACTGTGTACTACCTCTGGGTGGAGAAACCACTAATGAGACACCTTGGCCACACAGCTGAGGCATCTGCCAGCTGGTTGGTGGCCCCTGCCACATGGATGGCTGAGGACATGGCCTCCAGGCTGTGCGAGGTCACACATGGAAAGCGTCCTTGCACAGTGGCAGGAGTGCATCCTGCCCAGTTTGTTGAGGTAGTACATGTGGTAGTGTTGCCCATCTGGACCTGGACCACCTGACCCTGGATGTGCTGGCGAATGCAGTCAGCGCCAGCCAGACTGCTCAGAGCTCCAGCAGGTCAATCTGACATTGTGACTCCTCAGGGGTCCAGAGCCCATGGACTCTGTGTTCCCACAGGTGGGCACCTAGCCCATGAGAGAGGCACTGATCATCAGGATGACCTTCAGCTCATGGTGCACAAATGGGATCCCTCCTGCAGATACTCTGGGACTAATCACCACTGGAGGGTGTCCACATCCGCTGGGCCACAGTGACCAGCTGGTCAAGTGACCCCTGCACTGAGACCACTGGCTGGCCAGCTCCCACTGCAGGGAGCGCATTCTGCAGTGGGCCCACTGGACCACCTGGTGCAGGCCACCATATGATCCAGCAGGTGTAGGAATCAGGCAAAGAAGAGAGCCTCCACCCTGTCTGCTGGGAGCCAGGCTCTGGCTCTGCAAGAGTCTAGCTCCACCCAATGAAGTGGATCACCTGCAAAGGTATGAGTTTCCAACTTGGTCTCGCTGACCAGGAGGCAGAATTTGACGGAGGTCTGGAGGGCCAAGTCACTGAACTGCTCCACATCCTGCTCGGAGAGACATGCTATCAGTCAGTCATTCAGGTAGGGGTAAACCCAGACCCCTCAGCGCCTCAGGTAAGCTGTCACCACTGTGATGCAACTGAAGACCTGGGGACTAAGGAGAGTCTCAATGCCACGACCTGGAACTCAGAGGGTTCCCTCGGCTAAGAAGCGGAGGAAACTTCAGTGGACGGGATGGACTGGGATGTGAAAGAATGCATCCTAAAATCCAGGAGCAAAACCACATGTTTTACTCTAGAGATGGTATGATCAGAGACAGAGTTACCATCCTGAAGGTGTGAGACTCAGAAACTTGTTCAGGTCATGCAGATCTAGAATGGGGTGCCAGCCCCTGTCCACTTGGCACCAAGAAGTACCTTGAGACAAACCATGGGTGTTCCAGAGGATCACAACAGGAACCATGTCCTCCTTGCAGAGGAGCTGGGCTAGGAGTCATTTCGGAGAGCTGACAGAATCTCTGCAGATACAAAGTCCTCCCCATGGGGTGGAGGCTGGCAAGGAGGGTACTGCTCGAATTCCAGAGGCTGACCCTTACCCCCACCTCAAGAACCCACCTGTCTGTGGTGACAGCAGACCAGGCAGAAAGGAAGAGGCATAGCTGGCCTCCCACGGGAGGACCCAGGGAGGTGCGACGGGCATGAGGGAGGCACCTCATCCTGTCACTGAGCAGGATTAGAGGAGGGAGGTTCCAGCTGAGGGCCACTGAGCCTCCCCAGGCTTATGGATGACAGAGGCCACCGATTTTGTGAGTCACCAGCCTAGAGCCTGCTGACTAGCGTGGGGTTGGGCTGGTTTGGCCACAGGAGTAGATGTGGATAAAAGGGTTTCCTTCTTTGCTGCTGCTTGGAGCCCTCAGGGTTCTTTTGGGCAGATGTCATGAGTTCAAGGTGGCACTGGACTTCTTGATGCAGGTGAGGTGGCCTCAACCTCGGAGCCCAAACAAGTCAGTGCCGGGAAAGAAGCATCTGTCAGCTTGTGCAGTGTGTTTGCTGAAGGTCGAGATCCTCAGCCAAGCCCTGCGGTGCATGGCCACTGTGGCTGCCATGGAACAGGTAGAGGAGTTCCCAATGTTCATGGCTGTCTGGAGCTGTTTTGCAACAGCCCAGTCCTGGTCCCAGACCTGATTGACTGTGGTCTGGAGGTCTGCAAGTAAATGAGGAAGCATTTCATCCAGGGTGCCCAGCAGGGCATGGGAGAAGTGGGCCATAAGGAGGGCTGACCTTGCTGCGTTGACCAAGTGAGGAGGCAGCGTAGCCCTTCTCACCGCATAGTCCAACTTTTGGACTCTGTCGGGTGGCTTGTCAACATCCTCAGTGTTGCCGGAGCACCTAAACACAGAATCTGCCACCAGCCCCTCGGCCAAGAGGTGTGTCCATGAATCCCGAGAGCAAACCAATAGGTAGCACACATCTGCGGGCCATCCAGGTAGAAGGTGCAGGCAAGAAGCAGGGCATGGCCAGTGCCCAGGACAGGGACAAGAATGGTCTCTGCCACGGAAAGCCTCCAGAGCATCTCCCAGGTTGAGGATCTCAGTCAATGGGTAATTAACCTGATTCTAGATGGGCTCCATTTTCATAACCATGGACTCAGAGATCAGGTAGAGAAGCCCAAAAAGAGGTAGGGCCTTCGTCCATCGACAGATCCCCACTGACTCCACTGGGAGTGCAGGGAGGAACCCTCTGACTCAAGGTGTCATCAAAGAGGGTCAACCGCTCAAGTCCCCACTGACCCTCCGTGGATGGTCAGGGGTGACTGTGACTGACAGCCGATGGGGAAGCCCCTGGCCGCCAAGACTCTTTGGTCAGAGCACCGGCATTCAGCTGGGTGGGTGGTGGCTCCACAGAAATCTGTGGAGGTGCTGGGGTTAGCCAAACCGGGACCGCCTTAGGGGCGCTTCTGATGTGGAGAAAGGTGTTGGCCAGATGGGGGCGAAAGAAAGGTGATGGCTGGCGTAGTAGCCAGAGCCAGCTTAATGCCAGGAGCACCAGCTGTTGCCACATGAGATCCTTGCAGCATCGACAGAGTTTTGCTGAAGCCTCTCCTCACCCAAGGAGGACGAGGATGAAGAGTAGCAGTGGTGCCGCTTCCCATGGTGCCGAGGTGGGAGCACCCGATGCGGCAGGAACCCCTAGACCCATAGGGATGAAGACAGACCTCAGCCTCCGGGCGACTGGCAGTAGGGCTCATAGGGAGTCAGCGAGTGCTGAGGCTCCTGCGGGTTGTGGTTGGAGACCAGAGGCTGCGAGCCAGTGGACTGATCCATCCCTCCCATGGGCAGAGTCAGGACTGGAGTCTTGGATAAGGAAGTGTCGGCCTCTTTAGTCAACAACTGATATATGGCTCAAGAAAAATCTCATCTGGAAGATCAACCAGCATCTCAGCCAACTGGCCCTACAGGGGTTACCGTGGAGCCAGTGGCCTGGGCCGATTAGGCCAAGCTGGATACGGAGAAGTGTGGAATCGAAGCTCTCGACAGACAGCACTCCCTATCCCAATAATGTCGACAAGACTGCTTTTGGACTCTCTACTACTTAAATTTGTGCCTGAGGGGTCCCTGACCGAGGATCTGCAGGGACTGGCAGAGTTCTTTGAAGGACCCGTAAACATCGCTCCAGCTGGAGCAGCATGACGCAGAAGTCAAAGAGGAGTGGGAAGCGGCCTGGGCCACTGCCTCCTCGAAAGCTGCAAGCTGTTCAGAGGACCCTGCAGCCACGAAACCACCCAACAGGCATCCTGATTTGACTGGTGGGTTCCATTCGTCGGTCTGCCTAACTAAGCTGGGCTAGATGGTCCTCAGAACGTTAGCATGAATGGAGCAAACAAAATAACAGGTCTTGGAATCGTGTTCGTGTCCCAGGCAGTAGATGCACATGGACAGCGGATCCGTTTGAGACATTTTCTGCCCAAAAGGGCACAGACGGAATCCAGGAGCAGACTTGTCATCTATCGCTGTCGCAATCATTGATTGAGTTGAAGACAAATTTAAATGTTTTAGGAAGTAAATCCGAAGATTTAAGTCGCAAGAGCCTACTCACCATGACAGCGGTAAAGAGGGAATCTGTTTCTTCCAGTGGAAAGGGAAGATTTGGCACAGTGCGGAGCCAAGGAGTTACCACCGGGTGGGTGAAAGGCATACCTCTCAACCTTTTGTCCGCCAAATGTGAACACTGCCTGTCAAAATGTGGAACAAATGGGCAGAATGTGGAACACTTAATCAAATCTTTACCTAAGAAGCTCAAAACACTGTTAAAATGTTGCACTTATGTTCAGAAAGTCTGTTATTAATTGAATTATTTATTTGTTCCATCATTTACTATGGATTTTTGCTTTAAAATGTTGACTTTGAATGTGGAACAAGTCCTCACATTAATGGAACAGGGAGCTTTTGAAGTAAAATGAGAGCGTTCCTCATAATGCAGGACAGTTGAGAGGTATGGTGGAAGGAGACAGCTTGAAGACATTTCCGGCCAGTCTTAAAGGAAAGGAAACTGCCAGAAAGTGTGGATAAAGCATCATATCCACATCCCTAGAAATTTTTCTAAAAATTACACATGCAGATCTCGGAACCCACACAAGCTGCCATCACAAAATTCCACACAAAGACTTTGGCGCCTAGAAAACACATACAAAATTTCATCTCATTCAGAAAGACAGCCAAAGATATTAATGTGCAAAATTTTAGATTTAACATTAAACAGGCTACTCAGCCCTAACTATAAGGTGCTGTCACCTCTATAATTCCTGTTTTGTTTTAACTAGTAAATGTGGCACTTACTGTAGCCATTTGCTCCTCCTATAATCTCTGGCCCTGGGGTATAGCAGAAAATATTCAGTCTATTTTCCCAGTTATCAATCAAAAATGTAATTATGGTAGTTTACTTCTAAAATAAGTTAAAGACTATGTTTAGAAAGGCATAAGGTATTAGACTGTGGCGCTGAAATGGAATCGTATTCCAGAGCTTGGGGCGATGAGGCAAAAGGTCTGGATTCTTTCTTGATTCTAATGCTTGCAGTTAAAATGGGAAATAAAATAACTAGCTGGAAGTCAAGAAATGTTCATCAATTTTTAAGTAATCGAGAGAAGATTGGATTTTGCCCTTCTGTACTGTGCATGAATGAAAGCCTGCATGCAATAAACTGTTGAATATAATACCTCTTTAGTGACTACAGGTGCACAGCACTGAACAGAACTCAGAAATGTGCCAAAGTCATGTTTCTGTCTAGCAGCCACTTCCAACTAAAACTGAAACTCCAAGCCTAAGAACCCACCTTCAAACAGCTGCAGAAGTAGTTGCCATCACCAGGAAGAGGGGTCCATTCTCTTGTCTTCCAGGAGATACTCAGCAATCCTTTTCAAGCTCAAGGACCAACAGATGACAAGATTTAAAAATGCTTGAAGTTAGAATACAGTGAGGCTACACCGTGGAAGATTTCTTGATAAGAATCAAACTAAAGAAATCAAACTATTTACTTAATTTGGTACTGGAGGGAAAAAAAAAAAAAAGCTACCAGCACATTTCACATTACAGTAATTACGAGAGTTTACCAGACAAAGCCATTTCCACAAGCATGAAGAATATAATGCAGATAGAAGTCCAGATAAAAAAATAAAACCTTTGTCCCCAGGTAATTAATATAAAGCAATAAATTGCCCACAAGAAAACAGTCGGGGAGATGTCCAAATGTTGCTGTTCTGAGGGCTCCTCGCCTCTTCTACTGGCATTTCTCTGTGCCTTAACAGACAACCGCTGTCCAGTGCAAGGAGGTGCTGCAGTGATAGTGTGCCAAGAGTGCCAGTCAGCTAGAGCAAGCTGCATCTCAGTGGCGCTCCCTGCAGTGCTGCTGACTCAGAACAATCAAGTTAATTACCATGAAAGGGGCCCGCTGTAAAACACCACATAAAAATCCAGAGTATGCAAAGTCAGACTCCTCTTTTACTGCACCACGACTCCTTCAATGGCTGGACACTGTTAAAAAAAAAGATTTTAATGCTAAAGTACTGTTACATAAAACACAGAATTTGACGCAGATAAGAACCACTTGCCCACCCAGTCTGCCCATTTTGTCTACCTACATTTTCACCGCACATCCTATTTGATCTACAGCTCTTTCTCCTCCCTCCCTTTTTCCCCACTATGATTCCCATGTGCCTATCCCATGCATTCTTGATCCCCACCACTGTTTCACCAACTCCATGGGAAGGCTGTTCCAGGAATCTGCCACTCTTTCTGTGAAGAAGTATTTCCTCAAATCTCTCCTGAATCTACCCCTCCAGCTTCACAGGATGTCCCCTTGTTCTTGAGTACCATTTGTTCTAAAAATACTTTCCTTCTGTACCTTATTTACACCCGTGAGGTATTTAAAGGTCTCTATCATAACCCACTCTCCCTCCTCTCTTCCAGGGTGTACATACTGAGATCCTCAGTCTCTTCTCAAAGTGTCTTTGATGCACACCCCTGCACCACTTTAGCTGGCCTCTTCTGGACTGCTTCTACTCTATGTCCTTCTGGAGATGTAGTCTCTAAAGCTAGATGCATCACTCTAGATGGGGTCTTACCAGAAATCTATAGAGAGTAACACTACCTCACTTTCTGCTGGTGATACCCCTCCCTATGCATCCTAGCATCCCTCTACCCTCCCAAATCAATCAATCAAGTCTTTATTTAACCAGGCGTTCATCGTTGAGCAGAAGCTCATTTGCAAGATGGACCTGGGTGGAGCATGAACAACTGTATATACAGGTCAACACAGGTATTTACAAGGCAATACAGATAGTACTCTTTACAGAGAGGAAGAAAAAGTTCATATGTACATAGAATTATACAGATATTGTACAGATTATATGTATTTACATACATAGAAGTGTCTATAGGAAGATAAAGCAGGTTATCCAAGGTTGCAGGAGGAAGTAACTGAAGAAAAAATAAAATATACACCAGGTAGGTGAAGGTGGGAGGGAGGGAGGAGAGGTAGGGAGAAAGGCTAGGAGGGCACGTTGCACAGAAAGGAGTTAGTAAACGGGATGTAGAGAAGGTGGATGGAGAAAAGGAGTATGTGTGAGCCCAGGATTGAATGTATACAGTATGGGGCATGGTAGGATGTCACAACCCAGGGTAGTGAGCTCCTATCCGAGGTTGGGAAAGGAAGAATAAGGGATGGACGGGCCTTGTGTTGATAAGACAGGGGATAGAGAGAGAACAATTAGGCTGGTGAGGAGCAAGCTGGGGGTCAGTACTTAAAATTGGGTCTGGGCGTGGCTATATACCAGTGCAGACACAGTACTGGTCTGAGTGGGTGAAGCAGTTACATACTTCTCTGTACGAAATAAAGCGTCTTGAAGGTATTTATACCGATTAAAGTGCTTAATTTGAGGGTTTTTGTAGATCGTTCCATAAGGTAGGTAACGACTTATGGCTGCCCTGCCGAGCGGGATTTTGCTTTGGGTACTTTAAGTGTAATAGCTGAGTAACTTCTTAATCGTATTTCCAATTATACTCGGGAGAGAGACAGCAGGAGATATAGTAAGGCAGCTTATTAGAGATGGCTCTATGGGTCAGAGGCCGAGCGTTTCTGTGGCGCCTGAACTTTAGTGATGTCCACCCACTGCCCATATAGGGTGCAATGATGCATGTCGAAGAGGAGTCCCGTTATAAACCTCAGTGCTCGATGGTAGAGTGTGTCCAGTTTAGCCATGTAAGAGTTGGGGCATTGGCTGTAGAGGAAATCAGAGTAATCAACCAATGATAGGAAAATGGATTGGACCAGTTGTTTCTTGGCATCTCTGGTGAGAAATTGGTTGATTCTAAAAAACAGCCCAAGCCTTTGCGAAGTTGTTTTAGCAAGTCCTCGATATGTTCAATGAAGGAGAGTCTTTGGTCTATCCAAACTCCCAGATACTTGAATTTTTAACAAATTCTAGTTTTCACCTAGAACTGTGGTAATTTGGGAAACTGTCCCACGGACACAGGGTTAGCTGTACGGATAAAGGGAGAGGACCATCGCTTTAGTTTTTTGGCATTAAGGAGTAGCTTTTTTGGAGGGAGTTGGCTTTGCAAAGGTTGAATTCTGACTGTAGGTCATTGCAGGCAGCTTCAGGTGTTAGGCGACTCACGTGAGAACTGTATTATCTGCAAACAAATCATCTCCAAATACCTTGTTGTACTGCCTGGCAACTTTCAGGTCATAAGATATGATTACTCCAGGTCTCTTTCCTGCTTGGTAGTCGTCAATTCCACTCCTCCCCTGGGTTTCTGTGCCCTAAGTGATTATTTTGCACTTTTGCAATGAAACCTAGCTGTCACACCATGACCACTCCTCTAGTTTTCGTGAAGCCTCCGTTCATTTCCCCCCACCCCCAGCGTCCACCCAGTTGCAGATTTTGGTTTCAATCTGCAAAGAGGCAGAACTTCCTTTCCAGCTCCTCTGCAGTCTCACAGACATTTAAGAGAACTGGTCCCAGCACTGATCCCTGATGCACTGTACTGGATACCCTCCTTCCTCGGAGAGAACTCCATTTACCACCACCCTCTGTCGCCTATTCCTAACCAATTTCTTATCTAGTTTACCATTTTGGACCCACTCCTAAGTTACCCAGCTTGTCTACTAGTCCTCTGTGGAACAGTGTAGAAAGCCTCAACTGAAATCAGGTAGGCCCATCAGTGCTCCACACTGATCTAATTTCCTCTGTCTCGCAGTCCAAGATATTGGACCCTCCGTGAACCCATACTTTCTCAGGTCTTGTAAACCACTGGATTCAAAATATACCACTATACATTCCTTCAGCAGTGATTCCATTAACTTTCCCACCACCAATGTCAGTCTGACTGACCATAATTACCAACCTTTTGTGAAGTGGGACTACATGTGCACTCCCCCATGAACCACTCCTGTTTCCAGTTAGCTGTTAAATAGAACTGTCAGAGGTACAGCCAGTACCTCCTGAGCTCCCTCAACACCCCTGGATGCACGTCATCTGGCCCCATTGCTTTGTACACCTTCAGATTATTGAGTCCCTTTAGGACTCTTGCCTCCAAAATGGACTAGTGTCCACTGTCCACCTCCCTACCTCCAAACCTTCAGTTACTTTTGTGGCCTCTCCCTTCTCTTTCCACTGTAAACACTGAACAAAAGTATTTGTTCAGGATGTTTGTCTTTTCTAGGTCCCCTTCTGCATAGTACCCCACTTTCCTTCTTAACCTTACAATCTCACACGTGGTCTTCCTCTTTTCACTCATGCACCTAAAATGTCTTGTCCCTTTCGTTATCTCCTGGGCTATTCTCTATTCAGTTTGCACATCTGCACTCTTTACTTCTTTCCCCAGTTCCTTTGTTTCCTGTTTCACCTCCCTATCTTCCTCCTCCTGCATCTCCTTATACCCTCTGATCTGAATGCTAGCCTTTAAGCCTTTACCTTTTCAAGCTGACCTGCGGTGCTGAGGGTTGAGGCGCTTAGACACCACACTGCACCATGCTGGCGACCCAGGTTCGGAACAGACTCTGGTCATTCAGGGGTCGGCCGGGGAGGTAAGGATCAAGTATCCAGAGGACTGCTCTCCTTCCTCGGCGAGGGGTTATGCTGCGGTGTCAGCACAACAAGCGGGGTTCGGCCCGCATCCACGGTGCCTGGCTGCCTCCGCAGAGGTGAAGCCAGCTGCTGCACCCACTGCACGGGTGCGGGCATGCGGGAGAAAAACAGAGGAAAATACTGGGACCCAGCACAACCCATGATGGGCCTGAGGGCGTACCCCTCCGAGGGAGGGCTCATAGCCCCTACCAGGTCTGTGAGGTGGTAAATAATGTTGTGAAAAAAAAGCCTTTACCTCTTCAGCCACCTCTTTGAAGAACCACAGAACTCTTTTTCCTCTTGCTTACTTGTTTGACACAGAGCTTGTTGCCTTTAATATGCTCCCTTTAGCCCGCACACTGTTCCTCCAACCCCAGGTCCTCCACCCCTGAAGATTCATTCCTATCTTTTTTTTTTTCATTCTTGGTAACGGGGTAAGACCCACTAGGTACAAGTGCCTGTTTTCAGCGGTGACCCAGGAGCACTGGGGTGGTTAGCGACTTGCTCAGAGTCATACAGTATGCAAGTGGAGGTTGTGGGAATCAAACCCAGGTCAACTGGATGTACCAAGCTTATTCACAGCTCATTACTCTAACCTCTAAGCCAAACTGCTAAGATCTGCCCTTCTGAAATAAAGAACCCTCACCCTTGTGTGGTTCAGTTTCACAGCTGTACTTATACTGAACCACACCACACCACATCACTGGACCTCAGGTGGCCTCCCACCTTGGACATCTGCAACACTGTCCCTGTTAGTAAGTACCAGGTCCAGTATTGGCCCATCACAAGTTGGTTCACTGACTAGTTGCCAGATGTATGCCCCTTCAGGGAGTCCAGGATCGTTCTGCTTCTGGCTGAAGCCGCTGCTGGGAGACTCCAATCTTTATCTGGCAGGCTGAAGTCCCCCAGCAGCAGCATCTCCCCTTTTCTGTCATCTTGTCAATAGCGGCTACCAGTACCCTTTCCACTCCTCCCTTGTGCTGGAGGTCTGTAGACCACTCCAGTGTAAACAGTGGCCCCATTCCCCATCTCCAGGGTGACCCACCGTGCCTCTGCCTCCCCTGTATTCCCTGTATCTCTGTTGCTTTTATGCTTTCCCTCATATATAGCACCATATCTCCTCCTTTCCTTCCCACCCAGTTCTGAACAGAGTAAAGCGGTATGGCCGTATCACAGTCATGGTTTTCAGTGCATCTTGTCATTACTTTAATGGCCACAATATCCAGGTCAGCCTCTGCCATGATGTCCTCCAGGTCCAGGATCTTATTTCACAGACTTCTAGCATTCATACACATGGCGTTTCAGATTATTTTCCCCCCTAATGCCTCAGTTCCTTCCCACTTTATCTCTACTACGCTGCCTCTTTTATCAATTTGCATCCAGGGATTCCTCTCCCCTCATGTTCTCCCTACTCTACTTCAGCCTGTGGGGAGGGGTCAGTGTCTGCCTCCCATGACTTTCTGCCGCTCCCTCTGCTAGTTTAAATGTTCACTGAAGTAACATTTAAACCATCCACTGAGGACTGCAGTTCCTCCTCATATGGATGCAGGCCATCACCCCTCTATAAGCCCTTATCCCCCAGGTGGGCCCACATTCCCCAATGTAGCCGAACCTCTCCTTTCTGAACTATTTCTTTAGCCAAAAGATGAAGGTCCTGGTGCAGAGATTCCTCTCCTCCCCTCTATTATACACTGGCAGCACCTCAACAAAGCCACTAGCATGCTACCTAAGACAACTCCCAGCTCTATAAACTCCCCTGCACTATCCCAGCCCCATCCCTATCCAGGTCATTGGTTCCTAGGTGGGCAATGACATCCAGCTCTCCCTCTCATACTACTGCCCAACTGATTTCCCAGGATCTGCCTCCCAGCCCTCCAGGCCACGGCACGTGTAGGCACCTAATCTGCCTTTCCCCCCTCTCCTATTTGAAATCTATTACCCTTGCAATGAATCCCACCACAAGTTCCTTCCTTCTCCTCTGGGGTCTTCTACCACTGTCCTTGGGATCTCTACTACAGAGGCCCCACATCCTCCTCATCACTACATGGGTTGCCTCCTCCCAGCAGGTCCTTCCCCACCAGAGTGGGTAGGAATTACACAGTGGTGCCTTCTGAGGACTATACCTCTGTCCCACCACTCCCAACCTTTCCAGAGCCCACCACAGTCCAGCCGTTCCTCCTCCCTGGCATCCTCTGAGGTAACAGTGGCAGACTTAGTTGCACCTGCAGTGGGGAAGAGTTCCCATGAATCCTAGCCAACTTGTCCTGGAGTCTAGCAATCTCCTTCCTCAACCCGAGAGGTGCATGCAGATGGAGCAGCACTGCAGTTTCAAGAAGGTATCTCTAAAACTGCCAACCCACAGCCACTGTACCATCCTCAGTATTTCCAACCGCTAGTAGTCCTGTGTTACCTGGAAATATTTTGTACCCTTACCCCTGATACAGTGTTGCTGGTATTCACCTTTTTGTTTTTGTTTTTTTCTATTTGTTTTCCCCATACCTTATTCAAATCTCTTTATACTCCTACCCTAGATAGGGTGTTGATTCTATTCCCAATTTTGGCCTACCTTTGACCTTCAGCCCATGCAGCAGTGACTGTTCTGCGGTACTAAACAGGTGCCTTACCTCAGCTGACCAGCACAGTCCCCTGCTTTTCTGCTTCCTCCTGGGACACCTGCTGACACCTAAGATGCCAGTTACCTGTTCCAGTCCTTCACTGTTCCACTAACTCGCTAGGGCATGAGCGTGTATGGGACACGTGGAGAAGATTCCTTCTACAGTACTCTTGTAAGCACTAAGCCTCTGTCAACCCTGCCCTGCACTTTCACACGGATTCACAGGGGCTTCCTGAATCTATTCAGCCCCAAGATTATCTTCCTGAGCTAGTTCCCCACCCCACCTGTTACAATTTTAAAGACACGTTTCAAAATGCCCCAAATGCTGCCTACAAGTCTTCCTCCCCACTTACCCTGCAACTTTAAGTATGAAGAGACTCTAAATATACTTTTAAGGTAAGGTCATGTGCTTTCACTCCTCTCTGCCAGCAAAGTCTGTTCTTCCAGCAGTCTGTTCAGCTGAGGAACAACCCTGCACAACAAGTGTACCTTTCAGATGCCTCATTTTAATCAGCTCATTTAAGCTACTGGTTTAACAAGCTACATATTTCACTAGGTGATATGGTATCTCAGCAATGCATATTAAAGCATATACAGTAGGAGAGGTCATCTTTAGGATGACTTTTAATGTATTAGTTCTCCTTAAGCAATCTAAATTCTGAACCCTGAATGGTAGCTGAATCAATCACTCAGTCAAAAGCCAATACATTACTAAAAACTACACAGTCAAATTTCACTATCAGAATAACATAATTCAGATTCTATTCAAAACATTTCATTCTGTTGGGACTCGCATGATTCAAATGTTTTCCTTATCTCTACTTGTTACATACTGGAAGTGTGCAGGATATTCTTTGTACTACGTTATTACTGAATTTTACATCTCTTTCTAAATTTTTTTTTTTACCTCAAGATATACCTGGAAAGAAATTGTTTTCCAACTCCTTGGGCCCCATATTCAACCATGGTCGATGGTGCCATGCAGTGGATAGCACAGATGCAGATTAGCATGCTACCGTTCCAGAGTTTATTCTAAAATACATAATTCCCTGTCTGGTGCCCACTGCATGTATGAATACCGCTCTGTGGTAGTGCCAGATAAAGTGCAGAGGTGCAGTGCACCCCAGCTCCCTGCTGGTAACTGACATCCAGGAGCAAAGAGGGTAGCGCATCCCAACCTGGTTAGTGCCTTTGCTGCGCTGCTGTCATAGTCAGATGCCAGCATGCTAATGATTATAAACCAACAAAGAAACTGTGCTCCAAACATTAAGGCTGATAAGCTGGTATTTGCAATTAAAAGTGGCTTTATTACAGGTGTGGGGCAAACAAGACAAACAGTTTCTTGTTTGCAGTTTGTCTCGCTTGCAAATACCAGTTTATCAGAGGTGTGGAAGCAATTAAGAAGTGGCTTTATCAGCCCTACTTTTTGGAGCACGGTTTCTTTGTTTTGATGCTCTCAGTTTAAACTGCCGCCCACTCTGTGGCGCTGTGTGGGGTGCCTTCCTTTGTCTCTGTGTCTGCTAAGGATTATATATGGCATTTAAGGTACAAAGATGCCATTTGCATGACATGATATGTGGCCATCAACAGCTCTGTACCAATGCTCCACGCCTTTGCATGCATGGAGGCATTGTACAAAAGAGGGCACTCAGTGCCCCCTCAATCCCTGAACCCCTGCAACCCATAGTAAATGAAATGGGTAATCCCTGGCGTAGTAGTACCCCTCACCTCACTAACTTCCTCACCCGATACTTGTTTAACAAATATCCTTGGTGCTAGTCGAACCCCTCACTCAACCAATCCTCATTTACCTCCCTCACCAAATATTTCATAAATATTCCTGGTGTTAGTGGCGCCCCATTCCTTCACCTGATCCTCATCTGTGGTGGGAGGTGGTGCTTCAGCTATATAGTCACTGGTGAGGTCCCACCTGGAGTACAGCTTCCAATTCTGAGGCCACATCTGAAGAAAGACATTTATCGGGCTGAGGTGGTTCAGAGGAGGGCAACCAAGATGGTGAGGGCATGCAACAGGAAAGCTATGAGGAAAGACTTAAGGAATTAAATATGTACTCTCTGAAGGATAGAAGATAAAGAGGCAACATGATAGAGACCTTTAAATACCTGAAAGGCATAAGTAAGGTAAAGGAGGAAGTATTCTTCAGAAAAGGACATGCCCTGGGACAGAGGGTATGACAGGAGGTGGGGGGAATGAGACTCAGAGGAAATATCAGGAAGTACTTCTTCACAGAAATGGTGAGTCGATGCCTAAAGCAAGACTACCGGCAGAGGTGGTAGGTTCAAGCATGGTGGGGGGATTCAAGCTTGCATGGGATAGGCACAGGGGAGTCGCAGAAATAGGAAGGGAGAATAAAAATGGATTAAGCAGGATCTGCAGTGAAGGCGTGGGACTAAATAATTTAGTTCTGTAGGGCAGACTTGATGGACTAGAGGGTCTGTCAGTCAAACACAAAAGTGCACACCAGGTCTGTGGTGCTCAAGAAAAGATGGTCAGTAGGAATGTAGATTTTGGCACTAACCATATGATGTGTTTGTATTTTATTGTTTGATATTGTAATGGCTTATAGTCGATCAATAAAATGAAAAACTGAACCTACCCAAGCTTTTGATAAAGGACACTAATCATCCGGAAACACATCAGGCGGGATGCATTGTGGAGTTCTGGGTCAATAAAATGACCTTTTAAATTTCTAAATCTGCTGTGTGGCGTCATTCTGCAATATGAGGTGGTGAGTGCCAGACATCTACGTTCCTACCAGAGGATCTTTATTTGCTGAAAAATACTATAACTATGCCACTGGTACCCCTTATTCACCTGATCTCCTGTTGTCAATCACTCTCTGGTACTCAAATTGGCTTCCCTATTGCCATCCTCTGTTGCCCACCCATCCTCTTCCCACCCTTTCCCACACCCCTACCCCAAGATGGCCAGCGGCACCCACACTCCACTGCATCATTCACTCAAGTAAGTTAACCATGTTACTGAAGTAAATGTATCGATACTGTACTCACATAAGTCAGCCACAAACTGGTTTAGCTCATACATGAAAGGCAGGACACAGTCAAAATTGCTGATTCCCCACACACACACTTCAGATTAACGCTGGGTACCCCAAGGCTCCATCCTTAGCCCCTCCTATTCTCCATATTCATAATGACCTCCTGTCAGTGTGCACTTCCTCCTCCATCCATATGTATATTGACGACACTGTCCTTTTCTGTTCTGGCCAATCACCAACTGATGTCACTTCTACACTCCAGCATGTCTTGAGAAAGTTCAGCTCTGGTTAAGCTCACATCAGCTTTCCTTAACACCAAGAAAATAGTCTCTATGACCTTTAGCACTAGGTAGAGACACACTCTCTAGGCCATCTAAATTGCCCACCGTCCACACCCTTGTTGGCTCTACTCTTGAGGACATCTCCTCCTTTAGGTGTCTTGGGGTCTTGTTAGACCAGCACCTCAACTTTAATAGACATAAACTCTACCTGAAAAAGCTGTGGCCCAATTGGGTGCCCTTTACAGGAACCAGCTGCCTACCTCTACAGGCCAGGTGGGAGCTTGTTCAGAAAGTGATACTACCATCTTGACTACTGTGACATAGTCTACAGCGCCGCACAAAGTCATCCTTAACCAGACTGGACATCCTTCTCAATGTTTTCTGTCGTTTTAGCTGGATGCCCCTCCTTCACCCACCACTGTGATCTATACTCTCTAGATTTTCCCTTCCATGGGCATCCATCCTAGCTCACAGCATAAATTTTCCTCTAAATTCTGGTTTGGTGTGATACCCCCTACCCTACCTCCTCACTGTCCTCCGTCCCTCTGCCCCACTCTCTCAGATCCAGTGACTCCCAGACTCTAGTTATCCCACAGTGTACCACCTATATAGGCCAATTACTCTTCTCCAGTTGGTTCCCAGAACTCTGGAACTCAATGCCTCATCAAATCAGGCTTTTCTCCTCCCTGTGGTTCATCTCTTCCTCCTCCTCAACTTCCTCTCTCCAACCTGCAACTGTTCCTAATTTCCCCTCTAGCTTCTCCTCCCTTCCCTTGCCTGCCTAGCACTTAATGAGAGTTGACACCACAATGTGTTTTAATGCACTTCCACATCTGCATTGTATTTAATATATTACCTCTTGCCTCCTGTGCAGCACAACCATATGTATATCTAATGCTGCAAAATGTATTGTACACTCACTGTTGTCAGGTAGGTTCCTAATAGTTGTACTGTTCCTCCATGGAGCCGTTTTCCATGTTTCTTTATTACTTCATGTAAATGTGTTTGATAATTGTACTCCCATTTCCCTACCCCGGACGCTCCATCAGATGAGCAATTTTATATTGTTCAGTGTGCCTTTCCTGGTGAAACTCTTCAATAAATAAATAAAATAAGTATCCATACAGTTACTTTTTATAATGCAAGTAGCGGACTTGCATGAATGAGGTGCCAACAGCAGAGGTGGAGTACCAACCTTCATCTCAGGGCCAGATACAAGAGTTGGAGAGTGGGCAACAGGGTGACACTGGGAAGACTATCAGGAGGAACTGTTTAACAACAGGGGATCAGGTGAGGAGGGGTACCACTGGCATCAGGAATATTTATTAAATGTGACGTACATCAGATGAGGGAAAGGGGTTACCATTAGCACCAAAGATAGCTATTAAAAAGGGATTGTGAGAAAGGGGTTATCACTGGACACCAGGGTATAGTACCTAAAAGTAAATAGGGATCGGGTATTGGAGGAGAAGTCATTTTCTTTTAAATGAATAAGAGACAGGGGTGCACACCACCATGCTCATTGTTAAATGCAGGTGTCTGAAGGGTTAAATAGTGCTGGAACAGCAGCATTTTAAGTTTCCACAATCCTTTCCATTTAGTACTATGACCTTTCTGCAAGAGGTTTCCCTCATTGCACAGATACAGTGGCGTATTTAATGCAATCGCACTAACAACTTAGGACCACGCTACATATCTTAATGAATACTGCAGCAGCTATGCCATCAGGCTGTCAGCCATGCTATAGCCACTTAGCACAGTGCTACTCATGCTAGTGCTGCACTAAGCATTTTACTATGGTGGGCCACAAACATAGAAGCATAGAATCTGATGGCAGATAAGGACCGCTTGGCCCACCCAGTCTGCCCATTTCCCTACCTAATGGATAAGCTGCAGATCCTAGTTAACCAACAGCCTACTTCTTCCTACCACACCCTAGAATTGCCTTATGACTGTCCATGCATTCTTGAATTCCACCATTGTTTTGACTCCACAACCTCCTCCGGAAGGCCGTTCCATGCATCCACAACCCTCTCTGTGAAAGATACTTCCTTACATTACCTCTGAGCCACCCCCATCTTCAAATTGTGCCCCTTGTTCTTGCACACCTCTTTTCTGAAGATGCTACCCTCTTGGACTTTGTTGATTCCTTGAGGTACTTGAAGTTTCCATCATGTCCCCCCTCCCTCCTTTCCTTGAGGCTATATCATATTAAGCTCCTTAAGTCTCTCTTCATATGTCTTCCAGTGCAGACCCTGCACCATTTAGTTGCCCTCCTCTGGACTGCCTCCATCCTGTTTATGTCTTTCGGAGACTGGGTCTCCAGAACTGCCGCAGTACTTCAGATGGGGTCTCACCAGCTGTCTGTACAGAGGGATAACAACTTCCTGTTTTCTACTAGTGATGCCTCTCCCTATGCATCCCAGTATCCCCCAGCCCTCCTTACTGCCCTCTCACATTGCTTGCCCACCTTTAGGTCGTCTGATATTACTAGCCTCCCAGGTCCCTTTCCATTTTGTTGTAGTTAGTATCTCACCCCCATTTGCACTCTTCCCCAGGGTTTTGTTTCCCAGGTGCATTACCTTGCACTTCCTTAGCACTGAATCTAAGCTGCCATACATTTGATCATTCCTCCAACCTTGCCAAGTCCCTTCTCATCTTTCCACCCCACCTTGTGTATCAACTCTGTTGCAGATCTTTGTGTTGTCTGCAAAGAGACATACTTTTCCTTCCAGTCACTCTGCAATGCCTTATAAAGACACTGAGAGGACCGGTCCTAGTACTGAACCCTGCAGTACCCCACAGTACCCCTTTTCTTCAGAGTTGACTCCATTTACTGTTACCCTCTGTGTCCTGTTCTCCAGCCAATTCTTTACCCAGGCTACCATCCTGGGGCCCCTCCCAGGCTGGCTAACTTGTATATTAATCTTTTGTGTCGGACTGTGTCAAATGCCTTGCAAAGTCTAGGTAGGCCATGTCCATGCCCCTCCCTGATCTACTACTTTGGTCACCCAGTCAAAGAAATCCATTAGATTTGTCTGACATGACCTTCCTGCTGTGAATCCATGGTGCCTTGGGTCCTGTGCCCTCTGGCCTCTAGGTACTCGACAATTCTTTCCTTCATAAGTGATTCCATCATTTTCCCTATCACTGAGGTTAAACTAACAAGTCTGTAGTTTCCTGCTTTTGTCCTGCTCCCACTTTTGGGAGCGGAATCACATCAGCCCTCCTCAGTCCTCAGGTACCACCCATCCTCCCATGATTTGTTAAAGAGGGTAGTCAGTGGTGTCACTAGTTCTACCCTTAGTTCTTTTAGAATTCTGGGATGAATCCCATCAGGCCCCATTGCTCTGTCCACCTTCAGTTTTAGAGTTCTCTCAGAACCCTTTATTCTGTAAATGGGCTGGTATCAACTCCTGTATCCAAAGTGTTTCTATTGTTTGATTTGGGTACCATCTCCTCTTGATTTGTGAATACTAAGCAAAATATTTGTTTAGTATCTCTGCCTTTTCACAGTCACCTCTGCCCCCCATTAAGCTTCACTATCCCTCCTTGGTCTTCCTTTTTCCTCGGTTTGGGCCTTTACTGTTCTGACTGCCTTCCCAGCTTCCTTTGCTTTAAGGGATACAATTCTCTGTCCTGCTCCTTCTGTGATTCCTTGTGCTTCCTGAATGCTCTTTTCTCTCAAACCTTCCTTGCCACCTCCTTTGAGAACCACAGTGGTTTCTTACATTGTTTTGTTTATTTGCTTCACACAAAAGGCTTGTTGCCTCTGTGATGGCAGTTTTGATTATTCCCCATTGTTCTTCCACCCTCCTTCCTGCCCATTTGCTAGTGCATTCCTTAGGCACTCTCCCATTTTGGCAGCGTCAGCCCTCCTAAAGTCCAGTACTTTTGCCTTTGTATGGCTTGACTCTACTGCTGTGTTTATTGTAGACCAAACTGTTAGATGGTCGCTAGTTCCCAGATGGCTACCCACTTCTACATCTGTGATCCTCTCTCCATCTCCATTTGAGAGTACCAGGCCTAAGATTGCTCCCTCTTGAGTGGGTTCCAATACTAATTGTCTAAGGCATGCACCCTGTAGGGCATCTAGAATAACCCCACTCTTAGAAGTAGCTGCTGCAACTGCATTCCAGTTAACATCTGGCATATTCAGATCCCCATCAGCAATATCTTCCCTTTTCATCCATTCTAAGTATGCATTCTATTATTTCCTTGTCCATTACCTCTCCCTGAGGAGGTCTGTATCTACAAACCCTGTGCAGATTGTGGTGCCATTGTCTGTCTCCAAATTGACCCACAGTGCTTCCTCTCCTCCTGCTTTGACTCCTTCCCTTATATGAGAGCTACTCTTCCTCCTCTTTTACCCTCACTGTCCCTCCTGTAGATAGTGTTTCCTGGTATGTTTATGTCCCAGTCATGGTTCTGTGTGTACCATGTTTCTGTGACTTCTACGATATCAGATGTTCCTCCTCCATCAAGGCCACTAATTCAGGAAGCTTGTTACCCAGACTATGGGCATTGGTACTCATTGCTCTCCATTTTTAAATAGTTTTACCTCTTGTGCAGTATCCCCACTGACCTTTCTACCTTGGTCTTTCCTCGTTTAGTACAGTGTTTTGTAGGGGAGGCTGGGAATTCTGCTGCTTATCAGTGCCTCCCTGATTAGTTTAAAAGCTTGCCAATGAAGCATTTAAACAGATTGCCCAGAAGACTTGTTCCCTTCCTGGACAGATGCAGACCATCCTACCAGTATAGGCTGGTATCCCTCCAGGTGGAACCCCAGTCCCCAGTGAAGCCAACCCCTGTGCTCCACACCATTTTTCAACCATTCATTGAATGCATGGTGTGAAGTACCCTTCACCTCACCATGCCATAGACAGGCACAGCACCTCTGAGAGGATACTGTGTGTGCTACTTGTCTTAGGCCCTCCCAACTCACAAAGTCCTCCTGCACTGCTCTAATCTCATGTTGAGCCAAGTCATTCGTCCCTAGGTGGACAATGATGTCCAGTTCAGTCTCCCATGCAGCTGTTCTCGTGATCCAGAGGATGCGCTTCCTGTCCTTCAAGCCATGGCACCAGCCAAGCACCTACTTCAGTTTTCCCTGAGTCCCCAGTTCTATCCCCCTATTGCAGAGTCCCCCACCAGGGCTGCTTCCTTTCCCTGTGGTGTCCTCTGCCTCCTTCCTGTGGGCCTCCCTTGTGACAGCTGTCCGCAGCCTCCTTAGTCTCCTCTGCAGGTGCATCCATAGGGGAACTATGCTCCCCAGAATGGTGTATGGATTGTGGGTGGTACAACTGACTGGGTGTGCCTCTGTTCCACCACCCTCACCCTCCCTGAGCCCACTGTGGTCCAACTGCTGCGCTTTCTTGGCACTCTCTAAGGCAGAGGTGGTGGCCCTAGTGCTCCCTGGGTGGAGAGGTTCCTTACTACTGTCCAGTGTGGCTTGAAGATGGGCAGTCTCCTCCCTCAGGAAAGTCCCACCATGTCATGCCAGGGGACAGTGGGCAGGAAAGTTATGGCTCTTTGGAGAGCCTCTTGATCTACTGCTACTAGTAAGTAAGTTAACCTATCTTCTTTGAGGGTATCTCCAGAGAGCCATAATATGATGGACGGGTACCAAGCCAAGCCAACCCAAACCCTACCTGGAGCTGGAAAAACAGAACACTGACTACTCAGGAAGCAGCCTTGTAACACAGACAGGCCAAAACCTGCCCTCTCATGTGAGATCAGATTTAAACTGTAATGGTTGGTGAAAGCACAAATGGCATGCCAAGCAGCAGCCCTGTAAATATCAGCAGTTTAAACTGAACAAAAACTGGCCACCAAGGATGGCACACCCTGTGTGGTGTGGCCAGTAACAGTACCTGGCAGGTCATGCTCAGTCTGTCTTTGCAGATCATGATACAACTGGCTAACCCCCTGGAGCAAGGGCCAAAGGAAAACCAACAGCTGGGAGGACTGGCTGCAGTCCATGGTAGGATCCAGACAGTACCAAATGTTCTGTGGGTGTCCAAGTAATGCAGCAGCACGTTGCCCAGGTAATCTACAGGAAGAATACAGATAATTATATCATCTGATGCAACTTGGAATCAGGCGCCACCCTTAGGCAAGAATCTGGGAGAGTATGCAATCCAACCCTATCCTTATGAAACATCAGAAAAGACAGGCCACGGATCAAGGCCTCTAAGTCAGACTCCTGTGTGGCTGATGTAACTGCTACAAAAATAAATAGTCTTCCAGGACAGATATTTCAAGTCCACTGAAAATGCAGACTCAAAGGGGATCTGGGCAGAGAGTTGAGCCCCAAGTTGAGTTCAGGCCCAAAACTGAAACAAGTTTGCGGACAGAGGAGGGCCCACATGCAACAAGCCCTGCAGGAACCTGCAGACCACGTACAACTGGGCCACAGCGTGTCCCTGATAGAGGCATGGAAAACTGAAATGGTTGACAGGTGAACCTTTACTGAAGAGTGCTGCAATCCCAATTGAGACAGAATCTGGAGTTAGTCCAGCACGCTCTGCACTGGGCAAGTGAAAGTGTCCAAGGACATTATCTGGCACCATATGTCCACTTTCAAGGTGCAGGTGCAAGGTTTCAAGCAGCAAGATGGGCTGCCCTGGAGCACACATTACTCCTTCTCCAATGCACAACCTGGTGCTGCAGAAATAATTACTACATTTTCAATCACATGGGTGCAGTGTGCATATTTATGGGCATACAAACAGAGAAGAGAAAGTAGTAAGTGCCTCAGCTGGGACTTGAACCCAGGCTGCCGAATACTGTTCGGTCGCGTTAACCAACAGCTCCACCAAGGCAACTGGAACATGGGGCATCCCAGAGCACACATTACTCTTTCTCAATGCACAGTCTGGTGCTGCATATAAGAACTTACCACAACAGTAGATCTTAGAAAGAGTCTCTTCCATTAGCCATACCTTTGAAACTGTAAGCATCAGTGTCAGAATCACTTTCGAAACATTTTGCTAGCTGGGGACCACCCACAATGACATGCAGTGTCTACTCCTACATAACATGGGTGGCCCCATCACTCTGAGTTCCTGCAAAGATAAGCCTTGGAGGGCCTCTTACCGTGAGAAACCTGGAGACTAAATTAGTATAGGCAAACAAGGAGAGGCATGGAACTGGAAAAGATATGCATGGAATAAGGCTTTAGGCACAGCATCTGATGTAACCCTCAGAAAGCAAAAAGTGGAGAGGCGATGTGCAGCAATGGCCTAATGGAGGATTCTTTCAAAGTTATTGTCATGGCAAGCTCTTACATAACTGTTCCATCTTCACAGCCATGGAAGATCTCTCTTCCATTAGGCCACACCTCTGGAATGACTCCCAAGCAGTACAAAGCACACAGGAGAATGGCAGACACTGATATGTGGTCAGGACAAACGGCCTTGCCATACAGCAAACCCAAAGCCAGCAAGTCTACAAGAAATGAAGTCCATACTGTAGTGTTTAGTGAAAGTGTGGCCAGTGCTCCATGTGGCAGCAGTACATATATCAGTAGCAGGAACATTTCTGAAACAAGCAACAGAAGTTGCCATGCCTCTAGTGGACTGAACATGAACAGCACTAGGAAGTTCCTTACCATACTTCCTATAACCACCAAACATTTGTCAATGCCAAACATAATAACATTTGCTTGCATATGCGTGCTGTGCAGGTGTTTGGTACCGACAGTGCACAGATACAGATGCCCTGCACCAAGGAAGACTCCATCCAAGGGCTCTGTACTTCCATGCAGCCATGGATGTGGACTTCATGGGCTGTCTGGTGGGCTGTAGAAGTGCAGAGCCCTATGGTCCCTGCTCTTCCATGTGGCCACAGATACAGAGGCACAGGGCAAGGAATGCATCTGCCACCCATGGGTGGAGAGGTACAGGGCCCTATGCCAAGAGGACAACTATCTTCACGATCGGTACCTGGGCCCATGCAGACAATGCTGCACCTTTCATTCCCTAGCTGGTGGTTGGGGGGTCACAGGCAGTGCCATTCCCCAACACTCAACCCATCCAGCTGGGTCACTGAGTTCACCATGAACTCAGCTCACTAACACAGGATCAGAAAGCATGGCCACTAGGGTAAAGATTGGCACTACACACAAGGTTGTTAAACAATAATAATTTTTATTTGACTCCAACTTTTCAAGATACTCATTTTATAATTCACCTTATAAACATGACATTACCATTTATGGTATATTGGCTGAAATATCGTTTCACACATCTAGTCCAGGATTTTAAAAATGACCGTCACGTTTTGGCTATGTTGAAAGAGTCAAAATACTGAAAATTCATAAAGATATTAGTGAACACTGAAATACTGCAACATTCAGTCATAACCTTGGCATTTTACCATATATACACCAAATTATCAACACAGCCCTCTTAGTACCCACCTCACGAACCCAGTAGGTGAACATTTTCAAATCCCTAAAGTATCATTCCGTGCCAATGAAACATCATTCCTGCGCCAGGATTTAAAAATGACTGCTCTACGTTCATGAGGTGGCATGAAAAAATAGAATAGATAGGTTCTACTGAATTACAAGGCTGTAATTCCATCGAGAGGTTCGGGGACATACGTAACCTCGAGGCGACAGAGAGGTGCCCATGTCCCCAGAACCTCGAGATGGAATTACAGCTAGGTGATTCACTGGAACCTAATTGTTATTTTTTGTAATATATGGATAGAGATGCTGACAAGGTCTTACCTGTGTATTGGTTGTGCTTCAGTACTGTTCAAGCTGACAAGTTGAACCAGGAAACAGTATATGCAGGATCGACCAGATAATTCCGCTCCCTGAACTGAGAAGGCCAGGATGATTTTCTCTCAGTAAACAAAAAAAATAATAAAAAAAAAACGCTTCAGACATGCCCATTTGTGCATTGAGCTCTGCTCCTCTTTACATCTTGATGGCTTTACTCCATCAGAAGAGCAGAATGGAAGATGCACAAGCAGGGCCACATTCTGAATTAGAGCCACGGTGGTGAGGTCCGAGCGTCCAAACTATACTATTCACGAGACCCGGAGAGTACAGTATTAAGGGCCCAGTATAGTATTATAAAGACCGACCTATTACAGAATTTTTTACATTCTTGTCGGAGGTATTATTTTAAAATCCATATATTACAAATGGTTATGTTGAAAATTTGGGGTCAAAATATTACAAATTACCAAAGTTATGAGCAAGCGTAGAAAATTTTCAATATATGTGCATAACTGCCATTTTACATTATTTTGACCCAAAATTTTCAACTTAGCCTTCTTTTGACCTCACCTCATGAACAAAGTGGTGAAAGTTTTCAAATCCCACCTAAAACATGATTTCACAACACAACCTCAAAATGAACTTTGGGCCAGATTAATTTCACTACCATTGGTCTTGGGGTGGGGTCCCAAAAGCCATGTTGAAAGTCTGGGGCCAAAATATGCAAAAATGACAATGTTCTGCATCAAGTTCAAAATCCATTAAAATACATTGAACTGCACTTACTTTGGTTTCTTATATTGCAGATGGCGGTTCCAGCAGCAAGACTTTTCGATCAGAAGTGGATCTTCACCCTGGGACATATTCAGGTGTGTTGGGTGCTGAGTGGGAGTGTGTGTGT
Source organism: Neoceratodus forsteri (assembly GCA_016271365.2). Lineage (NCBI taxonomy): Eukaryota > Metazoa > Chordata > Ceratodontiformes > Ceratodontidae > Neoceratodus > Neoceratodus forsteri. The sequence continues at coordinate 1,066,299,997 of CM057450.1, read as the reverse complement.
GTGTGTGTGTGTGTGTGTGTGTGTGTGTGTGTGTGTGTGTGTGTATGTATATATGTATGTGTATGTATGTAGCAGATCAGCAAGGACCTTTTTTTTGCAGGTTAAACAAACAAAAAAATCTAGAGACAGTTTTCTTTATTTTAGGGTTATTCAGACACTGGGGATTGGACATCTCAGTGTTGTGCTTGTGTTTAAGCGGCACTAGGGGTGTGCACCCCAGTGTCACCACCTCATAAGGGGAACAGGGGTGGGCAACTTGGAGGGTAAGGGCGTTCAAGAGAAGCAGTACCGAGGTCGGCATCCCAGTCCACTTATATATTAAAAATATATGGGAAGGGCAGTTGGGCGACCTGGAGAGGGAGGTGAAAGAAGCAGCACCAGGAGTGGCCACCCGGTCTGCTTAATTGATACATATAGACAGATAGATATTGCGAGATTACTCTCAGGCTTCTAATGCTGAAAGCTGATCAGCTGCTTGCTTACCACCTTCATGCAAATGAAAGGACTGAACCCCCCTCTGATAGAAGCGGCTCGGTCCTTTCAGCTACAACAAGTTTCTATCCAGCAAGCTGAAAGTAGTGTCCACGACCACGATATGTGGTCATTGGTCTGGACTGCTGAATCCCTTACAGCTTGAGCTGCAATGGGCTCGCAGTGACACACCTCTGAAATGCCGTTTACTGTAACAAAATGTTTTTGTGCATGTGCAAGCAAGCGTAAAGAATACAATTACCCAGTCATTTGGACAGGTATTGTTTTGCCACAGGGCGCCCTCTTTCCCAGGGGTCAATGAAGCAAAAAGCTGGGAAGACTTTCTGTTGCTCTTAGTGCAAGTCACACAGTATCTCAATGTTCTATGTGCATCAAGAGTATGAAGCAATGCCTCACCTTGGCTTGCATGCTCAGGAAATAAATGGGAAGGTGGATTGTTTGGTTCAATGTAAATTCAGATACCACCTTTGGTAAAATGTAAGATTCATACGTAAACAGACTGTCTTGTGAAAAATCAAATAAGGAGGCTCACACATTAAAGTCAATATAGAAACATAGAAGTTGTTGGCAGATAAGAACCTCTTGGCCCACCTAGTCTGCCCTATATTCCCTACCTACTGTGTCACCGCAGACCCTACTCGATCTCCAGTCTTCTCCCCTTTTGCCTTACTTCTAAGGGCCCCTTGTGTTTATCCCATGCATGCTTGAATCCAGTTACCATTTTAGCAACCACCACCTCTGCTGTGAGGCTGTTCTAGGCATCCACCACCCTCTCCATAAAGAAGTATTTCCTCACATCTCCTCTGGGCCTGCCCCCACCTCCCTCAGCTTCATAGTGTGACCCCTTGTCCTGAAGCATCTTTTCTATGGAAAATGCTACCTTCCTGTACCTTATTAATATCTATTAGGTATTCGAATGTTTCCATCATATCCTCCCTTTCCCTCCTATCCTCTAGAGTACATATTTTCTCTCCCGAGTCTTTCCTTGTAGGGTTTTGATGCACACCCTGCACCATTTTGGTAGCCCTCCTTTGTACCAACTCTACCCTATATATTTCCTGGTGAACCTTTCAAAATAAATAAATATGTCCTTCCGAGGTGGGACTTCAGAACTAGACATAGTACTCAAGGTGAGATCTTACCAGTGATCTATACAAGGTTAATACTACCTCCCTCTTTCTGCTGGTGATGCCTCCAAATGCATCCAAGCATCCTGCTAACCTTCCCCACTGCCTTATCACACTGCTTGGCTTCCTTCAGGCCATCAGAAATGATTACCCCAGGTCCCTTTCCTGTTTTGGTATGTTATGGTAAAATGTTATTTATATCAATATGAATAGGATTAAACTCCATTGAGTGTCAACTCATTTTCAAGGAGGTCCTTACATTAGAACATTAACAAATAGACAGACATATAAATAACATTTACAAATCATTATACATATCACACATAATTATGACAATATTAGTTAATCCAGTAACAGTTCACATTTCTACTTTAAAATATCAAAAAGAAAGGAGCACTACAATCAGGTCTCCCAATCACTTTAAGGCCCACATATATTAATTTAAAGTGCCTGTGCTAGATTCTTTTAGCAGCATATAATTAACTCATTTGAACTAGAGCATCATCCCCATCTACTGATGTTTACAACAAGTTATTAAATCTTGGAGAAGATCCATAAACCAGTTTATCAGTTTTAAATTTATAGGAGCATACACATTCCTCAGCTCCAGGGTAGAGCATTCAGATTTTAAGGCCCTACATGAGGAGATGCCTGCCAACTCTATGTTGCATTTGGGGACAGTGTATTCTACACCCAGAGAGGATCTCAACCCCTTTCTTTGTTCCCAAGCACAAACTTACTCAAGATGTAACTGGGCACTTGTTTCCTTCTTATTTTACCCATAAAACTACTAAATGTAAAATGTATCCTATCCTCCAGACACCACTAGTTTAAAGCTCTGTACAGATCACAGTGGTGAGTGTTTCTGGGGGCATCGAGGGATGAAGTGGGCAAGCCTGTTGTACGTGACATCCAACCTTGCCAGCTCCGTCCCCAAGCGCCGCCCCACCATACACCAGGTCCCCATAATCCATCACAGGTAGAACAATGGATTCCACAATCCTTCATTTTGTCTTAACAGTTGTATAATGCTTCAGTTTATAAAGCAACCTCAATTTTTCTACTGAGATTTCCCAACAGATTTTCCAAATGTTTATCCCATTTTAGTCTACAGTCCAACCATATGCCTAAATATGTATAGCTAGTTACCTGTTGTACTTTCTCACCTCCCTGAGTCCTGATGTCCAATGGCTGGTATTCTCTTGTAGAACCCTAGAATGCACCACCGTCTCTTCTTTACATTTTAAAATTTAATTCAAAGAAGTAAAAGTGTTTAACTCAGAGAAAGCAAGTTGTAATTTGGTAGTAATGCAATCTAAAGAACTGCCCTCCACATAAATGGGTATCATCAGTATATATGTGGTATCTAATATCAGGGTCACTAAATTCTATTCCATTTATGTAGATGTTAAAAAGTAGGGGCCTAGGATGGAGCCCTGTGGCACTCTCACCTTAATTGGGAGAACTGTTTATCTAAATTCACCGATTTCCACCATTTGTTCTCTTCCAGTAAGGCAGGAACTAAACCACTTTGTTCTGGCCCCATTATACCCATATCCCAGAGCCTGGACAGGAGGATCTTGTGGTTCAAGGTGTCAAATGCCTTGGATAAATCAATAAATATGGCTCCTATAGAGTTCCTCCTGTCCAGGCCCATCTGGATATCTCCACCACTTTCAACAGTGCTGTCTGGGTACTATGCTTTGATCGAAAACCAGATATACTTATTCAGCAAATTTCCCCCTCCAAGTAACTCTGTCTAGAAACCAACCTTTCCATTATCTTAGAAGTTTGGAAAAGCAAGACAATGGGTCTAAAATTGCCAATCTCCATCCTTGAACCTCCTTTATAAACTGGCACAATTTTGGCCAATTTCCATCCCTCAGGGTATTCTACTGTTGTAAGTGAATAATTAAATAGGTAGGCCAGTGGATGGTTGATGCAAGGAGCTGCATACCTCAACAGTTTAGTACAGATGTTGTCTGGGCTCTTCGTCTTAGCAACATCCATGGCCAACAATTCATTCCTAACTATATCCACTTTAATTTGGCTAAAGGAGTAAGATTAGGGACCGATAGGCAAAAGTTATTATCATTATCCATATTACTCTTATTAACTGTGGGTGAGTAAGGTTTGGGAGTCTGCACTCCTATGTTGTTAAAATGTTTGTTCAATAAATTTTTGACGTTAATACTAACAGGTACTGATTGCCCCTCACACTCAATCCTTTTTATTTGTTGGCTATTTTATTCCCTATAAGGTTTGCCACTGTACTCCAAAACTGCCTTGGATTGCAATTATAGTTCAGTGGAGATCATCCTTAAAATACTCCTGTTTAACCCTTGGAGTTCCTTGGCATACTGGTTTCTTAGTTGTCTGTATGACAACCAGTCAAGCCAGATCATTTAGCTCTTATCCAACTCCTATTCCTTGCTCTTTTAAGCTTATACAGGGAGGCATTATACCATCTGGCATTTGAAAACCTAGCCTTCCTACATGTTAGTGGGGCATGAGAATTACAAATATTTAGAAACTCCTGTTGAAAATATGACAAATCCCAGAGGCATCTGGGATCAATTCCATTCTATCCCAATGCCTGCTTTCCACATCCAGCATAAACTTCACATGATCAAAGCTTTTAAAGCGTCTCCAAATAATGAAGGAAGGATTATGGAGACCTTCACATCGTTGTGTGGCAAAAATAACCCGATGATCTGAAAAGCTTTTGCAATACCCTCCTTTTCCCATGAACTTCTGGCCAGTTTGTAACTATAAGATCCAGAATTGTAGAATTCAGCAGCTGTTTCATATTTTGTGGTTGCCTAATACCTCCCGCTCAACTGGGTACATCACCCCAGGGTTTCTTTGCCCCAAGTGCATGATTTTGCACTTTTCATTGAAATCAGCTGCCATTCCCTTGACCATTCCTTCACCTTTTACAAATTGTCCCTCATTCTTTCCACGCACACCCCACCATGTGTGTCCACTCTGTTGCAGATCTTTGTGTCATCTGCGAACAGGCATACTTTCCCTTCCAGCCCTTCTGCAATGTCATAATAAAAGACACTGAAGAGGACTGGGCCTAGTACCAACCCCTTTGGTACCCGGCTGGTCCCGCATTTTCTCCAAGTGGACCCCTTTACCATCCTCCTGACTCCTACTGTTAGCCAACTTCTTACCCACTTTGCTACTTTTTTCGACCCACTCCCAGGCTGCCCAGCTTGCTCACCAGTCCTATGTGGAACGTGTTAAAGGCCTTATTGAACCCAGGTACGCTATATCTGTTACTCCTCCCTGATCCACTTCCCTGGTCACTCAGTCAAAGAACTCAATCAGGTTTGTCTGGCAAACCCCCTGTGAAACCATGCTGCCTCAGATTCTGTAATCCACTGGTTACAAGTTTTCCCCAATCCTTTCTTCAGTAGCAATTCCACTACTTTACCCACTGCCAAAATCAGGCTGACATGTCTGTAAATTCCTGTCTCCTCCTATTTCCTCATTTGTGTGGTGGGACCACATCTGCCCCTCCAGTCCCTGGATCCTCCCTGTTTCTAGTGATAGGTTAAACAGAGAGATCTCAGAGGTACAGCCAGCACCTCGAGTTCCCTCAATATCTAGGGTGCACCAGTCAGGTCCCATTGCCTTGTCCATTTTAACTATGCTAGTTCCTTGAGGACACTCTCCTCTGTAAAGGGACTAGTGTCCACCTCCCTCCATTTAGATCCCTCATCACTGACCCGTCACCTATCCCTTCCTCTGTAAATACTGAACAAAAGTAATTGTTCAATATGTCTTCTTTTTGGTCCTCTTCCTCACAACCACCTCCTTCCTTTTAACCTTATTGTCCCTCCTTTGTTCTCTTCTCACTTATATAGCTAAAAATATTGTATCTCCCCCCTTTTTTTTTTTTTACTGACTGGGCAATATTCTCCCTCGTGTGCCTTTGCGCTCTAACTGCTTTCTGCCTCTATGTTTCTCCTGGTAACTCTCCCTACCCTCCTCCTTCTATGTCCTCTTGTGCCTTATAAATGCTAGTTTTTGCCCTTATTTTTCTCTGCTACTTCTCTAGAGAACCATAGCAGTCTTTTTCTCTTGCCCTTGTGAACCTGTCTGACAGAGATTTTTGCCTTTTCAATGCCCTCCCTATTTTTGCTCATTGTTCCTCGACTCCCCAGTTTCCCTATCCCTGGTTGGTTGTCCCTGGGGCATTCTCCCATTTTCTTAAAATCAGCCCTCCTGAAGTCCAGGGCCCTTGTCTTAGTGTGGCTCAATTCTGGCCCAGTTCTTATATTGAGCTACACGTTACAGTGATCACTGGTTCTCAGGTGGCGCCCACTGTGGCGTCAGCAACTGTCCCGTTTGTCAGTACCAGGTCCAGTACTTTCCCACATGAGTGGGTACCTTAACTAGTTGCCTGAGAAACACCACCTGCACACCTGCATGGAATCCAGGATGTCCCTACTTCTGACCAAAGCACAGAAATTCTATGAGCAGAAGTCACTGCAACTAAAAAAAAAAAAGAAAAGAATGCACAGCAACAGCTACTGTGATGTTGTTTCTCTTCAGCAGGTCCAACAAGGATGATCAATGGTAGGAGAAAGAACTGAAGAGTGTTGAGGCTGCCTATGTTATATACATGCCGACACTGCACATCACTGTGGGCACCCTCATCTAGAAAAAGTTTCTAAGTGGTCTCGATGCAGACAGCTTACAGTTCCAAAGGTGTGGACTAATGGAGGAGATCTCCTCAATTAAGATTAGCCTTAAGCTTGCAATCTGAACTGAGGACTTCAATGTCTCGAGAGCCAGCCATGCATCCTAAGTGGCTGTAAAGGAGCTGAATGGTCATTACAGTGATGGAACCTGCAGGAGCAGCGAAGGAGATGTATACTGAAAGAATCTTTACTTTGGAGTTGGGTTCCTCCCCACCATTACCCAGGCTGCCTCGTTGGCCATCTCCCACCTAGCCCCATCAGCCACCTTCACCTGGACTTAAACCTGTCTCGTTGTTCCTCTGTCTTACCCCCAGGCCAGGGTTAAGGGGTTGGCAGTGCCCACTGGAAGTCCATGTTCAGTCCAGAGCTGGGTGCCAATACTGGCGGTGCGGGATGGGTGGAGTGGGAGGGCATCATGCTGCTGCATCTGGGGTATTCTCAGTGTTCTGGATCCCAAGACATCGACTAGGCTGACCCAAGTGATGCGTGTGCACACAAGTGTGTCATCGTCCAGCTCAGTCAGCATCTCCCTTCCCTACTGCCAAGCCTCAACTGCACCACCCAGGTGGTGGCTGTAAACAACTGCTACAACTTTCCCTCCCTAGAGGGCGAAAGCATCCTCAGATTCTGACTGCCATTCTCCTGTGAGAAGGGAGACATGCCAATGAGGTGACCAGGCAGGCAGGGCTTGGAGTCCATATAGAGCTGCCTATAGCCCTATACTTGGCTGAAGGCTGTATACCAGACGTGACTCCAGGAAGATTCTCAGGATGCCCTTGTTAACCCCTCTATGGGCAAATCTTGGTTGGGTGATCCTCTACAGAACTGACATATATGCGAAAGACAAAAAGGATCAACACCTGCATAGGAGTTGATCCTTTTTGTCTTCAGACATGTACGACACCAGAGGTGACCAGTATTCCCAGGACTCTCGAGAACCCTAATAGCTGCCCCTGTGGAAGGTGTGTCTACATGCTGCATGTAGGGAGTTTTGTTTGGTCCATGGTTAGCATGCCACGCTGTGTCGCATGTTTTACTGCACTGTGACTCACACTTTGCACTGGATCCCATCTAGAGTGCCCCTTATACTCTGTGTGTTCCAGCTGATGGCAAGTATATGCAGAAAGGCCCTTCCTTGCTGCTAGCCCTGGTTGGAGGCATCCGCTGTCAGGATCACCAGTGGCTGAGGCTGTCAAAGGGGAACCCGTCCAGCACAGTGGGATATTCTGAATGGGAATCAAACATAACAATCAGGTAGTCCTGTGGTTCTGAGGCCCGCAGCCATAGTGCATGCAGTGACCTTTGAGGAATCCTCATCTTCCATGTGTGGTCTTTGCCTGTTTTGGATTTCTTTTGCCAATATACAGGAGTTTGCACTTTGCATTAAAACTGAGTTGCCGTATCTTAAACCAGTTTTGTGCCTGTCCAGATTTGTTTTCATTCTCCACATTCCTCTGCTGTATCCACCCTGCCTTCAACTTTAGTATTATCTGCGAATAGACTGTTTTTACCCTGAAATCCTCTCCCATAAGCACAAGTAAATATACTAAAAGGACTAGCCCCAGGACGGACTCTTGGGCACTCTACTAGCAACCTAACTATGAAATATTCCCAACTAGCCTTCATGCTGTTTCCTAAGCCAGTTACTAGTCTTCTTAGTTTGTTTATCTCCCATACCCGGATCCCTCAACTTTTTGGAAGTCTCCTATGGGGCACAGAGTGAAGGCCTTGTGAAAGTCCAGATACAGTATGTCTATAGAGGTAACTTGATGTAACCATAATTTTAACCACCTAGATTCCATTCACTGACCATACTCAGGCAGATTCCTAGCAGTCTTCAGGAGGATACAAATATACAACAATGCCAGCAGATTTAAGCCACAAGGTCCATCGCGTCTGCTCAAAAAAAAATGAGCTCATAGTTCAGACAACTGTTGCTGCTGCCTCCTTCCTGCTTCCATTCCTCTTGCCAAATTTTCCTTCCTGCAGTTCACCACTCTGGTCAATCTCTCTCCCTACTTGTACTTTGCCCATGAACTTATCCCATCCCTCTTAAAACTCCCCACTGAATCCAGCGAGATCACCTCCTCAGGCAGCACATTCCAAGCTGCCACCACCTTTCCATTAAGAAATGCTTCCTCAGCTCCTCCTGAACCCCCCCACCAGTTTCAGGCTATGTCCCCTTGTGGTCCCTTCCCCTTTAATCTAAACAAACCCTCACTACTAACTTTGTTTATGGCCTTCAAATACTGAAAGGTCTCAATTGTATCTCCTCTGTCCCTTCTATCCTCCAGGGAGTACATGTTGAGCTCTCAGTCTCTCCCATAGGGGTTCTCCCCATTCCTGGATCATCTTGGATGTCCTCCTCTGGACTCCTCCAGGCAACGCATGCATCCCAAATTAGGCACATTGAGACTGAAGGATTGAGAACACAAAAGCAGTATCACGACAACTGAGCAAGTCAAAGTTGTAATAGGAAATCATGCGTGCACATTCAATCAGGTAGCAGTTCTACACATTTCAGAAATGGGTGCATGACCTGGCAGCAGTATGTCTGGTGGAGCGAGCCTGCAACCAGTGGGTGGCTCCTCCCAGTCTACTGATAGAGTGATGCAGGAGGTGAGCCACTGACCTGCTTAGCTCCCTGACTGCCTATGGTGGTCTCAGTATAGGTTAGGAAAAGCTGGCATACCTCACCAAATTAGGGTAAAGGTCCTTGGAACCTTGGCAAATTGGTAGTGTGGTATTTCTCGGGATCTGAACGATCATGTAATGCAGTGTTGGCATTACCTCATTATTGGCACAGTCTTGTCAGACAAAGTAAAATACTGACAGCAATGCTTGCACAACTGCCAATATTAGGATAATGCAAACACTGCATCTCATGATTTGTTCAAACCCTCAGAACACCACGGACTCTTTTTGTTTTGTTAATGGTGTTACTTCTGCCCCAGTTGTCACCTCAAGGATATACCCCATTCAGGCGGTCTGGCATCATTTTGACAGACTTTTTTTGTCTTTCCGATTTTCTCCTCAGGTTCCTCCCTCCATCCTGTGTTGTAGGCCATGCCTTCTTGGCCTCAGATATGCAGTGTGTCCCTGGGGCAACAGTAAGCTCCTGGCCCAGCAGCAGGGGTGTGCAACAGTGGAACCCATCGCCCAGCCTTCCCCGACTACAGGCACGCTGCCACATGGACTGGACTGCCTCTCGTGAACTTGGGCTGCCTGCACAGCAGTGCAATGCTGGGTCATTGGCCGCCTGTGGAACCATTTACCCTTTTTATTTCCCTTTGTATGCTGTGCTAACACTAATAAATGCATTAGCATAATTTTTTAAATTTGTATAGGTCAGTTATTACTTTTTCTTGTACATCCAAGTCTAATTACACGCTTGTAGCTATGCCACTAGTGAGTAAAGAGGATTGGAGATATTCATGAAAATAAATCTGATTATGCAATCAGGGCAACTGTTATAACCGATTCATACAACACAAAGATGTGCCACTACTATAAATAAACAGCTGCACTTGATGGGCTAAATGGCTGATGACACATGGACATGGAAAACATTTTATGGACATACATGACAATAAAGATTGATTATATACCTGCCTGCAGGTCTAGATATGTCCACCACAGTTCTATGTGTGTGTGTCCCACAAAGTTCCCACCTGCCTATCCTTAAGGGCAAGAGGTGTGAGAATGCATAGTCTCCCACAGTTTATCTGTGAGCCTATATTTAAATGTGTTCTCTCCCAGTATAACGAGTCACCTTACTGGTGTGTGTTTTTTTTTTTTAAACTTTCTATTCATGCTCCCTGCTCCCGAGCACCACCTCTTTGGGAGTGTCCCTTCCTCACTGCCTAGAGCCCTCAGTTGAACCAACCATGTAGCTTTGGCTATTCCCCCAGGTGGGGACAAGGCAGGGCCTTGTACACACCGAGATTCTGAGCATCACTGGGGTCACACTGATCGGGACAGGCAGGAGAATGTGGGAGTCTGTGCGAGTGCTCAGTCTACCTTGCGCTCAGGGAGACATTTTCCCATTTCCTGTGTGTGACGAACATGCACCATGACCTCTAGGTGCAAGCACCGATGTCCGTCACACCTCCCAGTTGGTGTGGCTTGGTGTCTGCTGCATCTCTGGCATCTGCCAGAGGTTGGTCAGGCACTGAGCCTAGTTCCCCTCCCTCCCAGAGAGGCAAGCAGTCTTTTGATGCTCAAGCCTCCTCTTCCTCCCAGCCAGCCCTCCATCTCTCCGCACCCTTCCAGAATCTAGGTCATGGCATTGCGAGGGTAGCGCGCCACCACTGTGCCTGCATGTATGTGTTATTTGTAGGCTGCAGTGACAGTCTGCCTCTTCTCCAAGCCTCACCAGTTTGTCCTCCTGACTGTAGGTGCTTGGATTTTACTTTAGATTTTCATAGTGTAGCAAACTTATATAACAGGTGTGTCTATATCTGTATTAATATGTAACTTTTTAATAAAACTGTTAGGTTCCTTTTCAAAAATGGGTTGTATGTAGCCAGACAAGAACCTTTTAGGAACTCCCTCCCAAAACTTGTTCCATCATAGAAATGCAGTGCCCAAAATTTCCATAGACCCCCCAAACAATATCAGGTGGTCTTGCCTGTACCGATTTGCATATGTTCATTTTAATCCATTAAATGGTGTACTATGGGGGCTATTTGTCCATTAACTAGAAATTAATTTTCTTGGACTTATAAATGGGCTTCATGCCCAGGTTCCTTACTTCCTTCTGTAAAAGACTACAAAGGGTGTGTTTCTATACTAGTATTAATAATAACTAATGATGTAATGTCATATCAAGTCTGTACCCTGTACGAGTTATTGTGGATGTTAATGGTCTATTTATACAGAAAATTTAATAAACAATGTTTGAAAACTATTAAATCAATTCTGTAACATTAGGTAAAAACAACTGCTGTTCCACAGGAAAAACAAAATAAAAAATCCAGATGACATGCAGCAGCATCTGCAAGGGCCTTTGTGAGCTTTACCAGTAGAATACTTACAATATTTATAGCATAGCAATACTTAAGGTAATAAAAGTAGTTTTAGCTATTCTAAATTAAAATAAAAAATCTAAATCTAAATTTTATTTGTATACTGGAAAGTATGTGAGCAAAATGCCCATTTTCACAAGCGTCCAGTGGAGGAATACATCATAAAGGTAATGAAAACAAAATGCGGCAAGAACAGATAAACATATTAACATGGAAACAATATTATACAATACAAAGGCAAGGCAGAATATACACAGGGATAAAATAAAGTACAGAAAGTTAGGCAACACAGTTCAGCTGGTTATCACATGGTTAACCTAGATTTTATAAGAATCAATTATTTTGTGAAGGAAGGAGAGAAACAGACTGGGCAGTACCATAAGTGCAGTATGAGGGAAAGTGCAAGTCTAAAGGGGTTGGGAGAAATGTGGAACAGAGGGGTGGGAAGGGGAGATATGCGTGTATACAAAGAGGATGGGAAGGAAGGGCTTCCTTCATGTCGGGCTGAGGATGGGGGGGTGATGGAAGGGTTTAGCAAGGAGGCTGCCTGGGGCAACTACAGTTGGACGAATTTAAGAAGTGGGCCTTGAGGTAGGGTTAAAGGATTGGACAGACTCACAGGCTTGGATTCGGGGGCAGTTTGTTGTACAACTTTGACCTATAAAAGAAGATAGAGTTCTGAGCCTGCTTGGTCGGTAAAGGGTGTCAGAGACCATGGTGGCCGCTCTAATCGACTGCCCAGGTGCCGAGAAAGAAAAGGAGCATACGCTGGGTGGCAGCAGATTGAGGTGAATTTATGAAGAAAGGAGAGCATTTTAGGTGGAACCTTCCTTCTGAAGGTGGGCCAACTAAGGGAGGAGGAGTACAGGGTGCAGTGGTGAGTTCTCCAAGGAGACCAGTGACAAAGCAGCAACACTGTTGTAAGTGACTCTTAGTTTGGAGTAGAGTAGGGAAGATGTAAGTGTAGAGTAAATGATGGAGCCATAATCAATAGGGGCAGGAGTAAGAGGTAGCGAGTGTAGTCTGGAGGAGGAGAAAGGACCTTTCTGATCCTGTAAAGAAGACCAAGCCTAACGTTTATCTTCTTTATGAGGTTGTTTATATGAAGGTTGTAGGATAGGTGGGGGTCCAGGTAGAGACCAACATATTTGAATTTAGTCACCTGTTCCATGAGGTTACCAGAGTTGTTGAGTACATGCATGCCAGTTGCAGAGGCTTTCCTTGGGTTGAGAAGATCATGAATTTTGTCTTCTTGGAGCTGAGGACCATGCCATCCCGAGAACCAGGGTGAAGTTTCCTGAAATCAGACTGTAGATTGTGAAGCACAGAGGCGGGCTTTCGTGGCTGCAGAGAAGGGCCCCATCATCAGCGAAAGGACTAGTTTTGTGGTTTGGCAGATAGAGGAAAGGTTATTAATGAACAGTGAGAAAAGTAGGGGGCCAAAGATAGAGCCCTGGGGACCCCATATTTGATTGGACATTTGCGGAGAGGTGACCTTGGATAGAGGTATGATGGGATCTCCGGAGAGGTAGCTACCAACCCATTTAACAATATTATCAGAGGTGCAGACCTCGAAGGGTGTCGAGGAGGAGGTTATGGTCCACAAGGTCGAGCGCCTAGGTCAGATCAACAAAGACCGATCTGATGTACTGTCCTTTATCGTTTGCTTTAAGAATGTCACTGGTGAACCTGACCTGGGCTGTCTCGTGCTTTGTCCATATCTAGAACCATGCTGGGCACTTGAGAGTAAGTTGTTGGTTTCAAGGTAGGTGGCGAGTTGAGAGTGTACACTCTTGATAATTTTTGAAAGTGAGGCGAGGGAGAGAATAGGGCAGAAGTTCTTGACATCATTTCTGGACCCACCCTTGAATAACAGTTTAATGGTGGTAGTTATCCAGGTAGACAGGAAAGAGCAAGAACAGAGGGAGCAACTGAGAAGATTGGTAACCAGAACTGCAAGGGCGAGATGGAAAGTTTCAAGGTTTTATAGTAGATATCTTGGCCCCTTTGCTGGGTTTCAATTATGCATTAATATGATGGCTGCCTCTGAGATGTGAATTTAATTAGCATTAATACTAGTTTCTGCATACTTTTTTGTACATTCTTTTTTCTGCTCCAACCATCGGGAACTCTCTCGGCATCCTCCACCACTGTGAGCTCTACCTCCCACCTGAAACTCTCTCCTCACCCCCCCATCAGCCTGGCAGATCCCTCAGCTCTGCACCCCCAAGGTGGGGCTGCCCTATCCACCCAGGGTGCTCCATCTACAATCTAATGTGCCAGCTGTGCAGTTGGCCCTGGAGAGGAGCGAAGCCCAGTGCTGGAATGTGGCTTGCAGGGCAGAGATGCCATCACCTATCCCCAAGGATGGGGTTTTCTTAGTAGTTTCCTCCCTTGAATGTGGCATGCAAGGACGCCTGCACATGGCTGCCCTGCTGGCGTCTACTGTGCTCCATCTCTCACGCTTGGCTTGTGTACCTGCAGTACCCTTTAACCTCCATCAGGGGCCACCAGGACACCAAGCGACCCTGGATCCCTCCCCAGGAGAGAGTACAGCTGTCCTCCCGGACGCCCATCCTCTCCATCCCGACCCCCAGCAACCCAAGTCCATCACCGAACCCAGGTCATCGGTATGGCGTCCAGCACCTTAACCCTCAGAGCCACTGGGTCAAGTAGTTTCTGCATACTTAACAGTAAATAAAACATGCAAGACACAAAGAAGCTTTTAAACAAAATTCTCCCAACTTGTTTCATTTTACCTTGGGCAATTTAAGGTAAAATACTGCTCATGAACAAAAGAAGAAGCACGGGCAAGCACAAAAAGAACTTGAGCGGCATTCCCAATGAAAGGATCCTTGAGAGGTGGGTGGGGCACCTATAAAGCATGGACAAGCAGCTCTTGTGACTAAAATGGTGGTGCCGCATTCAAAATGCAAGGATCACCATATAGAAACATATTTGCCTTAGAATTGCTTTCAAGAACTACAAGCAAATTTGCCTGTAAAATGTGACTTTGCACATAATTACCAGCAAGAGGCATAATTCAGAGGTTCTGTCTGAGACATCCGATTTCTGTTGCAACCCAAGAAACTACAGCAAAATATAAATGGTTACACACACTCTGTGCTCACAAGGCATCTTTGTAACCCTTTGAAAGGTAAAATCACACTACAACTTCTTTCCAACAGCCTGGAGAAATGGTCTGACTAACAGACAGCATAGTTTTAATGCATCCACCTGACAAAGAATATATCAAGCTCTTGAAGGCCAGTGTTCAAATGACACTTAAGCATTATAACATGGGGTTGGAAAAAGGAGATATCAATTGGTGTAATAGCATTGTGTGACCATGCATTGATCAGTGATATAAATAAGCAATAACCCACAACAGGGTATGGGGTTACTGGAATTAATCACACCCGGGTACTGTAAGGCACTTGGCCTGCAGCCTCATATCTCAATGCACCCAGGGTGTTGATTAATTCCAGTAACCCCATACCCTGTTGTGGGTTGTTGCTTACTTATACTGGCCTCATCTCTAAACCAGTTCTCCCACCTCCTTTACCAGTGTAATAAGTCCTAAGCTATACTGGCTGAGCCATATAGTTCAACAGTGACAGAAGTTCTTTTAAGTATCTCGGACCTCTGGACTGACATTAAGTTCTCTTTCTCAAAGCACACTGAAGAGCTTAGGATGAGGTTGGGTTTCTTTTAGGGACAACTGTTTCACATCAAAGGCCAGATTAAGGTTAGTTCAGGAAGTAATCTTCCTACCACCTGAAAAAGGCATTTTCGTCAATACACAGAAGCGTCTGGTTGGGAGCACAGCACTACAGTGGTTACTTGTACCTTCACATATTGTCTCGTTCTCTTTGCACAATACGTTTTATATTCACCGTTGTGCTTGTGCAAAGCAAACAATTTGGTATGATAGTGCATTTGAGGGCTGTGCCAGTGTCAGTTCGATGCAGGGTAGTCTACAAAGGACAAGACAACATGGGTGCTTTTGCTGATACTGCTCTTGACCCTGATGTTAGCATAGCCTCTTTTCAGGACTTAAATATTCCTGGGGACATTTTGGGACAATTCAACTTGGACAAACAATTCATGAGGACAGTTTAAGGGACATTTTGAAGCAGCTGACAATGATATCACAGAGGGCACTATTAATTATTTGAATAAAAGACCCTTCGAGGAAAATCCACGTGCTGTCCTAATCTCAAACGTTTCCTATTAACCTCTGAAAAGACTGACAAAACAGGTGGATGACATATCAGATATATCTAGCCACCCACTGCATAACATCACTTCAAACGAAAGAAATGCCATCAGAGAATTATCTGCTAACTTTGAACTAGTTATAAAACCATCAGGTAAACATGGCAACATTGTGATGAATAGAGAACAGTATATTTCCATTGCTGCAGACCTTTTAAGGGACAGTAATAACTACGAAAAGTTTCAATATAACCCTATGCAAAATGTAAAAAATTGCATAATCTGCTTACGACAGCCGTTTCCAGTAACAATATTACTGAAGATGAATATAAATACATATGGAAACAACATCCCATTGTTCCTGGGTTTTATGTTTACCAAAATTCACAAGAATTTGGAGAAACCCCAGGACACCCATTGTTTCTGAAACGGCTCACCAACAGAAAATTTGGGTCATTTTGTTGATTTTATCTGCAGCAGTGTGTTGTCAAACTTCCTTCATATCCGAGAGACACGAGGGACGTGTTAAGGAAGTTTAAAAATTTTGTTTGGAAGGATGACTATACCTGGCTCAGTATAGACAGAGTCTCCATACACATCTATCCAGCACTATCATGGATTAGAGGCTTGTAGATATTCCTTAGAAAATGACATCCACAGACCTTTTCTTCTTCAGACTGACATATTATAGGACTTCAGCATGTGGGATGTGGGTGCGTGTGTGTGTATGTATGTGTAGTATATGTTGTGATGTATGTGATAGAACAGGTGTGGGGCTTGCTGTCACATTGAGGTAAGTCTATTTAGATATATGGAGTTATAATGTGTTACTATTCTTACTTCACACACAATGAATATTAATTCCTCCTTACTTTTTATCTTTGCCTGGGGTGGGATTGATTCCATTGCACCATATTCAGATTACCTAGCCTGCTACTGTACATACAGAGTGTTATCATATACTGTCACATATAATTTTTGTAACTGTACATATTGGGGTGCGTGATCTCATTTGCATGGGGGTCCTGTACAGATCTTTTACATTAGGCTAATATTGCAGTAATTTGTGGATATGTAGGTATGTTAGACTTCTGGTCTTACACACACTTTATATTCACTTCTAGTTACCTTATCCTGGGAGGGTGGCAGGTTTATTTCATGGTAGTTCTATCCAGTATCCTTGGAAATGTTACTATGCAGATAGTAATGCAGTTAAATAGTGTCACATTTTTTGCTCTGTAGGTATCAGGAGACATAAGCCCTTTTACTCAGGATTTCATGACAAGTTGAATTCCTTTGGGGAACAATTGCAGTGACTGAAGTGAATATAGGTTCACTAGGAGAGAGAGAGAGAGAGAGTGTCTGTGGGGAGAGAGAGAAAGACAACATCTCCTTAAAGCTATGCATCTCCCCCACCCACATTATGGTGATGTGGGGTGGGTTAGGGTGTATTGTTTGTATGAAGAGGAGGAGAGAAATTGCATTTTTATCTCTTTTTCAGATTCCTTAAACACTACATCAAGTTGTTACATTCTCTGTATACTGACATCAGTACATATCAGGCTACATGGTTTTAATTCCTTGAGGTTCCTCGACTAGAGTCTTTTGTTTGACACTAATATTATCAATTTATATTTAAATGATCATTTATATAGTCCTGAGGTTTTTGAAATTTCTTGGGCCTTATATCTAGCTGGAGAGTACAGCTGGGTGACAGGTCCAGCTAGGTTTACATCACACAGTGTGCACTGATGTCTTTAAGACAACTTTACTGGTAAATTCATGTCTATAATGCAGACATTGAAACTTCATGAGCCCTATAACAATCTTAGTTTGTTTTTAATCTGGGTGGGGGTTGCCTTTCAGTAATCTCATCCTTATACTAACTGTGACACTCATAGCTTGATTTAGGAGTTATCTGCTTCAGCAGTGTTATCTATGTCAATTAAATTTATATGCAGTAGGATTCTTTGTATCGTGTTCCAAGCACGTTTAACCCAAAGGTTGCTTCTGGCTGAAGGCAGTATGGTACTGTTAAACTTCTCTGACATCATCTTCTGTTTTTTTTTTTTTTTAAATGAGTATTTTAAACCAATGGGATTTTTCTGTTTTCTCTGCATTTTCTAGCCGTTATAAGTATTGTATTTTCTAAACAACTGCCATGAGCTTCTGAAGAAGGACTGGTTGGTCCGAAGCTAGAGCACTTTGTTCTTGTTGTTACATCTATGTTGGTCCATTAAAAGGTATCAAATCATTTGCTTCTGGATCTATTCTTGCAAGGACCAATACGCAACTACTAAATCTAGATTAGAAAATGATGAAAATGTAGCATCTACGCCTGTTGGTTTTTGATTGATGCTTTAGTTTCATTTTGAAAAATGTTTTTGAGTTCAATGGAGAATACTTTCTTCAAAATGTGGTACAGCCATGGGCGCCAGCATGGCACCCAGTTATGCCAGTCTTTTCCTGGGAAGATGGGAGATTCTGAATGTACTTAGTGTCAATAATCCTTTTTAGCCATATATACTGATGTTTGTCTGTGTGTATGGGAGGGACACCACAAATATTGATGAGCTCATAAAATGGCTGGGAGTTAATATGAATCTAACCTCGATTCACTTACAGGGCAGACAAGAAGGAAATAGAATTTTAGATTTAACTATGGAAGCTAGTATTGGGGATATAGTTCACACTAGCTGTCTCAGGAAAAAAAGACAGCCACAAATAGTGTTCTCAGAGCTGAGTGTGATCACCCTGAAAACTCAGATCCTCTATGCCATATGGCCAGATGCTGCACCTGAGCGTAACTGTTCCGATTCAGAAACCTTTGAAAAACATGCTGAAGAGTTAGAGACTAGAGTCTTACAGAGAGGATGTAAGCTGGAACTCTTTAGAGAAACCAGGAGCAAAGCTAGAACCAGGAATAGGGAAGAACTTATTAAAGAAAATCAGTAGAATATGAGGAGAGGAAACAAACATTTTGAGGAGTGATGATACGGTACATAGAGCAGTGGGACAGAATCCTAGAATCACTTAGAAAAAGCTGCCAGCATAAGAGACAAATTGGTCCACAGTAGACTTAAACAAAGAGTCACGAGGAAATTGGTTCCCAAAGATCAGTTATTTTTTCCAAGTGTCAGAGATGCTGTATTTGTGATTTTGCATCACAACAGAGAGTTTTATACACCCACATGCAACTCTATAGTTCAGATAAGAGGAAACTATTCCTTGTGACTTCAGTTTGTGGTCTATGCACCATGGTGCGGATGCAACAACATTTATGTGGGTTGCACCACTAGATCCCTTAAACTCGGATACAAGCTGGGTTGACTGCTTTAAATGTCTCCTACACTTTCAACCCTTTGTCTACCTCGTCTACACTTGCCACCTCCTATCGCTATAAATCACAGACGGGACATCGCCTATTAAAACAGCTCCTGTCTTTCCTGCTCCTTTTAGCGGTGACGAGAAGCGAAACCCTGGTCCTCCTTCCCCAAAAACGGACGCCTCTCCGCCCTTGCAAATCACCTTCCAAGAGGGTTCAAACTAGTACACCTAAACATAGGCAGCATTCTGAACAAAATAACGGCCCTCCAAACAAGTGTCTTAGCACTGTGCCCTGATGTCTTAATCATTACAGAATCTTGGCTGAAGCCCCACAACCTCGATGCCAAGTTCTCAATATCTGGCTACTCCTCATTCGGCAGGACCGTCAGGGCAAGAAGAAGAGTGGGGGCACTGCCATGTACATCTCCTCAAACTCCAGTTTACCACAATCAGGCCTACCTCACCCATGTTGTCAATAGACTCCCTACTGATCAAAATCTCCCCCTCACTCCAATCCCTATATCGTGCAGGGTCATACTTCCCTCCGGACACACCACTGCTTATCATCTTAGACCACCTAGACACCCTGGGGTCCCTCATGACTGGAGGCAAGCTTCATATCCTTAGGGATTTCAACCTGAACTGGGTAGCCAGTACAGCCTCTAAAGCACGTTGTCAAGTAAGTGCGCTAAACCTGTCCCAACAAATAATTGAACCCACGCCTAAACCACAAATCCAAAAAGCATACTCTACTGTATTGGGCCTAACCACCCACCCCATCATATAATTGGCCTTTGGCTACTACGGACTCTCTCAGCGATCACATAGTTGTTGGTGTGGAAAATATTCAGACCAAGGCCCCTCCCCGCACACTGTACAATAGATCTTACAAATCCCTGGACCTGACCACTGTAGAATGACCTCACCAATGTCGATTGGTCCTTCATCCCTAGGGCTCCCTCCATGGATGAGGCCCTCAAGTTCTTCACGACCAGATTCCTTGCTGTCTGGGACTCCCATGCACCGCTCAGAATATCCAGAGTAAGGGGATCCCACCTACCCTGGGTAACCGCCAACCTCTTGGAGCAACTACTAGTCAGAGACCAGGCCTGGAAATCCTATAATGCAACAGGTACTCAAAGCGGCTCTCAACACTACACTCGCTAAGAAATGCCTGCACAAGACTCATCCAGCAGGCCAAATGTATTATTTCAAGAATGCTTTCCACAATAACTTTACTCATCCAGCACAATTCTGAAGTCAATTAAACCTCCCCGCCTGCCTCAGCCCAACTTCCTACTCCAACCCTCAATATAGCAGGAAGCATCGATCACTGCACGGAGTGCTGTAGCCACTGAGTTTAACTCCTATTTCACAAACTGTACATCCTCTCTACTCTCCTCTCACCCCTGGCTCCTCCCTGATCCCCAGTTTGCTCCTCACCTGCCAACTTCTCTTTTCGCCTTGTTATACCACGAGGTACTAAAATACTTTGGTCACTAAATCCCACCAAAGGAAAATGCCCTCGGCCTTTGACTCCAAAATGCTCCATCTTTCTGCCCCAGCCATAGCCAACCCTTTACCGCTCTTTATAACCAGTCATTCAGACTTGGTACCATCCCTACAAAGTGGAAACATGCCACAGTCATACCCCCCACCAAAGGATGTGACCCTTCCTCCCGAACAACTACTGACCTATCTCGCTGCTCCCATCCTAGCCAAAATCCAGGAGCGCCTTGTACTAGCCCAGCTCTCCACTTCCTCGACTCCATCTCCTTCTTCCTCCTTACCAGGCAGGGTTTAGGAAAAACTCCACCATCACCTCTCTCCTCCATCTCACTGACACCATCCTCACAGGCATGGATAAAGGGAGATAACAGCAGCTATCTTTGTCAACCTGGCTAAGGCTTTTGACACAGTTTCTCATGCTCTGCTACTGTCCAAACTCGCCCAAGCTGGACTGACAGACTGCCACCATTTGGTTCCAGTCGTGCTTGGCAGGCAGGTCCCAGTCGGTCCAGTATTGGCTTGCCCATCTCCACCTCACTCCCTGTTACCACCTGGGTCCCCAAGGCTCTGTCCTAGGCCCCTTGTTGTTTCTATCTTCCTCAACGATCTGCCTGCAGCCTGCCCTCATCGTCTATCCACATGTATGCATACGACATGGTGCTGTATGCCTCTGGGTCATCCTCCGCCGTGGCAGCCTGCCTACAACAGAATTATGACTCAGTCCAACACTGGTTCTGTTAAATCAACTATTTCTAAACCCTAAAAACTGTTTCCTAACATTCGGTACTCGGGCCAAACTTTCCGTCTCCCCAACTTTCCACACATTAGATGGCTCCCCTGAAGGTTAGCACTTCCTTCAGATACCTCGGGTCTGGTTAGACCAGCATCTTGACTTCACCATGCACATTGATGCTATACATAGGAATGTTAGGTGCATTATACCGTTAATAAAGTTGCATTCCCCTGCCACGTGCCTGCCAATCATTCAAAGATGATCCTCCCAATAATGGACTACAGGGATGTAGTCTACTGTGTTGCCCCTAAATCCTCCCTGACCAGACTAGACCCTCTCTTCAACTCATTCTGCCGTTTCTCCCTGTACTGCCCTCCCAGTACACATCATTGCGACCTCTACCATTCCCTAGATCTCCTTCTCTCCACAATCGAGATTAGTACACTGTGGTAGAACCGCTGCAAATTCTGGTCACAGTCTCTACCCCCTACCTTGCGGCTTAATGTTCTCCCCGCCAACCTACTCACTCAGGAACTTTGATTCTCGGCTACTTCACATCACCCACAGGTCCACGGGTCTGGACAGGTTGCTTTCAGCTTCGAATGCCCAAGTCATGGAACTCCTGTCGGCTGATATTAGACATGCCACCAGCACTCTTCTCCGCAATGCTCTACTAAAGACACATTTCTCCACCACTTGCTCATGCCTCTGCACCACTGAAGCCTATACAGTCTGGTTGGCAGCTGTTTAGTTGCTTTGTGTATTTTACTCCTGCTGTTGCCCACCCTGCTTATTGTTATGATATTGAATGCTGTGTATGCTACCCTGTCTGTATATTTCTACATATGTATATATAAGGATTTGCCTACTATGTTGTGACTGTATTGACGTATGTACATTTCTAATCTATTTACACTGTATTCTACCTAACCCCCAAACCCCAGGGTGCATCTGGAATCAAGTGGTACCCTGCTCAGTATGCCTTCCTGGTAAAACTCTTAAATAAATAAATATAACAAGAACACATTAGGTCAATAAGAAATATGAGACAAGATACTCCTGTTGGTGTACATTTTCAAACACATCACAATAGTGATTCTTCCTGTCTAAAGTTTCTGGGCTGCCTAGAACATATACCACCTATGAAAAAGGTGATAACAGACCAAACTAACTCTCCAAAAGGAGAGCTTCTGGATTTTACTTTGAGAAGTGTAAGGCCTCATGGGCCGAATGAACACTGGGATTTAAAACCTATCTACTGGATTAAAACACAGGTTACTCACCTATAACAGTAGTTCTAGGAGTGGTATATGATATTCATCCACACGATCTGGCAGATGCCTTTCCCTTTAATGCCTGCAGGAACATCTTCAAGCTGGCTCCCCCCCCACCCAGGTGGTAAAACCCTGGCTCTGCCCCAGATGCCAGATCTTAGATCGCTGGAAGCCAGGTTGTGCGCCTGAGGCTGGGGAGGTCGGGTGGGTTCATGTGGATGAACATCATCCACTCCTAGAACTACTGTTACAGGCAAGTAACTTGTGTTTTTATGGATGTGGATATGATGTTCATCCACACTGTCTGAAGACTCCTAGCAGTTCGGGAGGAAGGAGGCAAGGCACACACACCCTACTTGGGAAAAGAGATTGGAGAACAGAAACCCCAAACCTGCATCCCGGCGTGACTCACGGTCGATGTGGTAATGGGAAGCGAAGGAGTTTGCGACTTCAGGTAGCAGCTGTGCAGATTTCTGGATAGGGACATTCTTGAAGCAGCCACTAACACAGCGGTAGCCCTTAGTCTTAACGTATGGTAGCTCCCTTATCCCTACGGAAGGCTCCCCTAACCACCAACCTAGAGCAGAGATCAATGCAGGAAGTGATCCATCTGCCAATCGCCTAATTGGCTGCAGGTCTGCCAGGTATGGCTTCAGCAAAGGTGCCAAACAGTTGGTGAACCTCTCCCGAACTTCAGCCACACACTCTTTATAGTAGACAAGCATTCATCTCAGGTCCAAAGTATGGGCCTGCTCTGCCTCAGGGTGTAACTGGGGTAATGCGCCAGTAGAGTCAACTCCTGGTTAAGGTGAAACTCCGACACCACCTTTGGAAGGAATTGGGGTGGGGCACAGGACAACTTTGTCCCTGTTAAAGACTAGGTAAGGAGACTCCACGAAAGCACCTGGAGCTCCCCAATCCTTCTGGCTAATGTGATAGCCACCAAGAAGGTGGTCTTCCATGACAGGTGGGAGATGTCACACCTGTGCATCGGTTTTAATGGCTTGCCCATGAGCTTTGCTAAAACCAGCAGCAGATCCCACAGAGGTGGAGGTTCACGCACTGGAGGGATATGTGATCTAGGCCCTTGAAAAAAGCACCAGACCACCTTCTCCTGTGCCCCCAACTGCTGACCGGCCCGTGCTCAGTAAGCAGAGATGGCTGCGAGGTGCACCTTAAGGGTCATTGACCAAGTCCCCTTTGGGAAAGAGACCAAAGGTAGTCCAAAATGGTAACCACTGGACAGGTTGAAGGGTCCAACCCTTTACCCTGGACACCAAATGGAGAATCTCTTCCATTTGAAGGCATAGCATTTTCTGGTAGATTCCTTACAGGATGCCTCAACAACTATGAGGACCTTATCGGAGACCTAAAACCTGGAACTCTAGCTGCTCAGAAAACAGGCTGTCAGGTGCAGGGATCGAAGGTCCGGATTGAGTACCTTCCCTGATGGATGGAGAGCAGGTCTGGGCATACTGGAAGATGCCTCGGGAGCCTATAGCTGAGGCTGAAGAGATCGGTACCAAAACTGGTGGGACCAGTCCACAGCCACCATTTACCTGTGCCTTGTCCCTCTTGACCTTGAGGAGCACCTTTTGAATCAAGGGAAGTGGAGGAAAGGCATAAAAGAGGCCCAGGGTCCACAGCCTCGGAAGGCATCCCCTGCAGCATTCCCTGCTGAAGGGGAAGTCCAAAACAGTCTCAGCTTTGTGTTCTCCTGAAGGTGAACAGGTCCACTTGAAGGGTGCCCCACTGGGAGAACAGATGGTGTACTACCTTCAGATGGAGAGACCACTCATGTGATGCCTCACTCACTCAGCTTAGGGCATCCCCGGCTGATTCGAGGCTCCTGCCTCCAAGCTGTGCAGGGTCCAGGTGCAGAGAGCTTCCTTGCACAAAGGCAAGGAGTGCGTCCTGCCCTGCTTGTTGAGATAGTACATGATCGTGGTATTTTCCATCTGGACCTGGACCACTTGACCCGAATGAATGGAGAGAATGCAGTCAGGGCTAACCGAACCGCTCTGAGCTCCAGCAGGCTGATGTGACACCGGGACTCCTGAGGGACCACAGCCCATGGACTCTGTGCTCCCTAGGAGGGCACCCCAGCCCAGAGAGGTGTCAGTTGTCAAGATGACTGAAAGAATCCTTTCCTGTAGTAGAGAGATGGCACAGCTCCTTGAAGGAAGCAGAGTAAGTGAGCCAAGTGGAGCAGAACAAGGCCAAAGCCAAAAAGGTTGAGCGGTGGCCTGGGCACGCCTCCTCCTCGAAGACCTTGAGCTGTTCAAGCTGCTAAGTGGACCCCGTAGCTACGGAGACCACCCAACGAGCATCCTTGGATTTGACCAGTGGTGCGCTTCTCCAGTCTTCCAGCACAGTTGGGTGGAAGGACAGACAAAATTGCAGGCCTCAGGATAGTGACCATGGCCAAAGCAGTACACACACACACACACGAGGCATGAGGGTCGGTCCGAGACTATCTACCCGCGGGGCACAGCCCGGAACCCAGGTGGTCTCATCTTCCATCGTGGGAACGATTAAGAGAAAGTTGAAGTTGGAACTTCGTACAAGTTTTAAGGTATATTTAGGAAGCAAATTCGAAAGTCGACGCGGGGCCTATTACATGCGGGAGCTGTAAGGAGGGAACCTGAACCTTCAAGCAGAAAGGAAGATCTGGTGTCTGAGGCCTCTTGGGCTGAATGAACACTGGGATTTAAAACCTTATCTATTGGATTAAAATGAATTTCTACTGTTTTCCACTTTGAACCTTTCTGTCGAGGAGGCTATAGAATTTTGATTCCAACAAAGGAAATAATCTCAGTAGAATGCTTCTTATAATTGATGCTGAAGCTATGTTGGATTATTTATTTAATTCGTTTTAAATTATATGTATCCAGTATTGAGTTTATCCATATAGAGACTATAGTATCAATTCTCAGTGTCTACTTCTTTCCTTTTAAATCAGTCCCAGCAGTGATGTGTGCCTTGTGTTGTCCTGCTATCCTTCTCACTTTTGGTGTTGTGAGTACCTCCATGCCTGGACAAAGAATGCAATAGTACAGTCCTCTCTTTCCTACCCCCACTTCTATTTTCCTTTCTTTTCGCTTTCCCTTCCCCCCCTCCTTTCTTGTCCTTCATCTTTCATCTTTTCTTCTCCTCCTCCACCTTCCCCAAACCTTGCTCTCTCATTATTCATTTGAATTTATGGTACTCTATAGCCCTATGTTTACTTTAGCATAGCACTGTGATATATACACTGTGAAATTAAAAGTACTTTTCTTCTGATTTTGAAACATCATAGAAAATATGTCTGTATGTTTACTGCGTGACTAAACTATTGAAAGTCTGAGGATCTGCTATGTACCATTTATATTGTATGGAGCTGACATTTTCATATGTATTAACTTCACTGTGATTGGGCAACTGATTTTGAAGCATACTGCCTTCACCTGTTATCAATTATTATACAATGGCAAGAACATTTTCTGGACTCTTATTGGTCAGTGTATACCTGAGAGAGTGAAGTTATTACACAATAACATCACTGTCACTGATTAGCATATGCTTTTTCCTCTTCTCTTAATAAACAAAGATATATTGCCTCACTAAAAATCTACTAAAGCATTTAAAATTTTTTATTTTTTTTATTTTGTATCTGACGAGCCATTGTATAATAGCAATAAGGCACTTCAGGTTGTGTTATTATGTAATAACGTCACTCCTGGGGTGGTGGAAAGCACTTTGGCTTCACCTCGCGGTTTCAACCCATCCCAGGAGTGCGACGCGACACATGATACACACACACCCTGTCATGCCTTAATTGCTTAAGTATATGTGCATAAATGGCTGCAGTGGCTCCCAACTGCCATGGCCCTTTATGAAGGGTCAGTTTGGACCCCAAGCGCTGTGGCTTTAGTGGCCAGTGGGTCTATGTTACACACTGGTAAGCAGATCACTGCTATTATTTTGTAATAAATTTGCTGGATTTAACTTCATTGGGTATGGACCTCCAATTCTTGTGAGTGCTACAAACTTGTGGAACAGTTTTTCAGGTTTGACAAACCTCATTTGTAAGCACCACCCTTATTTTGTTGACTCGTGGTAATCATTTTGGACCTGCAGTCTGCAAGGGGCTTGACAGTGTTGGACAAATCATCAGCCAGGCTAATCATGACACTCTTCTGGGCCTACTGGGCAGAAACTGCATGAAGTTCAAAGAAAAGAGCCACCCAAATCATAGGGTAGCTCTTTCCTTTGATCTGTATAATGCTGCATAGCAAGCAGATCTAATCAAAGATACATATGTAACCCCTAGATGGCGCTATCCCAGGGGCTACTACCCTGCCTGATTTGCCACTAACAGGTTGAGGGGCCTGGATCAATGGCGGGTGCCTCCACCCAGAGGTCAGGGTTTGCAATAGTTAAACTTACTTGGTCACAGCCCTCTGGGACACTGCAACCCCCTTTCTTCCCACTAGTGGCCCACACAATATAGCAGAATTACCTTCACAGTATACACTTACCCCAAGGCTGGTTCAGGCACGGGACATCCTGTAAAATAAGATACAGTGCAACAATCACAGTACAGTACTTTAACATAGACAAATACCTCAGGCAGTATAACTTTGTTGAAACAAACAGCTCTGATTTATTTAGGGGATATAACAAGGACAGGGGAAATCAGGTTAATTAGCTTATCACTTTACTATCTACCTATGGCTCTGTGCACAGGCCTATCCCTACCAGTTACTGTCCCTAGGGTACCCAGGCCCCTGGTAGCTAGTCCAAACCGTGGCAGCTGGTAGGGGCCCTTTCACACAGAGAAAGGAAAATTAAACAGTCAGCAGTACAGTAATTCCATTTGGATTTAATGTGGCAATTCAACAGGGAGCGACCCAATTAGTACTCACGACCTCCAAAGAAGATATGGTCCTTCAATGTCAGCAGGGCTACTTTTGATCTCCAAGAGACTCCTCACACATTTATATGGTAAAAAAGAAAGCACTATACCAGGCAGGCTGCATCTGTATCCCAATCGCAATTACTGCACAATAACCAGGAGAACACACAGCAGATTCAGTTCCTGACAGACCGAGTGTAATTCAACAATTTCTTCAGTCTTCTACAGGGTGAGCCTGGTTTCTACTCTTCAGAGATCCTTTGATTCTTTTCACAGGACGGATTCAGTCCTAACAAGCAGTTACACAAGTTGTAGACCGAACTCTGGGCCTTGCACACGTTTTTGACTGAAACTGTGCACTGAAGGAGCACAGGGTTTCTTTCCCCTTCACTTTCAGATCTCAAACTGAAACTCCCAACAGACAAAAACCGGGCACTTCCTTTGAGTTCCTCCCAGTTCTTGACTGGATTGGCTGTCACTCACAATAGACTGCTGCTGTTGGTCCAAAAAGGCACCAAGTCTAAACTACATCTCCCAGAGTCACTGCCCATACAATCCTCTTGTGGCTGGCTCAGATTATGAGTCCCAAGTTCTGATTCGTCCAAGGCATCATTTTAGAGCTAGTTTACCCCACACTGATTGGTCCAGTTCAGCAGTTCAAAACCAGAATGGGGAACTAGGCAGACAGTTCTGACTGCAAAGAAAGCAGGTTAGACAAACTGTAATTTTATTATTACTGTAAATGATTTCTGGCAATCAGTTACATCTTTCAGACAGGTTCCCTTTGCACCCTAGTAACTGCAAAAATGGGGTGAATTGGCAGCAGCTTGAGTGGTACTCAATCAAAGAAACACACAGTCCCCATACAAACTAATTATGTCTGCAAGCAGCAGCTCTTAAGAGACAGTACCAGAGGTTCTAAAACACTCACTGATAAATGGCTGCGCCAAACACCATTCAGGCTTGGAGCATTCAAGCAAGCTCCTGAAGTCTTTTAGGAACCCCCATTTGCAGGAGTTACACCCTTCCTAGCCTGGGAAAAGCTTGGCGTCCGCGTCAAGCAAGTACCACTAAGTTTCAACTGCAACCATATACATTTGCATTAGGCTCACATGTAATCATCAGTCAATACATCATTTTACCAAGAACCATTTCTGAAACATTGCAGTCGTCCTCTTTACACAGTATAACACACACATTGTACCATAACTCAAGTTATTACCTCTTGTACATGAAACCTGAAGAGGGACCCTTCCTATCAGTTACCTTGGGGCTGGACGGGCAAGGGCACCATACTTAGAGGAGCAACACAAGTAACTTGGAGTTAGCACTAACTCCAGTTTGGGCAATGAGCTCGGGACACATACACTCCTTTATGGACAACATTGAGAGCAGGTCCACTGGCAGCCCAGGGAATCATAACTGAGGTGCACCACAGGCTTTACAGCTCGACCAGTCTTTCTAGGGGGAGCTGTTACAGTCTCTGCACTCTGAGCCTCATTTTCAGCATTGTTCTCACTTGTCAGGGGAGTCTCCATGGGGTAGAGAGGCTAGAACTTGGGGCACTTTCAGCTCCAGGAGTTACAGTTTCTCGAGTCCACAACATTTGGCTCGCATGGAAGCTTTCAGACACTGGCAGTGGACTGTCAGGGCACTCAAAATACTCTTCCTGTTGATTGTATCACCAGTCTGCCCCAATCTATCATTTTCCTCCTAGAAAGCTCAAACAGTTCAACCATGCACAATGATTCCATTTCATCTGATCTGATGCTTTGCACTTCACTTTCTGGGAGCATTGGCTCCAGGGATGAAGCTGGGGCATAGACAGTCCAGAAGGCCCAGCTTTGTCTCCAGTATTGACTAGGGATTGCCCCGAAACAATTGACTCAGTTCAAGAAGGATAGTATTCAAAGTCACTCTCACTTTCTTCTGATATGGACTGACAGTCATGCTCAACTGGGACTTGTGCAGGGGAACACTTTAACTCTGCTTCTGTAGGTGCAGACTTCCTTGATCTTTCTTAGCAGCAGCTAGTCACTGGTCCAGAGGGGCATCTTCTGGGGCTCAGACTCAATCAGGATTTGTCCAATGGGTAGTAAATGATTTCTATGCATTGTTTTTACATCTTTTGAATTGTTCTCAGGCCTTACTTTGTACACTGGCAGATCATCTAGTTTGCCCACTACAATGTGAGGGAGATGGTGCCATCTGTCAGCAATCTTGTGTTTGCCATGCAGTCCCAGATTTCTTAGCAATACCGATCTCCCTCCTGGAGTTCCTGTGCTTTCACCTTTTATCATACCTTTCTTTGTTGGCCAGATTTCTTTTGGCAGCCATGGTTTGAGCCAGTTGGTACGCATGAGTTAGCTGGGCCTTTAACTTTGCACATACTGTAAATAGTTGTCAGCTTGAACCCCATCAGGAGAGACCCCAAAACACACATCTACCGGTAGTCAAGCTTCTCTTCCAAACATCAGGCGGTAGGGGAGAACCCAGTGGCATCACTTTGGTGCAGTTATAAGCATGTACCAGGGTGCTAATTTGTTGGCTCCATCTAGGCTTGTCCTTTGGGTGCAGGGTGCCTAGCATATCTAGCAAAGTGCGGTTGAAACGTTCTCAGGCTGTAGGTCCCCTAGAAGGTAAGGAGTGGTTCTGGACTTTCTCACTCCCCACAGAGAAAGCATCTCTTTGATCAGACGACTCTCAAAGTCTCTCCTTGATCAGAATGGATTCTTTGTGGAGCCCCATAGTGAACAAAAAGTTTTCTCACAGTACTTTGGCTACAGTGGATGCTTTCTGGTCTTTGGTGGGAAAGCTTGGGCATATCTAGTGAAATGGTCAGTGACCACCAGCACATTACTGATATTTCTTTGATCTGACTCCAAACTCAGAAAATCAATACAGACCAGCTCCATGGGTGCACTGGTGGTTATGTTAACAAGGGGCAGCCATCTGGGGCAAAGCTTTCCTCTGTAACGAGCGACTACAAGTTCGTATGTGTTGCTCCACATCAGCCCCATCTTAGGCCAATAGAATCTGGATCTCACCAAGTCAAGTGTTCTGTCTATACCAAGGTGCCCCATGTGGTTGTGCAAGGACCTCAATACTGAGTCTCGAAAGGCATGGGCAGCACCAGTTGTTGTTTGTCTACTTGTCCCCTCTGTCTACTGTTTCTCTATATAACAGTTTATTGATCAGTTTCAACTTAGGACCTTCTTTGTATAACAGTGCAGTTCTCAAATCAGTGGAGGCGTAATTTGGACATCTTTTCCTGCATAGAGGGCTTCTAAAGCTGATTTGATCATAGGATCGTGAGATTGAGCCATCGAATACTGTCATTGTCCAGCTGAGGCAGTGCACCAATGTCTATTGCAGAAAAGTGGCAATAAGCAGCAGGTATGCAATTCTCAGAGGTCCCAAGCAATCCACCATGCAGTCCACTGCGTCCGTGGACATTTGTTCCTCCCTGTCAAACTTCGGCAGAGTGCCGAATGTCAGGTTCTGCCAATCGGACCCAATCATTCTGGGGAACAGGCCTCCGGGAGAGAGTATCAGCATCTATGTGGTTCAGACCTGCTCGGTATTCGAGAGCATAGTCATATGTAGATAATGCAGAAAGCCACCTGTGGCCAGTGGCATCCAACTTAGCTGAGGTCTGCACATAGGTCAAAGGATTATTGTCAGTTTTACTAGTATTTTAGCCCCATACAAGTACTCATGGAATTGGTCAACAATAGCCCACTTCAAAGCTAGGAACTCTAACTTATGTACAGGATAGTTCTTTTCGGATGGGGTCAGGCTTCTACTGGCAAAGGCCACTGGTCTCAGGCCATTCTCGTGCTCTTGGTACAACACAGCCCCAACCCTTGCAAGCTAGCATCAGTGTGCAGGGCGAAGGTTTTCTTGGATCGGCATAGGCCAGCACTGGAGCATGGGTAAGTTGATATATGATCTCATGAAAAGCAGTCTCACAATCAGGAGTCCAGCGGGCCCCAAATACTTCACTCGGATGAAAATACACTCTTTCAGTCTTGAGGGACGCTGACTTTGGTATTTTTTGTGGGTTGGGGATACCCTTGAGTAAGGTTAAGTAAAGGCGGATCACTCTTGAATAGTCCTTGATGAAACGCCCGATAATAACCACAGAATCCCAGGAATCTTTGCAGTTCTTTTAGATTTTTGGGCTGTGGCCAGGTGGTCAAGGCCTCAACTTTACTTGGTTGGGTCTCTATTCCCTCGGTGGATACTATGTGTCCCACATACTTTACTGATGTTTGAAAGAATTGACACTTATCAATGGACAGTTTAAGGCCAAAGTCCTCCAGTCGATCCAATACCTTAAATAATCTGCTCTCATGTTCCTCCAGTGAGCTGCCAAACACAATAACATCATCTAGGTATACCAGGCACTCTAGTAAGTTCATGTCCCCACTGCACGCTCCATCAATCGTTGAAAAGTGGCTGGGGCACCTGAAATCCCTTGAGGCATCCTCATGAATTCATAGCCAAGCGGACAGATAAAGGCTGTCTTCTCACGGTCCTCTGGGGCCATCGGGGATCTGGTAGTACCCACTGCGGAGATCCAGCACAGAGAACCACTTGCTCCCGCTTAGGCAGTCAAAGCATCCCTGAATGCGGGGCATTGTGTACTGATCAGGGATAGTCCGCCGGTTTAAGGTCACGATAATCCACGCACATCCTTACTGTCCCATTCTTTTCCTCACTACCACAATGGGGAAGCATAAGGGCTTCTGGATTCTTGTATTACACCAGCCGCTAACATCTCTTGCAGATGCCGTCTCACATCATCTATATCAGCAGGTGCCAAGCCGAGACCTCTCACGAAATGGTCTTTCGTCATGCAGCCGGATATTGTGCTCAGCTCCTTGCACGCATCCCTCGTCCCATTCCTTTAAAGAAAACACCTGGTCTCTCTGGGCAAGCTTCTCACTGATCCTCACTTTCCATTCAGCTGGCAGGGGAGTTGCGAAATCAAACAAGTCAGGCGTTACTCTGTCATTCTTCCTTGAACTCTTGCTGCTGGGTAGCACTGCAGTGTCTGCACAATGCACATTAGCCAGGATGCAACCTCTATTTACCCGAATGTCTCTTTCAGACACATTATGAACTTGGACCATTACCCTTCTGGCATAAGCATGGGCTCTAGCGGCAAAATACTAGGCTTGACCAGCAGTCCTCTGGCAATTTTCCATCGCCTGGTGCATCCAACATTAATATTTTATTCTTAACATCCTTTCTGATCACGGACCTCTCCCTGTAAGGTACACTGGGCATTTGGTGCCAGGATCAGAGACTCAGGATCCTTCTTCCATACAATTCCGACCGGTTCCTCTGGTTCTATATTTTCAGCATCTCTCTGTGCCTCATAGGCCTTCTTAATTAAAGCCGGAACTCTTAAAGCTCTACTAGTCTTTGACCCTGTTTTCATAACACAAATGTGCCAGCCTTCTGAACATATGAGCATTTGTTCCAATCAACAAAGGGACACCATCATACAGTCCAGTGGGGGACACACTAGGCTAGGGTCTCTACTTGTTCTGCCACTCCAGCCACGGAGGTGGGGAAAGACAGCCAAATCGGATATACCCAGAATAGGGTAGGCCTTCTCACTTAACCCCCATACATGCAGTCCTTCTAATGGTTGTAAGGCAGCCTGACAAATGCTTCTGATACCAATCTTGAAACATAATTGTCACTTGGGAGCCACTGTCTAATACAGCTCTTGTAGACACTCCATTTACCTTACAGTGGTCTCCATGGAGGGACCCACTATTCTGGACCAGTCTGGAGAGGCGGTAGGGGGGGCCTGGGCAACTGACCTTGCCACAAAAGGACGTGAATTAGCATTTTTGGTGCCCTCACTGGGATCATTTCGTGCACCTCTTAACCACTGATTTGTTCTCGAAGCTCTCCTTGTAGCCTATATGCAACTTTGTCAGTGTCTTTTGGGATTGGCATTCCCTTTTCATGTGCCCATCCTTCCCACAATTATAGCAAAACATACTTTTTGGAGTTTGAGCTGGCGGTGCCACACTGGGAGCCAGGGCGGGGTATTACTAACTGGAAACCTTGGTGCCATCTCTGTCCTGGCGTGATAAGCATTTGGAGACATCTGTCAGTTTCTCCACTTCCATGGTCAAGGAATCCGAGTTCGGAGCTGTTATCAGCAGGAGATACATGGGTGGGTATCCCCACCCCATAGCAGATGCAGTCGGATATAGGTCGGGGCCTGTGACTTGCAGGCGTGGCCTTCATAAAGGGACTGTTTTTGAATTCGGATCTCTCTCAACAGTTCGCCCCATTGTGGCATATCTTTTTCCTTATCAGAGCACTCATTGACTGCCAACCTCTGCCCCTGAACTTCACTTGATGGGCCACCCTCAGTCACTGGGTCATAGCCACAGCTATTGGTGCAGGTCCCTCCGAGGTCGCCTTTTCTCAACTCCTCGAATTTCTCTCATTAACTCATCATAGGAGGTGGGGATTCCAGTCGATTTGCCAGGCGAACTGAAGCAACAGCAGTTCTGAGAAGGGGCAGACTTAAGGATTCTGTCCAGTCTGGTTCGGTCCAGTTCAATCGCTGGCAAACTACCCTTTCTGAGGCATTCTTGCAACAATTTTTCCAGCGAGAGACATACACAGACAACAACTCCCTTGGTACTGTTGTGCATTTCTTACTCTCCACCATAGGTCCTCATCAGAATCTGGGCTCCCATACACATTCTCCAAGGCCTCAAGATAGGCATGCAGTCGCTTCAGGGTTACTGGCCCGCTTAGCACGGATGGTAGCCAGGGCAGGACCGGAGGCTCTCACTAACCCTTCGCCGGGTTTCCCGAGCATTGCCATTCTAGTGCACTTGGGGCAACATAGTCTATCCAGGTCTCCCAGTCATCCTCCCTTGGGGTGGGAGGGTGCCAGAGAAGATCCTCAACCTTCGTAAGAGTCGTGACTAATGGCAGGTGCAGAAATAGGAGTCTGCATTGGTTCAGCCACCATTACGGGTACTGGAGCAGGAGAGGGTGTTGGGGAGGAACACCCCAGGTGGCAAGAATAGTTTCTTCAAGTCCTCCACAGTTTTCCTTCTCCCAGCAACCATTTAGCAAATTTCTCCTCAAAAGTTTCAGATAGTGGTGGGGCTCATTCCCCCGGGTCTTACTGTCCTTAGTTATCACTCTCCAAGCAGTGAGGCTCCTCTGGGGTAATGGTCTGTGGTACTTGGAGCTATCTATGGATCCTTAAACTCTACTAGGGCCAGAAAGTGTGGGTGAGCAGATTAGCGCGGTCACCCACCACCACAGGATTTTGTAAACCTTCCACCTTGGAAAGTACTCCTGCACAGTGTCCGTATTGATACCCAGGGATGTCCAGGATAAGCATAGCATTTTGGGGTGGTCTCTCCTCCCAGTACACCACTCCACCAGCAGTTGCACAGCCACTTCTGTCGGGGTACCCATTTATTTATTTATTTATTTTTTTTCCTTAACAGTGGTTTGTAAATATGGCCACTAGAGGACACACAATCCCAGCGGTGAGCCTCCAAAATGTAACCCCTAGATGGCGCTATCCGAGGGCTACTACCCCTGCCTGATTTGCCACTAACAGGTTGAGGGGCCTGGATCCAATGGCGGGTGCCTCCACCCAGAGGTCAGGGTTTGCAATAGTTAAACTTACTTGGTCACAGCCCTCTGGGACACTGCAACCCCTTTCTTCCCACTAGTGGCCCACACAATATAGCAGAATTACCTTCACAGTATACACTTACCCCCAAGGCTGGTTCAGGCACCGGGACATCCTGTAAAATAAGATACAGTGCAACAATCACAGTACAGTACTTTAACATAGACAAATACCTCAGGCAGTATAACTTTGTTGAAACAAACAGCTCTGATTTATTTGAGGGGATATAACAAGGACAGGGAAATCAGGTTAATTAGCTTATCACTTTACTATCTACCTATGGCTCTGTACAGGCCTATCCCTACCAGTTACTGTCCCTGGGTACCCAGGCCTAGTGGCTAGTCAAACCGTGGCAGCTGGTAGGGGCCCTTTCACACAGAGAAAAGGAAAATTAAACAGTCAGCAGTACAGTAATTCCATTTGGATTTAATGTGGCAATTCAACAGGAGCGACCCTAATTAGTACTCCGACCTCCAAAGAAGATATGGTCCTTCAATGTCAGCAGGGCTACTTTTGATCTCCAAGAGACTCCTCACACATTTATATGGTAAAAAAGAAAGCACTATACCAGGCAGGCTGCATCTGTATCCCAATCGTAATTACTGCACAATAACCAGGAGAACACACAGCAGATTCAGTTCCTGACAGACCAGTGTAATTCAACAATTTCTTCAGTCTTCTACAGGGTGAGCCTGGTTTCTACTCTTCAGAGATCCTTTGATTCTTTTCACAGGACGGATTCAGTCCTAACAAGCAGTTACAAGTTGTAGACCGAACTCTGGGCCTTGCACACGTTTTTGACTGAAACTGTGCACTGAAGGAGCACAGGGTTTCTTTCCCTTCACTTTCAGATCTCAAACTGAAACTCCCAACAGACAAAAACGGCACTTCTTTGAGTTCCTCCCAGTTCTTGACTGGATTGGCTGTCACTCACAATAGACTGCTGCTGTTGGTCCAAAAGGCACCAAGTCTAAACTACATCTCCCAGAGTCACTGCCCATACAATCCTCTTGTGGCTGGCTCAGATTATGAGTCCCAAGTTCTGATTCGTCCAAGGCATCATTTTAGAGCTAGTTTACCCCACACTGATTGGTCCAGTTCAGCAGTTCAAAACCAGAATGGGGAACTAGGCAGACAGTTCTGACTGCAAAAGCAGGTTAGACAAACTGTAATTTTATTATTACTGTAAATGATTTCTGGCAATCAGTTACATCTTTCAGACAGGTTCCTTTGCACTCTAGTGACTGCAAAATGGGGTGAATTGGCAGCAGCTTGAGTGGTACTCAATCAAAGAAACACACAGTCCCCCATACAAACTAATTATGTCTGCAAGCAGCAGCTCTTAAAGAGACAGTACCAGAGGTTCTAAAAACACTCACTGATAAATAGCTTAGCATGAAACACCATTCCAGGCTTGGAGCATTCAAGCAAGCTCCTGGAAGTCTTTAGACCCCCATTTGCAGGGGGTTACACCTAGAAATTGTTGGCAGATAAGGACTGCGAGGCCCATCTAGTCTGCTCGTAAGCTCTATACTTGTATAAGGCCTCTGATCCTATCTGGTCTGGTACTTGTATGCAGTCACGACCCTAAATGACTATCACTCCCTCCCCCAATGTTCCCTTGTGCCTGTCCCAGACATGTTTAAACCCCTCCACTGTGCTTGACCCCACCACCTCTTGTGGCAGACTGTTCCAAGCATCCACACCCTTTCTGTGTAGAAAAACTTCCTTATGCTACCTCTTAATCTACCCCTCAATTTCATTGTGCCCCTCGTTCTGATATTTTTTCTACAATTAGAAAAGATCCCCACCTCCATCTTGTTTATGCCCTTGAGGTACTTGAAGTTTCTATCATGTTCCCCTTTCTCTCCTCTCCTCCCTGCGAGTACATATTGAGGTCTCTTAGTCTCTCC
The DNA here is from genome assembly GCA_016271365.2 of Neoceratodus forsteri. Lineage (NCBI taxonomy): Eukaryota > Metazoa > Chordata > Ceratodontiformes > Ceratodontidae > Neoceratodus > Neoceratodus forsteri. The sequence continues at coordinate 1,066,263,066 of CM057450.1, read as the reverse complement.
TCATGTTTTGTGATGCAAGCCATGCACCACCTTTTATCACCCATCTCTGGATAGCCTCCACCTTGTCTATGTCCTTACACATGTGTGCTCTCCAGTACTGCATGCAGTACTCCAGGTAAGGCCTTATCAGTGTTTCAAACAATGGCATCACCACCTCCCCCACCCCGCCTCCTGCTAGTAATGCCTCTGCATCCCAGCATGCCACAGGCCCTCCCTGCAGCCTCTGTGTACTGCTTTGATACCTTAAGGTCATCAGATATGATAACCCATAGGTCCCTTTCCTCTTTGGTGACAGTCAGCACCTCTCCCCCAATTCTGCAGCTTTCCCCTACCTGGTGCATTATCTTGCACTTTTTGAACTGAACCTCAGTTGCCACACCTCTGACCATCTTTCAAGCTTCTCCAGGTCTCTCCATTTTCTGCACCTCTTCTGGAGTATCCACTCTGTTGCAGATCTTGGTGTCATCTGCAAATGCAGACCTTTCCTTCCAGCCCCTCTGCAATGTCACTAATGGAGACATTGAATAGGACTGGTCCCAGTACTGATCCCTGTGGTACTCCACTGGTCATCTCTCTCTCCCCAGATTGGATCCCAATTACCACCACCCTCTATCTTCTGTCCATCAGCCAGTTTCTAACCCAATGTGTCACCTTATGCTCCATGCCCAGACTACACATCTTGTTAACCAGCCTTCTGAGTGGGACGGTATAGAAGGCTTTGCTGAAATCTAGGTAGGCGATGTCTGCCACCACTCTCTGATTCACTTCCCAAGTCACCCAATCAAAACAATCTATCACAGAACTCTCAGCTGATTTTAAGAAATAGTGAGCACAGCCACTTTCAATCAATTTAATGTTAGTTTACTTACTATAACTCTATCATTCAACTTTTACTCAAATTTTCTATTTTTGTTTCTCTTCAATCAAAGAAATTTTCATACTGCTACAGTAGAAATACTAAAGTGTCTAAAGGGTAATTTTTTTGTTTTATCTTATGGTGTGAACAAGAGATAAGGAAAACATGCAAGATATTACAAAAGGCTGTATAATGCAACAGTAGAAGAATAGAACTTTGAGAATTTGATATTACTAATAACCTTCTCTTTAGAGAATATGTCATAATATGAATTGTATTTGCTGGAGTTATATCTAGACTGTGTAGCAAATATGCTTGTCACTGTCACACATGAATAATCTCAATTAAAATATTATACAAAAAAACACAATCTATCAGATTTGTTTGACAAGACCTTCCTGCTGAGAATCCATGTTGCCTCAGATCCTGGAGTACCACTGGATTCCAGATGTGCCGCTGTATTTTCTTTCAGCAGTGTCTCATGTTCTTTCCCACCACTGAGGTGAGGCTGACTGGCCTGTAGTTCCCTTCCTCCCTACTGCCACTTTTGTGCAGTGCAACAACATGCATCCTCCTCCAGTCCTCTGGAACCATGCCTGTGTTGAGTGACTCTGAACAGGGCGGCCAGAGGCACTGCTAGTTCCCTTCTCAGCTCCCTTAATATCCTTGGGTATATGTGGTCTGGCCCATGGCTTTATCCACCTTCAGCTTTGCGAGTTCCTCCAGAACTCTTTCCACTGTGAATGGACTGGTGTCCACTTCTCCCCTCCCATTGCCTCTGTTCCCCAACTGTGGTCCTTGACCCTCTCCTCCAAGGTGAATACTGAACAGAAGTATTTGTTCAGTATTTCTGCTCTGCCTAGATCCCCTCCTCCCCTTTGAGCCTCACAATCTCCTCCCCATTTTTCTTCTATCGCTGATGTACCTATAGAATGTCTTGTCCCTTTTTCACAGTCCATGCTAAACCCTCCTCTGTCTGTGCTTTGCCTCTCCTAACAGCTTTCCCTGCTCCCCTTAGAGATGCAGGGTACACCTCCCTGTTCCTTTGGGTTCCCTTATACTTTCCAAATCTTGCACTTTTAGCCCTTACTTTGTCTGCTACCTCCTTAGAGAACCATAGTGGTTTCTTTCTTTTCCTTTGGCCACTATCTTAATGCATTGGTTCGTTACCTCCGCTATGGCTCCTTTTAGTTTCCCCACTGTTCCTCCACTCCCTCTTCCTTCAGTGTCATGATCAGCCTGTTGTGGCGTGCCACCCCCTACATATAAACAATCTCTCCCACCCTCTGCTAAGTATCCCTCTCCCTCCCACTTCCTCCCCTTTCTTATTTTTCGACACTGGGGTGCCCAATCCCCAGTTCTGACTAGTACCCCAACCCCACATGTTTTACTGTGAGACACTGAGAGCCCACCCTGGTACTGCCAAACTTAATACTGAACTTGGGTGCCCAATCCCCAGTGTCAGTACCTGAAATAAAGAAAATTGGTCCTTGTAAAATTTTTATTTATTTATTTTTAATTCCTGCAATCCCACCTTCTGCCAAGTATCCATCCCACAACCCACTGCTTTTGGTATCTGTAAAGATTAAACCAACACTGGGGTGACCAATCCACAGTGTCAGTGCCTGAAATAAAAGAAAATCATCCTTCATAGTTTTTTGTAACTACACCCTGTAAAAATGAAAAATGGTCCAGCAATGTCTGTCGGCGCTGCCACCAACCCCACCACCATTATGCCCCGTTCCCCAACTCTGACCCACCTCTCTACACACACCCACTCCTTCCACCTACCGTGGGTCCAAAGCCATGATCCTCTCTGGACCACAGACATGTCTTTATTCTTCAATGCCAGACCAGGAACTGAGGAAATCAGGTATGTGTTGCAATGTATTCCAATGCGTTTTGAACTTGTAGTCATAATTTGGTCATTTTTTTATATGCTCCCTCAGAGTTTTAATAAGGCTTTATGGGACCCCCACATCATGAACAAGGGCAGAAAAATCCTTCAAACCTGTCCCAAAGGTGATTTTGCAGTCACTCCATGAAATAATCTTTCAGGCAGGATTTGAACATTTTCACCTACTGGCTTCATGAAGTGGGGTCATGAGAAGTCTGTAGTGAAAATGTGGGGTCAAAATGTGAAGGTATGTTGACATTTTCAATGCTCACTCATACTTTTGGTAATTTCAATATTTTGACCCCAAAATTTTCAACATAGCCATTTTTTCACACCACCTCATGAACAGGACAGGTGTCATTTTTCAAATCCTGGCCAAAATGGGGTTTTGCACTTGTGGCATGAAATGTGGTTTCAGGCGTTATTTTACAAATGACACAGTTACGTTCAGAAGGAGGAGTCGTAAAAGACTATGCTAGAAATGTGGGATCAAAATATTAAACTAATTTATGAAGAAAGCGTTGCATTGTTCCGATTACTCATAACTTTATTTTTCAGATTTTGGCCCTTAATGTTCAATATATCCCTCGTGTTACCCCACACCCTAAGCGGGAAAGGCGTCATTTTCAAATTCCCTCCAAAACATGTTTTTGCAGTCGCACTCATGAAATCACCTTTCAGATGGGATTTAGAAATTCCACCTGTCTTGATTATAATGTCAGCTCATAAAAAACTGTTGGATATTTGTGATCAAATGTGAGAGCCCAGTGAAAAGAGATATTGCCTCTCTGCTGGCTTATCCTAGGTAAATACAGAATAAAAATGTGTAAAACTGAAAATGAGACACTGGTCTATCCTGAGTAAATATTTACTACAAAAGTGCAGAAGCCAGACCCCACTGAACTGTGCACCTATGCTGCTCTATCCTGGGTTAAAAATACAGTGTAAAAGCTGGACCCCACTGAAATGTAGCTTGCCTTTCAGCTTGGCTATCCTAGATAAATACATTATAAAAATGGGTAAAAGCAGGCCCCATTAAAAACGAGATATTGCATCTTGCTGTGCTATCCTGGGTAAACACAGGATAAGAATTGGAAAAGCAGGATCCCACTTAAAACTAGATGGCATCTGAGCTGTACTATCCTGGGTAAGTACAGTACAAAGGATGTGTTAAAGCAGAACTCCATTCAAAACAGTACTGCACCTTAGCTGGGTTATCCTGGGTAAATATACTGCAAAACTGTGTAAAAACAGGACCTACTGCAGAACCCCACTGAAAAGGAGATGTTGCATCTAAAATTATCTGTCCTAGAAAAATATATTATAAAAGCAGGACCACACTAAAAATGAGATCGCATCTCAACTCTACTATCCTGGGTAAATGAAGTATAACTGTAAAATCAGGACCCGTGCAAATGACGTATTACATCTCATTTGGTCTGTCTTGGGTAATATATACAAAAATGTGTACAAGCAAGACCTGGTGCAACAGCAATGCACATGTGAACATTCAGCATTGATAAATGTTCATTTCCCTATGTGCACTATTCTGTGTCTGTTTATGCTGGAAGAGTGGCCCATAGTGCTAGGCCCTTTTGTGTTTTTCTTAACCTTCCTACCTCAACTGGATTAGAGTGCATGGTGGAACATTGTTATCCACCAATTCACTTGGCTCAAAATGTTGTTCTGCTGCAGTAGTGACATCTGTAGTGCAGCAGAACATCTTTCATTCTGCTGCACTATGGACATCACACAGCACCCGATCACCACAGCCAGAAACAGCATGCTCAACCAGTAAGAGTCGGGCATGATGGCAGTGGCGGCAGCTCGATCTCCGTATGCCGTATTTGCACAGAACAACAAAACTTAGTACTGCAGGATCAAGTAGATACTTAGAATGAAATTAAAATGCAGGATCAGCCAGATATCAACATTTCACTTACAATTTGTACTCCTCAAGTCTCCTCGCTATGCATACCTTCGTTAAGCAAGGAATTCGGTCGCCATGTTTTTTTTGAAAATCCCTCCCACACCCGATTAGCAACCAGTCAAAGGTTGCACTACATAATGATTGATGTCTACTCAATAGCAACCTCACATCCCCACCTAGCAACCAGCCTAACTGCAGCACACCTGAAGGAAACTGCCAATTTGATTTTCTTATCCTGGGAATAAAAAAGAATACTCTGCTGTACACTATAAGAAATAGTGGATGGTCAACTTTATCTCACAACCTGTGGGTTGTGCCACCTCAAGGATCTGATTCCATGGACCTCTCGAGGTTCACTCTCGGAGTCACAGGGAATGAGATTCCTTTGGTGGCACAACCACTGGTTTTGCATAGTTGCCCATCCACTATTCTATTTATGGTGAGTTCACGGACGAATAATGCAGTCACATCCAGCTAAACTGGATGTGGCTCACAACAAAGCCTTTACTGGCCAGCACACAAGAATGCACCTCTGCTCCCTATATGCGCTTTGAACAGGACCTCCCTTATACATTATAAACATCTTTAAGAAAGTGGCTATGGCACATGCACTTAAAGTTCCTCCCTGATATTCTTTAAACACCCCAGATGCCACACTCATTTTGGTAACAAGCCTTTTGACTGCAAAGTGTCAATGCGTGTCAAGGAGTTAAAGGCAGATCAGATGGGCCTTGCGGTTCTTATCTGCAGTCAACGTCTGTGTTTCTACGCTTTGGAATGAATTATAATGGACACGAAGGTACACAGTCCAGTCGGGGCTCTGCTGTACTGGGCGGGGGTGGGGGGGGCAAGTTATCAACTAGCCACCTCATTAACATCATTATTCAATCTCTTACTAAAACAGGCCAGATGCCAACCATATGAAAAATGACATCTACATAAATCCGGCCCCACCATCGACCCCAATAACTGTAATCCAATATCTGTGCTGTCTACCCTCGTGAAATCCTGGAGAAACTAGTCACAATCAACTGGTGACCTACATGCTTAACAATCTCCTCAGTGAAGCACAATCCAGATTCAGGCATCAATATTCAACATGTACTGCCTCGTTAAAGGTCATAAATGATCTGGCAGTTGCTGTTGACAATGGTGGCATAACTGATGCAATGTTCCTCAACCCGACTAAAGCATTTGAGCTACAATCTCTTAATCAACAGAGCTAAACCACCTGGGACTTTCAGAGCATTCTGCTGTTTGGTTTAAAACTACCTCACCAGTGGGGCCACCGAATGGCTCAGTGGAAGTGCACTGCACTTCCATGCTGGTGACCATGCTTGAAGTGAACCAGAGGTTACTGGGAATGGCAGCTAGGCTGTGGAGTGCTCCCAAAGGGAGCTTAAGCCAGCCTAGGAGAGGGAGGACATCCAGGCTCCAATGCAGCAGCGGCCCCAACTAGTGAGCTTGCTCATTCATAGGAGGGTGGCAGCAGCCCAGTGTCTTGGCTGCTCTTGGCGAGCCATCACAGGCTGCATCCAACATCCAGGGTGGTGAAAGGGACCAGGAGAGAGGGAGAAAATGCACAAAAAGTATGTGCCTTGGCTGTCCAAATGAAGGTCCCCTCATACCTTGCTCTGTGTGGATCCCGCCAGCCATGATGGCAGGGTTAGCAGCTGTCGGGGCTGGGGATTGGTAGGGACACAAAACAAGGAGTAGGTGATGGTCAACAGGCCAAACAGCTCTACAGCAAAAAAAAAAAAACCCATAGGCAAATCATAAGTAGTCAAGGTCAATGAGGCAACCTCCTCCACTCTGGCCATCAATCTTGGGAGTGCCCCCTGCTCAATCCTGGGGCCACTATGTTTGGTTTTGCTATCAGTGATCTCTCTCCATATGTAGGAACACAATGGCCAATATTCACTTTATGCAGATGACATGGTCAGTCGTGCACAGATGCATACTCATGGTAATCAGCTTACGACAGTCCTATTAATGGATCCAATACTCGTTTTTGCTCGCCAACCACTCTGGCAGTTCCTGTAGGTGTTTTTAACCAGGGCCTGAAAAGTTCCTTAATGCTCATGTTTTCCCATTCTAAGCAGTAGGCTGCCTAGCTAACAGCTACAGGCATGTGTGCTTACTGCAGAGCACAGTCAGAATGGCAGCAGTGTGCATCGTGCTGCTGGTAGCAGGAGACATGCAGTAGTAGAACTGGGAGTTATCAGACTGCAAAATGATGCTACCAAGGGACCTTGGCTGACACAAACTTGTATTGCTGTATGTGATTTTATTTTGCTGTCAGGGACTGAAAAAGGTACACACTGTGCACTTAAACCCATGATGTCTGATGTCTAAACATCCATGCTCTCACCAGTGGTGAGGCATTGACATCAAAGGTGCCACTACTTGTGGGATGTCGATGGCAGTAAGCCAAGATGACATGGTGGTATAGAAACTGTCAGAGGATAAGGACCAAGGCCATCCAGTGTGCCTGAAGGCCCTACACTAGTTTGTAACCTCTGACCCCCATTGGTCAATGGCTTTTCACCCCACCTTCCCACCTCTACAGTACCCTTGTGCCTGTACCATGCATATTTAAAACCCTCCACTGTGCTTGCCTCCCCACCTACTATGGCAATCTATTCCATATGTCCACCACCCTCTCCGTGAAGAAGAACTTCCTCACATTTTTCCTCAGCCTGTCACCTTCCAATTTCATATCATGCTCCTTCATTCTTGTACATCTCTTATACTGGAAGATGTCTCCCCGCACCCTGTTTATACCCTTCAGGTACTTAAATGTTTCTTCATGTCCCCCAATCCCTCCTCTACTCCAGCGAGTACACATTGAAGTCCTTTGTCTCTCCTCATGTTTTCTGGTGCAAGCCCTGTACCATTTTCATCGCCCTTCTCTGGACCACCTCCACCCTGTCAATGTCCTTACGATTGGTATGGAGGTGGTTGTCAATCTGAAGAAAAAACAAACACAATGGTGCACATTTTTTTTTTTTTTTTATACAAGTTTCATATTTCACATTACATATTAGTACCTAACAGAAATAAAGCATCATTATTAATATTTTAAAGAATATTTAACAGACTTTCCTTAATACACACACATAACCAGTTTAAGTCAAGTGGCCTGTTCCAACAACACTGCAGGGATATTCGATACTTTGAAAAATGCCTTGGGTTTTAGCTTCTACTTATAAATGGCTATAACAGACAATGGTTCAACACCTGATACCAAGAATGCCACGTCCAATGATTAACTACTACTCCTGGTTTGGTCCTGCAGTGTTAGTACTGCACGTAAGCCAAGTCTCCAAGTGGAACCACTGAACATGAGGACTTACTATTACCACTTTTAAAAGCACCAACCATTTACTATTCTGTATGGGGTGGTTAAGGGTGGCTCAGACCTATGAGGAGTGAGATCTCAGAATCATCACCAGTGACTGCCAAAGACTGCCTATTGCAACAAAGCAATCAGGAAGGTCAATGAGATACTGGGGTGCATAAGGGCAGTGGAAGAAGGAGTTATTGCCCCAGTACAGATCCCTGGTGAGGCCACACATCGAATACTGTGTGCAGTTCTGAATCTGCATCTAACAGAAGACAAGTACCACCTAGAGTCTGTCCAGAGGAGGACCACAAAAATGATCCATGGGCAACAAGGGAAATCATATGAAGCAAAGACTGGTAAGCCTTAAAATGTACATACTGGCAGTCAGAAGGGGTTACAAGATTAAAAAACACGTAAGAATTGAGGGCATCAACAGGGTGTAATGTAGTGAACTGTTAATGAGTATTATACAATGGCAAGAAAGAATCCTGGCTTCTGATTGGTCAGTTGTTATCACAGCAGGGATGTTATCCTGGCATAACATCCCTGCTGATATTTACCACAGCATTTGCTTTGTTAGCATTCTCTCTTAAGAAATCAAAATATTTTTACACACTAACAAAAACATTCTTTAAATTGTTTTTTTTTTTATTATTATAAAACAACAAGCCATTGTATAATAGGAATAATGCCCTCCAGGGTGGGTGTTATGCTGGGATAACATCCCTTCTTGGGTATTGGACCCAAGGTGGGATGTTGTCCCAGCATAACACCTAGCCTGTCAGGCATTATTCCTTTAATGAGGGAACAGAGGCACTCAGTTATTCATGAAAATTAATATGGGGGGTCAGAAGGACACAGTAAAGTTCTTTACAGAAAGGTTGGTGGATGAGTGGAATAAACTGCCCAACAAGCTGGTCCATGCAAACTTAGTGACTGGATTGAACACAGGTGGGAAAGACACAAGGGATGAGCGAGTACCAAGGAAAAGGGACAGGATGTTCAAGGAAGGATGGGTGAAAACAACTAGGACTGCTGGCTAATAACTACAGTCTGGTGTAGGCTGGGGTCTGGCTTTAGGTAGGCATTATGTGGGCAGAACTAGACAGGCCATGGGGTCTTTTCTGCCAGCAATTACTATGCATCTGCTGTTCACTAAAAAATACAGTACGTAATATTTGCTGCCAAAGTAACATCTCTGTAGCAAAATCATTTTAGGGTGTGCAGTCATTATGTCCATGCCCTGTACCACCTATGGGAAAACATACTCTCAACTGCAAAGTGCTGCCACTAGCAGTTCAACCAATCTCACATGACAGAAGGTCATTTTAATGAATAACACATCCATGAATCCAATTCTCAGAGGCATGATGGGGCCGCATGGTTTAAAACACTGGCATAGTTCACAGAGTTGTTTGATTCCGCCACATTATCTTCCTGAAGTACAAATTCCTCAGACATCAGCGAAAGTGTAGGAATAACCCAATGGTATGCAGTAACCTATACATATTAACAAGCACCAGCCAATGCAAACATCCTTGGATGTGTTGAATTTTAGAACAGTACAGGAAACTATATAAAATGCTGTTTAAGTCTGGACTTCGTTTATGGCACCACTTCAAAGAGATTAAGCGGTGTGGTATTTGCCCAAATTATGAGGATGCCTTAGGAATTGGGAGCCCTTTCTCATATTACAAAAATAAGGAAGGCGCCAGGAATAAGCTTCAAAGTCGATAGCGGGTGCGCTCAACAACTGGCAAATGCATCCATCCTGTTCCACTAAAGCAGCGCAGAAGAGCTGAACAAATAAAAGACATGGATGGCTCAGAGTGCCTGTTCAGGATCAGCTACCCTGGACTTTACTAGAGTAACTTAAGAAAGGGTACATTTACACTGCACAAAATACTGAGCAGCACAAACAGCTAGTCTGTAGAAACAGCAGGTGGCCTTGTAACCGATACTATTTATAGCTTGTTAGGAAGACGTTCATGTTCACAGTTCTCTCTTTATTACTCCATTAAATTTAAAGAGACGTGTGGCATACCAAAGGATGAGGTCACCTCTTGATACTCCCCAACAAGCACAGACAGAAGTTCACAGTATAGAGTGAAAGGTTTCCAAAGAAACAAATGACCACACAATAGCAGTTAGCTAATCAACACATTTTGTATAATAGATTAGTGACAGGCCTGGAAGAGGTTTCAACATTTTTATTAGGAACTTTAGGTAGGGGCCCCTTGCTCCATTTGTCATTCTCTTGGCCCCAGTCAGCACCTGAACCACCCTTATCTGCAGCTGCATTCATGAAACATCACTGGTTTACTTAGCATCCTTGTTGCAATCGAGAGGCAAGACATACTCGCTGTAATCTATGTAAGCAACAATACATGACAGGGAGTGCACAGAGCTACGTAGCGCATGCGTTGGGTGCATTAAAGTTACTGCCTACCAGTAAAATCATGCAGGTAGTGAACAGAGCAGTATGCAGGGTGGGACCAGAAGCAAGGGAGGCAGAATGCAGACAGGAGGAACACTTAAGAAAGGACTGAGCACTCAGCAGCAAAAGCAACACACTGTTAAATTATAATTAGTTAGCATCAGAAAAATGATGCAGCCCAGCCCAGTGGCATAAGGAGGGCCGATGTGCTATGCATGCCTTACCCTGCCACACCAGTGACCCGTGTTGGGAATGGACACAAGTTACCAGGGACTGGCCAGTGGAGGAGGATCGAATGCACTAGAGGACAGCTCTCCTTCCGAGGAGGGAGGGAGGATTTGAGGTCCACTGCTCTACCGCCACCTGGAGGAATCCAGGTAGAGGCATGTGCAGCCACACAGTGTGGGTGACCCCATGTCCAGAGCACCAGCATTCCGCTGAGGCGGAGTCGCATAACATGCTCATTGCATGTTCATGGCTGGGTCTGGGGTACATCTAGATGCATCTGGGAGACTGCTGGAGGATAATGACCCCGACTTCAGAGGTGGTGAACTATAACAGAGATCAGATGCAATGCCCACCCTGCCCAGAAGAGAAGCGGAAAAAAACTTGAAAAACAATAAAGAAATACGATGCAGGTAGTGAGGGAGCAGTGTGTGGGGCCAGAAGTGATGAAACCACTGTGCAGGCAGCAGCAACACCAAGGGAGGGACTCTGCTCACTATAGCAACAAAAATGAGACTTACCAGTCATTTTGGGGTCTACATGAACACAACTATTAGGCACTGGAAGCAACTGACCAACACTACTGCAATTATGTATTTTATATAATCAGTAATGACGTGAACATACAGAAGAAAGCAAACTGTTTTGACAAAGTCTGTTGTGGTATTCCAATACTGTATGTGACGAGGCCTAGTACCAGAATGACTGTGCACAGAGCTATATTAACAGTCATATGACACTTCAGCAAATCATACCATTCCCTTTTTCTTACCCTTTTTATAAAGGGCTTTCTGTATCAAGAACTAAAATATCTTTAGGTTCTAAACCTATTCATCTTCAGAATGAAGACACTAGAATGCCTTGCCTAAAAAGCACGTCAAATCGGAGTGCCTTGAAATACAAAGTGCATAACTTATATAATACCTCTTGCAGTACCCTGTATCCTTACCTAATGTTCTTATTTATTTATTTTATTTATTCAAGTCTAGGATTACAAATACCTTTGAGCCAAGCCTCTTTTACAAAGGTTCCGTCATAGGAAATAGACATACAGTGGTAGGAAAGATTACAACAGTAGTCAACAATATGGCACTATAGTTACAGGATAGACAAAATAACATTTTAAGGCATGGTACTAGATATTCAGACTGAGATCAGATAACCTGCAAGCGCACGGTTAGTTTGAAGAAACAGAGGATAAAGAAGACAGAGAAGGGAGGGGTATGAGGAGGACAAGCAACTATGCAGCCATAGGCGGTTGTCAAACTCAACAGGGATAAGTGCTGGCAACAAGAGGGGGGGAGGGAAGGGAGAAGTTGGGATGTCGATGAAGTAAGAGCATCAGAGGGAAATGGTGCGCCAGATGGGGAGTCAAGAAAGGCAGAGAGACCCCAGGGGCAAGTCAGCTACAGTCGTGGGGGGAGAAGAGACCCCAGGGACAAGTCAGCTACAGTCGTGGAGGGCAGTCACAGGAGCTAGAGGCAGAAAGTGCCACCGTAGTCTAGACTTAATGGTGCCAAGTGTAGGTGCAGTAGAGATGGCAGGGTTGAGGCTGTTCAGCCAAAGGGGAGCTTTGTAAGCAAAGAACGTTGACCTTGGGGGTGCAACAGTGGGGAACTTACGAGGTTGAGATTACAGTCCCCGGTGGCCCACATTAGATTTCTGTTATTTTTTAGCAGGGCAGTGACCCCTGAGGTACAAGGCCAAGGCTGATTTTCATGGCATTTGCAGGGTCAGGTACTTCATGCGATTGAGAGCTGTAGCCAACCAGTTTTAGAGTACAGATCGCAGGTCTGGGTGAGACGGTGTACACCAGTGATGAGCAGACAAGATTTATTGAGGGCGGTTGAGATGCGCCTGAGGGTAGTCGCAGTGGCAGAGCCATAAATGATGAGACCATAGTCATAATCGATACCATGGAACTCTGTACAGCAACCTTCAAGGCTTCTGGGGTGAGATGTTGTCTGTGTCTGTAGAGAAGACCAATTCTGGTGTTCGTGCTGCCTTGCCACAGAGTCGACATGGGCACTGTAAGAGAGGTACAGGGTCCAACTGTATCCCCAGGTATTTGAAGTGTAGACCTGATCCAGGGTATTCCTATGCGATGTGATGATAGTCAAGGGGTGAAGTTTGTGCCTATTGTGGGGAGTTGCAGAATAGCATGGACTTGATCTTTTGTGGTTAAGGACACGCTTATGCCTAGAAAACCACGACTCAACAGTACTGAAGGCAAGCTGGAGATTCTGTTGTAAGGCTATGGGGTCCTTGTGAGTGGAAAACAACAGCATCATCTGCATATAGGATGATGGTCTGTGCAGGATTGTGGTAGAGAGTTTAGAATGAGACTGAAGAGGAGCGGGCCCAGGACTGACCTTGGGGACACCCAATCGAACTCATAAGGTGTCAGAGTGGGTATTAGCGATTTTCACTTTTGTGAGCGGTTTTCAAGGTAGCTTTTGAACCAAGAGGCCGTGTCAGGGGTGAGACCAATGTTCAAGTTGGTTGACCAACAGCTGGTGGTGGACAGTATCGAACGCCTTGAAGAGTCTATGAAACCGCCCGTAAGCATGCCCTATCAAGGGATTTATGTACTGCCCCAGTGAATTCAAGCAGAGTGGAGGAGGTGCTGTGACCCTTTGTGAAACCGTGATGTTGAGTGCACAGTAAGTTGTATATGTGCAGATGGTCAGTTAGTTGGTCAGCTACTTATCATTCAAATGCCTTGAGAGCGGAGGCAGAATCGAGATCAGGCAATAGTTTGAGTGGCTAGAATTGTCACCACTTTGTGGACCGGGATGACCGAGGCATTTTCCAAAGGTCCGGAATTGACTGGTGAACAGAGAGAGAGAGAGAGAGACAGATTCATAATGCTGGTTAAGGTGAAGAACTTCCTCAAGAGTTAGCGACAGAATCTTCAGGTCAAGAGAGTTGCCACAGGTTCTGGATTTGGAGATAGCAGTAGTGATGTAGCGCATGCGGCGCTCAATGAGATTTCCCAAAAGAGGAAATGGGGGAACGGCCTGAGCAGGATGGATGTTAGAGAAGCAGTCACCTACTCAAGTCATAGGGAAGAACAGCACTAAGGTCAGTAAAGGCAGAGTTAAAGGTATTGGCAATGACCAGGGGGTCCAGAGTCATGGTCCCATTAACTTTCAGCAGGGCAGGAGGGTTTTGGTTGTATCCCTTGCTTCCTTTAATGTTATCCCAAAAGCATGTCCGTTACCCCAGGAGTTGGTTAGTGCGTTCTTATAGAAGGAGCTTTTTGTGAGTCAGATGGCCTTCGGTACAGGCATTATGGGCCTGTCTGTATTTTTGAAGGTCGGGCAGTGTGCCGGTGGATTTGGCCACCGCCCAAAGGTGGTCCCTTTGTTTCAGTTGAGATCAGAGCTTGGCATTAATCCAGGGATTACAGAGTGTCTTGGCTTTCTTTTAACCGGAGTAAAGATGTCACAGGTCTTGTTGAAAGTGGCAATGAAGAAGTCAAGGGTCAGGTTGATATTAGTAGCCTTGAAGGTAGGTTGCTAATCATTTAGAGTCAGGTAGTGTTTAAGATGCACAAGTTGTCCACGTGGAGGACCCTACTGTGAATGAATGGGGGTTGAGAAATTTGTTGGACCATTCACATGCAACAGGGAGTGGTCACTGAGGGAATCCGGCAGGACGGTTATGCTGAGGATCCTGGATGGGTGGCTGGTAGTACCCAGGCCAGCAGGGTGCTAGTCCCAGTCTTATAGTTAGTTCTACTCAGTGAGACAACCATCTGTGAGAGGTTAGCAGAGGCAATAGAATCTTCAGCTCCCCCAATATCAGATGCTAACCAACTGATGTTGAAGTCACCTAGTAGGACAATTTCAGCACCTGGAGATTGGGCATTGATATACCGGAGGACATCATTGAGACCTTTGACCTGGTCCCTAGGTGGGATGTAGACGGAACCTATCGTTAAGGCTTTTGGTTTGGGCCAAGGAGAATTCTTAAGGGTAGCAACTGAGCCGAGGATTCTAACTTAGGGGTGCGAGAGGGAGCACCAGCAGGAGTCTTTGCGAGATGGCACAGCCACCCCTTTCTTGGTGACCCAGTCCAGTCTAAAGATGTTGTATCCTTGTAGTGTTATTGCCTGATTGGGGACTTTCGGCATCAGCCAGGTTTCCACCAATGCTAGGACATCAGGGTTGTGTTGCCTTATGAAGACTTGAAGAGCATCAAGCTTAGACAGCAGGCTGCAGTTGTTGAGAGTAACAAGCCAAAGTGCACCTGTATTAGGTTTGTTGCTTGAGTGCAAGGTCCAGGGTTTGGATGGATGTTGCCTGAGAGCAGTAAGAGGAGGAGTAGTAGTAGTTTTAAGGAGCCAAGGCGTAGCTCCTTAAGGGATAATTTAGGGCGGTGTTTAGAGTGGGAGCAGTTGGTAGGTCCCAGATGGCAGTCCCACAGTGATATAGTAATTTGCAGCGAGGTTACCCAGCTCACCATCCAGGCATAGTTAGATTAAGCAGGAGCTAAGTGCTGGCCATAGGTAGGCCAGGGAGGACTGAGCGAGTAGTGGAGGGTTCCTTTGGAGAGATAGGAGTGGTCACGAATGCTGGGTTGGTGTGGTAGAGAGGGCAGGGGTAGCAGGGCCAGGGAGGAAGAAAATGCGAGGAAGAGCGAGGAGGAGGAGGGAGGACAAAGGTGAGGAGGACCAAGAGGTAGGCATTTTATAAAGGGACAGGGGTATCCAGGGAAATACAGACAGTGAGTATAACTGGAGCCTAGTATAAGACAGTGCTAATAGCAGGCAACACACACCTGAACAAGTCAAAATCCTTCTGGGAGAATGTCCTGTGGACAGATGAGACCAAATTAGAGCTTTTGGTAAAGCACATCATCTCTATGTTTACAGAAAACAAAATGAAGCCTTCAAAGAAAAGAACACCTTCCTACAGTCAAACATGGAGGAGGTTCAGTGATGTTTTGGGTTGCGTGCTGCCTCTGGCACTGGGTGCCTTGAATGTGTGCATGGCATCATGAAATCTGGAGATTACCAGGCCATTTTGAGCACAATGTTGAACCCAGTGTCAGAAAGCTGGGTCTCCATCGAAGGTCATGGGTCTTCCAGCAGGACAATCACCCCAAACACACTTCAAAAAGCACCCAGGAATGGTTCAAGACAAGGCATAGACTGTTCTGAAGTGGCCAGCAATGAGTCCAGATCTAAATCCCATTGAAAACCTGTGGAGAGATCTGAAAACAGCAGTTGGGAGAAGGCATCCTTCAAATCTGGGAGAACTGGAGCAGTCTGCACAAGAAGAGTGGGCCAAACTGCCAGTAGAGAGTGCAGGAAGCTCATCCATGGCTATAGGAAGCGGCTGATTGCAGTTATTTTGACCAAAGGCTGTGCTACCAAATATTAAGTCTAGGGTGTCAATAATTTTGTCAATGTCATTTCTTTTCATTTTCTGATTTAAAAGATATATTAAATTCTGAATCAAAAACAAAGGTTCTGTAATATTAAACAGAGAAATAAAGAATTATGGAGACCGAATACTGTACTGTTAATTTCAACTTATGTTTAGAGGAATTGTGAGTTATTTGAAAAGTGCAAGGGCGCCAACATTTTTGGCCATGACTGTATATAAATTCAGGGGCTGCCACTTGAGACGCCGACAACCTAGGTTTGGGAACAAGCCTGGGAAGTTGGAGGCTGGCTTTGGGGCGGGGATCGAGTGTCCTATGGACTGCTCTTCCTCTGGGGAGGGGAGAGAGAGAGTTGCCGTGCTGGAGTAACCCCTTGCGTTAGCCAGGGTTACAACAGCCAGTAAGGACTACGCTTGGGAGGTGCGTCAGGCATTCAGCCGGTCCTTTCCAACGCCACTGCGTGACATGCTTACCTGTGAGAAAACAGGAAAACGGAGATTCCGACCGCCACAGGTGGATATCTGACCCCACACTGCGACCCCCGTGCTACCAACCACAAACCACACCAGGAAGTTCTTACCATACTTCCAGTAACTGAACGTAATACAGTGTGCTAGCTATTTGGACAAGCACTGTTTAGAGATCAGGCACCCTCTTTCCCAGTGGCGAATGAAACAAAAGCTGTGAGGACTTTCTGTAGTCCTTTGTTCGATTGTGTATAGTACCAGAGTATTCTATGCACATCTAAGGTATGGAGCAATGCTTCCCTGGACTGGCATGCTCTGGTAGGGGATGTTCTGATTTAAAGTAAGCAGACACCACCTTTGGGAGAAATTTAGGATTAGTATGCCAAGACAACCTGTCTTTGTGGAAAATCAAATAAGGAGGCTCACACAAAGCCTGCAGCTCTGAAATCCTTCAAATCAGAAGTGACTACAACTAAAAATAATGCTTTCCACAAAGAAAGTGTAAGTCACAATTGCAGCTGGCTCGAAAGGAGCCAAAGTCAGCTTTTCAATATAAAATTCAGATCCCAAGCTGGGACTGGATTTTGAATGGAAGCCTTATATGTAAGATGCCTCAAAAATGTACGGGCTGCCTCCAGTTAAGCAACTGTACAGCCAACCACAGGCATGTGGAAGGCTGATGCAGCAGCCAAGTGTACCTTAATTGAGCAATACTGCAGGCCTAAATCTGATGGACAGTTAAATATTTGAGAGCCTGAGTTAGCTGGGCAGGTAAAGGATACAAATGATGTGAAGTGACCCTTTACAACCAGCTTCCATTACATAGAATAGATATGTCTGGTGGATGGTTTCTGGCAGCCACCAGAACATCAGCCACTTTTCTCTGTGATACCCCAAAGCCAGCTATGGCTATGTCTTCAGTGCCATCCATGCAGATGTAGGGACTTCAGGTTCAGGCAGACTATGGTTCCCTGTTCCTGAGACAGTAGACCTTTGCATAAGAGGCAGAGCTACTGGTGGTTCCACTGCCAGCTGTTGCAGCAGGGATACCGTATCTGTCAAGGCCATAGGGGAGCAGTGAATATTACAGTTACCCCCTCCATAGTCAGCTTGAGCAATACTCTCTGAATGAGCGGAAAGAGAGGAAGGCATATAGAAACCTCCCTTTCGGAGAGGGACAATGCATCTCACCAGAAAACGCCAGGCCCTGGAGCTAGCTGGTAAAAACGCAGTGTTTGCATTGTGTGGACACACAAAGCGTCCAGCTCTGAACAAACCCATCTCACGAACAGGTGGTCAACCACAGAAGTCTGCAGTTTCTACTCATGCACCCTGGACTGTCACCTGCTTAACTTGTCTGCCAAGATGTTTTGGAGGCCTGGAATATGCACTGCTGACAGTTCTAGACTAAGTTCCAGAGCCCAATATCAAACTCTCATTGCTTCTCTGCACAGTGGATAAGAATGAGTCCCCTCTTGTTTGCTGATATAATGCATCACACTGATGTTGTCCATCTGTATTAGCAGAGGACCTGAGGACAACTGTCCCTGAAATGCCTGGAGCCCGCACAGGACTGATTTTATTTCAGGGCATTTTTATGCAATGCATGCTCCACCTGGTTCCATAAGCCTTGTGTCTGAAGAGGCCCCAGGTGGGTTCACCACCTGGATCCCAAGGCATCCATAGTGAAGCGGGTAGGAATCTGGAATGGGATGCCCTTGAGCAAGTTGCTGCCCAGCCACCATTTGAGCAGTCTGTGCATGGGAGATGCTACTAGAACCATTCGTTCTAAATCATCTGTCAGCTGGTCCCACTGGATTCTCAGAGTCCACTGTGGGATCTGTATATGCAGCCTGGCCAGTGGCACTGTAGCAAAGGCTGCTGCCAGAAGACAAAACATCCTTGCTGAGACAATGGCTATCATGTAGCGACTGTGCTTGTGCAGTCAGTCATTCTGCTCTGTCTAGTGGCAGAAACACAGACCCTGGACCATGTCAAAGACTGCCCCTATGTACTGCAAGCATTGTCAGGGTGTCAGGACAGACTTTGGTATGCTAACAGTCACCTCTAGAGCATCAAACATCTGACTGGTTCGAGTTAAGGTCTGCAGTAGCTGATCCCTGGAGTGGGCTTTTAATAGCCAGTCATCCAGGTAAGGAAGCATATATAGGCCTTCCCTGCAAAAGCTGCTCCCACTACTGCCAGGCACCTGGTAAAGACCCATGAAGCAGAAGACAAGCCAATGGGCAACACTCTGAACTGACAATGTTCCCCACTGGAACAAGAATCCCAGATATTTCCTGTGAGAGTTCCCGATTTTGATATGTAAATAGGCATCCTTCATATCTAGGAGCACATCCAATCCACTGTTTGCAGCAGGGGAAGGAGACCCTGTAGAGAGACCACCCAAAACCTCCTTGTATTCTATGAGGAGGCGGAGGTCCCAGATCTAGAATAGGCCTCAGATCTCCTGTTCACTTGAGGATTTGGAAGCATCAGGAATAAAACCCTTTGTGCTTCTATCTGGGAGGCACACGCTCTATGGCTTGTTCTGAAGTAGAGTCTGTACTTCCTCTTGCAACAGGGACTTGTGTCCTGGGATATGTTGTTACAACTGGTAGATGGTCTGGAGGGTTCTCAAGAAGCTCCAAAGCATGACCCTTCTCTACAATCTCCAGTACCCATTCATCTGTGGTAACTGCCCTACACTTATCCAGAGGGAGGACAGGTGACCTTCCCCCACAACCACCCACGGAGGTAACTGGAGTTGGGGGTGTAGGAGGAGAATGCTGAGCTGGGGGGAGGCAGATCCTCCAGCTCCATCTACATCTAGGTGTTCTTGTATGGGCACCTAGAGGTGGAAGAGGGACTGGCAAGGCCCTGCACTTCTGCCATTACTGCTACTCTGCTGTCTGTAGGCCTGATGCTTTCCGACAGCAGATTGGTGAAAGTTACTCTTGCCTTGGGTATAGTACAGGGATTTCACCGACCTCAGAGTCTTGCCAGATGACCAAAGGTTTTTCAAAGCTTCTTCAGCATCATGGCCAAACAGTTTCCATCCTCTGAATGGGGCACTGAGAACTGTCTGCTGTACATCAGTGGCAAAACCTGCTACCATAAGCCAGAAATAGTGCCTTAAGACAGATGGTGGAAAGCCGCAGCTCTAGAAGAAGCATCAAAACATCATATGCTGTTCGGATCTGGCGTGCTACTCACATCAGTACCAGCAACAAGGGTTTTGAGTAACTTTTGTTTGGCAGTACCTCAGGCAAGGCCTGGGCATCAGCCTTAGCCTTCCTCCATACTGTATTCTGATATTTTATCACTGGGCCTGTGTATTGCCAGTTACCAGGCCCATGAGATTCAGAGGCATAGGGTACCATTTGCCCATTACATCTAACCTCCTGGATTCCTTATCAGGAGGGAGGGAACTCTGGTGTCTAGGTGCCCTGGTTCCACCATGGGTGGCTGTGCTCACCACTGAATCCATCTCAGGCTGGTTAGCATAATAAGGCTTGTCAGATGGAGCAGAGTACATCTTATCTGCCTTTCTTGGAACAGCTGGTTTGGTGTTTGGCCTATACCAGGCTGCATAAGTAGCATCCTCCAATGCTGGATAAAGTGGAGGAATGATGGCAGAAGGAGATTCTGGCATTTCAGAAACTCCAGCAGGTTACTTTAGTGGAATCTTCTCTTCCATGGTAAGGCACATGGCAGTTTGCATTTGCTGCATCACAGCTAAAAGGAGGGATCCTCTGAAGATGACCTGGGTATATTTGCTAGAGAGTTCTCACTACAGGAGGAGACTATTGAGCTGGCGCCATGTGCAGATAGACTGCCCTCAGTACAGTCTTCTTACTCCTTGCTCCTCCTCCGTCATGAAGTCAGGATTATATTCATATTCATCGTCATATCTTTCATCAAAGGGAATGAAGGACCGTGACATCAGTGGCAGCTGAGGAGGGCTACCCCACACTCTATTAGAATCGGTGTTGAAGGGGTAGTACTAGTGGTAGTCTCTGTCAAAGGGCCCACTGTAAAAGAATGTAGCCCTGGCAGCAGGCACCGTATCTTATCTGAAAAGAATATGAGCACTGTCTGTGTGCCGAGGCCCACTTGAGCAGTGGTTGTGACCGCACTTAGTCGAAGGCAGAGGTTGAATCTCTGGCAGCGATGGTGGCATACCGGTTGTAATAGGCCCAGCAGTGCCTCACGCCAAGCCCCAACCTTGGTGTCTGGTTGGGGGGAGCAATGGCTGCCATAACTGGAGCAGATGAAGTAGTAGTTTAGGGTGTACCTCAGTCCACAGCGGTGACCTAAACCTTACCGAAGCCCTTTCCTTATCCGGTGTTTGTGGCTTCCCAAGGAGGATCTGTCCCAGGACTTGACTTGCCCCATTGCTACTGTTCCACTGCTGTTAAGGTCTTTTAAGAAGGAATTTCTTCAAAGTCCCCTTCCTGCATCGGCTGGTAGCACAGTTGAATCCCTGGCAGATCTCACAGGCTGTCATGTTGTTGAGAGAGGCCTAGGCAGCAGACACACTTCATGTGCATCTTCCTTGTTGATTTCTTCTTCACAGTCACAGTCACAATCCCAAAAGAGCGTGAATGGTTCTATTTATTTATGTATGTATGTATATATGTACGTATGTATTTATTTGAAACTTGGTAACCAGGAGAGGCACACTGAGCCAAGGCTTGTTTCAAGGTGCGACTGGGGCTGGAATTAGCAGCAGGCAATACAAAGTGCTGCTCCTGGTGGCACACAAGTCACCAAATGTTGCTTAAAAGGACACTGCACTCCTGGGAG
The DNA here is from genome assembly GCA_016271365.2 of Neoceratodus forsteri. Lineage (NCBI taxonomy): Eukaryota > Metazoa > Chordata > Ceratodontiformes > Ceratodontidae > Neoceratodus > Neoceratodus forsteri. Next base: position 1,066,241,705 of record CM057450.1, on the reverse strand, counting down.
GGTCCAGAGGAGGGCAACCAAGATGAGTATGGGTATGGAGGAGAGGACTCATCAAGGAGGCTTTGAGGAGCTCAACATGTACTCTAGAGGAGATGAGGGACAAGGGGGACATGACAAAGGTCTTCAAGTATATAAAAGGATAAATAAGGGCTTAGACAGGGTGTTACAACAGAAAGAGGGGGCAACCAGGGACACGGGTGAAAGCTTGGGAGGTCTCGGGGAGAGAGAGGAGGCAGCATTACTTCATTGAGATGGTGGTGGAACTGTGGAATGCACTGCCTGAGGAGCTGGTGGAGGTGGATTCTGTGGAGGGGTTCAAGAAGGGCTGGGGCAGGTATGGGGAGGGTGAAGCTGAGCAGGTTCAATGCAGGGGGATAACTAGGGCAGGGGGTTCCAAAGGGGACAGCAGAGCAGCCCATTATGGGTGCTGACTATTGAGTAGACTTGAAAGACCATGAGGCCTACTCTGCTGGCATTTTAGTATATTAGTATGAAAGTGACGACTATTTTATATAGGAAAAAATAATAAAAGCAGCAGCTTTTGCAGTGGTGCTTCCTATGGCTGATCTCGACAAGTGATCAACAGTGGAAAGGAACTGAGGAGAGGTGGGGGCCACCCACATTTATGTAGACGCCGGCACACTGACGCTATCGTGAGCAGCCCTTGGCTTGCAAAGTTTCTGTGTGGTCCCACCACTGACATGGGAATAGTTCTAAAGGTGTGGCCTGATGAAAGAGATATTCTCAAGGAAGATCATACAATTATTCAAAACTCCTGCCTAGCAAATATCTATGTATATGTATCCTGTGTGTTTATTTAAAGTCAGTTTACAGTCCAGGAACAGGAGTGTGGAAGTTTAATGCTAAAGTAGTGAGAAAACAGTAATTCTAGTGACTAGTTGTAGAGTTTTCAGGACAGTGAATATTTTGTACTAAATTGCTGCATCTCCTCATCTCAATTATTCTGGTCAAGGGTTTATATTTATTTACTGAATTTTGCTGACCCAGTAAGCCCACTGAACCTAGAAGTCCCTTTTCAGGGGCGACCGGGGAGGGGATACAGATGGTAAGCAACTGAAACTGAACCAGATTAAGCTGTTAATAGTTTGGCAGTTGAAATTCAATGCAAAGAAGTGCAAGACAATGCATATGGGGCACAAAAACCCTGGAACATCACATCAGTTGTGGGGTAAAGATATAGCATGCACCAAACAGGAAAGGGATCGTGGGGTTATCATCTCTGATGACCGCAAAGTAGGGAAACAGTGCGACAAGGCAGTAGGTAAAGCAAATAGGATGCTGGAATGCATAGGCAGGGGCATCACCAGCAGGAAAAGGGAGGTCATAATTCCACCATACAAGACACTAGTGAGGCCCCACCTGGAGTACAGTGTACAGTTCTGGAGACCTTACAGTACCTACGTAAGGACATAAACAGGGTAGAGAAGATTCAGAGGAGGGCAAACAAAGATGGTACAGGGATTGCATCACAAGTCCTATGAGGACAGGCTGAAGGACCTGAATATGTACTCCCTGGAGGAGAGGAGGGATATGATAGAGACATACGAGTACCTTACAGGGAGGAACAGAGTGCAGGAATACACTACTTTTCAGCAAAAAGGATGTTTCAGGACTAAAGGGCATGGGATAACGTTGGAGGAAGGGTGATTCAGAGGAAACGTAAGGAATAATTTCTTCACAGAAAGGGTAGTGGACAAGTGGAACACCCTGCCAGAGGAAGCGGTGGGCTGAAACAATCACGGATTTAAGAATGCATGGGATAAACATAAGAGGAATTCTGGAGGTCAGAGGTAGGGCAACAGACTTCTAGAAAAACAAAGTGAACTTACAACCTTAAATGGGAGACTGATGGGCCATAGGCCCTTATCCGCCAACAGTGTCTATGTATCTATGTATACACTTGGCAACTCTCCTCACCGCTCTGTTCCTCCCTCCCTCTGCAAAAGCACCAGAAATGCTCATAAAGCTTAGTAATGCCTGTTCTAAGTGTCTGTCCATTATAACCAGAGAAAAATCTGCGAATTCAATACATTTGAGTTGGCAAATATGATTTTGTCTCATAACTGACTGCACATTAAAAGCATTTCTGTTATAAGTGCCCTGTACCAAGCAGGGTCTGGGTACAATCCATTAAATGTAAAGACGGGTAATCCCTATAAATTAGTACATGTCTACACAGCATATTTATTCACATTTGCTTTTGAGGGAGACTCATGATGGACCCACAGACCCCTTCCAACCTTAAATTGCTATGTAAATGTTTTTCAAGATATAGCTAGAGACGCAAGTGTGACACACATCTGCATCAATAAAAGATCTACAACACTGTACGACTGGGTAGCCTCTCCGCTGGCTCGCACTACCACTTGCCAGCTAGATGATTCATGAACTGTCTGGTGCCAACTGCCAAGGTAAGGCTTATGTGTCCATCTCAGATGGTAGGGCAACTCTTTCAAATGCATGAATGCCTCTGGGTGGCCCAGGGTGTGGAATGTCATGCTGGGAATGAATGAAGTGCCCCTATAGAGTGGATTTATTTATTTATTTGATATAATCGGTTTACAACCTTTGAGCCAGAGACTCATTTGCAAAGGTGCCTCGTCACATGTAAGACAGATGGAAACACAGAGTAGGTATAACAACAATTACATTAAACATGAGATACATGGTATAACAGTGGTTACATTAAGCATGTGTTACAGACATTTGTCTGAGACAATATTTACAAGATTTGGAAGTAGGTATTTTCTGACATTATTTATAACCTTTGGATGACGATATTTACAACATAAAATTTATGCTGGTACATGACCGTTTGCTTGGCAGATGACGTGAGGCATCATATGCCTAGAACTGGGCTGGCACAGGAGTTCCAAATGAGGTGTGTGGCTCACTGACCCGTCCAACAGCCCAGATAGGCTGAATGCTGAGTTGTTCAATAGGACAGGAGTTGTAGGAGGGATAAGAGGCTGGGGTTATGGGGTAGAAAAAAAAAAACAGCTGTGGACTTGCAACAGAAGTCCCCTCGTTCCCACTACACCCACCTAGGCTACTTTTCCATCGGCTCCTCCCCTGGTTTTCTGAAAGACTGATTAAAGTTGCAACTCTTCAAAGGAAAGGTGTCCCTCCAAGGTCCTACTGGTTGGGGTGCCAGAGTTAGAAGTGAGCAAAGACAGGTAGAGAGTTTGTCCCAGTGGGCTCAATGCAGAAAATGGACATCAAGGGAGATGGAAGGAGGTGACCAGGTCAGGCTCATGTAACAAAAAGTATTTAAAAAAAAAAAAAAGACAAGACTGTATGATGCACAGTATTTTACTTAACATTCCTCTTATTTTTACTCCCAAACAAGTCATGCAATGAAATGTGCTTCTACTTAGCATGCCTTTGTGGTTAAAATGCATATATAGTGCCAGCCCAGGGGCACGGAGGGTTGAGGCGCTGGACACCACACCTCGTACTCGCCTGCGACCTGGGTTCAGGAACAAGCTCAGGTTGTCATGGGTCAGCAGGGAGGACTAGGATCGAGCATCAGGAGACAGCTCTCCTAGTCCGGGGTGGGCTAGGGAACCTATACTGCGCTGCAGCAGCCCCTGGGGATGCCGGAGGTACTGCATGCACTGATGTGCCTGGAGGGGGCAGCAGGCAGTCGGCGGCATAAATGTGCGCAGACATCACTGCACTTCCGTGCTCCCAATGGGAGAAAGAGGGAAATGACTGGGCGTGACCGAAGCAGCTTGATGGCTGCACCCTGCCTCGCCAGAGGACTCATGTGGAATCGCACTGCGGGTCCGGAGCTGGATCTGACTGGACATGGTATGGGAGACCCTTGAGCAGACCAGCGACAGCCGTGCTGGATCCCCATCATGTGAGTGAGCCTGGTGCTCTCCCAGCGGACAGGGCTGGTGGCTGGATGCCCCTCGCCGAAGCCGCAGCTGGCGTAATAAATACGAACATTAAAAAAAATGCATCTATAAATAAGTCTCATATGATTAGGTCACAGAGGCCAATATTCTGACACCTTGAACTCATGGCATAGAATGCTCCACCAAATCTGGCAGCAAACTGAACAAGCATTTGTCAGTGCCGAATGCTGTCTTGCTTGGCACTGGCATTGGTAGTGCAGAAGTTAGATAGATGCATAATAGGAATGGCAGTGAATTATTGAACTCAATCAATTAATCAATCAATCAATCAATCAATCAAGTCTTTATTTAACCAGGCGTTCATCGTTGAGCAGAAGCTCATTTGCAAGATGGACCTGGGTAACTGACACCAACCCCAACCTGCAGAGACCGACAGGCACTGGGGTGTGCCTTTGGGTCTGCCATAGCAGCTTCGCCTTTTCAACTCACTCTGCCCTGCAGACACCGACAAGTGTAGCGGTGTACCTTGGGGTCTTCGGACGCTACACTCACCCCATTCCATAAGGAAATATGCCGAGTTGGTGCAGTATAGGAGAATGGGGTGAACTTTGGGGTCAAGACTCACACAGACACCTCGATGCCAGTCACTGGCTGCAAGATGGGGGTGGAATGGCATTAGCATTACAGCAGACAATCCCAAGTCACACCCTTGATGCCTGTCGTCTCTACAGGGTGGGGCATTACAGTTGGAAACCCTAATGCCCAGGGCTGTTGGTATTTTACTCCAAATTTTCAACATGGGCTTTTGTGACCCCACCTCATGAACAGTGGCACCATCAGTTTGTTAGCGAAGGTGATTTTGCACAAGCGCCTCGCCATTTGCTTTCCGGTGCGAAAACACATTTTGGGCAGGATGTGAAAAATGACAGCTTTACTGTTCATGAGGTGTAAAAATGGCAATGTTGAAAATCTGGAATGAAAATATGAAAAATTGGTGAAGTCACACGTGTAGCATAGAAACTGTGCAACATATACCTGTAACACAATTATTTTGGGGATTTTTTAACCACATTTCAACATAGGCATTTTGGGACCTCCACTCATGAACAGTGTCACTGTGACTCTGTGACTCTGTTACTCTGTCCCAAAAGTTGATTTCCCAGCGATACCGTTTACGTCAGATGTGCAAAAACACATTTTGGGCAGAATGGGAAAAATGACAGCTGTACTGTTCATAAGGAGGTATGAAAAAATGGCAATGTTGAAAATCTGGAGTGAAAATATTAGCAATTGTCGAGTTACAAGCATGTCTGGAAACTGCGACAATGCACGCTCGTTAACACAGTCATTTTTGGATTTTTCACCAGATTTCAACATAGTTTTTTGGGACCCCACCTCATGAACAGTGGCACTGTTGTTTCATTGATCGTGTCCCAAAAGGTGAAAGTGACCAAAATCACCTTTCAGGACTGAATAACGAGATGACAGTGCATGTGTTCATGAGGTGGGTCCCAAGAACCCCAAGTTGAAAATCTGGAGCCAAAAAAGTCTCAGATACCCTTCAAGTTGACCCCCACTCCCAATTTGATGCCATTATACAGCTTACCGGTATTTCTTCATTTTGCAGTTTGGCTTTGAAAGAGTCCAGACGTGTTCCTGTTACACAAAAGATCACAGCTAGACCGGAGGCATGGGGTGAGAGGTGTGTGGGAGGTGAGGTACACAGAGGGTGGGTGTGGGTTTGGGAGGAGGGGCCAGACACAACGAGGGACCGCTTTTCTATTTTTCAGGTTAAAAACAAAACACGGAACCGACATTGCAGGATGCTTTGTTACACACTGGAGTGGGCTCCCACTGTGCCACACAATGGGGGTGGGGGAAGGAACATGCCGACATGGTCGGCTTTAGTGAGTGGTGGCACACTGGTGTGGGTTCTCAGTGTGCCACACAATGGTGGGTTGGGGAAGGGGGCTGCAGCAAGAGAGACCATTTTCTTCTTTTCAGGTAAAAACCTAACAACCACCTAGAACTGGACATTGTGGACGGCTTTGTTGCGCACACTGGGGTGGAGCTCCAAGTGCTGCCACCACGATGGGAGGGAGAACATGCCAACACGGTTGGCTTTCAGTGAGTGGCGGCACACTGGGGTGGACTCCCAATGGGCCACAAAATGTGGGGTGGGTGGGGACATGCTGACACAGGGACTGAACCCCTGATGTTGGCTTTGTGTGCAACTGTCCTGCCGCCATGTTTACTGAAATGTTTCACCAGCAAAGGCACGACAGGAGGCGCAGGTCATCTCTGCCGCTGCATGACGAGCTTGTTCTCCTGCAGCAGCACATTTTTCAAGTTGGTGGCACTTTACATAATTCTTCCATCAGCACAAGCATGTTGGCTAATTGGGGAATGAGGGACGCACCTACTAAAGCGGCCCTACATTCGCCAACACTGACACACCTCTCACTGTGCTAATATTACCAGAAGATGTTGCTTGCACACGACAAGACAACATAAAATGGTTCTCAAGATACAGTCAAGAGTGAAGGTGTAAACTTTATGCATGGGGCCTGCACTATATCCTTAACAGAGCTACTGCACTGCCGGGATTACATCATATAATATCTATAGTCAATGAAAGCAGGCAACACAAAAACAAGAAAAGAATCAACCAAGTTAACAAAGAGTAAGTCTAAAGAGAAAAAATAGGCCATAAAAGATCCTTCTGACTCTACTCTGGAGTGCAGCCTCAGGAATATAAAGTATTTGTGTGAGTAATACTGGCCCTGAATAATGGAAAAAGTTGAAGCATACCATCTGTGCAGCTACGTGGTACAAACAGAGATGATCATCCACAGTGCATGCTTCATGGGGTTTTTTGGTCTGTCCAAGCTGAGACACACCTCTGAGGTCACCATCCCGAACAAACCAAGGCACGGCACGGCATGCCGTTTGTGAACTGCCTTCTGCTCAATGATTAATGAGGTATAGCAGTTTTTAATCTAATTAATAAAAGCAGCAGTATCCTTCATACAGATGGTGCCAAAGCAAAGCCACCTGGAAGTGCATCTGCCCTGTTCAGCTAATGAGATTAGAGCTGTTAAAAACAAAACAAAACACAAAACACTTTTTGCAACACTTGATGTACCACAGAAATATACTACAGTAGTTATATTATTTCTTTTAAACAAATGTTATTTATTTCTTGAAAGAAGAGAACATTACAAAGTCAAACAGCAATGTATGTGCATACAAGTACATATGAACCAGTAAAACAGTTAAGGACATTTAAGAACAGTGTCTACACGATGTCCTATACATACCTTTCTATGTCTACTACAAAAAACAGTCAGCAACTAATACGAACATACTAGTATAAATCGCTATACAACACTAATAAGGTCTGAACTACCCCAACATTAAAGTTGCAGTTAGCTGTGGGAGGTGATGAGGTGCAGGAAAGAATCCCAAAGATTTTGAAATATGGCAATATTATAGTTAACCAGATGCAAAAGGCGCCATACCTGCTAGCCTATAAAAAGCAGACACCTAATCAGAAATGGGGGTTATCACCTCCACTCCATAAGTGTGTGACATTTGACCTCTAAAGCCTGCAGGAATCGGCCATAATTTGTTCTCGGTATGAAGCAAGGAGTCCAGCAATCACCCTCCCAATATCCAGGAGGGCAGGTCTCTTGGGATCACCTGCCAAACTACTTGCTGGCAAATGGAAAATATTTGTGGCAATAATTTTGGATGACAGGGCAGCTCCACAGGATACATGAGGAGGCTTCTGGGTGACTGTGACACCACCAGCAGAAGTTAGAGGAGAAAAGGCACATCTTGTTAAGGACATGAGTACGATACCATCCGTACAATCTTTTCTGGATAAGCTGATGCCACATATCTCTGAAGTTTGAATGAGCTCTACTGATCACCAAAGACCAAATATTATCCGTAAGAGCCAGCTGTAACTCTGCCCCAAGCACTTTGTTGGGGTTTTAGCCAAAGGCATAGAGGTTCCAACAGATAAGAGTAGATTCTACTCCTTAGGCACATCGAGTTTTCCACCCATTGAGGATATGAAATTGGCAGAATCGCTGAGAGCCTGAGTTCAAGTTTTGTTCTACAGTGGCCAGCACATGTCTCAGGAATAAATACCTTCAAAAGTCCTAGCGAGGCAGATAGTATTTTCTTTGCAAATTTTGAAAGGAATCCAGGAACGCCATAACCGACTGTTCCAAGTGGCCCACTATCCAGATCCTCTTGGCTGCCCAAGTCTCCCAGTTAAAGGTTCTACCTTCAATTGAGATATGAAGGTTATGCCAGAGAGGTTCCCATTTCCCTAGATGATTTTTATTCCAGTTATGGGACTTCATCAATGTGGACCAAGTGTCTGAAATTCTTGCACTGGGAGGTGGTCTCTGGCTCCGTCCCTCTTCTGTGTCAGGGAAACACCTGGTGTCAGCGTTGCTCAGCTGGTAGCACATTAGCCTCTGGGCCAGAAGGTCATGGGTTCTAGTCCCACGCCGGATTGGGCTCATACTTTAAAACACTGGCACCTGAGTGCAGCATTAGAGGGGTGCTGTACTGTCTGGGTGTGCTGGCCTTCAGATGAGACGTTAAATACAGGTTACTCACCTGTAACAGTAGTTCTAGGAATGGTATATGTTGTTCATCCACACTTTCTGGCAGGTATCCTTGCCGCTTAATTCTTGCTGGAAGGTCTTCAAGCTGGCTCCTCCCACCCACCGGGTGGTAAAACTCTCGGCTCCGCCCCGGCGCCAGATCTGGCCCGCTGGAAGCTCAGGTTGTGCAATCGAAGCCGGGGAGGTCGGGTGGAGTGTGGATGAACAAATATACCATTCCTATAACTCCTGTTACAGGTGAGTAACCTGTATTTCTAGGGACATGGATATGTTGTTCATCCACACTTTCTGGCAGACTCCTAGCAGTTCTCCGGGAGGAGGTGGCAAGGCAGACACCCTGATACTTACTTGGGAAAGAGACTGGAGAACCGAGGACCCAAACCAGCATCCCGGCATGACTCGAGGTCGATGTGGTAGTGGGTAATAAAGGTATGTGCCGACTTCCAGGTAGCAGCCCTGCAGAAATCCTGGATAGGGCTCCCTTGAAGCAGCTACCGATACAGCGGTATGGCAGGTAGAATGAGTTCTTATCCCTCTGGGAGGCTCCATGCCCGCCAACCTATAGCAGAGACCTGAGGTGACCCACCTGCCTATCGTCCACTTGGCTGAAGGTCTGCCAGGTGCGGCTTCAGCGTAGGTGACAAACAGCTGGCAAACCTCTCCCCAACTTCAGCTGTCCACTCCTTATAATAAGCGAGCACCTGCCTAGGGTCCAAAGTATGGAGCCTATACTCTGTCTCCGAGGTGATTGGGGTAGAACACCGGCAGAGTCAACACCTGGTTTAGGTGAAACCTGACACCGCCGGAAGGAATTTTGGGTGGGGTGCAGGACAACCTTGTCCCTGTGGAAGACCAGGTAGGGAGACTCTATGGAAAGCGCCTGGAGGTCTCCCATCCTTCTGGCTGACGTGATGGCCCCAGAAGGCGGTCTTCCATGACAGGTGTGAAATCATCGCACCTGTGCATTGGTTCCGAATGGCTTGCCCATAAGCTTGGCCAATACCAGCAGTAGATCCCACGGAGGTGGAGGTTCTCGCACCAGAGGGGAAATGTGGTCAAGGCCTTGAAAAAGCGCCCGACCACCTTCTCCTGCACCACTGACTGCTTGCTGCCGCCCGCGCCCGTAAGCAGAGATGGATGCCAGGTGCACCTTAAGGGCTCGACCAACGAAGCCCTTGCTGAGAAAGGGACCACAGGTAGTTCAGAATGCTTGCTAAGGACAGTCGGAAGGGTCCAAGCCCTTCCCTGACACCAAATGGAGAATCTCTTCCATTTAGGTGTAGCATTTTCTGGTCAACTCCTCACGGGACGCCTCAACGACACTGGAGGACCTCGTCGAAAGACCCAAGGCCTGAACTCTAGCCGCCAGGAACCAGGCCATCAGGTGAAGGGATTGAAGGTCCCGATGGAATACCTTTCCTGGTTGACTGAGATCAGGTCCAGGCGGGCTGGAAGCCGCTTCAGGAGCCTGGAGCCGAGGCTGAGGAGATTCTGGATACCCGAACTGGCGGGGCCAGTCTGGGGCTACCAGAATCACCTGCGCCTTTGTCCCTCCTCACCTTGAGAAGCACCTTGTGGATCAAGGGAAATGGGGAAAGGCGAGAAGAGGCCCAGGGTCCATGGCCCTCGAAGGCATCCCCTGCAGTGAGCCCTGCTGAGGGGGCGGCATGGAACAGACTCAGCTCGCATTCTCCCTGGAGGCAAACAGGTCCACCTGAGGCATGCCCCAGTGGGAGAACAGATTTTGTACTACCTCTGGCAGGAGAGACCACTGTGAGACGCAGCCCCTATCCGGCTTAGGGCATCGGGCCAGGGTGTTGGAGGCTCCTGCCATGGAATGGCTAGGAGATCTGCCTCCAGGCTACGATGAGGGACCATATGTGGAGAGCTTCCTTGCATAACAGCATGGAGCGCATCCCGCCCTGGTGGTTCAGATAGTACATGGTCGTGGTGTTGTCCGTCTGGACCTGAACCACTTGACCCGTGAAACGGAGCGAAGGCGGTGAGAGCTAGGCGGACGCTCGGAGCTCCAGCAGGTTGATGTGGCATCGGGGCCCCGAGGGGACCAGAGGCCGTGCGCTCGGTGTTCCTCAGATGAGCACCCCAACCCATCAGAGATGCATCGGTCGAGAGAGACCGCCGGTTTGGGGCGGACTAACGGGATGCCCTCCTGCAGATGTGCTGGAATGATCCACCATTGGAGAGCGCTCCATATCTCTTGGGTCACTGTCACAGCTGGTCCAATGGATCGCAGCATTGTGACCATTGGCTGGCCAGACCCCACTGAAGGGATGCATGTACCAATGGGCCCAACGGACCATGCTGGTGCAGGCTGCCATGAGGCCCAGGAGGCGAGGGAAGTCCCAGGCAGGGCAATTGCCCAACCAGAAATGACTGGGCAAAGGAGGAAAGAACCTCGGTCCTGTGCGCGGGGCCGTGCTCTGGCTACGCAGAGAGTAGAGCTCTGCCCGATGAACAGTATCACCTGCTTTGGCACGGTTCACTTGGCCTCGTTGATGAGGAGGCCAACCTGAGAGCAAAACCTGGAGGGCCAGATCTCTGGACCGCGCCACCTTCTGTCTGGAGGGGGCTACTATCAGCCATTGTCCAGGTAAGGGTACACCTGGACCCCTCGGCGCCGCAAGGAATGCTGTCACCACTGCCATGCATTTGGTGAAGACCCTGGGAGCTAGGGAGAGGCCGAAGGGCATGGCCCAGAACTCGTAGGGATCCCTCCGCTCTGAAGCGGAGGAATCTCTGGTGGACGGACGGACGGAGTTGGGACGTGAAAGAACGCGTCCTGGAGGTCCAGGGAACAGAACCACATGCCTCGCTCCAAGGATGGGATTATCTGAGCCAGAGTGACCATCCTGAAGGTTCGAGACCTTAGGAACCTGTTCAGGTCATGCAGGTCGAGAATGGGGCGCCAGCCCCCGTCCGCTTTGGGACCAGGAAGTACCTGGACACAAACCCTGGGTCTGGAGGAGGATCCGCCACCTTCCTGATCACCTCTTTCTCGAGGAGCAGGGCAATTATCGGGCTCAGCGGCCGACAGCGAGGCTGCGGACCCCGTGGGTCTCCCCTAGGGGCGATGGCTCGAAAGGTGGGGCCTGCTCGAACTCCAGAGGCAGGCCTTTCCTACCATCTCCAACACCCAGCGGTCCATGGTAATAGGACCAGGTGGAAAAGGAAGTGGCGGAGCCGCTCCCATGGGGAACCCAGGGGAGGACGAGGCTGGGGCAGCACCCTCAACCCATCACTGTGCAGGCTTGGAGGAAGGACCGGCCGAGGGACCTCCTGGGCCTTTACCTCCTTGCTTCCTGTTGGAGGAAGCCGCCGGCAGGGTTTGGGATGGCCGAGCCTGCTGGCCCTGTTGTTGGTGCTGCTGGGCTGGTCAAGCAGGGACCGAAGGATGAAAGGACTTCTGCTGTTGACAGCGGCCTTTGTCCCTCTGGGCGGAGGTGACCGACTCAGGATGGCATTGGACTCTCGATCCGCTGGAGGTGTCCCTCCACCCAGGGCGAAGAGGTCAGTTCCCAAGAAGGGGCGTCCGCCAACTTGTGCTGGGTATCCGCCATGAAGGTGGATATCCTCAGCCACGCCTGCGTCGCATGGCCACCGCAGCCACTACTGACCTGGCACAGGAATCACCTATGTCCAGAGCAGTCTGAAGCTGCTGCTTCACCACCGCCCTACCCTGGTCCTGCAACTGGCGGACCGTGGTCTGCAGGTCAGGCGGAGATGAGGAATGACCTCATCCAGGGAGCCCATGAAGGCATGGGAGAAGTGTGCCATCAGCATGGCGAGCTGGCCTGTCGGAGGGTGAGGGAGGATGCAGCGTACACCTGCGCCCGCAAAGTCCAGCTTTTGGACTCTTTGTCGGGGCCTTATCCACATCCCGAGTGTTACCGAACGCCGGAAAACGCTTGTCAGTGACTAACCCCTCGGCAGAAGGGTGCTCCGAAACCGGGCAAAGAGCCGGTAGGGGACCGGATACTTCCTGGCCGAGGGCTTAGGGCAGGAAGCAGGCCGCTGCCAAAGCTCCAAGGTTGGGCTGACAATGGCCTCAGCCACTAGAAAGGCCTCCGTGGGAGAATCCCTCGGTCCAGAATCTCCTCAAGGATACTTGGCCCATTTGGACATGGGCTCGAGCTGCATCCTGGTGGACTCCGAGATGAGTTGAAGCAGACCCAAGAAGGACAATGGGCTATCGTCCACTGACTGACCCCGGAGGACTCCAGATCGAACTGCCTGGAGAACAGGAGAATCGTCGTCGGATTCTGAAGAGTCTGCGAAGAGCTGCCTCGGCCTGAGCCACCCTCCACCTGCTGAGGATGGTGGGAGGAGGATGACTGATAACCTGTGGGCAGGCCGTGACCCAACCGAGAATTCTTGGTCTGTGCCCCGACTTGGTTGTGGAATTGGTGGAGCAGCTGGTTTCGGCCAAGCAACCGGCCTTGAGCGGGCAACTCGACTGGAACGAGTGGTTGCTTTAGTCGCTCAGGCAACAGCCACTTGATGGCCGGGTCTAGGGCTGGGTCGGCTTGGGCCCGGATAACAGCAACTGCTGCCACATAAGGTCCTCATAGCGGTGGCGCAACTTGCGCCGCAGCCTCTCCTCACCCAAGGAGGACGACGAGGAAGAACGCGCCACCGCCACTTCCAGTAACGAGGACCGAGACCGCCGATGTCAGCAGGAACTGCTGGACCGAGAAGAGGTCCGAGACCTTCGGGGACTGAGGGTGGGTCTGGGAGGGGCAGGGGACACCGCTCCTCCCTCAGCTCGGGCACTTTAACCGGACTGCGCCCAGAAGGAGCAGGCAGATCTCGGTATCCACCGGAGGAACGGTGAAGGAGGGTTGTCGCTTCTCCAGTGACAGCCCGTCTAACGAATCGAGAAAATCTCGACTTAAGTCGGCGAAGTCTCGGCAGGCTGGCTTGAGCGGGGGACACGATGAAACCAGCGGCCTCAGCCGCAACCTCGACGAAGTGGACTGTTGCCACCGGAAGGGGACCTCTCCGCTCCCACGAACACCGGCGGTGGGACTTACCTTCGACTCCTTTTTCTTGGGCCGAGAAGAATGTCCCAAGGCCCTCTCCTTTCATGGAAAGGGACTGACAAAGCTCCTTGAACGAGCCTGATACGAGGAACTCAGAGAGAGCGGGATAAATGCCGCGGCCGAGGAGGAGGGAGGAAGATGCGCCTGGGCCGCCTCCTTCTTGAGGGTGATCATCTGCTCGAGCTGCTCAGCCGAGCCAGCCACCGCTGACACCGCCCAACGAGCCTCTTTAGATTTTACCGCAGGAAACATTTCTCGGGGCACACGAGCTTTAATCGGTAGCGTGATCGCTCCAGAACATTGGCCGAGAAAGAGCAGCACAACTCTCGCAAGCCTGCAGGTCGTGATCTAGACCTAGGCAGTAGACGACGCGTGAGTGCGGATCCGCCCTGACATTTTCTGCCCGCAGCGGGCACCAAAACCGAACAGATTTGTCCGTCGCAGCCGAAGATAAAGACCAAAGTTTAGAAAACTTCAAAACCAATTTCAGATGAACCAAGAGTTAGTATCCAGTCTAAAACGCAGAGCGCTAAGGAGGGAACCTGAGCTTCCAAGCGGTAAGGAAGATCTGCGCCATGGGCGGAGCTAAGAGTTTTACACCCGGTGGGTGGAGGGAGGAGACAGTTTGAAGACCTTCTGGCAAGGATACCTGCCAGAAAGTGTGGATGAACAACATATCCATGTCCCTAGAGACCAAGGTTACTTCTACCCATCTTGGTGCAGTCCTGGTGGTGTCCAGGTGGAAGTAAAAGAACCCAAGGCACTTCTTGCAAAAATAGTAGGAGACTTTCCCCAGTGTCCAGGCCAATATTCCCTTTCCATAAAACTGATCATGCAATTATCCAAGGCTATGTGTGGGTGTTGATGCATGAAATGGCTGCCACTATACATTCAGTCACTTCACTACCAGTCTAGCATTGCTTGTAAAGTGCTTTGGGATACAGTGTGTATGAAAAACATTATATAAATGCTGATTATTATTCTTCTGCCTCTAGGAACTGCTTATGGAGGGCCTCCCCAAACCTCTGCTCCAATGGGAACCAAACCAGATGTTTTCATAAGGGTGGAGTTAGTCAGCAAATAGTCTGCCTGACACCCGCTGCCTGGCGATACACCCACAGCCATGGCAGAGCCTGTCCTCCACATTTGCCAGGGGCTCAAGAGGTTTCATTATACTGAACCTGGGTTTAGCTCCTTCCCATAAGGACAAGAACAGCTTCTCCAGCTTATGAAGTAGTTTCTTCTTCACGGGAACAGGGAGACCATTGAGGAGAAACAGAATCCTGGGGAAGGGCATCATTTTATAAGCCACGATCTTCCCAGCAAAGGTCAACTTCAACTTCTTCCACCAATTGAAGCGTTCCAAGACAGGGATGAGAGTTTTCAGATTCAGGGCCACTAACTGGGATAGGCCAGTTGTAAGGAGTATGCCAAGGTAAATAATATCGGAGACTTCCACTAGAGGTCCAAATGTCTAATAGGCTCTTCTATAGTTGCCTTTTAAGTGGAAAGACCTTTATTTTGTCCCAGTTTTTTCCAAGTCCTGAGAAAGTTGCGAAGGCATTCAGTATAAACAATAGAGCAGGGAGGGAGGTGTCAGGTTGGACTAATGCTACTAGCAGGTCATCAGCATAAGCTAGTGTTTTAAATTGTACGTTACCACACTGGATGCCCTGAATTTTCCTGGAGTGACGATTTTCCTAAGGAAAGGTTTAACGCTCTAAGAAACAAAAGAGGTGATGGAGGCAACCCTGTCTTGTACCTCTGCTCAACTGAAAGGGCAGATACAGAGGAGTTTGTGTCAATCATCGCTGTCGGATTTGTACATAATAACTGTACCAACCTGATGAAGGAGGGAGCCATGCCCATGGACTGCATGGCTTGGAAGCCCCATTCCATAGAGTCAAAAGCTTTCTTGGTGTCCATGCTGATAAAGAGTGCTGGTTGCTTTGTTGGCTACTCACCACATGACATCCTGGGCCACTCGATGTTGTCGGCTGCCATTCTTCCCGTCCACAAAACCAGTCTGTTGGGATTCAATGACAAAAGGGATGACCTGTTGCAGCCGGATGGCCAGTCATTCTGCCAAGATTCTGGCATCCACATTAATTAGTGGAATTGACCTGTAATTCTGTACCAGTTGGTAGTCCTTTCCTGGCTTGGGGAGGAGGATAATCAGTGCCTCCGACAGGGTGTGGGTAAGGCACCACTGCTATAGGAGGATTTAAAGGTAACTAGGAGAGTGTCCCTGGGACATGAAAGAAAGTTTGGTAAAATTCTCAGGAGGCCATCTGGGCCTGAGGTCTTCCATTTAGGAAGCAGTTTGACTGCCGCTTGCAGTTCCTGCAGTGATATGGGGGCTTCAAGAGTAGCTACCTGATCATCTGAGAGGCTGGACAGTTATGTGTCCTGCAGAAAATCCCACAGGTGTGGGGTAATGGGCCTGCTCTGGATGCATATCACTCTGCATAAAACTCTGTAAATGCCTTGTTAATTGCCTCTGGACTGTTAGTGACTGCCCGAAGGATGTGTATGCTGCCAAAATGCCTGGCTACTTGCTGCATTTTGGTACGGAAAGCAAAAAGCCTACTGGCCTTCTCTCCAGACTCCCAGTATCTATGGGTTGTATACACCATTGCCTCTGGGCTGCTGCTGATGCTAGAGAATCTGAAACTTAAGTTGTAGCATGTCCCAGTGCAAATCCGAGTTATGCACCTTAGTGGAGTTGTACAAGTTCCCTTCTCCTTGACCACTTTTCCCAAATCTGTGAACTCTTTCAGTCTTCATTTCTTGCTGCCATTCTCCTTTGTGAGCAATGCAGTTTTCCACTGCTAATGCAAGTTGCAGTGCTAGGGTATCAAGCACCCAACCATACCCAATTTCCACAATGGCTCTTTCCAATTTGTATCAAAGTGTCTCCAAGACTGTGTTGCATTCCATGCCCTGGAAAGCATCAGTTGTTCCTGTGGTTCACATCACCACTGACATGTGGACCAGTGGTCAGGCTACTGATTACCTGGCAATGACTGCACATTGGGGGTCAGTTTCCCTCTTTGTTCTCCTCCTCTGGGTTAAGTGCCAGCATTAGAAGTGGCCGCACATCATCAGGGCCTCAACCTCTCCAAGCACGCAGCTTTATGTGTTGCTGGCTGTGACAATGACCATTGTGCAGAAAGCTTGTTACACTTCCTTTAGCAAGGTTTAATGAGTGGTTGACACCACACTTATTAACACCAGGTTTTATAATATCAGAAAATGCAAAAGAATATGGTAAAGGCAGTCCACAATGGGGGTTATGCACATTTCATGTTTTGCTCAATGTATAACTCTGCCAGTTCAGGAATTCCCTAGATGAGGAACGCACCACTTTGTGGTGGAAGCAGTGGCGGAGCTAGAGGGGCTGTGGGGGCAGTTACCCCTCCTGGCTGCCCCAGTGTAAGTAGTGGTGCCCCACCACCATCTTACTCACTGTTTAGTGCCCACTGTGGGCCATGATTGACTGAATGCCCCCAAAAAAACCTGGCTCTGCCACTGGTGGAAGGTACGACTGAGCAAGCGGTAGATCCATGGAAAACTCTGTGGTCATTTTAGCCATTTTGTAAAGGCACAGAAGCAGTTATGAAACATTCGAGCGGAACCCCCTTTCCCACCACCTCCTGAAACAAGATGGAATTCCAGCTATTTCATGAAGGAACAGCTGCTAGAACAACAGAAGGCTATCCACCAGTATGCTGTTGAGCATGGTATTAACATAGAAGAGGTAAACAGTCCAATCAGTGGCACCTGATGAAGACTCTCTGCACTGTGCTGAAGCTCTCTGAGGAGGCCACGCAGGTTGTGTCCTGACACAGCTGGCCTAAGCCAGGTACTCCCTCACTGTCTTCATTAACCAGCAACTCCTTTGTATGAAACTCAATATGAGGATGAGGAGGATAGTGTGAGCCAAGCTGGTTATGATTGTTGTATGATAGTTATAATATAAAAATATAGTAGGTGATTGTCTCACATAAGGCAGCCTGTGCTTATGGGTGCTCCCCTCCCCAAGGTTTCAGTGACGCTACAATGACAAGTGACCTGAAACCAGGAGGTAATTAAAAGACCAGAGAGACTTAATTAAGGGTCTCCTGTTTTATGTCTTAATTAGAACTGACCCAGCTGCCAGGATATAGGCCTCAGTAAGTTTTATGATTCCTAAGCGAAGAACATTTATACCAACCTGGTGTTAAAAGTTGTAAAACCCTTTGATATGCCTTTGGGAACTAGGAATCAGCCACCAGTTCAAAAGAAAGGCTTGATTAAAGACAGTCATAATTTAGGAAATGTATTTTTCCTTCTGAAGTCACATTATTTAAAATATACCTCCTGATAGGACATCATGTTTTTAGTTTTTTATTTCTAATAGGGAGGGCTAGATGACCCACAAAGGGGTGGGAGATGGAGTTGAAATGTATCCTTGTAACTGGGGAATAGGAATATTATTTTGGGACTCTGAGGAAACTAACTATATGCACTAGAGGTAATACATTAGATAGAAAAGGTCTAAATGTATTATGGTAGGAGTTTTTGTTTTGCACTTTGCCCTTGTTCTGTTATGTGATTGTGAGCTCTTTGATACATTGTTCTGTGTTTATATTTTCACTATTTTATCATCTTTAGTAAAATCTTTATTGGAAAGATACTGCCTGGGTGTGTCTTCCAAGTTCTTTTGCATGTGGTGTATACGTGGTTAAGTTTGACAGCTGTTCTGGAGAGCTTGATGGTGTTACTGAACTGGGAAAAGGTAAGAATATGCCCAAGGTCTTTTATAGAGTTTAAGGGTTCATTTTGGAAGCCTGGCTTGGTGCCCTGGCAAAGATTGCATCACAATCCCGAAGATGGTGCAATATCTGAGCCTATACACTGGGTATGCTAGCATAAGGTTCACAGTTTGAATCCCCCAGAACTTAAGACTAAAGGTGATTCAGACCAAAATTAGACAGGAGGGTTACCCTGTCTGTTACCTGTTCACATTACTGCACTCGGAGGTTGGCACTGTGAGGGCAGAGGGCCTGAATCCTGCCGAAAGCGGCCAGACAGATTTGGTTAGCAGCGGTGTATAAATTTGGTAACACAAGCTTTAATTGTTCAGTGTGTCAGCTTAATACTGTACATCTCACTTGCAAAAAGGCAGCTTTTTTGTTTGTTTTTTTTTAAACAGGAAACAGAACTATGTAATTTTGCTTACAGTCAAGTTCCTACCGGTTTTATTTATTTTTTTCTAAAGTGCAAGTTAGAGTAGCCATAGCTGGGGAAGAATATGGCTTCCAACTACAGCTGGCACACTGCAGACTACTTGAGGCAGCTGTGCCTGGACAGAGGAGTCCCGAACAAGGAGAGCCACCAAGCAGAACCTCCTAGATGCCCGGATGGCAGCAGATGCCCAGAGCATCAAGTCACAGACTGCGACTGTAAAGGAGCAAACCTTGGGCATGGAGGGCTAGCGGCCAGTGCAGTGTCCAGATCCAGTGAGAAGAAAAGCAGGGCCAGTGCAAACGAAGGGCCACAGCAGCAGGGGAAGGTCACCAGCATTCTGGAGCCAGAAGCAATCAGGCTGCAGACTGAGTTCGAGAATGAAGCTAGAGTTCCAGAGATGCTGGCGAGTATGGCTAGAAGCGGAGTGAGAAAAACGAGCCACAGAGGAGGAGAAGAGGAATGAGAACAGCCAGAAGCTTAATGTGAACAGCAAGAGGTGGACCGTGAAGGCGTGAGCACCAGAGGTATCATTAACTGGAGAAGCTGCGACCCGACCACCAGCACCAAAGCAAGTAAGTGGCTTTGGTTTAACTGGAACTACAGGACTGGGTTACAAATTTAATTCCAAATTGACAGCTGAATTTAAAGAGAGGGACGATATGGATGCCTTTTTAAATTTCTTTGAAAAGTTTGGATTCAGGCAAAAATCCCTAGAGGGTCCTGGAGCTTCCAGCTATCCCCGCTACTTACAGAGAAAGCTCGGATACATTGGGTCAAATGGACAATGAGGACAGTAATGATTGCAGCAAACTTAAAGCTGCACTTTTAAAAAGTTTGATGTAACTGCAGAAGCATACTGAGCTAAATTCCGTAAGCTTAGGAGAAGTCTGGCGTGATCTACGAGGAGCTAGCCATGAAACAAGCGTCAGTGTTCAAAACGTTGGTGGGAAGAGCTGAAGTAAACTCTGTAGATAAAATTGCAGCACTGTATCGTTAGAGCAGTTTTTGGGGCATGCCTAGCAGTGCTGAAAACCTGGCTGGAGGACCGAGATCCCAAAACAGTGCAAGAGGCTGCTGAACTCTCGGACCACTATGCCAAGAGCAGACCTGCCCTGAGAGCAAATGGGGCGGTGTGGCAGCACAGAAAGGGAAAGCGCGCCTTCAGGGTAGCTAAAACCCTCACTGCCTCCACCAAAACCACTTAGCCCCAGGTTTCAAGAAAAAGTTATCTGAGAAAAGAAACAAATGTTGGGTTTGTAAAGAAACTGGGCATATTGCCAGACAGTGTACCAAAAGGACGAGCAATATGCAACAGGGGCTAGGAAAGAAGTGGGTTGTTTGTATGTCCCTAGAAGCATGCCTGTGAACATGAGGAAACGATGCAGCCAGTCATGGTGGATGGTGTACAGAACAAGGGTTAAGGGACAGGGCATCCCTGACATTGGTAAAGAGAATCTGGTAGAGCCTTGTCAGCTTATACCCAATGAAGTTGTAACTGTACAAGGGTTCACTGGTGAGGAGACATTTCCACTGGCTAGTGTTCTCCTAGACTGGGGTGAGGCAGGGAAACTGTGCAACAGGTGGCTGTAGCAAAACTTTAGCAGCTCGACATCATCCTTGGCAACAATCTCAAACAGGGGATGGTGTGCGAGTTACCCATAGCCAAGCAGGAAGGGAAATTATAGTTCCCTGGGCCCCATAGTAGCCATTGTGGAAACCACTGGGAGGCTGGTTCCCCAGCCTGTGTCTCCTGATATGGAGACTAATGAAAAGGGGTAGAAATTTCCCCAGTAGCAGTTAACCACACAGCTACGGAGGGTTACTCTGAAGAAGGAGGGTGACCCATTGTCAGAGGGTTTGGGATGGCAGTGAACCAGAGTGCCCTGATGCTAGTGCTAGGGACCCTAGTTTAGAGACTGAAGGGGACCTGTCCCATGAGGAGTTTGCAGCTGCTCAGAAAAGTGACCCTAGTCTAGTAAAGCTGAGAGCTTGGACAGACTCTGATGGAGCACAGGGAAGTGATGGTGAACATAAAGTTTATTGGGAAAATGGACTGATGTATACTCTGGATGTAAAGACAGAGGGAGGGGTGATAGGAAGGCAGCTTGTCATTCCCCAGGGGTATCTGAACAGTTGCTCAAGATTGCACACGACATTCTCTTGTCTGGTCATCTGGGAATCACGCACACCACGCGATTGGCCCAGAATTTCTATCGGCTCAACTTCACCCAGCACGTGAAGAAGTATTGCAGGTCTTGTCACCGTGCCAAGAAAAGGGAAGGCAGGTAAGAAAACCCAAGCCACCCTAATTCCATTGCCCATAGTGGAGGAGCCATTCCAGAGGGTGGGAATGGATATAGTAGGCCTTTAAATACTCCTGGCTCCTCCGTAAGAGGTTCATCCGACTGTGGTGGATTATGCCACCCAGTACCCAAAGGCAGTTGCCCTATCCTCACTGAGGACAGACAAAGTGGCAGATGCCTCACTTGTGATTTTTCCCATTTGGGTTTCTGCAGGAGGTTATCACTGATCGAGGTGGTTCCTTCATGTCAGACCTGATGAAATGTTTGTGGGAGAAGTGTGTGGGTGGTGCAGAGGCACACGACACCTTATCACCATAAGCCAATGGACTTGTGGAAAGATTTAATGGTATCCTGAAGTCAATGCTCCAAGTGTTTGCTGAACAGCATGGGAGGGACTGGGAGAAATACCTTCCCCACCTGTTTGTATACAGGAGGTGCCCCAAGAGTCGACAGGATTTTCCCCTTCAAGCTCTTATATGGACACCGGGTATGTGGGCCCTAAACTTGACCCAGGAGGATTGGAAGGCAAGCATGCCACCAGGGAACTCCATAGTGGATTACGTCCTTCGGTTTGGGAAAGGCTAAAGGAGCTTACTGGGATAGCCTAGAGCAACCTGGCCGCTGCCCAACAGAAAAAAAAGTGTGGTATGACTACAGAGCCAGAGCTCGCTGTACACGGTGGGTTTGGGTCATGGTCCTTATCCCAGTCTGGAAAAGACAAGTTGCAGGCTGACTGGGCAGGACCGCATAAAGTAGTTAGAAAGGTAAATGACATGAACTATATCATAAAATTACCTGACAGAAGACATGCAGAAAGAATGTACCATGTCAACATGATGAAGCCATATGCTAATAGGGCTGACATGGATGTTTGCAGTATGTAATCCTGGGGAGGGATGGGCGAAGGAGACCCCTTCTGGACTTGCTGGAAGAAAGCAACTGGGAGTCCTCTGTGGAGGCAGTTAAATTGTCTCCCCAACTGGCCACGGACAAGATCCAGGAAGTAAGGGAGTTTTAGCAGAATTTGTCCCACTGTTTAGCACCAAACCTGGACTAACCCTCTTAGCGATGCACGATGTGGAGACAGGGACACAGATGCCCATACTGCAGACAGCATATTGGGTGTCAGAGGCTGTCCAAAAGTACATCAGGAGGGAGGTGGAAGAAATGCTGGATTTAGGGGAAATCCAGAGATCCCACAGCCCCTGGGCCTCACCTGTAGTCCCTGTGCCCAAGCCAGATGGCTCTACTCATTTCTGTGTGGACTACCATGGATGAATGCAGTCAAGAAGTCAGACACCCACCCGATGCCCTGAACAGATAAACTCCTGGACAGGTTGGGAGGGCAACATACCTTACGACTACTGACCTGACAAAGGTATTTGCAGGTAGAGTTAACGGACAAAGCTAGGGAGAGGTCAGCCTTCATCACTCTGATAGGCTTATTTGAATTTAAAAGTAATACCTCTCGGAATGAAGAACGCCTGACCACTTCCAAAGTTGGTGAACCAGGTGTTAAATGGTGGGAGGGTATGCCGTGGTGTATCTGGATGACTCTGCCATCTTTAGTGCCAGCTGGGAGGAACACCTGTCCCACCTTAGGGAAGTGCTGGGCAGGATACAGAGGGTCGGACTCACTGTCAAAGCTGAGAAGTGCCAGGTGGCCATGGCTGAAGTGGCATACCTCGGGCATGTTGTAGGCCAGGGACAGCTCCATCCTACCAAGTAAAAATAGAGGTGATCAAGGCATGGCCCAGACCAGAAACACAGAAGGAGGTCAGGAGTTTTCTAGGAACAGCAGGGTACTATAGGATATTTGTACCCAATTACAGTGCCCGGCTGCTCCCCATCTGACCTGGTAAAGAAAAAGATGCCTAGAAAATAACCTGGGAACCAGCCTGTAAAAGCCTTTATCAGACTGAAGGAGGCACTGTGCAGTGCTCCTGTATTGACAAGTCCTGACTATAGCAGACCCTTTATAGTCCAGACCGATTCCTCAGATGTGGGTATTGGGGCAGTACTGGTTAGACATCCAACCAAGTGGAAGATCTCCCTGTAGTGTACCAGAGTAAAAGTTACTTCCCAAAGAGCAGGCTTACTCTACTGTGGAAAAAGAGTGCCTTGTCATAGTGTGGGCTCTAAAGAAGTTAGAGCTATACTTAAATGGGCCGCATTTGAGAAACAAATGGACCACAACCCCCTGGTTTGGCTGACACAAAAGGGAAAACTAATGGTATACTATTAAGATGGAGTCTTGCCTTGCAAGGGTATGACATGACGATCTTACATAGGGCTGGGGCGACTAATCAGAACGCTGATGGCCTGACGATCTATATGAGGAGGAACTGACTTGGGGAGTTCATCCCATGCAGGGAAAATGCCCCAAATTCAGTTCTAGGTGGGAGTACTGTGACGCTTGGCCAGCTGGTTATGATTGTTGTATGATATTTGTAATAATAAAAATATAGTAGGTGATTGTCTCACATAAGACAGCCTCTGCTCATGGGTGCGCTTCGGTTTCAGTGAAGCTACAGTGACCTGAAACCAGGAGGTAATTAAAAGACCAGAGAGACTTAATTAAGGGTTTCTGTTTTTCTATCTTAATTAGAACTGACCCAGCTGCCAGGATATAGGGCTCAGTGAAGTCTTATGTAACCCTAGATGGCGCTATCCCAGGGCTACTACCCTGCCTGATTTGCCACTAACAGGTTGAGGGGCCTGGATCCAATGGCGGGTGCCTCCACCCAGAGGTCAGGGTTTGCAATAGTTAAACTTACTTGGTCACAGCCTCTGGGACACTGCAACCCCTTTCTTCCACTAGTGGCCCACACAATATATTAGAATTACCTTACAGTATACACTTACCCCCAGGGCTTGGTTCAGGCACTGGGACCTCCTGTAAAAGGAGATACAGTGCAACAATCACAGTACAATACTTAATATAGACAAATACCTCAGGCAGTATAACTTGCTGAAACAAGCAGCTCTGATTTATTTAGGGGAATATAACAAGGACAGGGGAAATCAGGTTAATTAGGCTTATACTTTACTCATCTATCTATGGCTCTGTGCAATGCCTATCCCTACCAGTTACTGTCCCTGGGTACCCAAACCCTAGTGGCTAGTCCAAACCGTGGAAGCTGGTAGGGCCCTTTCACACAGAGAAAAGAAAAAATTAGTTAAACAGTCAGCAGTACAGTTATTCCATTTGGATTCAATGTGGCAATTCAACAGGAGCGACCCTGAATTAGTATTCACGACCTCCAAACAAGATAGGGTCCTTCAATGTCAGGAGGGCTACTCTTGAGCTCCACGAGACTCCTCACACATTTATATGGCAAAAGAAAGTACTATACCAGGCAGGCTGCTTCTCTATCCCGATCGCAATTACTGCACAATACCGGAGAACACACAGCAGATTCAGTTCCTGACAGACCGAGTGCAATTCAGCTATTTCTCCAGTCTTCTACAGGGTGAGCCTAGTTTCTACTCTTCAGATATCCTTTGATTCTCTTCACAGGATGGATTCAGTCCTAACAAGCAGTTACACAAGCTGCAGACCGAACTCTGGGCCTTACACACGTTTCCGACTAAAACTGCACACTGAAAAAGCACAGGGCTCCTTCCTTCTTCACTGTCAGAGCTCAACTGAAAACTTCAACAGACAAAACCGGCACTTCCTTGAGTTCCTCCCAGTTCTTGACTGGATTGGCTGTCACTCACAATAGACTGCTCCTGTTGGTCCAAAAAGGCGCTAAGTCTAAACTACATCTCCCAGAGTCACTGCCCATACAATCCTCTTGTGGCTGGCTCAGATTATGAGTCCAAGTTCTGATTCGTCCAAGGCACCATTTTAGAGCTAGCTTACCCCACACTGATTGGTCCAGTTCAGCAGTTCAAAACCAGAATGGGGAACTAGGCAGACACAGTTCTGACTGCAAAGAAAGCAGGTTAGACAAACTGTAATTTCATTATTACTCTAAATGGTTTCTGGCAAACAGTTACATCTTTCAGATAGGTTCCCTTTGCACTCCTAGTGACTGCAAAAATGGAGTGAATTGGCAGCAGCTTGAGTGGTACTCAATCAAAGAAACACATAGTCCCCCATACAAACTAATTATGTCTGCAAGCAGACAGCTCTTAAAGAGACAGTACCAGAGGTTCTAAAACACTCACTGATAAATGGCTTAAACTCCAAACACCATTCAGGCTTGGAGCATTCAAGCAAGCTCCTGAAGTCTTTTGGGAACCCCCATTTGCAGGGGGTTACACTTATAATTCCTATAAGAAGAACATTTTATACCAACCTGGTGTTAAAAGTTGTAAAACCCTTTGATATGCCTTGGGAACAGTAGTCAGCCACCAGTTCAAAGGAAAGGCTTGATTAAAGACAGTCATAATTTAGGAAATGTATTTTTCCTTCTGAAGTCACATTTTTAAAATATATCT
Source organism: Neoceratodus forsteri (assembly GCA_016271365.2). NCBI lineage: Eukaryota > Metazoa > Chordata > Ceratodontiformes > Ceratodontidae > Neoceratodus > Neoceratodus forsteri. Next base: position 1,066,216,131 of record CM057450.1, on the reverse strand, counting down.
CCTGATAGGCGCCATGTTTTTATTTTTTAATTCTAGAAAGGAGGAGCTAGATGACTCACCAAGGGGTGGGGAGATGGAGTTGAAATGTATCCTTGTAACTGGGGAATAGGAATATTATTTTGGGACTCTGAGGGAAACTAACTATATGCACTACAGAGGTAATACATTAGATAGAAAAGGTCTAAATGTATTATGGTAGGAGTTTTTGTTTGCACTTTGCCCTTGTTCTGTTATGTGACTGTGAGCTCTTTGATACATTGTTCGGTGTTTACCTTTTTCATATTTTTATCATCTTTTAGTAAAATCTTATTGGAAAGATACTGCCCGGTGTGTCTTCCAAGTTCTTTTGCATGTGATGTACACGTGGTTAAGTCTGACAGCTGTTCTGGAGAGCTTGATGATGTTACCAAACTGGGAAAAGGTAAGAATATACCCAAGGTCTTTTATAGAGTTTTAAGGGTTCATTTTGAAGCCTGGCTTGGTGCCCCTGGTGAAAGATTGCATCACAATCCTGAAGAGGATATGTATCTGAGCCTGTACATTATCATGACGCTAGCATAAGGTTCACAGTTTGAATCCCCCAGAACTTGAGACTAATGGTGATTTGGATCTAAAGCAGACAGGAGGGTTACCCTGTCTGTTACCTGTTCACAGTACTGTGCTCTGAGGCTGAAACTGTGGGAGCAGAGGGCCTGAATTGCTGAGTGTGGTTGTGACTGATACCACTGCTCTCAATCTAGTAGAAAGGATAAGATCATGTTTCTGGAATGACACACGATTTCAAAAATGCTTACAGCTGACCACTACATCATGATCACTCTTGGACGCTCAGTTCAAAGAAACATTTGAGACATTCTTTGATGCACAAGAATGCAGTAAGGATCAGCAGTCCTATACATCCTGGCTCATCTATCTGGTCTTTGCATGTATTGCACAAAACAAGACCAGGAACACAAATAGAGCTGAACAACACTTATCCCTTGCAATCACGCTGACACGCCAGGTGGAAGAGAGGGAAAGAGGAGGATACCAATTTACTACTGACCATCAAGAGTCACTCTTCTTTGTCTCCAAGTCAACCTGCTACTACTTCTGCTGCTGCCCCAAAAAAAAAAAAAGACAGCCACTGACAACAAACCACTCTGGGAACAACTTGAAGACTATGGCTCAATGAAAAAGCATGGCATGACAAGTCACTTTCTGATACAGTGATGCCAGAAAACACAATGGTGCAGGATTATCTGAATGGGAACATGCCACTAGCAGGAAATGAACCTCCACTGTAGAGGTACAAACATGGGAGGAAAAAAAAAAACATCTGGCCTCTTTGACATAGGTAGCTGTCAAACGCCTCAGCTGCCCACCTGCAAATACATACTTAGAGAGAATCTTTGGTGCTGCAGGCAATATTGTCAACAACAGAAGAACATGCCTTTTGACCAAAACATAGAGATGTTCACTTTAAAAACTTAACCTGCCCCTTTTCCCAAAGCCTTTTTGCCATGATTTACGGAGGATGAATCTCCTACACTTGCAACTGTACCAATCACAGAGGATAATGAGATGATGGGAGGGCTTGTGTGTGTACATTAGTTTTTGGAACCAGTAGCCTAGACGCACATACTGGGATGCTGCATTGTTGTCTCCACTCAGTCTTCTTCAGAATGAACTTTTGTGAATCTTTGCCAGATCTACAAAGGCCAAAAATAGTTTTGGGCATCACTGCCCATGAATCCAGTGTGCACAATGCTTATCCGTGACATAATGGGAATCCTTGATCATGTGTGGCCCTGTGTCAATGGGCACACAATTTTGTAACCAGTAGCCCACACTGGATGCTGCACTGTTGTCGCCGCTCAGTCTTCTTCAGACTAATGTTCTGTGAATTTCTGCCAGGTCTACACAAGCCAAATAAATCATTTTGGAGGCAGCACTGCCTATGAAACCAGTGTGTGCAACATATTCAAACACCCATGGCATAAAGGAAGCCGTGCCCATGTGTGACTGTAGCAATGGACACAAGTTTTGGAAGCAGTAGTCTACACTGGCATGTTGTACTGGTATTTTGTGGGCATACAGAGGCCTTCAAATCATTTTATTTTGAGCACTGTTAGCCACATACTCTAGTATAAGTAAATGGGTTGTCCGCATATCTCTTGGTAATTAAGGTCATGTCGAGACATGATTTTGGCATTCCATTTGTGTGTGCTCACTTTCACTTTTAGTGGGAGTGATGTAGCGCTGAACTCAGTTGTGCTGAATCAGTTAACAGCGCTGCCTCTGAACTCCAGTGCCACTGTTGTTCCCCTTTCATTTCTATTACACACACACACACACACACACACACACACACGGCTTCAACAATTTTTTTTGTATAAATGAAAACCTGTAAATCTGTGTTGGGTACAGCAGTAAATGAGCAGGCAGACCATAGTGCATATGAACCCACTCGGCACTGTGGAGATTTACAAACTGTTCCCATGGGGCTTAGAAATTGTGAGTATACTTTTATGATATGACACAGTGAAGGCCAGAATTTTGTACTGCTGGTGACACTACTGTTGGATGAGGACTTAGGTTTGACATTAAAAAAAAAAATAACAGAATACTGCAGGGCTATTTGTGTGTAGCACATGAAGATCTCTCAGCTGTATAAGAGGTCTTCACATGTTACTGCCACTGCAATACATTTCTATAGTAGGAAAAAGAAATGCATTATAATTTACTACTAGCTAGGCATGGGCGGATAAGTACAATACCCTACCCTAAACACTACCATGGGTACCTCCAAATACTCTAAAAAATATCCTAACAAAAACGGGCAGTTTATTAGGGTCAGGTAGTCTGCACTTAATCATTCTACTACACCATTACCCTACCAGGACTAACAAAATGTAAAAATAGGTTATCTGATACCTTTTACTGGACCAACAGAGATTTAATAAAAAACAAAAAAAAAAACTTTAGCCTTTAAACTCACAGAGTCCTTCTTCAGAAGAAATGGCAGATCAAAACTCCTTTAAAAGCCCAGAGAAAAAACATTTTATACAGGAGTGTAACAGATTAGAGGAGAAATGCAAGCCATTCCACATTTACAGGACTTGGCAGTGTTCTTTGGTCAGTGACTATTCCTCCAGCTGCACTAAACATACGTTCTGAATATACACTTGAAGGTGAACAACTGAGGTACATTACTGCAAGAGTTGCTAGATCTGGACATATTGTTCTCTTGTTTCCAATAGAGTAATGGATCTTCCTGAGACCGACCACAGCCAGTAATGTCTGTAAAATACTCCTCATTTATTTATTTGCTTTTGTTCACCAGGTAGGCACATTAGACAACCAAGTGCCTATTTTCGGTCACGACCGAGAGATTACAGAGATACATTCAATGCATAACAGGCAACAACAACAAGAGTAAGTATAATAATAGTAAACATACAGAGCAAGATCAAAGCATTACCAACATCGCTAAACAAAGCAAATGGGATGAAGATATTAGCATGACACAAACAGGGCAGGCAGTAACCAGCAAAGTCAGACAACAGCACCCTGGGGGATAAGGATAGCAGACACATCGGGAGGTGCAAAGGGATAAGAGAGGCCCGAGGCAACTGGAAAGATAGAGCAGTACAATATTCAGCAATTCCACAACTGATAAGCAGTAGAGACAGGGTGGGCCCAACACATTCGCTAGTACACAGGGTGAGGAGACCCATCTGCAATTACAGCAGCGTATCAGGTAACGACACATCCAGACGGAGGGCAACTCCTACTGGGAGCATTAGGTGAAAGGCAGCAGCAGCTTTGAGGAAGCCCCAGAGGGAGGTTTTGAAGCAGGAATGGAGGGGAGGAGCGAGTGCTGTGCTGTGTAAGACAGTTACCAGTCTGGCAGATAAACCAGCTGCACTTTCTTTACAGGATACTAGTCCATGTTGTTCCAGGTGACTCAGAATTGATTTGTCTTTCTAACTCTGAACATAGGATGCCCAAAAAGTTGCTGTAGATGTCCTTTTCCTCACTGATGAAACTGGTGATTGTGAAGAATTTATAGATGTGCTATTGTTTGTGCCACGGTGTACTCTGATGGTTCGGCAGAGTTTAACAGCTGTACATCAGTTAATGATGTTGGTGGGGCAATGTCACATTTGGTTAGCAGAAGATCTCTCAAAACTTATTGTCTTTCCCTGCAAGAAGAATGACTTTGATGTTCCCTTAAAGCAGGGATATGCAACGTAACAAACACATAGGTGTCATTCTTTAACATGGCATTTATTCTCTGCTCAGTCAACAATCTGAGACTCATCTGCCAGCATAACAGCGGTGGTGCCTTCTTTGACTGAAAGTCTTTCTTTATGTTAAAGGAAATGTGAAGAAATCTTATTTGAGGAAGAATTTGACAGTTGCACTGTCCACTGACATCACGTGGCAGCCTCAAATGGTTCCAGTAAGGTGACCTCTGAAACAAGTAGACTCCAACTGCTGAAACTGAGCAGGATGTCTACTTTACTTATTTGATTCTGCATGGTGTAGTCATGTACAGCTTTTCTGTTCAAGAAGCCTTTCCAACATGTAAAATGTTGAATTCCAGCGGGTTGAAACTTCCTGCTTTAATGTATGCAACAGTAAGTTGTTTGACCGCTGCAGCCCTTCAGATTTTTTGTGCTTTCACAGAGTGGCTGAAATGCCCACATGTTTTCCTAGCAAGCTCTAACAGGTTTTCATTTTTTTGTTTCCATTTAAGAAATTATGGTTGCAAGATTTAAACAATGTGCAACACTAAGGCGGTGTTGGTAGCTGCTATCTCTAACACCTTTGACTATGTTGACACCATTGTTGGACACTATGAACCCTGGAGATGAGGAATGGAGTAGGCCATTTCTGGAATCATTTTTCCAGTTCCTACAAAATATTCACAGCAGTGTTGTTTTCCTCAGAGTGGTGACACATAGTACAGCCTGCTTCCGACTGCCTAGAGTGGGGATTATTACTTTCCAACTCAAAACTTGCCCACTGAGCTGTAACAGTCATGTAGTCAAGTGTTGGGTTGCTGGTATAATAGTTATGTGAACCGTCATTCATCTCGAGAGTTTCAACTGGAATGACTTCAGTAACACCAAGTCATACAACCATGAAACAGCCTTTTTGAAAAATATGTTTGACAGAGAACAGTGTACCAAGGTTCAGTCGAGTTCATAAACTTGAGGAAGCATCTTTGGGCAACAAAAGCAAAAGGGAGGGACAATCGCCAACAGCTCTGCAACTGCTCTATTTAACAGCTGGCATGTTGGATGCTGGTAGGTACATTTTGATGATCTTGTAACACTTTCTTTTGATGTGAGTTGACAAGATATTTTTAATGTTTGGGGAATGTATTTTGACACCTTTTCACGTGGAGTACTACTTTGGGATTTTGCAGTACCTGATAGTGTCTGACAATAATCTGTGTTTGTCTCAGAAGAATGCAAGGACACATCAGTGATTCAATGTCACTTACTGTTTACATTCATTGTCACTATGGTCACCACCACCTCCACTACACTCCATACCAACTATACTGCCCTTGCCCCACCCTACTCAATTGGTGTTATGTCTTTCATGTCGCATCATTACTGATGTTAAAAATTTGCCACTTTGTTACCACGACTGATGCTCTTTTGCACAGACTGCATACAGCTTAAGAGTTGTCTGCAGGGTCAATATAAAATAAATTCCACACTAAAGGTTTACCTTTTTGCTTTGTGTCATGGTGCCTGGCGCTATTCCTTGTACAGTCAAGGTACCTGCAGGAAATGCTACACTGTCATTTCCTTGTTGATATGAACTGCTCTCATTCATCTTCTTATTCCTCACGCTTAGCATGTTTTTTCTCGCACTTGCCCTCTCATTACTTACCGCCGCATTCTCCCCAAACCCCTCAACGTACCTCATCAGCACAAGATTCAGAAGGACTGAAGTGCAATCATCATTATGTGGGACATACCCTGGCTATCCATTCCCAGCCCCCCACTATCACCACCATCTCTATCAGCATTCGCTGCCTCAGCATCTGAGCTTATATTTGAGGAGGATGCCTCCCTGCATGCTGCTTCAGCAGCTGGAAGTATCCTGGCACACGTGGCAAAACATTCAGTACCTTGGAAGCTGCTTGTCCTGAACAGGTCGGCCGGTCACCCAGCCAGCCACCGACCAAGACCAGGGACACCCGCCTGCAGCTCCTTGAAGCTGCTTGTCCTCTGAACAGGGCCGCCCAGCTCACCGACGGTCGGGCGGCACCCAGCCAGCCACACCGACTAAGACTAGGACACCTACTTGCAGCCTCGGAAGGTACGGACAGCGCAGTTAATCGGAATACTGGTGCTTCCAGCAACCCACTCTGATTGGCGAGGAGTTTTCCCTGCTATAGACACCTGGCACTTTGTTAGATTTTAGTAGAACTAAGCACATTTCAACTGTGTTATTAGGAGTTTTCAACTGTACTACTCTTTTTTCCATTAGCAGGTTATACAGACCTGCCACTAGAAGATTCTTGGTCTTCTACATAAATCACTGTATTCATTCATGTGCAATATGACCTGCATTATCATTCTACTTCTTTCCCGGTGCTGCTACAAGGGACTTGAGTCTGAAGGGTGGATGGCCACTAACTAAGCTTGCTCCAGCTCTCCTTGTTCCCCTTCTGCTGTATTTTCTCATCTAGGTTTTAGTGAGTACCTAGGTGGGAAAATTTCTTGCCTAGAAAATATTGCACTAATACAAATCACGAGACCATGGCTCTCCTTACTGTGCTTTTATTGCTCCTAAGGTGCAGAGTTTTCAGCAATACAGTGCAATTGAAGTACCTCAATGCAATTCAGTTCTCCAATGTACCTTATCAATACCTAATGTTATAACAGTCTACAGTGCAGACACTATGTCATTCTCCTCTCCCTTTTGCCTATTCCCCGGTTAGCCTACACCCCTTGCTACTGTCCTCACCTATGTCTACCTAAGCACTTACATTGATCACGATACAACTGTCATTACAGTGGTGGTCTTCTTTGCAGCAGAACGATATGGGTTGCCGTGAAGAAATAAAAAGCAGTCTCCATTCTTATAAGCTCCTTAAAGAAGTTATACTTCTGCTTCTTCTGCTCTCAGGAAATGTGGAGCTCAACCCTGGCCCTCCCCAACAACTTACCTCGCCTATCGATTTTGCTGAGGCTACAGGTCTCAAAATTATGATGGTCAACATTTTAAGCCTGCCTAAAAACTTGTACAGCTGCAAGCCTGGGCTGCACACGTTAACCCAGACCTTATCATAATTACTGAGTCGTGGTTAAAAAGATGAACACTGATCAACAAATATCACTGCAGGGCTACAATTTATTTAGAGCAGATAGAGAGTCTAAGAGGCGGGGTGTGTTATCAACGCCAAATCTAAGTACTTGGTCACCAATATTAGTTGCAAATCTCTAGCCAAGGAATTTGAGTTAGTTTCATTGAGCCTTCATCTCCCTCCTCGGAATGTATCACTATCCTAGGTGGCTATAGACCCCCGTCTGGTGGTGATGAAGTCCTTAATCTTTTGAAATTCATGTTCTAGAGATGCAAAAACTGAAACAATATTTCTAGAGATCTAAATATGGACTGGCTGTCACCTAAATCACATGGCCTCAAATCCCTTTGTGACGAGCTAGGTCTTGGGCAATTAGTCAGTGAACCTATTCGAACAACACTCTAAATACTGCCAACAGTTCCATTCTAGATGTGGTACTAACCACCCATCCACACAAAATATCTCATTTGGCAGTGTTTCACAAGCGACATGAGCGATCATGGAATTGTTGCTTGCATAAGATCTCAAATTAAGGCCCGTCCCAACCCATCTTTATAACAAAAAGATCCTTTCCCAAATTCAGTGCAGTAAACTTCCTATCTGACCTGAGCATGATCAGATGGCAAGATCTTTACCTAGCTAAAGATGTCAACAAGGCAGCTTGCATCCTTAATGACAAACTTACTGCAATAATAAATAAGCATGCCCCTTTCATCAAAGTAAGGGTACGGAACAATTCCAAACCCTGGTTCACCTCGATCTCAAGGCAGCCTTATAGCTTGAGATAAGCTCTGGGCTAAAGCTAGACATTCCAAAGAATCTTCGGATTGGCAGGCCTTTAGAACAGCGGAATAACTGGTGAAAAAGCTTCGCTCTGCTAAAGCTAACTATTATATTTCTACTCTAACAAGCTAAAGGTAACCTCATAAAATAAGGAAGACTATCAAAGTTATAGAAGGACGGCCCATGGCCCCTCTGTCCCAACAAAGATAGTTGCAAGTGGCAAGATTGTGGAAAACAAGTCCCTAATCCTGGAGAACTTAACTCCCACTTTGCCACAGCTGGATTAGCTTTGACTCGTCACCTCATGCTGGTGCTGTGGTGAGTCAGCATACCCTCCGCCACATCTAGTCCTGCATCCAGCCCCTTCCAACTGCGCGAGATAACTTATAAAGAAGTAGAGGATTCTCTTCTTAACTTAGACACCAAAAGCGCAGGGACGATGGCTTGGAACCCTTTTCCTAAGGTCAGGCTACGCCCATCTCACTGCCCCAATTCTCACATCTTCAATCTTTCCATTACATCTGCTACTGTGCCGTCCCGCTGGAAATCAGCACATATCCTCCCTCTATTTAAATCTGGTGATCCATGCGATGTAAACAACTATAGGCCTATCTCCATATTGCCTATCCTTTCTAAAGTTCTCGAAAACTGATCCATATTCAGTTAAAATCTCACCTGAAACCTTCTCTCTCATTAACCCAGCTCAATCTGGCTTCTGGGCTAATCATAGCACAATCACTGCACTAGCAAAAGTAACCAATGATTGATCTCTGCTATAGATGCTAAGAAGGTAACTGGTGCAGTCTTTTGGACCTCAGCAAAGCTTTTGATACTGTTGATCACACACTATTAGTCAATTGCCTTGCAAAGTTGGGTGCCACATACCATACCACCCAGTGGTTCTCTAGCTACCTAACTGGAAGATTCCAAAAGTAAAGGCGGAGGCTTTTTTCTGCTGCCTTGCCAGTTGCAAGGAGTCCCCCAAGGATCCATCTTAGGCCCTATCTTGTTTTCTCTGTACATTAATGACTTAGATGCTAACATATCTCGTCAATCTGCACCTTTTGCAGATGGTACTGTGTTGTATACTTCTGGCTCATCGTTATCTGAAGTCAAGTGGAGTGCTTCAGTGGACTTGCATAACTTGGACCATAATCTAATAAAGGCAAAGCTTCTGCTCAATGCTAAGAAGACTAAAAGCGTTGATATTCTCCATGAGTGCTGTCTCAGGCCCCCAATACCCTTGCCCAAGACTTCATTGTCACCACGCTAAATGAGCCTCTGGAAGTTGTAACAAATTTAAATATCTAGGTATCTGGATCGACAATAAATTATCTTTCAGTGACCATGTCAAGATGTCTCTAGAAGGTTAAAAGCAAGGTTAGGTTTCTTCTACAGAAATAGGCCTTTCCCCTTGAAACTTGAAACAAGCTTGTACAGGCCACTTTTCTCCCCACTGACTATGGCGATGTAATCTATTCCTCCACCACTCTTGCAAATCTAAGTAAACTGGACATCCTTTATCACCGTTGCGTTCGGTTCATTACAACTCCTTACCGTTCGCACCACTGACTTATATGCAGCTGTTGGTTGGACATCCCTTACTACTAGACGCCTGCTCCATGCTGGGCTATGGACTCTTAAACTGCTCCTGCAGAAATTGCCTGCTTCTCTCTTCCCTTATTAGTATCTCACGTAGGTGCATACTGAGTAAGAAAATCTGACTTTATTATGCTTGACATACCAAGGACGCGGACTTCCTTTGTAAACGTATATTGCATAAGCCCTTCCCTCCATTTGGAACCAATTACAAACCGTGCTGAAACTAACTAGCACAGTTTCAATAAACTTCTACAAATAGCTAAGTTCAGCCAAAATAAAAGACACCTGTAACTGTCATTAAGTCTCTTCCTTCCCCATGTGTGCCAGATTTATCCACTGGTAAGGTATAATTGATTTGTCATATTAACTGCTTTCCTTCCTTCTACTCCTGGCTTTATCTTTGCTTACGCCTCCACTGCTACTCTATCAAATCACTCCTCCCCCATATCAGTTGTAGACGGTTTGTTCTAGCTGCCAAAATACTGTATATGTATTGCACATACCAGTCATCATATTTCATTTATCAGTATGCAACCTGTAAATCGCTTCCCTGTCTCATATCAATGTTTACCACCTGCGATCACCCTATGTGGTACCCTTGTATGTATATCCAGCCTGTATCATGTAACGCGTATTTCATGTATATACTGTTATTACTTCATCTGTGTTTGTACTTTAAGTGTTTATGTCACAGGACCTCTTAGAATGAGCTTGCTCAATGGAGTTTTCCTGCAATAAACTTGAACTTGAACTCCTGTCAGTTCTTTCCCAAACTCTTTCATTTCATTGCTAACATGCTTTTTTTTGTTCAGGACATTTAGTGCCAGTCCTGGTGATGTTAATATTGTCGATATGTTCTTCATTAGTGCTACGATTCACATTGTCCATATCATTAGCAGTTGCAAATGCAGCAGCACTCCGCTTCAGTTTAGTAGACAGACTGGGAAATACGACATATAGCAGACATAGCCATGAATGGATATTGTTTCACCAACTGTTGCAGAGGTAGACAGTGTATCTGACTAGGTCACAGTAATACATGAAAATGACAGGGCTCAGCCCTTGGGGCACCTCACAAACAGTGTAATACAGACATAAAGGATTTCACTAATTGCTGCAGACAAACAGTGTAGCTGACTGTCACAGTAGTAAATGACAAGGCTTGGGCCTCAGACACCTAAGATACAGTGTAATACAGCTGTAATAGGTTGCAGAGAGAGCAGTGTAGCTGACTATGTTACAGTAATCAATGACTAGGTCTCGGTCCTTGGGGCACCTATCAAACAGTGTAATATAGCCATCAAAGGCTGCAGAGACAATGTAAGCCAACTATGTCTACAGTACTAAATGACAGGCCTACCGGCGGCACCTACAAACAAGTTACTCCCCCTCTCCCGGAGAACTGCTAGGAGTCTGCCAGAAGTGTGGCTAGTAGACCATATCCATGCCCCTAGAAAACAAGTCACTCCCATGTAACTGTAGTTCTAGGAGTGATATATGGTGTACATCCACACTCTGGCAGAATTCCTTTTCCCTTAAATCTGGCCTAAAGGTCTTTAAGCTGGCTCCTCCCACACACCTGGGTGGTATCCTCCTCAGTACCACACTGTGATGTCAGCTCTGACCGCTGGAAGCCAGATCAGTCTGCCATTGCCAGGGAGGTCAGGTGGGTTGTGTTGATGTACACTATATACTACTCCTAGAACTACAGTTACAGGCAAGTAACTTGTTTTCTAGGGACATGGATATGGTCTACTATCCACACTCTGGCAGACCCCTAGCAGTTCTCTGGGAGGAGAGGACAAGGCGACACCTGTATTTAGGGAAGAGAGACTGGAGAATAGAGGTCCCCAAACCAACATCCCGGCATGACTCAAGATTGATGTGGTAATGAGATGAAGGTGTGTGCACACTTCCAGTAGCAGCCCTGCAGATCTCCAAGATGGGGACATCCCTGAAAGCAGCCACAGAGGCAGCAGTATGTCTAGCAGAATGAGCTCCAAGCCCTACAGGATGCTCCCTACCAGCTAATCTATAGCAGAGGTCAATGTAGGAGACTATACTCCTGCCAATAATCCACTTTGCTGCGGTCTACCAGTGCGGCTTCAGTATAGGTGACAAGCGGCTGGTGAACCTCTCCCAAACTCCAGCCGAGCGCTCCTTATAGTAGAAAGTGCTACCTCAGGTCCAACTAGTGAAGCCTGTGCTCGACCTTGAGGTGTGATTAGTGGAAGTACACTGGAGACTGATCACCTGGTTAAGATGGAACTCTGATACAGCCTTTGAAAGGAACTTCCGGTTGGGGCAAAGGACAACTTTGTCCCTGTGGAAGACCAGGTAAGAAGACTCCACCGAGAGTGTTTGTAGCCCACTGATCTTTCTGGCAGATGTGATCGCCACCAGGAAGGTGGTCTTCCATGACAGGTGTAACATCTCACACCTGTGCATTGGTTCAATGACTTGCTCCATGAGCACTGCCAACACCAGAAACAGATCCCAAGGTGGTGGCAGTTCACGCACCAGAGGGAAAACATGGTCAAGGCCCTTAAAGAAGTGCCCCACCACCTTCGCACTGTCAGCATATCAGCTCGTGCCTGGTTTGCAGAGATGGCTGCCAGGAAGGGATTGGCACAAGTCCCAGAACACCTTAATGAAAGAGGTGATAAACCCAGCAGGACCAAGCGTGGATACAAAGAAGATCTTGCAGGAAACCTGGGCAGCAGCTTCCTTGAGCGCAAGCAATTGTTCAACAGACCCCAGCTATAGAGACTGCCCAGCAGGCGTTCTGGACCCAATAGGAGGATCCCGCTGGTCCGGACAACCCAGCAAAAGTCATGTGTGCACTGCCTCCAGGGTGGAGGGCTTTAGAATGTGGCACAGGCTGCAAACCTGGGAGTCAAGTTCCTGGCCCAGGCAGTACACGCAAGTGGCATGAGGGTCCATGCATGACATCTTCTGTCTGCATGGACAAAGCTCAAAACCGGCCACAGACTTAGAAGTCATTGAGTCTGTGATGCCAAAATAGTGAAACCACAAAGCAACCTGGCCACCACGAATGCACAGCACTATGGAGGAAACCGGTCTCTTCCAGCGGAAAGGAAGATCTGATGTCAAGGGGTGGTGCTGAGGAGGATACCATTCATGTGGGTGGGAGGAGCTAGCTTGAAGACCTTCCAGCCAGATTTAAGGGGAAAGAATTCTGCCAGAAGTGTGGATAGAATACCATATCCACACCCCTAGAACTGTGTATAATACAGCTATAAAAGGATGTCACTGCTGCAGAGACTGACAGTGTAGCAGACTATGTCACAGTAATGAATAACAGGGCTTGGGCCTCAGGGGCTCTAACAAACAGCATAATACAGCTGTAAAAGGCTTTCAGTAACTGCTGCAGATGTAGACTGTAGCTGATTATGTCAGTTTGTCTATGTCTTTTCCCTGCAACCTTGCTACTTCTCTGTTCTCTCCCAGCACCACTTCCTCAACTATGGCTGATCCCCCCTCCCCTGGCTGAGATAGGTTCAGTCTTCCACCATTTCTCCTTGCTCCTTCAGATGGTACCAGAGAGACAGACAGTGTAGCTGCTTATGTCACAGTAATAAATGACAGGGCTCGGGCACCTAACAAACAATTTTAATACTTTTAACTTTACGCTTTCCCACATTGCTCCATCTCTGTTCTCTCCCCAACACCACCTTCTCAAATGAGGCTGATCCCTCCCCCAGGGAGATAATTTCAGTCCTCCACTATTTTCCTTTGCTCCTTAGAGTTTGTGTAGTGCAGGTTCAATTGACTGATTCAACTTCTTTATAAAGACAAGTGTTTATGGACACAATTTGTGCTGCAGAGCAAGTCCACATAACTGCTTCCAGACTGCTGCCCACGCCACACAGGCTTTAAAGCAGATGGAGTACAGCCATTTAAACACCACTGACCAATCAGGTGTCAGTTCTGTGTCATGTGCTGCTAGTCTGCTGTAGGCTCCATGAAGGACCCCACAAGCTGCCCATTTAATGCCTGTTTCCAGCCTGGAAGTCCCAATTACCCATTCCCAGTCTCAAACTACCGACCCAAGAATTACATGTTAAGTGTCAGGTAGGGTAGTACATTACCTGAACTACCCTAGCCAGCCAAAACAGGCAATACCCACACTATCTGACCCAGCTACCCATCAGGTAACCCATGCCTACTACTATCATTGTCCATGTTTGGCACTTGACTAAATGAACACAACTGTTGAAACTAGTAGCCCTCAATGCTTCGGAGCCAGAGAAGCAGGATTTTAGATTCTTGTTTGTGCAGGAGTGAGTCCTGTATTGTGAATTTAAATAACACTGATACATGACAGAGTGCCTACGGGCATGGGGGTTAATGGACTATTGGGAGGAGGAGGGAGCACCAGAGGCCAGGAGATCGGCAACTGTTGCCCAGCACCTTTAGGGGTCCAAACGAACAGCATGACTAAAGGCAGTCAATAGGGTGGCTGTAGTTCTCAAGAGACTCAAAAAGGAGACCCGACTGAGTATATAAACAGATGGAGGATGCTATCGAGGAGTGGAGGAGCAGCATACCAAAGTTAAAGCCAAGTGCTGCAGTATTTTGTTTTGTTGGTGCAGGGGCAGAGTTCTGTATTGTTAATTTGCATAACACTGATAAATGATAGAGTGCTATGGGCACAGAGGTTAAGGGACTGTTGGGAGGAGGAGACTAAGTACCAGAGGGTGGGCGAGGGTGGGAGATCGTGGGCGTGACCGGTGCCACTGGGGGTCCCCAGAGACCTCATGACTACAGCCAGCCAATAGAGAGGCTGTAGTCCCTATATATCACCCAGAGGTCCAGTGACCCTCACACAAGCAACCCTGAAGAGTGAGCCATGAAGCCAGAGTGTGGCGCTTGTCCTAGTGACATCTGGGGCATCTGTAGGAGCACCACAGACAATGCTGGTCACAGTAACTGGAGGTAAGGGGCACGGTGGTAGAAACTTTGCACAACAGAAGGTAAGGGGGCTGCAGTGGAACCAGAGTTGGCCTACATTTGAATAGGGTGACAAGGAATGAGGCTTGAGAGGACAAAGCAAGGTGCAATTGAAAGCAGCTGATCCCAGTCTCGGATCAGGCTAAATCTATGATAAAGAGTCAAGGCAGGAGGGACTAGCAGATAAAGGGGACATGGGGATAAACTGTAAACCGTAAACAGCACCTAACTGGACCACAGCGAGATTACACGCTGGGGCTGGGATAGGCTGAGAAGGGAGGATGTGTGGAACAGGAGTTGGTACAGGAAGCAGGACAGCTGGGAGGGTGGAGGAGGTGGAGAAATACGGGCATGTGCAGGAGCCAAGATGGTGAAAAGGAGGGTGGTAAGCTGTAAGGATGTGGGGCCACAGTCTTTCTGGGGATGGTGTGGAGAGTAGGGTCTGTTCAGTGTACAGGAGCCCAGAACAGCTCAGGACAGAGGTGAGAATGCTCAGATGGGAGCTGGAGAGGTGAGGTGGGGACAAATGGATGCAGAGCAATGGCGGAAGGGGTTGAGTAGGGCAGTCCTAGGGCAGGTGAACTGCAGGTATGGGGTTAGAAAGCAAGGAGGATACCACAGCATCCAGGGATATCTCCTCACTCAAAGATCCTGGGGAACTGGTGTGGAGTAATAGCAGGTGGTAAAGGAAATGTCAGGTGGGTAAGAGGATCAGCAGAGACGGGAAGGGAGGGACAGAGAGGAAGAATATGAGTCAGAGTGGGAGGCAGCTGGTACACTAGGAGAAAATGGGAGGTTGGAAAACACACCTGCATGGGTCGGAAGAGTGGTAATCACTGGATACCCATAATTATGGGCATCCATTGGGGAGGAAGGAGACCCAAAGGCAGAAAGGATGTTGGTGTGTATGCCAGGAATGATAGTGGGAGGGCAGGACCAAAACTCAGGGACGTGTAAAGGAGTTTGGTGGAAAACCTAACTAGTCATCCACATAGGAACCATCAACTTAGCAGAAGAGTGGAGTGGTGCAGGGAGTGGGTTCATGGAGCTGGCAAAGGCCTGCAAGGAAATAGTGAGCTCTTTGGCCTTTTCAGAGTGATACCAGTCCCCAGAGCCAACACATTCAGGAAAAAAAGGATACAGGAGTTGAATGACTGGCTGAGGAGCTGGTACAGGAAGGAAGGCTCAGATGCATCAGGATTGAGAGGCACATGGTCAAACAAGATGCTGTATTTGGCAGATAGAATACACTTTGGTAGGGAGGCTCAAATTTATACCAAGACAAAGTGGGAGAGTACACAGTCAACAAACTGAGTTTGAACTGCTGGGGGGAATGGGCCAGCTGGCTCAGAGACCCCAGGATGAGGAACTCAGTGGACCCCCGACACCAGCAGTAGTACCAGGAGGGTGGCATGGAGGGAAGGAGGCATTAAGCACGGGAGTGATAGGGAGAGCAGGAGGAAGACACGTCAGGAAAAGCACAAAACGAAAGAGGCAAGGAAGCACAGAGTCATGGTGGAGAGGGTGTCACAACACCTGTAGTCTCACCTAAAAGATGGCAGACATGCAGGCCCCTTAGTGGAGGGGAAGATGGACACAGCAGCAATTACCAAGACCTGGGCTACACCACACCCATGACTGGGACCTCTCATCCCAAGTTAGCAAGTTATAAGAAGACCTAGGATGACAGGTAAGGGGAGGGGGTGATGACATATCAGGAAAGGGACAACATACATGAGGGAGGAGACAGAAAAGGGGTGTGGAAACACTATTGATTCAGCTCCAGACCAATAGAGGGAGAAAGGCGAGTTTGAGGGTGGTCTACAGACTGCCCAACCAGGAGAAGAAGAGAGACAGGAGCACATGCCACTGCTGGAAGCAGCAAGAAAAGGGGTGGCAGTGGTGGGGGACTTTGATCTGCCCAAGGTGGACTGGGGTATACCAGCCACATCCTGTGCCAAAAGTCAAGTGATCCTGGATGTGATACAGAGTGGGTTTGGACTTTGGTGTCACTGAGCCCATTAGGAAGGGGGCAAGCCTTGATCTGATGCTCACAAATGGGAGCATGTACAAGAGATAACGGTCAAGGAACCCCTGAGAGATAGCAACCACAGCACAGTGTGGTTCAAGTTAGATAGGGGCAGGAAAAGCATCTCCACCAAGACCAAAATCCTGGATTTCAGGAGGATGGATGCGGTCCCAAGGATGCACCTAGAGGACACATCAGTGGACATAAGGGTGGACCAAAAATAGAGGGCAATACTGGCTGCCACAGTAGTGTGTTAGGGCTTAGGGAAAAGAAATAGGAGCCAAATCACCCAGCTGGTTCAACTCTGAGGTTGGCAGGGCAGTGAGGGACAGGAGGACAGCCTACAGGAGATACAGGAGGACTGCAGTGAAGCAGATAAGGAAAACTACTTGAAGCTGGCCAAAGTGACAGGCCAGGTAGTGCAGCAAGCTAAGGCACAGAAGGGACTCAAAATCTCTGAAGGGATTAAGAGGGAGAGAAGGCCTCTTTCACTACATAGCGAGAAAAGAGACAAGAACATGATAGTTGGGCTCTTAATGGGTGGAGAAGAACAGACAAGGCAGAGGTACCGAACGATTACTTCTGCTCTGTTTTCACTAGGGAAAAAGAAAGACTGGTACAATCTGGGCAGAGAAGGTGGGGGGGCACAGAAAGTGATAGAAGAGGATGGAGTACAGAGGGCTGCTGGCACTAAAGTTAGAAAAGTCCCCAGGAATAGATGGCATACACACAAGGGAGTAAGGGAGCTGGCAGAGGAGCTTGCAGGGCTGATGGCAAGCCTCTTCAATAGTTCCCTGGAGTCAGGCATGGTGCTGCAGGACTGGACAACAGCACATGTGGTGCTCTCCACTTGCACGGACACAGTGATGACCTGGGGGAACTACAGGCTGGTCAGTCTGACCTCAACTGTGTGCAAACTCAAGGATCCCTACTTAAGGAGAGGCTGGTGAGGTACATGGAAGAGAATGGTCTCCAGGATGACAAGCAGCATGGATGTGTGGGAGGAAGATCATGCCAATCAAACCCTATTGACTTCTTTGACTGGGTCACCAGGGCAGTGGAAGGGGCCAAGTGGTGGACATCCTTACCTGGACTTTAGCAGGGCCTTTGACTCAGTGCCTCAACAAGCGGCTGATCAGGAAACTGGCAGATCTCAGGGTTGAGGAGAAAATGACCAAGTGGGTAGAAAGCTGGCTGAGGACAGGACCCAGAGCATGGTGGTGAAGGAAGTGTTATCCAGCACCTGGGAAGTCACTATCAGGGTCCTTCAGGGCTTGGTGCTGGGGCTGATATTGTTCAATGTCTTCATCAATGACATTGAGAGGGCATTAAGGGCAAAATATGCCCATTTGCCAATGACTCCAAACTCTGTGGGAAAGTGACACAGTAGAAGGGATATAGAACATGCAGGAAGACCTCAGAAACTTGAGATGGTCAGAGGTACAGCAGCTTGGCTTCAATGCCAAGAAATGCAAAGTTATGCATGTTGGAGTCAGGAACCCAAGGACCAAGTACTACGGGTGGGTTCTGGGTAGCAGTAAAGAAAGAGAAAAGGATCAGGCAGTGATGGTTACTAGTGACCTGAAGCACTCCTCACAGTACAAAAGGCAGCAGCAAATGCAAACAGTGTATATACCTGCTATTCACAGGGTTGACCATCTCCTAGATGGGGGCAGGATTCGACCCCAACAGGATGCAGCTAATCCATGTGCACCTGGACTTACACTACCCTACTGTTGGTATGGATAACTGGTTGTTGCTAATAATGCATGGCCTAACACAAAAGGAGCCCGATACTTAATGTTTCCACTGGCTCCAATGACAGTGCTTCTGAGGAACCTAGCCAACACCATGTTAAAGGTGCTACGACGGTCTCTCTACTACTAATCCTCCTTGCTGGGGATATCCAAACCAATCCTGGTCCTCCCATGGGAAATCTCACTACTGGCTCCCCTCATTACCGAACTGGGTATCCCCTAGAGGTAATAGTACATTTACTTGACCCAACTCATGAAGTCCAGAGCCAGTAGAATAAACCAGATATTCTTGTTACATCAGAAACTAGTCTCAAGCCAAATATTCCTAATGCATGAATTGACTTCCTGGGCTACACTGCCTTTAGGAAGAGGCATGAAGGGGAGAAGTGCTTATACACAAGTGACAACCCCGAGTGTATCCCTTGGCCTCCTTACCCCTATAGAATGTCCTGGCAGAAACATTATTTGTCATTATTTGTCAAATTAACACTTACTTACTAAGTCCTTCGCTGATAGGTGGACTGTATAACACTTCTCGTAGCCAACCAGGCTCTACAGACCTTTACTAAGATGTTAGCGGAGCAAGCCCTCCAAATTGCTCCTCTTGGGAGACTAACCTTCACTGGATGACAGACTCAGAACAGAGTCATAAATCATTGTTGCTTGATGCACACCTAACCCAGATCATTACCAAATCACATGGCACAATGCTAACACTGGCAATCACTATCACTGAGTGGCGCTTGTCACTAACCCCTTAACATACAGGTGGCAGGCGCCTCTTGATGCCTTTTAGTGACCAGTCTCCCATACTCTGTATATAGAAAACTGGCCACCCAAAGTCCCCACTCCAATTTTATCTATCCAGCCTTAACTGGAGCCCTATCCTGCACCTCCCATCTATGGGGAGGCCCTGGAATACTTCCAGAACTACTTCCTGTCAGCAGCCAACATGCATGCACCAATCAGAAAGCTTAGAGTCAAGGGGCAGTGTTACAGATGGATAACCCCTGAGCTTAAGACCCTCATGACACAGAGAGGTAAGGCATGGGTGAACTACAAGAATTCTGGCACATCCTCTGTCTGGGCTGCCTATACGGTGCCGAGAAATAAAAGTAAAAATGAGCAAAACTGCAAACAGTGATTACATTAAAAACCTCCAGCAGGACAGTTTAACTGACCCAAAGTATTTCTGACAACAATGGTCTTATGAAAGGCAATAGAACCCTACAGGGTCCAACTGTAATAAATGGCCAAACCATAAGTGACCACCAAGAGGCTTCAAATGCCTTCAACAGATCATTTACTGACATAGATAAGTACACTGCCAACCATACTCCCCCAAATAAACCTGTATACCAGCACCTTGAATTCCACCTAAAAAGGTAAACTGGACAGATGTGCTGCCTCTCCTTAAGAAAATAAAGGTCAGGGTTCTACAGAGCCAGATGGATTGGTCCCCAGGTTGTTAAAAGAGGCTGCCCTTCCATAGCCACTCCAATCACCTGGCTAATAAACAGATCTGTAGTTGAAGGTGTCAGTACCAGCCAAGCAGAAAGAAGCCTGTGTAATTCTGATCCATAAGGTGGGTCCCAAGGAACTGATCAGAAACTATAGGCCAATCTCTCCTCTGCACCCTGGCAAATATACAGGAGAAGCTTATCTATAACCAGCTCAGGGCCTATCTGAAGGCCAGTCAACTTCTAGTGCTCAGTAAGCATGGTTTCAGACAAAACCATGGAACTGGACACAGCTTTACTCAGATTTACTGCAGACATCCTTAAAGCCCGCCCTGAACAATGGCACCTCCACTGGCACCATATTCATAGACCTGACCAAGGCTTTTGATTTGGTCAATCATTCATAACCTACCACTAGACAAACTTAAACGTGCAGGCCTTGACCACCCTCACTACACTGGTTTGAGAGTGATCTGTCCAATCGTTCCCAACAGGTCAAATGGAGAGAGGCCATATCAGGTCAACTACCACGATCAAGGAGGGAGTACCCCAAGGATCTGTCTTGAGGCCCTCCTTTTTCCCCTGTTCGTAAATTACCCTCAGTAGCAATTGTGGTAGCAGCTCAGTAATATAGTATGCTGATGATGCTGTCTTATACAGATCCCTGAACAGCATATTAGCCCTCAGGCTGTAGCTACAGGAGAACTTCACAACCCTGGAAAGCTGGGTACAGGCCAATAGGCTACTGCTGAATGACAAGAAAAAGGAAAGTCATGTTTGTGACAGGGACAGCCTGCCACTCCTGAGGACCGACTTTTTCATAAATCTGTTACAACAGTTCTTCCATTTCTTAGCCTAATATATCCTTTACAATTTCTAGTCCATGAGGTTGGCCACCTATGGGTGCTCCCTCCCTTTCTTGACTATGCTATGGTGTCCTTTTAATTCTCCTTTTCCCTCTCAGGTTCTTGTAGAGGGAGGTTATTGTGGTGGTCTCCGAGGCTGATGTACAACAACAGGCTGTGCCTCGTTGTTGTATTTAGTAAGCAATAGCACATCACAAAATACCTTGATGTATATGCCTTATGTGTATGAAACCTGTAAATGTTGAAAACATAACGGAACTAGGCGTTTTTGATAAAGGTAAAAAGTTACTAGGGACTGCATTATAAATGTAAAAATTAAGTAACTGGGTAGAGATATCAGACCCCCTAAATGTGTTATTTAAATGCATGTAAATTACAGATTGTTTGAGAGGCCCTTTGGCACCATGCATTCCAGCTTTAAGCTGAACAAGCCTAAAATGTCATGGTGATTTGCATATAGATCACATTGCATTATGGGGGTAAAATGTGCAACGTTGTGTTTCTTTGAAGCTTGGCTTTATTGCCAATGAACTTTGGGGTAACCCTTGCTTCAGTGCTCCTGCACTGAGGTTCTTTGTCTTTAGCTTGTTTGAGTTTTTCTTTATTGAGCTCCCCATCGCTAAACACAGGAATAAAATCATTTTCACTAAAAAGATAAATTAAGCCAGCCTGGTGGCATAGAGGGCTGAGGTGCTGGGCGCCACACCTCGAACCATGCCAGCAACCGGGTTTGAGAGCGGACTCTGGCTGGGGGCCGGCGGGGAAGGGGTAGGATTGAGCATCCAGTGGGGCGGCTCTCCTCCCCTGGGGTGGGTTGGGGATGCATGGTTGCTCTACAGCAGCCCCGGTGGAACCAGGAGCACAGCAGAGGGATCGTACCAATGGGAACACCACAGAAAAGCAGAAACTACACTGGGATTGGCGGATGACAGCTGCCGTCCCCGACCATGCCCTCGAGCAATCTCGGCAGAGTAACGTCTGCCTCAGCAGCACCCGGCAAGAAAGCAAATAGTGTGCTGGAGTCCCGCAGCCGGTGCCTTTCCTCTCAAAGAAGGGGGACCCTCCCAGCAAAGGGATATGCCAGGCTAACCCGAAGGAAGGCTGCAAATAGAGGCAGGCAGCTCTGGGGGAATTGCAGGGAGGGTCGCTGGTGGTACTAGGTGGCTTGAAGGAGGAGCAGGTCCCAGTGTGAGATAGAGGGAAAAAGATTAACAAAAAAAAAAGATAAATTAGTAGATCAGTGGGTGCTGACTAAGTGCTGAGATAAGGACATGCATAATCTGTTGCTGCAAATTGATGTGTTGAAGAAGGGATATGCCATTGCTTAAGGTTATTCCATGTGTTTTAAATAAACATCACACAGAGAAGAATTCTGGGATTGGATAGAACCCTACTACTCCCTAGTATCCTCATCGGTATGCCCATAGAGTTGTGAGCTTCTTGGGTACCTGGGCCTTACTATTGACCAAGGTCTCACATACAAATGCCACGTGGACCAGGTCACCAGAGTAACTCACCAAAAGTTGGGTCTACTATATAGATTAGACTCCCTCATACCGGAAACCAGGCTAGCTATTGCTAACAGCATCCTCCTACCCAACCTCACCTTCACTGCTCTTGCTATGGTCTCTCGCTGGATGGGAAATGGGTAGGATGCAAATTCTTTATAATAAGATAGCTCAATTTGCTACCAACCCACCCAAGGTACCACCTACCAGAAAGGCACTGCCTCTAAATTGGCACTCTATCTCTCTCCCAACAGCTTCAATACCCTCTCCTGTGCACTGCCTACAAAATAGTAAATGGCCTACACCCAACTAGCCTGGGCTGGGCTCTTGGTTCCAAGCAACCAGGCAAATTGCTCCCGCATCCTCTGCTCGAAGCTCCTGGAGGTACCCAGGTAAAGTCCTCTCCCATGTGGGTCCGATGCTTTGGAACAACTTCCTGGACCACCTACAAACTGCCGGCTTGCTGATCACCTTGAGAAAAGGACTGGAGCCCATCTATTGGAAAATAACCAATGCACGCAGGAGAGAATCCGATATAGATCCCTAGTAACCTTATCCTTCAGTTTAACATGCCCTAGCTTATACTAAAGAGCACAACACACAAACTAAGTAGTGTGATAACTGGCCAGTGAGGTTGTGTGTGTGTGTGTGTGTGTGTGTTCTCCTGTATAACAGTAACTAGTAAAATTGTAACCTGTACTAATTACTCTGTCCCAGTTGCTGCTTGTCATGGAGTGTAGTCACAAGTGTTTAGACCTCTTTTTCACCATGGATTGTACCCAACAGAATTCTGTGTAACTAATTCGGTCTCCCTTGAATAAGAGACCTTTTGGGCCCAGTAGGCTTACCCAGTTAAACTTAAATAAATACACACACACACACACACACACACACACACACAGGATGTTTGGGGGTGTATAGCCAGGAAATCAGCAGTAGACGGAAGGATGTTATACTGCCTCTATACAGGTCACTGGAGAAACTGCATCTAGAATATGGAGTAAGATACTTGTTTCTATACCTTAAGAAGGACATCAGCCTGCTGGAGAAGTCCGAGGAGGGCAACCATGATGATCGCAGGTCAGCAGTGGAAGTCTTATGAGGAGAGGTTGGGAGCCCTGAGAATGTACTCCCTGGAGAAGAGGGAGAGATGGAATATGATAGAGACCTTCAAATACATGAAGGGATAGAGTGGATAGGAAGGACTCTTGAAGCTAAGAGATAGCCAAACCATAAGGAGACACAGTTTAAGGCTGGGGCTGGGGAGTGGACGTTTAAGAGGCATGTTAGAAAGCATTTCTTTACAGAGAGGGTAGTGACCAACTGGAATGCGCTGCTGGAAGAAGTGGTCTCAGAGAAGAAAGTGGGCAACTTTAAGAGAGCCTGCCTGGGCTAGGCATAAAGGGAAACCATGGGACTTGGTGGTGGGGAGACACGATAGGGTGGGGAGGGAGACTGGGGAGGGAGCAGGGTCAGTGGCGATTAGAGACTCTGCAATAAAGCAGACTTGAGACCAAATGACCTTCTTCTGCTGGCTCATTCTTATGGTCAAAGTGGTCCACTGCATAACCCTGCTGTTTTGGGTGCTCATGGGACCTAGTGCACTGTTATTTCATTTTATTCCATTTTCTGATGCTTTTTAATGGTTGAACTAGTCCACCAGTAAGAATGTTACCACATTTCTGTTGGTAAACTGCACAACACTGTACCAAGATATTTAATTATTTTATAGTGGGCATGGCAAGGAGTGGAACTTTTTAAAACTTCACAATCCAGTATCTCGATTCAGGAATAAAAGAAAACTAAAAGAAAATGGGATACCTTGAAATTTTTGCCAGACAAACATTACTGCTGAAAAACTCAATGGTTACTAATACTACTGTTTTAATGTACATACTCTGTTACATACAACAGGATTCAATTGTAAAGAGCTTCAGGATGCTTCAGTACATCAGCAGACAGAAATGCAGTGCTTGATCCATTAAAAGATTACTGGAACAATTTTGTGATTTGCAATTCAGACTGGGGAGGGGTCTGGGAAAGGTGCCATAACTTGGACAATAATCAGGCAGGGTTTCATAAATATGGAGACTTGGAAGGTAGGATTATTTTTATTATTTTTTTTATTTTATAATTTACTGTTAATGTCTTCATGTCCTTAGCTTGCTTCTTCAGATCCTCTGGCTCCGTACAGCCTGGTCTCGCTAACTTTATCCTACATCCACCCACATGGAGCTCTGGACTCCACCCCACCCCGCCTCCGAGTGGTGGGGAGATGCCTCCAATCAAGCATCAGGCAATGAAGGAGGCAGAAAGGGCTATCCAGGATGTACCGGTCCTTCCCAGAGGATTTAGACACACTCAGAGGACCAATACATGCTGTGCTTAGTCACTACGGGTCCCCGGCCTATGTTCTCCCTTCCATATACTGTAGCTCCTCAACTGCACTGCCAGCTGTGGTCATCCAGGTGGCAGTATCGCAGCAAGGACTACATCTAGTTCCTCCCCACAGCAGAGCATCCACTGCGGATGCTAAATCTTCCTCCCCAGCCAACTCCCCCACACACACACCCAATGCCCCAGTCTGGCTCCTGAACCTGTGTCACCCGGAATGCGTGAGCAGTGGTGCTAATGCTGCGCTGACGGGCTCGGCTAGTATGCTAATTCTTTACTTGGAAACAGGGACAATCATTTCATAAAATAAACATTGCTGGTGGGGAGTTCAGACAGGCCAGTGATGTGTATACAAAGAAATAAAAGATCAATTTGAGAGGCAATGCCCCCCAGAAATATGACCGGGACTTTTTCCTCTGCCCGTTTATTTATTTATTTATTTATTCATTCATTCTTTCCTCTCTCTCCTTCCTTGGCCAGAAACTGGGCAAGACTGTGTGTGTGTGTGTGTGTGTGTTGGGGTGTCTTCCTTAAATTATCTCTATTCGATGCATCTTGTATTTTTTATACTGTCCCAATTGGCTGCTCGAACCGGATGCTCAGATTGTCAGCCAACTGCAGTGGCGGCCATACCATACTAGAGTCTCCCCATGATCAGCATAAGGAGCCGTGGCGTTTAGCTTGAAACGTGCCATAAAAAACACATCTATGGGTCTGCTCCATTTATTTTTGATTTGACAATATTCCTCAAGTCACTCAATTCTTTATTGTAGTCATGCCACGCTTTGTGGGAGGAGTTAGCTTGTGGTCTGGACCAAAGAGAGAGGAGCTGGACTAAATGTACAAATTAAAATCAAACTTGCCGAGTCATCTGGGACTACTGGCTCGACGGGGCAACAGTAATGCCTGGTTGTTGCTGGGTATTTATTTTATTTCTGTTTCCAATATTTCAATCCGGGGCACCGGATGTGTGCATCTCTACCAGCCAGAAAGAAGAACAGGAGCAGAGTGGAAAGTAACAGTATACTGACTGACACGAACCGGACTCCAGTATAGGTATGCGTACCTTTGGCTCCAGTCCTACAGATTCAAAAAAAAAAAAGGCTACATTATTGTTAGTAGGCTGCAGTGTTTTGTGTTTGTGTGCCACTGCCACCCAGACTAGCAAAACTTAGATAGTAGTACTAGTAATACTATTTATGTAACCTGGCCTGGCTCTAAAACCTAAAATGCTTGGGTTTGCTTATGTTTTCTTTCACATTTTTGAGATAGGGTAATTTGGCTGTTTGTTGGCACTGTGACTGGTCCATCCAGGCCCTCACTGATTTTTGGTAACCAAAGCAACTCCTCCGATCGAGGCCAGGCTTCATAGTTCTCCTTCACAACCGACCGACTACCAAGAGGTTCAGTCCATCTGTCCAACCGACCAGAGTTCAGTTATTGTACAAAGAAATTAAATTAGGACTGATGCAGTCGGGACTGGCCTGGCTCTTAGCTGGAAAATGGAACATTGTTTAACCAGAACACTAAACCAAAGCTTGTTTCCAGATGCAACCTGGGAGCACAAGGAAGTTAAGTGACTTGCTCAGGGTCACACAGTATGCACCTAGGTGGTGGTGGGATTCAAACCCAGGTCTCTAGATCTGCTGCTCATAGAGCCTTAACCCACTGTGCTATATAGCCTCCCTGTTGGATGGAACTACTCTCCTCCCCACTTGCCAATGACAATGATGGCTAATGTTGCTATGCATGTGAGGGGTGGGGCCATTATCTCATGTTAACTCCCATCATTCTGCCTTGCAGTTTAGTTGAGAGGTAAGCAATTTATCCCTCAGGGTGTGGGTATACTGGAGGATTTACCACAGCTGGTGGGGTTCGGTCATGAGGTGCAGCTGAGTGACTGAACCACACCAGTCGTGTTAAGCCCTCCAGTATACCCACACCCTAGAGGGATAAATTGACTATTATCCAATGGTCTGCTTTTTAGGAGATGGAAAAAATAAGGTTTTTTTGGGAGGGGTGGATTTTAAATTATGTATATTTATTAGTGTGGCTGAAAAAAATAGTGCTGTTTGGTAGTGTGTTCCAGGCGTCACACCCTCACGCTCTGGTTCTGTCACCAGTGCTCAGTATTAGCATGAGATGCTTGGTGAGTGTTTTAACATCCGTAACAAAACAAAACAAAACAAAAAAAAAAGTGATTTCAGTGTGATCCACCCCTGCTCTGGTAAGGTTCTGTCTTTTCGGTACTAACGTGAGGTGCTCGGAAGTGCTTTGTGCCCGCCCTATGTGGTAGTAATGCTACAGGGAAAAAATTGTTCACAAAGGTGAGTCTGGTAAATGCAGTTCTGGGAAACAGTTGGAAAAGGTTAGGTTTGTCCCGAACTGGTAATGTGAGTGATTACTTCACTTTCGAGTGTAGCAGGGGTCCTGAGTTTTGTTTAGTGGTGATGTAAGATGGCAAAGTTTTCAATGAGTTTTTGGGGGTCTTTTGATTTTGTTAAGAGGCTGACTGGCACCTTTTCCAGTGGGTACACTGGAGGATTTCCACACTGGCAAAGGTGCCAGTCAGCCAATGAAAATGCAGGATTTGGTACTTTCAATTTACCCCATTGCATAATACACTATGAACTATATGTACAAATTTAATTCCATCCTGAGCATATATGAAATATATGGTTTCATATCACAGTAGATATCCTTTTCAGTATTTATTTAAGAGTTTTGTCTTCCTGGTAAAACTCTTAAATAAATATCAATGAGGAAATTCACTGTGATAACGAAGTGTGTATGTCTGTATGGTACTAGTGGGTAGTGGGGTGGGGTAGTGGCTACTTTGGGAGTAATCTAGAAGGGTCATTGGATATATGCATGAAATCCTTTTATTACTTCCTTTCTGCTGAAACAATTTTGGACTAGTCTTGCTACATTCATCATTCCTTCATTCACTCATTTGTTTTGAAATGTGCTCTACTGCTCACCAGGTTAAAAAAAGCTTGACACTTTAGTATGTCCTTTCACTCTAGCTGTTCATTTACCATAAAAAAAAGTGGACATTCCACTCATTTTCCCAGATTTGACTGAATGTTTGTAGCATTCATTATTCACTGGGAAAGGAGAACCAAACAATTCCGTCTGTTGTCAGTCTCATTCCTAGGGAGGCCCTCAGCTTGCATACAGCACCCCTTGGGAGGGGTGACGGATGCCAGCCGAGAACTGATACATTAAAACCAGATTAAGCTGTTGGTGGCATATCTGGTATTCTTGCACTGTCTTCCCTTCTGTTTAGGTGGTGGAGTGTGGTGTGGAGCACTACTGTGTGCACAAGTCTTGGTTATTTGCAGCTTTTTTTTTTTAGTTTTCCCACAGAATGCTCGACTTGCTGGATTTGCTGACCAAGCAGGACTTTTACATCCCTTTTGCAGTGGGTTTTGTGCAGATGGACAGCAGTCATCCTCAGTTTTAAACTCTGGTTCACACTCGGTGGTTCAGGTTTTGACTGACCATTATCAGTATAAAAGGGTTTGTTTTATGCACCATTGTTTTGGGGACTGTTTGGTTGCTGCTGCATAAGGATCTCATCTCCAAAATATACAGGTTACTCACCTGTAACAGGAGTTTAGGAATGGTATATGTTGTTCATCCACACTGTCTGGCAGGTTCCTTGCCGCTTTAAATCTTGCGGGAAGGTCTTCAAGTAGCTCCTCCCACCCACCGGGTGGTAAAATTCTGACTCCAGCCCCATGGCCTTGAATCTGGCCACTGGAGAGCCAGGTTATGCGTCGAAGCCGGGGAGAGTCGGTGGGTGGGTTGAACAACATATACCATTCCTAGACCTCCCGTTACAGGTGAGTAACCTGATTTCTAGGGACATGGATATGTTGTTCATCCACACTGTCTGGCAGACTCTAGCAGTTCTCCGGGAGGAGGGAGGCAAGGTGCACACCCCTACTTAGGGAATAGAGACTGGAGAACTAAGGCCCCAAAACCAGCATCCCGGCGGAATCAAGGTCGATGTGGTAGTGGGTAATAAAGGTATGTGCCGACTTCAGGTAGCAGCCCTGCAGATATCTGGATAGGGACATCCTGGAAGCAGCTACCGATGCAGTGGTATGGCAGGTAGAATGAGCTCTTATCCCGCGGGAGGCTCCATGCCCGCCAACCTATAGCAGAGATCTATGTAGGAGGTGACCCGCCTGCTTGTATCTCCCACTTGGCTGCAGGTCTGCCAGGTCGCGGCTTCAGCGTAGGTGACAAACAGCTGGTGAACCTCTCCCCAACTTCAGCCGTCGTCGCTCCTTATAATAGCCTCGTCTGAGGTCCAAAGTATGGAGCCTATATTCGGCCTCCCAGTGTGATTGGGGTAGAACACCGCAGAGTCAACACCCGGTTAAGGTGAAACTCCGACACCACCTTTCAGAAGGAACTTCGGTGGAAGCAGGGACAACCTTGTCCCTGTGGAAGACCAGATAAGGAGACTCTATGGAAAGCGCCTGGAGCTCTCCCATCCTTCTGGCTGACGTGATAGCCACCAAGAAGGCGGTCTTCCACGACAGGTGGGATGTATCGCACCTGTGCATCGATTCGAATGGCTTGCCCATGAACTTGGCCAATACCAGCAGTAGATCCCACAGAGGTGGAGGTTCGCACGAGCTGAAATGTGATCAAGGCTGGCTATGAAAAACAGCCAGACCACCTTCTCCCTGCGCCGCGACTGCTTCCCGACCCGTGCCGGTAAGCAGAGATAGCTGCCAGGTGCGCCTTCAAGGTGCGTCAGATCAAGCCCTTGCTGAGAAAGGGACCACAGGTGGTCCAGAATGCTTGCTAAGGGACAGCGGAAGGGTCCAAGCCCTTCCCCTGACACCAAATGGAGAATCTCTTCCATTTGAAGGTATAGCATTTCCTGGTGACTCACTTACGGGACGCCTCAATGGCGTTGAGGACCTCGTCCGGAAAGACCCAAGGCCTGGAACTCTAGCCGCTCAGGAACCAGGCGGTCAGGGTGCAGGGATTGAAGGTCCGGATGGAATACCTTCCCTGGCTGACTGAGATCAGGTCCAGGCCGGTTGGAAGCCGCCTCGGGAGCCTGGAGCTGAGACTGAGGAGATCTGGATACCAGAACTGGTGGAGCCAATCTGGGGCTACCAGAATCACCTGCACCTTGTCCTTCCTCGCGCCTGAGAAGCACCTTGTGGATCCAGGAAATGGGGGAAAGCGTAGAAGAGGCCGGGGTCCCACGGCCTCGAGAAGGCATCCCCTGCAGCAAGCCCTGCTGAGGGAGGGGCAGGCATGGAACAGTCTTAGTTGCCCATTCTCCTGGAGGCAAACAATCCACCTGAGGCGTGCCCCAGTGGGAGAACAGATCTTGTACTACCTCCCGGCAGGAGAGACCACTCGTGAGGCAGCCCCTATCCGGCTTAGGGCATCGGCCCAGGGTGTTGGAGGCTCCTGCCACGTGAATGTCTAGGAGATCCACCTCCAGGCTGTGCACGAGGTACCAAATGCAGAGAGCTTCCTTGCATAACAGCATGGAGCGTGCCCCGCCCTGGTGGTTCAGGCAGTACATGGGTAGTGGTATTGTCCGTCTGGACCAGAACCACTTGACCCGTGAAAGCGGGCGAAGGTGGTGAGAGCTAGATGGACCGCCTCGGAGCTCCAGCAGGTTGATATGGCATCGGGACTCCCGAGGGACCAGAGGCCATGCGCTCTGTGCTCCCCAGATGGGCACCCCAACCCATCAGAGATGCATCGGTCGATGGAGACCATCGCCTGGGCGGATTGAACGGGATGCCCTCCTGCAGATGTGCCAGAACAGTCCACCACTGGAGAGCATTCCACATTTCCTGGGTCACTGTCATGGGCTGGTCCAATGGATCACAGCGTTGTGACTACTGGCTGTCCAGTCCCCATTGAAGGGGCGCGTAGTACCAAGGGCCCAATGGACCACAATGGTGCAGAGCCGCCATGAGGCTCAGGAAGTCCCGGGCAGAGGCCTTGATTGCCCAACCAGAAATGACTGGGCAAAGGAGGAAAGAACCTTGGCCCTGTCCGCGAGGCTGAGCTCTGGCTCGAAGAGAGTCAAGCTCTGCCCGATGAATAGTATCACCTGCTTTGGACGAGTTCCGACTTGGCCTCGTTGATAAGAGGAGGCCAATCTGAGAGCAAACCTGGAGGGCCAGATCTCTGGACCGCCTCCACTTCCACTCTGGAGGGGGCTGCAATCAGCCAGTCATCCAGGTAGGGTACACCCAGACCCTTCGGCGCCAAGAGGAAGTGCTGTCACCACTGCCATGCATTTGGTGAAGACCTGGGAGCTACAGAGGCCGAAGAGCATGGCCCGCAACTGTGAAGGGATCCCTCCGCTCTGAAGCGGAGGAATCTCTGATGAGACAGATGGATCGGACGTGAAAGAACGTGTCCTGGAGGTCCAGGGAACAGAACCACATGCCTCGCTGAAGGATGGGATTATCCAGAGCCAGAGTGACCATCGTGAAGGTCCGAGACCTTAGGAACCTGTTCAGGTTGTGCAGGTCAAGGATGGGGCACCAGCCCCCATCCGCTTTGGGACCAGGAAATACCTGGACACAAATCCTGGGTCTGGAGGAGGATCCGCCCACCTTCCTGATCACCTCTTTTCAAGGAGCAGGGCAATATCGGCTCGGGCGGGCCGACAGCGAGGCTGCGGACTCTATGGCCCCACAAGGGGCAACGCTCGAAAGGGTGGGGCCTGCTCGAACTCCAGAGGCAGGCCTTTCCTACCACCTCCAACACCCAGCAGTCCATGGTGATAGCGGACCAGGTGGAAAGGAAGTAGGCGGAGCTGTCCCACGGGGAACCCAGGGAAGTGACGAGGTTGGGGCACCCCTCAACCCATCACTGGGCAGGCTTGGAAGAGGGACCGCCGAGGGACCTCCTGGCCTTCCTTGCTTCCTGTTGGAGGAAGCCGCGGGCTTGGTTTGGGGCGCCAAGCGCAAGCCTGCTGGCCCCTGTTGCTGGTGCTGTTGGGCCGGTTGTGCTGCAGGGCCAAGGACGAAAGGACTTCTGCTGTTGACGGCCGTTTGTCCCTCTGGGCGGAGCTGACAGAGTCCAGAGTGGCATTGGACTTTGATCCGCTGGAGGTGTCTCTCACCCAGGGCCAAGAGGTCAGTCCCAAGAGGGGACGTCTGCCAACTTGTGCTGGGTATCCAGCTGAAGGTGGATATCCTCCAGCCACGCCCTCGACGCATAGCCACCGCGGGCCGCTACTGACCTGGCACAGGAATCACCTATGTCTAGAGCAGTCTGAAGCTGCTGCTTCGCCACCGCCTACCCTGGTCCCGGACCCGACGAACCGTGGTCTGCAGGTCGGCCGGGAGATGAGGACAACCTCATCTAGGGAGCCCTTGAGGGCATGGGAGAAGTGTGCCATCAGCACGGCCGAGCTGGCCTGTCAAGGCCAGAGATGACGCAGCGCACACCTTGCGCCCGGCAAAGTCCAGCTTTGGACTCCGTGTCGGGGGCTTATCCACGCCCCCAGAGGTTCCAGAACGCCGGAAGACGCTTGTCAGTGACTAACCCCTCAGCAGAGAGGGTGCTCCAAAACCAGGCAAAGAGCCAGTGGGACCGCGATACTTCCTAGCCATCCTGGCCCGAGCGCAGGACAGGAAGCAGGCCACTCCAAAGCTCCAGGCTAGGGCCGGCAATGGCCCCTCAGCCACCGGAAAGCCTTCCGTGGGGAATCCTCGGTCCAGTATCTCAGTCAGGATACCTGGCCCGCTTGGACACGGGCTCAAGCTGCATCCCAGTGGACTCTGAGATGAGTCAAGCAGACCCAGAAGGACGATGGGCTATCGTCCAATGACCAGCCCCGGAGGACTCCAGGCCCACCTGCCTGGAGAACAGGAAGAAATCGTCATCGATTCGAAGAGTCTGCGAAGAGCTGCCTCGGCCCTGAGCCACCTCCACCTGCCGAGGCGGTTGGGAGTGAGGGTGACCGAGCAACCTGTGGGGCAGGCTGTGACCCGATCAAGAATCTCAGTCAGTGCCCCAGACTTTGGTTGTGGAGGCAGAGGTTCCACCACAATCGGTGGAGCAGCCAGTTTTGGCCGAACAACCGACCCTGGAACGGGCATCTCGACTGGGCGGAAGTGGTTGATCTCGTCTCGGGTGACAGCCACTTGATGGAAGGGGCTGAACGGGAGTCGGTTTAGTCGAGACAACAGTAACTGCTGCCACATAAGCTTCCCCATAACGGCCGACATAATTTATGTCAAAGCCTCTCCTCATCCGAGGAAGAGGACGAGGGAGGAAACGGTGTAGCCGCTTACTTGGTACAGAGACGAGACCGCCGATGTCAGCGGAACGCCCTTGACAGAGATGAAGTCCGAGACCGAGACCCTCGGGGAGACCGAGAGTGGGTCTGGGAAGGGCGGGGACACCCGTCTTCCCTGGGCTCGGCACTTTATCCAGGGACTGCGCCCTGAAGGCACAGGCAGATGCTCGGTCTCCACCGGGGAACGGTGAAAGAGGGTTGTCAGCTTCACCAGTCGGCAGCCAGTCCGGCCAGGTCGACAAAAATCTCGACTGCGCGCGACAGAGTCCCGACGGCTGGCCTGATGGGGACACTGTGAAGCCAGCGGCCTGAGCACAACCCGACCAAGTCGACCGGTCGGCCGTCCGGGAAGGAGACCTCTCCGCCTCCCACGAATGCCGACAGTGGATTTACCCTTCACCTCTCTTCTTGGGCAGAGAAGAATGTCCCAAGGCCCTCTCCTTCGTGGAAAGGACTGACTTGAACGAGCCGTGACGAGTAACTCGGAGAGAGCGGGATAAATGCTGCGGCCGAGGAGGAGGAAGATGCAACCTGGGCCGCCTCCTCCTCGAGGCGATCATCTGCTCGAGCTGCTCAGCAGAACCAGCTGCTCGTGGACACCGCCCATGAGCCTCTTTTGATTTTACCCGGGTACGCTTCTCGGGCACCAGAGCTTCAATCGGGCAGTGTGGTCTTCCAGGACGGTGGCCGAAAGAGCAGCACAACTCGCAGGCTCAGGGTCGTGGTCAGGCCTAGGGCAGACGACGTGGAGTGCGGCTCCATCCTGGACATTTTCTGCCCGAAAGAGCACCTCCGAAAGCCGGAATCATTTGTCCATCACAGCCGCGAGGGATGATGAAGACCAAGTTTAGAAAACTTCAAAACTAGTTTCGACGAACTGAAGAGTTAGGATCCAGTCTAAAACGAGAGTGCTAAGGAGGGAACCTGAGCTTCAAGCAGTAAGGAAGATCTGGCGCCATGCGGCGAGCGAGTTTTACCACCCGGTGGGTGGGAGGAGCCAGCTTGAAGACCTTCCAGCAAGATTTAAAGCTGCAAGGAACCTGCCAGACAGTGTGGATGAACAACATATCCATGTCCCTAGAAGGTCCGTTCCTTATCCTGTATTTTATTTTAACAGCATGTGTAAATCATATGTGATGTGCAGTATGGTTACTAACGTAAATATTTTATGGCTGAATTTTCTGGATAAGAGATGATTTCTGCTCCTTGATACTGATCAAGAAGTTGCTTTAGTTTTGACAATTTAAAGAAAATAAAAAGCTACTTATTTTGACAGGAATATTGTTTGCTTGTAACAAGGCAAAGAAGATGTTAAAAGTAGCCAAATGATGTTACAATTACCCTCAAAATGCACCAGAATGCATCGAAAACCTTATAGCTTTGTTTGCCTAAGCGGCCCTAGCCCCCAGCCTAATGATTTCAGATTTACTATGAAAAGCAGGACTTTAAGCACTCTTTGCCCCCATAAAAAAAGCAACAACGCCTGCCACTCTTACATGGAACACACACATAGTTTAATAAGAACCACATCCTACCTCAAAGTTATCAATGAATATATTTTTCTACAATTGTTTACCTAAGATAGTCCAATAGCAACATCCGATTTTCAATGGGGTTCTGCTTTACCCATTTCCACAGCCAGATGTACTGCAACGCTGGAGGTTACATGGCTTGCTTACGTCACAAGGTGAGTATCTGGCTCTGGTGGGGTTTAAACTGGGATCTCCTGCTCCACTTACGTACAAACCACTTGACTACACTGGCTCCTAATATTGGGCAGTATAAGATTTTTTATGCTTTTTTTTTTTGGGGGGCGGTGATCTTGGCAGGGTGCCCACTCCAGTAAGTGTATTGTGCACCATGGTCCTTCAAAACCTTTGTAAATCACAGTTTTTTTTTTTGTGAACTCTTATGCCCCTTATCGCTGGCAGCCTGACCTCTCTCCCGGCGAGGACACCGATGCGGGTCTGTTCTGGCCTGCCAGAAGCCCCAGACTCATCTCTCGGACATGGGCCCATCTCCTGCCCCACCACCTGGCCTCCCGATCCCCAGCTCTGAGCCCCTGGGTGGAACAACCAACTCTTCTGGCACTCTATCTTAAATTTAATGGAGCGACCAGGAACAGAAGGAGTGCCAGAGATAGAGCTGGAAGGCCTGACATTGGGCATGGAGACTGACCACTGTCCCGCCTCTCCCGATCAGGTGCTGGGTTTTCCGCTTTCTGTCCCTCCCTTGAGCTTGAACGTGCAAGGACAGCCAGCGCCTGCCGAGCTCTACCTCTGGTGCCATATGACAGCATTGCATGTTCCTGGCTACCCCGACTACCGTTAGAGGTCGCTAAGAGCAACGCATTCCCTACACCCTGCCAAGGAGTGGAGAGGCATCTACCAAATGCTCAATCCCTCCCCACCCCTACCGACCTCCGCTAGCCTGGCCTCGCTTTTGAACCCGTCGCCGGCACGGTGCGAGGTGAGGCATCTAATGCCTTAGCCCTCAGCACCACCGGCCATCTTGTAAATCACATTTCATATAAAATGTCATGACCAGGGGGGCCTCATACGAATCAAGTGTGTGGAGATCTCAGTAGCAGGACAGGCGCTTCCAGATAATTTTGAAATAGATGCAGTTATAGACATCACCGCATGCAAGTGCTATTCAAGGACACACATAAAATCTCACACAGCACTTAACAAATTCAGGAACCGTAACTGTACATATCAAACATTTAATTTGAATGCTAAACTCATTAGGTCCTGTTACTATTCCTGTATTTACTGAGAAGTACCTGTGTGCAGATTATTTTGTGTGTTTCCAGGTTACCTGGTTAGCCCATATCTGCACTCCTGCTATGTTTCCAGAGAACATGCCATTCTGTTGGTATCCCACCATTCAAGGACCCCTAACCTGAGGCAAACAGCAGTATTACAGAAGTTCCTGTGTGCAGATTATTTTGTGTGTTTCCAGGTTACCTGGTTAGCCCATATCTGCACTCCTGCTATGTTTCCAGAGACACGCTGCCATTCTGTTGGTATCCCACCATTCAAGGACCCCTCAACCCGAGGCAAACAGCAGTATTACAGAAGTTCCAGTTTGCTAGGTAAGAAGATGAGGAAAACCAGGGATGCATCAAAGAAATGACCATTTCAACCCCAGTGGTGTGAGGTCCCAGAGATGGTGGATTTGATTTTAGCACAGTTACTTATAACAAAACACACCACTGCATTTTCCACAAGGTGGGGAGTATATTTGAGGATACTTAATCAAGCAGCTCCTTGACTGGAAGCTTGATCTTGATAAAAACAAGTAAATCAACATTTTAATTTATAAGCAGTTGCCTCCCACATGCAGTCCCAACTGAGATGTAGCATGTCATTTTGAGGGTTGCTGCCACCCAGGTTCACAGCTGCGGCCAAAAGTGTACGGAAGTCAAGTGACTTGCCCAAAGTCTCATCAAGAAAGTAGCTGTGGTGGGGCTTGAAGCCATGATCTCTGCTTCACAGCTCGATGCTCTAACTGTTCGAGCACACAGTCTTAGCTTGCTCAATGTTCTTAGCCTTTCTTTCACATCATCCCTCCATCCCCTTCGGTTCTTTCCCTGTAGACATGCATCTTTCAGAATCTCTGTATCAAGATCTGCAGAACAAAGGCAAAAAGCAATTGCAAGACATTCTTTTTATGTACTCTAGAACTCTTCTCTCCTCCCCCACCAAGTAAGGAGGAAATGTGAACAATGAAAGCTTTAAGGATGTGCTATAGGCTGCCTGATAGGACTATGTTAACATGAAATGGATTAACTAAGCTCACCAAAACGTTTGCAACACATCACCGAGGTATACAAAGGACTGATTCACTTATGTTATAACCAGTCCAGACTGTCTGTACTGTCACTGATGTCAGATGTTTAGACCACTCTGAATGAGCATATGAAAGAGGAGGTTTACATACTTCTGGAACAGGTAAAGGGCTTTGTGGCCGATTAGGTGGGCTAGGCCTGCCCGATGGTGCCTGCCTCGGGTCAGGAACATTGCTTTTCCTCTGTGGCCCATGTGAAGGGGATAAATAGGGTGGACAGGAAGAGACTTTTCAAGCTAAGGGACAACCAAACCACGAGGGGCACAGCTCGAGGCTGAGGGGACGGGGGTTTAGGAGGGAGGTCAGGAAGCACTTCTTCACAGAGAGGTGGTGGCCAACTGGAATGCTCTGCTGGAGTAAGTGGTCTCAGTGAAGACAGTGGGCAGCTTTAACAGGGCCTGGATAAGCACAAGGGGAAACCATGGGATCTGGGGAAGGGGCAGATGGGGTAGAAGGTAAGATGGGGGCAGGGTAAGTGGTATAAGTTGGAGACCCTGCAATACAAGCAGACTCAATAGACTGAATGACCTTTTTTGCTGGCTTTTCATATGTTTCCATGTTTGTATGTTTACAAGAAGATTAGCACACTAGCTTCATGAAAGGATTCTAACAGAGAAGAAATATTGTGAATCTCCCAAACCATACACACACGCTTAAAGCCTCAATCCCAGTGCAAGGCATCTTGGGTATACCAGTATATATGTCTAGGCTGAACATGACAAAGTACAGATCAGTGTTTCATGTTGTTGGGACTCCTCTGTAGTGCAGTCATTAACCAGGTTTACACGGCTAATGCACTGCGACTTCTGCAGCACTCCAAACTTGCTGTGACCACTGGGGACAATTAGGTTTGTCTAGGCCACCCCTCTTACGCCGATGCAAGTCACGCTGGAGATGGGTCGTACATCCGCATGAGAGGCAGCAGAGGATCCTTGAGTCAGATGGGACTGTTAAGTTACATCAGAGCAAGCGTGCAGCCTGTCCACACAGCTGCTTACACCGCTTGCTCAGACCAGAAACCCCAGGATTGCAGCAGGACCCATAATGGCGCAGTGAGGACGTGAACGAGATATGTGACCACATGGACACTTTTGCACTGGAGCAACCTGAGCACTTGGGCTGCTCCAGTGTATAGGCAGCCATGTAAACAGCCCTACTGACTCAACCAGGTACCCAGCCACAATTCCAGGGCAAAAGATGTTTAAGATCACTCAGAGTGAGCCTACCAAAGAGGCAGTTTGCAAAAAGAGTAGACCACAGGATCCATAAAGGATGCAAAGAAATAGCCAAATCGTTGGTGTTTATGCATCTCTCCAGACCACACACATATCCTTAAACCCTCAATCCCAGTGCAAGGTATCATGGGTATGCAAATCCTTGTGCAAGTCAGACTGAAAAGCCTACGCCAGAACAGAAATCACTACCCTTGAAGCCTTCCTTAGCTGGATATTTAGTAGCCCTGCTATATACAGTAGGAACTTGAGAGAGGCAAAGGCACCCATCAAAATCACACACCAATCAGTAAATGCACTGCTACTGTATAAACACGCAAGACCATTCCATTTATCAGTAGAATGGAGACGACCAGGATTTACAGAGCACAGGTTAACAAATGCCTGGTATAGGAAAGAATGTCAAGTTCACTGGGTTAACTGTACCAGACAGTAAATCAAAGGCCACTGACAGGAGAGGCAGAATGACACCACCACCTCTCTCTCTCTCAACTTCAGCCATGGGTGGGGGAATCATAAAGTCTCCTCAATCATTGCTCATCTCCAGCAACAGATGGTTGACCCAACACAGCAGGAAACTGGTGACAAGGATTTACTGTTAAAACAATACTACTTGACACACGCTATGCAAATACTACACTCCTTTTACTCAGTAAATAAAGCAACCTGATATTACGTTGTAACAAGATGTATTCACGTGATGTTAGATTTCTGGGTTCTCAGTCTGCAAAACTGCGTACTTGCACTTTTATTGTTTCAAGGGGACGCTATCATCCCCACCCACTAACTTGGAAATTTTTTCCTTTTAACCAAAAGTGGAGGTTACTGGCAAATTAAAATCAGACTGGTTCAGACCTTTCAACAGGGTTACGCTTTAGTTATGTTTTTTATTTTACTATTAGTACTGTATTGTATGACAATGAGCTGCCAGACCTGTTTAGATACCAGTAGAATACTCAAGCTATAGTACCTGCACATGGCATTGTGTTTTGTGTTATTACACCACTTGGCACCCACTGTTTGTGTTTTTTTTTTTTTTAATCTAAAGCTCACAGAAAGATTAACACACACACAACCCCATTATTTCATAATTTATAATGTTTGCCTAGGCTAGAAAAACTGAGATGCATCCTGTTCACAACGGGCCTAGCTTTATCTCAGTTTTACACTCGTAGTACTGAAGCACGGGAGGTCATGCAACTTGCTCAGGTTCACACAGTGAGTCAGTCTGGGCTGTGGTGGAATTTGGGCACAGAATCTCGTTTCACAGTTCCACAATGTAATTAGTAGACTACACTGCCATCAAATTAAGCAATGGTACTGGAACAGGTTCTACCAATCTGTGCAGCTCACCCTGTAAAAATAGAGTCAGAGTAAAATGTTGCTAGGTAGTCCCCATCTCTAGCTCTGCTCGAGTGTACTATTTTTTTTTAAAGGGACAAATAGACTCAAGGGGCTGAGATCTTGTTAAAAAGAAAAAGACTAAGACTTGTCTATGAATGTGCATATGCATACGCATTTCACGCTTGTAACGGCGAAGGACAAGCATGAATGCACATTCTTTTTATTTAGTTTTTGTTTACTGGTAAGGTGCACTAGCCATAGCAATGACTATTTACTGGCATGACTCAGGAGTTTACAGAAACAAATACAATTTTAAACAAGGACAGTACAATCCAACATAAAACAGTAGGTGCTTAGAAAATAGTAATAGTAATACAGTGCAGGCAGTAAAAATACAATTGATTGATTCAGCAGAAACTATATAACATAGAACTATGGAACAGCAACAGTAAAACATCCGTAGGCGCAACATTATGGGTAGCAGTCTAGTGAGCTTAAAACAAAGCAGAGTGCCAACTTAATAGTCGAGGAAGATGGAAATACAATGTAAACAGGAGTATTAAGGGGAGGGAGGTAGTATGAGGAGGTGGGATAGGGATAGGAAAGGAAAGGAAAATTGAGGTAAGAGATGATGGCTAGATGTAATTAAAGTTAAATTATGACAAGATAGGAGACAGGAGGTCAGTGCAGAAAAATGTTAGTTGATAAAAGAGCACAGTAAGGTTGTTTGGGTAGGAGACATTATGAAGATTTACTGGGCTAGTGGGGTTTGAGGCAGGAGCAAGAGCATGAGACAGCAAGATGGTCACGCAGCAATAGTTTGAAAGAGGCATGGGATGATGCCTAACGAATAGTTAGAGGAGGGAGTTCCATTTTTCGGGCATAGCAGGAGAAAGCACTAGCACCTTTGGAGGAGTGATGTCTTGGGATGATAACATGGGCACTTGCACCTGAGCGTAGTTCATAGCTGGATGTCTGGTTTAAAAATAGTTCTGCCAGTGGCTTAGGCATTTGATTTCGGATATTATCATCTATGATTGAGCAGAGTGCATAATCTCGAGAGGCTGCCGAGAAAGCCAACCTAGTTCAGCGTAGAAGAGGCTGTGGTGTTTCAGCCTATGTGAGGAGGATGCATATCACAGATATTGTTGTATGACATCCACTCTGAAAGCTAGTCTACCTGATGAGGAGTATGCTGCCACCCCACAAGTGAGTGGGACGGAAGGAGCAGGCCACGTAGCTATGGCAAGTCTTGCTGAGGGAGTGAGAACGAAGCTAGAGCGGTAGTCCTTGCCAAGTTTCATGTTGGCCATTTTGCAAGTCTGTTGGATATGGAGATCAAAAGTAACGGTTGGATCGAGTGTGATACCCAGATATTTAAAAGAGGGTACCACTATAACAGACTAGCCATTTCTAGTAGAGACATTAAAAGTGGGTTGGGCAGGTTTCGTTTTGCACTGGGACCAAACAGCATGGCCTGAGCCTTAGACACATTTAGGACAAGCTTACTGCTAAACAACCACGGTTCAATTTGTTGAAAGTCTTAGGACAGACGGTTGATTTCAGTGATGTTTTTGCACTGGTGTACAGGACAATGTCATCGGCGATAGCAGGAAGCAGTCTGGGGAATGTTTGAGGTAATATCTTTATGAAGATGGACAAAAGCAGGGGACAGAGAATAGATCCTTGTGGCACACCAATATTTATGGTAGCATAATTTGACAAAGTGGAGTTGAATTTAACTAGTTGAGTGCGGTCTGTCAGGTAGCTGTCAAACCATGCAGTCACACCAGGGGAGAAGCCTTGTGATCTTAGAGCAGTGAGGAGGATAGGATGATCCACAAGGTCAAATGCCTTAGTCATATCTAAAAAATAGCCCCCGTTAGGAGACCGGATTTAAAAGTATTTTGCCCTGCTGGGAAAACAAGATTCCCTCATACACAGAATCATTTTGAAACTGAAATAAAATGATACTATCAGCTCTCAGGGCTACAGAAACATTTCAAGACTCACGAGGAGGTTGCCTAACCCAGGCATCTACCCACCCTCATTTTCTCAAGCTACAGAGCTCAAAACAGCATTATAACAAGTAGTTGTCAATGTGGTATGTCTGGACATTGGTATGGAAGTTCTGGGATACTAGATGTTTTGTATGCACTTTTGGCTTGTGTATATAAAGTTAGAGGCTGCATTCATAACTGGCAATGAGGCTTATAACTTGGAAAAATATTGAAAATGACCAAGTTAAGAGCCTAGGTTCGCAAAGTTCAATGTAGGTTCATAACTGTTATTTTTATCAGTTTATTCCAAATTTTCAACATAGCCATCTTATAACTCCACCTTTGAACACGTGCAGAGAACATTTTCAACTCCTGCCTGAAAGGCGATTTCACGCAGGGACTGCAAAATCAAGTTTTGGGATCAAGAACATATTTTGGCCAGGATCTCAAAAATGACAGTGGACAAAATCATGAGGTGTTGTGAAGAAATGGCTATGTTGAAAATTTTGGGTATAAATATTGAATATTACCAAAAGTTACGAGCCTGTGTTTACAAAATTCCAACATAGGCTCATAACTTTGTTGTTTATTGATGCCCCAAATTTTCAACATAGCAGTCTTATGACCCCACCTCATGAACAAGTGCAGAGAAAATTTTCAACTCCTGCATGAAAGATGATTTTGCACAGGGACTGCAAATCACCTTTCAGGATGTAAAAACACATTTTGGCCAGGATCTGAAAAATGACAACAGTCACATTTACGAGGTGCTGTGAAGAAATGATTATGTTAAAATTTGGGGTAAAATAGGCCGCCCGGTGGCGCAGAGGGCTGAGGCACTATGCATCACCTGCATCACGCCAACGACCCAGGTTCAGGAATGACTTCGGTCACTGGGGAGCCAGCATGGGGGAAAAGGAGCAGGATTGAGTAGCCTAATGGCAGCTCTCTCTCCTGGGAGGTCGCGGTCCCCACGAGTTCCGCTGCTACCAGGTGGAGGTCCGACAGCAGCATAGGTGGGAGGGGTGGCAAGCAGTAGGAGGGTGCCTGGAATGTGGCATGTGCGTGCCTCCACACACAACGTATGCACTTCCCTGAGGCACTGTGGGGAGAAAGTGGGAAAAAATTGGGCCCCTAAAAAAAAAAAAAAAACACAAAAAAAAAAAAAAAAAAGGAAAATTTGGGGTAAAAATATTGGAAATTACTAGCCTGCATTCACAAAGTTCAACGTAAGCTCATAAAAGAAAGTTAATCTTTTTACACCCAAATTTTCAGCATAGTCTTCTTATGACCCAGCCTCATGAACAAGGGCAGAGAAAATGTTCAACTCCTGCCAGAAAGGTGATTTTGGGACAGATTTGCCTAATTTAACTGCAATTGTTCATAAGGCAGGTCCCAAAAGAGACATGTTGAAAATCTGGGCAAAAATATTAAAAATACTAACATACTAAATTGCCAGCAGCAACAGGCCATAATGGTCTATCTTTCAGATGAGACGTTAAACCGAGGTCCCATCTGCCTGGATTGGTGGTAGTTCAGGTGGAGGTTAAAGATCCCATGGCACTTATCGAAAAGAGTAGGGAATTTCCTGGTGTCCTGGCCAAATTTCCTTCACTCACTAAAAATACCACCAACAGCTTAATTTTGTTCAAGGTCAGTTGGCATTCATCTGTATCGCCTCCCTCGGTTGTGCCTGAAAATAGGCAGGATTTGTCTAGTGCACTTACCTGGTCAACAAAACGAAATAAATAAAACAGTCTGCTCAAGTGTGCAGCTCAGCTTAGATCCCTGGAGCTGCCTCTCCCCACTCCTTCTGAAGGCATCTGGCCAAGTTATGCCACTAAGTTCAAAACCCCATTGAAATACACTGAATTGCATACCAGATTTCCTCAGTTCCTCAGTTCGCAGTCCGCTTTGAAGAGTGAAGACGTGTCTGTGATCCAGATAGGATTATGGCATCAGTCCCCAGTGGGTAGGGGTGCCGAGTGGAGGGTCGGTGGGGGAACTAAGTGTAACAGACAACGCTGGACGTTTTTCTTTTACAGGACTTATAGAAAGGGAAAAGAAACAGAGGAAGGTTTTCTTTATTTCAGGTATCGACACTGGGGATTGGTCAATCCCAGTGTTGGTGTTATATTTGTGTGTTGTGGGGTTGGGGTGGTGGGTGCTAAGTGGGAGGGTCGGGTGGGGGTACTAGCAGTGCAACAGACATTGCTGGATGGTTTTCTTTTCTTACAGGGTTTATTTGGGGGAAGACGCCAAGGGAAGCTTTCTTTATTTCTCGGTGTCGACACTGGGGATTGGGCACTCCAGTGTCGGTGTTAGTTGGTACGCTGTGTGTGATTATATATGTATCACACACACACACACACACACACACACACACACACACACACACACACACACACACTACATATACAGAGGATACATGATGAGCATGAGGTGTGACATGGGAAATGTTTCACTCCTTTAGAGTGACCTCTGGATATTCACGGTGAGAGTATCCAGAAGTCACTCTGCAGGAGTGCAACTATTTCCATATCACACAACTGTACATCATGTATCCGGTTTATACAATAGGGCTGCATTGACCTTATACACGTATACATATTATATACATAAAGAACACCTACGAGGTGGTGACACTGGGAGATTGGGCACCCTCAGCATCAGTGTTA
The DNA here is from genome assembly GCA_016271365.2 of Neoceratodus forsteri. Lineage (NCBI taxonomy): Eukaryota > Metazoa > Chordata > Ceratodontiformes > Ceratodontidae > Neoceratodus > Neoceratodus forsteri. The sequence continues at coordinate 1,066,172,023 of CM057450.1, read as the reverse complement.
TGTTTGGATGGGTGTGTGTGTGTGGGGAAGAAAGCAACAGACAACGATGGGCATTTTTTTTTCTTTGTTACAGCTGGCAACAGTGCCAGGCTCTTTCTGGATGTTTGAAATTCCACTCCTCAGCAGGCTAGATCAAGACAGTTCAGCTTTCTGGGCAGCATACATCAAAAGAAGAGCCGACCCAGCATTGGTCAGCTTTTCCTTTTCAAGTACATGACCGTTCCTGCCCACCAAGCCAAAACTCTGTCATAATCAGCCTGGCTGATGATTGGCATAAACTCCCATGCCCCTGAAGACTGCTCGGTATTGGACTGACAGTGCCATACCTCTCAAAACCCAACTCCCATTACAAATGTTCACTGTGCGTACACATGCATGGCAAACTTAAAAATGACATGAATGGGCGCTGAAGCCCGAGCTCGTGGCAGCTAGATTTCTCAGCTCCGTGGAGATCTCATTATAAAACTTAAAATTTGCCTATTTGTAGCACTTAATAGCCGGAAAGACTTGCATTACTAGAATTGGGAAACCTGGATATATAAAAATGGGCAATCCTCGTAAGGATCGTGCTGGTACTGGAGGAAAACCTTCAAGTTCTGACACAACATGGCGTGCCGCATCGCACAACCAGGCCTCCTGTCAGACTTCGCCTGAACCTGAAGAAACAATGGCATCAATCGGGCTAAAGCTGCAAAGAATAATTTCCTCTGTCTCTGATCTGAGCACTAAGATAGACACTTTTAATACCAGAATTAACGTTGTTGAAAAATGGTCGAGACTATCCAGATGGAGATAGTTGAAGTGAAACGGAGCAGTGAATCAACGTCCGCAGCTACCAGTCTCCTTATAAAAGAGAATTCTCACCTCACGAGCCAGACTGGAGACAATTGAGAACCAAAACCGCTTGTCTCACCTCCGGATCCTCGGATTGCCTGAAGGGAATGAGGGGATCACCCTCTTATGTTCTTACAAGACTGGTTCAATGAAAAGCTAATACGGAGGATCAGACAACTAGATTTAACCTACAAAAGGCCTACCGAATCACCCCCGGGGATGAGAGATTCTGGAACCCCACGCACCTTGCTTGTTATAACAGACTGAATTGGAACCAGGGACAAAATTCTACGGCTGGCAAGACAAGCTAGCCCAATTATGCAAGACGATCGTAAGGGTTTATATTTTTCCAGATATAAGTTTTGCTACTGGGAGAGGCGTAAGCGTTTGAAGGGGGGACGCAAGAAACTCCGGGAGGCCTCGATTACCCATGCGATGGTTTTTCCAGCGCTCCTTAGAGTGGTCTTCGAGGGCAAAGTTTGGACGCTTTCAGACCCAGGAGAAGCAGGCAAGTGGGCCTCTCGGTTTGTAGAAAACGGAAGAAGCATTTAAGAAGTAATGGCACAGAAGATAGTAATATGGAGGAGGCTGAGGGAGATTGACTTTGATAAAACATTTGTTTTCTTCTCCTTTTCTTTTCCTACATGATTGATCTACTAAATAACTGATGCATGGCTGGATTACTAATTGTGGACTCTAATGTAACCTGTATAGGGATACTGTGTTTTAAGTTCGATTAAGCAATAGTTTGTAAAACCTATTATAGGTTACTAGTTTCAATATTAACAGGCTTACAGCAATATTTCAAGAATGTCCACATGGTGTCATCGCTAGATTATTATGATTGAAGTTTAAACTCATGTTTAAAGTCATTTTGAGGATAACTCAGCCTTTGTTTATTGGTAATGTTTGGGCTTAACACTGCTACCTTATGCCTCACCTATACTGTTATATCATGCCAATAATTGCTCTATGGGTATGTATTAAGACTTAAGGGAAATAGAGCGACTTCACAACTCCCAAGAGGGAGGTGAAATACTGGACTTTAAACAATGACTTTAGTATACTTAAAATAGTCGCTCTGCTCTTGGGCTTCTTCAACAGCCTTAGTTTCTATAGCTATAATAGTAATAATGTAAATTTAGGTAACCCTCACATGAGGTATCAAAATATTCAGGATGCACATATCCTTGTATTAAGGAGTTGTTAAACTTCTTTGTACTAAAATGATGTATGAGGTTTGTCTTGAATATGGACTGAACATATGATGTAAATCAAATGAAACTAAAAAATACAGTATAAAAAAATGACATGAATAAATACAGGAACATTACTGATTGAGATCTGTCACCTGACCGTGCATTTACACACTAGCACTGCACGGTCATGTCTCCATTCTAAATCTATGCCACCAAAAACCCTTCTATTTTATAAGTGCAGTAATGCACTTCAGGTGTGCATTAAAACATTTGTAATGCGCTTCAGTGGGTTTGTGAGGTCACTCCATCTTTGAACTGTGACTTCAAAATACCCTCGTGTGTGTATTTCATAAGTACTTTAATGCATACCCTGTTGTGCATTAGTGATTTCATGGAGACTGATCAGACTATCAAAAGTGTCCAAAGTGATCTGTTTCGAAGTTTAAAAATCTCATCCAACTCTACTAATGCAACCTAGAAAACAAGGCAAGCATAGTGGAAGATGTTTTTTTTTTTTTTAATCTATACTATATCCCACCTACCACAATCCCAAGTTAAAGTTTTAGGTTCCCGGTCTCTGCTTTGAGAAGAGTTCAACCTGAAGGTCCCACTGCACAGAGAATGTGGAAGATATCCCAATGTCCTCATGGAGGAAATGGGGTCCTCAGAACCAAGGCCCGAAGTGAGAGGAAGAGGCCCCCTGCTGAGCAGGAAAAGCTGCTGGTTGCAAACTCCATCATGAGGGGACAGACTTAGGAACAGGAAAAGGAGGGAAGAGGAGGTAAAATGCCTACCCGTGCTTAGACTTGGAGGGATGGAGGGCAGATCCTGAGGATTACTAGGCAGCAGGTCACAGGAGGGAGCTACATGTCATTGTCTAACTAGGGGACTAATGGCCTGGCGAGGGACGGAGCAGAGGTAGTGCAAGGTAAGTTCAGGGAACTAGTGAGGGTCTTAAGCAAGCAGCATGCACAGTGGCATTCAGAGATACTCCTGTGTACAGCTGAGGGAGGATAGGGCACTCTGCAAAGGAAGGCATGGTACAGGGAGGAGGGGTTCAGCTCACTGGGGACTGAAGGCTAACCTGGAAGGATATGGGCCTCTGGGGTGATGGCCTCCATCCTTCTGGGAAGGGAACCACAGTTTTCAGTGGGAGGTATAAATATTACTTTGATGAGCATTTAAACTAGCTGAGGGGAGGCTGTATTACCAAGGAGGCATTAACTGCACCCCACATGTTGAAGCAACAAGGAGGGAAGGCCCATGGGGCACAAGATGAAGAGGGTGTAGACAAGCTGGAGGACAAGGGGCTAAGAACAAAGAATGCAGAAAGAGGTGTATAGGAGACAAGAAAGAGTAACGAGGGAAGATGGGAGCTGGGGAAGTTACGGGGAGCAGCACAGGCAGAAGGGGAGGAAAGGGAGGAGATGTATGCAGGGGAGAGAGAGAGAGAAGGTTTTGAGCTGTGTGCGCTAATGCAAGGAGTCTTGGAAATTAAAATTCTGGACCTGGAGGCCATAATGGTGCAGGCGTGGACCTGGATTTGATGGCCATAACAGAGCTGTGGTGCACTGAGAACCACAACTGAGACATGGCCATACCAAGCTACTCCTCAGTTCAGAGCAGACAGGGAGGGAGGAGTGGAGTGGAGTGGAGATGGGGTTACTCTGTATGTGAGGGAGGGTATCAGGGTTACGGAACTGCAATGGAACCTAGAGGTAAAGGAAGGGCTGAAGGTTCATGGGACACCCTCGAGACAGGAGCAGGGGCCAGTATTCATACTGGGGTGATATACAGACCTCCAGCACAAGGAGCTGGATAAAGCACGAGGGGAAATCAGCAGTATGACTGCAGAAAAGGGGAGGTGCTGCTAGTTGGGGATTTCAATCTGCCAGATGTGGATTGGAGCCTTCCAACTTCAGTTTTCGCTAGAAGGGCCATCCTTGATGCCCTGCATGGGCATTCTCAGGCAGCTACCAGCAGACCCACTAGGGAGAAGACAATACTAGACCTGGTGCTTACTAACAGAGACAGTACTGCACACATCACAGTGGCGGTCGTCACCGTACAGTGTGGTTAAACATTTTATTTATTTGTAATATATTTTACCAGGTAAGAAAACAGAGTCCAAAATGGGCTGGTTTCTAGTTGCAACCTGGTGGTGGTGAGGAGATGGGAAAGAAAAGTACTTACCATAGTAATCTTGTTTCTTCAAAGTGATCACTCATTATGATTAAACTGATGCAGTCAGCCTCCTGTGTTGGACTGCCCGAGAGATGGAATTTATGCAAATGATGGAACTCTCAATTGGCTCATGCCAATTTCAAACTGCTGCCCTAGCAACTGCTGCACTCTGAGTGCTTCAGATTCTTACGAGCCTAACTGGGTGTAAGATCCACTAGCTAAAAATAATATTTCTATAAAATAATTTTGTCCTCTCGGGTCAAAAACACCCCAAGAAGTAAACCTAAAAAACTTGAGACAAGGGAGCCAACTGGTTAACAAAAAGTGAGTCTCTAACCTGACCTATATCGAAAAAACACCCTAAAACAGGGATGCAGAACAACTTTCATAGGTTCTAGTAGGGGAGGCAGGGTGGTGCTTTAATCGTAAAGTGATCCCCTTGAAGAAACAAGATTACTGTGGTAATTTTTCTTCTAACCCCAGGAATCACTCATTATGATTAAACTGATGCAAACTACCAAGCAGTACCTTTGGAGGTTGGACAGAAAACCTATTTAGGAAACAGGTTCTGTAGCACTGTTGTACCAAATCTGGCATCACTTCTTGATTGTAGATCCAGGCTGTAATGCTTTGTGAAGGTGTGTACTGTTTCCATGTAGCTGCTTTGCAGATTTCCAGTAGTGGAATTTCTCTTGAAGTTGCCACTGAAGCAGCTGTGCCCTGGTGGAATGTGCCCTCAGGCCCAGGGGCTTGTTTACCCACTTTACTATAACAAAATTGTATATATGCCACTATCCAGTCAGCAATTGTATGTTTTGTAGCAGTTCTGCTCCTTACCTACTCCACAGGTAAGAAAGCTGTGTTTGACATGGTCTATAAGACTTGGGTCTGTCATATAGTGGCCAAGTGCCCTTTGACATCAAGGAGTGAAGCTCCTTTCTGGAGAACTGGAGTTCTCTGTGAAAAAAACAAGAAAAGGCAGGTAAAGTGATGGACTGATTTCAATGGAAACCAGACACCACTTTGGGAAGGAATTTCTATTGGTCCTGAGGACCACTTTATCCCTGTGGAATGAGATGTAGTCTACATCTGTGCACAGGGCCTGTAACTCACTGGCTGAAGTAACAGCAACCAGAAACAGTTTTCCAATTGATATACTTCAAATCTGCAGTTGCCATTGGTTCAAATGGAGCATCCATGAGCTTGGCAATGCAGATATTCAGATTCCAGGCCAGAACAGGTTCCCTCAAGGGAGGGTACAAGAGGTTAAGGGCTTTAAAATACTTCTGAAGACTGGATGAGAAGACATGGATCTCTTTACCAGCTGACAAATAAGCGGAGACTGAAGCCAAATGAACCTTTAGGGTCAAGGCTTCAGGCCCAGAGAATGCAAGTGTGTTAGGTAGTCCAGGAGAATGGCTAAATCAGCCCTGGATGGGTCAATGCCCTTACCTGTACAACATATGTAAAACTTCTTCCACTTCGCAGAATATGTCTACTTAGTGGAAGAAGAATGAAACCACTTTGGTTCTCAAATACAGTAGCAGAAAAGGTCAGAGCCAAAAGGCTGGCCTTCAGGAAATATAAGGGAACACACAGCGGATGAAGATAGGGAGGCATACCAAACTGCCCTAAGGGAAGCAGGTAAGGCAGTAAGGCAGGCAAAGTCCCAAACTGAGGAAACACTAGTACCTAACAGTAAAAGAAGGTGACAAGACTTTCTATAGATACATTAGTGAAAGGAGAAAGTCCAGAGGGGTATTGCTAAGCTTAATGGAGAAAAGGGAGCATGTGAGGAGGAGGACCCTGTAAAGGCATCTATCCTAAATAGATACTTTTGCTCAGTATTTACTGAAGAGAAGGTAGGCAGCCCACAGCTCAGCATCATGGACACAGGGGAGGGAGGTGAGCACTACTCCTTCACAAAAGAAAGGGTCCTACAAGAGCTTGCTAAGCTCAGGGTGGATAAGGCAATGGGACCTGATGGCATACATCCCAGGGTACTTAAGGAGCTAAAGGAGGAACTAGCAGAGCCATTAGCAGAATTGTTTAGGAGTCTCTGAGCACAGGCGAGGTCCCAGAAGACTGGAGAAGGGTTTATGTGATCCCGCTCCACAAGAGTGGTAGCAGGGAGGAGGCGGGAACTACAGACCGGTCAGTCTTACCTCAGTAGTGGGCAAGATTATGGAGGCACTCCTAAGAAAGGATAGTGCAACACCTGGAATCCATAGGCACAGGATCCAAGACAGCATGGGTTTACAAAGGAAGGTCCTGTCAACTAATCTCATAGATTTCTTTGACTGGGTAACCAGAGTGGTGGACCAAGGGGAGCAGTTGATGTTGCCTACCTTGACTTCAGCAAAGCTTTTGACACTGTTCCACATAGAAGATTGATAAATAAGCTTCGTAGGCTCGGGTGGTCAGAAGTTGGTCAGCTGGGTGGCAAACTGGTTGACGGGCAGAAAACAGAGAGTGGTGGTAATGGTATACAGAAGAGATGCAAGTCACAAGTGGGGTACCTCAGGGATCAGTCCTGGGGCCAGTCCTCTTCAACATCTTCATTAGTGACCTTGCAGATGGACTAGAGGGTAAGGCTTGTCTGTTTGCAGATGACACCAAGATCTGCAACAGAGTAGATGATCCAGATGGGGTGGGCAGAATGAGAAGAGATCTGGATAAACTAGCAGAATGGTCAGAAGAGTGGCAACTGGGATTTAATGCAAAGAAGTGCAAAATCATGCACATAGGGAAGAGAAACCTGAAGCCACCTATAGGCTGGGAGGGAGTTGCTAGCAGTCACAAAGGAAGAAAGAGACTTGGGCATCATCATCACTGATGACCTAAAATCATCCAAACAGACCTCTAAAGCAGTAGGTAAGGCTAGGGGGTGTTAGGGTGTATTAGTAGGGTATCACAAGTCGAAGAGGAAGTATTAATCCCTCTGTACAAGACACTGGTTAGGCCCTTCTGGAGTACTGCGTGCAGTATTGGAGGCCACACCTTCACAAGGACATTAACCAAATTGAGGCAGTCCAGAGAAGGGCAACCAAAATGGTGCAGGGACTGCATCAGAAAACATATGAGGACAGATTACGGAGCTCAATATGTATACCCTTGAGCAAAGGAGGGAGAGGTGATATGATCGAGGCATTCAAACACCTTAAGGGCATAAACAAGGTGAAAGAGTCTAACATGTTTAAATATAAGAAAATAGCAGGACAAGAGGACACAGCATGAGATTAGAGGAGGCCGATTAAGGGGAAATGTGAGGAAATTATTTTTCACAGAAAGGGTGGTGGATGCATGGAATGGCTTACCACAAGAAGTGGTGGCTATGAATACAGTGCAGGGCTTCAAACAGGCATGGGATAGGCATAAGGGAGCAATACAAATGACTATGAATAGATAGGCCACTGACAGAGCAAAGGCCGATGACACATTTATAAGGTAGAAAAGAAATGGGCAGACTGGATGGGCCTTCAGGTCCTTATCTGCCGTCAACTTCTATGTTTCTATGTAGGTTTCCTGGAACCCTAAGTACTGTCTGCACCTGTTCTGGCAGTTTAAGATTAGCATATTCTAAGTCCTCAAGAGCCAGGCCTTGAGCCTCCGTGATTTGAGGTTGGGGTACAGGACCCTGCCCGAGAGGAGGTCAGCAGGTTGTGCCTCCTGGGCAGATGAATTGGAGAAGCTACTGATAGAGTCAACATAAGTGAATACCAACGTTACCTCGCCCAATCTGGTGCCAGCAGTATCATTATTGCCTGTTGGCACCTCAATTTCAGTAGGGTCCTGAATATCAGTGGAAAAGGAGGAAGGCATACAGGAACTTCCCATCCAGTCCAGTGCCAATGCATCCAGGGGTAGTGTGCCCCTGAGAGGAGGCCTGCAACAGTACACTGGTAACGTGATTTTCTACAGAGGTGAAGAGATCTATCTCTGGAGTGCCCCATCTCCTGAAAATCGAACTGAGTATTTGGGGATTCAGATACCACTCATGGTGGTCCTGACTAATCCTGCTAAGGAGTCTGCCAGCACACTGTCCTTCCTGGAAGGTGTATGGCTGATAAGGATACTTTCATGGAGTATGCCAAGGACCACAGCCTCATTGCTTCTGTGCACAGTGGGCTCACCTTGTTCCTCACAGTTTGTTGATGTAGTACATAGTAGTGGTGTCTGTTCCACCTGCACCACTTTATTTTGGAGATGTGGAGCCAATGACTGCAGGGCTAGCTACACCGCCTCTGAGCTGTAGATTTATATGCAATAGGGATTCTTGAGGAGACCATGTGCCACTTGCTGTGTAATCCAACATGTGGCTTCCCAACCCAGAAGGGATGCATCTGTTTTAAGAATTAAGGAAGGTTGTTCTTTGTGAAAGGCACACCTACACCAAAGGTTGTGCTCATCTAGCCACCACTGCAGTGCCTGTAGCAGGCTGTGGGTGACTGAAACCAGTTTGAACAGAGGGTCTGTCCTTTCCGACAAATATTGTCTCAGGTGAAAATGAATGTCTCTCATTTGAAATCTGGAACCCAGGTACCACTTTGTGGCAGCTGCCATGTGACCCAGAAGCCTGAGGAATTCTCTGACTGGTTTGGGTTTTCTGGCACAAACGAGTCTGCAATCTGTAGAATGCTGTTTACCCTGTCCTGTGGCAGAATTCATTGGTGCAGAGCTAAACACCAGTCTGGGCAGAGCTTTTCTAACACCTGAAATGGTGTTTGCTGAGATTTCAGCTCATTTATGAGAAAACCAGGGACTCCAGAGGAGATTTTGTTAGTGCTAAGGCCTGCTCTGTAAGCTGCAGAGATGGGCCCACTACTAGCCAGTCGTCCAGGTAGGAAGACTGACACCCCTTTGTTTCATAGGTTTCAGAGCTTTTAAGACATAGTCCATATGCTCTCCTTATTCTTAAGAATATCCCTTATTCCCTTTTTATTAAGTAACTATCCAGTTTACTCTTAAAAATTTCCATATCCGCACTATCAACTATTTCTGCTGGTAGTCTGTTCTAGATCCTTGGTGCTCTAACTGTTAACCAGTACTTCCTTTGATTTGATTTAGACTCTCTATTTTTATCTGTAATGTGTGTGCCTGGTGTTATGATTATGAACCATAACATCTAGAGCAAGTTGATCCCTTAATACTGGGTCATTCAGTGCCCTATATATCATACACATGTCCCTCTCAATCTTCTAAACTTCAATGAGTATAATCCCAATGACACTAGTCTTTGATCGTAATTCATCCCCTGTACCTCCTTTATTCTGCGGGTGGCTAGTCTCTGTACCCTGTCTATCGATGCTATGTCCCCATCTTGTATGGTGACCACAACTGTGAACAGTATTCCAAATGAGGCCGCATTAATGATGTATACAGTGGCAACAGCACACCCTTGTCTCTACTCTTTATATGTTTGTTGATACAATATTGAATACTACCAGCTTTTTTAATAAATTTGATTATAATGGGGCGTAAAGTTTAATTTATTTAATTTATTTTTAGTTGTTTAACCAGGAGTAGCGCACTAAGCTGAAAGCTTTTTACAGGAGCAACAATTTATTACCAATCCTTATCCCCAGGTCTCTTTCCTCAGAGGTCTCTAAGATCTCTACCTCCCATTTTATAATTGTGCATTATATTGTTCTTACCAAATACATCACTCCGCACTTATCCGCATTATACACAAACCGTGACTGTCTGCCCAAATTTCTAATTCGCTTAGGGCTGTCTGTAATAAGTCCGCATCTTTATTCGTGTTAACCACCCTTCCTATTCTGGTATCATCTGCAATTTCGAACACCAGATATCCAGGGTGGCTCTCATTGTTCCTATATAGGCATCGAACAGGCAGGGACCCAACACAGATCCCTGTGAGACTCCACTAGTCACCCTTTGCCAATTAGAGAGTTCTCCTTTTATACATATTCTCTGTGACCTATCCATTAACCAGGATTTTATCCAACAAACACCACTTTGTTTGACTCCTATATTTACTAGAGTTTCCAGTATTTTAACGTGAGGTACCTTGTTGAATGCCTTGGCAAAGTCCAGGAATACCACATCCACTGCATCACCCTTGTCCAATGCCTGATTTACTTTACCGTAAAATTCTAACAAGTTGGTCTGACATGACCTTCCTTTAACAAATCCATGTTGTGTCCTGTCAACCATCCCTGATCTATATTGGTACTCTAAAATGAAGTCTTTGATGAATCCCTCTAGCATTTTTCCAAGAATTGAGGTCAGGCTCACAGGCCTATAATTTTAACTTCTTGTTTAGAACCTTTTGTGGATAGGTATCACATTTGCCTGTCTCAATCATCCAGGACCTCCCATCTCTTAGTGATTTCTGAAATATTATAGTTACTGGACCTGCTAATTATTCAGCCAGATCTTTAAGCACTCTTGGTGTAACCCATCTGGGCCCCGCACCTTATTTTGGTCCAGTTTTTGAAGTCGAATAAGACTTCCTGCCTATCTATAATTATACCCTGGTCATCACTAGGTATTCCACAATTTATCCTCTAATGGTTCTCCTTATTAAAACGGAAGCAAAATATTTGTTTTTCTCAGAAACTCCACTACCGTGGCCAAACACTTTGAAAGCTTTTGGGACAGAAGTTAGGCCAAAAGGAAGTGCTGCAACTGATAATGGCCTGAGGCCAGTCTGAATCAAGTACTTTCTGTGAGAAGGTCTGATGGGGATGCGAAAATAAGCATCCCTTAGATCTAGGGAGGCTAGCCAGTCTCCCTTTTGTAAAGTGGGAATGATTATTGCAAGAGTGACCATTTTGAATTTTGGCTTCAGAATGTGCTTAGAAGTCTTAGATCCAGGATAGGTCGCCAACCCATTTTTCTTCTTCAGAGGAAGTACCTGAGTAGAAGCCTTTGCCCTCTGGTTTAGGGGCACTGGCTTCACTGGCTCCACTGCTTTGATTGCCAGCAGATGTTTAACCTCCGCTTCCAGTAAAATCCTGTCTGCAGATGTAACTGGTGCAAATGTTCTTGCTCTTAGCTTAGGAAGAGATTTGAAGCCGAGTGCCAGACCCTGGCTCACTACCTCCAGTACCCACTTGTCTGTGGTGATGGTATGCCAGTCCTGGAGGTAGTGAGCCAGACTGCCCCACTGGTGGATCTACAGCAGGGGATGCAACCTGTACCAGCCCATCAGGGGTTCTGAGTGGGTTGTGCCTGAATCGGAGGAGAGGAAGAAGCTCTTCTCATGGCTCTCCTTCCCTTCCTAGAAAATATCCTCTAGACTGCTGTTGCAGCTCAGAAGCCTGAGCCTGGAAAATGATCTGGGAAAGAATCCCCACCCTGCCTCCCTAGTTTGGGCCCCATAGGATGTGGAAGGCCTATCCTTAGCATTACTTCTATAGGTAGCCTTGTATTCTTCTACCTTTTCATATAAGCCTCTGTTTTGTCACCAAATGACTTTCTTGAATGGCAATCCATCGCCTTGGCCTGGGTGTCCAAGGTCAGGTTTGTGGCTCTGAGCCATGCAAATCTCCTAAGGGAGTCAAATAGTCCCATTAATCTGGCTGCAGAATCATTAGTGTCCACAGCCATGTAGAACTGGTATTTGGTGGCATGTAGTGCAGCTCTTGCTGTATCTTGTAGGTCAACTGCCACCTCACCTGGCACCTGTCAGCCAGGGCTAAAACTGTATTCCAGAGTGCCTTCTGGTATTGCACTGCATAAGCTACGAGTTGGCCTGTCTATCAGAGAGGCAACCATGTACCCTTTTGTACCCATTGCATCCATCTTCTGAGAATCCTTATCAGGAGGATGGGTAGCCAGAGGGATCCTGGCTTTGTTGCAGGCAGCATCCTGCACCACCCACTTAAGACCAGGGTGCAGGGTTTTATTTAACTCTAAAAATTGATTAGCGTTTTGCTCATAAAAGTGCTAAATCTTTGTGAAAATGCATAGCTTTGCCTCACTGTGTTTAACAAACACAGCACTTCTAAAAATCTATATAAATACTTTCTGTACAGTTAGTATCGTCCCAAGAAAAAACTGCTCATCAATTATTTAAAACCCTGGGGTGGCTAAAAGAAAATCAGCTGTGGTCCTATCAAGCTGATACTTCTTATCAACTTTTTTGTCCATTCCTGAATGGAAGTGGAGTTTGAAATATTTGTAATGCTGCCTTTTCAAGGACTATGCATAGGCAGTAATAAACGCTTTGCAGGGCTAGCCCCATCATGTCTACAAACCTCCTCCTCCTCAGCTGGAACAGGAACCAAGCAGTCAGTGTGGAACTGGGACTACAGTGCTTGCAAGACCTGTAAGGCCTTGGCAATGTCCTCAGCCGAGAGCATACCAGGTTTGTCTGTTGGAGGTCCTTAGCCTTCTGCTGGAGGCACAGCGACATGCTTTTCCTTGCATTTTTCTTCAGTGGAGCAGGTTCAGTCCTCACTCCATTGACCTTTTGACAACCTGCTCAACCTTATCTGATCCTTTGTCAGGATCCTTAGCTTTACCTCCATCCTTTGTTGTGCCAGAGGTGGAGGAACCACTGCTAGTAGTAGCAGAAGCAAAGGCCATCTCTTCCAATATTTTGGACATTTTTCTAAGAGTTTTAGGGCAAAATGTTTTACAAATATCACAATTTGCAAAAATATGGCTAGTACCCAGGCAAAACACAAAGGGAATGTCTGTCTGCTTTTGCTATAATCTGACCACAAGACTTGCAATATTTAAAACCAGTGGGTCCTGTGCATTTTTAGGTTTGACAACAGGGACCTCTCACCTCGAGGAGGAATCGCTTAAAGTAAACTATAATAAAATTATCGGTTCCTGGAACCGAATATTTTAAATATAAACAATCGCTAACGGTTCCGGAACGGAACGCTTACTCGTTCCTGACAGAAAAAAGGGAACCAGAAATTTATAATTTTAGATGAAATAAAAACAGGTACAAACGGTCAAGGAACCGACCGCAAAACAACAAATATCACTAAATTGAGGTAAAACCTCACCAGAAATAGGGAACCCTCGGTTCCAAGGAACCATGAAGGAACCGAAAATTACCCAATATATTCACACACTTTATAAAGTAAACTAAATTTAAGGCAGTATTTCAAATATAAACTAAAAACACTACTTATCAAAATCCATTTATCTGGTTGAAGAGGTTGAAGAAGAGCTCTCAGGACGTCCTCACTAGGCAGGGGAGTTAAGAATCTGAAGCACTCAAAGTGTAGCAGTTGCTAGGTCAGCAGTTTGAAATTGCCATGAGCCAATTGAGAGTTCCATCATTTGCATATAAAACCATCTCGCTGGGCAGTCCAACACAGGAGGCTGACTGCATCAGTTTAATCATAATGAGCAATTCCTGGGGTTAGAATCAGGAAATGCAACAAATCAATAGTAAAAGATGTACCAGTCAGTGTATACACAAAGTCATCCAATGTACAGGAACAAATATAGAGACACCAGTTTACACAGTGTATACATATACAGTAGCTGAATCACATTTAGGTACCACAGGTACTGGGGGGCACAGTCCAATAACCACACAATGAAGTTATTTACTGCTGTGAAGAATAACAATGACTAAGAGCCAACTCAAAACATGGTCAGGGTACCAGTAAACTAATCAGGATCAGGCCCTATTAAAGTTGGGGAATACCCATGGCAGTTTGGGCAGGGGCAAAGGGGCCTTGTAGTGCTCCTTAATCTTAGACTTTGCAGACTGGAAGCTGGTAATGGAGGCAAGACATTAAGATGGGTGCACAGGCAAACCACACAAAGATGAGGGTCCTGGACTTTAACAGGACAGATTTTAAAGAAATGGGAGATTGCCTCAGAAACTGCCTAGCAGGAGAGGATTGCAGGGGAGGGGTAGAGGAACAGTGGAGAAAATTAAGGAAGGCATAATGAAGGCAACCTGCAGTTGAGAGAAGGAAGTGCCCAAAAGCAGGAGGAAAACTAAGACAATTACGATACTCCAGGAAGTGGCTAAGAAGGAGAAGGAAAAAGGTGGCATTCAGAAGGTACAAAAAATGCAGAGGGATGAAGATAGGAGGTGTACCAAGAAGCAAAGGTGCAAACAGAAGAAAGGATAACCAAAGAGGTTGCAAAAGAGGCAAGACTTTCTTCAGGGTAAGCTGAGAACAGGAGGGATAGTGAGGGTAAGGACAGCAAAGGGAGACTGCTCAAAGAATCAGGAAAAAGCAGACATCCGAACTGGTACTACTGCTCAGTCTTCCAGTGGAGGGAGAGGGAATGGACCACCAAGGATTAGGAGGAAGACTTTGTGGGGAAGTCAACAAGTCCATTTTCAGAGGAAAGAGTCCAGAAGGGACTTGCAAACCTAAAAGTGGCCAAGGCCATGGGACTGGATGGGATACACCCACAGGTGTTAAGGGACCTAGGAAGCTGCTTGCTGCAGCACTGACAGCCTTATTCAACAACTCAAGGAAAAAAAGAGTTGTTTCAGAGGACTGGAGGAGATCAGACACAGTCCCGCTCAAAAGAGCGGCAGCAGGGAGGAGGCTAGCAACTACTGGCTAGTGAGTCTCACATTAGTGGTGGGGAAATTAATGGAAACACTGTTAAAGGAAAGGCTAGTGAAGTATCTTGAATCCAATGGGTTACAAGATCAAAGGCAGCATGTATTCACGGGGCGACAATGTTATGCCATACAAATCTGACAGATTTCGACTGGGTGACTAGGGAACACATCAAGGAAGGGCAGTGGACGTGACCTACCTGGACTTCAGCAAGCCCTTCAACACTGTGCCACACATAGGAGACTGATAAAGAAAATGAGCAGTCTAGGGGTGGGACCAAAAGAGGTAAATTGGGTAAAACAGATACATAAATAAATAAATAAAAAGCTGGTTAATGGATAGGTGACAGAGGGTTGAAAATGGCACTCTCTCAAATGAGGGAGAGAGTGACCATCGGGTGCCACAGGACTCTGTACTCAGACCAGTCTTCATTAATGTCTTCATAAGTGACACTGTAAAAGAACGGTAAGGTATGCCTTTTGCAGATGACACCAAAATCTGTAACATGTGGATACCGGGGGAGGGTGGAGAGAATGAATAGGGACCTTAGAAAAGGGGTACGATGGTCAATAAGCAGGAAAGAGACCTTGGGATTATCATAAACTATCAAACTAAAAGAATGATGTTCGCCTCAGCTCGTAATAAACACAGGTCTTACCAACTTCAAATCCACAACAGTCTTAACTCCCCTTGAGATGGTTCAAGATTTCAAATACCTGCATGTAACCCTGGACTGTACCTATCATTTTCACAACACATTGACAAGGTAGCCAAATCAGCCTGCACCAAGCTGGGCCTGCTATACGTAACAAACCATGCCTAACCAATGAAGTCTTAAAAGAGCGGTTTCTAGCTCAGTGCTGTCAATTACTGATTACGGCCTAGCAGTATATGGGGCCACAACCAACACTGCACTCAAGCAAATTAAGTCCACACTAAACAAGGTTTGCAGACTCGTGTTTGGTACGGATCACCGACACATACCTGCTCTCTCTCTACATGCAGTCTGGGTGGCTTAACCTGACAATAGAATTCAATACCAAGTCTGCCTTCTGGCTAAGAAATCCACCTTAGGACTTGCACCCCCTGGAGTCTGAAACCTTCTCACAGAACTCAGCTTTACAAGAAGGTCACGAGGGTGTCTGCGAGCAGTCACTGAAAATCCCTTTCTGGAAGATCTCACAAGGTGGCGTTCCTATGAGTACCGCGTTCCGTGCTGGTTAAACTCACTCGGTGGGGATCTCCATAAGGAAACTAAGCTAGGCCTGTTTAAAACAAATCTCTGTGCATTGCTAGTATACGCTAGTAACTGCGATTGTGAAACTAGCACCCTCATTACCTAATTGACCATCACCATATTCACTAGCCTTCAGCTACTCCACTGATTCCTTTACCCCTACGTGATCCTCTTCCCCCATCTCCTCTCTCCCTCCCTCCTTTTTTTTCCTCAGCCTGATCTCCAAGACTCACCTACTTACTCCCAGCGCCACTCCCATCCTCCATCCTCCCCTCCCCTTTCCCCAATACCTCCCATCCCAGTCCCCAACCTTTTCCTACCCTCTTTTACCTAGTACCCAATACCTAGTTCCATCAGCTCGATCTTCCTCCCTCCAGCGGAGGGGAGGCACCCTCCCTCTTCCTCTGTCGGCGGCACTTATCCCGCGCTCTCTGAGTTCTCCTCATGCAGCCGGTTCAAGGGCTTGCCTGATCCCTTTCCTCGAAGGAGAGGGACCTTGGACTTGCCCCTCGGCCCAAGTCCAAGGGAGTCGAGGCTAAGTCCCTTCGTCGGGTGCCAGAGGGAGCGGGAGAGTTCTCCCCGCCGGTCGACTCATCGACTTCAGTCAAGGATGCGGCCTGACCGTGGCCTCACGGGTGTCCCCATCAGGTCAGCTGGCCAGACCTCGCGACGTTGTCGAGTCTCTCGACCCGCTATCTGGGCTGTCTTCTGCTGGAGCCACCATCCCTTTGCGGCTCACCCAGCGGAGGCTGAGGTTCTGCCTGTACCTTTGGGTCAACAGACCTCGGCCCTTTCTTCTGAGCTGAAGGAGAAGCAGGCGCGCCTGCTCCTTCCCAGGCCGCCTCGGTTCCCCGAGGATTCGGGTCTCTGTCTCGATTCTCCTCTCGGTCTAGCGCTCATGCCAACCCCAGTGTTCTTGGTGGGCACAGAGTCAAGTGGCATTGCCGTTCTTCATCGTCCACCTCCCTCGGATGAGGAGTTACTTCGATGCCGTTCTGAGGAACTTATGTGGCAACAGCTGTTGTTGTCCGGGAATCAATGCGTCCCGATTCATTCTCTGGCTAGTAAGCAGCATGCCACCCGATCCCGGTCGGCCTTGGCCGCTCGAGGCGGTCGAGTGCCCTCTCCGGCCGTTGCTCGTCCGATCCTGCTGCCCCACCGTCCTCGGTGGAACCCAGGCCGGGCCATGACCTGTCCCCAGGTTATCTGTTCCTCTCACTCCGCCCGCCTCGGCGGACAAAGAGTGACTGGCCTGCAGCAGCTGCAGACCCCTTGAGCCCAAAGGACCTCTATGTTTCCTAGCAGGGAGGACCCAGGGTCTTCTCCGAACATTCCGCTGGACAACAGCCCATCGTCCTTTATGGGTCTGCTCCAGCTCATCTCAGAATTCACCGATGCAGCTCGAGCCCGTTTCAAACGGGCCTCATTTGAGATTCTAGACCAGGGGTTCACCCTCGGAGGCCTTCCCGTGGCTGAGGCAATTGTGGGCCCAGCCTTGGAGCTCTGGCGTGGCCTACTTCCTGCCCTCAGCACTCAGCCAGGATGGCAAGAAGTACTCTGTCCCTGTCGGTTCTCTGCCCGGTTTCTTGGAACACCCCTCGGCTGAGGGCAGTTATCAACAATGTTTTCAATGTTCTGGAAATGCTAGGGATGTGGATAGGCCCTGACAAGGAGTCCAAAAGGATGGACTATGTCGGGCGCAAGGTTTACGCTATGCCCTCCTAGGCCTCCATCAGGCCAGCTCGCTGCACTGATGGCACATTTCTCCCACGCCTCTTGGGCTCCTTGATGAGGTCCTCCCTCATCTCCCGGCCGACCTGCAGACCACAGTCCGGAGGGTCCGGGATCAGGTAGGCGGTGGCTTAAACAGCAGCTCCAGACGGCTCTGGATCTAGGCGACTCCTGTGCCAGATTGGTGGTGGCCATGCGCCGCAGGGTGTGGCTGAGGTTATCCTCCTCTTTGGAAACCCAGCACGAGTTGGCGGACATCCCTTCTTGAGGTTAACCTTTTAGGCCCTGGGTGGAAGGACACCTCCAGGGGTCCGAGAAGTCCGATGCCACTCCGGACTCGGTCACTCCGCCCGGAGGGACAAGGGTAGCCGGCAGCCTTTGCGAGCCCTTTGCCCCACGGCTCCTGCGGCTCGACTGCCCAGCACGAGGGCCAGCAGGCAATCGCTGGGTGGCTTGACTCAAACCAGCATCTTCCTCCAAAGGAAGCGGGAGGTAAAGGTCCAGAGCTCCATCGGCCTCTTCCTCCCCAAAGCCTGCTCAGTGGCGCCAGGCTGGGCGCTGTCCCCGGCCCCGTTGTCCCTACCAGGTTCCCCCGTGGGGACGGCTCCATACCTCCTCCACTTGGTCCACTTCCCGACCTCTATGGGTCAGAGGTGTGAAGGAAGGCCCTGTCTCGGATTTGCGCAGGTCCCACCCTCTCGAGCCGCTGCTCCACGGGATCTGGTGTCCACAGCCCTCTTCCATCGCCCACTGAGCCAACTTGCCTGGCCCTCTAAATAGAGGTAATCAGGAAGGTTGCAGATCCTCCTTCTGACCCTGGGTTTGTGTCCAGGTATCCCTGGTCTCATACGGATGGGGGCTTGCGCCCATTCTTCCTGCATGCCTGGATGGTGTCTCTGGCTTAGACTTCCCATCCTTACAGCAGGCGTCGCTTGCGTTCCTGGGCCTCCAGGATGCACTTAATCTCGTTCCATCTGTTTCTGGGAAGACTCCTCCTTTTCCTGGTGGGGATCTCTTACGAATTCAGGCCAGGCCCCTCGGTCTCACCGCCCAGCAGCTTTCTGCGGCATCGAGGGGCCAGGCGTAACCACCTGGTTGGCAGCCTGACTTCAACCCTTTCCAGGTGGAAGGGGTCGATCCAGAGTTCTGGGTCTCAGGCGGGTCTCCTGTTATCGAGACCACATTGGAACTCATGCCTTAGCGGGTGGTCTTCTTTAATGTAATGTATTTATTAGTGATGCTGAAGAGGGACTAGATGGGAAGTTATGCCTTTTTTGCAGAGTACACTAAAATCTGCAATAGGATAGACACCCTGGGGGAGGGGAGAAAAATGAACAGGGATCTAGGAAAGCTTGAGGAGTGGTCAAGAATGTGGCAACTAAGTTTCAATGAAAAAATGCAAATATCATGCATTTAGGCATAGAAACCCCAGGGCAGAGTACAAGATGGGGGAGGAGGGGGAGTTGTACTAACAACCACCAAACAGGAAAGAGACCTGGGGAATTGTATTTGATGACCTAAAGGTGGTCAAACAGTGTGAGAAGGCTGGGGAGAGCCAGTGGGATGCTAGGGTGCACAGAGAGGGTATCACCAGCAGAAAGAGGGAGGTGGTGATACCACTGTATAAATCATTGGCGAGACCTCACCTGGAGTACTATGTCCAGTTCTGCAAACCACATCTCCAGAAGGACATAGACAGATAAGAGGTGGTCTAGAGGAGGGCAACAAAATGGTGCAGGGACTGCACCAGAGAGCATATGAGAGACTAAAGGACCTAATATGTGCACCCTGGAGGAAAGAAAGAAAAGGGGCTATGACAGAGACTTTCAAATACCTCACAGGTATAAATAAAGTACAAAGTGAAGCATTTTCAGAAAAAGATGCTCAAGAACAAGGGTCATGCTATGAAGCTGGAAGGGGGTACACTCAGAGGAAACATAAGGAAGTACTTCACAGAAGAAGAAGTGGTGGATGCCTGCAACATCCTTCCAGCAGAGGTGGTGGGGATGAAAGCTGTGATGAGATTCAAAACACATGGGACAGACATAAAGGAACCTTGGTCATTAGGGAAGGGAGGAGGCTAAGCTAGAGATCAAGTAGGGTCTATGGTAGGTATTACAGCAGGTAGGGACAGTGGGCAGACTGAGTGGGCCAAGCCATCCTTATCTACCATCAAAGTCTATATTTCTATGTTTTATGTTTCTTTTTAAATAACAGGTGTGTCTTGTAGAAGGCATTCTAGCGATTAGCAAGGCATTAATCACATGCCAAAAAACAGGCAATGGCTAGGTCTACAGGAGCTGTGCCTGCAGATGCAGGGATCACTGGTCCAAGAAGGACAAGAGGCCCTGGGCCTGAGACAGCAGACTTCGACAAGGGAGATGAACAGAAGGCTGCGGTGCCAGATGCTGCAGAAATGGAAACCAAATCTGGCAAGGCTGGAAGGAAGCCACCAGTTTTAGAGTGGCATGCTCTGCCCACAGCTTGAGCAGTACAGTCTCTGTAACACAGGGATCAGAGAAAAGGCATAAAGGAACCTTGATTTCCTGGAAAGAGAGAGAGGGACAATGCATCTCACCAAACAACTCCATACCCTAGAGTGAGCTAACAGAAACGCAGTAGTTTTGAGCTGTGAAAGAATGCAAAAGGTCCAACTCTGGATTACCCCATCTTGCAAAGAGGTCTTGTACTACATAGGTCAGCAGTTCCCATTTGTGCACCAGGGACAGACACCTGCTTAGCCTAGCTGCTTTGACATTTTGGACACCTGGGAGAAACATGGCTGACAGCTGAAGGCCACGAGACACTGCCGAGTACTCACACCCTCATCACTACCCTGCACAGGGGTAACAGTGAGTGCCCTTGCTTGTTTACATAGTGCAGAACACTAACTTTGTCTGTTCAAATCAGCAAAGAACCAGGGCTGAGGTGCTCCTGGAACGCTTGAAGATCAATCAGAACAGCCCACATCTCCAATACACCGATATGGACAGCTGACTCCAGATCATTACAGAGCCCTTCGGTCTCAGAGAATCCAAGATGGGCACCCTACTAGACCTAAGTATCCATTGTGAGAGTCTGCACGGAGTCAGGAAAAGAATGGAACTGTAACAGGTTTTGGTGATTCATCCATCATACTAGAGTTCTGCAGAAAGGGATGTGACAGGGACCATTTGTTCCATCTCATCCACTGGCTGACCCCACTGTACCCGAACACTCCAATGCGGTATGTGCATATGGAAACAGTTAAGGAATTGTAATGATGGCAGCAGCCATCAGCCCCAGGAGAACGATCATCAACAGAGTGGACATGCGACTCCTGTGTATCAACCAGGCTCGAAAGTAACAAGGGCCTCCCACCCTGTTCAGAGAAGGAGGCACCAAGCAACACCAGGTTCAGCACTGCACAAATATACTGAGACAATGAGGAGGAACAAGCACGGATTTCAGCACATTTGCCATAACAACCAGTTCGTAGAACAACGGTCTTGCTCTGGACAACATGTACAGAACCGCTCTCCTAAATGAAGCCTTCAGGAGCAGCTATCCAGATAAGGGAAGATATAAAACCTTCCTTCAGAAGGCCAATGCTGCAGCCGCTAGCATTGGGTAAATACCTGCAATACGAGAATAATCCAAGTGCAAGACTCAGAACTGATAATAGCTGCCTCCATCATGAAGCTGAGTTGCTGCCTGTAGCACTTAGAATCTTGATATGAAGGTATGCATCCTTGTTGTCCAGGGCACAAATATAGTAAGCATTTTGTAATGGGGGATGAGAGCTGAAGGGACACCATTCAAACCTTTCTGTATTTAATGGACAGGTTTAGGTCTCCGAGGTCCAGTACAGGATGCAGATCTCCTGTCAACTTGGGAATCAGGAAGCATCTTGAATAGAACCCTTTGTTTCTTTCTCGTGGAGGAACTGGTTCAATAGCTCACTTGTTATAAGTGACTGAACCTACTCTAACTGAAGGGACAAGTGGCCTGGAGGGTAATGACAAGGAGTCAGAGGGTGAACTGGAGTAGACAACTCCAGAGCATGCCCCATTTCCACTATTTCAGGACACACTCACCCTGTGATCTCACTCCACTTTGACAGATGAAGGGACATCTGTCCCCTACACTGCAGTGGCGACAACAGTGGAGAGGAGGAACTGGGGACTCAGAAGGTACCAGGAGCAGTGACGGTGCTGCCCTGACCAATATGTTTGGAGCCTTTGCTGCATGGGTATCGGGGGAGGGCAACACTACAGTGCCGTGCACAGGGCTGCTGATGGAGGTACAGCCACCATGGGCAGCAGACCTGCGAACGAGACTCTACCATGCACCCTGGTGGGTTGAAGGGTCAGAAATCTGAGTGGGTTAAAGTCATTCTGGTGGACTGAAGCTCACCTACAGCATTTTCAACATCACTCTCAAACATGCCATGACCTTCCTTAATGGCAATGAAGGTTTCTAAGCCTTCTTTCAATCCTTGAGGCTCAGCTGAATCCTCTTACAGACTGCCCAGGCCTCAATGTTAGGGACAGGCTCACAGCTAACACTGACTGTGTGAGTGTCATCCTTGTAAATCTTGTAAGTGCAGGTACAAAACCTAAATAAGGATTCTTTCAACAGTGGCATGAAAGAATATCATTGATGAGGTAATATTTCAAAAATAACATCAAAGAAATGACGGCATTGTCTCTCTGCAGATCTGACGAGGGTAGATGGTGGGAGAAAGAACTGAAGAGCAATGGGGCTACCCATGATTATATAGGCACCAACGTTGCAGTAATTGTGGCTAGAAAAGGTTTCTGAGTGGTCCTGACGCCAACAACTTAATAGTTCCAAAGATGTGGTCCAAAGGAGGAGATATCCTCAATGATGATCCATTCAGCACTTACAGGTATGTGTGATACAGAGGCAGTTGGCTCTGGAAGAAGAACTCATGGTTAAAATTGGTAGGGCCTGGAGTGAACCCAAAACTCTTGATACAAGAGTCAGCTGTTTCATCTGTCAGTTTGTAATAAACTTTCTGATTTTGCAAACACGCAGTGATTGATGCCAACTTTTGTTGCCTTTCTTCTTGTGAACATATGAGAAACAGTAGACATGAAAGACAATAGAGGCTTTAAGGTAAGCCTATACAGATACCATACATTCTTTGAACAGAAGCTACATCTCCTATTAACAAACAGCTGTTTGCAGCCACGGCTTCTATTTTCACGGTGGCTTATAATTTCAACCACTAACCCAAGCACTAGAATGGCACACTGATTTTTGGGTAGGTGACTAGATTAGTTGTACTGAAATAAACATTACTGCAAGTGTTTCTTTTATCTGTATTACTGTAATCTACTGTACTATACATACTGTATTGTGTAAACTACTGTACTATATATGTTATGTTGTACAAGTGTATGCGACTATGGTTTATAAATGTATGTAACTAATTCTGAATTAGCCCTGAAAAGGGACCTCTGGTCTCAGTGGGTTTACCCAGTTATAAATGCTATAAATAAAGTTTCAGGATTTGTTTCCTTAGTGGGTTGAAGTGATGTAATCAGCACCTGTGGCTTATAGCATTCATGGCGTTTGTGATCTGGGATCAGGAAATCATGCGGTCATGATAGAGGCATTATACACAAAACAGTAAGCAGACACAAATGTAGAAACCTAGAATTTGTTGGCAAGAAAGGACTTCTTGGTCACTCAGTCTGCCCAGATTTTCCCTGCCTAATCTGTCTCAGCAGACCCTAACTGGTCTCTGGTGACCTCCCTCCTAAATATTTACCAATATCCCTATATATCTAGTATCCCATGTGTGCTTTAAGCCCCTACTGTTTTCGCTCTAACACTTCCACTGCAGTCTGTTGCAGGCATCTAACACCCTTTCAGTGAAGTAGTACTCCCCTCACATCCCTCAAACTCAACCCCCAAAAGCTTCATTGCATGCCCCCTGGTCCTGGTGCTCCTTCTCACTTAAAGAGACTCTCCCTCCTTTACCTGTTCACTCCTGTGAGGTACTTATAGGTCTCCCCTGCTCTCCTCTCTTCCACCGTCTACATGTAGACATCCCTCAGTCTCTCCTTATTGGGCTTTAGAAGCAACCCCTCGCCATTTTGCTGCCTCCTCTGGACCTGCCTCCACCCAGTCTGTGTCCCTCTGAGGTGCGACTTCTAGAACTGGGCACACATACTCCCAAAGGTCTCATCAGTAAGCAATACGGTGGCAACACTACCTCCCTCCTCTTGCTGGAGATACTTCTCCCTATGCATGCCAGCATCTCGCTGAGCCTACCTACTGCTTTGTCACACTACCCTGACCCTTTGAAATTATCAGATACAATAACCCCAAGGTACCTCTCCTGCTTAGTGACTCAGTACCTCCCACCATCCTATATGGAGCTCCTGGTTCCTACAATCTAGGTGCATGATTCTGCACTTTTGGCATAGATCCCCAACTGTTATGCTCTTTATCCTCCTCAAGTTTCCCAGGGCTCTAAACATTGTCTCCACCCCGGTGTCCACCTATTAAAATGTTGGTGCCATCTCCAAAAGAATACCTTCCTTCCAGTTCTTCTGCAATGTCACTTACAAAGACATTGAAGGGGACTGGTTCCCATACTGAGCCCTGCCACACCCCACTGGTCACTCTCCTCATGTGTGTGACTGCCATTCACCACCCTCTGTCACCAATACATTAACAAGTTCCTTACCCAATTCACCACTTTTGAGCTCAACCCTACACTGCTGAATTTCTTTATCAGTCTCCTGTGTGGCAGTGTCAAAGGCCTTACTAAAATCCAGATAGGTCACATTCACTGCCCTCCCAATCTATTTCCCTGGCCTCTCAGTCAAAGAAATCAAATCGGATTTGTCTGCCATGACATCCTCCTCCCCTTGTGAATCTATGCTGCCTTTGGTCTGGCAGCCCACTGGATACTCTACCAACCTTTTCCCTCAACAGGGCTTCCATTAATTTCCATACCACTAATGTGAATCTGACTGGCCTATAGTTGCTAGCCTTATTCCTGCAGCTGCTGGTAAGGAGAGGGACCACGTCTGTTCACTTTCAATCCAGGATTGCTTCCAGTGAGCTGCTGAATAAGGCCATCAGAAGGGGGCACACGACCATGCACTCTGCAGACAGAATGATTTAGTGTTATCCTACAGGTTTGTTGTTACTGTTAATGTATTTCTGTGTCACTACATGTCGATTAGTAGTATTTACGTTCTTTGTAAATGTCTCTTTGTAAGAACTGGAAATGCATAATGAATCACATAAGAAGCAGGAAGAAATGACAGCACCAGCTTTAGTAACATTCCAGGACTCAGAAACTTTAAGAGTGGACAGTATATTATCACATCCTACAGAGACTGAAGAAAAAGAAAAAGTAATCTGATGGCGTAATGCATTTCTCTCTCTCTATATATATATATACATACATACATACACACACACACGCTCGAGATAAAATGTATTACTTTTACACATTACAAATATAAATGTACTGTCAATCAAGTGAAAGATGAAATAAAGTTAAAAAAAAAAAAGAAGGCAGTCAGTAGTGCAGCCAACTCCAACCCAAGTTCGTTCAGTACCCTTGGGTGTATTCTTTCCAGTGCCATAGCCTTGTCTACTGTCAGAGCTGCAAGTCATTTTGGGACGCTTCCTCTGAAAATGGACTTGTGTCCACCTCCCCTTTGTTCCTTCTACTCCCGGGTGGTCTGTACCCTTCACCCACTGTAAAGACTGAGCAAGTGCCTGTTCAGGAAGGCAGCTATTCTTGATCCTCTTCTGCATTCTCCCCTGCACCGCCCTCATTATCCCTCCCTGCTTTCCTCTTCTTGCTCATGTACCTGAAGAAAGTCTTTCCCTTCAGCTACCCCTTTGGTTATCCTTTCCTCTGTTTGCACCTTTGCTCCCTTCTTTTGTTTGTTAATAGAAGCTGCATCTTCTGTTCAAAGATGGTTATTTTATTACATGCACAATATATTAAAGAACACAGCAGCACTTTTTCCCTCATCCCAAACAGCCTTGGGGTCTAGCAGGGAGTTGAGCAGTTCAGCAAAAGTGATCATGTTTTGCTGAGAGAGGGCATGCTTTCTGTGAGTCTGTGAGTTGACCTAGCAAATGGATGTCCATGTTGTTTGGGGAAGTGTTTAACTATGGAGGGCAGGTGCAAGAACTCATGTTACTGTCAACCTGTATATTCGATCACATGCCACAGCATCTATTAAAGGGCAGCTGTGTATTACAAGTTTGCTTTTTTCTGGGTGGCTTGTAATAGAGGGTGGCTTCTATTAGAAGGCAGCTTCTAACTGAAGATATATGGTACATTTCATTACCATGGGAATAAATCACAGGGTACCTTAGGTTGTGGAGTGGTGGAAGTATCCTCTTAATAAGTACGTGTTTGCACAGCGCATTTATTAATCCCATTCCCTGTTTTGAAGTAGGCGTGGACCTGATAATCTAAGAGTCCTTTCACAGCTATGCTGGAGGCAGTATAATGTAGTGGTTAAGGGCTCTAAGCTGCAAACCTGAAACATAGGCTTATCCATCAGCCGCACTTGCACAATATGTGACCCTGAGCAAGTCACTTAACTGCTTGTTCTCCCCAGGTATAGCTAAAAACAAGGTCTGGCTTAGTGTGCTCTTCCTGGTTAAACAATTTCCCTTTCCCTTCATTACCCATTTAAGCAATAACCAAGAAGCTAGTGATTTCAAGAGATTCACGACCAGGTAAATCTCTTAAATAAATAAATAAATAAAGGTGGGGGATTGGGCCCTGAGGCACAGCAAAGGGACAACTCCTCCAGTTGGTTGGTAATCCAAGGAATAGACCAACTTCGAGGCTGTTACTGCAACTATAAGTCTACTTGCAATAACAGCTTTAATTTTTACTATTTATTTTTTCTTTAGGTTTAAGTAGCACAAGCCGTGCATGCTCCACAGTGTCAGTTGGCAGCTGGATTGGTCATTTCTAAGATGTTAATGACCAATCCAGTAGCTAACTCAGAAACCTTGTTAGGCTCATGAATATTTAGACAGACTCATAAGGGCCTATATCTCCTGTGTTGGTGCTACAGTGCAACTCGCCAGTCAACCAAGACGGCAGACACTGGTTGGTTATTACTTAAGTCAGTCAAACCAGACAGAACAAACTTTCTGATTGAGTACGTAGGTGTTCAGTCAGTCTCTACAGTCTTAAAAAAAAAAAAAAAAAAAAAAAAAAAAAAAAAAGGCTCTGTATGTTGCCCCCAAAAAAACAAACATAAAATTGTACAACCACAGATGCTTCACCAGTTGCAATCCGTCATTGGCTCTGGACGTGGATACTGCTACTTGCATACAATTCTATACAGATGAAAAATACAGGTTACTCACCTGTAACAGGAGTTCTAGTAATGGTATATGTTGTTCATCCACACTGTCTGGCAGGTTCCTTGCCGCTTTAAATCTTGCTGGAAGGTCTTCAAGCTGGCTCCTCCCACCCACCCGGGTGGTAAACTCGGCTCCGCCCCATGGCGCCAGATCTAGCCGCTAGAAGCCAGGTTGTGCGTCGAAGGCGAAGAGGTCGGTGGGTCGTGTGGATGAACAACATATACCATTCTAGCACTCCTGTTACAGGCGGTAACCTGTATTTCTAGGGACATGGATATGTTGTTCATCCACACTGTCTGGCAGACTCCTAGCAGTTCTCCAGGAGGAGGGATGCAAGGAGCACACCCCTACTTAGGGAATAAAGACTGGAAAACAGAAGCCCCCAAACTAGCATCCCAGCGTGACTCACAGGTTGATGTGGTAGTGGGTGATGAAGGTGTGCTGACTTCCGATAGCAGCCCTGCAGATTTCCTGGATAGGCGTCCCTGGAAGCAGCCACCGATGCAGCGGTATGGCGGGTAGAATGAGCTCTTATCCCTCTGGGAGGCTCCATGCCAGCCAACCTATAGCAGAGATACATGCAGGAGGTGACCCACCTGTCTATCGTCCACTTGGCTGCAGGTCTGCCAGGTGCAGCTTCAGCGTGGGTGACAAACAGCTGGCGAACCTCTCCCTGAACTTCAGCCGTCTCCTCCTTATAATAAGCGAGCACTCTTCTAGGGTCCAAAGTATGGAGCCTATATTCCAGCCACGGGTGTGATTGGGGTAGAACACCACAGTCACACACCTGGTTAAGGTGAAACTCCGACACCACCTTGGAAGGAATTTCGGCTGAGGGCAGGACAACCTTGTCCCTGTGAAGACCAGATAAGGAGACTCGATGGAAAGTGCCTGAAGCTCTCCCATCCTTCTGGCTGATGTGATAGCCACCAAGAAGGCGGTCTTCCACAACAGGTGAGAGATGTCACACCTGTGAATCGGTTTGAATGGCCTGCCCATGAGCTTAGCCAATATCAGCAGTAGATCCCATGGAGGTGGAGGTTCTCGCACTGGAGGATATGTGATCAAGGCCTTTGAAAAAGCGCCCGACCACCTTCTCCTGCGCACCGACTGCTTCCCGGCCCGCGCCGGTAAGCAGAGATGGCTGCCAGGTGCACCTTAAGGGTCGCCGATCAAGCCCTTGCTGAGAAAGGGACCACAGGTAGTCCAGAATGCTAGCCAAGGAACAGAAGGAAGGGTCCAGGCCCTGCCCTGATACCAAATGGAGAATCTCTTCCATTTGAAGGCGTAGCATTTTCTGGTCGACTCCTTCGGGTCACCTCAATGACGTTGAGGACCTCGTCGGAAAGACTCAAGGCCTGGAACTCTAGCTGCTCAGGAACCAGGCTGTCAGGTGCAGGGATTGAAGGTCCAGATGGAATACCTTTCCTGATTGACTGAGATCAGGTGCAGCGGGCTGGAAGCCGCCTCGGGAGCCTGGAGCCGAGACTGAGGAGATCTGGATACCAGAACTGGCGGGGCCAGTCTGGGGCTACCAGAATCACCTCGCCTTGTCCCTCCTCGCCTTTGAGAAGCACCTTGTGGATCAAGGGAAATGGGGAAAGGATGAAGAGGCCTGGGGTCCACGGCCTTGAAAAAGCATCCTCCTGCAGCAAGCCCTTGTGAGGGGCGGGCATGAAACAGTCTCAGCTTCGCATTCTCCTGAGGCAACAGGTCCACCTGAGGCATGCCCCAGTGGGAGAACAGATCTTGCACTACCTCCAGCAGGAGAGACCACTGTGGGACGCAGCCCCTATCCGGCTTAGGGCATCGGCCAGGGTGTTGGAGGCCCTGCCACATGAATGGCTAGGAGATCCGCCTCCAGGCTGCGTATGAGTGACCAAATGTGGAGAGCTTCCCTGCACAGAGGTATGGAGCCGTCCCCGCCTGGCGGTTTAGTAGGTACATGGTCGTGGTATTGTCCGTCTGGACCTGAACCACTTGACCCCATAGAAACAAAGCAAAGGTGGTGAGGGCTACACGAACTGCTCAAGCTCCAGCAGGCTGATATGGCATTGGGACTCCGAGGGACCGGAGGCCATGCGCTCTTTGCTCCCAGATGGGCACCCCAACCCATCAGAGAGGCATCGGTCGATAGAGTGACTGTCGGCTCGGGCGGACTAATTGGATGCCTTCCGGCAGATGTGCTGGAGCGGTCCGGGACAGGAGAGCATTCCACATCCTCTGGGTCACTGTCACTAGCTGATCCAGCGGATCAAAGTGCTGTGACCATTGGCTGCCAGTCCCCATTGAAGCAGGCGCATGTACCAACGCCCAACAGACCACGCTGGTGCAGGCTGCCGTGAGGCCCAGGAGGTGCAGGAAGTCCCGGGCAGGGGCGCGTTGCCCAACCTGAAATGATTGAGCAAAGGAGGAAAGAACCTTGGCCCTGTCCGCGGGAGCGTGCTCTGGCTGGTGAGAGAGTCAAGCTCAGCCCGATGGAATTGTATCACCTGCTTTGGTACGAGTTCCGACTTGGCCTCGTTGTTGAGGAGGCCAACCTGAGAGCAAACCTGGAGGCCAGATCTCTGGACCGCTCCACCTCCGCTCTGGAGGGGCTGCAATCAGCCAATCATCCAGGTAGGGGTACACCTGGACCCTTCGGTCCTGCAGGAATGCTGTCACCACTGCCATGCATTTGGAGAAGATCCTGGGAGCTAGGAAAGGCTGAAGGGCATGGCCCGGAACTCATAAAGGGATCCCTCCGCTCTGAAGCAGAGGAATCTCTGGTGGGACGGACGGATTGGGACATGAAAGAACGTGCCCTGAAGGTACAGGAACAGAACCACATGCCTTGTTCCAAGGATGGGATTATCTGAGCCAGGTGACCATCCTGAAGGTCCAAGACCTTAGGAACCTGTTCAGGTCGTGCAGGTCGAGAATGAGGCGCCAGCCCCCATCCGTTTTGGGACCAGGAAGTACCTGGGCACAAACCCCGGGTCTGGAGGAGGATCCCTACCTTCCTGATCACCTCTTTTCGAGGAGCATGGCGATATCGGCTCGGTGGGCGACAGAGAGAGCTGCGGACCCCCATGGCCCCGAGGGAGACGGCTCGGAAGAGTGGGGCCTACTCGAACTCCAGAGGCAGGCCCTTTCCTACCACCTCCAACACCCAGCGGTCCGTGATGATAGCGGACCAGGCAGAAAGGGAGTGGCGGAGCCGTCCCTCCACGGGGAACCAGGGGAGTGATGAGGCTGGGGTGACACCCCTCAACCTGTCACTGGGCGAGGGCTTGGAGGAGTAACCAGCGAGGGACCTCCTGGGCCTTACCTCCTGCTTCCTACTGGAGGGCCGTGGGCTTGAGTTTGGGATGCTAGGCGAGTCTGCTCAGCCCTGGTGCTGTTGGGCGGATGTGCACAGGCGCAGAAGGATGAAAGGACTGTGTGCTGCTGCTGTCGGCCTTTGTCCTTCTGGGCGGAGGTGACAGAGTCCAGAGTGGCTCTGGACTTTTGATCTGCTGGGGTGACCTTCCACTCCAGGGCTGAAGAGTCGGTCCCAAGGAGGGACATCGCACAATTTGTGCTGGGTATCCGCCAGGAAGGTGGATAACCTCAGCCATGCTCTGTGGTGCATGGCCACCTCAGCCACAACCAATCTGGCACAGGAGTCTCCTATGTCCAGAGCCGCTTTGAGCTGCTGCTTAGCCATTGCCCTACCCTGGTCCTGCACCTGCGGACCGTGGTCTGCAGGTCAGCCGGGAGATGGGGATCAACTCATCCAGGGAGCCCATTAGGGTGTGGGAGAAGTGTGCCATCAGCATGGCGAGCTGGCCTGGCGGAGCCAAGGGAGGATGCAGCGTGCACCTTGCACCGGCATGGTCCAGCTTTTGGACTCCTTGTCGGGAGGCTTGTCCATCCCTAGCATTCCCGGCGCGGAGAGCTGTCAGTGACCAACCCCTCAGCAGAGGGTGTGCTGTAAAAACCTGGCGAAGAGCCAGTAGGGACCGTGATACTTCCTGGCCATCATGGCCAAAGCCGCAGGGCAGGAAGCAGGCAGCTGCCAAAGCTCCAAGACTGGGCAAACAATGGCTTCAGCCACCTGAAAGGCCTCCATGGGTGAATCCCATCAGTCCAGTATCTCCATCAGGGATACTTGGCCGCTTGGATATGGGCTCTGAGCTGCATCCTGGTGGACTCCGAGATGAGCCGAAGCAAACCCATGAAGGATGATGGCTTTTTGTCCAACGACTGGCCCCAGAGCACTCCAGGTCAACAGGCCTGGAGAACAGGAGGAGTCTGTCGGACTCGGAGGAGTCCGCAAAGAGCTGCTGCTGGGCCTGAGCCACCCTCCACCTGCCAAGGACGGTTGGGAGTGAGGATGACTGACAACCTGTGGGGCAGGCCTTGGGCCGACCGAGAGTCCTTGGTCGGTGCCCCCAATTTCGGTTGTGGAGGCGGAGGTTCCACCACAAATCAGTGGGGCAGCTGGTTTCTGCCGAACAACCGGCCCAGGCTTGGGCACCTCGACTACAGCGAGGGTTGTTTGACACGGCTCTGGGTGACAGCCACTGATGGCCAGGGAAGGCGTTGACTTGCTCCCAGACACAAGTAACTGCTGCCACATCAGGTCCTCGTAGGCGTCGGCGCAATTTGCACGAAGCCTCTTCTCTTCGAGGAGGAAGGCGAGGATGACAGCGGCACCACTTCTCGGTGCCGAGACAGAGACAGCTGATGTCGGTGGGATTGGCTGGACGAGAAGAAGTCCGAGATCGGATCCTCGGTGTTTCCGAGGCGGGTCTGGGAAGGAGCAGGGACACCGCTCTTCCCTTAGCTCAGATGCCTTAATCGGGGACTGCTGCAGGCGCGAGGCAGATCCTCAGTCTCCACGGAGAACCGGTGAAAAGGTTATTGGCCTCACCAGTCGACAGCCCGACCGATGGGTCAAGAAAAATCTGACCAGCGGCGTCGAAGGGTATCTCGGCCGGCTGGCCTGGCCGGGCGCCATGAAGCCAGCCGCCTTAGCCGCAACCTCGACCGAAGTTGACAGTTGGCTGTCCAGGAGGAGACCTCTCCGCTCCCACGAATGCCGGCGATGGGACTTACCCTAGAGTCCTTCTTTTTGGACTGAGAGGAATGTCGATGGCCCCTCTCCTCCATGGAAAGGGATTGGCAAAGCTCCTTGAATGAAGCTGAATACAAGTTACCTAGAGGCGGGATAAATGCCGCGACCGAGGAAGAAGAGATGATGCGGCCTGGGCGCACTCTCCTCGAGGGCGATCATCTGCCGAGCTGCTCAGCCGAGCCAGCCGCTATGGTAACCACCAAAGGGCCTCCTTCGACTTAACGGGCGGGAGCTCCTGGGTGCCCCAGCTGTAACCAGGCAGCGCGGTCCTCCAGGGCGTCGGCAACGAATGGCATGACTCGCAGGCCTGCGGGTCATGTTCTAGGCGAGGCAGTAGACATAATGGAGTGCGGGTCCGTCCTGGACATCTTCTGCCCACAAGGGCACCCCGCAAATCGGGAGTTGATTTGTCCATTGCAGCCGCAAGGAAGAAAGAAGACCGAAGTCTTGAAAATTTTAAAATTAGTTTCTGGCGAACTAAGAAATAGGGTCCAGTCTATCACAGAGCATTAAGGAGGGAACCTGAGCTTCAAGCGGTAAGGAAGATCTAGCGTCATGGGGTGGAGCAGAGAGTTTTACCACCGGGTGGGTGGGAGGAGCCAGCTTGAAGACCTTCCGGCAAGATTAAAGCGGCAAGGAACCTGCCAGACAGTGTCAATGAACAACATATCCATGTCGCTAGAACTGAGCAGTTAATCACTGTGCTCAATTTCCATTGAGGCATAGTTTACAGCAGTGGTATGATCATCAGAAGTCACTCACTACAGCAGACTTTGTCACAGCTGGAACACCTATACTGGTACAATAGAGATACATGCAGATCTTGTTTTATAGACCAGTAAGATATAAAACGAGAGAGAGAAATGTACAGAAAGAACAGGATATAAGCAAATATAAACTGGGAATGCTGCAGTGATTCCTTCTCCTTAAAGTATTAAAAGAAAAACGACATCCATTGGGAGACAGACAACTGACACCCACGTCGAACAGGCAGGCAACAGACACCCACCGGAGAGGCAACAGACACCCACCAAGGGGGCGGAACAGACACCCACCAAGGGGGGCAGGCAACGAACACCCACGGAAGGGGAAGGCAGCAGCACCCACGGAAGGGGAAGGCAGCACACCACGGAGGGGAAGGCAACCGACACACCAACAGAGGCGAACAACCAACCAACACCACGGATGGGGGCAGGCAACCAACATCCACGGGGAGTGCTGGCAACCAACACCCACGGGGGCAGGCAAGTCTCGCTTAGAGCTGCCTTCAAGGGGTTAATGGGCCAAAGTGAGATTCTGTTAATGAAA
This sequence comes from Neoceratodus forsteri, assembly GCA_016271365.2. Classification (NCBI taxonomy): domain Eukaryota; kingdom Metazoa; phylum Chordata; order Ceratodontiformes; family Ceratodontidae; genus Neoceratodus; species Neoceratodus forsteri. The sequence continues at coordinate 1,066,138,528 of CM057450.1, read as the reverse complement.
GTGCAGTTGATATTTGTCTTGCATTGGCTATGATCTCACTTCAAGGCAGAGCACACCCAAGCTGCTGAGAAGTGCTACAGTCCTGCCCCCAAAATCCACGTTTGATGACAAGTTAAACAAGCCATGCAATAGCGTCACTGCTTTAAACCTTACTCAACTTATACTTGAGCTCTGCGCCTAATCCCAAAACACAAAACCACACCTGCTTGACTGGGCACTCACAATCCACCTGCACAGCGTCATTAAATCTGGTCTCCTCCCCGATGCCCTTAGTGATCACTACCCCAATTTCATTGTACATAAGGTCCATTGCCCCAACCCCCCAAAAATCATACACTTCTGAAACCTTAAAACTTTAGACCCAACCTACTCAGCTCTGCACTTGCTTCCACCGACTGGGCCCACTCTCCACTGCCATTTCTGTTGACCAAGCCCTTGACTATTTTAAGGATAAATTCATTGCCACCTGGAATGCCTTTGCTCCTTTCAGAAGGACCAGAGTCCGTGGGCTTCACCTCCTGGATCTCCCCTAACTCGGCCTGCTTCAGGGAGCGAATTGGGCCTGGAGAAAACACAAATCCACTAAACATCCAAAATACTACGCCAAGTACAGAACGCCACTAATTCATGTACTAAAGCCACTAGATGGCCAAGACTGATTATTTCAACTCCTCATTCCTGACTAACACTAACTCTCCATCTAAATACTGGAGGGTAGTTCATGCCCTATTCTCTCCCTCCCTCCCCTCCAGTTCTCAAAATAAATAACTTCCTAGTTTCCGACCCTGGCTCCATGGCCAATGAATTTAATGCCTACTACACCGCACAACTCATCTCTTCTAAATTTCTCTCCCTCTGCCACCTACTAATTTCAGCCCTTCACCTCAGCCAGTGCCTACCCTTCCCTTTTTCCTTTTCTACTATCTCCTCTGATGAAGCTCTTAGTGCCCTCCTACCCTGAACCCCTCTAAAGGCTCCTCACCAGATGAACTCAATCCTAAACTTCTCTACCTTTCTACTCCTGCAATTGCTTATTCTATGCCTAATCCTTAACCTTTCCTTTATTTCTGCCCAAGTACCCTCACTCTGAAACACGCTGTAGTCTTTCCTCTCCCCAAAGGTGGTGGCGATCCCTCCTGACAACCTATTGCCCCATTTCCTCCTTCCTACCTTGCCAAACTTCAAGAACATTTAGTTCTCTCTCAGCTATCACCCTTCCTCTCCAATTCCTCCTTCACCCCCTTTCAATCTGGTTTTCGAAGAACCACTCAACAACCACCTCCCTCCTTAGGCTCACTGACTCCATCCTTTCAGGGATGGGCGATGGCCTGATCACCTCGGCCATCCTTGTCGGCCCAGCCAAAGCTTTCAACACTGTTTCCCATCCTCTGCTTCTTGATTCCCTCTCCTCAGCTGGCCTTTCTCCATCAGCCACCAACTGGTTTAATCTACCTCATTGGTAGGACCCAAATGGTGAGAATCCTTGATTCCATCTCCCCTCCACTCCCCATCAACACTGGTGTCCCTCAGGGCTCAGTGCTTGGTCCCTACTCTTTCCATTTTCCTTAATGATCTTCCACAGCCTGCTCATCCTCATCTATCCACATGTACGCTCGACGCATACTGTCTTATACAGTTCTGCAAAACCCTGTTATGTGGAAACCAGCTACAGCATGACTTCAGCCAAGTTCAGCTCTGGTTTGCTTCTTACCAGCTTTTCTAAATGGCAGAAAACAGACTCAATGACCTTGGCACCAGACAGAGACTCTCTAGGCTCTCGGCCCTACCCTCCTTCCACACTCTTGATGTGACCATCCTGGAGGACAACTCCTCATTTAGATATCTGGGGTTTGGTTGGACCATCACCTCAACTTCTCTGTGCATATCGATGCTATCCTGAAGAAACTAGCCCCAAGCTTGGTGCTCTGTACAGGAATCTTAGTTGCATTCCGCTGACTGTGAGGCGTGAAACTGTCCAGAAGATGACACTCCCATCTTTAACTACTGTGACATAGTCTATGATGCTGCTCCCAAATCTTCCCTGACTAAGTTGGGTGCTCTCTTTACCTCCTTCTGCCACTTTGCTCTCAACTCCCTTCCGCTCCCACCACTGTAACGCTATCACTCTCTAGCCTTCTCCACTATATCTCACAGATGCACCTCACACTGTGCCAAACTAACCTTCAAATTCTGGTTCAGAGTGCTCCCTCCTATCTCTCATCCTCTCTCTCTCACTCCACCTCTCTCCACTCACTCTCTCAGATATGGCCAGCGCCCGCGCCAGCAGTCCCTCGCCCCGCTCCACCCTCGCGCCAGTCAGACTGGTTTCAGCCTATTGCTTCCCTAAAATCTGGAATTCTCTCTCAAATACCCATACTCTTCCTCCAACTACTCCCTTACCTCTGCCCTACACAATTACCGCCTCCCTCAGCTGTTCCTGCTTTAACCCTCCCCTTAATACCCATCTCCAGTTTCTGCCTTCCAACCCTGACCCCCCAAGCAGGGTTCTCAACATCTTGAAGGGGAATAAGGAAATGGCTACCCCTTCTCCTCATATTCAGTTCTTCCCTCTCCCCTTCTCCATCTGCCCTTCTGGGTCACCCATGTGCACAGCCTACTCTGTCCTTTCTACTCCAACAGCACTTCAGTATCACTCGAGCCTGCTCCTGTACACTCTACGCACTATAATGGTTCTGTTGCATTACTGTTTTGTACATTTATATGTTCTTTTGTATGATTTTGGACATGTAATTTACCCAATGTTCCACTACTGTTTATTGTGCAATACCTGTGTTCCAACTGTTGCATAATCTTACAATGTTGTATTGTTTGTACTACCCACATACTATTGTAACTGATCATCCTTCACAACCCTATGTAACCTCTTCCCAGGTTGCACTGTGAGACGAGCAATTTGTTGCTCAGTGTGCCCTGCTGGTGAAACATTTCAATAAATAACTAAAATGACAAATTAGGTGATTGGGGCTACAGTGTTAGTAGATTACAAACACAATCATGGTGGGAAGGCCTACCTTAACATATTATTCTATAATTTGCAAGTCAACTGTAAATGTTAAAGGTATTAAAATGTACAGTGGCCCCGACATGTACAATGGCCTGTAAAGTTACAGAATTCTATGTAAAGGCAGGTACCCTCAAGGCCTGTTAACTGCCTAAATACATCAAAATGTGGATTTTGGGAGCAGGACTACAGCAGTTCATGGTGGTTCTGCTCGATCTCGCAAGGCGTAGCCAATGAAAGTTAACTATCTAAATAACATTTTTTCTATTCACACTGTGGCTTATTTAAGTGCTCAGGTAGGCAGCTCTTGGTATGTGCTGCTTGTCCAGGAATAAGAACAGTGTCAGCTGCTTGTTAAATAATCCTTCGAAATGTTTTTCTTAATCAGTTTCTAAACCACTTATTCTTACAGTCTGTCAAGAAGCAATCCTCTGTGAAAGCAGATTTGCTTTTCACAGTCTGTTGAACAACAATCCTCTGTATAAGCAGATTTGGCAAGCAAATAGCAAGAAAGGTATTTACCATTAAGAGAGCCAGTTTAACACTGTGAACACCCTACACAATCTTTTCTAACCAAATGCTAAATAAAAACACCACATTCAGCACATGTCTGCCCAGTGCATGGATAAACACCAATTAGGCCTTTAAGGCAAAATGCAATAGGTTACATCTTTTACAATCTCACCAGGACTTTCTTTTTAAAGATGTGCTCACATATCTCACGACCACCAATCAACTTCTCTGCTCATAGAATTACTTGCACACAGGAAACACAATGGCAGGAAACAAAGGAAAGCTCTCCACTGTCCAAACAGGCAAATCAAATTCAGGTGCCTCCAACAAAACAGGCAGAGGCAAAACGCATACAGGTAAAGAGCACTCCATCACTCAAATCCAGAACAATTACGTAAGAACTTTTATATATATATATATATAATATATATATATATATATATATATATATATATATATATATATATATATATATATATATATATATATATATATATATATATATATATATATATATATATTATATAATATATATATATAATATATAAATATATATATATATATATATATATATATATATATATATATATATATATATATATATATATATATATATACATATATATACATACACATATACACACACACACACACACACACACACACACACACAGTACCGGTCAAAAGTTTTAGAACACCCCATTTTTCCAGTTTTATTGAAATTTACGCAGGTTAATGTCTCAATGTACTCTGAAATTAAAGCATAGAACAAATAAACAATTGGAGATAAAAAAGAAATCATAGAATCATTTTGTTTAACAAAATTTAATCTAAATTTTGACTCAAAGTAGCCACCTTTTGCAGATATACTGTAACCGCTGAACACACTCATGGCATTCTTCCTACAATGGACATCAAATATTGTTCGGGAAGTTCTTCCCAACACTGTTGCAGAAGTTCCACAAATGTGTTGCACTTGTAGGTTGCTTTGTTTTCACCCTTCTGTCCAGTTCATCCCAAACCAGCTCGATGGGGTTTAAGTCTGGAGACTGTGCTGGCCATTCCATGATTTGAAGCCTACCGTCTTGTTCTTTTCCTCGAAGGTAGTTCTGACATAGCCTGGAGGTATGTTTTGGGTCATTATCTTGTTGTAGGATGAACCCCTGACCAACTAGGCGAGACCAGAGGGTACGGCATGGCGCTGCAAATGCTGTGGTAGCCCTTTGGTTCAGGGTGCCAGTCACTCTGTGCTGTTGTCCTGTGAGCCGCCTATCACGCAAGCTGTTGATTCTCAGAAACTTGTCTTCTGATTCTGTTGTGGCTTTTGGGTCTGCCAGACCTCTTCCTGTCAGTTTCCTCCAGTTTCAAGTGCCTTTTGATGGTGTAGGAAACTGTACTCACTGACACCTTGGCTTTCTTTGCAATTTCTCTACAGCAGTTTTGCTAACCTAAACTTTTTTTTTTAACCTCTAGCAGGTTACCGCTTACCTTGTACCATTTCAGGTTATTCACTGGACTTGAATTGCTTAAATTTCAATAAGAACTGGAAAAATGGGGGTGTTCTAAAACTTTTGACCAATAGTGTATTTTTTTTCCTCCTCCTGCGGAGGCAGGCCTCAGCAACTGCCCGTCACCTGCACCTCGGGACTAGGTCTGGCGTACACCTCTCTGCGCCTAAATCACAGGCGCGCCCGTAAGCAGGACACCCCCTCGGGCATGGACCAGGATCCTGTTGACCATGCCTCGTGTCCAGGGGCGCAGGGGCTTGGGCCATGAGCCACCCGGTCACCCACGATTTTCTGCCATTTACAACCCTCTAAAGGGAGCCAGGCGTGCAATGGCTGCCTGATGCACTATGTGCAGACATTTCCACGCCCCTCCCTTGGTATGCCCGCAACTGGCAGTGCACCCAGCCTCCACTAGGCGCAGCTACAGTGCAGTGCATGTCCTGTGTCCACCCCAGAGGAAGGAGAGCAGTCATGGGACGCTCAATCCTTCCTCTCACCTGCCAGCTCCGGCGGCGCGATCATTCTTCTTTAACACGGGTCGCAGGTAGAGGCCCAGCACTTCACCGCCACCGGCTGGCCAATTACATAAGAACTACATAACAGTAGACCTTTTGAGAATCTCTTGCAGCAGATTACACCTCAGAACTACAACTCTCAGATGCCAGGACCACATGGAAACATTTTTGCTAGCAGTCTAACTGGAGCCAGCTACGGTGAAGTCATCACATTGCTGTGCCCCTATACAGCTGTGGACAGCACACACACTCCTCAGTTCCCCACTGAAGATCATCCGCCAAGGATGTGCTCCAGAGGTAATCAAGGGAGCCAGAGAACCTGCCTAAAGGGAGCGTAGGACAGAAGGCACAACAACCTGGAAAAGGAGAGAACAGGAACACAGAGAACAGAGGGAAGGAGGGAGAGACAGCGTGACTTCAACAAGCCGGATACAGATTGGTCAATACCAGCAGGAACATCTGCCAGAACGAGATATGGTGGATTCCTGCAGGAGGGAATCAAACAACTGGTACAACAACCAACAAGAGACAGGGCTATCCTAGATCTAGTACTGACCAACAGGAAGGGATCAAAGATCTCCAGGTAGAAGGTCACCTGGGGCCAGTGACCATCACATGGTATGGTTCAATTTGGCTACTACATCTAAATCATCCCATTCCAAGGCAAAAATATGGGACTTCAGAGGAGCTGACATTAATAAGATGGCCAACAGAGTTAAGCTAGCCTGACAAAAAGAAACACAGGTGAGGGGTACAGGCAAAGTGGGCAAGCATTAAGGATGCAATACTTGAAGCAACATCCCATTGTGTTAGACAGAAAAGTTAGTACAAAGAAGAAGGAAACCACTTTGGTTCTCAAATACAGTAGCAGAAAAGGTCAGAGCCAGACGGCTGGCCTCAGGAAATATAAGGGAACACAGCGGGATGAAGATAGGGAGGCATACCAAACTGCCCTAAGGGAAGCAGGGAAGGCAGTAAGGCAGGCAAAGTCCCAAACTGAGAAACGCTAGCACAAACAGTAAAAGAAGGTGACAAGACTTTCTATAGATACACTAGTGAAAGGAGAAAGTCCAGAGGGGTATTGCTAAGATCAGAGGTGAAAGGGGGCATGAGAGGACCACCCTGTAAAAGCATCTATCCTAAACAGATACATTTGCTCAGTATTTACTGAAGAGAAGGTAGGCAGAGCCCACAGCTCAGCACCATGGAAACAGGGGGAGGAAGGTGAGCACTTACCCCTTCACAAAAGAAAGGGTCCTACAAGAGCTCGCTAAGCTCAGGGTGGACAAGGCAACGAACTGATGGCATACATCCCAGGGTACTTAAGAAGGTAAGGGTGGAACTAGCAGAGCCATTATCAGAACTGTTTAGTGAGTCTCTGAGCACAGGAGAGGTCCCAGAAGACTGGAGAAGGGTTCATGTGATCCTGCTCCACAGGAGTGGTAGCAGGGAGGAGGAAGGAACTACAGACCAGTCAGTCTTACCTCAGTAGTGGGCAAGATTATGGAGGCACTCTTAAAGAAAGGATAGGCAACATCTGGAACCATAGGGCACAGGATCCAAGACAGCATGGGTTTCATAAAGGAAGGTCCTGTCAAACTAATCTCAGATTTCTTGACTGGGTAACCAGAGTGGTGGACCAAGGGGAGCAGTTGATGTTGCCTACCTTGACTTCGGCAAAGCCTTCAACACTGTTCCACATAGAAGATTGATAAACTGGGTAGGTTCGGGGTGAGTCAGAAGTTGGTCAACTGGGTGGCAAACTGGTTGATGGGCAGGAAACAGAGTGGTGGTAAATGGTATACAGTCAGAAGAGATGCAAGTCACAAGTGGGGTACCTCAGGGATCAGTCCTGGGCCAGTCAGTCCTCTTCAATATCTTCATTAGTGACATTGCAGATGGACTAGAGGGTAAGGCTTGTCTGTTTGCAGATGACACCAAGATCTGCAACAGAGTAGATGATCCAGATGGGGTGGGCAGAATGAGAAGAGATCTGGATAAACTAGCAAAATGGTCAGAAGAGTGGCAACTGGGATTTAATGCAAAGAAGTGCAAGATCATGCACATAGGGAAGAGAAACCCTGAAGCCACCTATAGGCTGGGAGGGAGGTTGCTGGCGGTCACAAAGGAAGAAAGAGACTTGGGCATCATCATCACCGATGACCTGAAATCATCCAAGCAGACCTCTAAAGCAGTAGGTAAGGCTAGGGGATGTTAGGGTGTATTAGTAGGGGTATCACAAGTCATAAGAGGGAGATAATCCTCTTTACAAGACACTGATTAGGCCCCATCTGGAGTACTGCGCAGCACTGGAGGCCACACTCACAAGGACATTAACCAAATTGAGGCAGTCCAAAATGGTGTAGGGACTGCATCAGAAGACATATGACGACAGATTAACAGAGCTCAATATGTATACCCTTGAGCAAAGGAGGAGAGAGGTGATATGATCGGGACATTCAAACACCTCAAGGGCATTAACAAGGTGAAAGAGTCTAACATGTTTAAATATAAGAAAATAACAGGACAAGAGGACACAGCATGAGATTAGAGGCTGCTGATTAAGGGTGAATGTGAGGAAATTCTTTCACAGAAAGGGTGGTGGAGGCAAGAAACGGCCTACCTGAGGAAGTGGTGGCCATGAATGCAGTGCAGGGCTTCAAACAGGCATGGGATAGGCATAAGGAGCAATACAGATGAGTATGACTAAATAGACCACTGACAGAGCAAAGGTCGATGGCACATTTATAAGGTAGAAAAGAAATGGGCAGACTGGATGGGCCTTGCAGTCCTTATCTGCACTCAACTTCTATTCCCTATGACCTGCTAGAAGAGATTCTCCAAGATCTATTGTTACGGTAAGTTCTACATAACTGTTCTGTCTTTTTCGAGGATATCTCTTGCAGCAGGTCACACCTTGTAACAAGTTCCAAAAGTGCTGCAGAGAGAAATAAGTCCCAGGCAGTAGGAAGGCAATGGCCTACAAAAGAAGGCCCTGTAGCACTGCTAAGCCAAAAATGCCCTAGTTCTAGAGGCAATGTCCAGACTGTAGTGTCCAGATAAAGTGTGGACCAGCACAGAACTCCGCTGCCAAGACCCCTCTGAAACAGGCAACCGAGGTGGCAGAGTGGCCATAACAGTCCCAGGAAGTTCCTTCGGACTTCCTATAGCAAAAATACAGTTTGCCACCCATTTCAACAGGCACCATTTTGAAACAGGTACACCCTCTTTCCCCGGGGCAAGGAAACAAAACAGCTGCAAGATCTTCTGCAGTCCTTCATAGATGAACATTATATCCGAGTATCCTATGTTACATCCAAAGTATGAAGTAGTGCTTCCCCTGTATTGGTATGCTCTGGAAATAAACACGGAGGAGGATGGCTTGATTTACAGTAAGCTTGACCACCACCTTAGGCAAAACTCACGAGATTAGTATGCAAAGACACTGTCATTGTGAAAAATCAAATAGGGCTGCTCGCACATGAGCACCTGAGCTCAGAAATCCTGGAGCAGAGGTAATATCAACTAAAAATACTGCTTCACGACAGAAAATATAGCTCGCAAGTTGCGGCAGACTGTCAGTCCGCTGATCCCATTGTAGACTCAAACCACTGAGGGATGCGCATGTGTAGTTATGCTAAGGGAACCGTGGAATGGTTGCAGGCATCAGGCCCAGAGCCTGAGGTATGTCCTGGCTGTGACATACTGGCTGTGATAAATTCTGGCCTGCACCATATCAATGCTCTGCCCTGTCCGGAGACAGAAAGGCAGATCCCTGGGCCGTGGTCCACTATGGCTCCTATGTACTGGAGCTGCTGCCAGCCCAGAGTCAGTACTGACTTGGACAGATTGACTGTGATCCCCAGCTGGCTGAACAACTGCAGGGTATGATCCAGGCTTAAGGACAGTTGTTCTCTGGATTGGGCTTTGAGCAACCAGTCATCCAGATAGGAAAGACGACAGGCCCTCCCTCCTGAGGGCCACTGCCATCACAGTTAGGCACTTGGTGAAGACCCAAAGCATCGTAGAGAAGCCAAAAGGAAGAACTCTGAACTGGTAGTGCTCCCTTTGGAACAGGAACATGAGGTACTTCCTGTGGGGAAGGCAGACCTTGATGTGCAGGTAAGCATCCTGCATATCCATGAGCAGATCCAGTCTCTATGCTGGAGCAAGGACAACAGGCTGAGGAGGGTGACCATCCTGAACTTCTTGTACTAGATGTTGTAGTTCAGGTTTCTCAAGTTCCTGTGGACTTTGGGATGAGAAAAAGTGAGTAGAATCCAGTGTTGCACTGATCTACAGGTACAGGTAATATGGCCCTTTCTCGCAGCAGCTGCCTGAACTCTCCTTCAGTAACAAGATAATGTGATCTGTGGTGTAAGAGGAAGCTCTTGGAGGGAGCTCTGGAGGCATCTCCACAAACTCTACAGCACGCCTTGTTCTGTAAGCTGTAGCACCCATGCAGATGTGATCTCCTGCTACCCATCTAGATAGACGGAGAAACGACTCCACCACCTCATCCTGGGGAACCGGATGGAGGGGTCAGGCCAGGAGTCAGACTGATGCTGAGCTGACAGCTGGGCCTGTTCCTCCTCCTCTTGAAGATTTTCCTGTAGTGGAGGATGGGGTAGGCAGTGCTGTGGATAGCTTTGTGCTCACTGGGCTGCTTGGCTCCAGTCAATGAGTGGCACGCCTAAAGGACACCCTCTGCCCACCTTTCAGATGGGTGCGAAGAAGCAGTGAACAGATCACAGGGTTCCTCCTGAGGCCGGTAGGTCATTAAGAATGTCCCTACGCCACCCCAAAAGCTTATAGCCCCTGAAGGAAGCATTCAGAATGGACTGTTGGACATCAGTGGCAAAGCCAGAAACCTGAGCTCAGGGACCTCCTCAAGCAAATCCCCACTGCTGAGGAGGTGATTGAGGCATCTAAGGCACCATAGGCCACCCTCAGAAGATGCCTACCAATGTCAGCACTAAACTAGAGAGCCTTGAGTAGCTCCAGCATCCAAGGACTCTCACAGAGGGACCAGGCAGCCAATGTGGCCATCTCCCAGATATCATTTTGGTACTCCAGCATGTGACCCACATAATTAAAGATCCTTATGGCCAGGGTGGAAGAGGCAAACACTCCTCTGCCCATGGGGTCCAGCTTTGGACTCCTTGTCCCCAGGCAGGAAGCTGAGGGTTCTGGGGTCTCTTGGACCAGTCATGGGCATGTTATAACCACCAAATATGCCTGAGGGCCCAGCAAAGAAGAACTTCCCAGAGGGGTCTGGCATAGTTTGTCCACCTTCCTGGGCATGGGGAAAATCAGGTTTGGTCTATACCAGGCTGCCATGGTGGCATCCTCATAAGCATCAAATCATAGGAGGGATAACAAGGAGGAGGCAAACAGAGAGCCTGGTAATGTCCTGCTCCATGGCATTGAAACCCATGGCGGCCTGCAGTTGCTGCATAACAGTGATGAAGAAGGGGTTGTCTGGGGGAGCCCTCGGGACATAACTGGAGGAATCCTCCCTACAGAGAAGACTGCAGAGATGTTAGAGGGAGTCGGGTGCCCCAGGCCCCCGCCGCCTTCATTCTCATCCAGTAGTAGAAAGTCAGAGTAATAGTCTCATCCCCTGGCTCAGAGGGTGGCATTGATGGTACCAGCTAAGGAGAGGGGACAAGTCAACGATGTCTGATGCAATGGCACTGATGGCAGAGAAGGCCCCGCCAGTGACGGGCCCTGAGGCGAGACAACCTTTGCACCAGGTCCAGTACAGAAGAAAAGAGAGCCTGACGTTGACAGTCGCTGACAAGGGTATTGAGGCCACAGCATCAGGAGGGAGAACTTGAAGCAACTATGGAATGGGGCAGGCTAATGGGACCAGCTGAGGGGCCTGTAGCCCCAATGTCATAGGGATGGTCATAGGTGATGGGAGAGGCCCAACATCTGACGACGATGACAGTCACCGTCCATCATCGCCTCCCTGACTGCAGCCCGTGAAGAGGTGAAGGGGTGTTCAGCAGGGGCTGCTGCATCAGCAGGGGTAGAGAAGGAAACCCCAGAGATGAAGAGCCAGCATTGGCAGTGTCACACGGCCACACTAGCAAAGTTCCCCTAGCAGATAGGGTGAGGGAGGCAGTAGAATAGTCGGTGGGAGAAGAGAAAGGCCTACTGACAATGAACCACCACCTGACTGAAAAGCACAGCAGAGAGGGCTGCCGCGGCCAATCCTGGAGGCAAGAGGCGCTAGTGGCAGTAGGGGTCGCCACCCTGTCTGGTCAACGACCCAAAATGGTTGGCGCTTAGGGCGTGGCAACAAAGAACCTCCTGGAGAGGACTGGTCTTTCTCCTGGTGGTGATGCTTTGACAACTGGTCCTAGGCTTTGACAGAATGGGAGTCCATGGACAGGGCTGGGGAAGCAAAGGAGCTCTGAGCCTGAAGGTCCTTCTCCAAGACAGTGACTTTCTGTTCCATTAATACAGATTTAAACCCTTCCGACGATGCCAGGTAGCCTGGTAGAAGCTGTGGCAGCTATCGAGGCCTGGACATCATGGTCAGTGCCAAGACAGTGGATGCAGACCTTGTGAAAATCCTTATTGTAGATCTTCTGTCCGCAGCTGCAGTGATAGAAGAGGGTGTCAGAACCAGGAACAAATGAAAAGAAAAGTGGAATCACTTTTAGGAATAAAGTGATAAAAATTAGAGTGAGAAAATAAAAATCTGAAAGTTTGAGACAAAATGGCGGTCAACTGAAGAGACGGTGTCCATGGAGTCCAAAAGTGCGGCGTGGTCGACAGTGGAAAAAGAACTGAAGAGGGTGTGGGCCACCCACGACTATACGGGGATGTCAACCTGATGACGTTATTGTGCAGCCCCAGCTAGACTGCAAGCAAAATGTGTCAGTGTGGTCCTGGTGCCTGGCAGCTATAAGTTCCTAAGGTGTGGCCTGCTGCAAGAAATATCCTCGAAGATGATTGTGCATTTTCAATGCAACATTAGTGCAAACAATTCAAGGCATTGTTAGCCACAACTATAGCCAACATACACGGATGATTACCCAGAACTAACACACCTCAATGTTTCATGGCAAGACTGCCTCTTTATTGGGTTGGGTCTACGGGTGACGAGTGCCTGTTAAAAATACCTGGAAAAGTAATGGTTTGGTTAAGGGATGGAAACCCTTCATTTCATTAACAGAGGTGCCAATCTACACTTTTCCAACCAGGGAAGTCTCAAACACTTCTACAAGGGGTACCAGAGCTAATGCAAGTGGAGGTATCAGCACTGCACCCATCAGACACTAACACTATTCACTCCCGGACTGAGGTGCAAAAAAAGTATTAGCAAGCTAACTAAATTCAGTAATTAACAGTTAAATTTAACTGAACAGACCTGATAGCAACTAAAGCTCTTAAAATCATTAAAATTAATACAAAACAGTACTTCAGCAATTATTAAATGTGCTATGCTGTATAATGTTCAAACATTTGTAATAAAATGAAAGAAATAAAAGTGTGGACTTACTGTGTGTGTATATGTGTGTGTGTATATATATATATATATATATATATATATATATATACACATACATACATACATACATACATACACACACATATATACACACACACACACACACACATTTATACAATATATGTAGACAGATAAATGGCAGTATAAAACATGATATCTCAGATGGCCAGTGAAGATAACATTGTTCTCTTCATGTTCTCATCGCTCATATGTCATTCCACATTCATCATCGCCATATTTGAATCTTGCCTGAGTTGATCCTGTTACCATTTCATTTTTCTCTTATATGATCAGCGGCTATGAACACCGATTTATTTATATTGTCCATTTAGAGGTGCTCTTGCAGTTTGACTTCCTATTTTTACTGCAGAGTTAGGGCAGTTGACGATAGAGGTGGAGAGCGGCGTTATCGTAATGAGCGCGAGTGTCTGCTGCCTGGCAACAGACGCCACGCTTCATTTACTGCTGGAAAGTCACTGCTCGGTCACTGCTGCACTCCTATGCAGTTTGAAGCTTTCTTACAAGAAAATACACGAATTACCAAACAAATGATGGCTAATTCGGACTTACTGACCAGGGCACCTCCTACAAAAGATTTGGCAATATACAAATAGTCAGTGTGCAGCACAGCTCGTCACGCTTACACTTGTAGGGAAAGTGAAAGTACTAAGAGTGGCAGGATCAACCAGATAACCATTTAAAAATAACTTTTCACCAAAATAACACCAGGATCAACTAGATATTTTAGTAATTTAAATTGACAGGATCAACCAGATATTTCAAAACCCTATGTAATCTGTTATGTTGGGGCGGCATGTGTCTCTGTTGGGGGCATGGCAGGATGAACTAGATAAGAATTTTAAAACTAACCATAAATAGCAGGATCCACCAGATATTTTTAAACAATGAATGACATCTGCTGTTTTGCCAGCTTTCTGTAAGTGGGGTTCTATTGCTAGGGCCATCACCTTATATCACCCATTGCATTGAGAGGGCATGTGGTGAGTTGTATTGGGGGTGGGGCAAAGCATACATTGTATAAACAGAATGACTGAAGATCATATCTCTCACCGAGGCCAGTACAGTCATGATATCTCACCGTGGGCTTTGCCACTGTGAGATATCATGATATCACTGGCCTCTGGAAGATAAATATGATATCTTCAGTCGGGCCATGTCATATCCCTATATATACATACATATATACACACACACACACACACACACACACACACACACACATATATATATACGATATACATATACACACACACACACACACACACACACACACACACACACTAGGGGTGAGTGGTAAATGAGTGAGATAAAACAGTGTATCATCCACTGCAGTGTGATATTTTACCCTCTGCTCTACTGTGATATGAGACATTTACACACAAGGTCAAAAGGTCACTGATATCATCACCCAGGCAGCTTTCCCTTAGCATGAAAGAAACACCTGTGCTGTTACCATAGACACAAATGCAGAACTACTTGACAGGTCTCACTGCTGCTACAGCTAACTCAGTGAGCATTACAAACACACTATCCACGCCCCCCCCCAACTTCCAGCTCATTACTGTGATACTCTCAACTTGATGCAGCCAGAATTCCAAACAGCACAGCTTCACAGAACAGTCTAAACTACTGCCTGCAGCTAACTCAACTACCACTGAAACACACTCTCACTTGTTCCTCAAACTCTGATTCTCACCTATTACAATTACAGTGACATTTCAACTTCACTGCAGCCAGAATCCTAAAGAGCACAATTTCACAGAATACTCTGCACTCTGCCTGCAGCTAACTTAATTACCACTGAAAACAGTATCAGCTGTTCTGACACCTGCCTCTCAGTTCATTACAATTACTGTGATGCTTTGAACTTCACTGCAGCCAGACTGCTAAACAATACAGCTTCACAAAAGTGTTTCTCATTCCTATCTAAAACTAACTCATTTAGCATTGCAAAACACACTCATGTGTATCTCAGAGTTTATAACACTGCCAGCCCATTCAGAAAAGCTCACACACAGAATGAGCAAACACATTAACAGGAACAGAACACAAGACAGCATAACAAAACTTCTGAAACTCTTGGCCCTATTGTATATATTGAATACATGATGGGCATATCGTAGGTTATGGGAATATTGTCACTCCTGCATCGTGAGCTTGGATATCTCACTCTGCAGGAGTGACAATATTTGCCACATCACACTCATGCCCATCATGTATCCTATATATATATATATATATATATAAAAATACACACACACACACACACACACACACACACGTTAAACCCCTTAACGTAAACTAAATAAACACAAAAAAAAGTTAAAAAAAGTTAAATAAAATTAAAAAAAATAAAATAAAAAGCAGACAAAGAACATGAAATAATGAGACAAATCACAAGAGGGAATAAGGGAGTGGTTATGTTATAGACAAATACTTGTCACATGGCTGATGATATAAATCATATTTATTAAATAACTAGGGAACAACTGCAAGGGATCCTTGGTTGAGGGATCCTACCACTACAACATAATGGAAAGCGCTTCTGTGGACAAAAACGTTATTAAGAAAATAAAATGAATATGAATGAATGAATGAAAAAATACTGGCAAAAATCTAATGGTGAAGGGAGGTGAACAGATGTTAGAATAGAGCACTAAAAAGGACTGGTACACATCAGAGAAACAGTTTAAGTAGCACTTCACTTGCATTAGTCTCGCACCTTTGTAGAAGTTGTTTGAGACTTCCCAAGTTGGCAAATTGTAGACTGGCACCTCTATTAATGGCCTTAAGGGTTACCAAACCATTATTTTCCTGGTATTTTAACAGGCATTCATCACCATAGACCCACCTCTGATGAAGGGACAGTCTTGCCTGGAAGTGCTGGTTCTGAGTAATCATTGCTGCACGCCTGTGCCATACTTACGGCTAACAGTGCCTTGAACGGGTGTGCCTTAATGTTGAATTAAAAACTTTTTTTTCTTTTTTACATTGAGTGGTGCAGTGCTCCTTATCCATGTGTTTATCAACTGGTGTCCTCCTGTCCATCTTACTGGAAACAACGAGGGCCCAAATTTATTAATAAAGGCATAAGGGTTTGACAATTAGCTTGCACATCTTTCTGTTGCAAACATGGGCCCCAGTCTTGGTTGAGTGGAGGCACAAAATGTGAGGTTACTGACCCTCCTCCACAATGCTGCCACTCATTTGTGCTATATTATAGATCATCATGACGCCCCACCAATCACAGCGCCTTCAGTTGAGCATAAGGTACTATTAGCATAAGAGCTTCTTGAAAACCATCGCATAAACGGACTGCAAAAAGTTTTTCTTATTAATGGTGCCATGATGTAGAACAACTTTATAGGGGTGCTAGGAGGGTCTCTGATGGATACAAGTGTCATTGAGCTTGCATCCTTAGGGCACCAGAACCGCTCAACTTCAGTTCACAGTTCTCTTGCCCCAAGAACGCATAAGGTGACACTCTTATATCCATAAGAAGCCTCCAAGCACCCCTATAATCTTGTACCAAAGGTTGTTGCAGGTCATTGGCAGAACAAGCTCCTATGATGCTGCCACCATGCAACTCGGTGATCCAAATGGTATTGACACTGCTACCACACTGGTTAGTCAACAGTGAACAAGTTGCAGTATAATGTGCCTATGTGAAGCCATAAGCTAGGCAACAAGCAGGCCATGCACAAGTCCCCCACAAATCCACTGTACCCTCATAACCTGAGTGGGACCACTGCATCTCACTGCTGTGGTCCTATGGACTTGGGTGCAGTGGTCTCCCTTTCACCCACTCCCATATTTACCACTCCTTGGCAATCCAGTGGTACCCACCCTAACCTCAATCCTTTGCACAAGTCACTCTTCAAGACCTCGCTGTCCCCTCAAACCTTTTGTATTTTATTGATTTGCACATTGTAACATGCAGATTCTTGTATGTTAATTCAACATGTGACCATTATAAGTTAATTGAACTGTGCAACCTCCTGAACAAATTAAGTGACAATGCAAACAAACAAATACCGATTTGGTGGTATGTTGTATTGACATTAATCCAAGTTCTGTGTTAAGTATATATTATAGTGTATCGTGAGGGCTTGTTGTGTATGGAACTCCATGGGTTTCAAAATGTTGTACCACAGTTCAAAAGGTCACAGAACATGATTGTATCACACTGTGGTACACCAACGTTTCAAACTCTCTAGAGGTTCCACGACTCAACGGACACTGAAACACACTTGGGGCAGCGGCAGTGGTGCAATCACCCATCCAGCTTAATCCAACAGCATGACAAAAAGGCAGGATCAACCAGATATTTAAAACTACTCACTTTATCATAGATGATTCCTCTCATTCACGGTCCTTTCACTTAGGAGAGATGCGGCCACCATGTTTTTTTTTTTCTCACAATCCTCCAAAGGCAACTGACAGCCAATGGCAGACTGCACTATAGACACAGGGATGTTTGGTCCCTAACAACCACAGTACTGACCCTAGCAACCAAACTTCAATCCTGGACTAAACGCTTAAAACTAATTAAAATGTTTACTTGAAATTATTTTAGGGCACTATACACTATAAAAAATAGTGGATGGGTAACTATGCCTGTTTGTGTGTTGTGTTACTCAGGGTTCTGATTCCCACAGACCTCTCAAGCTTCGCCTCGGAGGTCACAGGGAAACAGAACTCTCGGTGGCACAACACACTGGTTGTGCATAGTTGCCCATCCACTATTCTCTATATAGTGGTTGAGTCTATAGCGGCAATGGGGAGAATTCTAGCAACAACAGGCCAATCAGTCTCACATCAGTGGTGGAAATGGAGGCACTACTGATGGACAGGCTTGTGGAACACCTGGGAGGCAAAATGGCTGCAGGACCACCGTCAGCATGATTTCACGTGGGGTGGGTTTCATGTCAACTGATCTCTTACATTTCTTTGACTGGGTTACCAAGGGAAAGCAGTGGATGTAGCCTATTTGGAGAAGCTTCAGTAGGCGTTTCAAAACTGTGCTGCACAGGGCTGGTTAAGAAACTAAACAGCCGGGAAGTGACAAGCTGGGTATCAAACTGGTTGAGGGATAGAAGGCAAAGGTGGTGGAAATGGTAGCCACTCAGGTGACAGTACCATGACTAGTATGGTACCACAGGGTTCAGTGCTGGGACTAGACCTCATCAATATCTTCATAAGGGACACTGCAGAGGAGCTTGAAGGAAGGTGCATCTCCTGTGGATAATATAAAATCTAAAACAGGGCTGACACTCTGGAAGGGTTGGAGAGAATGCAAATGAATCGGAGGAAACTCAAGGAATGGTCTAGGGGTGTGGCAGCTGGGTTTCAATGCCAAAAGTGCAAGGTTACACACTTAGGGCTGCAGAACCCAGGGCTGTGTATAAGATATGGGGAGGAGCTACAGTCACCAAGCAAGAATGAGACCTAGGGGTCAACATATCTGATGACCTCATGATAGCTGGGCAGTGTGACAAAGCACTGTCAAAGGCTAGCAAGATGCTGGGGTGCACTGTGAGAAGCTTTCCAGCAGGAAGAGGAGGTGGTGCTGCCACTGTATCACTCACTGCTGAGACCCCAGTTGAGTACTGTGTCCAGTTCTGGAGGCTGCACCTCTGAAAGGACACTAAAAGGGTGGTGGGGAACTGAGGAAGGCAACCAAAATTGTGAAGTTGGTGTACAAGAAGCCATAGGAGGAAAGGCTGCAGGAACTCAACAAGTACACTCCCTAGAGGAGAGGAGAGGAGAGCCAAAGGGGACAACACTGAAACCTACAAGTACTTCACAGGAGTGAACAAGGTGCAAGTGGAGGGTCCATTTGAGAGAAAGGAAGTCACTAGAATAAGGCGGCATGCAATGAAGCTGGGGAAGTTTAGAGAGATGTGTGGAAATACTTCACAGAAAGCGCGATGGATGACTGAAACAGCCTGCCAGAGAAGGTAGTGGGGGCAAAGACTGAGAACTTCAAGCAAGTGTGGGATAGGCACAGGGACATTAGTTGGAGGAACCGGTGTGTGTGTGTGTGTGTGTGTGTGTGTGTGTGTGTGTGTGTGTGTGTGTGTATATACATATGTGTGTATATATGTGTGTAGAGAGCAGAGACAATTTGCATTATTGTTAGTTGCTGACAGTTAAAAAAGTGAGACTTGGTGTTAGGATTGAAACCCTTGGATTTCTAGCCCACCCCAACCGGCATTGGGGTTGTCGGCACTAACTCTCACCCATCACATGTAGTAAAGAAGCAGAGGTATAGGAGAATGAGGAGTGAGTTAGGACCAAGACCCCAATGCGCACCCCAATGCTGGTTGGGGTGGCCGGGATCCAAGGGGTTTTCAACCCCAACAATCAATTTCTCACTTTTGTCACTGTGGAACAACCCTAACTGATGCATTACACTGAGTTTTTTTTATATATATATATATATATATATATATATATATATATATATATATATACACACACATATATATACATACACACACATACATACATACATACATACACACACACACACACACACACACACACACACACACACACACACACACACACTTCTTCAAAACCTGATCAAATCCTATCAAATATGTGCAAGTGTCCTCTGGCTCTATATATTTTTTTCGAGTGACATGCATTCTGTCACAGCCCTTATCCAGGCCACCACTGAGAGTAGCTCAGCATTTTTCCAATTTTTGAGGATTTCAATTTTGCAACAATGATGGCTACTGTGACACATTTAACATTATTGTCTTGCATGTCCTCCTCTTCTGATCGCTCCTAATATAACAGTTCTGGGTGCAATCTTAAATTTCACCTCTAAAGCTGTGTTCACATGGCACAGGTAAGCCCAGTGCTTTGCACTGATCGTCCCTCTTCCACCTCCTGCACCGCTTAGCAGCTGCAACCACAAAGCCCTCTGAGTGCCAATACAAGACACAGGAGGGGCCATGAGTTCGTGGCATCTCAGACATTGCCTGCAGCAGTAACTGTCTGCTGTGCAGCAAGTGGTGCTGACTGTCCACACAGTAGCTTACACCACTTGCATCACAATGCATTCCCAACTTGGCTGCAACTCCAGGAGCAGATCGGGCATCAAATTACCACAATCTAAAGTGTCCACACAGCTGCTTTTGCACTGGAGCAATTCGAAGTGCTTGGGTTGCGCTGGTGCAAAAGCAGCCATGTAAACAGGTAGCAAGGCAAGTCCATGGTGGACCTAAACCAAGGGCGGAAATAGTGTAGACAACACCACGCAAGTCAACACCGTGCCATGGATTACCGCCCAATAGCAAAAAACAGGCAAGGTTACACATTTCACTGGTGCAGTGGTCCATGGCAGCATGGTGTTGTAATAGTAAATCTACACTCACCACTGATTCACGTTTTCCGTCAGCAAGGTCTTGACTTGATGTGGTGTCTGGGCTGTTCTGACCATGTGGTAATTCATGCAACGACTTGACATGGAGCCATGTAAATGGCCCTTTAGATAGCCAATAATTTCTGTTCTATACTGGTCTAATACTTTCACAACCTGGGACAAGTTACATCATGTGCAACATATCAACATGTAAGCCCCTACAAATGGGGGTTCCCGAACAGTCTTCCTTGAGCTTGCCTAAATGCTCACTGCCAGGCTGGTGTCCTGCATTTTAGCAGTTTAAATGTGATTGCCAGAGTGCCTGTATAGCCTCTGTCTGCGGTCTCTTTAAGAGCTGCCTGGATTGCAGTCATAAGTAATCCGAGAGGGAGCTCTGTTGAAAGATGCAACTATTTGCTGAAAATCATTTAGAGCGATAATGATAATGTAGTTTGTTTAACCTGCCTTTTTGCAGCAAGGACCTGCTTTGTTTATCTCCACTATCTTGGTCCTGGACTGCTAATTGGACCAATCAGTTCTGATGGGACCTAAATGGAGCCGATCTACAGGAGTTGTTTGGAGTCAAAATCTGTAGGAATTGTAGTTTGGGGCTTTTGGTGCCTTTTTCACCTGAAGGGGGGCCTTTGTTGTGACCTGACAGACAGATCAGCCAACCAAACCTTTTTGGATTCTGGGGAAAGTCCCATGCTTGCTGGCAGTAGAGCTAGATCTCAGTTGGAAGCTGAGCAAGTAACAGCTTGCGATAGTCAAGCAGCCGGAGTAGTTTGCGCTGGAGAACTGTGAAAGGCCTGAATTGTGGCCTGCATGTCTGCCTGCTGCCTGAGAGGGAGAGAAGAGAATTATTTCGGACTGAATCCAAGTTTGTGAGAATGAAGTAAACCACCCATTTTTTTTTTTTAACCAGGCTCATACCTGAAGACCACCAAAGATTTTACTGAATGCCATCAGCCTGTCAGAATTTCCAGCTGCTTTGAATTCCCAGTTTGTGCAGAGACTTTGCGATCATGACCGGAGAGCGGTTTGTCTGGTACAGTAGAATTTCCTTACAAGTAAACGCTTGTATTGAAAGTGGGTGGTGATCTGCTTCCTCACTGTGTGAATTGTGTTCTGCTTGCTGGTAACGAATACTTTACGGTAAATGTGCTGCGTATTGAAAGTGGGTCGGATTTGGTTCCCAATGTATTCTGCTTGCTGTAAGCTTTATCCAGTCTAATCAGACTGAATCCACGTTCATCTCCATTCGGCCTGGGCCGGCTGGCCCTGCCAGACTACCCCACCGCACAGAGAAAGCCGCAGACTAGAGATCTGACTGGGATCAGCCCCTTGTCCACCTTGAACAGGATTTACGCCGCGCGACTGCAGGGCCCTGCTTCTCCTGGCACTCCAGATTAACCACTGCTGTCTCGATTTTTGTCCAGTCTGTGTCCAGTCCTGGGTATCATGAGTAATCATCAGGGTAGCTCCTGCAACAACAGCCTAATCTAAAAGTGTGTCATCTGATTGTCTTCTTGTTTTCTTTTCACGAACTGAGCCCTCCGGCTCCGGATTACAAATAGTGTGTGTTGTGCATGTTGTTTTTCTTCCATCACAGGGCCCCAACCAGCTGCAACATTCCTGGCTAGCCCACCATTCTCTATCTAAAAGCCTGTGTGTGTCTGTTTATGGACCCTGGTATGCATGCATAACTTTGATTGATACAGTCTTTAAGCAAATTAAACTGATTACGCCCTCCCTTGTTCAAGTCCCTTAAATAAATCAGATTTAACTCTTTTGCATTTACCCTGACTGTGGTTCCAGTTTGTGCAAGAGTACTGTACTGCTGTTATTTGTTGTGTAGAAACTTGTTTTATAGGGGTCCCTAGGGCCGAACCAGAAGAAAGCCCTGGTGGTAAGTGCAAACAGTGTGGGTACTTGTGTGGTTTATCAGGGGTATTGTAAAAAGTAATTACTGTGTATTGTTCTAGCCACTAATAAGGAAAGAGGGGTTACAGTGTCCCAGAGGGCTGTGCCCAGGTTAGCTTGACCACTCACTAACCCGGACCTCCGGGTGGAGGCACCCATTTCAGAACTCAGGCCCCTTAACCTGCTACTAGCTAAGCAGGCAGGTAGTAGCTCTTGGGATAGCACCACCTAGGGGTTACAAACATTAACTTGCTTACATCAAGGACATGTGTCATCCTACATACTGGAGAATTTCTTTAATCTGGTTGGCATGAATACCCCAAAAGTCTTTCACACCTTAAATCCTACTTCTAGTACCAGCGCTAGACTCCTCTTGTCGCCAGATGTCCAAGTTCTACTAAGGCGTGTGTGGGGGTGGCATCTATGAAGGGGATTATATTTCTTTAATGGTAATTCCAGTTGTGTGTAGGTTACATTCATAGATAGCTAGCTAGAATGGGCTGACCTCCCACTAGCTGGGACAGGATCAAATATTCTGAGAGGAGTCCGGACATGCCGCTTCCCAGACTTCCTGAGTCCAACTGTCCATGCAACTGTGTAGCACAATAACACGGAGAGAAAACCCACAATCAATGCTAAACAACAAACATTAACCACGTTATAAGAACAGGGAAGTACAGTACACACAATATAGGACAGCAGATACAACTGGGAAAAGTACAAGACTGAAAACTGGAGGGACGGACTACCTATGAGAGTCCACCACACAACCGGATTACTGGTCAAGAAATATATTCCCTTTGTGTGTCAGCACTTATAGGCAGACAGATGGTATTTATTTATGTCTTTGTTAATTGTGTAAGTGTGCTGATCCAATGGACGCTTTCAGACATGACCGGCCCAGGTATGAGCGTTAATAACCAGAACCCGAGAAGATCAATGCTGTACCGCCAAGCTCAGTTATCACCTGCAATACCAAGCACAGCTGTGGTGGAGCTGAGCACATCAAGGTAATAATGCTTGGAGAATGTGTGATGTAGTCCCACTTAGCTGTCTTACAGATATCTCCCAGAGATGCTAATGCACACTTGGCAATCTGCATAAGAGGCAGCCAAAGCCCTCATAGAATGAGCTCTGATTCCGGACGGAGCAGACAGTCTCCAGGAAGTGTAAGCCAGTCTGACAGTAGTACATTGCCATCTGGCTAAGGTACATTTGTTCGGGGAGACCCTTTCTTCCCGGAGAGAGGAGAACAAAGTGTCTGTACTGTGACACAGCTTGGTGCATAGTAGGTAAATTCCATAGCCCCAAATGACCTGCATTTCATGGGTCTGACTTGATTTTGGAGCTAAAACCGCTCACCCGCAACCCCACAGCCAAACCCACTTTATGGACCATTTCTGAGTCTGCACATGTGCAGAATACACGCCCCTGTGGTGCCTGCCCGGGGCTCTCGGCTCCACTACGCATTAATGGAACATACGTCGCAAGCGGACGCTTTTGAGCAGGCACGGTCCTCGGCCACAGAGAACTTCTGGCAGAGAGACTGTCTGATCGGTGTGGAATTTAATTAAGCCAGACTCAAGCTTCACAATTAGGGTCACAATGTCAGACAAGGATGGCCGGAATAGTGAGGTGGAGGATGGCCTGGAACAGCCTGGCGCTTGGGTGTCGTGGTGGCCAAGATTAAGAAGCTGAAGAGGAAGCATTCTTGACCAGCTTCCAAAGGGAGTGGTTGTTGCAGTAGCTCTGTGCACAGCTTTGTCAAAGGGAACCCAGAGAAAGCATGGTGCACAGTAGGTCCTCGGTTCCTGACAGTGACAACAGTGCAGCGAAGAGCTCCAAAGTAGAAGGGTGATCAAAGGTGGCAGTAAAGTTGAGTTAAATTAAATTTCTTGTCTCTCTACATTAAAGTTTATCTACAAGGGCTAAAATCTGGGTCACTTCAGAGCGGCAGCTCTCTCAAGGATTATGCTATTCAGTTGGGTTATCATCAAGTCTTGGTGCTTGTTATCGGCTTGTTTCATGGCCTGAGGGGAGAGAGAGATTATTTAAATGAACGGACTCAGTGGTGGAAAAGGATCAGACTTACTGGAGTCATACATGGATATGTTAAATCTGCTCGGGGAGGGGGACTGGACCGGGATCATGACTAGAATTTCATTTAATTTGTAACGGTACCCTCCCAGAATTGTCCTCCTCATCACAGTGACTGAGCAGAGGAGTCCCGATCAAAGAATATCTGGGTTGTATTCTCTGAAGGCTAGGGTTTGCTCAGTGGCCGGGTGGGGAGATAGACAGAGGTTATGAAATGATTGGTGGTGCCTGCCAGCTTTTGAGAAGTGCCACCTGCTAAGTTACCCCATTGCCATTCCAGTTCCAGGAGGACTCGCTCAGCACCCCAGAACACTGGGAGGATGCCTCAAGCTAAGGAGAGTCAGTGGTGGAAATAGTCATCAGACTGGTGTCTGTCTTATCAATACCCAAGTTATGCTGTTCTGAAGTGCAGTTCGGCTTGCTGAGAACTGGCCGGAGAGGGATAGACAATTTATGATCAGAGTTTGCCAGCATTTTTCGAAGTGCCACTTGCTTTACGCTCTCCAAATGTTGCTAGGTCCATTACACTATCAGCCCAAAACACTCTAGGAAGCTTCAGGCTAAGGAGTGTGGTGAAAAAGGGTCACCACTGAGGAGTCAGACGATCATGCACCTCTCAGGTGCTCTGAAGTGCAGTTGGGCTTGCTGAGTGGCCTGAGGGATGGCCCGGGTCTTGGGGATGGGGATTGTGAAATAGGTGTCATGTCATCTGGAACTCACTGGTAAAGGCAGGAAGGATGGAGTTTGTGAGATAATATGATTAGAATGCAAGGTCAGCACTTGGAGATTGTCACAAGTCAGTGTAGAAAACAGACATGTCTTCTAGGTATTAATACAGAGAGAATAAATTAAACACAGCCTGGTCACCAACAGTGAGATTAGAGAGAGGAGTGGTTTTACTGTTTGTTATAACTTCAGAAGTGAGGTATCAAAATTAGTAAGAGTAACGTGTTGGGTTTGGGTGTATAAGAGAAATACATTTATTGCAGACCTGTCAAGTGTTGGCTGTCAATGGCAGTTGAAATCACTAGTTGAGAGAAGAGACAGCAAGCATGTCTCTCTCCTCCAAATTTTAAGTGGTGATTTAACTGCCTTATTGCCTGCATTTCTGACAGGTCTGCAAGAAATTCATTTTTCATATATACAGTATCTATCACACAAACACACACACACACACACACACACACACACACACACACACACACACACACACACACACACACACACACACTACATTCCAACAACACAGTACACACACTTATTCGTGATGTAAAACTGAAGTTTGTCACTTATCAACAGTACACTCCATTCACGGACTTTAATTTGCAAATTGAATTATAAAGTAATAACCAATGTCATTTCATATTTTTCTTTTGACTGCAATTGTAATTTAAAATTCATCGTTTCCAAAGCTGCCCCCCGCCGCAGAGACCAGCATTCAGTTGCTGAAACTTGGGACCTATGAAATTCAGAACCTCACGAATGTCCAAGGTATGTAACTTTTCTCCTTGGTATTCCTGAGGCTCAGGCAAAGGGAAGACAGTACTATTTACTGCTGTTTGTGGAGGTAAAACAAACAAAAAGAACACCTTGTGCAGAAAGGATGTCACTATTCTAAGGGTGACTGTCCTTTGAATAACCAGATAAATCTCCTTATGTGAAAAGTGTAAAGCTCACTAATCCTTCTGGCTGAAACGAATGTCCATGAGGAAAAGAAACGAAAGGGACAGGAGCCATGAGTTCACCTCACTGAAGCGAGGGTCCATTAGGTCTATGAGAGCCACATTAAGCTTTCAGGAGAGTGAACATGTGTGTATCTAGGACACAACTTGCAACAGCTTTTAGGAATCAGACATATGGATGAGATCTACAGAATGAGACACCACATAACCCACAACAGCTGAAAGGGCCACAGCCGCACCTCAAGGAGCCAAGAGCCAACCCTTTGTATAATCCCTACTGCAAACATCCAAAACAATAAACAGAGGAGGATGACTTGAGGGTTTGAATGAGGCACTCCAGGTGCAGAATATTTTCCTGACTCTCCTGAAGGTCTTATTCATAGAGAGTTTCTGGGACTACATCAGTGCATCGATGACTCTTACTCTTATCAAGCAGTTTGCCTTCATAAAACAACTGCACTCAGAGGCCAGGCCATGAAGTGGAACCTAAGAGGAACTGGATGAGGGAAAAAAAAAAAACAGCCCCTGATGAAGAAGTTCTGGTCTGTTCAGCAAAGTAGCTGTCCGTTCTATGCTAGTTGCATCAGTTCTGAGAACTAGGCTCTTCAGGACCTTCATGTGCATGAGAATCATTGTTGCTGTTTCACTTGAAGTTTTCATACAGCCTTTAGTTATCACTAACCAGCAGTGTGTCCAGCAAGACAGGGAGAGGCAGTCAGTTACCCAATGACTGGCTTCTCCTGGTATCTGCTAAAGTACATGGAGAGCTTTGGGTTGGCCCTGGTTGACAAGAAGTCTAGAACGGAAGTTCCCCAGTGCCCTCAATCCAAAACCTCTGATCAGGCATCTGTCAAATTAACTCAGGTCGGCTGACAGAGAGTTCACTGTCAGGTACTGTCAACTGATGGAGATCACAGGTTTATCTCCAAACAGCTGAGTAACTTGTATTCCTCTACCATCATCGTCCTCAAGTTTATGTTTACTGATATTAGCCATTGAGCCTAGGCTCATTTCCAGTAGCATCCCAGAAAACTAAAAACAGTGTACATAAACACTGCTATTTGTTCCTCCTTGACATCTGATGTACACCACCATTTCTGCATTATCCAACCACATTTAGGACGCGCAGATTCTTCAATTTGATACGAGATGTAAGCAGGCCCTGAATACCACCCTCATCTTCAGGACACTAATGGTAAAATTCTCTCTGTGAGGCTCCAAGTCCCTTAAGCTAATGCAGTACCAAGCATTGCCCTCTAGCCCGATGTGCAGGAAACGCTGAAGGGTGAGGTGCTGTCCATTACTTTTAAACACTCCCAGAGTGTGTGTGTATTGTTCAGCACTTATGGGATGATCTCAACAAGGGCATCAGAAGGACCTTGGCAGACAGGGACTGCCCTGCAAATCCCTCAGTTGTAGTAGGTGACGCTGTAAGAGAGGAAACCTGCCTCATTGTACCATGTCATGCTTCCGCCATCAGATTCAGAATATGTAGAACTGTCCTTGAGGATCTCGTGGGCTTGTGTCTGAGCCATTTAAATACCTGTAAGAGGGCCTGGACCCTTCCCTCTGTGAACATACTGTAGCTTGTACTGTGGGTTCGGTAGAAACCAGATTTCAGTATGACCGACTGTCCTTGTGCTCTCTGCTGTCTAATCAGTTGCCTCTGTCCCGTCACTTGTATTGTAGTGAAAGGATCCTTGGTTTGGAAAATTCAGCATTTTGCCTTATGAGAAGTTTATGTAGCATACAGGGCAGTACGAATGTGCTCATCAAGAAAGGAGCATCTTCCATGGTTTCTTATCCTACGGAAGTGCCAGTTTGAATCCAATACTTCTTTGATGATGGCTTATAGCTCTGGTTCTATCAGGTCTCCTTGGAATGGCATATTCAGGAGACAGGCTCTAAAATAATTGTTAGCTGACCAAGGAGGAACCATTGATCTCTGCCTGCCAGAACAGAATACTGGACAGATTTGCTGACATCTTCAGATCATATCTGGCAGCCAGAAAACTGGTACCAATCAACAGGAGTGACATGGGTACTTCTGCATCACAGCCGTGGGTAAATCCAAATGAGACATCCATGAGCCGAAGTCCATACTGCTCTCTTGGAGGCTTCTAATACCTCACAGGATTTCTTCATGACAGCCTCTAGTTTCTCATGGAGGAGGTCCTTAATGGCTACGACACCCAGTAGTGGGATGGTCATTTTCTTTTTGGTGGTAGAGAGTGCTGCATCTACTTCAGGAGCCATATCCCATGTCTTTGCCACTTTCATATCAATTTTGCACATCTTCACATATCTCAAGCTGACATCATGCATTTTGTATCTGCCCATTTGAAAGTCGATTCTTTGCCATGTCACACAGTAGAAACACTTTGCCTTTCTTGACTGCCCCATAATGGCTTTCTCCTTTAACACGTACTGTTGCTTGTCCTCCAGTTCCAAGGTGATGGAGGTTTGCTTCATCAGTGTAGTCAGGTGTTTCCAGTTAAAGGCTCTACCCGATCTGTCTGCACCTTGACCTTTCTCCATGGAAACATTCTCCATCCTGTGACTTGGACACTTGGAGTACTCAGATGGTACCACAGATATCTCCTGTTAAGTCTGATCATCTCTGTAACATGGCCTAGTGAGAACTCCAGTGAGGACTTGGTGGTAAAGGGTGACCAGGCAGGTCACTACCATTTGTTAGGGTGCACTCCAAAAGAGCTGCCATCATGATGTCTTTGGTTTTGAGAGCTTAGCCACTGTGTGTAGAAGCACCAGTTGTAGAGGCAAGGCACCTCAAATGCTGAGCTTTGTCCGGATGCCACACTTTAACTTGCTGCATGTTACTGCTAAATAAAACTTCCAGATTAAGTATCACTTCCTGCTTAGTCTGCCTTTTATTTATGTGGGTAGAAGCTGCCACACCTCTCCTCCTGGGGAAGGTGATCTGGAACCCCACAGATTTACACTGGAGATAAGGAGACGGAGTCCATGGAGGATGATACCTTAGCACTGGGTTCTGGGGCTGTCTGTTTTGATGCCCTTTGGACTTTAGTCTGCCTAGAGCAAATCATTTTTCACTGGATGAATAAAAGGAGCCAATCAGGGCAGACCAGAACCTTGTCTGGCACATTTTACTTTTTGTTAACACTTAGGAAAATAGATCTGGTCTTTTCTGTGGCAACTGAGGATGCCATGATAAAACTCAAATTTATAAGGTTCACAAATAGTTGAAAAAGCTTGATTCATCCAAACACCCCAAATTATGGAGTACTACAAGAGTACTGGCAAAATATCAAGTCTGTGCCTTTAAAACAGTTGCATCAGCTTTGCACATGGAGATCTTCTTCCAAGATGGCCACTGTGCTCCAAGCACCAAGATGGTCACCAGGCATACTACACATGTGGCCTGTACTAAGATGGCCTCAACGATACTGTACATGCACAGCCTATAACAAGATGGCCACCACCAGAATACGTGCAGACTGGCCCCCAAGATGGCACCTGTTGCACATGGATGGACAATGGTGTGGAACCCCTCGACTGCACGTGGACCTCGCAGTGCTCTCAAAGTACAAATAACACTCCCTGAGCATAATACCTTAGTTTCTACTTTGTCCAGGTGGGGATGGGCAGAAACCGCCTCTGAGGCACAGAAAGAAAACTGTGGGCTATAGCAACCTTACAAAGCACTGCAAGCCTAGGGTTTCTCCTGCAGACTAAGCCCCTGCAAGATGCAGCAAACTGATGAAAAGTTTTTCTGTGCTGCTCTTTAAAAGTTCAGAGCAGTGCCGCAGAAGATTAGGTACAAAAAATATTGAGGAAAAAATCACTAGCTGAGAAGAAAATGTTTCTCTGCAGACCAGGGAGCTGTCTACCAGCTTCAACAATATAAAAAGACTGAAGAAGTCTGGGAGGGCATGTCCTAAGACTTCTCTCAAAATGTTTCATCCTGTCCCAGCTAATAAAGAGAGGACAGCCCATACTGACTGCCTACAGGAGGAGATCTACAAGTACAACTGGCACTGCTGGGGCCGCCCAGTCTTGTGCACAGCAGCCCACGCCCATTTCCACACTTATGACCAGGAAGGCCCTGTAACTCCCCACACGAGCCTTGCCTGCGTGAGTAAAAAAAAAATATATATATATATATTGCCAGTGGTGCCAAGTGGTCGCAGCAACCTCTTAGCACCAGGATTTGAGACAGACAATAGACATTTATTTTCCTTTCAGCCATTTTCTTCCATTATTTGTAACATTTTTCTCCGTAATCTGATACTTAAGGGTGGTTATTTAAATTATCTTTTCTACACTTCCTTGAATCATATGATACTTCTGCAACACATCCAGTTGCGTAGAAGCAACATGAACTTGCCATTGAGTGGTAAGCTCTAAAAGAAGAACAATCTCATACTTTTTTTCTCCCATATACTTTTTTTCTTGCTGGCTGCTCTGGCCCTCGAGATCTGCTCTTCAGACCAGACTCTCCCACACCCGACCCTCCTGGTAATCCTCCATGGGTTACCTCACTAATGACAGGGCTGAGAGCAAAGGCGTCGACATTCCCACCTCTCCCGGAGACCAACATCCAGACTCTGGGGAGCTGGTGGGGTGCTGTGGGGCCGTCATGAAGCCCGGCCATCTTCCACTTCCTTCTCCTCTCCCTTGTCAGAGTTACTTGGAGCGCATGTGAAGGCACACGAGGCATCAATCCACAGCACCTCCCTAGTCTAGCCACTCCTGTCTGCACTACCCTCAGGCCTCCACCCAGGGCAGCCCTGCAGTGGGCACAACAGTCCCCACACCGGAGAGGAGAGCTGCCATGTGGCCGCCAACCATCCCTCCCCACTGACCCCTGAACCAGACTCTTTCCAAACCCAGGTCGCTGGGTGGCGCGAGGTGGCATCCAGCACCTCAGCTCCCAGCACCACCAGGCTGGCCCAATCTCATACTTTTAATGATCTGCACAAGCAAAGAAACTTTCACTGAAATGATTGGCTCTGCAAGTTCTATGCAGAGGTCATAAACAAATTAAGAACTCATACAAAAGCACAAAGTGATAATTTGGGCTGGCAGTATAGCCAGAGGTTAGAGTAATAAGCTTGGTACATCCTGCAGACCAGACCTGGGTTTGAGATTCACAAGCTCCACCTGCATACTGTGCGACTCTGAGCAAGTCACTTAACAGCCTAGTGCTCCCAGGTCGCCCCAGAAAACAGGCACGAGGGCCTTACCCAGTTACCAAAGGCTAAAATAAATAAAAATAAATAAATCAGGTTAATATAGAGTTTCAAAAAGAAACTTATAAGATGAGGTGGCTGTGACAGCATGAGGCGAAAAAATGTCATCTTAGACACTGAAAACAGAAAATAAAACTATCTTTCTGTCTTTTTCAGAAATTATTTTTAAACTAGAAAGTAAGTACAGCCAGTGATGGGGGGACTGCCACATTCTTGTATTTAGTTTAACAATTCAGTTGCAACTCTGCATTTAATTATGTCTAAATCCACCAACATCTCCCTTGTTTCCAGACAATTTGCTTCAGAAAGATTTTTACTGTTTTAAGTAAAAGTGATGTTGAAATACTGGAGTGCGGTGTGCATGTGAGTATGTGAAAGAGTGAGAGTGTGTTTGGTAAAGGTGCGAAAGAGTGCATGTGTGTGTTGTATGTATATGAGAGAGAGAGAGAGAGAGAGAGTGTGACATTTTTGAAAGGACACTTTCCATGTGAATGCAAAAGTGAATCCTCTCTGCAGTTTTGACTCTGAGCTGAGGAATAACCTTCACTGGTTCATCTTCTGCCACTGCAGAGACTAGGTTATTTATCACAATTATGCATCCAGCTCTGGTTTCTGCCCAGATTATTACCGGAAGGAACTTTCAGTAATTAAAGAAATACGCTTTTGTCTTAACAGCCTTTCATTCCAAGTAACCACTGACAAGCAATCTGATGTCTGACATAATGCAGATTTTCATGATTCAATCCCCAACAAGCAAACAAACAGCATCCAGCCAAACCACAGCTATATTACAGGTCATTGCTGAACCCACTTACGGACATTCTGAGAGAAGGGCAGAGATCCATAAACTAAGCTGCCAGAGTGTCCATCGAAACTATTAGCCAAACAATAGCCATTCCTAAAGCTGAGTGTGTGTGTGTGTGTGTGCTGCGTGTATGTATATATATATATATATATATATATATATATATATATATATATATATATATATACACACACATATACATATATATATACACACACACACACACATTCATAAATGAACTCTGCTCATGATTGACTACGGATTGGTCATTAATCCCGAGAAATGATCAATCCAACTATCAACAACTGGTTGCACAGCATGCAATGCAAACATATAAAACGCACTGATACCACATTTCTTGATCCACAGAGCCACATTGTTCGCTATGCTCATAAAAACAGGAAAAAAAACATACATACAAACACCTTCAAATTTAAGGTTATTAATGAAGTTACAAGTCTAATCACTATTGCAAACTCAAGAGCTGGTTCATTACTAGGGATTATAAAATGATGTCTGGTCAATTCTTACTTCTCATTGGTCAGGGACCGGTCACATGGTACTGTGTTAAACCTAGCATATACTCCTGCTCAGAAGGCATGATAGAGGTGCATTAATCAGAGCACAACCAGTCAGGGTCAAAAGGTCAATATGTGAATTACACATCCTCAGGGTCAAAGATGCCACGGTGCAACTCAAACTAAACATCAAAAGAAATCATGTAAATTAGAGGAGGGAAAAAAAAAAAAGACACGGCCCCCACCCCAAACACTGCGACATTGCTCAAGAATCACAAACTGTAAGGGAATCCATCCAACTTTGAAAAAAAAAAAAAAAAAAATCCAGACAACCTCAGTCCTGCTCACAAAAGAAAAACATTTTAAACAGGTAATAAGAGCACAAAATATATTTCAAAACTATGATTCTACACACACACACACACACACACACACACACACACACACACACACACACACACACACACACACATGTATGTAAGCCCCCTTGTGGGAGGGCTTATACTCCCATGTAAGACTACTTTCCCCTCTACCCCCGAGGTTAGAATTTGTAGTGCTATGGGAGGTCAATACCTGCTGGACACCTCAAGGTGGCAGCAGATGGCAGATTAGGGAAGGTATACAAGGCTGGAGACAGGCTATTTCTGGGACTTTTCCAGCCAGGGCTTTAAACCTGAGGCTGGAGGAGCAGAGTAGGCATACAAGAAGGGAGCTTGGCAGTATGGGTGGAGCCTGTGGGTGGGGCAACCCCAAAGTGGCAG
This sequence comes from Neoceratodus forsteri, assembly GCA_016271365.2. Lineage (NCBI taxonomy): Eukaryota > Metazoa > Chordata > Ceratodontiformes > Ceratodontidae > Neoceratodus > Neoceratodus forsteri. Next base: position 1,066,105,029 of record CM057450.1, on the reverse strand, counting down.
TTAGGGATGGCCTCTGCAGCGAGCGAGGAGCTGGAAAGGAAGCTCCGTGGGGAGAATGGTCAGCTAGGTACCTGCATAGTAGATGCAAGGGAGGTGCAGGTGGCAGTAGGAGGCCAGGATAGGCAGGAGCCCTTAAGGATCCCGGTAGTAGTTTGCTCAGGCTGCCAGGGGCTGTCTGGAGAGTGTCCGAGTCCCCACAGGGGATGCCAGTAGTATGGTTCTTCCCGGCCTACTGTGGCAGGGGTGGCCGAGGCAGAGGGCCCTTCACCTAATTTAGGGGACCTGCTCTGGAGGGCAGGTCCTGGGGCACTGGCAGTAAAAGGGCCAGGCAGGTCGCAGGTCTTAGGACAGGCCTTGAGAGTGGCTCTGGCTGGAGCCACTGCAAGCCCAGGATGTGACAGGGATGTAGATCTGGGGCTGGACTCCTGAAGGGTCAGCTGGGAATGGAAAAAGAGGATTTTGGGCACTATTTGCAGAATGGGCTGCTCGGAGGAGCCTGGGTGGTGGCAGGGGTCAGAGGCTCTCCTGTGGCAGGCAGTCTTTACAGGGTGGCTCAGGTTCTGTAGCAGGGCCAGGTTTGAGGCGCCACTGCACCAGTACAAAGCAGTGTAAAAGGAAAGGCTGAGCTGTGTGAAGGGAACAGGTGCCATTCAGGGAGCACCATCAGGTTTAGGTTCCAGTAAAAATTGAGAAAGAGTGGGTTACAGGGCCTTGAGATTTGGGCCAAGGTCCAGGGCCCAGGTGGAGAAACTGCACACTTTCCCATGCAGAGATGGGGCAGCGACCGGTGCCAGTCCAGACAGAGAATGTGTAACCCAGAATAGAAAAAAGATTTGGCTTACCAGCGCCAGTGAGCCAGGAGCCTGTGGGTTTTCTAAGCAGGGAGGTTCCTTTGGGTAACTCATTCAAGAGGTTAGAGTGAAGAAGCCCTGCTTGTTCTGCCTGTAAACCATTCTTGCTGCTCAGAATGTCCAGCCTGAGTAGTTTGTAAAAAGTTCAGATAGTCGCATGGAGCTGCTTTATTTAGTCGAAGGATGTGACCCATGCATTCCTGGAATCCTTTGGGATGCAGAAGCTAAATAAAGAGGTTAGTTGTGAAGAAATTTGGCAATGATTCTTTCTTTAAGTTTGGAAGGGATAAATGAAATGGAAGGCCCCTTCCTTGTGTCTAATTTATTTCATAAGTTGTAATTCCAGAAGGCATCCATCAGGCAGCATTGGGATCAAGAGGCTCAGGGCTCAGAACGGTCAGGAAGTTGCAGTTTCGAGAGCCAGGTCTGGAGGTCAGTGTTTGGGTAGGGACAAACAGAGCCAGAATTGGAGTGGAGATGGAGAGTGCACCTAGAAATGAAGTCGACGAGAGGTAGGACGAATATTTTTCCTGTCTTATTTGGGTGCACTGGCTCGGTGTTGCGGCTGATGTAGTCCTCCTTATGCCCCTGGAACAACTGCGTAGGATGATTTATGCCCCTAGACGGGGTTAGATACATCACTAAATTAATTCTGCAAACACTGCTGTAAAAACATATAAAATATCCAAGTACTTAGAAACAAAGCACATCTCAAACATTCTGCTTGAATCTCAGATGCCCAGCAGTGCACCTGAATGAGGTCACATGACATTTAACCAATCGAATAGGCTACCAGGTCCAACTCAGCTCACATGAAAAGAACAGGAAGCACTACCCAGGATTCCAGCTTAGTGTCAAAATCACATGTAAAGTACAAGAAGTTAAAAGCAGGAATATCTATAAACAAATCAACAACCCACTTATTGCAGTGCAACTGTACCAAACTAGTGCGTCTTACCAGCTGCAACCTAACCACTGCCACATATCTAATTATGCTAATGTAACCCCTGCAAATGGGGGTTCCTAAAAGACTTCAGGAGCTTGCTTGAATGCTCCAAGCCTGAATGGTGTTTGGCATTTAAGCCATTTATCAGTGAGTGTTTTAGAACCTCTGGTACTGTCTTTAAGAGCTGTCTGCTTGCAGACATAATTGGTTGTATGGGGGACTGTGTGTTTCTTTGATTGAGTACCACTCAAGCTGCTGCCAATTCACTCTATTTTTGCAGTCACTAGGAGTGCAAGGAACCTATCTGAAAGATGTAACTGTTTGCCAGAAATCATTTACAGTAATAATGAAATTACAGTTTGTCTAACCTGCTTTGCAGTCAGAACTGTGTCTGCTAGTTCCCATTCTAGTTTTGAACTGCTGAACTGGACCAATCAGTGTGTGGGTAAGCTAGCTCTAAAATGGTGCCTTGACCGAATCAGAACTTGGACTCATAATCTGAGCCAGCCACAAGAGGATTGTATGGGCAGTGACTCTTGGGAGATGTAGTTTAGACTTCAGTGCCTTTTTGGACCAACAACAGCAGCAGTCTATTGTGAGTGACAGCCAATCCAGTCAAGAACTGGGAGGAACTCAAAGGAAGTGCCCGGTTTTGTCGGTTGGAGCTTCAGTTGAGCTTTGGCAGTGAAGAAGGAAGGAGCCCCTGCTTTTTCAGTGTGCAGTTTTAGTCAAAAAGCGTGTAAAGGCCCAGAGTTCCGGTCTGCAGCTTGTTAGGACTGAATCCGTCCTGTGAAAAGAATCAAAGGATCTCTGAAGAGTAGAAACCAGGCTCACCCTGTAGAAGACTGGAAGAATTGCTGAAAATTGCACTCGGTCTGTCAGGAACTGAATCTGCTGTGTGTTCTCCCGGTATTGTGCAGTAATGCGATCGGGATACAGATGCAGCCTGCCTGGTATAGTGCTTTCTTTTGTATGGATGTGTGAAGAGGTTTGTGTACCTCAAGTGAGCCCTGCTGACATTGAAGGACCCTATCTTGTTTGGAGGTCGTGAGTACTAATTCAGGGTCGCTCCTGTTGAATTGCCACATTAAATCCAAATGGAATTACTGTACTGCTGACTGTTTAATTCTCCTTTCTCTGTGTGAAAGGGCCCCTACCAGCTGCCACGGTTTGACTAGCCACTAGGGCTTGGGTACCCAGGGACAGTAACTGATAGGGATAGGCCTGTGCACAGAGCCATAGGTAGATTATTAGAGTGATAAGCTAATTAACCTGATTTCCCCTGTCCTTGTTATATCCCCTAAATAAATCAGAGCTGCTTGTTTCAGCAAAGTTATACTGCCTGAGGTATTTGTCTATGTTAAAGTACTGTACTGTGATTGTTGCACTGTATCTCATTTCACAGGAGGTCCCAGTGCCGGAACCAGACCTAGGGGCAAGGGGTTACTGTGAAGGTAATTCTGATATATTGTGTGGGCCACTAGTGGGAAGAAGGGGTTGCAGTGTCCCAGAGGGCTGTGACCAAGTTAGTTTAACTATTGCAAACCCTGACCTCTGGGTGAGGCACCTCGCCATTGGATCCAGGCCCCTCAACCTGTTAGTGGCAAATCAGTCAGGGTAGTAGCCCTGGGATACGCCATCTAGGGGTTACACTAATGCCCTAAAGCAGCCATCTGAAGATACAGCACCAACTTACGACACTACTACACATCTAAAAACCTAAGATTACATTTTATAAGCAAAATAATGCAAGGGGAGGAATTATTCTATGCCAGTGTGCCTCGTGATGGTTAAAGACCCTCACACTTTGAACTCGGTGTCCAACCCACCACCTGGTACATTTTCCAAGACTCCCCATCTCACCCATTCTTGCAGCAAATATGTCGACAGCCATCCAGCTGCTTTTATTAACAAGTTCTTATGTTTCTGGAAGGATCGTGGGTTGACCGTACAAGCTGGCCAGCGATCCCTTCCAGATCTTAACTGATGCTGATGTGCGCCTATACTCAGGCCGACGTGATGATGTGTGACCAGGGAGAGCATTGGGCATGCCCCACTGAAGTGAGTGGGGCTCCATTTCAGTGCCATTTACATGCATAAGAATGGCCAGTTGGCGATTAATGAAGACACCGCTCGACTAACAAGGCCCTGGTTGGTCAGAGGTGGCCTTCATTATCTCTAACTAGCCATTCTTACATATAAAATGGCACAGAAATGAGCCCCTCTCACTTCAATGGGGCACGCCTCACACTCTCCCTGGTCACACATCATCACGTGCCTGAGCGCCACAGCACGTCAGTGCTCGGGAAGTGGAAGGTATCAGCTGGCTACCTCATAGGACCAAACTATGATCCTTCCAGAAACACAAGGACTTCAAATAAAATTGTTATAAGCAGTTGGGATGACAATCACTGCCATCAGCTACCAGACTATGTGAGTGGTAGCTGATGTAAAAAAGCTGGAGGAAAAAAAAATCACTTTAACACAGCATAATCCCCAGTCATGCCTTATTCCTTACATAATGACCAGCTGGTGGGAGGTACCATCTGGTCATTAGTCACCAGGAAAGGACTAGCTCTTCCTCATTATTGCTACAGAAGAATATGGTTATGTCCCTAGCAGTTCATAGTCAATGTCAGCCAGCTTTCAGACCTCGAAACCACTGCTGGCTGGTTCAGTGATCGGTCAAATAGAGTTAGTTCTAATGTTCAATACAATTTGCCAATGTGACAACACAAAACAAGCACTCAAGATAAGCCTCGACTGCATCTAAAAAGCTAGTCATAATTATACTGTGGGGCATGATGCAAGACTGCACAATCTGCACCGATATAACTAAAGCAGGCAGCGCTTTGGAAGGCAGTGTAATCTAGTGGTTAGGGCCTAGGACTAGGAGACTGGTTCAAATCCTACCACAGTAACTTGGTCACTGTGTGACCTAGGCACATATGCTGACATTCCAGTATGTCAGTCCTCACCAACTGTAAAACTAGGTCAAAAAGCAGGAAAACTCAGTTGTACTAACCCAGGTAAATAAACTGTGGTGGGGAAAACAGAAACAAAACACTGCAACACTGAGCTAGGAGGGCTCACCATTCAGCCATCTTTCTCATTAAATGCAGAGGTTGCTTTCTTACTTACAGTAATCCAAGGAAATGGGCTTTAGTTCTGTCATGTTCCCTTCCCCATAAGCAGGGATAAAATAAATATGCTGCATGAGTCAATTATCAACCTCATCAATAACATGGGATTTGTTTCATATTCTGTTTATGCACCTGGCTCCAGTCTGCTCCTGCTGCCCTGTCCCTCCATCATCCAACATCTTCCCAGGCCTACTGGGATGACCGATTACCCACAGATTATCCCCCATAGTGGGCATGGAGCGGAGGACCATGCCTCCCCCTCAAAACCGTACCACCGACCAGTGCCCTGGTGATGTGGCAGATGGGAATGCAGTGGACGGGCATCATGTACTGCCTGCCATGCCTTACATTTTCCTTCGCCAACCCGTCACAACATATATGGGAGCCGTATGCACCAGCGGCTACATGTGGCTCCAGCCAGTGACTCCTATTCCCCCCGACACATGTCTGCACTCAGCTGTCCCATGTGCCACCACCAGGCCTCCGCCTGGTGGCAGCCAGGAGCCGAGATGCCCTGGGATCCTCCAGGAGAGAAGAGCTGCCAGGCAGCTGCTCGAGCCTCTCCCAGCCTGTCCCGCTGTGGGAGTTTATTGTTTTGGTTGTTTTGTTAACTGAGAAATTTCCACTGGCACCCAAGAGAAGACCAAACTTATTTCACTTAACCCACAGACCATTTGTGACTCAGCTCTACAGAGATCATGACAGTCTAGCATATTATTATTTTATTCTTATACCTGTAGCTCTTTTATATTTATTTTAAAATGTTTATTATAAACCTATGTGAGGAACTACAAAACCAAATGTGTTACTCCATGCATTGGAGCTTCTCCTGATTACTTCCAAAGGCTACTATTAGCATGTCCCAGATATTTTCTTGTAGGGTATTCCACCAGTATGCAGGATAGCCTGCCAGCAAATAAAAAAAAAAAAAAGTTAAAACTGTGGATACAATGCGAGTATACAGCCTAGTGCATCCCAGATTCTAGTATTCTAGACAGGACAGAGTATCCTGGATACGAAGTTCCAATGTTAGCAACAATAAACAACAGGGTATGCATTAAAGCATTTGGGGTGCATGCCACAGGGACTATAACTGCAAAACTGCAGAAATTGTGCACTCATGGCACAAATATTTGCATATTTAGGATCCTCAGTGTCCACAAGTTCTGCTGTATCCATGCAATTTCTAAATTTCTTAGCGGTTCCTTTTTGCAGCAGTTTTCAATTTACGCAACTTGACACATATTTTCCATAGATGCAATGCCCTGTACTGCCAAGATAGCATTTCAGCAAAACTTGGAAAATACCAGTCATGCACAGAAAATGTTAAATTAAAAAAAAAAAAAAAAAAAAAAGGTTACTCACCTGTACCAGTAGTTCTGGGAGTGGTATATGATGTTCATCCACACTTTCTGGCAGTTGCTTTTCCCATTAAGGCTGGCGAACATCTTCAAGCTGGCTCCTCCCACCCACCGGGTGGTAACACCCTCGGTTCCACCCCATGACACCAGATCTTGCGCACTGGAAGCAGCTGTGTGCACCAAAGCCAGGAGGCGGGTGGGTCCGTGTGGATGAACATGCGTACTGCCCGCCTAAAACTACTATTACAAGCAGTAACCTGTATTCTAAGGCGGATATGATATTCTATCCACACTTTCTGGCAGACTCTAGCAGTTCTCCGGGAGGAGGGAGGCAGGCACACCCCTACTTAGGGAACGGAGATTGGAGAACTCAGGCCGTAAACCATCATCTCGGCATGACTCAAGGTCGATGTGGTAATGGGAAATGAAGGTGTGTGCCGACTTCCAGGTAGCTCTCTGCAGATATCCTGGATGGGACATTCCTGGAAGCAGTGGTATGTCTGGTGGAATGAGCCCGTAGCCCTATGGGAGGCTCCCTACCCACCAACCTATAGCAGAGGTCAATGCAGGATTCAATCCACCTGCCAATCATCTGCTTGGCTGACAGTTTGCCAGGTGCAGCTTCCGTGTGTGACAAACAACATGAAACTTCTCCCTGAACTTCAGCCGTGCACTCTTTGTAATAAGCCAGTGCTCACCTCAGGTCCAGATTATGGAGCCTGTGCTCATCGCAGCTGTGATTGGTGAAGTACACTGGGAGACTAATCACCCAGTTAAGGTGCAGTCTTGACACAACCTTCAGAAGGAACTTCAGGTTGGGGCGAAGGACAACCTTGTCCCTGTGGAAGACCAGGTAAGGAGACTCCACCAGAAGCGCCTGGAGTTCACTGATCCTTCTGGCTGACATGATAGCCACCAAGAAGGTGGTCTTCCATGACAGGTGAGACATTTCACACCTCTGCATAGGTTCAGATGGCTTGTCCATGAGCTTTGCCAAACCAGCAGTAGATCTCAAGGTGGTGGTAGTTCATGCACCGAGGAAAATGTGGTCAAGGCCCTAGAAAGCAACAGACCACCTTCTCCTGCACACCGGTGCTGACTGGCTCGTGCCCAGTAAGCAGATATGGCGGACAAATGCACCTTGAGGATCATCGACCGAAGGCCAAACTGAGAGAGGGACCAAAATAGTCGAGGATGCTAGCCACCAGACAGGACAGTGGGTCCAACCTTTGCCCTGACACCAAATGGAGAACTCTTTCATTTCAAGGCATAGCATTTCCTGGTTGACTCTTCAGAGATGCCTCCACAACAGTGAGGACATCTTCAGAGAGACCCAAAGCCTGGAATTCTAGCCTCTCAGGAACCAGGCTGCCAGGTGCAAGTATTGAAGGTCCAGATGGAGTACCTTCCCTGACTGATGGAGAGCAGGTCCAGATGGAGAAGAAGATGCCTCTGTAGCCTGTTGCTGAGGCTAAGGAGATCAGGGTACCAAACTGGCGGGCATCCGGAGCCACCAGATCACCCTGTGCCTTGTCCTTCCTGGCCTTGAGCAACACTTTGTGTGAATCAAGGGAACTGGGGAAGGGTATAGAAGAGGCCTGGGTTCCAGGGCCTTCTGAAGGCATCCCTTGCAGCATTCCCTGCAGAGGGAGGGCACAAAACAGCCTCAGCTTGCGTTCTCCTTTGAGGTGAACAGGTCCACCTGAGGGGTGACCCACTGGAGAATGGACGAGTACTACCTCTGGGTGGAGAGACCACTTATGAGATGCCTCACCCACCCAGCTGAGGGCATCTGTCAGCTGGTTCGGCCCAGCCACATGGATTGCTAGACTGGCCTCAAAGGTGTGCTTGAGGGTACACACACACACACACACACACACACACACACACACACACACACACACAGGCTTTCTTGCACAATGGCAGGCAGTGCATGGTAGTGAGGTTTTTAGTCTGGACCTGGACCACCTGACCCCCAAATGTGAGGAGCAAAGGCAGTCGGCACCAGCTGAACTACTCAGAGCTCCAGCAGGTTGATATAGCACCAGGACTCCTCAGGGGTCCAGAGTCCGTGGACTCTGTGTTCCCGATGTGGGCACTCCAGCCCATGAGAGAGGCATCGGTCATCAGATGACTGTCAGCTCTAGGAGGACAAATGGGATCCCTTCCAGCAGATGTTTTGGGACCAACCACCACTGGAGGGTGTCCCACATCTGCTAGGTCACAGTAACCAGCTGATCAAGTGACCCTTGCACTGAGACTACAGGCTGGCCAGCTCCCACAGCAGAGTGTGCATTCTCCAGCAGGCCCAATGGACTCCGGTGGTGCAGGCTGCCATGTAATCCAGGTGGTGTAGGAAGTCCTGGACTGGGCGCAACTCCCTACCTGAAATGATCAGGCAAGGAGGAGACAGCCTCCGCCCTGTCTGCAGGGAGCCGGGCTCTGCAAGAGTCAAGCTCTGCCCTGATGAAGTGGTTCACCTGCGAAGCATGAGTTCCAACTTGGCCTCGTTGACTAGGAGGCCAAGAGTGGCCACTGAGTCTGAAGGGCCAGGTCCTAGACCATTCCACCACCTGCCTGGAGGGACCTGCAATCAGCCAGTCATCCAGGCAGGGTAAACTTGGACCCTGGCACCTCAGGTAGCTGCCACCACTGCAATGCACTTGAAGACCCGGGGCCAAAGACAGGCCGAGTGGCATGGCCTGGAACTTGAAAAGGTTCCTCCGTTCAGAAGCGGAAGAACCGCTGGTGTGACGGATGGATTGGGAAGTGAAGAACGCATCCTGTAGATCCAGTGAGCAGAACCACACGTTTTGCTTCGAGAGATGGTATGGATCTTTGACAGAGTTACCATCCTGAAGGTACACGACTTGAGAAACTTGTTCAGGTCATACAGATCTAGAATGTGGCATCGTTCCCCATCCATTTTGGTACCACGAAGTACCTGGAGACAAACCCTGTGTGTTCCGGAGGATCAGTGACAGGACTCACGGCCTCCTTGTGGAGGAGCTGAGCAATGTCATCCTGAAGAGCTGACAGAAGGTCTGCGGATGCCAAGTCCTCCCATTGGGTGCAGGCTTGGCAAAGAGGGTACTGCTCAAATTTGAGAGGGCAGACCCTGACCCACCACTCGAGGACCCACATGTCTGTGATGACAGCAGACAAGGTGGAAAGAAAGTGGTGGAGCAGGACCCCACTGAGGACCCAGGGAGGTGTGAAAGGCATGAGGGAGGCACCCTCATCCAGTCACTGGCAGGTTTGAGGAGGAGGAGGAGGAGGAGGGTCCAGCTAAGGAGTCACCGGGGCCCTCTCCCCCAGGCTTATGGATAAACTGGCCACTGATTTTGACTGAGGTCACCAGGCCTGCCTGCTGACCAGCCTGGGGCTGGAAATGGTTTGGCCGCATGAGTAGAAGTGGACTGAAAGAGCTTCATTTCTGCTGCTGCTTTGAGCCCTTGGGGTCCTTGCAGGCAGATGCCATGGAGTCCAAGGTGGCACTGGACTTCTCAGTATGGGTGATGTGGCCCTCACCCCGGCCCAAACAAGTCGATACCCAGGAAAGGAACATCTGCTAGCTTGTGCCGCAGTGTCTCGCCATAAAGGTCAAAGATCACCAGCCAAGCCCTGAGGTGCATAGACAGAGCAGACACAGGATTCCCAATGTCCATGGCTGTCTGGAGCAGTTTGCTACAGCCCAACCTGGTCCCGGATCTAGCTTGACCGTGGTCTATGGAGGTCCGACGAGATCAAGGCTACCTCTGGTGCTCAGCAGGACATGGGAGAAGTGGGCAATAAGGGAGGGCCAAGCTAGCCTAATGAAGACCAAGCGGAGGCAGCACAGACCTTCTTAGTTGCATGGTCCAACATCTTGGACTCTGTCAGGCAGCTTGTCAATGTCCCCAGTGTTGCCAGAGCACCTGACTGGCCACCAGCACCTCACCGAGGGGTGTTCTGTGAATCCTGACAGGAACCAGTGAGGTACCACATACTTGTGGATCAGCCAGGCAGACGGGGCACTGGGCACTGCCAAAGCCCAAAGCATGGCCAAGAATGGCCTCTGCCACTGGAAGGCCTCCGTGGAGCATCTCCTGGTCCAGGATCTCAGTCAAGGGGTATAAAGCCCATTTTGACTCGGAGATCAGGCAGAGAAGGCCTGGAGAAGGAAGTAGGGCCTTCATCCATTGAGACCCCAAATCAACTCCCGACCGACCGGACGGGAGTGCAGGGATGAACCCTCCAACTCTGAGGGTCGTTAAACCACCAGAGTCCCCGCTGACCCTCCGTGGATGGTCAGGAGTGACTATTACAGACAGCTGATGAGGAAGCCCCTTGGGCTGGTTAAGACTTCTTGGTCCGAACTCCGTTTTGGCTGAACAGGTGGCGGCTCCACAGGAATGGAGGAGACATTGGGGGTTGGCCAAGCTGGGACCATCTTGGTCAGCTCCTGAGCTGGAGAAGGCATCAGCCTGTCAGGCAAGAGCCAGTTGATAGCCAGCATAGAAGCTGGAACTGGCTTTATACTAGTGAACACCAGCTGCTGCCACATGAGATCCTTGAAGCATTGATGCAACTTGCGCTGAAGCCTCTCCTCAGAGGAGGATGAAGAGTAGTGGTGGCACCGCCTCCCAGAGCATCGAAGCAGGAGTGCCAACGTCAGCAGGAACCACTTGACCCCTGTGATAAGACCAAGACCTCAACCATGACAGTTCGGGGAAAGAGACCCAGTGGCGGGCTCAGAGGAGTCAGCAAGTGCTGAGGCTCCTCCGGTCTTGGTCGATGACCAGAGGCAGCAGGTCACGGACTGATCTGCACCCAAAACAGGTGCGCCAGGACCAGAGTCCTGGACAGAGAAGTGTCAGCCTCTTCAGTCGACAACTGGTCAACGTCTCAGCTGGAAGATCAACCAGCATCTCTGCCAACTGGCCCAATGGGGTTACTGTGCAGCCAGTGGCCTGGGCTGAGGTTTGACCCAAATCAGATCCAGAGAAGCGTGGGAATCTGACCCCGACCGAGAGCACTCCCAATCCCACGACTGATGGTGACACAGCTTTTGGCCTCCTTCACCTTGGATTTGTGCCCAGAGGACCCTGACCAAAGGTTGACAGAGCCTGGCACAATCCTTGAAACACCCTGTAAATGAGGTGCCCAGCTGAAGTGGCACAAAGACTGAACCTGAGGAGGTGTGAGCTGTAGCCTGGGCCGCTTCCTCCTCAAATGCCGCAAGCTGCACGGCCGGACTGCAGCTGCGGAGACCACTGACTGGCATCCTGGATTTGACCAGAGGGTTCTGTCTGCCCAGTCAGCCTAACTTGAGATGAGCGAGACGGTCCTACAAAACAGTAGGATGGAAAGTTCGACAAAATGTCACAAGCCTGGGATCGTGCTTGTGCCCCAGGCAGTAAACGATGCGGCGTAAATCCATTCAGGAAATTTTCTGCCCACAAAGGCATTAGCAGAACCCAGGAGTGGACTTATCCACTGTGGTAGTGATTGATGACTGATTTGAAGACAACGTTCTGAAACTATTTAGGAAGTAAATCCAAAGATTTAATATGCAAGGCCTACTCCATGTGAGAGCGGTAAGGAGGAACCTGCTTCTTCCAACAGAAAGAAAGTGCTGGTGCCATGGTGCAGAGCCAAAGGGAGTTACCACCAGGGTGGGTGAGAGGAGCCAGCTTGAAGACCTTCTGGCCAGTCTTAAGGGAAAGGCAACTGCCAGAAAGTGTGGCCAAACATCACATCCACGTCCTAGAAATAGCATTTCACTGGTTGGGGAGATTTTTCACCGCACTGGCAAGTTGGACATCGGGACATAGTTCCCAGGCAATTCAAGGCCCTTTGAAAATCAGGCCCCTGTGTTTTCTGTAAGGCACGAGGCTGAAGGCTGAGTGTCCTCAAAAACACTGGCAAGCTTATCTCAAATGCTTTAATGCACACTCATGAAGTACATTATTGCACATATATACAATGAATTTGCTATGAAAAATAGTTTTGGGGCCATAGAAAGGAGATTGTAGTCCTGACCATGGAACTACAGAGAGACAATATATGTTAATGACAATTCACAAATTGTACAAATTTCAAACCCTCATAATTCAGTTTAGAACATTTAAGTGTAACCCCTAGATGGCGCTATCCCAGGGGCTACTACCCTGCCTGATTTGCCACTAACAGGTTGAGGGGCCTGATCCAATGGCGGTGCCTCCACCCAGAGGTCAGGGTTTGCAATAGTTAAACTTACTTGGTCACAGCCCTCTGGGACACTGCAACCCCCTTTCTTCCACTAGTGGCCTACAATATATCAAATTACCTTCACAGTATACACTTACCCCCAGGACTAGTTCCGCACTGGGACCTCCTGTGGAAATAAGATACAGTGCAACAATCACAGTACAGTACTTAACAGACAAATACCTCAGGCAGTATAACTTTGCTGAAACAAGCAGCTCTGATTTATTTAGGGATATAAACAAGGACAGGGGAAATCAGGTTAATTAGCTTATCACTTTACTATCTACCTATGGCTCTGTGCACAGGCCTATCCCTACCAGTTACTGTCCTGGGTACCCAAGCCCTAGTGGCTAGTCCAAACCGTGGCAGCTGGTAGGGGCCCTTTCACACAGTGAAAAGAAAATTAGTTTAAACAGTCAGCAGTACAGTGATTCCATTTGGATTTAATGTGGCAATTCAACAGGGCGACCCTGAATTAGTACTCACGACCTCCAAACAAGATAGGGTCCTTCAACGTCCAGCAGGGCTACTCTTGAGCTCCGAGACTCTTCACACATTTATATGGTAAAAGAAAGTACTATACCAGGCAGGCTGCTTCTCTATCCGATCACAATTACTGCACAATACCGGGAGAACACACAGCAGATTCAGTTCCTGACAGACGAGTGCATTCAACAATTTCTCCAGTCTTCACGGGTGAGCCTGGTTTCTACTCTTCAGAGATCCTTTGATTCTTTTCACAGGACGGATTCAGTCCTAACAAGCAGTTACACAAGCTGCAGACCGGAACTCTGGGCCTTACACACGCTTTTTGACTGAAACTGTGCACTGAAGGAGCACAGGGTTTCTTTCCCTTCACTCCAGAGCTAAACTGAAACTCCAACAGACAAAACCGCGCACTTCCTTTGAGTTCCTCCCAGTTCTTGACTGGATTGGCTGTCACTCACAATAGACTGCTGCTGTTGGTCCAAAAAGGCGCGAAGTCTAAACTACATCTCCCAGAGTCCTGCCCGCCTATCCTCTTGTGGCTGGCTCAGATTATGAGTCCAAGTTCCGATTCTGTCCAAGGCACCATTTTAGAGCTAGCTTACCCCACACTGATTGGTCCAGTTCAGCAGTTTCAAAACCAGAATGGGGAACTAGGCAGACACAGTTCTGACTGCAAAGAAAGCAGGTTAGACAAACTGTAATTTCATTATTACTGTAAATGATTTCTGGCAAACAGTTACATCTTTCAGATAGGTTCCTTTGCACTCCTAGTGACTGCAAAATGGAGTGAATTGGCAGCAGCTCGAGTGGTACTCAAGCAGAGAAGCACACAGTCCCCCATAAAACTAATTATGTCTGCAAGCAGACAGCTCTTAAAGAGACAGTACCAGAGCTCTAAAACACTCACTGATAAATGGCTTAAACGCCAAACACCATTCAGGCTTGGAGCATTCAAGCAAGCTCCTGGAAGTCTTTTGGGAACCCCATTTGCAGGGGTTACACAAGTCTCATAATTCACAACCACAACTTTCTTAACTGTGAATTACAAAGTTAACTGATCAATTTTAACATTCTTCAGCGCATAGGGTGCATCCGTCACTCCTTATAAATGGGTAGTTCAACCTCTGCAGCTGGTAGGCAGCAAATCCAAGCCCTGACACAGACACATCCTCTTGAAGCCGTGGAGGCTACAGTCCCTTGTATTCATGGTTTTGGCAGGTTCCTCTGAGTGATGGCATCAATATTGGCTGCCACTTCTTCTGCCTCCATGCTCTCACTGCCATCTCTGCCGATCCCTCTACACTGCCACTCTAAAAGTTGAGGAAAGACACACCTGGTTGGTGGCACAGGCTTCTACAAAAGCCCGCCACCAACACCACCATGCACTGCAAACAATGGAGTATCGCTAGTCGTGTGCCTTCCTGTCATGCTGTTTTGATTCACATTGCTGAACACTCGTCAATGAAGATCTTCACCATGAGACAAGCAATGGCACCACTGGACCCCTACATGCTACCAGAACAAACAGGACATTGTCTGGAGGGGGATCAAGACAGAAAGGCATGCCAGAGCAGAAAAGAGGAAACACAGAAACATAGACTTTGACGCAGATAAGGACCGTCTGACCCACCCAGTCTGCCCATTTCCTTACCTATTGGATAAGCTACAGATCCTAGTTAACCAACAGCTTTGTTCTTCCTATCCCCACTATGTCTGTCCCATGCATTCTTGAATTCCCCACTGTTTTTGACCCCACGACCTCCTCTGGAAGGCCATTCCATGCGTCCACCACCCTCTCCATGAAAAATACTTCCTCACATTGCCCTTGAGCTGTCCCTCCTCTATCTTTGAAAACCAAAGTCCTAACCAGGACAGCTACCAATTCTCCTGCGTTAACATTCAAGGCAAGAGACAAGCTAGAGCTATGGCAGCTGCCTGTAACATCATGTGGGATGTCAGGACTTTGATAACCTGCCTACCTGCATCAAAAAAGGGTGGAGCTGCCCACTTGTAAGGTGTGACCGATGAACAGCTGGAAGAAAGTACTTGATGACTCGAAATTTTCCTATACTCATTAAATGTTCAGCAATGAGACACCTCAACTAGATCAAACAGGCAATTATGATCATTTCTGAGTGATGCTGAAACATAGTTAAAGCTGCACTCATACTGTATGGGACAAGTGCTCCTCGATACAGTAAACTCGCCATAAGGAATTTCCTAGTGATGACTTCCACCGTTGTTCTAAGAAGGCATATTAAACATTCACTATAGTGACCCTCGCTACACCAGATCTGCTGGTTGTGGAGTGTTCACTACAAAAAGAACCTCCGTACAAACACTAATTTCTTTTTAAAGGCCGTTTGTTCTATATCTTATAGTCTACTGATGGTAATTTTTTCAACTTCTGTCTTTTTTTTTGTGAGGATTACTTGGATTAACAAAAAATAAACTCTGTTCCAAAATTCTACACAATTTGCAAATCTACCTTTGATGTCACATTGCTTTTGTTCAAAAGAATGTTGGTTATCAGGCACTTAGTGTGTGGACATATGTATTACTTTTAGGTAGTCTCTGGTATTGAGTATGTGGCGGTATCTTATCTGCAAAGAGGGACCTACAGACAGCCAAGGAGAGCCAAGACACCAAACAAATGTAAATATTTTTGTATACAACAAAAGCATACAATTGGTGAGAGTAAGCTCTGCCCCACTACCATAACTTGTCAATGTTCAAGTCCTCTTGTGCAAGGTCCCACAACTTTTATTTGCACTGGAACTTTTATTTAGAGCAGTTTATATTACAATCTCTTAAACACTTATTGAACAATGAATGTCTTATTCTCCTTTTACAAACTAAAATGCATCCAAAAAGCAAACAAAGCGTATTTACGTCTGCCATTTAAAATAAGTACAGTATATAGAGTCTTTACTAGGAATTAATAAAGTGTCCATTTCTTTCCAGGCTGGCTACTGATTTCAGGCCATTCATGCTTAAGAAATGATGAGACTCTGCAGAAGAAAAAGCATTAGAGGAGGAACAAATGATATAGCAAATTATGTCCGTTTTTGCTTTTAATAATTATATATTCCTTGTACGCTAATTTTCTAGCCGCCTTTTCTAAAAAAATGACTTCATGAAAAGAATAAAACTGCCTTCTTTATAACATTCAATTTTAACTAATAAAACATGACAATAAACTTATGCACTGTCTTACAAGGGTAATCTCACCCTTATTGGGTGGATGAATGGAAAATAAAAGCATCATCTTACTACATTTCTCATATATTTGTATGTCTATTCCTTAAACCAAAGAACAACGGTCACAACTGAACTATGATTTGGAAACATAAACAGAGGGTTCACCATCCCCAATAGTCAAAAAGGTTGCTCCAAAATTGGGGTAACGACTATCCGCTCAATATAATTAAACTATGGAAGCCATCTTGAATTATACTTCTCTATTTGAAATCTTCATTTTGCTGTGATACCTCCATATGTCTGACTGCTTTCAGATTACATTGCCATTGATGTCGAGATAATGGGTGGGAAGTCAACCAGTTTTGGGTGATGCTGTTAAGACCAAAAATAGGTATTCTTCAGTGGCTCTGTGAATTTCGTCTGGGGAATATCCCAAGGTTAAATTCTAAAGTTTGTTCCAACCCCATATTGATTTAATTGTGTCCTGTACTCCCCAAGTATTCCTGGATTTCTGGGCAACCCAAAAATATGGTAATGTGTACCCTTCACCCCACACCTCGCCAACATAAATCAGATGGTTGATTAGAGTAGTACTTGGAGATAGGTGTAATGAAGTAACATCCTGTAACTTTCCACTGAAATCTCTCCATATGGCTGAGGATGTAGTCCTGTGGGTATATCGCCAAATTCTCTTCCATCCATTATCTGTAATCCTGGACCCATGCTCAGTTTCCCACCTATCCTGCAACTTCTGTAGAGGCCATAAGGCCAACTTTCTCTTGCATAATTTTGTAGTATGGGAAATAAGGTGTTTAGTGTTAGACTGGATAGCATTAGTATGTATAAGCAAAGTTGCTCCAGGGAGGGGAATTCAGAGCCACCATCCTGGGTATTTCATTAATGTAGTGGCGACTTTGCAAGTATCTAAAAAGTCTTGCTTTGGTATACTGAACTTGCTCTATAATGTTACATAGTCTTCATCACCCTCCCTGAATAAACTGATGTAAGAATTTGAGACAGAGTTGGGCCCATCTTTTGAAACAACTGTCTTTACTTTGGACAGGAAAGCCAGGAAGGTAGCTAAGGGGTATAAAATTCCAGACATAAGAGGGTATCTCCCATTTAGTCCTAGCCTTCAGCCACATCAAAATCGTGCTTAGTTCAATGGTTTATGAGTGTTTAACATCTTTAGCCAAAAGGGTCCATGACAGGTATTGCAATGGGATAGTATCATGGGCTTTCTCCTCTAGGGCACCCCAAAATTCCTAGTCAGGAAGGGTTAAGTATTTCTACCAAGGGGATAAGTTGTGCAGCCAGACAGTAAATATGAAAATCTGAAACCCCACCCACCACTCTCCTTAGTTTCCAATAATAGTGTTTTTAATTGGGGGTCTTCTTCCTGCCCATATAAAGTACATTACCTTTTTATTAAATGGTTTCCAATCTATCTGTGGGACTGGGATTGGAAGTGTGGATTCTAGTCGACTTGAAAATTAAAGTGGAAGTAGCTACCACCTATTCAAGTCTTCATAAATCTGTTGTAGCAGTCTTCCATAATTATGGTAGCATAATTTGGAAAGCTGGTAGGGAACCAAACGCCCAAATATCGATTACTTTGTCCTTAACCCACTTGAAGGATATGGGCTTTAAATGTGGGGAGACAGATCCACCCAACAACATAACTTCCGATTTGCCCATATTAATTTTAAATCCAGATAATTTCCTGTATTGATCTAATAGTGACTTCTCAGGATTTTCCAAATAAAGTAGGCGTCATCTGCATACATAGATATCTTGCATTGATGTTGTCCGATATAGATTCCCTGAATTTCCTTGTTTTGTCTAATCACTGCAGCGAATGGTTACTAAGTGCAAATAATAGCAGTGAAAGGGGCATTCCTGTCTTGTTCCTCTTTCTGTTCTTAACGTTTCTGAGATGGTGCCATTAACCTTAATTCGAGCTGTGAGGCTATCATAACACATCAACACCCATTTCAAAAACGGTTCCCCAACCCCAGAGGATTTTATTATTATTATTATTTTTTTATTCTTTCGTTATGCTGCCCGTGGCCACAGAGTCCTCAGCCTGGTCACGGACCGCTGGACCCCACCTCCATACTGGCCACAACTCCGACACCCTGGCTTCCCCTCTGGGTGGGGTTGCAGCACCTGAGCTCAGTGCCACACCACGTGGGACCAAGTCGGGAGCCGGCCTGGAAGGCTAGTGGGAGCTGGGGTGGGCGTCACGCATGGTGGCTGCAAGCAAGGTTTTCCTTGTTTGAGCCTCAGGGCGAGGATCGTAATGGCGTCCTGCATCTGCCCCACCCTCATAACTTGTCGATGCGGCACTTGACGATTCCTCCTGGCCTCTACCAGGACTCTATGAGCACCGGGCAGTCTCCCAACCCTCCCCCAGAGAAGGAGAGCAGCCCTGGGGCGCTCAATCCTTCTCCCCAGCTGGCCCTCCAGCTGCCCAGGTCTGTTCGAACCCGGTTCGCTGGTGTTACAAGCGGAAAACCAACCGCTGCGCTGGTGGGCCAGCCCCATAGGATTTCATTACAATGCTAAAGTAGTCCCAATTTAGGCAGTCAAAGGCCTTTTCTGCATCCAAACATATAGCTAACTGGGCTGATTTATACACCAGAATGTTTAAAAGTTTTCTAATGTTATCTGATAGATGTCTATTAGGTATAAACCCTGTCTGATCTGGAGGGACCAAGAATTCCTGCATTTTTAAATCTTATTGAGAGGATTTTGGTGAGAATTTTGAGGTCCTGATTTAACAGAGAGATTGGTGGTATGCCTCACAACTATCTCTCAGTTTGTCTGCCGCTAATAAGGCCTCTTTCCATGTGGTCGGATTTTCTTTTCTATTATACAATCACTGAACACTTGCGTCAAGGTTGAGCAGTGTATTTACCAATTTCTCATAAAATTCCACGCTGAATCCATCGGGTCCAGGCATCTCACCTATGAGCAGTGATTAAATTGTTTTATTTATGCCCAGCGTATAGCGGCTGCTGCGGATGCAAGGCGGAGACCATGGCATAACGTTGCCTTGCTAAGCCCGTACTCAATGGGGTAGGAACTACACAAAAATAGAGAAAAACACCACTCCTGGGGATAGATGAAGCACCTCAGCCTCCTAACCCACACTCCCAACCCGGACTGACCTCCTCTCCATGGGGCCGACTCGTGTGCCCAGCACTCTGCCCTATAGATAGAGCCCTGGGTGGATAAGGCGGCCCTCGTCTGGAGAGTTCAGACCCAGAGGTGGTGCTGGGTCACACAAGAGGAGAGGACTAGAAGTCATGGGCGGAGGTAGAGGCTGGGAGCCCCAAGGATGCTGGAAGGAGTTCTTCAGGCAGTGGAGATAAAGTCTTTAAAAAAAAAAGAAGATCATCTCTGACTGGGTGTCAGTTTAGGTTTTTTTTTTTTTTTTAAAACTTCCATTTGGATGTTATAACTTGCTCTCTGTTTTCTTCTGTATATAGTTGTTGATAGGATTTTATGTTTGCTTGCGCATGTGCAAGAAACATAGATGCCATCATCCAGTTTTGGAGGTGTGTCACCCCTCTTCCAATTCAGTCAGTGTGTTTGCAGGCATGGCCCCAGTCCTCCAATGCATGCTGGAGCTGTCTATGACAGCTCCAAAGTGCAGTGGCATACAGTTGAAAGGGGAACTACGGCTTCAGTGAGCAGCGATAAGATATCGCCTGCTCATGCGCAGCTCCCCTAGAGAGAACACACACACACACACACACACACACACACACACACACACACACACACACACTGCATGCCCCCACACACACACACTGTATAGCCGAGGGTGCCCAATCCCCCATCGGCTGTGTACGCTCCCCCTCCCAAAAGCCTTCCACATGCCACGCTGGGTGCCCACCCCAGCGTGGCATCATAGCCCAACGGGGTGCCCAATCCCCGCCGGCTCCACTGTCCTCACCCCCCAGAGTACAGGGTGCCAATGGCGGGAGCCCACCCCAGCATGGCAATAGATACTATGTCCCGACTGGGGTGCCTAAATCCCGCCGGCCCACGCCCCAGCTATTTTTGTGCCACGCCAGAGCCCACCCCAGCGTGGCAAACATCCCGCATCGTCAAATAAAAAAAAAAAAACCTGTAAAGAAAGAACGGTCCCACGCAGTCTCCTGACCCCCCCACAACCTGCACCCACCCACTGCGCACCCTGCCTCCCCACACCCCCCACCCCATTACATTTCCCAGAGCTCAGGCGACGATTATCAGTGGATCGGGAACACGCCTGCACTCTTCAAAGCAGACACGAACTGAGGAAATGCCGGTAAGCTGTATAATGGGATAGATAGGATTTTTCAACTTTGTTGCATATCTCAGGCATTTTTGGAATTTTTACACCAAATATTCAACATGGGGTTTTGGGACACCTTCTCATGAGTGCTGCCACTGTCATGGCGTTATTCGGGCCCAAAGGGTGATTTCGCGGTCACTGCGCAAAATCACCTTCGGGACCGATTAAAAGCGACACTGCCAGTGTTCATAAGGTGGGCTCTCAAAAGCCTATTTTGAAAATTTGGTGGAAAAATTCAAAAATGACTGTTCCAGGCGTCGTGCTATGAAATTCCTATGCACGCCGTAAGTTCGAATTTTCAATATTTTCACTGCAGATTTTCAACATTGCCATTTTACACACCTTCTTATGAGTAGTACAGCTGTCATTTTCACATCTCACCCAAAGCGTGTTTCGCCCATAGTAGCACACAATGGCACAGTCGATTGTCTTAGCGAAATCAATGTCTGGGACAAATTTAGAAAATCACAGTGACACTGTTCATCAGCAGAGGTCTTAAAATGGCTATGTTGTAAATTTGGTGAAAAAATTCCTAAAAATGACTGTTTCACGAGGTGTGCGTTCGCGCCGGTTCTAATGCTTTCGTAGGTTTTGCGAATTTAATATTTTCACTGCAGATTTTCAACATTGCCATTTTATTACACTTCCTTCTGAACAGTACAGCTGCCATTTTTCATATGTCGCTTAAAATGTGTTTTCTCACATGTATTTCAATCAATTGTGCTTGGCATCACAACAATGTTTGGGACAGATTCTGAAAATCACAGTTACACTGTTCATGAGCAGAGGTCTTAAAATGGCTATGTTGAAATTTGGTGACAAAAGTCCATGAAATGACTGTGTTTCACAGTGAGTATTGCAGTTTCCACACCCTCGTAAGTTCATGACTTTGTAATATTTTCAGTCCAGATTTTCACCAGTGGCATTTTTCCACACTTCCTTATGAACAGTACAGCTGTCATTTTTCACAACATGGCGAAGTGTGTTTTCACACTTTCAGCGCAGAGATGCGTGGTCGCTGTGGGAAATCATTGTTCACGACAGATAAAGAAAATCACAGTGACACTGTTCATGATCAGAGCACCAAAATGCCCGAGTTGACAATCTGCTGTAAAAAATCCCAACCTAATTATATTACGGGTGTGCATTGCACAGTTTCTATGTACCTCGTGACTTCACCAGTTTTTTTTTTTTTTTTTTAATATTTTACTGCAGATTTGCAACATTGCCATTTTTACACCTCCCATGAACAGTACAGCTGTCATTTTTACATCCTGTTCGAATGTTTTTGCACCTGTGGTGCTTAATGCCGTAGTCGCTGTGCATAAGCAGCTTTCGCTAACAAACTGATATTGCCACTGTTCATGAGGTGGGGTCACAAAAAACATGTTGAAAATTTGAAGTGAAAATACCAACTAACGCCTGAGGTATTAGGGTTTCCAACCATAATGCCCAACCCTGTAGAGAATGACAGGCATCAGGGGTGTGACTTGGGATTCTTGCCTGTAATGCTCATACCATTCCACACCCTGCAGCCAGTAAGAGGCATCGAGGTATGCGGACTCTTGACCCCCAAACTTCACCCCATTCTCCTATATAGCACCCCATCTAACCGTATTTCCTGATGGTATGGGGTGCGCATAAGGCCAAAGACCCCTAAGGAACACTGTGACACTTGTTAGTGTCTGCAGGGTGGGGTGTGGTGAAATGGCGTGGCCGTTATGCCGGACGACCCAAAGGCACACCCCAATGCCTGTCACTCTGCAGGGTGGTGGTGGAGTTGGCTTCAGTTCAATACTTCACTGCCATTCCTATTACGCAGCTCTGTAACTTCTACACTGCAATGCCAGCAAACAAACATTCGGCATTGACAAATGCTTTATTTTGAATTGGGAGGCTATGTAGTTAGAGCTAACCCAAGACTTTGAAGGATTCTGTTTATTATGTGAGGCACTGTCCTTTCCACCTAGAGCTTTCCTAAAATGGAAGGCTAATAGTTTAGCTGCCTGATCCTCCGTTTCATGATATTTTAACGACACGTCGTTTACCTTCTGCTTTCTTATTTTCCATCTGTTGTAATTCTTCTCTAACTTTATTTAGGTCCTGCAGCATCTTCTTTTGACCAAGGTGTTTGTGTGGTTGTTCAAGTTCTGCCAGTCATGAGTCAGTTATAAATTAATCCCATCAATATTTTCCTGGCTGAGGTTTAATTTATAATCTCTTCTCTTGCTACAACTTTAACTGCCTCCCATGTTGAAACAAAGGCTCTCCTGTTGACTATTTATAGATATCACTTCCTTTATGGTGTTCGTGAGCTTGTCCACAAAATGTTTGTCATTTAAGAGTGAGACATTTAGCCTCCAAGTTGTTTGCCTATCTTTATGTTGAAACTGTAACCAGAGAGAGATTGAGGTATGATCTGAGAGTGTGATAGTGTGTATTTTGGATCTCACACTATGGTGTAAATAAGCTATGTGTGTATAAAACAAGTCTATTCTGGAATATGAGTGCTGTGCTGATGAAGTAAAATCCTTTTCTCCAGGGTGTTGAGCCTCCAAATATTTTAGTACCATCTCTTCTGTTAAGGGAGCACAACAAAGCCCTAACGACCCTATCAGTAACTGGGGACCCCGATGACCTGTCTCTATTAGGTTGGGGTGCTGTGTAAAAGTCCCCCAAAAAAAAAAAATTAATTTGACCCTGTGGAAGTGCGCTATTTTATTTATTTATTTAGCTTTTGTTAACCAGGTAAGCACCTAGATAAAACAGATGCTTATTTTCAGGTGTGATCTGGGAGGTTACAAGGAAATATGGAGACAATTACAATCTGGGTAAGGATGTACAGAGTTTCAGGTAGACAATATAAGATATACAGACAATTAAAGATGCAGCAGGAGACAATTCAAAATACGGTAAAGTACAATACATACCCCAAGTTAACACAAAGAACAGGTATGATTAAACAGGCAACCAACATGGAGCTCTGAAAGTGCCCATCAAGAAGCCAATATCAAAGCGTACTACCGTGGTAGAGGCCGCTAGTGACCAAGTGCAATTACATGCTGAGGAGGCAGCAGGTAATCCCAAAGAGTGTCGGAAACAGGAGTGGGAGAAGTAGTACAACGGGGTCAGAAGGAATCTTTACAGTCTGGTGCACATATAGCAAATGCTCGGTCTCCCATTTGCATGTGCGGGTAGCAGGAACATGAAGCACTGCACAACCATGTGACCTTAGGGAATATGAGGAGCAGGCAGGTTGTAGAAGCTCTGCCAGGACAGGCGAGGTTGCAGTTCCGATGACACTTCGGTGAAGCATCCTAAGACAAAGTTCGATGGTTGCCTGGGGGAGCCAAGTAAGTTTGTTATAATAGTCACAATGGTGAGCGAGATGAGGGCAGTAGGTGTGAAGTGGGATATATTATTATAGGCCACATCCTATTTGGGAGGTAAGATTTGTAGCTTTTGCAAATGTGATAAGTCCACAGCAGAGTGGGGAGGAACACACCTCTTGCCAGAGCAAGGTGAGCAGCAGGTGTAAATTGTTTTTGGTGCTGTATGCCAGACCCAACTTACTTTTACTGCCCTGCATACATTATGGATATGCTGAACAAGGTCAAACTGAGGATCAGGGTAACCACCACATATTTGATGGAGTCAACAACCTTCACAGAGGATCGATCAGTACTCAGGGTACAGGGGCGCTCTCTATTTTTACCTGGGATCCGAAAAGCAAGGCCTGGGTTTTTGAGATTGAGGACAAAGTCTATTTGCCTTGAGCCAGGATTGCATATTGCTAAAGGCATTAAGTTGACTGTTAATGACTCTTATGTCAAGGGGTGAGTAAGGATCACCAGGTCATCTGGGTATAATGTGGGCGCTGCTGAGACAGTACAGTGGGAAGATTATTTATAAATACAGAGAAAAGGATGGGCCCTAGGACAGACTCCAGATTTAACCTGGGTGAGCTCCAAAAGAGCCTTGTTGAATTTTGCGAGTTGCCTCCCTTGGAGGCAGCTGGAAAACTCACTCAAGGACAGGGGCAGACAGGCCAAAGGACCAGAGTTGCGAGCACAAGAGCACATGATCAACCAGGTCGAAGGCCTTGGAAAGATCAACAAAGATAGCACCAGTGTGTTCACCTTGATCCATGGCAACCCTGACCTCTAAGAGAACCTTAGCAAGGGTGGAAGAGGTACTGTAACCCTTACGGAAGCCACTGTGCTGGTGACAGCAGCTCGTGTGTCTGGATGTGTTCAGTAAGCTGTGAAGCAACAGCTTTTTCAGGAAGTTGCTAACAGCTGATAAGATGGTGATAGGTGGTAATTTTCAAGGTTTTGAGATCACCTTGTTTAAAGACCAGGAAACCCTAGCCTCCTTCCAGAGGTCAGGGATACATCCAGAGGTGGCGACAAGTTAAAGATGTGGGAGATGGGTAAGGCAATAAAAGGGGCACCAAGGTGGAGGTTTGGGCTCCATATTATACGTGACCAGCTCTAGAATGTGGAGAGAAACCAGAGAAGTCTCTGCATCTCCCGATGGACACGAGCTTGAAATAAAAGGAGGGCAAAGAGGTAGACTTAACCAAAGACTATGAGGCACTGCTGGTTTACCAAGAGCAGTAACCGGCAATAGGGAGAGTATACGCTGATAGGTCTGAGAAATGTGAATTGAAGGCGTTAGCGATTGTTAGGCACTGTTGCAGTTTGTACCATCAATAACCATGTCTGAGCTAGCCCCTTTTGAGGAGCCACTAACTGTATTTTTGATATTATGCCAGAAACTCCTAGGGTCGCTAGGGAGGTTAACTGAGCAGTTTTACAAAATTCACTCTTAGCAGACCTAATACCTTTCTTACACTTGTTTCTGAGGCATCTGTACTTGTGGAATATAGCCATGTCATTGGAGGCCTAGAAACTGGCCCAGCATTTATCTCTAGACTTCATGAGAGCAAGCAGACTACCATGGATCCATTTTGTAATGGTACGCTTACCCTCCTTTTGATAGGAGGAGCATGTTTGTCTTGCATGGCGAAAAGGTGACAAGAAAGTTGCTCAGGGCAGTAGAACTGTCAGGAGCATTTACTACTAAAACCATCTGTATGCCCCAGGCCTGAATGGAAGGATTCAGGTTAAACTTGGAGAAATCCCTCATGAGGAAAATTTTCCATGGGATTTTTTTTTTTGAGGAAGAGACCTTCCAGGTACAGTAAATAAGGTGTGATCAGACATCAAATAAGATAATGTTCCAGAGTGGACTACCCTATTGGACAACACCCAATCAAGTAGAGTACTTTTACCACCTGTGTAGACTGCTTGGTAGGCTCACAGGATAGGTTGAGAGGTGAGACCTGCCAGCAGAGGTTCATACTGTCTAGTATTTCCACCTAACCAATTTAGATTAAGGTCACCTAGAATCAGCAATTCGTTTCCACAGACTTTAAGGTTAATGGAGTCAAGGACATAGGTTGGCCCTTGATTACTACCTTTAGGGGGATTATATGTGCAGATGAAATGCAATTTCTTAGTGTTACCCAGCAGAAGTAGTACATGAAGGGACTCACTGGGGGCAAGGGAGGTTACGGTATGGTATGGTGGACAACAAAAGCTACTGACGTTTCAAAGAAAACTTTAAAAATAATAAGTACAATTCAGCTTACATTCATTACATATTCTATACATTTCTCTTCCCATTATTTATTAATGAGTACATCTGCATGACTATATGATCGTTATCCCTTAAGAGTTCCCTTAGAGTTCATCTGCCTCTATGGCTTGCTCCCTACTTCAAGTCGTAATCCTCTTTGTGACATCACAATGTGTTGCTGTGAGAGTAATTGTGATGTCACAAGCAGTGCATTATGACCTTAGGTAAGGAGAAAGCAACAGGGATAGATGAACTCTTCAGAACTAAAGATTGTGTTTTAATGCAAATGACCTCAGTAATAATGGGGAGGAGATTCTAAAACTAATGTGAAACACAAGCTGAACTGTGTTTAAATATTATGGTTTATTAAATTGTCCTGAAGGTGTCAGCTGCTCTTTAAGGTGATTTTTGTAGTAAACCAGTAGTCCACCCCAGGTTTTTCCCAGCGCAGTCAAGCCTAATAAGTTTGAAACCAGAAAGTGCGCACACAGAGTCGGGTTGTAGACTTCAGCCATATTTCCAGTAACCCCAAGGATGTTTGGTTTGTAGTTATCAACCCACATGAGTAAGTTCAGCCAGACTGGGCATGAGGTTATGAATATTTAGGTGGGCCACTTTCAAGCCCTTGGTAGCTAACCAACTGGGGAGTGGAGAAACTAGAGGAGGCACGAGGAGATGTGGGGCCAGTATTTAGCTTGATGTCTCCTGCCAGGACAATAAGTAACAGTGGGAGCCATTCAATACCGTCAAGGTGTGGCGATTCCTAGAGGGTCTTGTTTTATGCAAAGCGTTTGACCAATTTAGTGGAGAACATTTCTGACTTGAAGTTCATGCCAGATAGGCCAGAGTTTCAAGTTCTCAGTGGCTAGGAGGTTAGAAGGTATAAGCCGACTCAGTGAGTGCCCTAAGTCTTCCCTAGGGCCCACTGGGTGGAGGAAATAATCTACAGTGATTAACACCAGAACCTGGGAGGAAATAATGCAAGTCAAAAGGATACTAACAGCAGTAGGGAGCTTGGGGCTGCTCTGTCACGTTTCAGAGAAAACATGATGGAAACACACCTTGGCAGCTGTTACTAGTACTGGATATAAGATTACAATAGTTCAGATAGGACAATATCAGAATAAAGCATTCAAGTGATACGGTGACTGGCTCAATTTGATGAGGCAGTTTCCTAATGTATTAAGACTGAAGGTATTGCTGACAGTAGATGGCAGATTCCCTAGTAATATCCCTCCGGGTTTACTAGTTACCCTGACCTGGCAAGACTCCGACATCAGGGAACCCAGCTCTAAAATTACCAGACTCTGTAGCACAGCTTATACAAGAGTATAATAATGAAAGTACACAGATCAAATGAGCAACACTCTGCAGGTGCCACGCTTTTGGAATAACTCCACTTATATCATTAGCCAAAGCTACCTGCAGCCCAGTTTCAGTGGAGTAGACCTTGTCAGGTGTGGAGAATTTCAAGTGAAGTGGTAGTAGGACCCACCTCCTCTCAGCCTACAGGCAGATCCAGATTATTATTTCCTTTAAAATACTGCTGTGAAGCTGGCCCGGTGGCATTGTGGGCCAAGGTGCTGGATGCCACACCTTGCACTACAACAGCGACCTGGGTTCGGGAAGAACCTTGGGTCGTCGGGGTGCTGGAATGTGGGTGGGGTGAGAGGGCAGGATTGAGCATAGTGTTAGGCTGCTTTCCTCTCCCAGGGGTGGGTTGTCGGCGCTCCCGTGGTCCAGTTCCCCACCAGGTGGAGGTCCAGTGGGGGTAACACAGGAGGCAGAGCAGTATTAAGGGTGGGTTGAAGGGGCAGGCTGGCTTCTGGTGTGTGTGCGTGCCTCCATGTGCACGGATGACCAGGAAGAGAATGGGAGAAAACCCAAAAAAACCCAGAAAACTTGAATAAAAAAGGAAAAAAAATTACTGCT
The DNA here is from genome assembly GCA_016271365.2 of Neoceratodus forsteri. Taxonomy (NCBI): domain Eukaryota; kingdom Metazoa; phylum Chordata; order Ceratodontiformes; family Ceratodontidae; genus Neoceratodus; species Neoceratodus forsteri. Next base: position 1,066,076,884 of record CM057450.1, on the reverse strand, counting down.
GTGTTCACTGTAGAGGAAGATTAGCAGGCGTTGATGTTTTTTGTCTCAGAGTTCCTTCACCACTGCTCTGACTTGATTACATCAGGCCTGAAGCTCTACAGAGTAGTCCTGGTTAAAAACACCGGTAAGCCCTCAAATGTTAGATTCATTTGCATACGCCTCCTACGAATAACCTCTTTTCTTGGTAGTAAAGCATTATAATGACCCAAGACCTGGGTCTAGCTTTAGGGTCTGAGGGTTTTGTCCTAATGAGCAGTGAGGTCGCCCACATCGAGAGAAATATCCAAGGGCAATGAGAGTAATTTTTCAGCAGGTGTTGAATAAAGTCGATTGCTGTTGGGAACCCTCCTTAGTGCCTTCTTTAATACTATAAATCCTGAATTTATTATGACAGGCATGATTTTCAGTGTCCTCCAGTCACGAGTGTGTAATTCTGTCTCTTATGTAGATGAGGAGGACACAGTCACTTGTTTCTTGTGCCTCTGCTACTTGATAACTTTTTCTCATTCTCTATTACCTTCTTGTCAATACTTTTAGATCACGCAATCAAGTACTCTATCTTGTTGACTGCTATCAAGATTTTGTTCAAGGCTCGATCTGTTAGAAATTACACTCATCTTCCAGCTCCTGATCCACTGATGATTCTGACTGGCTTCTGGCCCAATGGGAAGCTAAAAGGCCATTGATAGCAGTGTCAATGGAAGGTTGCTTCATTTTTGTTTTCTAATCTGTAGTCTTAAAGTCTTTTGTCTTTGCGGTTTCTTGGCCATGTAAGTAGCTTGTTCCTACCATTTTTGGGTAGAAAAGTTATACTATCCAAGAGGATTCCACTACATTTTGAGGGTCGCTGCTCAGAGCTCTAAAATTAGCCTGCTAGCATGGAAGTAGCGTCGCTGGAAGTCCCAGTCCCACAACTTTTTTTTTATTATTATTCCTTTTGGTGCCCATCCACTGCGGGCCATCTGCCTGGTCACAGACCCCTCAGCTGTGGCTTCTCCACCTTAACTGCTCTCCTGGGACCCCTGGATTACCCCTCAGGGCAGGGTCATGGCACCCTCCCAAGGTGCCACAAATGACAGGACAGGGCGGGGCAGGAGCTGGCCTGGGGAGCAGATTGCAGCGGGGGCAGACTTCATTGAGGCAGCAGGCAGGCATCTATTTTCCCCTGTAGGTGTGGAGAGGGCGTGCAGTGACACCAGCGTCCATCCTGCCCTCTTGTAACCTTGCTGGCGCAGTCACTGAGGTGTCCCTGGCCTCCGCTAGAGTCCCCATGCACTGGAGACAAACCACCCTCCCTCTCCCCGGAGAAATAGAGGCAGTCCATGGGGCGCGTGATCCTTCTCCCTGGTGACCCAAGTCCGTTTTCCCAAACCCACAGGTCACCGCATAGCTAGAGAAATCAAACGCTGCACCAACCGGCCAGCTAAATTCCACAACTTCTGACAGGAATAGTCAAGAACCAGACATCAGTAAGCCTAAGTCTGTCAAGTTGTTTTCAAAAATGTAGCTAATAAAAACTTCATAGCATCCTACAACTAAGTAGACAGAACTAAAGTCTTTCTCTTGTACACATAATTATGTCTGCAATGTCTTGAGTCTGGGTCTTGAGTGCGTAATCATGCTGTATAAACGTGGCGGGTTCACATTACTATCATGTTGGCCACCTTTGAGTCATCCAACAAAATCAAAGCTATATTAAAATTAAAACTTAAAAAGTGTATAGGGCACATAATGTGACGAGACAGCCTGTACAATACAGGCACTTGTAACCATAAGAACTAAAAAAAAAAAGATGGCAATTGTTTTTAATCATGACACTGCCTCTTTTTTTTTTTTTTTTTTTTAATGCCCCTCCTGACACCACGTCGGCACCTATCCACAGGGTCCTCAAGTGCGGCGCACCGACCAGGACTTGGATATTGCTTCTACGCCTGTCTCCACGCCTATATATTCTTCAACATGCCGGACTATCCCCTGTGGGAAGGAGGTCCCCAACCCCTCCTACCTCAGATTAGGCAGGCACAGTGCGGAGCTCCTCCAATCCTGTAGATCAACAGCACTGAGGCCCATCTCCAGGAGCTGAACGTGGGGTATCTGCCTGGTTTTCGAGTTCCCTGCCACTGATGGTGGATCGGGAGGAGGGAGGGTCAAGGGGATAAAGGCTTGCCAAGATGCGCCTTCGCTCTGACCCTCGGCTGACATGAACCCTCCCATTTGCTATGTCCCAACTGCACCACCACATGTGTTCATCCAAGTGGTATTATGAGCGGGAGCCTGCAGCCCTCCGTCCGGGAGAAGGAGAGCAGTCCGTCGGGCACTCAATCCTTCTTTCCCCAGTCAACCCCTGGCAGCCCAAGCTCACTCCTGAACCTGGGTCACCAGTGTGGCATCCAACACCTCAACCCTCTGTGCCACCCGGGCGGCACGACACTGCCTCTTTAAGATCTGTGAACATATATGTGTGTGTGGGGGGCCAGTCACCATGCCCCCCAAAAATGAAGTACTTAAAGAGCACCAATAGTAGCCACATTAAAAAAAAAAATCCTCAATAAAATGTAATGCTTTTACCTCTTGAGAAGACATCTTTTAGTAGATTCCTAATTTTGATTCAGTGCAGTCTGCTGTATGATCCTTCCACTTCCATGATACACTAGATGACCTGCCCCACATGCCAACATTCTGTCACACAACTGGAAGTGACTGGTGCAGGGGTCAACCTTAACTTTTTTTTGCACTAGCCAGCAGGGCAAGTTGATTCAAAATTGCACTAGCCGCAGATGATTGCACTAGCCCTCAATTATTATGGCAAATTGTGATCACTTATGCAGGAAGCAATGCAAGCAAAGCCAAGAAATACTCTGATTATTGCACATTTATCCTGCTCCCACATGCTTCAGTTTCCAGCAGAAAAAAAGACTGCAGTGCCATCACAGTGAGCCCCCATTGTTTTGTACCATAGCCTCCACTCTTCCTCTTTGCCCCCAAACCAGAGATATCACAACAGCAAATGTTCAGTCAAGCAGTCCTAGCTCTGTGCACACAATAGCTGACATCATCATGCACCTCACCACACTGTCACCACCACCCACAGGGCAATAAACAGAGTCAGGCAGAGAAAGACGCTCTCGGTCCCCACCCTATAGTCAGCTGGAGACCTGCACCTTTGAAAGTTTTTGTACAGTCTCAAGTGAGCCAGAACACATCCAAGATTTCTTTGGGGTGGGGGCTAGACAAACCTAAGGGGCTTGGGAAATAGAAAACTATGAGATTTTTATTTGTAAAAGCATTGATTTTAATATGCTCTGCCCCAATAATAACAGATTTTTCTTAAACATTGTGCTTTCATCAGCCCAGGGAAACCGTATACAGGCTTAACACTATTATTTCTATTTCTGTACAGGATGATCTATGCACCCCAGGAATGCCTATTTCAATGTTTTCAAATTATGTATTTTATCAAGGTTTATTTTTGTACCATATTTGATCCAAAGCTTTGTTTTAGGCTGAAAGGACATGCTGAGTGGGATAAGGGTGGAACTGTATGGATGGTGATGGCTGGCATTGTCCATTTAGAAGAGCTATGGACACTACACTTGCCAGCAATGGCAGCTATGGATGGTCACTTCAGAGTCTGGTCTGCAGTGGTGTCCAGGGAAAGAACAGAGTTAAGAGATTTGGAGGAGAGGAAGTTATGGTGAGGCTGGGATAAAACCCACCACCTGCAGGGCTGATCCTGTATACTTCTTTGCATTTTGTCACTTAAATGTTGGATACAAACACTCAAAATGTAGAGAAATGAGGGGCACTGGTCTTAATAATACTGGACAAATTGTTAGACACATTCAGAAAACTGGAACCTAGTGACTTAACAGCACTCTACCCTTGATCACCCTGAACACTAGCTGAAAGTCTTAACAGTGGAGTGATAATGACTCACATTGGCCCAGTCCACACTACACCGCTTGCGCCTGGTAGCGGATGCAATCCATTACGTACGGAGGCGGTGCAGTGGAAATCCACACCTCGGCGGTGTCCATTACGGGACCAGCACGCGCGGTCCACTGTCGGGATCGAGCGGCCGTTACAGCGGCCCGATCTAATACAGCTTCGTGCTGCGCTGGTGCCCTGAGGAGACCATTGCAGCGCATCCACACTACCGCCGTAACGTTACTAGGACGGGATCAGCTTTATAACCGCTGTTGACACCACTCATGTGTGTGTGGTTTCAAATAACGTTACGTAAACGCCTCCTGTAATGCGTACAGGTGTAAATGCGACTTCTGTTACAGTAACGTTTTACACCCTTTGTAACGTTACAAGGCATAGTGTGGACAGGGCCATTGAGTTTTTGGGATCCTCTCTTGAACTGCCAGATAATTGCAGCTCTTAATGAGCTGTTAATCACACCTGGCCATCTGGAAACACAGAGATTAGCATGAAGACTATAGAATGCTAAAGTAGAGACATTTTTACTCACCAACAGCCATGAAAATCTGCACTAGTCAAGGCGGAGTAGTAGAGAGTAGCTGCACTAGCCCTGGTCAATAATTAAAGTTTGGGCTAGTAAACAATGTTAAGACCACCCCTGAAAGGTGGCATCCTTTCTTCTAACTTTTGTAATATCTCAAGAATGCATTTTGGTAAATTATAGCCACTGCTCAACTAACCAGAGTCTTGTTAGTGGAGTGGAGGTTATGATTTTAATTAAAAGGCACACAAAGATATTTAAAGAAGAAACAAAAAACAAAAAACACCCCATTCCTTTTAAATGCTCTCCAAACAGTTACATTACATTGCTTCCAAGTAGCACAGGAATTTATGGATCTACTAGAAGATGCCTTATCAGGAGGAAAAGAACATTCGATTTTGACTGTTCATAGATCTTAAAAAAAAAAAAGGTAGTAAACTCAATTATGAAACAAAGGGGTCACTAGCAACAAAAACACAATTCGTTCCACAGACACCCAATTTACAGGTTGCACCCTTCAAAATGTGTCAGTCCCTTCAAATATTTCCCCATGCCCCCTAAATATTTGCACCCTGCTGCACTGTTGACATTTGCTCCACGATCCCTTGCAAACGTGTTCCTCATCCTCCCAGAAATTGCATCCACATACATCCCAAAATTTTGAGAGAGAATGAGTTGCCAGTTTCAGGGGTTTATGAGGTGCTAAATTTAGAAAGGTGTGGGGTGATAAATTTGTGAGGGCTGCAGGGTACAAAATTCAGTAGAGCAAGGTGCAAATTTCGGGACAGTACAAAATTCATATTTTGGAAGGTATCTTCAGAGTGAGTGTAGAGACTCACCAAACAGGGGTGCTTTGCTGAAAACCTCAGGAGGATGTGTACACAAATTGTGGAAGGGTACAGTGTGCAATTTTGGGGAGGGTGTAGGTGCAAACTTCAGGAGGGATATGACACAAATGTTGGGAGGTTTATGTGGTACAAATTTTGGAAGAGGTGTCTACAACACTCAGGATGAGTGAAAAGTGAAACTCGATTGCTGGTGGAACATTTGTATGACCCAGTGATCAGTGTAACTGGCAGTGAGGGCTAAGCTTTCAATGCCCTTGCTGACATTACATTACTTCAGCAGCCGTTCACTGAATCCAGTTTTTAGGTAAATAAATAAGGGTCATAAAATGCCTTGTAACTGTAAATCTGAATTAAGCCGAACCAGGGCTGTCAGAGGACCGATGGCTGTGCGGGCAAGTGTTCATAGGACTGCTCGCTTTCTCCAAGAAGGAGTAGGATCTGTCACCCAGCAACACACTGACCCATAGCAATGGTTAGGGATAGAGTGAGCCCAGCCGGGACCAGTAGAGTCACCGGTTTGTGGACGTCTGCATGTCAAGGGCAGAAGCACACCTGGCTGTGCATTGAGGTCACTGCACGTCCACCTCCATTGGGGGTGGTACACAGGAAACCACACAGGAAAAACCCTTGACAATGAGCAGCATGAAGTCCAGGATCCTTGCTCGGACCCAACAGACTAGTGTGGGGCATATCCCGAGCAGAAGACAAGGAGAATAACAGATGCATTAAAACAAAAACAAAAAAAAAGATGAGGAGGGTTGGGGGTGGAAGCTGGGGTGGTGGTGGGGGTTGCAATTGGTGGGGGCGGTGGGGTGAGTGGAGGATCGACACTGGTTCAGTAACCCTGACACTCTTCCAGTGGTGGGCTCCAGGAGTATCAGAATTACAATCACTTAGTAACATGTATAGGTACCTAATCAACATGCATTAATGATGTTTGGGAGATACCCTACCCGGTGGCCAGATGGAATTCCATATTTCATTTACAGCTCTTGGGTTTCTAAGAGCATGATAACAAGACAAGACTCTAGCAATGTGCAACATAGTTTACAGTTTTCTCAAGTTTATTGTTCTATTTGAGTTACGGTTATAGTATGAATATTGGACGGATAACCATATTATTCAACAAGTCACTTGGAGGGTCAGTAAGGGGCCCTACCATCTTGAGGCCCGAATGGTTTGCTTTAGACTACAATCTGGTCTGATGGACTCTTAAAGATCTAAATGAGATGATTTGACACTGCCAGGCAACCAGAAATGTAATATACATTTAGTAATCCAAAGACAAAAAATGTATTTATTTATTGAGTCTTGGGTTACAACACCTTTGAGCAATACAGCTCATTTACAAAGGTTCCACGTCAATAGTACAAAACAAAACAAGGTAAACAGTAGATAAGTAAATAGCAGATAAAGAATATACTTAAAAATTAATACATCAAAAGCAATCAGAATATTACTAAATGTTGCTCAATATAACAGTAAGTGGGCTAGAAGAGCAGCAGCCTGGGAGGCCTTGTCAAAATCTAGGAGAGAAAGTAATGGGGTGTAAGGTGGGGATGGAGAAACAAGAGGGAGAAGAGTTGCACAGGAGGTGGTGAGGAAGGAGCGGAGTTGCAAAGGGTAAAGGGATAGAGAGTGCGGATGGGAGGTGGAAGGAGGGAAATGGAGTGGTGCAGAGAGAAGGGGGAGTGCTGGTGACGTGAGGGGAGGAAGACAAATTAATAGTATAAGGAGAAGAGGTGGCGTTAGTCAGGAGAGAGGGGCAGCCTAGCAGGCCTTGTCGAAAACCCAAGAGAGAGTAATGTGGTGGAGGTAAGAGAAACCTGGGGAGAAGGAGGGAAGAAGTTGCAAAAGAGGTGGCATGAGACAAGAGAATGGGTGGAGGGTGGAAGAGGGAAGGTGAGGAGGAGCAAGGAAGAACTTGAAGATGTGTGAGCAGAGAAGAAGCAGGGTGGGGTGGGGGCCAAGGGTAGGATTGAATGAAGTGCCAAGAATTAAAAGTGCCAAAAGGTATAAGTACAATGATAAATATGCAGAAGGCTGCTATGGGCAGCAGTCACACATACTGTTTGCCAACAGATGTTGTCGGAGTTTGTGTTTGAAAGGGCTGAGTTTTGACTCAGCAGAGATGTCCCTACCAGGGAGTTGAGCCAGAGGGGGCTCTGTAAGAAAGACCTCTGACCTGACTTATGGTTCAAGTATAGGGTTCTGTATGCATTCATGCCATCCCATGACCAAACCTGTCCTGTTTATTGTACATTGTCTTGTGCATTAATAAACATTAAGTTAAACAAAAAAAAAAAGAGGATACATACATAGATATATAGACAGAGTCGGCAGATAAGTGCCTATGGCCCACCCAGTCTGCCCATTTGAGCTTAAGTTCAGTTTATGTCTTCCTATAAGTCTGTTGCCCCTTACCCCTGACCTCCAGAATTCCTTTATGTCTATCCCATGCATTCTAAATCCGTGATTGTTTCAGCCCCACCACTTCCTCTGGCAGGGTGTTCCACTTGTCCACCACCCGCTCTGTGAAGAAATTCTTCCTCACATTTCCTCTGAATCGTCCTCCTCCAACTTCTAATGTAAATTTTGGCAATGCCCATTAGAGATCCGCTAGTCCTAAAAACAAATGTATGGCAATTGTATATGCTGATGAAATCCTCTAAGTCATATTATAAAAGAAGTCTCAAATGTCCTCATTTATCTCAGTTAAACTGTCACAGAGAGCCTTATATCACCATGGTATAGGATTATTTGAAAGTAGCTACATTCTATCCACCGCACCGACTACTGAAGATGCACTTGACATTCTGAACCATCATTCTTGAGCAGATGGTAGTTGGAATACTTTACTGAAAAATCTCAGCCATTAAAAAAAAAAAAAGAGCGAATTACATTTTAACTTTTTGTTGTGTGTTACAATCCCCTAGCTAAAGTTTTTGCCTTTTTGTTTAACTCAGCATTATTGACAAAAACACAGATACAGCACATACTATACAACAATGGTATACACAAATGCTTTATTGATGCATTGGGTTTTTAGTGTCTTCAAGTAACGACAACTCTGAATCGCAACATCAATATTCTGAGTAATATATCATAGTAAAGCAAACCTTGTAAACTTAATTACAGAATATGTTGCAACTCTGGGATCCAACTGCCCCAACTGAACTGTGTATTTCTGCTTCTAATAAAATATTCATAGACGGCCTGGAGGTGCCAAGGGTTGAGGCACTGGACACCACACTTGTGCCACACCAGCAACCCAGGTTCGGTAATGGACTCAGGCTGCTGGGGGTTGGCAGGAGGAGAGGGAATTGCAGCCCAGAGGACTGCTCTGCCTTCCGGGTAGGTAGTAGAAGTTAATGGCCTCCAGTGGAGATTGGGGTCCTGCAGGTAGCAATGCTAAAAGAAGGGGGCAGAGCACTGGTGGACATCAGCATGCTATGTGCGCAGATGTCACTGCATGTCTACACCCAAGGAAACTTAAATAAAAATCCCCTGGTGGACTTAAGGAGGCAAAGGAAGCCCTGGGAGCCCATGCCCACATCCAGAAGCCACACCAGCCTTCCACCGCTTTCCTGGACCCCTCAACCCAGCCCAGGAGTGTCCCTCTAATTCCAGAAAGGCTGCCAGGTAGGTGAGGCTGGCCTGACCTGGGGGCTGGACATGTCCGTGGGTCCAGGGAGGGTACTCAGCAATCGTCTCCCGAGGAAGGTGGTTTCAGGCTGAGAGTAGAGGCAGCAGCTGAATGGGCACTCCTGAGAATTGCCCTGGTCCCCAGTGCATAAATAGACTGAATAATTCAAAGTGTTAAATGTGCGGATGTATCGGAGGTGGGGTGCGGTGGGGGATTCAAAAACAGTGATCGTCAGTTAACGCAGTTTCCTTAGGAACCCAAGTCCACATCTGCCACCCCACTGATACAGGCTCCCACCACATACATGTGCAGCTGATTATTCTTCATGTTTTTTTTTTAAAGGTAGTTGTAATGTGGCAGTTATGCATTCCATCACCCACATCTCCTTAACCCAGCCTTCCACCTCTACTGTGGGGGAACCTGACCGTAGCCAAAGAGTAGGGATTCTCTTCACAGCCACAATGCAGAGGGCCCTGAACTGCCCTTGACCCCCACCCTCAATATCTGAAGCACTACTTGATGCATTTGTATCCACTAGACATAAATAATGGGGCAATTCCAAAAAATATGGAAGTGAGATCCTAATCCTCCAACCTCCTCCAAAAAGATTACAGGAGCTGGCCCCAAAATGTTGATTAATGGTCAGGTTATGAAGGAAGCACCAGACACTTCCATCTGAGTTTATGCCATCCCAGGAAGCTATTACCTTCCACCCCAGAACCAACACCTTAGCCTCCTCATCAGTTACTGGGAACTGAAAATCTTCCCACTGTTTATTTTTATTTCTTTATTTCTTTTGTTAACTGGTACACATATGAGCCAAAGCCTTTTTCATATGCACCCAAGACTGTAAAACAGTCACAAGATGTTATACAAAAGATAACTCTTACATTCACTTAATACAAAAATACAAATACATGACATATTAGACAAGCAATATAATACAAATTTAAAATAGCAGTGACATTGCAAGCTACTCAGCAAATCATGCTTAAATTTCTTTTGAATAAATTATGACAACTCAAAGTTCTAAATTCAATTGGAAGATCATTCCAATATTTTGGTGCTTGGATGAAAAAGCTTGAGCACCCATTTTAGTTTTAGTGATTTTCAAATTTAAACAAGTAAGAAAATTTTATCTCAAATTTCTCAGAGCTTCCTTACAGATATCAGAAAATACAAGGAGAGAGACTTTTTTGTCTCAATACATTATCCGTGTTACAACAAAGAGTAAATGGAACTAAAAATAAGGTGGTAGAAACCCTGAAACTTGATATAAAGTACAATGATGTGTACTATAAGGCAATCTATAAACAAATCTACAAATACTGTGAAATGTCATTGTTAAATTATTTAAACACATGTTTAGACACAGTTGTAAACAAAATGAGTTATAATTCAGTTGTGAAAGTAGTATGCTTTGGGTTATGTTCCTAGTTTAAGGTTAACACATTCTGTAATCTGAATAAACCCCTAGTTTTTGATTTACTGATTTTGTTAAAAGTCAATATATGATTTGAAAATGTCATATTTGAGTCTAAATTCATTCCCAAATATCTAAAACATTGCACCTGCTCCAAATTAGTTTCATTTTACCAAAAATGTTCATTTTCCTAATTTAGCCAACTTTTGTTTAGAGGCAAATATCATACTCTTAGGTTTTGAAATATTCAATGATAATTTTAAGTCCAACAAACAATCTTCTAGAATCTGAAAATCTTCAGTCAAATTGGGGCAATTTTATCTAATGAATTAGAGCTATTATATATTATATCATCAGCATACTGAGACTGTCTTAGCCTTAAGAATTTTACTTGCTATAATACCCACAAATATGGAAACAATAGGGGTCCCAAGATTGACCCTTGAGGTACACCTTTTCTAAAATTCTACTCTCCGACACTGAACCTCATAAAAGAACTTGAGTTCCTACCAGATAAATAACTCTCCACCCATTCTAGTGACAATCTGGATAATCCCTTGGCAGCTCGGCTCCTGAGCAGCAGGTGATGGTCAACAAGGTCAAATGCCTTGGACAGGTCCACAAAAACAGCACCAGTGAGTTCACCTCTCCATAGCCTCACTGATGTGATTTGTGAACCTAGCCAAGGCATTCATGTACTATGAAATTTCCTAAAGTCATGCTGCTCAGGAGCCCAAGCCCAATCAGTTGTAGTAATCACTAATTTGTACCTCCATCTTTTTTAAATTTTACCTAAAGGATGGAGAAGAGAAATAGGTGATAATTCCCCAAATCTTTACTATTTCCCCTAAAAATTGGTCTTATGTTTTTTTTCCATTGTTGTGGAAAGATCCTATTTCTAAGGACAGATTAAATATTTTTGTCAAAGGCTTATAAATGTATGAAGATGTTAACTTCAAAAACCTTAGCTGAATATAATCAATTCAACATTTTTAAAAGGAAAAGGAATTTTCACAGGTTTTATAGGTTTTCAGAGTTTATAAAGACTATAGTCCATATACTGCTATTGATTTATGTATATCCCAGAATATTATTTTTGATCATATATCAATCAATTAGCTTCTTAAAGGATTCCATTGTTCAGCTAACTATTATTTCAATTGGAAGCCTATTTTCTTCAAAATTTTCAGAACCTGATTGGGCTCTATTTCTTTAAAATGAAATATTAAATCATTTTGAGATATTGTAACTGCGTTCTTAAGACCTAATCACCCTTATCTACACTATATTTACCCATAGCAAAAAGTTTTGTAAAACACTGTGCTTATATCCTGTGGATCTTTTATTGTAACTCATTCAACAAGGAACTCACCTGATTGTACATTTATGGGAGGAGACACCAAAGATTTGATTGAAGACCAGCATTTTTTGGATTTGACAAATTTAGATATTGTTGTTTTGTGTAATAAATCAGATTTACATAACCTTAATTTTATCTTACATTCGTTTCTTAATTTTCGATAGCTTTGAAAATCACTAATAGTTTTACTCATGCAAAATTGTTTCCATGCTTGATCACTTTGTTTCATCATGCTTATTCTGGGTATCCCCACCCTGAACCCTACAGGCTCTTGAAATTGTGCTTCAAGGCCTAACAAATGGCAGCCAGGTGTAGAAATTCTTCTAACATGGTGAGGGTCTCTTCCCCTCTTTTCACAAAATTTCTGGTTATTAGGTAGAGTCGTACCTGCAGTTAATGATAAAAATCCTGATAGGGGAGTCCATAATGTTTTTGAAGGTCCAGGACTGAGACACATGCCCCATCTCCGCCCCTGTACAAGATGTCGGTATATGGTCAAGGTCAGCCTTTTCAATCTGCAGAACCCCAGATCCATTTGAGTGGGAGGGAAGTCCAGGTCCCCAATAATAACCAACAGCAGATCTAGATCTGTAGAGGCGTCACCAGGCCACTTAGACCCAAGGGCAAAGCAGACAGTTTGTCTAGCCCAAGGATTCAGTATACCTGAACAGGGTGCTGGAGTTAAGGGAATATGAGCAGGACAAACAAGCGTTGCCAGGAGATGTGGGACTGCCTCAATTTCCAGCCATTTCATGTGTCCTTTCTGTTTAATCCAGATGATCACTGGGGTAATTCGAGCTGCCATGCAGTATAGGCCAACCCCTCCCCAATTCCCTAGAAGTATGAGGAGCCTATGACTACAATGCCTCTCTGTGATTACCAAACAAACTACATCAGCAACTTTTTTTTTAATATATACACACACACACATATATATAGGATAATGGCTGGGTTAGCTGTTTACCAGGTTGTAATCACCTCGGCGGTTGCCATGCCGTGCTTGTAAACCTAGGAAGCATAGCTCAAGAGGTTTACTGTCGACTTTATGGCAACTACTGACATTCAACAGTAAGCTAGCATAACTTCACCCACTGTCTTATATAGTATATGGGGTTTTAGCAGGTGAAGTAAGAGAAAGAATGAATTTTTTCTGCAAAATAAGGCTTACCTTACAGACCACGCCACTGACTATCGTTAATAAAATTTATTGCAGAATAATTTAGCTAACACAAATACAGAATGACTATAAACACTTCAATTGTAATATTTTTTATCAGGAAAGTCTTTTGTTTTTTTAAATAAACCCTTTCACTGTTATAACTGAATCGAAATCATAGTGTCAAATTAGGTTGGACAACAGTCATGTGTTACTCGGGAAGAGGCGCATCAACTGAATGGGACAGAGGACCTGTGGGAGACATTTGTCAGCTGAGATGGGATTCATGATCACGGAGGCTGTCTGTGGATAAGGGTGGAGGTAAGAGACAAAAAAGCAAGAATACATTTTGTAAGAAGTCAGCTTGCTTTGTTGTTCGATTGGTGAGGACAATGTGCCATTTATGTTTGTGTACTCTGTGACGCGTTTAAACTACCACTACTGATTATCAGTTCAAAAATGCTTACATGTCGTGTTCTGGGGTTAAAATGCTGTCAGGCGCCACTGATTCCATCTTGTAATCTCACTGACCTGATGTAGGCAAGCAAGGTTTACAGCGCTTACATCAGAACGATGAGATTACAAAAAATTAAAAGATACCATGCTGTTCATTATAAGGGCTCCCCATACATTATAATTTTTTCTTTTTTTTTATAAAAGAAATAATACATTCTCTGGGGTTAGAATAACAGGTAATGCAAACCTTGTGCCACATTATCACCTCTTTAGAAAATGGGCATGTAAAATCCTCCCTTGTGATTGGTCGTTCCCTACTCAAAGCTGTGATCTATCTCACAATACAGCTCTGTGATAAAGGACTGCCAATTCAGGGTGCCTTTACTAACGTATTATTGGGCACCCCATTTTTGAAATGTGAATTATATATATATATATACACACACACACACACACACACACACACATATATATACACACACACACACACACACACATATATATATATATATTATGCAATAGGTGTGAGACCAAAAGCCATTGAATAAATCATTTATTTCCACATATTGGAATAAATCTAACCACCTAGATTTATCCCACATATGTGGGATAAATGCAAACTGTCAATCAAGCTTTTTGTTCACTTTTTTGACAAACAAATGTGAATAACTTTAAAACGAAAATGATAGCATAGTACTGTGAGTTAAAAATGTTCTGGACAAAAATATCTACAAAATGAGTGGTGTTTCATTTATAGATACCTTTTAGTTTTATATAATTAGAAAAAACAGCAAAAATCCTATTTTCTTTTCACTTTTCAGACAAACAAATATAAATAACTTTAAAATGAAAAATGATAACATGGTACTGTGAGCACGAAAAATGTTCAGCATAAAAATATCTACAAAATGAGTGGTGTTTCACTCAGAGATGCCTTTAGTTTTTCAAAATTAGCAAAAACAGCATAAAATTCAGTTTTCTTTTCACTTTTTGACAAACAAATGTGAATCACTTTAAAACTAAAAATGATAGCATGGTACTATGAGCACAAAAATGTTCAGCATGAAAATATCTACAAAATGAGTGGCATTTCATTAATAAACACCTTTTAGTTTTTTTTATAATTAGCAAAAACAGCATAAAATTAAATTTTTGTTTCACTTTTCATCAAACAAATGTGAATAACTTTAAAACAAAAAGGTAGCATGATACTGTCACCATGACATTTGTTCAGCAAGAAGTTCTCTACAAAATGAGTGGTGTTTCATTTAATAGTAACCACCCGCTAGGCGGACATACACCAGGAAAGTTAACCAAAAGTCCCAGAAAGTCCCAGAAATTGCCATTTAAAAAAACATAAACAGTCAAAACCAAATGTTCCACACTGATAAGAAGCATCCCTATTACATAAATGAAATATACAATGGTGAGCTGTCAGATAAATGATTTATCTACACTTGTACTGTTTGACCTCGGACACCTCACTCGTGGCTTACGCCACTCGTGAAGTTCCCGAGGTCAAACAGCACTTGTGTAGATAAATCATTTATCTGACAGCTCACCATTGTATATCCTATATATATATACACATACACACACACACACACACACACACACACACACACACACACACACACACACACACACACACACACACATATACACACACACACACACTTCTAACAGAGATGAACTCCAGACTCAACCCCACCACACACACTTAAAGGGCTCAAACCGGAAACAATCAGAGAACCTCCACATTCCCAGTACTCTGTCAATTTTTTTCTTTCATGAGTAAAGTGAAAGCCATGCTTAAGATCGGTTTCACAGCAGTTCTGTACTGCACCAACAGTCCCCGCTTGAACATCCCAAATGCCAGCATTCTAGTGTCCTTTTAAAAAATAAAAAAGTTCTTACTGAGTGTTAAAGCCCGTCAGATCAGCTTTTCTCATATACTAGTCTCCGTGCCTCCATTTCCCCATAGACTCCCTGCTTGCAAATGTAAAACAGAAGCAGTCAGTGCGATTGGCTTCAGGCAGTCTCTGCTCGTGTCCTCAGACTCACAGCTGACACAGCGCTTCACTGACCTATTCTCTGCCTTCCATACTGAGCTCTCATCATTTATTAATGAAAGCTGTACCCCAAAACATAACCAAGTAGTGTGTGTGTTTTTTGGGAAGGGTGATCTTCAACTCACTGCAACGACTGCAACAGTACATGTGAAGGAGGGAAGACATCACACATGCACTTCACACAGTGGCAGCATAAAGAGGGGGACAATGAAAACACAGACAAATAAAATTCAAACCTTAACGGTAAAAGGCTTTAAAACGTAAGCCCAGTGAATGTGTGTGTAAGAGGGGACAGGTAACCACGACAACCAGCTCAAAATGTTAAACTTCAGAGCTCTCAGATGCACAAAGTCTCTGGCCTGGATATTCAAACTACGCCAGGCTGTGGTACAGCCTGGGTGCAGCGCAACATGGCTGCGCAAGGGCGCTGACTGAGCAATATTCAAATGGAGCTGCGCCATGGCACAGCATTGCTGAATATCGCACCTGGCCACCAGAGTGCACACATGGCGCAGTGGCACTGCACCAGAACAAGTGGCCAGAGTGCAGCAGGGATGCACTAGCGCAAGTTCCACTGTGCTAGGCACAACAGTGATATTCAAAGTGCACATGCAAATGGGGCCATAATGCATGCAAGACACAAATGGGGCCATCTGCATGTCATTATGGTTGCCCATTTAGGTAGGCGCGATCCCGGCGACTTGCGCCTGGCGCCTGCCAGGCAGCAGCTGTCGGGGACCGATGCCCCTGCACATTGCGGCAATGTGCCCTCTGCCCGATCGTGGGCATATGTAGAAGGATACACATCCAATATCCCTGGTGGTCCAGTGGACCGCCGCAGCCCGATCGCAGGCACATATAATAATAAGGAGAGCTCCACGGCACCCCCTCCCACCCACTGAGTCCCACCACCCGTCAGCAGCGGGCGGCAGCACCCCACCCGCCTGCCACCCGCCGCCCACCGACTGACTGTGTATTTTATTTATTTATTTATTGAAGTGATCAGTTTTACAACCTTTGAGTCAGGGACTCTGCTTACAAAGGTACCTCGTCATTTGGGGGACAACAATTAAGTGAGGTTAGGACAGGGATTACATATGGGTGAAATACATAAATACACACGTGGAGTTACAGGCAGCAATTGTACAGGTACAAACATATGTTGAGTTACACGCATTGTTATATAACAACATACACATCATTAAATAACATCATGTTACGGTCTGTTATATAGTACCAAAACCAGTCGCCTAGGGACCCATAGGGCTAAGCGAGACAGGGTTTTGGTCAACTACAAGATTTACAACATCGGCTGTCAATAATATGTTGGCGGAGGGCGATTTTGAAACAGCCAATCCCAGGGATCTTAGTGATAGCCTCAGGAAGGGAGTTGAACCAGGGCGGGCTTTGTGATGAAAGGATCTTGGCACAGAGGTCCTTGCTCTGGGAACTATGAAGGTGGCTGCGGTGGCGTTACGGGTTGGCAAAGACCGACAGCCAGCTGCAGGGTGCAGAGACCCCAGGAGGGCAGAGTCCTGACATGGATTTTTGGCCAGCAGGCAGGTATGATATTTCAGTCTTTCCTCAAGAGTGAGTATTTTAGTGGCAGAGTATAGCAGACAGGTGTGAGTTCTGCTGTGGGCACGTAAGGAGCCTACAGGCTTTGTTAATAGAGGTCTGGACTTTGATAAAGTGGAGGGTCGGCCGCCATGCAAATTGGGAGTCCATAGTCGCCAGTGACAACCTATGAGGTAATGGCTAGTTTTAAGGCAGATTCGGGAGGCAATCTTTGTGGCGGTAGAGGAGCCCGATCCTGGAGTTCATGGCTGATGACAGGGCTTTTAGGTGGGTGTGGCATGTAAGGCCTGTGTCAAAGGCGTGCCCAGATACTTATATGTTGTTACCTGTTCTAGTGGGAGGAGCATGCTGGTGGCGATGTGAAGGGAGTGTCCTTAGCACTGTTTTGCGGTGTGAGAACAGCATGGACTTTGTTTTCTTCAGGTTCAGGACTAGTCGATGGTTATTGAACCATTTTGAAGCAGGAAGAGGCGCTTTGCAGCGTGCCTTGGAGTAGGAGTGGGTCAGTGTGTGATGCTAGGATTACTGCATCATCAGCATAGAGCAGTATTTTGTTGGAACAGGAGCTTGGGAGGGTGTTCAGGAATAGACTGAAGAGGGTAGGTCCAAGGATGGAGCCTTGTGGGACCCCAGAGAGTACTGGTAGGTTGGAGGAGAGGGTCCCATTTAGCTTAACTCTTTGGGACCTGTTGTGCAGGTAGCTTGAGAACCAATTCAGGGGTCGGATGAGAATCCCAGTTGGCTTAGGGAGTTTAATAGCAAGGGGTGGCACACCGTGTCGAAAGCCTTGATAGGTCTATGAATACAGCCCCCGCAAGTTGGACCCTTGTCAAGTGCAGAGGTATGTGGTGGGAGAATTCCAGAAGGGCAGTGGATGTGCTATGGCCGGGATGAAACCCATGTTGCTCAGGACACAGAAGGTTGTGTTTAGTTAGGTATTCTACGAGCTGTGTGGTTTACTATTTTTCTAAAGCTTTGGATGGGGGAGGATGGAGATGGGCCTATAGTTATTAGGTAGTATACAGTCCCCAGACTTATGGATGGGGTTACTTCAGTGCTTCCAAGCATCCGGAATTGGCCTAGGCATAAGGATTTGTTTATGATAAGCGTGAGGGGATAAGCATGACATCCAGCATGAGGCGGAGCATCTTGGAGTCAAGAGGGTCATTACTTGGGTTCTGAGAGGCAAGGGACTTTATTAAGAAAGGTTTGGCATCGTGGGGTGAGATCATCCGGAAGTGGAATTGTGGCCTGGAAGTGTGAGTATGGGGGCGTGGCAACCGGGTCAAAAAGTGGGCAGGGAGAACTGCACTTAAGTCCGTGAAGGTTTTATTAAGGCAGTCGGCAATACATGTTTGGTCCACGAGACTGCCCCATTTATGACAATTTGGGACGGGGGGAGCGGATTTTACCATTCAGTTCTTTAATGTTGTCCCAGAAAGCTCTGGATGAGCCCCAGGAGGATGTCAAGGCAGCCTGGTAGTATTTAGCTTTAGCCTGCTTGATGGCCCAGGTGCATTGGTTGCGGCTGCCCTATAGGCTTGCCTGTCAGCCACTCTACCAGAGTCATTTGCTATGTGCCAGAGATTCTCTCTCTTTTAGTTGCTGGATCAGTGCAGGAGCTATCCATGCAGCAGTCCGTTTTTTGTCTAGATGTGGTGAAGGGGCAAACAGATCACAGGCGTGGTTGAAGGCCGTGGTGAGGTAGGTTAGGGCAGTATTTATGTCTTATGCATAGGCCACTGGGGTCCAGTTGACTTGTGCGAGGTGACGTTGAGGTTGTCGAGACCCTGGGGAGAAATCTGCGTCGAGGGTGCTGCTGTACACAGGGCTGAGAGTGGGGGAGGACCAAAAGCAGATGACAGGGGAGTGGTCACTGAGTGAGTCCGCAAGGACTTATACGGATGCCACTGTATGTGGCGGTTAGAGAGGACTACGTCCAGGAGGGAGCTGGTTCCTGTTGCTTTGTTAAGTCTAGTGGGCTGAGTGACCATTTGAGACAGGTCAAGGGCTGCAAGCTCATCCTTTATATTATCAGACGAGGGCTGAGCCAGTTGGTGTTTAAGTCACCCAATATTAGTTGTTCAGCCTTCTGAGGTAAGGTGGATAGATAGTCAAGGAGGAGGTGACCGCTAAATTTTTTTTGTACTGGGGTATGTAAGCAGTGGTTAGGTATAGGAGGCCACGACCAGGGTAGGGTGTGATTTTAAGAGTAATGGCTTGCGCCCATGGTTGAGCTCAGGGGTGGGAGGGCATGGCCGAGGACCCGAGTCACGCAGATAGCGCACCCCTCCACGCCTGCCCATCCTATCAGCCCTGAACAGGAAAAGCCTGGAAGAGAGACGGCTGAGTCAGGCGTGAGCAAGGAGAGCCAGGTTTCTGCTAGCATGAGAATGTCGGGGTGTTGTGTAACCCAGCATTGGAGAGCTGCAGTTTTCTTTGGGAGACTACATATGTTTGTAAAAGCAATTCGGAGACCTTTGCCACTGGTGGGCTGAGGCATGGCAGAGTTGGCGGGCCCAGGGTTTGGGTGCACATTGCCGGAGAGCAGGAGCAGCAGAAAATTAGGTGACTCACAGGGTGTTGGTTGCTGAGGGTGGGGTGCATGTGCAGCTGCCGAGACCTCACAAGGGAGGTGCATGGGATGGGAAGAGAGGAAAACCAGAGACGCTAGCGAGGAGAGTGACCACTTGTGATGGAAATCGTGATACTGAGAGTAGCACTTTGGTGGTGAGTGAGTGGGAGAAAGGTAGTCCAGGGTTCTGGATGGATTTGGGGGATGGACTGAGAGGTAGGTGTGCAGTAAGATGAGGGGAAAGCAGGGTATTGGAGTGTGGGGGGGATTGTGGTTTGGTCAGGGGCAGGTCAATGGTGGATATAAGGGGTTGAGAGTGAGCATGGGGTGCTGTGGTAAGAGGAGTACCAGTATAGCAAGGATCATGCTAGTGAGAGATATATCCTTAGGTAGAGCAGAAAATGAGTGCAGGCTCCCTCTAGTGCTGGAAGGATATAACCAGCAAATGGGAAAGTTGGCGATTGGTTCTGGCTCCCATGTGACTAATCCTATATAAAGGGAGAGCCGACCAATGGTGGTGGTGGGGCGGGGAGCGAGCGCACAGCGCTCGGCAGGGCTTCTCCAGGCACCGAGAAGAGGAACTAGGTGCGCAAGCCTGGAAAAGGCGCCAAAACCGCGTTTGAACAAGTAGCAGGATTGTCCACAGTCAGGCTAGCTCCCGACGGTCGCGACTGCAACAGGCAGTTTTCAGGGTCATTTTTACCTTGCAGCTACTAGCTTCAGTAGGGCAGGAGGGCTTTTCGTGTAGCCCTCGCGACCTTCAGCTCCTCGGGGAGGGTGTCCTGGCGGTGACTTGGGCTCCTGACCGTGTATGGTAGAGGCTATCGCCCATTGGTCCCTGGCGTGAGCCAACCGGCGTGCAGCCTGTACCATACTACACAGTCCAGATATGTGAATGGATCCATCTCATATCTGACTGTGTAGACGGCATGGCTGCACGCCCACTGGCTCACGCTAGGGACCAATGGGCATACAGCCCTACCGTACACGGGTCAGTCGGGCGAGTGACAGGCGGGTGGGGTGCCCTGTCCACCGCTGACAGGGGGAACGGGCGGTGGGGCTCAGTGGGCAGGTGGGGGTACCACGGAGCTCTCATTATTACATATGCCCGTGATCGGGCTGCGAGCAGTCCACTGGACCACCAGGGATATTGACTTTGCTTTTTCTAACATATGCCCGTGATCGGGCTGACAGCGGTCTACTGGACCACCAGGATTATTGGACTTATATTTACACAGATGCCTGCGATCGGGCAGGGGCGCCGCCACAAGGTGCAGCCGAGCTCAGGTGGCTCACCACAGGTGGCAACTGCCATGTTGCACCTTGTAATACTACAGCTCACCTGTAGGTGGCCAACTGTTCTTTTTTTTTTTTTTTATATGGCTCACCTGTGTGCAGCGCAAGTAGGGAGTTGTGCATGCATGGACTCAGCACATCCCGGGCTGAATACTCGGGATGATCGCAGTATGCATGCACGCCCCCCACCTCGCCACATACATTACTGATGCGCTCCGGCACACTGGGATTTGTGCTAGGCACAATCCCCATTTAAATATCGCATTGCAGCATCAGTGTGTTAAGTGATGTAAACACTGTTACGCCATGCTAAACCCTTCTGAATATCTGGCTCTCAGGGTTTAAGGAAAAAAAAAAAAAACAACAGCATTCAATTGCAGGCTTGGAAACTATTTTATTACAAAAATCTCAAATAAATAAGTGTTTTAACATTTAAACATTTTCCCCAAACATATAAAATACAGTTGCCCATTTTCTAAGCTCAATAATACCCTCCAGGGTTGAGCGTTACTGTGCAATACCGGACCTTCCAGGGGCTATTACACCCTGGGCAGTCCAGTATTGCATTATACCGCCCACTCTGTTGGGTATTGCTTACATGCTATTAAGTGACTGCTGTTTGGTAACTGCATGCAACAGACATACTGGGTAAATTAGACAGGAGACAGGGAGGCGAGGGTTGCCAGACACCAGGTAAGGGTCTGCAGAAGCAGAGCAGGCAGGAAACATCTCAGCAGATTGGGTGGGCCAAGCAGCCCTTTTCTGTTAATAAATTGTATTTATTTATCTACAAGGTACTCATGTGGACAGGAATCCAAAGCTCAAGACTGGGTGAAATCCTATCATCAGCATGACGCAGGATGCTGATCTAGGACTGGAGCCATGCCACAGAAACTCTGAACCAAAATTTAATTTGGCCCACACTGTGTGGCAGCACCAAGAAATTATCTGCTTTGGGTGCCTGCAGATGTGGTCTTCTGCCATTACATAAGTACACCCTGTTGGTCTTGAGGTTGTGAGCAATGTGGGCAAGATTACACAGCCCACTGCAGTGGTGTAGCTGCTGCCATTGTAGCGTGGCGTGTGAATGCCAGATTTTGGGGGAAATCAGGCGATCCAGTCCCACATCAGGCAAGAGGAGGGCTGGTATGGTGTCAATTTGATTGGCTTCAGCTTACTCTGGCCAGCCAGCAGAGCCAATGCTAGAGGCTGCACCCTAGCAAAAAGGAGGCTTTGGGGTAGAATACAAAATCGGTAGTGTGGGTAGAGAGAATGCCACCATACCCTCAATACAAACACATATACAAAGAGAATCCACTAACTGGCTAGGGAAGTTTCAGAAGAAATATACACAAGTACTTTTTCACAGTAAGCGTGGAGGACAAGTGGAACAGACTGCCACATGAGGTGATTTGTGCCAAAACAGTGAGTGGATTCAAACATGGTGGGACAGGCACAAGGCCTGAAAAAGCAGAAGGAGGGGACTGGTAATTTTAAACATAGACTTTGATGGCAGATAAGGACCACTTGGCCCACCCAGTCTGCCCAATATCCCTACCTACCGGATAAGCTGCAGATTCTAGTTAACCAACGGCCTACTTCCTGCAACCCTCCACTATAATTGCCTTATGTCTGTCCCATGCATGTTTGAATTCCTCACCGTTTTAGACCCCACAACCTCTCCAGGAAGGTGGTTCCATGTATCCACCACTGTCTCCATGAAAATAATTTCCTCACATTACCCCACCTCTATCTTTAAATTGTGCCCCCTTGTTCTTGCACATCTCTTTTCTGAAAGATGCTACCCTCCTGGAATTTGTTGATTCCCTTGAGGTACTTCAAAGTTTTCTCATGTCCCCGTCCCTCCTTTCATCAAGGGTATACATATTAAGCTCTCTCAGTCTCTCTTCATATGGTTTCTGATGTAGACCCTGCACCATTTTAGTTGCCCTCCTCTGGACTGCTTCCATCCTGTCTATGTCCTTGCGTAGATGAGGTCTCCAAAACTGCACACAGTACTCCAGATGGGGTCTCACCAACTGTCTGTACAGAGGGATAACCACTTCCTTTTCTACTTGTGATGCCCGCCCTATGCATCCCAGTATCCTCCCTGCTCTCCTTACTGACTTTTCACATTGCTTGCCCACCTTTAGGTCACCTGATACAACTACCCCAGGTCCCTTTCCATTATTATTGTTGTTAGTACATCCCCTGCCATTGTGTACTCTTCTCCTAGGTTTTTGTTTCCCAGGTGCATTACTTTGCACTTTGCATTGAATCTAAGTTGCCATACTTCTGACCATTCCTCCAACTTTGCCAAGTTCCTTCTCATCCTTTCTACCCCCTGTATATCAACTCTGTTACAGATCTTTGTGTCATCTGCAAAGAGGCATACTTTCCGTTCAGACCCTCTGCAATGTCACATATAAAGACGTTAAAGAGGAATGGACCCAGTATTGAGCCCTGAGGTACTCCACTAGTAAACAGCCTTTCTTCGGATTAAGTTCCATTCATTATTACTTTCTGTGTCCTGTTGTGCAGCCAGTTTGTTACCCAGGCTACCACCCTGGAACCCACTCCCAGGCTGGCTAACTAGGGCCATCACAAGAGTAACAGGTAGGGGTTGGGCAGACTGGCAGGGCTAACATACATACTAACATACTAAAATGCCAGCAGAATAGGCCTAAGGTCTCTCGAGTCTGCTCAATTTTCAGCACCCACACTGAGAGCCAATTTTGGTGTCCCCCCATGGGTTATACTGTACCCAGTCCCAGATGTTCCACCTATATTGGGCCTGGTCATATTTACCTCCCTGTACCTGTCCCATCCCCTCTTAAACCGTCAACAATCTCCACCTGCACCAGCTCCTGGGCAGTGCATTCCATGGCTCCACCACCCTTTCAGTGAAATAACGCCTCCTCCTCTCCCCTGAGCCTGCCCCCTTCCAGCTTACACCCATGACTTCTCATTGCCCCACCTCCTTCCTTTGGAGTACCTTAACTGGGCCTCACTTACTGATCCCTTTCATGTACTTAAAGACCTCTATCATGTTCCCCGTGTCCCTCCTCTCCTCCAGGGTGTACACGAGAGCTCCTTGAGCCTCCTCATAGGTCCTCTCCCAGGCCCCAGATCATTTGGTTGCCTCCTTGGACCCTCTCTAGGAGTGTAATGTCCATCTTTAAATGTGGTCTCCAAAACTGCAAACAATACTCGGGGTGTGGCCTAACCAAGCATCTGTACAGTGGAAGGTTCATTTCCGCCTTTCTGGGAGGGCTAGTGGGCCTTTTCTGCCGTCATGTATTTCTATGTTCCCCATCCAGTTACAGTGCTCAGACCACTGGGTTCCCAGCTTATCACTCCCATTTGGGATTCCTGGCTAGCCAGCCCCACCCAGGGCAGGCTAGGATTGTGGTGTCCTTGGGGATAGTGGTGCCCAAGCTACAGAATGATCCAAATGGAACCTTAACTCCACTGCAAAAGGAGTATGATGTAAATTAAACAAAAATCCTAGCTCAGGAAGCTAATGAAGGTCATGAAGAACATGAATGATGTGCTGTGGCTCCACCATTTGCTACAAGTAAAAAAAAAAGTGGCTGAATTCTAGATAAGCTGCATTTATTCACCCTAGACAGAACAGCCAGTAATGCCCAGAGTTAGTGAACACAGATGGCATCACACTACTAGAGACATTCAATATTTGCTTTGCTCCAGCCACCATATTTTATCTCTGCAAATCCCGAGCAGAATGATGAACTATAATAATCCATAGCCATGTCACACAGACTCATCTGTTGCAGCATTCTTAACTTTCATGGCACCGATGCAGTTAAAATCCTGCATGGACGCAGCCATCAGACAGACTGGTCCACTTATCACAACACTGTACAGGGAAGTTTTATTTCATGACCTTAAAAGGAACAGCTGGGTGACATTTCTTAACTCATTATTTGTCTCTGAAAGAATTTACAACTGCATTCAGAAGAACAGTTTGACCTTTCCCTGATCCTTATTAGAGTTCAGATACAGTTACAATATAAGCAACATTCATAGAATGGGCTCTGGAAATGGTTTGGCAGGCAGGATCAATTTCAGCAGTGAACTCCACAGTAGTCCAATTGTGCGAGACACTGAAATATGATTAGGATTATGAAGACAAAAAAATGTGAAGAGAAAGGAATTTTTAGGAAACATGCTCCCACAAATGGTGCACCTCTAATTGTGGGAAAAGTCTCAAGCATTCTGGTACTACTCAGCTATGTCCATGTACACATCCTCATTTTGCATAGCTCAAAATAATCTGTTTATGAACATGTTGAAAAGAATTCAGTGACATGCCTGGGAAATCTCAAGATCAAGCAGGCGGAACGTCACAGGTTTCTCCAGTTCTTCATCCTGTCCATAAACACAAGAGGTTATGTAAGGCGTGTGTTTGTGTCTGTTTGTCTGTCTATATTCAATAAAACTTTTAATTCACCAGTTATAGTAACTAAATGCCAAAGTAGGGAAATGTGGCATTAGGGTCCACCCCACCCCAAGCAGCAAAAGGAAAACATAAATAAGGGTTTTGGTTTCTACAGTCTTGGCAAATCACTGGTGAAGTCTACCTTTGGACTGTCCACACCTAAAGCTCCCTCCCAGTCAGCAGCCTCCAGTCTGAAACACAAGGTACAGCTCCAAGCCAGTGCCTCACAGTGATGCAGTACTCAGTACCTTTTGAAGAGTGTATGTCTCGCCACATGTTGCCAACACAGTTTGTCGTAGCTTTCTCATCCAGGGCCCTGCATGAAGAAAGGAGATCATGTGTGACATTGTTCGTTGAGTGGAACGGGTAGGCATTAGGGCTGGCAACCCAAAGGAAGACTCCACCACTAATTCGTCAAGACTCCAGAAACCTAATGTTTTTTTCCTTTGCTGTTTGGGGTAAGGTGGGGAGTTTGGGTTGGAAACCCTAAAGCCAATGCCCTATTTCCCTATGTTTCTGACATTAAGTTACCGTAACTGGTGCATGAACTAAACTGTTTGCAAATAATGTTCCTTTCTTTTAAGATAGTGGAATCATATCCTTAGGTGCAGATGCGCAGGCACTCTGGGACATGCACAATGGGAAGACTCTGTCCTACACAGTAGTGCAGCACCTGGCACAACCAATTTTTTTTAAATTTTGACCCCATTTTCAAGATAAGTCAGACTGTAGCATTTATAACATACTGGCTGAAATCGCTGGGCAGGCAACCTGGGGGCACGCGAAGAAGCGGTATGGGGATGGGCACACTGGTCCACTTAAAGAACAGCAGCTTTAATTTCAGGGGACCTATGTGCTTGCAGCTAAGAAGAATAGTATCTGTGACCAGTACCTCAAGTTTTAACCCCCTTTTTGAGGGGTTAAGAACTATGGGCAAAGTGCACTGGCAACATTTATTTCAGTTCCACACTATGTAGGTAATGACATGCATCTTGATCAGCTGTAAAATACAGTAACTAAGAAGTGCAGCAAGCTATTAATCCTGTCCCATTCATAATGAGTGTAAAACAATTTCATTTTCATTGATTGAATGTCCGAGTGTTAATCATACAAGTACAACCTCTTATTCCAAGTTAAGTAGTAGTACAGTAAGCACTGTAATGAAGTAAATGTTAAACTAAATTATATTCCTAGTCATATTCTGGGGCGAAGAGTTGGGAAAGAGACGTGGACAGGAGCCAGGAATTCTGGGCCCATGTGATTGCCTTATTATTGGCAGCTAAGAGGTCCTCTGGGTCCAAGCTTACACTCATCACACCTGATAGGTCCAGCACCCCATAAGACCATCTGGGGTCACACCTTAAAGGCGATACCAGACCATCTCCATGGGGCAAGTCTATTGGGGAAGCCATGAAACTGAACCTTTGGTAAGATAGTCTGACCATCCGATTGGCTCCACCACCAAATCAGAGATCTTCATCCCCAGTCAAAATACCAGATCCAGTGAGTGACCATGGCTGTGGGTGCATGAGGTAATCACCTGTGTGAGGTCCAATTAAGTCATAAGTTAGGCGAGGTCCTGACCAAATTTTGAGAGTTTATCGTTGACCCTGGCATTGAAATCCCAAGAATCAGCCATCTGGGGACTCCAATATCATGTCAACGATTAAGTCTGCAACTTTGGCAGGAATTCTTCATTCCCAGCTGGATGGTAAATGAGAAGCACCCTGCACCCACAATACACTAAAAGGATCTGGTTACGCCCACTGGGATCTCCACAAGGCCCAGTTCTGACCTAAAACAGATGGCTACACCCCGCCCCCTAATCTTCCCTCGGGCAGTGTATCCCGAGTAACCGCCTGGAACTGCAGATTCCAAAACTGGGCCTGCATTTTGTCTAGCCAGGTCTCAATGATGCAGGACAGGTCAGTGTACCTACAAGATCAGCAATTATAGCAGTCTTGTTTCAATGGACCTGGCATTGCACAACACTGCCAGAGTGTGATGGGTGAATGAGATAGATCGCATAAGTTATAAAGCGATGGAAGGACTAGGGTGAGAAAAATTGTAATCAAAAATGCAAGAAATTGTGGTGGTTGACTGAGCGGCAGAGGCTCCGTGGAGTCTGATGTGCAATGGTCGATTGCAGGAAAAGAACTGAGGAGAGTGCAGGGCCTCCCATGGCATATATGGGGGACGTTGATGTGGGCTGCCTCAGTAGAGTGCTAGCTGGAAAGTTTCCATGTGGTCCTAGTGGACAGGGAACTGTATCAATTAAAGCAGAAAAAGTGGGGAAGGCAGTCAGAAAAGCAAAGGCCCAAACTGAGGAAAGATAGCCAACTCAGTTAAGAAGGGGGATAAAACCTTTTATAGGTACATTAGGAGCATAGAAAGGTTAAGGGAGGATAGTGAAGATTAATAACGGAGAGGGAGGTGGGCAGAGGGAGATAGTGAAAAGGCAGGATACTGAATGAATACTTTTGCTCAGTATTCACAAAAGAAGAGGAGGAGGAGTTACCTAAACAAAACAGAAGCACTCTGGATAGTGGGGTTGACAAGTCCATTTACAGAAGAAAGAGTACTGAAAGAACTCCTAAAATTCAAGATGGACAAAGCAATGGGGCCTGATGGGATTCACTAGAATCCTAAACGAGTTAAGGAGGACCTAGTGACACCACTATCCATACTTTTAACAAATCAGGGAAGATGGGGTGGTACCTGAGGACTGGAGAAGGGCAGATGTGATTCCCTTCACAAAAGTGGGAGCAAGGCAGAAGCAGGAAACTACAGACCTGTTAGTTTGACCTCAGTGGAGGGAAATGATGGAATCACTTGAAAGAAAGAATTGTTGAGTACCTAGAGGCCAGCGGGGCACAGGACCCAAAGCAGCATGGATTCACAGCACGAGAGGTCATGTCAGATGAATCTAATTGATTTCTTTGACTGGGTGACCAAAGTAATAGACCAGAGAGGGCTGTGGATATGGCCTACCTAGACTTTAGCAAGGCATTTGACACAGTCCTGCACAAAGATTAATAATCAAGTTAGCCAGCCTGGGAGTGGGTCCCAGGGTGGTAGCCTAGGTAGCCAACTGGCTGCACAACAGGACACAGAAGGTAATAGTGAATGGGACACATTCTGAAGAAAGCGGGTTACTAGTGGGTACCTCAGGGTTCAGTACTGGGTCCAGTCCTCTAACGTCTTTATAGGGACATTGCGGATGGTCTGAAGGAAAGGTATGCCTCTTTGTGGATGACACAAAGATCTGTAACAGAGCTGATACACAAGGGGGTAGAAAGGATGAGAAGGGACTTGGTAAGGTTGGAGGAATGGTCAGACATATGGCAACTTTGATTCAATGCAAAGAAGTGCAAAGTAATGCACCTGGGAAATAAAAATCCAGAAGAGTACACAATAGCAAGGGAGGTACTAACGACAACAATAATGGAAAGTGATCTGGGTGTAGTCATATTAGATGACCTAAAGGTGGGTAAGCAATGTGAGAATTCAGTAAGGAGAGCCAGGGGATACTGGGATGCATAGGGAGGGGCATCACAAGTAGAAAAAGGAAGTGGTTATCCCTCTGTACAGACAGTTGGTGAGACCCCATCTGAGTACGGCATGCAGTTTTGGAGACCTCATCTACGCAAGGACAAAGACAGGATGGAAGCAGTCCAGAGGAGGCAACTAAAATGGTGCAGGGTCTACATCAGAAACCATATGAAGAGAGACAGAGAGTTTAATATGTATACCCTTGATGAAAGGAGGACGGGGACATGATAGAAACTTTAAGTACCTCAAGGAATCAACAAAGTCCAGGAGGGTAGCATCTTTCAGAACAAGGGATATATAAGAACAAGGGGCACAATTTAAAGTTAGAGGGGACAGCTCGGGATAATGTGAGGAAATTATTTTTCACACACAGAGAGAGAGAGAGAGAGAGAGAGAGAGAGAGTGGTGGACGATGGAACCACCTTCCTGAGAGGTTGTGGGGTCTAAAACAGTGGGGGAATTCAAACATGCATGGGACAGACATAAGGCAATTATAGTGGGGTTGCAGGAAGTAGGCTGTTGGTTAACTAGAATCTGCATCTTATCCAATAGGTAGGGAAATGGGCAGACTGGGTGGGCCAAGTGGTCCTTATCTGCGTCAAAGTCTATGTTTCTAGTGCCTGGGGCTATAATTCCAAAGGTAAGATCTGCTGAAAGAGATATCTTTGAAGAAGATTTTCTGATACATTTTGTGAGAAACAGGATGCCCGTCAACAAGCTCAGGATGCACAAATTAATTGCCAGGCAGAGAAATTAATTGCCAGGCAGAGACTTCTTATAAAAGAGAGCAATCGTGTGTGTGT
This sequence comes from Neoceratodus forsteri, assembly GCA_016271365.2. Classification (NCBI taxonomy): domain Eukaryota; kingdom Metazoa; phylum Chordata; order Ceratodontiformes; family Ceratodontidae; genus Neoceratodus; species Neoceratodus forsteri. The sequence goes on along the minus strand of CM057450.1, from coordinate 1,066,047,189 downwards.
GTGTGTGTGTGTGTGTGTGTGTGTGTGTGTGTGTGTGTGTGTGTGTGTGTGTGTGTGTGAAAGAGATGGAAATTTAGAGCTACACTCAGATGAAGAACTTTGTTTTGTTTGAACTGCCTTACACAAAAGCTATTCTGTACAATTTATCTTTTTTCATTTTATTATTGAAAATAATAAAACACTACTTGTGAATTTTATAACTACTCATGGTTTTTCTATGCTTCCTGACCTTTGCCTCAACAACAGTCATCCCTGGAAAAACCTGGAGACCTGGGTTTGAATCCTGCAGCCCCCACTTGCATACTGTGTGACCCTGAGCAAGTCACTCAACTTCCTTGTGCTCCCAGGCCACACCCGTAAACAAGCTTTCAGCTTAGTGTCTCTCTCAGTAAAAAAAAAAAAACTCTAAGAGCAGCCTGTTGATGCTTTTTCAAACAGTCTAGAGGACAGCTAGCGACAGTGTGGAAGTGGCAGGCTACACTATGTCACTAGAGATCCCAGTTTAGGAACTGCTGTAAGTAGCACAGCTAGGCTACCACAGGTTATAAAATTGCACCATTTTCCTGCCATCTGATTGGCTCTTAGTTATGTGTAAAATATGGTTTACACATGGTTAAAAAAAATAAAAATAAAAAGACTGCTCAGCAGTGAAGAGTCTGCAACACAGATCAATGGGCATTTGGAACACAAGTATTTCAGTTAGCCCCCTACTGCCAGAACTGACCTTCCACCACAAACATGGCTGCTACTTTTACACTGTTTAAAAAAAAAAAAAAAACTTCAACTGGGCCCTAAAAATAAAACTACCTTAAATAAAAACTACCACAAATAAATTAAATGTTTCCTGATTATCACATTCTCCTTAAACATGTAAACACATTAGAAACAATAAATATTGTTTATGGTTTTCACTACAATTGTTTCTTTGCTGACAGGGAAAATCCTTCTGTGTTTACCTGCTTATCAGGGAACTCTCTTCTTCCGACTGTGAGATAACAGAGTCTCTAGCTGTAACATATAGAATAAAGTACGGGGTGGTGTGTGTAATAGATTTTTCCACACCCGAGGTTGGATGCTATATAACTCTGGGGTTTATCCAGGCATCCACCCCAGGGTGTGTGTAAATACGAGTTTCAGCACACTACTCTATTTTATTTATATAATTGCTGTGTTAGGCTTTTTGCCACAGCAATTATATAAAATAAACAGGTTCCAGTGTATTCAGCAAGTGTATCTTCCGGTCAGTCCTTTTAGCCGGTGCCAAGATTTTCGCTTTTTTAAACAAATGTTTTTCTTTCTGTGGGTCTTTGTGTGTTCCTAGGGTATATGTATATTTGGGGAGAATAAAAGGACTTACCGCAGACTTCTTGTGGCAGTTCTGTTTCAGGCGTACACGGAAGCGGCAAACAGTCTCAACTTGTCGCGTTGCCGTTGAGCATGCGCACAGCAAGGAAATCGTGGTGTTTGTCGTTATAAACACTCCTTTATAATGGCAAATTACACCACGGTTTCCTATGGGAAAAGCCTAAGCCGGATATTATAAAGGCATTTGTTGTCTGTGTGTTGGGAGATGAACATTCTACCAGTGGATCTGAGCAGAATTTGAATCCATGTGTAACCCCTGCAAATGGGGGTTCCCAAAAGACTTCCAGGAGCTTGTTTGAATGCTCCAAGCCTGAATGGTGTTTGGCATTTAAGCCATTTATCAGTGAGTGTTTTAGAACCTCTGGTACTGTCTCTTTAAGAGCTGTCTGCTTGCAGACATAATTAGTTTGTATGGGGACTGTGTGTTTCTTTGATTGAGTACCACTCAAGCTGCTGCCAATTCACTTCATTTTGCAGTCACTAGGAGTGCAAAGGGAACCTATCTGAAAGATGTAACTGTTTGCCAGAAATTATTTAGAGTAATAATGAAATTACAGTTTGTCTAACCTGCTTTCTTTGCAGTCAGAACTGTGTCTGCTAGTTCCCCATTCTAGTTTTGAACTGCTGAACTGGACCAATCAGTGTGGGGTAAGCTAGCTCTAAAATGGTGCCTTGGACGAATCAGAACTTGGACTCATAATCTGAGCCAGCCACAAGAGGATTGTATGGGCAGTGACTCTGGGAGATGTAGTTTAGACTTCAGCACCTTTTGGACCAACAGCAGCAGTCTATTGTGAGTGACAGCCAATCCAGTCAAGAACTGGGAGGAACTCAAAGGAAGTGCCGGTTTTGTCAGTTGGGGTTTGAGTTGAGCTTTGGCAGTGGAAGGAAGGAGCCCTGTGCTTTTTCAGTGTGCAGTTTTAGTCAAAAAACGTGTGTAAGGCCCAGAGTTCCGGTCTGCAGCTTGTGTAACAGCTTGTTAGGACTGAATCTGTCCCTGTGAAAAGAATCAAAGGATCTCTGAAGAGTAGAAACCAGGCTCACCCTGTAGAAGACTGGAGGAATTGCTGAAAATTGCACTCTGTCTGTCAGGAACTGAATCTGCTGTGTGTTCTCCCGGGTATTGTGCAGTAATTGCGATCGGGATACAGATGCAGCCTGCCTGGTATAGTGCTTTCTTTATATGGATGTGTGAAGAGGTTTGTGTACCTCAAGTTAGCCCTGCTGACATTGAAGGACCCTATCTTATTTGGAGGTCGTGAGTACTAATTCAGGGTCGCTTCCCTGTTGAATTGCCACATTAAATCCAAATGGAATTACTGTACTGCTGACTGTTTAATTCTCCTTTTCTCTGTGTGAAAGGGCCCCTACCAGCTGCCACGGTTTGGACTAGCCACTAGGGCTTGGGTACCCAGGGACAGTAACTGATAGGGATAGGCCTGTGCACAGAGCCATAGGAAATTATTAGAGTGATAAGCTGATTAACCTGATTTCCTCTCCTTGTTATATCCCCTAAATAAATCAGAGCTGCTTGTTTCAGCAAAGTTATACTGCCTGAGGTATTTGTCTATGTTAAAGTATTGTACTGTGATTGTTGCACTGTATCTTCTTATTTTACAGGGGATCCCAGTGCATGAACCAGCCCTGGGGGTAAGTGTATACTGTGAAGGTAATTCTGATATACTGTGTGGGCCACTAGTGGGAAGAAAGGGGTTGCAGTGTCCCAGAGGGCTGTGACCAAGTTAGTTTAAGTATTGCAAACCCTGACCTCTGGGTGGAGGCACCCGCCACGGATCCAGGCCCCTCAACCTGTTAGTGGCAAATCAGGCAGGGGTAGCCCCTGGGATAGCGCCATCTAGGGGTTACATCTTGGAGGCTCACCGCTGGGATTGTGTGTCCCAGTGGCCATATTTACGAACCACTGTTAAAAAAAAATGGCACCCGACAGAAGTGGCTGTGCACCGCTGGTGGAGTGGTGTACTGGGGAGGAGATCGACCCCAAAATGCTATGCTTATCCTGGACATCCCCTGGGTATCAATACGGACACTGTGCAGGGAGTACTTTCCAAGGTGGAAGGTTTACAAAACCCTGTGGTGGTGGGTCGGCATGCTAATCTGCTCACCCACACTTTCCTGGCCCTAGTAGAGTTTAAGGATCCCATAGATAGCTCCAAAGTGCCACAGACCATTACCCCAGAGGAGCCCTCACTGCTTGGAGAGTGATAACTAAGGACAGTAAAGACCGGGGAATCAGCCCCACCACTATCTGAAACTTTTGAGGAGAAATTTGCTGAATGGTTGCTGGGAGAGGGGAAACTGTGGAGGACTTGAAGAAACTATTCTTGCCACCTGGGGTGTTCCTCCCCAACACCCTCTCCTGCTCCAGTGCCCGTAATGGTGGCTGAACCAATGCAGACTCCTATTTCTGCACCTGCCATTAGTCACGACTCTACCAAGGTTGAGGATCTTCTCTGGCACCTCCCCACCCCCAAGGGGAGGATGACTGGGAGACCTGGATAGACTATGTTGCCCTCAAGTGCTAGAATGGCAATGCTCGGAAGGCGAAAGCCGAAGAGGGTTAGTGAGAGCCTCCGAGGTCCTGCCCTGGCTACCATCCGTATAAACGGCCAGTAACCCTGAAGCGACTGCACAGGCCTATCTTGAGGCCTTGGAGAATGTGTATGGGAGCCCAGATTCTGATGAGGACCTATGGTGGAGAGTAAGAGATGCACAACAGTACCAAGGGGAGTTGTTGTCTGTGTATGTATCTCGGCTGGAAAAATTGTTGCAAGAATGCCTCAGAAAAGGTAGTTTGCCAGCGATTGAACTGGACCGAACCAGGCTGGACAGGATCCTTAAGTCTGCCCCTTCTCAGAACTGCTGTTGCTTCAGTTACGCCTGGCAGATCGACTGGAATCCCCACCTCCTATGATGAGTTAATGAAGAAATTCGAGGAGTTGAGAAAGACGACCTCGGGAGGGACCTGCACCAATAGCTGCGCTACGACCGAGTGACTGAGGGTGACCCATCAAGTGAAGTTCAGGGGCAGAGGTTGGCAGTCAATGAGTGCTCTGACAAGGAAAAGATATGTCACAATGGGAGCGAACTGTTGAGAGAGATCAGATTCAAAAACAGTCCCTTTATGAAGGCTACGCCTGCAAAATGCAGACTGACCTATATCCGACTGCATCTGCTATGGGGTGGGGTACCCACCCATGTATCTCCTGCTGATAACAGCTCCGAACTCGATTCCTTGACCATGGAAGTGGAGAAACTGACGAGATGTCTCCAAATGCTTATCACGCCACAGACAGAGATGGCACCAAGGTTTCCAGTTAGTAATACCCCGCCCTGGCTCCCAGTGTGGCGCCTCGGCCAGCTCAAACTCCAGAAAGTATGTTTTGCTATAATTGTGGGAAAGATGGGCACATGAAAAGGGAATGCCAGTCCCAAAAGACACTGACAAAGTTGCATATAGGCTACAAGGAGAGCTTGGAAGAAAATCAGTGGTTAAGAGGTGCGACGTGATCCCAGTGAGGGCACCAAAATGCTAATTCACGTCCTTTTGTGGCAAGGTCAGTTGCCCAGGCCCCACTACCGCCTCTCCAGACTGGTCCAGAATAGTGGGTCCCTCCATGGAGACCACTGTAAAGGTGAATGGAGTGTCTACAAGAGCTGTATTAGACAGTGGCTCCCAAGTGACAATTATGTTCCAGGATTGGTATCAGAAGCATTTGTCAGACGCATCTTACAACCATTAGAAGGACTGCATGTATGGGGTTAAGTGAGAAGGCCTCACCTCATTCCGGGTATATCCGAATTTGGCTGTCTTTCCCACCTCCGTGGCTGGAGTGGCCGAACGTAGAGACCCTAGCCTTAGTGTGTCCCCCACTGGACTGTATGATGGTGTCCCTTTGTTGATTGGAACAAATGCTCATATGTTCGGAAGGCTGGCACAGTTGTGTTATGAAAACAGGGTCAAAGACTAGTAGAGCTTTAAGAGTTCGGCTTTAATTAAGAAGGCCTATGAGGCACAGAGAGATGCTGAAAAACAGAACCAGAGGAACCGGTCGGAATTGTATGGAAGAAGGATCCTGAGTCTCTGATCCTGGCGCCAAATGCCCAGTGTACCTTACAGGGAGAGGTCCGTATCAGAAAGGATGTTAAATATTAATGTTGGATGCACCAGGCGATGGAAAATTGCCAGAGGGACTGCTGGTCAAGTCTAGTATTTTGCCCGCTAGAGCCCATGCTTATGTCAGAAGGGTAATGGTCCAAGTTCATAATGTGTCTGAAAGAGACATTCGAGTAAACAGAGGTTGCATCCTGGCTAATGTGCATTGTGCAGACACTGCAGTGCTACCCAGCAGCAAGAGTTCAAGGAAGAATGACAGAGTAACGCCTGACTTGTTTGATTTGGCGACTCCCGCTGCCAGCTGAATGGAAAGTGAGGATCAGTGAGAAGCTTGCCCAGAGAGACCAGGTGTTTTCTTTAAAGGAATGGGATGTGGGATGCGTGCAGAGCTGAGCACAATATCCGGCTGCATGACGAGACCATTTAGTGAGAGGTCTCACGCCTGGCACCTGCTGACATAGATGATGTGAGACGGCATCTGTAAGAGATGTTAGCTGCTGGTGTAATACAAGAATCCAGAAGCCCTTATGCTTCCCCATTGTGGTAGTGTGAGGAAAAGAATGGAACAGTAAGGATGTGTGTGGATTATCGCACCTTAAACCGCGGACTATCCCTGATCAGTACACAATGCCCCGCATTCAGGATGCTTTGACTGCCTAAACGGGAGCAAGTGGTTCTCTGTGCTGGATCTCCGAGTGGGTACTACCAGATCCCGATGGCCCCAGAGGACCGTGAGAAGACGGCCTTTATCTGTCCGCTTGGCTTCTATGAATTCATGAGGATGCCTCAAGGGATTTCAGGTGCCCCAGCCACTTTTCAACGATTGATGGAGCGTGCAGTGGGGACATGAACTTACTAGAGTGCCTGGTATACCTAGATGATGTTATTGTGTTTGGCAGCTCACTGGAGGAACATGAGAGCAGATTATTTAAGGTATTGGACCGACTGGAGGACTTTGGCCTTAAACTGTCCATTGATAAGTGTCAATTCTTTCAAACATCAGTAAAGTATGTGGGACACATAGTATCCACCGAGGAATAGAGACCACCCAAGTAAAGTTGAGGCCTTGACCACCTGGCCACAGCCCAAAAATCTAAAAGAACTGCAAAGATTCCTGGATTCTGTGGTTATTATCGGCGCTCATCAAGGACTATTCAGAGTGATCCGCCTTTACTTAACCTTACTCAAGGGTATCCCCAACCCACAAAAATATCAAAAGTCAGCGTCCCTCAAGACTGAAAGAGTGTATTTTCATCCGGTGAAGTATTTGGGGCCCATGGACTCCTGATTAGTGAGACTGCTTTTCATGAGATCATATATCAACTTACCCATGCTCCAGTGCTGGCCTATGCCGATCCAAGAAAACCCACGTCCTGCACACTGATGCTAGCTTGCAAGGGTTGGGGCTGTGTTGTACCAAGAGCACGAGAATGGCCTGAGACCAGTGGCCTTGCCAGTAGAAGCCTGACCCCATCCGAAAAGAACTATCCTGTACATGTTAGAGTTCCTAGCTTTGAAGTGGGCTATTGTTGACCAATTCCATGAGTACTTGTATGGGGCTAAAATACTAGTAAAACTGACAATAATCCTTTGACCTATGTGCAGACCTCAGCTAAGTTGGATGCCACTGGCCATAGGTGGCTTTCTGCATTATCTACATATGACTATGCTCTCGAATACCGAGCAGGTCTGAACCACATAGATGCTGATGCTCTCTCCCGGAGGCCTGTTCCCCAGAATGATTGGGTCCGATTGGCAGAACCTGACATTCGGGCACTCTGCCGGAAGTTTGACAGGGAGGAACAAATGTCCACGGACGAGTGGACTGCATGGTGGATTGCTTGGGAGCCTCTGAGAATTGCATATACCTGCTGCTTATTGCCACTTTTCTGCAATAGACATTGGTGCACTGCCTCAGCTGGACAATGACAGTATTCAGCGGGCTCAATCCCGCGATCCCATGATCAAAGCAGCTTTAGAAGCCCTCTATGCAGGAAAAGATGTGTCCAAATTACGCTCCACTGATTTGAGAACTGCACTGTTATACAAAGAAGGTCCTAAGTTGAAACTGATCAATAAACTGTTATACAGAGAAACAGTAGACAGAGGGACAAGTAGACAAACAACAACTAGTGCTGCCCACTGCCTTCGAGACTCAGTACTGAGGTCCTTGCACAACCACATGGGGCACCTTGGTATAGACAGAACACTTGACTTGGTGAGATCCAGATTCTATTGGCCTAAGATGGGGCTGATGTGGAGCAACACATTCGAACTTGTAGTCGCTAGCTTACAGAGGAAAGCTTTGCCCAGAGGCTGCCCCTTGTTAACATCACCACCAGTGCACCCATGGAGCTGGTCTGTATTGATTTTCTAAGTTTGGAGTCAGATCAAAGAAATATCAGTAATGTGCTGGTGGTCACTGACCATTTCACGAGATATGCCCAAGCTTTCCCACCAAAGACCAGAAAGCATCCACTGTAGCCAAAGTACTTGTAGAAAACTTTTTGTTCACTATGGGGCTCCACAAAGAATCCATTCTGATCAAGGGAGAGACTTTGAGAGTCTCTGATCAAAGAGATGCTTTCTCTGTGGGGAGTCGCGAAAGTCCAGAACCACTCCTTACCACCCCAGGGGACCCACAGCCTGAACGTTTCAACCGCACTTTGCTAGATATGCTAGGCACCCTGCACCCAATGGACAAGCTTAGATGGAGCCAGCAAATTAGCACCCTGGTACATGCTTATAACTGCACCAAAAGTGATGCCACTGGATTCCCTTACCTGATGTTTGGAAGAGAAGCTCGACTACCAGTAGATGTGTGTTTTGGGGTCTCTCCTGATGGGGTTCAAGCTGACAACTATTTACAGTATGTGCAAAGTTAAAGGCCCAGCTAACTCATGCGTACCAACTGGCTCAAACCATGGCTGCCAAAAGAAATCTGGCCAACAAAGAAAGGTATGATAAAAGGTGAAAGCACAGGAACTCCAGGAGGAGATCGGGTATTGCTAAGAAATCTGGGACTGCATGGCAAGCACAAGATTGCTGACAGATGGCACCATCTCCCTCACATTGTAGTGGGCAAACTAGATGATCTGCCAGTGTACAAAGCAAGGCCTGAGAATAATTCAAAAGATGTAAAACAATGCATAAATCATTTACTGCCCATTGGACAAATCTTAATTGAGTCTGAGCCCTAGAAGATGCCCCTCTGGACCAGTGACTAGAGCTGCTGCTAAGAAAAGATCAAGAAAGTCTGCACCTACAGAAGCAAAGTTAAAGTGTTCCCTCCACAAGTCCCAGTTGAGCATGACTGTCAGTCCATATCGGAAGAAAGTGAGAGTGACTTTGAATACTATCCTTCTTACGAACTGAGTCAATTGTTTCGGGCAATCCTCAGTCAATAGTGGAGACAAAGCTGGGCCTTCTGGACTGTCTAAGCCCCCAGTTTCATCCCTGGAGCCAATGCTCCCAGAAAGTGAAGTGCAAAGCATCAGATCAGATGAAATGGAATCATTGTGCATGGTTGAACTGTTTGAGCTTTAGGGAGGAAAATGATAGATTGGGGCAGACTGGTGATACACCAACAAGAAGAGTATTTTGAGTGCCTGACAGTCCACTGCAGTGTCCGAAAGCTCTCCATGTGAGCCAAATGTTGTGGACTCAGAAACTGTAACTCCTGGAGCTGAAAGTGCCCTGAGTTAGCCTCTACCCCATGGAGACTCCTGACAAGTGAGGACAATGCTGAAAATGAGGCTCAGAGTGCAGAGACTATAACCGTTCCCCTAGAAAGACTGGTCGAGCTGTAAAGCCTGTGGTGCACCTCAGTTATGATTCACTTGGGAGGCCTGTGGACTTGCCTCTCAATGTTGTCCATAAAGGAGTGTATGTGTCCCCGAGCTCATTGCCCAAACCGAAGCATCAGTGCTAACTCCAAGTTACTTGTGTTGCCCTCTAGTATGGTGCCCTTGCCCCATCCAGCCCCAAGGTAACTGATAGGGAAGGGCTCCTCTCTTCAGGTTTCATGTACAAGAGGTAATAACTTGAGTTATGGTACAATGTGTATGTAATACTGTGTAAAGAGGACGTACTGCAATGTTTCAGAAATGTGTTCTTGGTAAAATGATATATTGACTGATGATTACACGTGCGAGCCTAATGCAAATGTATATGGTTGCAGTTGAAAACTTATGGGTACTTGCTTGACGCTGACGCCAAGCTTTTACCAAGTAGGAAGGGTGTAACCCTCTGCAAATGGGGGTTCCCAAAAGACTTCAGAGCTTGCTTGAATGCTCCAAGCCTGAATGGTGTTTGGCATTTAAGCCATTTATCAGTGAGTGTTTTAGAACCTCTGGTACTGTCTCTTTAAGAGCTGTCTGCTTGCAGACATAATTAGTTTGTATGGGGACTGTGTGTTTCTTTGATTGAGTACCACTCAAGCTGCTGCCAATTCATTTTGCAGTCACTAGGAGTGACAAGGAACCTATCTGAAAGATGTAACTGTTTGCCAGAAATTATTTAGAGTAATAATGAAATTACAGTTTGTCTAACCTGCTTTCTTTGCAGTCAGAACTGTGTCTGCTAGTTCCCCATTCTAGTTTTGAACTGCTGAACTGGACCAATCAGTGTGGGAGTAAGCTAGCTCTAAAATGGTGCCTTGGACGAATCAGAACTTGGACTCATAATCTGAGCCAGCCACAAGAGGATTGTATGGGCAGTGACTCTGGGAGATGTAGTTTAGACTTCAGCACCTTTTGGACCAACAGCAGCAGTCTATTGTGAGTGACAGCCAATCCAGTCAAGAACTGGGAGGAACTCAAAGGAAGTGCCCGGTTTGTCAGTTGGGGTTTGAGTTGAGCTTTGGCAGTGAAGAAGGAAGGAGCCCTGTGCTTTTCAGTGTGCAGTTTTAGTCAAAAACGTGTGTAAGGCCCAGAGTTCGGTCTGCAGCTTGTGTAACAGCTTGTTAGGACTGAATCGTCCTGTGAAAAGAATCAAAGGATCTCTGAAGAGTAGAAACCAGGCTCACCCTGTAGAAGACTGGAGGAATTGCTGAAAATTGCACTCTGTCTGTCAGGAACTGAATCTGCTGTGTGTTCTCCCGGGTATTGTGCAGTAATTGCGATCGGATACAGATGCAGCCTGCCTGGTATAGTGCTTTTTTATATGGATGTGTGAAGAGGTTTGTGTACCTCAAGTGAGCCCTGCTGACATTGAAGGACCCTATCTTATTTGGAGGTCGTGAGTACTAATTCAGGGTCGCCCTGTTGAATTGCCACATTAAATCCAAATGGAATTACTGTACTGCTGACTGTTTAATTCTCCTTTTCTCTGTGTGAAAGGGCCCCTACCAGCTGCCACGGTTTGGACTAGCCACTAGGGCTTGGGTACCCAGGGACAGTAACTGATAGGGATAGGCCTGTGCACAGAGCCATAGGTAGATTATTAGAGTGATAAGCCGATTAACCTGATTTCCTCTCCTTGTTATATCCCCTAAATAAATCAGAGCTGCTTGTTTCAGCAAAGTTATACTGCCTGAGGTATTTGTCTATGTTAAAGTATTGTACTGTGATTGTTGCACTGTATCTTCTTATTTTACAGGGGATCCCAGTGCATGAACCAGCCCTGGGGTAAGTGTATACTGTGAAGGTAATTCTGATATACTGTGTGGGCCACTAGTGGGAAGAAAAGGGGTTGCAGTGTCCCAGAGGGCTGTGACCAAGTTAGTTTAAGTATTGCAAACCCTGACCTCTGGGTGGAGGCACCAGCCACGGATCCAGGCCCTCAACCTGTTAGTGGCAAATCAGGCAGGGGTAGTAGCCCCTGGGATAGCGCCATCTAGGGGTTACACATGTATTCCATGGTAAACATTCCATATCTTGAATGTGGAGAACAGAGAAAAAAAACATGAAGAAGAAAGTAGGCAATAATACAATGACATCAACAATGACATCACTTGCAGATGGCAGAAGGACTATTTTATCACAAATGCACACAAGTAAATCTATTTTTTCTACATATAAACATGCTTTTCCCAATGGTCAAAAGTAAAAGAAGGAGCCAATTTATAAAGCGCAATAAGGCACTCAGGGTGTGTGTAAACCATATTTTACAGCATGGCCAGCAGCTGAAATCACTCAGCCTTTGGCCTGGGTCTTCTATGCCTGGCCGTGCTGTAAAATAGGGTTTACACACCCCTTCATGCCTTATTGCTTACTTAAAGCATTCTGAAGGTGATGTGCTTAGTTCATAGGCAGAGGGTGTATATACCTTTGGCAGTCTGCATGCCTTCCCAGCCAACATAAGGGATGTTGGTACAATCTACCTGAAAGAAGGGGTCCCGCCTTTCCAATCTGGGTTTCACAAATGCCACTCCATAATCTCCTTCCTTGGGATCAGGGACTCCATTTAGAAAGATATGAACCACAGCCAAGTCACTGTAGCCATTTTTCATCAACTTGGCTAAGGCCTTCAATACCGTGGCCCACCTCCTCTTCCTGGACATGTTTTGTATTTTATTTAAAAGTATCATAAAATACACGATAAGTTCCCGAGAAACAAGTCTCATTTACAGAACATCCAAAGTCATAAATACAGCACACAACACAAATGTAAACAGTTGAGACAACATAAGCAGATCAGTTAATACAACAATTGGACACAGATCATTTCTATAGCAGTAACTTTTTAAACCATGTTTAAATATGCACAGAGTAGACAAATGTTTGGGGACAAGTCAGTGGGAGAAGTTGGGGAGGGAGGGTGGGACTATAGGATCTAAGTAGGGTTGGTTTCTCCAACCTTTTGGACCAGCATCAATCAGCCTAGGTTAGAGACACCCAATCCCTCTCTCTCTCTGTCTCTCTCTCTCCACACCATCCCCACTGAAGTCCCCAGGATACTATCCTCAACCCAATCCTCTCTCTCATTTTAATAAATAAATCACCCCTCAGTCTGTTTCCTCAGATAGTCACATATACACAGATGACATGGCCCTTTTGCCTCAGGAGCCTTGTTCCCAAGCTGGAATCATTGCTTCAGCGTGACAATCTTCAATGCAGGCTCTGCTCAAGCAGTTCTCTTGATGTCAAGACTACTTCCATTACATTCGGCTAGTGTGGCTCCACTCTGCCCCAGTCTTCAGGGCTCCTGGTGGAGACCAACTGAAGGCATTTTCCTCCAAATTATTCTGGTGTGTGGCTGGACCAGTATCTCAACTTTCTCACAAGTATAAAAAATTTCTGCCAAAGCTCAACGCACTGTACCTCAACAAATCCTGCTTGCAACTTTCCGTCTGCTCGAGTTCATCCTCAAGATTATACAACTAGTCCAACTTCCCAAATTGCCCACCACTCCCTCTTCCATTTTCCTCTTAATGCCCCTCACTACAAGTCATCACTGGCATCTCTAACTTAATCTCACACTCTCCTCCCTCAATTCATGTCATCACTTGCACATCTCCACTTTGCTAGCAGAATTCTAGCTCTCTTAGCTCCCTTCTACTTCTCTGCACTCTTCACCCTCTAAATCCCATTCTTGTACTCCCTCCCTCCTCTGATGCACACACCTTCTCCATCACCCACCAAAAATCCTCTGCAGGTCAGTGTGTCTCTCAGTCTGCCTTACTCATCTCTGGAATAACCTCCTCTCAACTCGATCCTCTCTCTCTCTCTCAAATCAATTCCTGAGGCTCACTTGTCCAGCTAGTCAAATCCTCCTGCTCCTGCTCTCACTTCCCCTTTCTGTTTTACTTGATACATTTCTGTGCATGGGTGGGTGGGTGAGTGTGTGTGGGGGAGGGTCTGCACTGGTTACTGCATTCATTTTATTTGCCTTAATTGGCTGCGCTGTAGACCATCTCAGAGAACTAGACCAAGATGTTACACTGGATTGTGATGCATGTAGTACAAGTAGGAGCTTTTCAAAACTCAAAATCACATCTCCGTTCGGGAGTTAAACATAGAAAGAAAAATGGGCATATTGAATATTTTTGTTTGTGTTCACCACTGACTATATTAAAACTGGCTGGCTGCCAGGCCAATGGAGAGATGCGACTGCTCTGTGAAAGGCAGGTAAGTAATGAGAAGGGAAGGACAGAGGTGGGAGGTGGCTAGGCTGAGAAGGGGAATAAAGAAAGTATTACAAAAAAAAAGGCTGAAAAGAAAGAAGAGAAAAAATATATATCTACCTTTCACAGACTTGTTACTGCCCTTTGGAACAAAGTGGTGGAGGATGGAGGGTTGTAACAGCATGTTACACAGACAATATAATTCTATACTGAAAACCTTCTCAATAATACCTCTCCTGGGCACTAGAGATAAGTGCAGACAGAGGATAGGAACCATCCCAGGCAAAACAGCGGTCGAGTGGCTAAATAGAGGTTGGAAGGTGTCTGCCTCTTAACATTTCAGAGAATGCCTCTGAACATTTCAAAGAATTACACTGGAAGATTTTAGTAAGGTTCTGCATGTTCCTACGATTACCAAGCATTTTGGCACAAAAAATTCAGATAGGTGCTAGAGGAGTTGCAGGGGTACAGGAACACATTCCCATCTCTTATAGTCATACCCCACATAACTTGCTTTTGGCCTCAGATCAGGAGGGAACAGTCAGCAATCTGGAGAGTTGATAGGCTAGATGCATGGCAACACTACCTATAGGCAGGCCTAGAATTCTGGGCGTCAGAGATTTTACGCAGAACTTACAATCTACCTGCAGAACTTTTGCAGTCAGAATTCACTCTTTTGGAGAATTTTTATTAATATTTCTGTTTATCCATAGAATCTGGTTCCTTCCCTCTTTTATATCCAAAACCCCCTATATTTTCAGAATGTGATGTTATCATTGCTATAGCATACATTAGCTAATGAAACGGCTGCATTCTGCAACAGAAATGAACAGTCACTTATCTACCACAGCTCCACTGCCAGAGACGGTGGCACAGTACATCATGCATGGTGATATTTGCTCAACTTGCACTACAGCCTAATACAGTTTTCAGTCTTACATTATTGCACTAGGGCCAACTTAAACAAAACCTTTTCAATAGCACAGACCTGTTAAGTCCATACCTCACTTTGTACAAACCTATTTGTGCCTTTACGTACAGAGATGCCATCTAAAATGAATAACTGGTAAAATGAATTTAACTATCATTTTAAGAAAAATAAAGTAATTATGCCCAGTAAAGTGGAATATAATAATGTGTAGACCTGTTGAAAGAATAGACCTGTTAAATAAATAATTGCACTGTACGCATTTTGTCTGGGTTATTGATTACATATTGTCACTGGTTGATAGAATCATCTAAGCGTTACGAAGAAATGTTGTGTGCAGGGGCAGCTGTTGGGCCAGAGGGTAGTATGCTGTGTTTCCGTGCCGGCAAGTCAGGTTCAGAGATTAGCTCTGGGAGCTGGCTGGGCAGCACAAGGATTGGTGGAACCCATCAATGCTCGGAGCCTGGGAAGGTATGGTGCGGTGTTCTGACACATTGTGATGGGCTGGAGAGCTCTATCTCACAATCTGTTCACATGCAAGTCATGGCCTGATGGTGTTACGTAGTGTGTCAGGAAAGCAGGTCGACATGAAAAATGAGTTTGCAATAGCTCCTCTATTCCATTTCCAATGGGACCTGTATGAATGAGGATGCAAGTTCATGGAAATTAAAAAAAAAAAAAAAAATTATATATTATATACACACATATATATATATATATATATATATATATATATATATATATATATATATATATATATACACACACACATATATTATATATATATATATATATATATATATATATATATATATATATATATATACACACATACATATATATATACATACATATATCTATACATACACACACACACACACACACACACACACAGTATTTATGTCTCACCACACACACACACACACACACTTGTATGTATGTTAAGATTGCATATAAATATATAAGTGATACACAGTGGAACCTCATGAGTGCTGTAGAAAGCACATACACATATATAAGTGATAGACAGTGGAAACCTCATTAGTGGGATAGATAGCATGCATATAGAAATACCTTATTAATCACATAAGCTCCCTCTGCATATGTCATTTATGCAACAGGCTAGGACCTTAAGGGAGAGACATTTGTTTTGCCTTTTAGGCATAAAATTATTTTATAAGTCTGTTATTGTTTATACTAGTGTTACTGTGCTTTCCACCATCCTGATTGCTATAACCACGGCCATGAAACTGAAGTAAGGATGACAAGCTGTCACTGCGATGTGGTAGTTTGTTAGTGTTGCAACCTCCGCAGAAATTACAAACCACGGTTGCAGGGTTCTTAAGTGCAAATGGTAGTCTTGTCAAGAGAAAGTAGGGGCCCTGCCTATAGGGAGCTCCAACCAGGAAGACTGACAGGCAGGAAAAGGACAGTACAGTTACACAAGAATTTGCCATAACAGTAGATCTTGAGAGGAGCTCTTGCAGCAGGTAATACATAGGACTAAAGCTGCCTGGTACTAGGACCCCTCGGAAAATGTTCTAGCTAGCAGTCTGTAGCGGGGATCACGCCCGACGTCAGATGTGGTATAAAGGGGCAGTCCCCGCACCATCTCAATTCCCCGCGGAGACCCGGTTGGTAAGTAATGGAGAACCGAGAAGGAACTCCCCTACTAGAGAGAAGTATTATGCCAATATAACTGAACTGGGGATGAAGGGTGAAAGCACCCACTGCAAGAACTCCTCTCAAGATCTACTGTCACTGTAAGTTCTTATGTAACTGTACTATCTGACTTCGAGGTGGAGCTCTTGCAGCAGGTAATACACATAGGACTGAGTCCCAAGCAGTAACCCAAATAGGCCCAGATCAGAAGGAGGAGGACTGACTGAAATAGGAAGAAATTCCACCTCCTAAGAGAGCAGTCCTGTAGAACGGCCAATCCAAAGCCTACTCTTCTCCTAGAGGCCATGTCCAGACTGTAGTGCCTAATAAAAGTACGGACAGTGCTCAAAGTGGCTGCGGCACATAGATCCACTGCAGAAACATTCCTCATTGAGACAAAAGAGGTGGCAATAACCCTGGTGGAATGACCCTTAACTGAGCCCGTAAGGGTTTGCCGTGATGCTGATAACAGAAGGAGATGCAGGAGTTAACCACATGGTTAGTGTCTGTTTAGTAACAGGATCCCCTGCTTTATGCTTTGCAAAAGCAACAACTGGTCCATTTTTCAACAGAATGAGTCCAGTCCAGATAAAATGTAAGACTCTGAACATCCAAAGTATGTTAACAATGCCTCCCCCATTGGAGAACTGGGGTAACAGACCGGAAGTTGAATGTCCTGGTTCAGCATTAAGGAGGACACCACTTTCGGCAAGAACTTGGGTTTGTAGCGCAGCTGCACCCTGCCCGTGAAAACAAGATAAGGCTCCTTTGCAGATCAGGGCCTGAAGCTCGGAAATCTCCAAGCTGAGGTAATGGCAATAAAACAGCACCTTCCAAGACAGAAGGCGAGCTTGCATGTCACGGCTGGTTCAGTGGGGCGAGCTTTTCAAAACAAAAAAAGGTCCCAGGGAGGGATGGGATCCCTCCTCAGGGTCTGATATGCAGGACTGCCCAAGGAATGTCTTGCATACATCCAACTGTGCTAGAGTCCTTTCTCCCACCGTGGCATGGTATGCCGAAACTGCACACAGGTGCACCTTGACAGAGGAGTAACTAAGCCCCAGATCAAGGAGGTGGAGAAGGTACTCTAGTAAGTACTTAACTGAGCACTGAAGTGGGTCTAAGGATTGGGCTGCCGCCCACAGACAGAAGCGTTGCCACTTCATGGCATAGGTTGCTCTAGTGGAGGGTTTCCTTGCTGCTACTAGAATCTCAGCCACTCTCTTGAAACTCCCAGTCTCTCCTCTGCTAGGACTGCAGGAGCCAAGCATGCAAAAGTCGAGGGATTGTAGGGATGAGTGTACCAACATCCCCTGGTGTTGGGAGAGCAAGCGGTAGAGAGAGGCAGTGGCACGGGAGGGCCCATTGCCAGCTGCTGCAGTAGTGGAAACCAAATCTGTCGAGGCCAAAGAGGGGCTACCACAATCCTCCTGGCCCCTCTGACTGCAGCTTGAGCAGTACTCTCTGAACCAGAGGGAAGGAGGAAAGGCATAGAAAACCTCCCCACCCAGAAGAGGGATAATGCGTCCACACCAGGCCCTGGATCTAGCGAGCAAAACTCTGGCAGTTTGACGCTGCACCAGGATGCAAAGAGGTCCATCTCTGGACGACTTCATCTTGCAAACAGATTATCTGCTATGTCCTGGAGCAATTCCCACTCATGGTTCAGGAACTGAGAATGGCTCAGACAGTCAGCAAAAATGTTCCGAATTCTGGCACGGAGACCACTACTAGGAACAGATCACGCTCTACTGCTCAGTCCCAGATTCTCATGGCTTTCTCTGCAAAGGGGTATGACTCTGTTCCCCTTGCTTGTTCATGTAAAAGACTACCAGGGTATTGTCCGACTAAATCAACAGTAGACCCGGAGAGCTGATCCTGAAAGGTCTGGAGGCATATATAATGGCCCTCATCTCCAGAACATTAATATGGAGAGACCTTCGATGGCAGACCACGATCCTCGTGTCTGAAGTTCTTCGAGGTGAGCACCCCAGCCGAGTCCTGAGGCATCTGTAGTTATAGTCTGAATTGGACTTTGCCTCTGAAAGGGAACACCCGCCTAGATGAGCTGGATCCTGCCACCATTGCAGGGAGTGGCAAACCGCTCCGAAATTCTGATGGGATGGTCTAAATCATCCACACTCTGATCCCATTGGACCCTGAGCTGCCACTGGTGGGTTTTCATGTTGAGCAGTGACAGTGGAACTGTGGCTATGGCAGCTGCCATATGTCCCAAAAGCTGCAAGACCACTCTGGCAGAGACCTGGTACGTGGCCTGGACTTTCCAGGCTACAGCATGAAGTGTATGCTCTGTCCGTGGTAGAAAAGCTCTGCCCTGTACAGTGTTGAGCACTGCCCCAATTTATTGAAGCCATTGGGAGGACCAGGGTTGGGATTTCGCCAGTTCAGGGTAACACCCAGAGAAAGGAACAGTTGCTCCATCTCCCAAAGAGTTCCTATTAACTGATCTTCCGTCAGCACTGAGAGCAGCCAGTCATCGAGGTAGGAGTATACTAGTGACCCTTCTACTCAGTGCTACATTTACCACTGCGAGGCACTTGGTGAAGACTCTTGGGGAAGATGACAGGCCAAAGTGGAGCACCCTGAACTGGTAATGTTTGTCCTGGAACCAGAAGCGAGGAACTTCCAGTGAGAACGCAGGATCTTATGTCCATATAAGCATCCTGCATGTCCAGGGAGCATAGCCAATCCCTTGACGTAAAAGGGAAGACACTTGTTAGGGTGAGCATCCGAAATCTCTTGTACAAGATGAATTTGTTGAGGTGGCTTAGGTCTAGAACGGGCAAAGATCCCCATTTTCTTGGGGACCAAGAAAAATGGGAGTAAAAGCCTTTTCCTTGTCGAGGTATCAGGACTGGCTGAATGGCCTTCTTCTGGAGGAGAGAGAGAGAGAGAAAGAATGAGAATTTCTTGTTCCAGAAGAAGGGCATGGCTGGGTGAGCAGTAGGATGACACAGGAGGGTTGTCTGGGGCATGCTGAGAAACTCTATGGCATAGCCCTCTGAATTACCTGCAGTACCCACTGGTTGGGGTAATACTGCTCCATTCTGGCAGGTAAAGGAGAACTCCCCTCCACCTGTTCCTCCTTGAGGACTGATGACTGGTGGAGGCAGCCGGAGTCATGCAGTGCTCTGGGGGTGGTGGCTGGATGTCTGGGGGCCTTAAGCTGTTTGGGGCCCTTATGGGCTGGCCAGCGCACTTGAAACCCTTGCCGTGGAACTGACTGCCTCCTTGTTGGCCTTGTCATGAAAACGCCCTTTCGAGCCTGCTGTGGTTCAGACTTGTACATCTTTATGCATGTTCTGCGACTACTTTTCCAGAATCTTGAAGGCCCTTTATGATTCCTTCCACTTCTTGTCCACTTGTCCAAAAAGAACCAGGCCCTGAAAGGAACTTCCAAGATGGCATCTTGAAGGTCCTGTCTAAAAGGGTGTTGCTCTGAACCACGCAAGCCTGCGAGACAGACGCTTGATGGCGCTGCCATGTCAGTGGAGTCATATGAGCAGCAACGCACATGCTTGTCGACATCCAAGCCAGATTGTGTGTAGGCCAGCAATTAGTTTTTGGTGTCAGAGTCTGGTTGTGCCTTAATTAGCTCCATGGTCTTCTCCCATAAAGATTTTTGATAAGTGACCATGTGGACAAAAATTTATGTGGCCATAAAGCTTCTGAAGGACCGGTAGGTTCAAAAGCTAGAGCACTTTATACTTTCTGTAACATCCATGTTGGTCCAATAAAAGGTATCAAATCATTTGTTTCTGGATCTGTTCTTAAAAGGACTAATACGGCACCTACAACATTTTTTGCATGTGGAGAAAGAAATTTAGAGATCTGATGGCCCCGTGGCCGATGAGTATACTTTCCTTCCCTAATGATCCAGCTTCTTGGACTCTGGGTCCGGAGGCTGGGAGCTGAGGTGTTTCGGTTGGGACTGCCTGCCATGAGCAGCTGTCAGGACCATGGAGTCCGCCTTTGGTTGTTCCCCACCCAAAAGATTCTTCTTTGGGCTTGTACAGGCAGTCCACCTTTGAGGCACAGCTGGAGTAGAGGAGGGTCTCTTTCAAGTTAGTCTGGCTACATCTTGGAAGGGCTCCACAAACAGTGGGATCACCAGAGGCTTTGGGTCCCTGGCACCCAAGAACTTTGCCAGCCTTTACATTCAGGGTCCAATTCTTCAGTGTCCCACTGGTATATATTTTGTATATGCCTCATGATGTCCAGGAATGAAGGATCATCCGGTGGGGACCAGGGGTATACTGGATCCTTTTTCTTTTGCCTTTGGGACTTATGGATAGGTCCCTCCACCTGCCCCCTTGTCTGGGGTCGGAGGAGGGGTACAATGTCTCTGGGGATGGCTCAGACAGTTTGTATAGGAGATCCTCTTTCTGATATTCCACCAGGAATTGAATATCGCTCTGACGTCCGCCAAGGGGCGACTGCAGGAGGTAGCGTTGAGGCGTCGCGGGCATCTGTGTGGCGTCTGGTATAGCAATTCCCACTAGAGCCTGCCCTGCTGCATCTAGCTGGGGCGGCTCCCTTGCAGTGGAGAGCGGTCATCTGACCCGATGTCCAAGGTGACTTGGCGCCTGATCAAGCGACCAGTTGTCTGGTGGGAGGCCGGACACTTGGTCGCCTTCTGTCGATCACATGTCTGGTGACTGCCTTTGTCAGGCAAACTGGCCCCGATGTCCGTGCTGAGGGACGCCTGGCTGCCTTCTGTGGGAGTCCCTTTAGTTGAGGTGGAGGCATCCACAGGTGAACAGCATCCTGTCGCCTGTGGGGGTTCATTCAACTTTTGTGCTTGTTGGATGACCCGGTAGATTTGAGGCCTTCCTTAGGCTTAGCAGTGGGTGACTGCTCCTCCTGCACCAACCCGTGGAAGGATTTGTGGGGTTGGTGAGCCAGGGGACTTGGGCATGCTGGTGTCCCAAGGTCAATAAGTGGTCTTTAGGCCTCTGACCAGAGGAAGAGGATGTTTTGTGTGTGTTGGTTCCACTTGGGAGTCTGAGGAACCGAACCAGACCTCCCGCCAGTCGCAGAAGGAGGAGGTTTGGAGGAGACTGTGGTGGGATTCCAATCTGGGCCCATCTTTGTCCTGCAGTGGTGCTTCCTGAGTGCTTCTTCTCTGGTGAGTCTCCTTCGTGGGTGAAGAGGAACTAGGACCTGATGGGGACTTTCGGATATGCTACTTTCTACTTGAGGAGACAAGCCTTTAAAGTTTTAGCCCTTCTAATTCTCGCTTTATTGTTGAATTTCTTGCAATGCTGGCAGTCATCAGGCCGATGGGTCAGGGCCCAAGCAGATTAGGCAGGCCTTGTGGTTGTCCTTTGCCGGGATCTGCTTGCCACACTGGCATTTCGACTTTGCCGAGACGGAAAGGCGAAGACATGCAAGAAAACGTGAATATAGAACTAATCTCTAAGAAACTAACTGAAAAGTCGAAAAAAGCGTATGGTTAACTGCAGTCAACTGCTGAAGTGAGCGCACAGGAACCAAATTAAGTGGTTCGACAGCAGGAAAATAACCAAGATGGCACTGGGGACCGCCCCCATTATACCATATGTCTGACGTCAGGCATGCCCGACGCCGGAGGCAGTTCCCTTCCAGACTGCTAGCTAGAAAACTTTTTCCAAGGAGTCCTAGCACCTGGTGGCTTTAGTCCTATGTGTTTTACCTGCTGCAAGAACTCCACCTCAAGTCACATTGAGGTATTCTTGCATGTCCAGGCAGCACTTGAGACTCACTTCCGCTGGTTAGATCCAGAGTTATCAGATATTGCAGAATGGGGAATAAAGTGTCCCAGGTTTTCAATGTGGAACTGCTAAAAGACTTACAGGAGAAATTTAGAGAAGCCTGGCAACCCTGGATTTTGTACACAAATCAGATGGTCACACAGAAGAATAAACAGGAAGACCTGGCTCTATCGGGGACTTTTATTCCCTCAAGGACCAAGCCACCAGTAAGTCAATAAAGAAGGGAGGGTACACACACAGTCCAAAGTACCATCCATTTAACTAAGAGGCACACACCAGCAGTGTTTGACTGGTTATAATTTTTCATGTTTGCACTGTTTCAGCAACTTAGCCCATTCCTGTTCTTCACAGCTGTTCAGAGCTAACCATCCTACATACACAGTACTGTGCATCAAAAACAAAGACTGGCATACCTGAATGTAAATGTAAGCAATCAGACTAAGTTAACGTAGGACTGCCTACAGTTAACCATAGAGCACTATGATAACCACGGATGTCTAATTATCAATCCATGTGACTAGAAAATCAACTCTATGAAAGTACTGTAACATGGACAGTATTTTACAACTCTGATATGAAATAAAGCAGAGTTTTAAAAACAAAACCCTGTAAATGATGATCAGTTTGAAAAAAAATAATGGGTGCAATGCTGGCTCCATGGAGTAGAGTGGTGGGACATCGGATTAGCACACTGGCAACCTAGGTTCCAAGAGCGACAAGTACAGTATTTACAGAAAGAGTAAATGTTTACAAGTTTACTCAGAATGGAAAATAAAGACGGTTGATGTATAGAAAATCTGAGCTTTACCCAGACCTCTATACTTGCTACTAGTTGCCAAAGACACTGTCCCTAACTGTGCTGTCTTACCCTTCTTGCCTACAGATGTTCAGTGTTTGAGAGAGAACAGACAGAGGCAGAGAGAGAGAGAGAGCGAGCATGCTTGGAGAGGCGAGAGAGAGATGACCCATCAACTCCCCAATTTATTCCTTTGACTGTGGGAGTGGTCTCACTCCTTTTAGTGGCAGTTCCCACCATTCCCCAAGTGTGTGTGTGTGTGTGTGTCTTCATCCGGGCCAACAGGCCTCCTTCACACCTAGACATCCTACGTCCAGCTTTACCATCTTGTTTTTCAGGATTTATTTATTTGTTTTTGTTAACCAGGTAAGCACACTAGACAAGTGCCTATTTTCAGAGTGCGACCCGGGAGGTTACAATACAGAAACAATAAACATGGTACACATTCAGGGTAGCATACAGGCCTGCAACTACATGGGCCAGAGAGAATACAGTACATGGATTCAATACATAGACAGGGAACAATCTCACCCACACACAGGTGGGGCCAGAGTACAGCATATAGACAATAGTACAGAGTCAGAGCTACGAACATGAGTAGGACTACAAGGTCAATACGATAATCCCATATTGTGGCAAGGGTTGAGGAGAACAGCGGTACAGGAGGCTGTAAAGGGGGGCCTGATACAGCAAACACCCCAAGAGGCAGTCGGGAGAGACAGGCAAGGGTAGAGTGAACATTGCAGTGGACAGCATAGACCTAGTGGGTAAGGAACCCCAACCTGGGGACCACCACGGCTAGAAGGGTAGGGGACTTCAGACAAGGAAAGAGGCAATAAGTGCTGTCCGGAGGGGAGGTGCGGGCCAGGAACAGCTTATAAGCTGGGGAGAGGTGGCCACAAAAGCAAAGTAAGTGTGGGGGAGGGAAGAGGCTGAGGTCGCAACCTACATGGTGGGAGAGGTGTCTGGCAGCCACTGGAGATGGCTACTGTTGCCACAGAGGCAGTGGAGGCCCTTTGAGGAATTTCAGAGGGATGTTTTGAAGCCAGAGTGGGAAGGTGGCTCAAACTGGAGCAGGAGGAGTTCAGAATCTAGAAGCACAGGCGGAGAGGCCCGATCCCGGTGAGGAGCGGGTCCTAGGGACCTTGCAAGTGGGAGTCAAGCTGGCAGTCTAAGCCGGTAGGCCGGGTGGAGTGTCGGAAGGGAAAGTCCTGGGGGCAGGCAGTGCAGACTATGTTGTCAACTAAGCTACCAAGGCACGAAGGCTCTGTGTTTATCACGGGAAGCCACTCCAGATGGGCATAGAGGGCACACCAATGCGTAGGCGATGGGCAGATAGGGCAAAGCGACAGATGTTGTTATAACCGTGTCCCATTTTGCTAGGGAGGCATTGAGCTTGGCCGAAGCCAACAAGCCCATAGCAGGCGTGGGTAGGAGAATCCCCTGGCTATAGGAGCTGAGCAGCCGGGTAAGACAGTCCTGGTCTCTGTAAGCTAAGCCAAGCTACTGTTTGATGCTTTGCAAATGTTCCCAATATGCTCAGTAAAATCAAGCTGGGGATCTAGGGTCACTCCTAGGTACCTAGGCGGAGTTCAGGACAGGCAGAAGGGAGCCGTTCCCATTTATGGTGAGGGGAGGCAAGAAGCGGTTTTGACATGACCCAAATAACATGGCGTGTGTCTTGTCAAGATTTACAATAAGCTTGCGACCCACGAGCCAGTGTAGGAAATGCCCAAAGTCAGTATTGAGTTGGGAGTTGATGGTAACAGGGTCCTTGGTGCTAGATAGTAGTACCAGGTCATCCATATATAGAGTAGTAGACCCAAAGGTAGTAACTGAGGGAGTTCATTTACGTAGGGAGAACAGAATGTGACCAAGAACGGACCCTTGGGGTACCCGCATCCGACTGGGGAAAGGTCCAAAGGGCACGGTTAAAACAGGTGGTTGTTGTCTCCCCAAGATAGCTGGTGAACCAATCAAGAGCTTGGGGAGAAGCCTTGCCCATGTAGGGTGGAGAGAAGGCGATTATGGTCAACCCGATCAAAGGCCTTGAGAGGGTCGACAAAGATAGCCCCAGTCAGTTTACCTGCATCTGTGGTGGCTCTGACCTGGGAGGTGGACCCAGTAGCAGTGGACATGCTATGCCCTTCTTGAAGCCATGCTGAGCAGGGAGAGAACTGCATACTCCTGCAGGTAATGGGAGATTTGTCTGGCTACTGCTTTTTCAAGTAGCTTGCTGGTAGCAGGGAGTATGGCAATAGGCGGTAGTTACTTATCTCCTTGGGATCACCATGCTTAAACACTGGGACAACCTTGGCCACCTTCCATATATCAGGTACTATTCTGGAGATGAGGGAAGAATTAAAAATGTGGGTAATCGGCCAGGTGAGGTAGGGTGCCCCTAGGCTCAGAGGCTTAGGCTCTAGTTGATCATAACCCGCCCTGAGTGGTGCGAGCCCGGCAAGGAGAGTTTGAGTCTCTAGCAGAGATTTTCTTCAGGTAAAAGGAGGCCAGGAGGGGGTGGGTGGTCCAGAGGTTCCGTGGTGAGGGAAGGGAAGTGAGGGGCTGATAGTTCTGAGAACTGACAGTTGAACGCCGAGGCTATGGTCTGGGGTTGTTGCAGTTAGTCCCTCTAAGTTCATGTCAACAACCAAGTGCTTGGCGGACACACCCACCATACTTTGATGTTTTTCCAGAAACACCGTGGGTTGTAGGCTGACTTGAGCAGAGCCGATTTACAGAACTCGCTCTTGGCGGCACGTATAGAGGATTTGCAAGAGTTCCTGAGTCGTCGGTATTCAAAGCGAACCAAGTGCGCACCAGAGATTCTGTAGTTGATCCAGCACTTGTCTCTGCTTCATGAGAGCAAGTAGTCCACCATGCAGCCACTTGGTGACAGTACCCCTCACCCTTCTTTCAGTGAGGGGAGCATGCCTATTCTGTAGGGGATGAGAATAGATAGGAAGTGGTCCAATGCAATGGTAGGGTTACTGGTGCTGAGTACCCTGGTCCAGTCAGTGGCGTAGGTCATCCAGATAGTTGTTTAGGATAAGCTTGGAATAGTCCCTGATCTGAATCACTCTACTGGGAATTTTGGGGCAGTAGACCCCCATACGCATGTAGATGGGCGAGTGATGGGATATCGCGCCGGGAGAGTACCAGATTGTATGATTTTATCTGGACGGGTTGCCTCGGCAACCAGTCAATAAGCGACCCCTTGCTTCCGGGAGGTACGAGTAGGACCTGTGATGGTCTGGTAGAGAGCGAGTCCAGACAGGAGAGGCTCAAATAGTTTGATATTAGGCCCCAACCAGTTGAGGTTGAAATCCCCCAGGATTAGGACCTCATTTGAGCCTACCTTGCCTTTTAGGTAGTCAAGCAGAAAGGAGAGTCTGGGTGGGCCACCCTTGGGAGGATTGTAGGCACAGACCAGGTGCACCTTTTTGAGTTACTGAGTAGCAAGAGCGAGTGAATGAATTTGCAACCTGAGGGGTTGGGCGGGGATAGAGATACCAAGGATACGTTTAGGTGCCCCCTATAGTATAGGAGTACTCCCCCACCACGTTTATTTTCAGTCCTGTCCCGCCTGATGAGGCTGTAGCCTGAATGGCACAAGCGGAGTCAGGAATACCAGGCCTTAACCATGACCTGATGCCCAAGATGTCAGGTTCATACAGGGTCCCAAGCACTCAGTTCCATAAGGTTATGTAGGATACTGCAGATATTTAGATGGGCTATTTTATGCCTTTTTTTTTTGCAGCCAGGCAGGGGCTGCTTGGGTGAGTGACCAGGGTAGGAGGGTGTGAGAGACCTGCAGTGCGAGGGAGCCATAGCCTAGTTTAACAAGGCAGCGGGGAACCCTGGGCTAGAAAGCAGCTTCAGAGAGCCAGCGACAATGAGAGAGAGCCTGGCGGAGCCCCTTAGTATAGATGCAGTGTCCAGTGAGCCAGGTAAAGGAAGGGAAGATCCAGACAGACTGGGTCCCAAGGGGAACACCCGAGGTAGAGGGAGTCCCAGGGATAGCCAAGAAACAGGGGCAGGGATGGTGTCTAGGAGAGATGTTGGGGACAGCTCAGGGCAAAAGTGTGGAGCCTTATGTGGGCACACAGAGGCCAAAAGTTCACGATGAGAAAGAGTGCCTAGGTCCCAAAAAGCGTAAAGTGAGAAAAAATGCGCTTGGGTGTCACTCTGAGGCCAGGCAAGCAGGGACATGCTTGAGAGAGAACAGCCTCTAGTGGCAAGCTGCTATAGCCTGCAGGCAGTAAAGTGGGCTGATAGGATAAATCAGCACACGTGATGCGGATATATATCCCAGAGTCCACCAAGGGTGGTGGTGGGGCAGTGGGGCAGCCGGCGGGGCTAGCCCTCTGCAGCGCTCACACACCTTACAGGTGAGGCAGCGTGGTGTTCCCGTGGAGGAGAAGGCAGCGGTGGCGTTCCCCGCAACACCAGCAGATCGTGGCGACCACAAGCGACCTAAAACTCTGGTGAGCAACACCTTTAATGCAGTCCCAGTAAAATGCAGTCCCAGGAAAAATAGCTAGCTCAGTTTGCAGGCATGCCTTTAACGACGGTAAAATTACCTGCTCTGTCCTGGGGAGAAAAATCGCCTCGGGGTGGGGAGAGCAGCAGCGGCTACCTCGTGACCTTGTTCGCTTCCTCCTGGCCCTGCTGTGTCCTGGGGAGAAAATCGCCTCGGGGGTGGGGAGAGCAGCAGGGCTACCTCGCGACCTTGTTAAACACTCGGGCCCTGCTGTGTCCTGGGAGAAAATCGCCGGGGTGGGGAGA
Source organism: Neoceratodus forsteri (assembly GCA_016271365.2). Lineage (NCBI taxonomy): Eukaryota > Metazoa > Chordata > Ceratodontiformes > Ceratodontidae > Neoceratodus > Neoceratodus forsteri. The sequence goes on along the minus strand of CM057450.1, from coordinate 1,066,019,676 downwards.
GCAGCGGCCACCCTCACCTTTGTTCGCTCCTCTGGGCCCTGTGGAGATGTACGAGACGCTTTGAAATTGCACCCTCACATCTGCCAGGATGTGCAGCACAAATGAGCTCATGGGAATGTTCCACTGAGCAGTTAACCAGTATTTCCCACAAGACCTGCCTGGACATGCAACTTGGGATGCCATGCTTTCATCCACTTTCAAACAGCAGAATTTATAAAAGGAAAATGTCTACACTAACAAAAGAAATGAACAGATCAATCTGGTCATATGCCAGTCTGAACACTAAAACATAAGGGGTCAGAGGTTGGCAAGTTGCTCTAGCACTGGCAGCTCCACTGTCTTGTTAAGAAGGAAGCCATCTGCCAATAAGCGTGTCTTTTGGAGTCTTTGTGTTACAATAATGTATTCCATTTGTTGGATTTTTTTTTGTTTTGTGGGGACCTATCTATCAACCAGTTGCAGGATACATTTTTCCTGCTGCCAGGAATAGATTATGTAGATATCTGTACTTCACTTTATCAATGCCTGCTGCAGTCCAAATACCATGTGGACACCACTAGTCCCTGATGCAGGAGAGGATATTAACTATTTCCTTCATACAGTTTGTCCAAAAGGAAGTCACTTTTGGGCAGGACCAGAAAATGCAGTGGTAGTGGTCTCCACTTTGATGGCAGCCTCTCCAACACCATTGTGTTGGTGGCTCTGTAGTGCCTTGTTATACGAGGTGTTGAAAAAGACTTGTAATGCTTTTCCAGTGATGTTTGCACCACTCATTGGCGCTGTGATGGGAAGCGCATTATCAAGCAGCTAGACGAGTAAGGAAAAGCAAAAACATAGCACCATTTCCCACTTATGTTGCCTCCTATGAGGAAGTACACATGTGCAAAACCAGTCAGGAATGTCTTAGACCTTCAGTGTCTCATTTGGGCAAAGGATTTATCTAAGTGTTTTGCACTTATATTACACTGTATTACAAAATAAACAAACAGTTTTGCAGCTACAGAATAGTGAATGGTGCCACCCCCTCCTTTCTTCCTTGCAGCTGCTTGCTTGTTGTAAACACATGTGAGCAGAGTGGCTTGGCTTTATTTACTTCCTGAAACACATTATCCCAGATCTTTGCCCCGCCTTCGTTCCCAATTATATTCCTAATCCTTTCTCCAGTTGTCCTTCATCACTGTAATTCAGGTTAATTATGAAGCCATGATGATTTTATAGGGCTGATATGGCCCTATACTCCCCACTGGAGAGTGGTTTATGTAGGCATTTCACCGTTTGGTTGGGGGTGTCATTAACAAATGTTTGCAGTCATTATGTAATGATGCATTTCCAACAAGTGGAAGATGTCTTGCCTAGATAGTCCATATTCCTTCTGTATATCCACCCAAGTTTGTATTCCATCTTGCTCCCATATCTGCCCTAGGTGTATTATCCCTCTCACTACCATCTTAATGCTGGATCCACCTGGGACAGTGGTAAGCCTGTTCCCAAAACTGGGGTGCAACATTTAATGTTATTTGAAGACCCTGCTCCTACCACCTTAAACCAGGTATCTGCTGTGTGTCTGCATAAACTCCATTTATGCTCAGTCAGACTCTTCATCCCTGGTCGGGACTGGAATTATGTAGCCAAGTAAGATATGGGAACCCAAAGCCTCATTTGTCCTTACTTCTAGTGCTGCCAGCTTTGTTCTTTCCACCCACACAAATGTACTTGGCATCTTATTTCTTGCCAGTCCATTTTGGAATCAACAAGGGCAGTATAGTGTGTGTGTGTGTGTGTGTGTGTGTGTGTGTGTGTGTGGTGGGGGAGAGAATGTGCTGTAGGGTAGGGCATTCATGTGAATTCATTTGCCAAGCAAAGGTTTTCCATCTATCCAGATCTGATCCTTGGTCAAAGCTGGCCATTTCAGTTTTGACCACACACACACAAAAGTAGTCAGCAGAAGTAGGCCTTACGGCCTATCGGAACACATCAGCCTTTACTATACAATCTCTGACCCACTTAGCCAAGATGGGCTTGGATGCTGGGTGCCCTTTCTCTGTCACTCATGAGTATGAAAAAAAAACTTTTCAATGAACCTGCGCTCCTGACTGAACAATTCCTCTTTTCGTGCGCACAGTAGCTTAAAATATTGATTCAGAGGCCACTCACCATAACACATTTAGCAGCAACGAATTAAACATTAATGTCCAAATAATTCCTAGACACCCAAAATCCAACTTAAAGGAACAGGACGAACAACTGAGTCAGGAGAAGGCACTGTGCTGACATTTCATAGTCTCTTGACTACTTCCTCAGAGCTCCGTGACTACAAAACATCAGCACGGCACGCATTCATGACATGGTTGTAGTTCTTCCTGTTCCTTCAGCCCAGATTTTGGATGTCTATGAATTATTTGAACATTCATGTTGATTTGTTATTGCTAAATCGTTATTATAATAACGAACTTGGAATAAAATATTTTGAGCTGCCGAATGTCTCAAAAGAGGAAGTTATTCACTTAGGTGTGTTGGTTCACAAGGAAGGCTTGGTTCCTTCCCTGCCCACCCACATGTGTATTGCCTTGAACAGATGCACTGATCGAAAGCTGTATACCTTGAAGAAAGGTGAGCTCTAAACAACTTTTGCTAGCATGAAAACAAAATGGTTAGACTGGCAAAATTCATCATCTATACCAGGTACATTTGATGACTCTGTGCACATGTAGAGTGTGTAAAAGACTTGGGCATTTATCAACTCTGGGCAAAATGAACAGATGTCAAATTTCTTGATTCAAATGAAAAGCTGTAGGCACTTTCGGGAGAAGGCGGACATTATCCTAGGGATGATCTTGTTGTAGCGATCACAGATGGCCAGAAGCTCACTACCCATTGGACAGGGCTGTGAGGAGAGAGGCTGATGGGGCAGGTTGGGCATTAAGGGACATAAAGCTCAGCAAATAAAAATATAAAGGAGGCAGGCCCAGCTGAGGTAGCTGCCGACTGCAGTGCATCTCATGTCGGGGGGTTGGAGTCCGGTTCCAGCATCACAGCAACTGCAGTTGGGCCACAGAGCCTTCTCTCACCACAGGGTTGCTGTAGCATTCAAGGCCAACACAGGCACTGCTTACACCATGGGGTGGAGGAGGGACTCAGGCAGAGAGAAAAAATGGAAATAAATGTGCACTGAGCCATCTAAATAATGGTCCCAGCAGCCTCAGACCCTGATCAGTGTGAAACCCTGCTGGCTGAGACAATTGGGGAAGCAGCAGAAGGGACTGAGGGTTGCTGGCAGCACAAAGACCAGAACAGAAGGAGCAGGTGGTGCATCGGAGGGCCAAAAGCTATAACAAAAACACATGAATTAAAGTGAGTAGAAAACCTTTGCCTCTCTACTGACAGGGTACATGTGTTATAGCTCCAATAAGGATTAAGTGAGGCAGTGAACCATGGTCTCTTGCATTTTTCTGGAGTTACCAAACACTAGAAACTAAAAAGGAGCATATCTATTGCATTGCCTTGCAATATGATTTCCGGAGCCATGGAGTATGTTGCCATTTGGACCCAGCTTCCATAAACATTCTGAAGACATCCTCCCAGAACCTGCGGGACAGAGTAGACCTTCGATCCTATCCAGACAGTCCAACCCTTCAGTTGGAATCACTAATGCAACTGCAGTAGACAGAACCTCTGTTCTGTGAGCTCTAGAGACCACTGTATGATCTTCTGTTACGCTGACTGCTGTATTCTCGTTGGTAACCAAAGCTGCCTCTGTGAAAATGAAGGCAGCCAGAGCTACTCGACTAGAGTTCTTGTGGGGGGTGTCACTAGAGAACCATATTCTTGGCAGGACATCCTTTACATGTGCTCTTCAACTTGGTCCTGCAAAGCCAATTTAACTTTATAAGTTTTAAATTAATTGAATACAGACTGGCATAACTGTATTCCTGAAGTGATCTGGAACACAACAATATCAGATTTAAAGGAAAGTGATCAATACTGCAAACTCTTTTAAATCCTTAACCCCCATTAAGCTTTGCAGTTAAAAAAAAAAGATTTTCCAGTGATCTACCTACAAGTTTTCTTTTCCAAGTCCACACTCTTAAAACATGGTAGGTACCGTCCCACACCTCCTCTTAGTGTGACTTGCACCCTCCTTTCATTCAAAAGCATGCTTATGAATGGTGCACAGCCACACCTAAGAGGAGATGGTGCCGCAGCATCTGCCATGTTTTAAGATCGTGAGATTTAGAAAATAAAATTTTAAGTAGGACCACTGGTGGAAAAAATGATTTGTTTACTGTGAAAAGATTAAATGGGGAGTAAGGATTTAGGGGTGGACTTTGCAATATTGACAGCTTTTTTTTTTAAGATGGTCTGACCAAAGAACCAGCCACATGGAGCAATGAAACCAGGACAACAACAACAGGGTAAGGCCACAAAGGCAGAGAGTGGCACAAGAGGTGGAAGCCAACCACTGCAAGAAGCCCTCGTGCACACTCAGACACAATGTGTGAAAAATATAAAGAACACTAACCAGACAATCTGCATGACTCTCGGCTAAAAGACCTCACAGCATGAATAATGGATACCGACATGAGATCCACCTCCACCCTTGCTACTATGTCCATACCAACCCAAGCAAAATACCCAGCTCGGGCAACCTACAGCCTGGAAAATGAGGTTCGTCAGGTAATCTGGGGATGGTTGGCATGCCCAAGAACCAAGGGACCACATTTTTCGACTTTCTCCTGACATGGCTGCAACAAACACTGAACCTACAGGAGGACTGACTGCTCAACCCTTACAAGGGTTTACAGAGCTAATCCAAGGTGGCATCCCAGACAGCTAATGAGCACCAGATCATCATGCTGAAAAGCAGGAGAAGGCGGTTTGAGACTTCATTTTGTGAAAATCTACTCAGACCTCTGTTTTCAAACTAGGGCCAGGAAAAAAAAGTTTGACCCAGTTAGGCCACACCTCCAGGCCCTGTGTGTAATCCACTCTTTCCTGCTACCTGTCTGCCTTGGATCATATACAGTGGAAAAACTTGGCAATATTCTGATCAGAGACATGGGCAGGTTACTGGAGCACTCCAAATCTAAATTTGCTGCCAATAAGGTTCTGAAACAAACACAGCAGGAAGAAATATTGGAGAAGATTGAATTTGTGTAAATACTGTTATTTGTGTATTGTAAATACAAATCTGCATCCCTTTAAACACTGACTTACTTCAGTACTTGTGTTCTTAAGGACTGGTATTTTTTTCTTTTGTTTAAACTGTAATGCCCAAACTTTCAGAGTACTCGAAAGGTAGGGGCTTAATCTTGGGTGCTTGAAAGGAGGGGTGGGATGCACTAGAGTAATTATTGTGAAATGGCACCAACCATGTGGCTGAAGCTCTGATTAACATGGTCTCTAGACAGTTTTTCTGTGAACACCTCCTTTCATGTCTCTGTTTCCGAGCAGAGTTACCAAATGCAGATGATGGGGATAATATTTATACAGTTCATCAATAGACTGTTTTCTACTTTAACGTTTGGTTTTCTAGTTCAGTTTAATTTGGGACTGTATTCATTGCCAGATCACAACATGGAGAGTCACAGGAAAGATAAACCATGTTGGGACCTAGATTCCTTTTAAAATCCTTGATAGCACTGGTTTAAATAACAGTCCCTTGTTGGCTGTGTATTTCCTTGGTGTTCTCCTGGAGTTATCACGTAGCTGCTGAAGAAGCTGGCATTTACTGGAAGTCATTTTCTTTTAGAAATACTATTTCACCAAATCTTACCAACTGTACTAGAATACAGCTATGTATCTGGCTTGGATGTACCTGGTATGTGTTACCACGGACTACTTCTATCACTCTGTATGAGGCGTTTATAATGTTCATGCATTATTTAAAAACAATAAACAAAGTTAATATAGCTACAGTTCTGCTGACCCCTTGATATGGGTAGTGAACCCTTCATATTAAGTCATTCAATAAAGTGCTAAATGTTGCATATCTGTTGGCATGAACCATATGAAGAGTCTTTTTCACATGTGCCACCATTTAAAATAACGTTCTGCTTTTGCACCTTCTTTGTATGGCAAGCATCTCCTTTAATTTTTTTTGCAAATTTGTTTATTAAAACCATTTCTTTATAGATACAAACATAAAAAAAAAAAAAACTAGCTGCAGTAATGTAGAATAAAACTATTTCATACAGGAAAACACAGAAGGAATGAATAGTCCCAGCGTATCCAGAAATAGCCCAGGGCAACTGAAAATTAATAGCTGAATATAATAATTCTCAATGTATATGTATGTTGTACAAGCAAAATTTTTATATTAACTATAGACTCAATGCACCAAAAAGTGATGCACAATAAAGATCACAGCAGAAACTCTGGTCATGAAATATAACACCATTTTGTCTATAATAATTCAAATTGAGGGTATCTATGAATTTATTTATGCTATGATCTTCTCCTTTCTATATTTGCTGATCATCAAATTTTGCCACATAGCAACACCTGGGATTGTGGGCACTGTAGAAGTATTTCAAGTAACAGAAACCCCCAGGCAACACATAAGGGAGAGTTTGTATGCAAACTGTCTATATTCTCCTAGGGTAATCAGGACTGGGATTGTCCATGCACATGGTTCGCTAGAAAAGCATACAGTAATGTATAAAGGAGGAGTGAATAGCTTCATAATGTATGGGTAGCCCTTATTACCCACTGAAATCAAGCAGATTACAACCTTGTAATCCCACTGTTGTGATGTCAGAACCTTATAAACCTATCTCATCAATGTCACAGCAGTGGGTTTACAAAATGGAATGCCAGTGTTATTCAGTATTCTACACACCAAGAATGTGATTGTTAGTCTCAGTACAGTATTCAAACAACATTCCAGTTGTCTCAGTTTACTGTTACGGAGTCTAGCAATCTATATGTCTGACAGAGATTTTAACTCTGGTGCCATTTTGGCCCGCTGTCATTCAGTCCGTGTATCCTAACAAATTGTTTTCCTACACAATCATGTGGCTGTAGTGCAGATTCATGAATAAGGTAAGGCTAAATTACTTGTGTTCAGGGATGGGGGTGGGGATAACATCTCATGTCAAGTCCCATACACTGTAAATGACAATGCCTGATGTACGGTGATAACCATGGTGTAATCATCTCTTGTGGTTGCTAGAGCAGCTGTAATCCTCTCAGCTGCACTCTCGAGGTGTACTGATGCCCTAGCAACCACACGAGGAGATTACACCATGGTTATCACCTGTACATCAGGCATTATCCTCTATGTGAACCATTTCCAGAATATGTGTGGGAAAGGGTACACTCACATTCAGGCAAGTCTCCAGTCCTTGATGAGTCTCTCAAGCAGTGCTACTTCAACTAAAGGTGCTACAAATTCTGAAAGGAAATTACAGTATTAGGTACTGTGAGGTCCTGATGTAAAAGAATAGCCTGTACTGCCTGGGCAACCTCCTCTGTAGTACTGATATATCTGAACCCCAACCCCAGAAAATTCTCAGGCAGGCAAGCAGGATATGTAGACTGGAAGTGCATATGATTTTCTTTTAAGTGTGCAGAGGATACCTGTGTAGGCCTGGTGCTTTTAAAAACTTCTGGAGGATAATCTTGGTGAAACTCAATCTGAAACTCCACTGAGGCTGTCCCATTACAGGTCTAAAAAGCCACTGATCTGTTACCACACCCTCAAGCAGCCCATACATGCCAAGATTGTGCCACCTTAGCCTGCCTTCCAGGTCTTGGTGTTTCTCAAATCAGGGCAACATTTTGTTCTACAAAGTAGTCCACTGCTCTGTGGAGTTGCAAAGTGCCACCTTGCAGCAGCCCTATCCATTCCTCCGCTGTATCAAGCTGCTTCTCTTCTGCCTGTAGTTGCAAGTTCAGCCTGCAATTCTGATTCTCATCCCTAAGCCTTTGAGCTCTCTAAAGAGAGCTTCAAATGGAGTGCAAGAAAGCTTGTTAGACTTCACATCTGCATCGTAGTCTGGGTCTGTATGGTTAACAAAGAATGGCTCTTACTCCAATCTGCACTTCTCTGATTCAATCTGCCTGCATCTGATGGGCAAACTTTTGTTAATGCCCTTGATCATGTCCAAGGCCACTGATTTACGTGATTAAAACAATGAATTCGTAATTGCACTGGTGATTGCTACTCTAATTTCCAGATTTTACCGAGATTCTGCTATCATTTTTTAGTATGTGTATAAATAATCAGAATTAAAGAAGGCTTAATATACAGAGCATTAAATAAAGCAAGCAAACTAATACAGGAAGGAAATTATAAGAAAAATACAAGTTTTCTAGATGTACTGATCTGATAAAATGCCAGATTCCATTAAATCTGTTTTTACCGGTTCTTAGGCAGCCCTAATTCTGGAATTTTACCAGGTTTTCTGGTATAAACCGAAAACAATGGCCTTAATCGTGTCACCATCTCCTCCATTGTTGCCAGATGCCATTTTCAGGTATTTGTTTTTGTAATTTGTACCAGTTTCAGAGGAGTTAAGTCACTGAGGTTAGTGGAGCTGAAGCTTTAGCCACTCATCCTAGCAGTAAAGTTACCGGAATTTAGAGCAAGTGCTCTGGTTTTCCTTTTTTTTTTTTTTTTTTGCAATGCATTTTTACTGTCTATGCCACCTGGTTCCCCATGTGAATTCTGTTCAAGGTCAGGATTATTTTCACCTTTCTCCTCCTCGTCCAGCTGAGGAAGGGGACCACAAAGGCTGCAGTCTACTGATGCAGAAATAATGCTGGCAGTATAGGGTCAAAGAGAGCAGTCCCAGAGGAACCAACAGCTGACGTTGATGAGTGTGATTGTAATAGTGGTTCTGTCAGCATAGTATCCAATGACAAGGATAGTGATAGTTGCTGAAATAACTCCAAGACAGTAGCCAAAACCATAGTGCTAGTGTCAACAGCACCAGCTGGCAGAGTAAAAAAAAAAATCATGAGACCGTGCCTGCCACCATAGTAGCATGAACAGACCGCGCATCATCGACAGCAGTAGAGTCCAACCCTGTGCTCAACCTTGGTATCAGTACAATGTTTGGGCTTGCAAGCCAGTGTCTGCAGTAATGATTCATTGAATAAGCCAGTTTTTACTTTTCTTTAGACAAATGGCATTTTTCCTGCAATGGTGACAGTGTGGCCACCAATGAGACCTGCAGGGTTCCCCAGAAGCAGACCTGATGGAGTGAACTGTAAATCATTTCCTGCAGGAAATTCTCAAAATCTTGTGGCAAGGTCTCCTTGTGTCCTGTTGAAGCCATGGCAAATGACAATTCTTCACATCATACAAGAGGCCCAGACAGCAAACATAAAGCATGTAAGAGTTGGCTAACTATGCACCAACAGATGCAAAGACGTGGATGCTTCTTCGGGTGATGAATGATGGCACACAATAACATTCAGAATATAAGTATTACACACTGAAATCAGCACAGACATTCTCCATGATCTGACAACGGATGATGAGAGAACAAACTGAGAAGTATGGGGCCACCCATTTTACATAGACAGAACCAATGTACATCAACACGGGCAGTCCCAAGCTTAGGCAAAAGTTTCTGAGTAGTCCAGCCACCGATGGCTTACACATCAAAGGTGTGGCTCTATGGGAGGGAGATGTCTGTGAAGACGAAGAACATCCTGAGTACCCTCTCCAGACCATGAAGAACATCCAGAGTGCCCCCCACCCTCTTACATAAGCCATACATAGTAAATGGTGTAGAGTACCCTACTATTTCAACCACTTGTCAGGTTCAATGACGGAAAGTTACTAAGTAGGGTGAGATGCCTGGAAGAATTAAAGTGGGGAATGACAGCGTAAAGGGAGGTATATGGAACCAAATGTAATACATGTTTTAGGAGACATAAGAGAGCCAAACTCTGAGGTATTAATGTCCGTTGCACAGATCCAAAACAAATTTAGGATCCCAAGGCACCACCACTGGAAATTCCTACAAATTCAGGAAGCTAGTCAAGATTTATTGGTATCCCATCAAAACAGTGCAGGAAGTACAGTAATCCAGATTTATTGGCCCCTGTACACAAACACCAGAATGGGAACAGCTATTAACAACCATGAATGTTAGAACAGGGGGATGGTCCAGAATATATGGAGTAATTGAAGACCAAAAAAATGTTAAATAAAAAAAAAATTAAGTCAGCTGTTCTAAATTCCCCATCAACTATTAAACAAAATGGAACAACAACTGAACTGGCATGGGAGGAGCGAGCAGCACACACACACACACACACACACACACACACACACACACACACGTGCTGCTGTGAAATTCAAGAAAAGTATGTGCAGCACAAAACATGCACTAGAGGCATCGCACCCTACAGGTCTAAAGCGTATGAATTTTTCCCCATAATAAATACAGGAGGGGCAGCCAGACTGGAGCAGATATAAATTACATAATATGGGACTGTCACTAGGGGTTAAACAGCGCTGGGATATAGTTATAAGTTTATGTGAGGAAGTGGCTGGTGTATCATCCCAGTCAACCCCTTATATATTATACAGGATACTTTAGTATGTAAAGGGATTGAACACAAGACACTAAGGCCCTGTTCACACTACACCAACCCCGGTAACATTACAGAGGGTCCAAACCGTTACTGCAGCAGTTTGCGTTTACCTGTAGCGTTACAGGACGTTCCGTAACTGATGTGGTTTCAACAGCAGTTACGAAATGGCTCTGCCTCTGTAACGTTACCAGCTATAGTATGGACGTGATCCTGTAGCCCCAGCATTGCCCTCAGTGCTGCATGAACTGCATTGTGGGATAGGTGTCGACTGTAACAGTCACCCGTCACCCACAATGTGGACCGGCTGTAACGGTTCGAAACCATTCTCACAACAGTTCACTGGCAGTGTGGACACACTATAATGGTTATCGCCTGTAACAGTTTGAAACCATTAGAGTTTTAGTGGTATAGTGTGGACAGGGCCCAAGATGAGTACTGCTAACAGCATTGTCTGCTAAACCATTTATTCTACCAGCCTGGAGGCAACAGGTGTTCTCCCTGTATCAACTGATTAATAAACTAGGAAAACCCTAAGTTGGGAAAATGTTCCCTACTGTGGGAACCATTTTTGGCACTAATTGAGCACAGCTACCAGGCATTTGAATTTTATCCCGCACCACCACAATTAACCCTGAATTAGATGTGCAGTAACCAGCTGTAAGGGAAAAGTTTTAATCATTTAATCAAGACTCCTCAGAAAAGTGAATGGAATTTTACTGAGAAGTATTATGCGTGTTCAGTAGGATTTTAGACACCTGTCATAAATAAGTTTATTGCTTTTCTTTTTCTTTTTAATTTTAATGTGACTTTGATCGATAAGTTAATTGACATGCAGCCAAATATGGACACACCATTTAATACTTCACAGTGGCAGAGAGCTTGATATAGATCTGCATGTCCTGTTGTAATGCACGTGTATTAAGAAGACATGATACATGAAACGGTTATGTAAGAGAATTCATTCTTAAACCTCATTGACCTAAAATGGTGCAAAGATTAAAGACAGAAGCAGAAGCCACCCACCCTATAACAGACTGCAGAATGGAGAAGCTTATGTTCAAGAGAGGGTGGGACAGGGTGAAGGGAGAGAGTCTGGGTTGGTGGGGCCCACTGAAATTGCTGGATCAGGCACACTACAATTGAGCAAACTCGACAGACCACAAGGCTTTCTTCTGCTGGCTATGTTGTATGTCTGTATCGTTGCCTCTGTTACCTGATGTGCGATGACTTGAACTGCTTTATTTGAAACAAGCCACAAATTCTACATCTGGTAGATGGGAAAATACACACACACACACACACACACACACACACACATACACATTATAGGGCACGGTCACGCCCCTATATTTAGGGTTGAGGGCACTTTAATGTTAAATCTCAAATTTTACGACATTAGCTTTGCAACTGTTCAACGGCTTTGCAATGGAATTTGGAATGCATGGTCTGATATGGTAGATCTCTTAATTTACCAAGTTGTGTTTTGGTCGGACATACGTTTTTGTAGCAAAGCACCAAAATTGCACTTTGCCACTTTTGTGTGTTTTTTGCCCATAGCGCTGTTCAGGCATCATGTGGTCTACTGGTCCAAAACTTGGGACATAAAAAGAGTTTGGCCAAAGAATATGCCAGCATTGGTTTGGTGAAAAATATTAATCCTTTCAAAAGTTATTGAACTTTAAATTTCATGTTATATCCTACGGAAAATGTATATGCATATTTTGCGAAGAAGAATGGCAATCTGGCTATCTGCTCTTCCTTCAGCTGAGGATTTTGCATGCTTGTGGCAGAAGATTCTTGTGACTGAAAATTTTGCTATCTACGGCTGAAAAATGTTAAAGGTGTAAAACTTGGAACTGCATATATCATTAACGATTTGGTATTTTTATTTGAAATTTAAAGGGTGTTGATGGAGGCCTTAGAGATGTGAATTATGCTGTTTAGGTGTTGGGATTATTATAGGGTGCGTTGCACCCTATATTTAGGGTTGAGTTGGCACTTTAACGTTAATCCTCAAATTTTGCACATTAATAACTTTGCGCGCTCAACAGATTTGCACAAAATTTTGAATGCACGGTCAGGTATGGTAGATCTCGTGATTTACCAAGTTGCATTTTGGTCGGACATATGGTTTTGTGCAGTGAAGCATCAAAAATTAACTTTTGCCACTTTTGCACATTTTTTTTCCACGGTGCTGCACGGACACCATGTGGTCTATTGGTCCGAATCTTGGGACGTACAAGAGCTTCAGCCAGGAACATGCCAGCATTTGTTTGGTGAAAAATATTACTCAGTTCAATAGTTATTACAATTTGAAATTCCCATTATATCCTATGGGAAAATTTATATGTATATTTTTGCGATGTCCATGGAAAGACCAGAAAACCCTAAAGAAGATCAGATGGCCCAAACTGGGATGACCATATCTCAATAATGGTTTTTTTTACTTGAAATTTGCAGGATGTTGAGGGATGTGCTAGAGATGTAATTATGCTGTTTAGGTGTTGGGGAATTAATTGGTTGCAGAGATATTCAATGACGTAGTTGATATTTTTCCCATAGGATTACACTGTGGTCTGTGTCATGACTTTCGGGCGCAGTTATCTTGGAAATGAAGTGAGATACAGGCTTTTTGCTACTCGTGACTTAGATCACCTATAGGTGATCTATGACACTGGAAAAGATTCAAATCATAGAGTAAGCCTGCAGTGGAATTTTTTGTACGCTGCACAGTTCTTGAGATAGTGAAATTACTGTCACAAGGGTTCAAAGAGTGTCTGTCCAGTGCTTCTTGGTGCCCATATCTCGAAATGATGAGAGATATGGGTTCAGTCATCCAGGTGTTGTGTGAAATGCTCACTGTCATGATTATAATGATGCTTGAACTTTATTTTATAGCTCTTACGGTTCAGAAGATATGCATAAATTACTTTTACAAGGGTTTGGTGCAGTATAGGACTGCTGTATGGCTCTGTAGCTTTGTGCAAGTGGGGGCCACGCTCCCACAGATGCATATCGTTATGCAAAATTGGCAACTTGGTGGGAGCACTTGGCAAGGGTCCCACGCTCCCACCAATGCATGTTTTTTACTAGTTACATTACACTTTCAAAAAGTAAGGAAATTCATGGCAAAATGCATTTAATGCATCAATTAGGGTTAAAGCAAAATAAGTCAGAAAATGAAACATTAGGGTTGAGCCTAACCCCCCACCCCATCCTCCACAGACGACAGACACGGGGGTGTGCCATTGGGGTCTGAGGCTAAATCTCACCCCATCTCCTTTACTGTAGCATGTCAACCTGCTTACATGGAATGAGGTGAGAAGTTGACACATGGCCCCAATGGCACACCTGGCGCTATCAGTCGGTGGAGGATGGGGTGCTGGTGTGTGTAAAGGGGCTTAGGGCTCAACCCTAATGTTTCATTTCTGACTTATTTTGCTTTAACCCTAAATGATGCATTAAACACAGTAACATACACACACACACACACATGGTAGTGAGGAATAAATGAGTGAGAATGTGTTATTTTCACTGCAATGGAATAATCGGATGACATCACCACTGTGAGAATATTTACAGATATACACATAGTAGCTACATCACTAGCAAATATTCTCACAGTGGTGATGTCACCAGAATGAGAATTTCTTCACTGCAGCCTGCATTTAACGGGTTCACAGTTTCTCTTTCTCACCGAATCCTGCAACTAGCTCAATTAGCATTGCAAAAGACAATCACCTGTGTCCCACAGTTTTTCTGACACTCCTAGCCCATTATTGTGCTACTCTAATCTTCAAAACAACCTCATTCATAAAGCAGTTTCTCTTTCCGAGTGCTGCCTGCAACAGTTTCTTTGTCTTACTGAAGCCTGCAACTTACCCAATTAGCATTGCAAAACACACACGTCCCACAGCATTTCTAAAACTCCCAAACCATTACTCGCTGCTCACCTTCAAAATGCCTCACTGCAAATGACAATCCTTCACCACACAGCTTCTGTTTCTTACTCCTAGCTGCAGGTAACTCGATTACAATTGCAAAACACATTCACCTGTTTCCACAGGCTTTCTACACTCCCAGCCCATTCAAGAAACACAAACACACACACACCACACCATTGCTGTCAGTATAGGTTAGAGTTACAAGCAGAGAACAAGCTTGCTACATCAGCAGACCAGAACTGGGTTTGATTCTCACAACCATCACTTGCATATTATGCGACTCTGAACAAAGTCACGTAACTGCCCAGTGCTCCCATGTCACCCCTGGACACTTACCGGTTACCAAACACTAAAATAAAAAAAGTTCCTAAAGCTCCTAGTCCCATTGTATAAATCACACACACACGATGTGCAGATTGTGGATATGGAAAATATTCTCTCTCTCTCTGCAGGAGTGAGAATATTTTCCATATCCACCCTGCCATCATGTATCCATATATATATTAGACAAAGAACCTCTATGCACAAGCACTGAGGCAATGGTTACCCCAAAGGGCATTTACTGCGAAGCCAAGTTTCAAAGAAATACGAAATCACACATGCCTTACAATGCAAAGCATCATGGGCTGCATATGAAAATCACCACAGAATATTATGCTGGTTCAACTTTAAGCAGAAATGCATGGTGCCTAAAGGCCTCTCACACAGTTTGCAAAGGGTGCCAACAGAAGACAGACACATGTCCATCCTACCAGGACTCATCAGTATGCCTCGTCTGTTTGACACCTCAGTGGAATGAACCATCTACCCTAAGATCGTCTATCTGGGTTATGTTGTGTCTGGTTCACCACAACATAACCAGCTATTTCAGATATTTGGAAAATTTCTGAAGAGTTTCTCTCTCCTGCCCTACTGCGGAAATGCAGAAGCAGGAGATTTCTCTAGAAATATCACAGTAATTTCAGGAAATAGCTGGCAATGTCTGTGGCTAGTACTGTAAGCACATCAAACAGTGGGATTTAGGATTTACTATATATTAAACAGCTGAGGGTAGAGGATAGTGAATGCTTAAGAGTGGAGCCTGCGTGCAGCTTAACAGGTGGTCAGGATTTTGTAGAAATGCAAGATGTATAGCCCTCAGTGGTGTTAGGATGCAGAGTGCAGGAGGTGGAGAAATGCTCCTTGAGAGAGAGTGGAGTACTGGGTATTGGCGGTGCCGAATGTCCGCTCGCAAGGAGTTCCATAGTTTAGGCATGCAGTATTTGAAGGCAGCCTGGCCAGAATTGGTGGACATATGTGGGGCATAGAGGGCCGGTATTCCTGAGTGAATACGCTGGTGGGGTTGAGTTATTAGGGCTGCTGTGAGGTAAGGGGGGAGGACTGGTCCCAGAATTTTGCTGTCATCCTAGCACAGTGGGCCAGACTCCTGTCATGAAGAGATGGGAGGTCCAATGACTTGTAGAGGATGCAGTGATGGGTTGGGGGGCAGTCCAGAGCGAACCAGCAGAAGGAGTGGAAGAGAGGATCCAGTCTGGCTAGGGAGGACTTAGGAACAGTGCTGTAGACAGTGTCCCCATAACCGAATATTGAGAGGATAATTTTCTGTACAATTGCCTTGCAAGTAGGCAGAGGATGCAGTCTTTGTTCCGATATAGGATGCCCAGCTTGGAGTGTAGTTTTCTTGCGGATCGCATCTATATGAGCAGAAAAATCAAGGTGCTGGTCGAGCCAGACCCCAGGTACCTGAATGAGATACAATCCTCCAAGGGACCTTTCAGTGGTGTGGAAGGTGGGGATGGCGGGAGATGGGACAGTCTCTGCCTCTGCCAGGGTTAGGAGACCATTTTCTTGGATATTAACACCTAGCTATAGAGAATACCTCAGCTGGCTCCAGAGGTGTTCACTATAAGAGGAGCACTGTGTGTATATATTTTCTGGTTTCTGTTCTCAGAACTAAGTTCACACATGGATTATGACCAGGGGATCAATGTTAGATATCTGCAGTTCTGTTCCTATCTACCTGCTACACTCCAGTTATTGGTGAGACTTCTATAAGACCACTGAAAGAAGAATTCTGGGACCATTTAAGCATAAGTTATTATAGAGGCCTTATGGGTATGGAGACCACACTGACAGTTCCCATTTTAGAGAGATGGAACATGGAGTTAACCCCTGTGGTTTCATCTGCTCAGTGGGAGAGAAATGTGACAACTGCACTACAGGTTATGACAGCTAATACTTTTGGACTCCGCTGGTTCAAGCAAAGTTCATGTGACAATCCTTTGGACACTGCTAGAGAGCCTGTGGAGCAAACAATGTAGACCATGCCCATGTATTTTAGGATTAGCCTGTCCTGACAAAATATTGTCAACCAATAACTGCTCAAATGAACAACATGTGCAGACCCACTTTGCTTACACCAACTTGCTTACACCCACTTTGCTTCTTATTTCCATTTTCCAAGAAGGCATCTGGTTGACAAGTTATAATTTGCTTCTAACTTGCCCGTTTGCAGCTGAAAAAGTTATGTTATGGCTGAAGCTAAAACCACCTGCCGTAGCTCAATGGAGGGCATGGTTTCCACCATATACAGGATGGAGAAAATTACATCCTTGGTGCCTGGGAGGGAGTCACAGTTATACATAAGGTGACAAAGTGAGTAATTTACATTATGGAGTGAGGACACATTTACTCCTTGGTAGCACACTTGCCTTGAGGCCAACAGATCAGAAGGCTGTGGGTTCTATCCCACTCTAGGCCTTGGGTTAATATCCCAGTACTGACACTGCAGTGCAGCACGAGGGGTGCTGCACTCATGAGGTGCTGTCTTTCAGATGAGCCATTAAACCGAGGTCCCATCTGCCTGTTCTGGTGGTAGTTCAGGTTGTTAAAGATCCCAAGGCACTTCTCAAAAGACTATAGAATTTCCCCAGTGAACTGGCCAAATTTCCTCCCATTCACTAAAAAAAAAAATACCACCAACAGCCCTAATCTGGTTCAAAGTCAGCTGGGATTCATCTATCCCCTGGCAGGTCGTTCCTGAAAATGAGCAATAATTTGTCTAGTGCACTTACCGGTCAACAAAAACTAAATAAAATAAAAATAAACATACCAGAGCTTTTTACCTTTGTGATCCTTGGGATGGAGGAATCTTCATATGACAACTGTGGTGGGGACCCAATTCTGCCTCTTCTTCTAGCCAGGTACTGTCAGCTGTGATGATCGTGTGTGATAGCTATAACATACGAATCGGACTTGAACTGCCCATAGTGGCTGTACTATGTATTTTGTATTTTTAAAGGAAGGCTGTCCAAAACACTGTTGCCAATTACCAGGGTTGCAGAAATGCCCGTTTAGCACTACATTTATGTGGTTACAAGTCTCCACCAACCTTTGCCCCATTTCTGTGCCTTCAGTGTGCTCCCGAGTTCTGCGCCAGCTGCCATTTGGACATTGCCACCGCACGGAGGACCAAGGTGCGCCTGTTCAGTAGTTTTCTGTTTTCATGTTATTATTGCCGGGTTGGCACGTAGGCAGGCATGTGTTTCACTACTGAACTTTTAATCTCGATGGTTTTGTAATTCTTTTAATGAATTGACCTGAGTTCGGCATGCCCACCAGTGCCTGGCGCCAATATATATGCCCAACCAGGAGTTCAAGTTCAATTAAAAATAACAGGTTACCAAGTGTCGCTTTCAATGGGGCTTACTTAAAAGTTCAATTAAATGAATGCTACATGCCACACAAGTAATTTTGCTCCATAAAAATTTGCCTCCAGCTGCCAGGAACGAGAGTTCCAGCAGAGCGCAGGAAGGAAACTCTGCTAATCTGCCTACAAGTTGCAGCTCTGGGCACCACAAGCAATGAAATAGCGCCACTCACTCCTTGATATAAAAATATCCATTTCCAATAAAATACATGCCCTTTGACAGAAATGCAGCTCTCTGGCTGCATATTGGCAGGTGAGTAGAGACAGAGAGAAAAACTGGGTTTATGACAGCCTTCCTTTAATATTTGTTCTACTGTCTACCATGTTTTGTTTTTCTGTTTCCCTCTGTATTTTTTTTTTTATTTAGTTGTTTAACCAGGAGTAGCACACTAAGCTGAAAGCTTTTTCACAGGTGCGATCTGGGAGCGCAGGGAAGTTAAGTGACTTGCTCAGGGTCACACAGTATGTAAGCGGAAGCTGTGGGACTCAAACCCAGGTCTGGTCTGCTGAATGTTATCAGATTTGCAGCTCAGAGCCTTAAACCACTGTGCTATACTGCCTCCTTGAGGCAATAAATTTAAAATATAAAAAAGAAAATACCACAGATTTCTGAAAATACTCTGACATTGTCCAAAAAGATAATCCTTCTATAAGGTAATAAATCGATTTAGTGATCAGCAAATTCTGGTAAAGAAGTAACAGACTGGCCCAAAGAGTTTTCAGGACAACCTTTTAGTTAAGTTACAAGCTTATCCAACGTGAACTGCATCACATGTTATATTATAATCTTATTCACAGAATCTGTTAATAGAAATAGACCAATGGTCCAGCTAGCCTGCCCTACAGCACTACCTACAGAAACTGAGTTCTCGCTGAAAACTCAAACTCCATAAAATGGGGATTACGGAGGACGATAAATGTATTAAATATAGTGAACAGATACTTAGATACATCACTATTGTGACTGACTGGCAATTTTTTTTTTAATCAAATCATAGTATACCTTGACCTATGTTATAGGTCACTTTTACTCCCAATAACAAAGAGGTCACGCTGCACTCACTTTAATATTTATTGGCTGCTAAAACATCATTATTAAAACTAGATAGAAAATAGGGCTCCTCCACTAAACAAGTGGAAAACAACTTACACAAGAACTAAAACTGGAAAAATTGTCCCATAGACTGAATATTAAGTTTTTTCTTTTTTTTTTTTTTTTTTTTTTTAATTAAAGTTTTTACTGATCTTTCAGAGTAAAACAGAGCAACTTTAGATATTTACGGAGAAAATTAATCTACAGCCTGCAACCTGTTCAACGCTGATGGTTTTACCCAATTAGGAGTAGCCATCCATTCTGAATACTTGGGTTATTTTTCTTCCAGTGTCTCAGGAGCACTCTTTCTACAACTAAGGTGTATGCTACCAATCTTGTGCCTCCTGGTTCTTCTCAGATGAGTTTCTCAGTCTCCAGGGTCAAGAGAGATCCCCAACATAACTTCATCCGATTTAGGTTGAGTATAGTCAGGTGTGTGATGCTTCCTGTGTGCTCCTGGCACCTCCAGCATGTCGCTGTCAGCATGATGCCCCATTTGTGAAGGCGCGGGCATCCTGTTCCAGCAGAGCAGGATTTTCCATTGTGGGGAATCTGTTTTCATGTCACTGATGCTGATGGCCAGGGATCTCCAGCATCTTTCCCAGGCTGGCTGCAGGAGCTCAACTTGGAGTTCCTGCTCCCACTTTCATCTCGTGGAGTCTGTTGGGTCCCTGCTCTGGTTAATGAGCAGGCAGTAGAGTTTGCCACTGTCCATTTTCTAGGCCTTTTGGGGTTGAACATTCCATCCATTAGGTGGGCCTCTAGACATCTGAATGTGGGGCCCAGGAGTAAAGTAAGGTGTGCCTCAGTTGGAGGCATCCCCAGTGATGCTGCTTGGGAAGTAGATATCTACTGCTTAATTGCTGGCAGGATAGTACCACCCCAGTGGTCTCATTTATCAGGTGGTATAGATGCACGATGCCTTTGCTGGTCCAGTCCAGCCAGTCCACTGGTTCCCCCCTATTTGGAGGTTGTTGTTCCTCCAAAGGGGAATGCCTAGACTTTTGGGGTGCCACCCCATCCTTCTGATTACTTGGTGCCAATTGTTCATCGTATGTCATATGACTGGGTGGTCCTTCCATGCACTGGCAGTTTGCTGAAGCAGAGGTTTGATACCAGGGGCCCCAGGACAATTTCTTCAGAGTATCCATTTGTATGGGCGTGGCTTACGAGAGTCTGCTGTCACCCTGGCCAGTTGGTGGGACATCTGCACCATCCTCTTGATTTTAGGTCTGTTAGGTAGAAACCTCCCTTCACGAGTCCAGCCTCCCTTTCTGAAGTTGAGGCAGCTCACCACCCCTGCCAAGGAAGGCTAACATGCTGTTCTGGAGCTTTGTTATCGTAATCAATTTATGGGGACATGAGCGTTATCCAGGATGTACTGGATTAGTGGGGCTGCCATCATCTTATAAGTGTGGGCTCTCCCACCACATTGATAGATGCAAGTGGCTCCAGCACGTCTGATATTTTCCCAGCTCCTACCCGGGGGCAACAGACCCATTTGCTCTGGTTTTCAGGTGAAATTTATGCCCAGGAATCGGACTGCAGAAGGGACAATGTCCATACCCCATGGGAATCCTTGTTGTTGAGCTATTGAGGGTGGGAGGGTAGCAGCATTGATTTAGCTACACTGGCTTTATAGCTCAGCGCTTGCCATACTCTTCCAGCAGGTTCACCAGCTGTGGGACCAAGTTTCTGGTTCAACATGAAAATAGAAGAAGCTGCACAGATTTGCTCAGCATCTCCCTCCTATCACTACATAAATTCTTACTCCAGCTGATAAGATACATCTCTTTCATGTTCCTTGTAGGTTGAAAATGCTTTTCGCTTATCTTATTAATCTCTCAGTATTCTCATCTTCCAAATACTATTCAGTTTTTGAGTTAGAAAGCTTATTATAAAATAGTAAAGTACTAGTCTTTGTATTCTTTTAATGCAATGATAATGTCTCAAGTCTGTTTTGCATATATTAACTTTACTAGGACAAAATATAGTTTGCTCAGTAATGCAAGGTATTGAGAAACTTTGTACTTGAGAAAAAAAAAGTCTTCAAACAACTTTAATTGGAAAAACAATGTGTGTTGACCGAGCTGTGACTGCAAATCTAGTATGGTTGGCATGGTAAGCAGATAAGTTTTAGGCCATCAGGCAGCTGAAAACAAGAAACACCACTTACTCACTGTAACAGTAGGTCTGAGAGAATTTCTTCTATTGGGCCACAATTTTGGAAGTGCAACTAGTAGACATAAGGACCACTCAGAAACTTTTGCTAGCCATGAGCTACCCCTGTGATGTGCAGTGCAGGCACCTAAATAAATTGTGGGCAACTCATTGCTACTCCATTCCCCACTAGAGATAAGCTCAAAAACCTTCTACCAAGAGGAACCAGGAGACCAGACCAGTACCAGGCACACAAGAAGAGGCATGGGACTAGAAATCCAGTATACAAAAGGCACTTGGACACCTCCAAACAAGGCAATGGCCAAACCTGCTAGCTGATCTCTCAGAAAGGGAGAGGGAGGATGGGTGTGCTGTGGCCCAACAGAGGAGATTCTCCAAGATATTTTGTTATGGTGAGTAACCGTTGTATCTTCATTGAAGACATCTTCTCCATTGGGCCACATCTCTGCAAC
Source organism: Neoceratodus forsteri (assembly GCA_016271365.2). NCBI lineage: Eukaryota > Metazoa > Chordata > Ceratodontiformes > Ceratodontidae > Neoceratodus > Neoceratodus forsteri. Next base: position 1,065,997,746 of record CM057450.1, on the reverse strand, counting down.
GACTCCAAGCAGTACACAATCTACCCATGGAGAATGGCAACATCTGCTATGCAATCAGGACAGAAGGTGTTGCAACACCACAAACCAAAGCCAGCAGGATTATGCGAGACAAAATCTAGATTACAGTGCTTGGTGAAAGTATGCACAGTGCTCCGTGTGGCAGCAGCACATCAGCTGCAAGAACATTCTGAAAACAAGCAACAGAAGTGGCCATACCACATGTAGAGTGGCTATGCACAGCACTAGGAAGTTCCTTGCCATACTTCCACTTACAAAATTCAATACAGTTAGCTAGCCATTTGGACAGGCACTGTTTAGACACAGGGCAGCCCTCTTTCCCTGGGAAAATGAAACAAAAAGATGGAGCAGGGCCTCCTTCAGATAGCTGGGTATCCACATTACTAAAAATTCAGACCACCAGCATATTCTTAATTATAAACCACTTACTACAAACACTCACAATTTGGAATGATGGTCCTCCCTCCATTTACGCTTAATGAATAGAGCTGAAGCCATATGGCAGAATGTTTTGCTGATATTTATATTTCTCCAAACTCTCACCTTGTTGCCAGCACGGAACTACTTTCAAACTTGAAAGAAACTCCTATCCTGGTTCCTCTGGCGGTGGCAGCCAAGACTCCAGCTTGCTCTCCTGAAGCTCTCAAGGAAAAAGGAGGCGTGAATTTCCTAACTTACAATTGTATGCTATGGCCCGTCAGTTTTGCCTTGATTGCCTCTGGACTTCCAGCACCTAAGAGGCCCACTGGAAAAATACAAATTTTGTGCTAAAGGACATGCATGATGTCAGCTGGCTCCATTTGTATGCCTCCCCAGGGTACTTACCCTTTTCCAACTTCTTCCTCATACAGGGACAGTTCTTCATTCATAGCACAGCCTTTGGCGAGGCAATTCACAAGGTATCTTCGGACCTCTGCTACTGTCTCTAACCCATGATCAAACTAACCCCTTAAATAAAACAGATCCATTTTTAAAACATCAGGCAATAAAGATTCTTATATATTTTCACCAGTTCGTGAACACCAGAGTGACACTTCCCTTTCAGACCCTGCGGTGAAATATGCCCTTCCAGCCACAGACCATTTCTGGTACCTACAGGTCCAGGTATTCTCTAGTTCACAGAACATACCTCTTTACTTGCCCTTACACTGCTGTCCCTTCCCTGTCCCATACCCTCGTCCTATGCCACCAGCACTGCTGTTATGCACTTATGTTACTGATCTCTACAAGCTGTTTTACCTCTTTTGTACTGTAATGCTTATGCTATGTATGCCATCACTTTTGTGCTAAGTAATTCTACTGTCATGTAAGGTTGTTGATCTCTTTATGTACTACATTGTATCAGCTCCTCCCTGTACTATTGTTTGCAACTTGTTTGAACTGCAATCTCCGGGTCATGCCTGAAAATAGGCAATCCTGTCTAGTGCACTTACCCGGTTACCAAAAGCAAATAATATATATCACCAAACAAACAATGCTCACGATGCACTCCTCTCCCTGGCCCTCCATGAGCTCTGGACCCGATCCAGTCTCATTAACGGGAAGGGAGTTAGGGACCATGCAGTAGGTCTGCTATATGCCATTCTGAGCGATCAGGCTAAAGACTCCCTATAACAGGACCTAATAAATGGAACGAGGACTTGCAGGTTCACTGTGAGGAGGAACAATGACTTAAATATGTCCTACTCACTTATACACTATTTATGGCCCCACCTCAAAGAATGTGCGTGGAGATGTTGGGCATGCTAGATTATATGTGTGTGTGTGTGTGTGTGTGTGTGTGTGTGTGTGTGTGTGTGTGTGTGTGTCTCTACACACACGTACATAACTGCACGTAGTGGGGCAGCAATTTCCCGGAGACATTCTGGAACCTGCATTGCTGCCCATTTGCAGGCAACTGTCAGCTCTGAGGGAGGAGGCTGCCCACCTCCAGGCTGAACTGGCAAGGACTAAGGAGGCCTCCCCACCCAAACAGCACCAGTTCCACAACCACTGCCTCAGAGGTTGCCATGTGTGAAGAGCAGATCGACCACAATGGAGACCAAGAAAATGCTGGGGACATCCAAAGGGAGACCCACAAAGAGTGGCAAGGACACCACAGGAGGAAAAAACAGCTTCTGCTAGGGGACTCAATTGTTAGGGGTGTAGACCTGGGGAAGGGAGAGGAGAGGGTAAGGTGCCTGCCTGGTGCCATGGCTTGGAAGGACAGGATGTGAATCCTCAGGATTGCAGAAGCTGCATCAAAGGAGAGGAAACTAGATATCACTGTCCACCTCGGGACAAATTACCTAGCTAGGCATGAGATTAGTGCAGTGCAGGATGAATTTGTGGAGTTGGGAGGGCCTCAGACAGGTAGCAAGCACGGTAACCTTCTCAGAGGTGCTGCCAGTCTATGGCAGGGGTGAGGCTAGGTACTGCACACCATGCAGTTTAATGAATGGTTGCAAAACTGGTGCAGAGCACAGGGCTTTGGCTTCATTGGGGACTGGGGTCCACCTGGAGAGATGAAGGTCTATACTGGCATGATGGTCTGCATCTGTCCAGGAAGGAAACACACTCTAGGTGACAGGTTTAAAGGCTTCCTTGGCAAGCTTGTAAACTAGCTAAGGGGAGGTGCTGATAGGAAACAGGAAAGTTCAAACCTCCCCACAAAACATGGCAGGTAGTAGGGTAAACACTGAGGTACAGAACTTGACAGAGGGCAGGACAGGGCAAATGGAAAAATGGACAAGGGCAATAAGAACAGGGATGGGGTAAAAAGGATAAAGCCAACATTAAATGGAGGGCAATGAGTACCAATGCCCGTAGTCTGGGAAACAAGCTTCCAGAGCTAGTAGCCCTGATGGAAGAGGAACACTTCAATATTGTGGCAGTCACAGAAACATGGTACACGGAGAACCATGACTGGGATGTCAACATACTGGGGTACACAACCTACAGAAGGGACAAGGAGGGTAAAAGAGGAGGTGGACTAGCTCTCTACATAAGGGAAGGGATCAAAGCTACAGAAATAAAAAGTAAAGGGGAGGACAAGAGGAACTCTGGGTCACCTTGGAGACAGGGAATGGCATCACAATCCGCACAGGGTTGTATACAGACCCCCGTCTCAAGGGAGGAAATGGACAAAATGATAGAGAGCATTCTCAAAATGGCTGAAAAGGGGAGATACTGTTGATGGGGACCTGAATATGCCAGATGTTAACTGGGCGACATGGACTGCAGCCACATCCAAGAGCAGGGTCATTCTCGATGCCCTACAGGGAGCATGTCTTAGACAGCTAGTGGTGGAAACTCGGAAGGAGCAATATTAGACCTGGTACTCTCAAATGAGAGAGGATCACAAACTTAGAAGTCAGTAGACATCTGGGAACAAGCAACCACTGCACAGTGTGCTTCACAATAAACACAACCATGGAGACAAGCCATACAAAGACAAGGATACTGGACTTTAGAAGGGCTGACTTTGGCATAATAGGTGAATACCTGAGGAATGCATTAGCAAATGGCCAGAAAGAAGGGGTGGAAGAACAATGGAGAAAATCAAAACTGCCATCATGGAGGCAACAAGCCTCTGTGCAAAACAAATAAAGAAAACAAAGCGGAATAAGAAACCACTATGGCTCTCAAAAGAGGTGTCAGGGAAGGTTAAAGAGAAAATGCTGCATTCAAAAGTATAAGGAATCACAGATGGAGCATGACAGGAACTGTATCAATTAAAGCAGAAAGAAGTGGGAAGACAGTCAGAAAAGCAAAGGCCCAAACCGAGGAAAAGACAGCCAACTCAGTTAAGAAGGGGATAAAACCTTTTACAGGTACATTAGGGAGCATAGAAAGGTTAAGGGAGGGATAGTGAAGATTAATAAAGGAGAGGGAGGTGGGCAGAGGAGACAGTGAAAAGGCAGAGATACTGAATGAATACTTTTGCTCAGTATTCACAAAAGAAGAAGAGGAGGTGTTCCTAAACCAAACAGTAGAAGCACTCTGGATAGTGGGGTTGACACCAGTCCATTTACAGAAGAAAGAGTACTGAAAGAACTCCTAAAATTCAAGATGGACAAAGCAATGGGCCTGATGGGATTCACCTAGAATCCTAAAAGAGCTAAGGGAGGACCTAGTGACACCACTAACCACATTTTTAACAAATCATGGGAAGATGGGGTGGTACCAGAGGACTGGAGGAGGGCATATGTGATTCCCTTCACAAAAGTGGGAGCAAGACAGAAGCAGGAAACTACAGACCTGTTAGTTTGACCTCAGTGGTGGGAAAATGATGAATCAATTCTGAAAGAAAGAATTGTTGAGTACCTAGAGGCCAGCGGGCACATGACCCAAAGCAGCATGGATTCACAGCAGGAAGGTCATGTCAGATGAATCTAATCGATTTATTTGACTGGCTGACCAAAGTAATAGACCAGGGAGGGCTGTGGATATGGCCTACCTAGACTTTAGCAAGGCATTTGACACAGTCCCCACAAAAGATTAATAATCAAGTTAGCCAGCCTGGAAGTGGGTCCCAGGGTGGTAGCCTGGGTAACAAACTGGCTGCACAACAGGACACAGAAGGTAATAGTGAATGGGACACATTCTGAAGAAAGGGGTTACCAGTGGAGTACCTCAGGGCTCAGTACTGGTTCCAGTCCTCTTTAACATCTTTATAAGTGACATTGCAGAGGGTCTGGAAGGAAAGGTGTGCCTCTTTGTGGATGACACAAAGACCTGTAACAGAGTTGATACAAGGGGCGGGGGTAGGAAAAGATGAGAAGGGACTTGGCAAGGTTGGAGGAATGGTCAGACATATGGCAACTTAGATTCAATGCAAAGAAGTGCAAAGTAATGCACCTGGGAAATAAAAATCCAGGAGAAGAGTACACAACAGCAGGGGAGGTACTAACGACAACAATAATGGAAAGGATCTGGGTGTAGTCATATCAGATGACCTAAAGGTGGGTAAGCAATGTGAGAAGTCAGTAAGGAGAGCCAGGAGATACTGGGATACATAGGAGGGGCATCACAAGTAGAAAAGGAAGTGGTTATCCCTCTGTACAGACAGTTGGCGAGACCCCATCTGGAGTACTGCATGCAGTTTGGAGACCTCATCTACACAAGGACATAGACAGGATGGAAGCAGTCCAGAGGAGGGCAACTAAAATGGTGCAGGGTCTACATCAGAAACCATGTGAAGAGAGACTGAGAGGCTTAATATGTATACCCTTGATGAAAGGAGGGACAGGGGACATGATAGAAACTTTTAAGTACCTCAAGGGAATCGACAAAGTCCAGGAGGGTAGCATCTTTCAGAAAAAAGATGTGCAAGAACAAGGAATTACAATTTAAAGTTAGGATGGAGACGGCTCCAGGGTAATGTGAGGAAATTATTTTCACGGAGAGAGTGGTGGACACATGGAACCGCCTTCCTGGAGAGGTTGTGGGGTCTAAAACAGTGGGGAATTCAAACATGCACGGACAGACATAAGGCAATTATAGTGGGGGTTGCAGGAAGTAGGCTGTTGGTTAACTAGAATCTGCAGCTCATCCAATAGGTAGGGAAATGGGCAGACTGGTGGGCCAAGTGGTCCTTACTCGTCAAAGTCTATGTTTCTATGTTCTACGCTTCTATGTGCAGCTATAGTTAGGGTTAGCGCAAGCATTTAATCTTAAAGGCCAATTTTTGCAGGATAACTTTGGGCAGGTTCAAAAGATCTGCTTGAAATTTTGCATGCATCTTTGGAAGGGATAGATACATTGATATATCAAAATTGGTTTGAATCCTTTGTGAGGGTTCTGAGATAGAGTGTTGAAAAATAAGATTTATAGGTTTCTTTGTCAATCTGTATCTCAAAAATGGCTGTAACTACAGGGCTGAAATTTTCTGGGTAGAAAACGATGGCCTCACAGATGTGCCTTTGAAGGTTTGGTGACAAAATTTTAATGCGTTCCAAAGTTATGAAATGTTCTTTTTCCTCATTATTTCCAATGGGGAAAAGTACTGTATATACTGCGTATAAGCCAATATTTTGTACCGGTCGGCATTTCAATTCAGGGCCTCAGCTTATGCAGGTCAGTCATTACAACACAGTAATATAAGGGCTGGGCATGATGGGTCGGCATAGCCAGCCAAGGAGAGGAGACATCTTTTAAAAAAAGCAAACAGGAAGGGAACAGATGCCGGTGGAATGGATGCCAGGAGGACCCGCGGCAGTGAAGGGCAGAGAAGAGTGCCCCAAAGACAGAGCTGATCAAAATGAGAGAGAGAGAGAGAGAGAGAGAGAGAGGAATGAAAAGGGATTATGCATGAGGGTAACAAATTGCTCATCAGGAGTAAATAACAGAGTGGGGCAGTAGCTGGGTACTGCAGGTGCCTGCCAGCATTATAAACCGTGAGGGGCTTTGGCATTTGACATCACCAGCAAGCCACCTGGATGAAGGGAAGCACAGTGGACAGTGGACATAGGACAGAGAGGAGGGTTGATGAAAGGAACAGGGTTGGTGGGTGCTCGAGTTACTGGTGGTAAACAAAATGAAGAAAATGAGCCAAGACACCGAACTTACTGAATCAAACACTCCCTTGCCTGAGCTTGATGTAGATATTCAGTTGTAAACTTGACATCGACTTATGCGCCGTTACTGCACTTTGTGAAATCAATGCAGTATTTTTTTTGGGGCGGGTTGGCTTATACGCAAATATATATGGTAGATGTCCCTGAGGCATAGGATTCTAGTTCGATGCAGAATCCTGCATCGCATAGGATTCTAGTTCGATGCAGAATCCTGCAACAAACTGCCATGTTAGATTCAGAACGATGATGGTTGTTTTCCTCTTGTATTGTCTCTAATTTAATATAGTCTCTGAATCGTCTTGCCAGCTCTTATTGTACACGGTACATATATATTTTCCCATACCCCCCACCCCAGGATACATCTGGAATTGAGCAGTACCCTGCTCAGCATGCCTTCAGTAAAACTCTTAAACAAACAAATAATTCTGTATCAAAGTGGCATTTTACAATGCAGAGTCCTGCATTGAACTGTAATTTTCCAGGCATACCCCTTTGTAATTACTATTTCCTGACATCAGGGTGCTCACCCCGGTGTTGGATGCCCCTGCCACCCCACAGCCCATTCTTATAATTTTTGCTGATATCAGGTGCCCAATCCTCATGTCAGGATTTATTTCTCTCTATTACTGTGGCATTCTGGGGAGACCACCCCCAGTGTGCTAAAAAACTTATTTTTTTCCAGTGTTTCTACACTGGGAAGCCCACACCGTGTCAAATGCCCATTCTAATATTAATAGTATTCACAGACATTGGGGTGCTCAGTCCCTATGTCAACATTATGAACCACCCCCAGAACTATGGGACACTGGGAGCCCCACCCAGTGTCAAAAATATAAAGTTATCCTACCGTAAAAAGAAAACTGTCCCAGTCTTTTTTGTTTTGTTATAAATTTTATTAATTAATTAATTATAGAAAAAGAAAATGGTCACTCATCGCCTCCCTATCCCCTACCCCATCCTGACCCTCCCACTGAGCACCCCACCTCCCACACCCCTCTCACCCTATACTTACCTCTGGAGGTCGGCAGCTGTAGTCTTCTGTGGACTGGGACACATCTGCACTCTTCAAAGCCCAACCGCAAACAGGAATCGCGGTAGGCTTGTATTATAGCTCTCAATTGGTTTTTCAGCGTATGTTGATCTCAGCATATTTTAGGAATTTTTGTGCCAGTTTCAACACAGGGTTCTTGGGACCCCATCTATGAACACGGTCACTGCCATTTCGTTAATCGGTCCTGAAGGTGATTTTGCGGTCACTACATGGAATTTCCTTTCTGGACCCGATTAACTAAATGACAGTGCCAGTGTTTATGAGGAGAGGTCCCAAAAAGCCTATGTTGACTATATGGCAAAAATTCCCAAAATGACTTATGAGTGTGCATTGCGTAGTTTCTACACATATTTGTAACTTTGCCAATTTTAATATTTACACTCCAGATTTTAACACCTCCTCATGAACAGTGCAGCTGTCATTTCACATCCTGCCCAAAATGCAGTTTCGCAGCTGTGGCGCAGAATGGTGCAGTCGCTGTATAAAATCAACTTTTGGGATATACTAATGAAATCACAGTACCACTGTTCATTAGGTGGGGTCCTAAAGGCCATGTTGAATTTGTGGTGCACAATTCCATAAATGACTGTGTTACGAAGTGTGTTGGGCAGTTTCTATGCATATTCATAACTTTACCAATTTTTCATATTTTCATTCCAGATTTTCAATATCAGGATTTTTCACACCACCTCATGAACAATACACCTGTCATTTCTCACTTCCTGCCCAAAATGTGTTTACACAGTAGTGGTGCAAAATGGTGCAGCTGCTGCTCAAACTCACCTTTTGGGACAAGTAACAAAGCGAAAGTGTCAGTGTTTATGAAGTAGGGTTGAGGAAAAAAAAAAAAAAGGCAGTGTTGAAAATTTGCAGCAAAAATACCAAAATGACTCCCACAAAACTGGGATACTATTGTACTATTTCAAAAAGTAAGAAATTAATTAACAAAACTTTGTTTAAAAACAACCCTAACGCTCACCCTATTCCATCTGTGTGTGTGTTATACACACACATACATAGACATATACATACACACACACACACATATATATATATGATATATGTGTCTTCTCTATATATATATATATATATATATATATATATATATATATATATATATATAGAGAGAGAGAGACACACACATATATATATATATATATATATATATATATATACACATATATACACACACACACACACACACACACACACACACACACACACACACACACACACACACACACACATATATTATATATTATACATTATATACAAGAACTCCAGCTGTCCAGAGGAACACTTCTGGGCTGAGGCCATCAAATTATAAAAACATTTGATTACCAGGACCATTAATTGCTATGCTGGCCTCGATGTCTCTGGTCCCACCAACCCCATTACTTACAGGGAGGCAGTTTGTTTTTATTCCTCACAGATCTTGAAAAAAGCAGTAACCAAACTCTAGCTAAAACCCCAGCCCCTACAGTGGCCCTGTGGATCTCACTCACAGACCATCAATTAGAAAAACAAACTTATTATTATTATTTAAACCAATTTCCTCTTGCAATAACTGGACTCCATCGGACCCGATTGTCTCATCAACTACAGACTGGTCTCGAACTTCCCATTCTTAGGGAAGGTTCTGGAGAAAGTGGCGCCATTCTGCCGATGCCCTCTTGCCTCCTTGTCCATTTTTGAGTTCTTCCAGTCTGGGTTTAGAACTGGGCATAGTACAGAGACTGCCCTGGTGAAGCTGCTTAACGATTTCCTTATAGCGAGGTAATAGGGGAGCATCTCTGTTCTCCTTGACCTCTCGGCGGTATTGACACGGGGACAATGAAGTGTTACTGGACTGACTGTGGAGCTGGTGTGGACTGACTGGCATTGTCATCAGCTGGTTTAAATACTATCCCATGGGTAGACTGCAGAGGCGACGATGGGGTTATCCTCATCTAACTGCATGCCTCTACACTGTGGAGTTCCTCAGGGCTCGGTCTTGTCACCTCTACTGTTCACAGTGTACATGCTGCCACTGGAAGACTTATCAGGTGGTATGGGCTGGGTTTTCACTGCTATGCAGATGATACTCTGCTATACCTGTTCTGTGTACCTGGAAATCAGATGGTGACCTCTGTGTTAAACACCTGCCTAACAGAGATCCAGAGCTGGATGACTCACAACTGACTCCAACTTAATCCAGACAAGACAGAGGTACTGGTGGTGGATCCTGGTCATCGTCAGGATGGAGGAGGTTAGGGAAAGATCCTGGCCTAGTGCGGGAGATGAGTCACTTGACCCCATCCATTTGGGTTGGGGATCTGGGCATGGTCCTTGACAATGGTTTGATGCTTAGTGTGCAGGTGTCAGCCATCATTCAAAGTAGTTTTACCATCAGAGAAACACTGCCTAGATCTGTGCTCTGCTATCATCTGAGGACCTGGCTACCTAGTGCATGCCTTAGTTACGTCTAGACTAGACTACTGCAATGCTCTCTACCTAGGGCTATCAGTAGGCAACCTCCACCATCTGCAGCTAGTGCAGAATCTGGCCCAGCCACGCTGCTGATCAGTGTACAAGTAGGTCTGGACATATTATGTCTGTCCTTGAGTGGAATGCACTGGTTGTGATTAGGAGAAAGTCATCTTCAAGGTCTGATTACCGACCTAAAAGCCCTACATGGCCAGAGAACCTGCATGACCTCCTGGTTCTCCACTGCCCGACTTGCACCCTCCATTTCTCGAGGATGCCTCCTTGAGGTTCCCAGGCTGGGTTGTGGCAGTCAGGAGACTGGGTCTTATTGGTGGCCGTACCAGCCCTGTGGAATTCACCACAGTCATCTTAGGAGGCACCTCGGTGGAAGCCTTCAAAAGGGACCTGAAGACTTATTTGTTTAGTAAGGTCTTTCAGCTTTAGCCATCTGAAGCATTTTATATGTTATGAATTTGGAACCGATAGATGGATAGCATTACTATGAATTGTTCTATTTTCCTTGAAATATTTATAACTGCTATCTATATTGTGACTGCTGCTGTGTGTGTTTTAAATTTATTGTATTATTGTGCAGCGCCCTGAGCCCTAGGGAAAGGGCACTATATAAATAAAAGTCAATCCATCTATGCATAAATTAGAGACGGATGCAGCACTTCTACCTTGATCCTTTTATGTTAATGCACATAGCGAAAGTTGTTCATTTTGTATTTTCTATGCAATCCCACCTGATCTTATGAGCTTCCACTGGTAAACTTTCTCGAATAGGTGCATATTATATTTTAGTGATCATTCTGAGCCTTTCAATTGATTTCTTTTAACTCCCAGCTCAGGGATGTATTGAGTATTACTGTACGTGTACTGCCTGTTACTGTCGCCTATTATGCATATTACTGTACTTCTGTACTTGTCTGCCAAGTTCTCAATAAAATATTACATTAAAAAATCCCGTTTAGTTGGGTCATTAGTCAGAGGCCAAAGGAACCAGAGGTACAGAGAACCATGTTGTCGCGTACATGTGAGGGAGGGTCTTTTAGGAAGACAGAGAATAGGATAAGGCCATGGATGGATCATTGGGGATGCCAGAGCAGATAGGGAAGAGGAGGAGATGGTGTCACCAATAAGGACAACTTGGGTCCTACCTTCAAGGTATGAATGAAACCACTCTGAGGAGGAAGACAGCCTGGCTTTTAACTTGTCCAGGTGGATGAGGACAGCAACAGTATCAAAGGCTTTGGCGAGGTTGACAAAGATGGCAGATGCGACTCCCTGGTCCGTGCTAGAAAGGATGGAGTCAGTGAGCACAAGTAGGAGGTGGTGGTAGAGTGGAATTTCTTGGATGTCAGACTGGTAGGGAGTGGAGGAGTTGTTGTCAAGGAAAGGGAGAGCTGGGAAAGGATCAGGTGTTCCTGAAGTTCAGTCAGGGAGGAAGCGGGATGACCATGGCCTGCTTCCACAGATCAGAGACAGAGGCAAATGACAAGAAGGAATGTACGAGGTGGGTGATGCGGGTGCAACTCCTGGGGCAGAGAAAGAGACACACAAGACTCTGGGGTCAAGGCAGTTGGGGCTTTGTGTGGGTTATGAGCTAGGATGGCCTTGAGGGTAGCAAAAGAGCGGTAATGGAGAAGGAGGAGGAGAAGGGATGGGGGAGAAGAGGGTTGAGGCAAAGGGGAAAGGGTGAGAAGGAGGTGGAATGGGGAAAGAGGCACAGGTGGTGAAAAAGGAGTTAAGGTACAAGGCAAAGCACATTTATTTATATGCGCCCAATCCTGGAAGCTCTGGGTGCCCTACATAAAAATGGACAGTGTTAGTGCAAATAAAATAAGGTACAAACAAATACAGCACATCACATATAATACAGCATTAAAACAATAAATAAAGAGGAAGTGATGCGGGATCAAAGATGGAAATCACCCATCTTAAGGATGGGGAGGGGCGAGAGGGTGGTGAGAAGAGGGTGGAGTGATCTTCCAAAACTTTGAGGGTGGTTAAGGTTGTTCTAGGCGTGGATGCAAAGTAGTCAGCCTACAAAAGTCTAATAAGCTCTGGTACAGGCGTTATGAAGTGACCTTTGTTTAGCAAGGTCAGTTGAGACCAACAGACTTGTGGATCCCCAGTCATGGTCGTGTGCATGGAGATATGCCAGCAACTCCACCGTGATCCAAGGGAGGTGTGAACCACAGGCGCAAGTCTTCTTCAGGTGTTGGGGGCAGGGCAGGTGATTCAAGGCCAACAGGAACTCAAGTTACAAAATTCGTGGACGATGTTAATGTTGCTGCGCTAGTATGGGGACCAGTCAGTTGCCATCAAGCAAGCAAGTAAAGGAGGATAGATCCAGGAATCAGAAGGATCTAATCTGGATGAATTTGGGGTAGAGGGGATGCTTTTGGGAAGTGAATCTTGTGCAGTAGATCACATGATGGTCATTGAGAGCACCAGAGAGGTACAAGCATCCACAATACAATGGTAGTGGGAGGAGATCCATTCCAGAAGGGAGTGGTTAAGGGTTTGGGGGTTGAGGCTGAGATCAGTTAGGCAAGCTGGATATATTTTACATTTTGGAATAATTTATGATGGGAGAAGGAGAGCGATTAAAATTGAAGTCACCTAGGATGAGCAACTCTCTGGTGGAGGCAAGGAGGACAGGATGGTGAGCAGCTCAGTGACAGATGGTTCAGTATGAACAGTTGGTTCCTTTTTCTGTACCCTTTCTCAAAGGATGTAGCTGGAAACAAACTGTTCACAGCCATTTGTGATTTTCCCAGTTAATTATTGTAAATAAATTCAGAGTGGTTCTGGCAAAAATCGGAACTTGCTTTTGTGCAAAGGTATGTATGTCAGGAAAATGATGGATCTCTTTCCAATTAATCATGGTTGCAAATGTGATATTTCTCAAAATCACACATTTCTTAAATATTGTTTGTATTTTTAATTTAGTATTTACACACTGCCTCGGCCTCATGTCTTGGGTAAGACCCAACACAACCTCCAGTGTCTCTGCCACTTCTGCCTCGGTTTGCTGAGTGTGGGTGCAGGAGTTCCAGGGTACAGAGGAGAGCAAACAGTACCTAGGACTGGAGCCCAAGCATGCCCAGAATCATCGTGCAGGAGTGGTGCGCCAAGGCAATTTTGTTTTCAGAGTCCCCTATACCAAGGTCTCAGGCTATTTCACACACAAATAACAAAAGACAGATGAAATAATTACATAATAAAAACACAAAATAAATACAGTCATATACAGATTTAAAACAGCAGTACTACTCAAAATCAAATTTCATCCCTAAAGGCTTGGCCAAGCAGATAGCTTTTCAATCCCGTTAAATGCCTCCACTGAAGGGAACTCCTCAGATGGAAAGGCAGGAGTTCACATAGTCGGGTCACCACCAAGAATGGCTATCCACGAATGCTTCAAGCAAGGCCTTGGGACGACCAACAATAATTCTTCAGTGGAGCAGAGAGAGTGGCCATAAATCAGGGTTCTTTCCAGCCTCTTGGGCCCCGGCATGTCTGAGTCCAACCCAGCCGACATTCCTCCCCACTGTACCTCCACTGGACTGCCACATGTGGTCACCTAAGTGGCACTGTTGTAGTGGCAGCTACCCCCTCTGCAGAATAAGACAGTGTCCTCTGTGAGACATGAGCTTCCTCCACCCAGCCAGCCCATGATGACTAGAGCCTGCTCCCAAAGTTGAGTAGACAGTGCCGTCAGCAGTAGCCATACTGTTGCGTGGATAGGCCTGCTTAAAAACTGCACCAAATTTTCAAGTGACACACGTAAAATGTAGTGTAGGAAATTAACGGAAGCTCCGACACTGCTCTATAACTCGTTACATCTCGACTGGAACAAAACAGATATGCCATCATGCATTTAAACTGCCAGGCAATATCCTCACAGGTTTTTCCCTGGGGTGGGTGGAGGGATCCACATCAACTTTCAGAGTCCCATTCCAACACAGGATGGGGTCCCTAAACCGAATTCCAGATATGGCAGAAAATAGGTGAATCAGACTATTTTCCTGTTAAACCAAAATAAATGCAATACATTTACACAAAGTTCAAGCAGCACTTTTTGATAAGAAAAAATATTCTTTATTCCATTTTAAATTACCCTCCTCCCCACACTCTTACAAGATGCAATCCCACCCCTCCTTTGATGCTTTTTTTGATTTGAATTAATGGTGAGCATCATTAGATACGACTGCTGCACCTGCAAGGTTATCCATATCCAACAGTCTCTATTATACTTTAACACCAACTGAGCAATATCCTTTTCTTGTAACTAATTAGACCTAGCAAGCAAGATACTGCCCCTTGACCATATGGGACACTGGTGACATCAGGGCCAACTGCAGGCCTCAAAACCTAAGCTTTAGGATAGCACACATAAAAGGATATGTGGTACCACATAAACGGATTTGAAACAAAAATGAAAAGCAGGCATAAACAAAGGAGTGTTGTTCGGTGACACTTCATTACAAATCTTACCTCTGACACACTGATCTTTCAAGGATCTTGAAAATAACAAGTCTATGCACCCCTCTAACTACTCAGACAGGAGATTTATTTGTTTACACATGTAACAGTGACAGCTAGAAAAAATAATAAAGAACTATTCTTAAACATTAAAAGACTGGTGGGCTCCGCTGCGCTGAGGTTGAGCTGCTGGTCGTTACACCTTGCACCACTCCAGCGACCTGGGTTGGGAACAAGCCCAGGCCACCAGGGGTCAGCGGGGGAGGGGAGAGAGGAGAGAGAGGGATTGAGCATCCGAGGACTGCTCTCCCTCTCAGGGGAGGCAGACTGTCGTCCCACTCATTAACTGCCCTCTGGCAGTGGCTGGAAGGCAGTACAGGTTAGAAGGCACTGTCCGATGTCCTTGCATTGGTAGGAGAGGAAACAGGAGAAAAATGGCAGAAAACAAGCCTGGAAGGCTCAGTGATGGTCTGCTGCTCAGAGGTCATCCCGACTTTTGGACTGGGTCTCCGGAGGAGAAGTAGGCAAACTCCTTCCTGGCCCCAAGCGCAGGGGGCAATCTGCAGGGGAATTACCGGGGGCCAGTGAGTGGAAGAAAGAGACCCCCCGCGGGACTCCGGAGAGGTGGGGAAAAAAAAACGGAAAAATAACAAAAGTTATAAACCTTCCAAACAACTGCAACTGTAGAAATGGAGGCACATAAAAGACTACAATTACAAAATGCTGCAGGCCGACACTACTTAAGCATATAGACAGGGCAGCTGCTTTACCAAGACACTGGCTGTGAGGTGAGATTAGGACAACTGCAGACTTCTCTATTTGCTGCATTTCCACCCTCACTCCTGTGACTGCATCTTCGCTCGTTACATGACAGCGTATTTATCTCTCCCTCCTTCCAGAACAGTCTATCATTTCCCTCCTCATCCACTCATGACATCATCTACACTAGCCCAGTCACACTGTACCATCAGTTTCTGAAGTTGCTGAAGTGCCGTCGCTGTTATTGGGCTCGCTCATTATGATTAAGCCCTTTTTCACGGAACCAGGTAAGTGCACTGACAACAATTTGCCTATTTTCAGACATGACCTGGGAGAGTACAGTTACAAGCACAATGGAGTACAAAGAAACAATGGCATTAGAAGCGTTATAGTTTCACATTACAATATGTGAGCAGAAGCATTACAATATAGCACATGACTGAGGTAGCAAGAAGACAGTATCTGACTTTTGCAGAAACTGCACAAGTTCACTAAAAGCACTTATGCATCAGGCTATAAATTTTTGTCATGATCCCTCATCATGTGGTGATCAGGCAGATTTCATCTATAAAACACTCCTACTCAGGGAAAGGTTTCATCTATCCCACCATAGGACGCCGTGTGTCATGGTGCCCTGCACCACACACACACACACACACACACACACACACACACACACACACACACACACACACACACACACACACAGTGCAAATTCGAGCTGGGCAGTGCACAGAGAGAGTGCGACTATAGAGAGGATTGTGTATGGTCATCCTTACACAACAAGTCTGTGTATGACTTGAGAGGTTGCCGTGGCAAACAGACCTCGAGACGCGCGCAGCTCAAGAGGCATAACTGGTTGCCATGACAGCCTCGAGGTCAGACATAGACTTGTCTGTGTATGGGTGACCATACACAATTGTTTATAGTGTAGTCCATTAAAACAAACTCGACTATGTTTAGAAGGTGTAACCCCCGATCCAGCTCTTAGCTTTACTGTTACTTTTGCCACTCACACCATGTTCTTGGTCTCCCACCGCAGCCGTTCTGCCTCCAACTTTTGGCTCCCACCACGCAGCTCAACTGTTGGTCACGATCAGGAAACACACAGCATTCAAGATCACGGTGTTAAACTTTTTTTTTTTTTTTTTTTAAAAGCAGCTTTCACGATCGCCAATGCTCTTTTGCTCGTCTCGGCATGGTGATCAGAGCCACAGGTTGAGTAAGACAAGCGTGTGAAGTTCAAAGTAGTTGTGCTGCAGTAGCTACATATCTAATGCAGCACAACAGAATGATGTAGCTACGGAGGCATAAGGCTATTCTAGGGATGGATTTCCATCCACAATCAGGTTCCACCATACACTATACTGAGATAAAAAAAAAATACAGTGATGGTGAACACAATGATGGCTGAATGCCCACTCATGCACCAGTGACTTCATTTCTCTGGGCCTCCCTCTGTCAAGCAGACTGGGTCCTGGGAGGGTAACAATCCTGTTGGGGAGAAGCCATAGGTATACACCCAGGCACATATGCAGGAAGAACAATAGTCCCCACAGAGGGATAAAATGTTACAATAAGAAATAAAAATTTTTTTTGATCAGCTGGCCTGTTGAAGATTCGGCACTTTTCGGGCATTGATGCCAGCGGACAGAGTTCAGGATCTAGCTTCGCACCACAGAAATTCAGCTGGGGGAGGAGGGTGAATATCCTGTGGATGGTTCTTCTTTTGGAAGGTAGTAACTGTGCCCGCATCAGGACTACCACCTAGTAGAGGTTGGGTGTATCACAGCCAGGACACCAAATGGGCAGTGAAGCTGCCAGATGCCAACACATTACATGCCTTAGGGTACACGTCACTGCATGTCTTGCTCCTTGGGGAAAAAACTGCTGAAGAAAAAAAAAAAAAAAACCCTGTGCACCAGGGCGATGCCAGCACCTCCTGCTGGCCCATACACTACCAACCTGGCATGCCAATCACTGCAGTGCTCCTAGGCAAGAGGTGACAGATTAAAGGAAAACATCCTCATATCTTTAGAATTTATTGGTTTCCATGTCAACGGACAACTCTTTTCCTGTAGTTGTTGAGGATATACGCATTTGGTTTAGTTTAGGTTAGGTTGTTTTCACTGTACATGCTAGTCCCTTAACTATCATGGGGTTCTACATTTTATGGTTGTTGAAATACCATTGTCCATGACAGCTGCATTAGAATACGAGAACACAATGTCATATCACCCATTTATATCATGTATCTCCATGCTGAAAGTACAAATGTATTGAAGAAACCCTCTGGAAACACACAAAGTGGATGAAACTTGAAAAGGAAAAACCCTGCATTACAACTAGACAGTTTGCAATGCTAACTGAAGGTTGATGCAATATTTCACATCTTGTTTCAACTTATTTTATTGAACTCTAATTAAAAAAAAAAAAGGACATGCATACTGTAGCGTCTAAAGGTGCTGGCGCATGTTCTCATATGCTAATGCAGCTCTCAGGGACAATGAGCTTTCAACAACCAAAAATGAAGACTCCCAGGATAGTTAGAGACCAACATGAACACTGAAAATAAACTAAACTAATCACATGTATCCCTAACAGCTACACGAAGAGAGCAGTCTTTCGATGTGGAAACAAAATCTATAAGATATGAGGATGTAGTTTTCCTAAAGTTCGGGAGATAGTAGGTGATGGGAAAGGGGTTTGCTGTCCAGGACAGAAGATGGAAATAAAGACCTGGACGATAAAAGGGGGGCAGCATCCTACTACATCTAATTTGGTTGAGGACAATATAACTGAAGAACCCCTTAGCTTGAGCTTTTAGTCTGAATGCTCAAGAGAATTCTAAATCTTGATATCAGTGAGCTTTTCAAAATAACAAAGCCAACTTAAAGAGTCTGCATTCACACAGGAGAGCTTTAATAAACCATGACCTACTTCTAAGAACACTCAGGCATTCCTTGCATTCCTCTGTATCCTGGAGAGACAAATTATCAGATGCGTCTCTTCAAATGTCTTAGAATCTCTTGCCACAAGTTCAGGGTAAGTTCACATGAAGTTCTCAGTTAGGGCTTTTCTATCAGCAAAATCTCCGCAGCATTAAAAAAAAAAACCACCAGCCACCTTGATTATCAGTACAGAATACACACACAGCCTGAAGTGTGTCTTGAAAGAGTATTCCGGACCTGGCAACAACACTTCCTAACAGTGCTGCTGTTTTTCTTCCAATGCTGATACACATCCCTACTGCATTTAAACTGTTTAGTGGTATTTACTTGCTTAAGGCACATGTTCTAGTTAACCAGGATCAGGGAGGTAACAGAAGGTAGTGGTCAACAGGTTAAATCAGAAGGCAGGAGGTCACCAGCAGGGTCCCACAGGATCTGTCCTAGGCCGGTCCTTTTCAACATGTTCATCAACAACACTGGTGAGGAATCTGGAGCAGGCAGTGTCTTTTGCAGATGACACCAAGTTCTGTGGGAGGGTCAGGGTGGATAGTGAAGAGGCAATAAAGGAAAAGCAGAGAGACCTGCAAAAGCTGAAGAGGTGGTCAAGGGTTTGGCAGTTGAAATTCAGCACCAAAAGTGTCAGGTTTTGCACCTAGGAACAAGAACCCCAGGATGGAGTACTGGATGGGATGGGTGAGACTTCATTCACAGCTAAGGAGCGAGACCCTGGAGCTATCAGAGACTCCCTAAAACTGTCGAGTCAGTGCAACAAAGCTTACAGCAAGGCAAACCGGATGCTTGGATGTCCTGGAAGAGGGATGGATAGTAGAAAAAGGACGCAATACATAGATCCTTGGTGAGGCCACACCTGGAGTACTGTGGAATCTGGAACCCTCACCACAGGAAAAGTAAGGATAGGCTGGAGATGATGCAGCAAAGGACAACAAAAATTATTTAGGGCCAGCATGGCAGGTCTTAAGAGAAGCACCTCAAAGCACTGAATGTGTACTCGGAGAACCATAGAGAAAATGGGAGCTATGACAGAAAGACCTTCAAATTTCTAAAAAGGACTTAACAGGGTTAACTGCAGGAACAATTTAAATAGTAGCTCATGGTCATGTAAGCATGAGTGGAAGCTAACAGGAGGGAGGAGGTTCAGGAGGGATGTGAAGAAGTACTGTTTTACAGAAAGGGGTGGTGAAGCCATGGAACAGACTGTTAGCTGAGGTGGTGGATGTAAAAACGTCAGTGGTTTTAAGTGCGGCTGGAACAGAATGAAGGGTACAGTGGTTGCTCGGGGCATCAGAATCAGGATGGAGGTGAAATGGGGAGGGAAGGGCTAGGATCCTGAAGGAATAGCATGTCCCAGGGTTATACAGGGAACTCCAGCAGCCTGCATGGACCTTGGTCTTTTTCTGCCATCATTGTCTATATGTTTCCATGATCAAACATATTCAACACTTAGAAAATGTAAGCATTGCCCAGCTTTTGGCACTCTGTTCCCTTCATTTTAAATGAATCTATTGAGAATCACTTTCAAATATAGCGCTTACCCTACATTTTAGCATGCTCCAAGTGTTTTTTTTGTTTTTTTTTTAAATAACACCTTCGTAATATTTACCCAGTTCAAGGCCTATTTTAAACCAACCCATTTGGCAACTCTGGTACACACCTTACTTATAGGCTGGACTACTGTAATGCTCTGTACCTTGGGTTATCCGCGAGGCTGGTGCGCCACCTGCAGCTAGTTCAGGGACTTCGCATTTAGAGCACACCATGCCAGTTCTCCATGATCTGATGTGGAGTTATAATCATTGGGGATTTTAATGCCAGGGTGGGCGGCATCTGGACCCCACCCAGAGATTATTGATATTCTCTCTGTGTTGAGGAACTCTCCCACATCAGACCAAGTTGCACTCAGGATCAGAAAAGAAAATATTGGGGGTGGGGGAGTACTATGTAAATTATACGAAGATAGAAATGTTTTACTACAAAATGGGAGACTGCCTGATGATGCAGGGCAGTTTCACATATACTGGCAATAACTGACCTAGTGTGGGTCTTCATTCACATTAATCCCGAACTGTAAGAATATAAAAGAACTGGCAATACAGAGAGCGAACATAGCCCAGTGGAAATACATTTGAATCTACTGTCCACAACAAGGGACACAGACAAAATAACAACAAGAAAAGGCATTAAATGGGAGTTAATAAATGAGGATTTTTTTTTCTGAATCCTAATGGATTCAGGTATAGAGGAAAAACTATAAGCATTATAAACTCAACTGTTGATAACTGTTTGCAGAAATTAGAATCAGTCAAAGTAAATCAGTCTTAAAGCAAGTCATCTCAATGATTATAAAGTCTCATATGTGAAGGGAAAAAGGATCCAAATGGTATGACAAAGAATGCAGACTAGCTAAAAAGAAAGTAAATAACATAAGACAGGTGTGACTAAATCCCTCACGAGAAAATAAAAAAGCATTAAACATAGTAAGAAAGGAATATAAATTATTAATCAAGAATAAAAAGAAGAAACATAGGGCACAATTGTGGAAAGAGTTAGAAAAACAGTTTGGGAAAAGAACAATAACACATTTTGAGGATGGTCTCAAGGGTACAAACAACTATACCGATGTAAAGCTCTCAAACAGTCCCCATTTTCCCAGGACAGTCCCTATTTTAGCAGCATGTCCCAGTGCACCACGTTTTGCAAAACGTCACTTTTGTCCCTTTTTGCATTTTTTCCCCAGTTTTGTCCTTTTTTTTTTTTGCTGACTGCTAATCCGTGAGTGACAGTTATTTCAGCACCACTGTGGCGCTAATCAGGCTGGACAGCAGTTTACAACTTTAACCCCTGCACCTGTGTTGCACTACAGGCATGTCAGTGGGAGCACAGTAAAGCATGTTCCTTCCTGTTAGGTTAGACTGGGTAGTAGTGCAAACAGACACACGTGGGCGCTGCCTGCCAGCAGCTGAGAGGGACTCCAGACAGAAAAGAGACCAGCAGCAGGGAACTAAGGTATCCGAACCTGATCAGCTGTAGGGAGGTGTGTGAAAACAATCTGGTGAGGTGGTGGGAGTCACTGAAGTGAAGTTTGCTCAGCAATTTAGGCGAGTGTGAGTGGGTTGGATGGGACTGTCAGGAGGAGTAATACACATAGCGTGAATGTCTGATCACAATTTAACACAGGTTTGCTTCTAATGAACTTTCTGTACATCATGATTTGGAACTTGCTGCAGCATAACAATGTATTGTTTTAATCTGAGTAATTGCTACTGGTGTTACTGTGGGCGGCATGGCCAGAGCAAGCAGCAAAATGCAACTGATTGTGCGCGAGTTGTCTCGGTGGTGCCCATGGGAGTGACGTGGGGGGGTCATGGTCAGAATGGACCGTCCCAGTTTTAGGCCTCGAAAGTTGGTAGCTTTATACCAATGAAATTGAAACCCATATTGAACCACATGAATAGGTAGAATATTTTAAAAATGTATTTTATGAAGAAAGGATAATCAACACTGAAATAATGAAGGATAGCTGGATAGTTTTATATAAAGAAATAACTAGGGAAGAAATAAGTTTAGCTATAACTAGGGAAAAAAATAAGTTTAGCTATATTATCCTCACATAAGCACCGGTCTGACGGGTCCCAGTTGATGCAATAATGAATTGTGCTGAATTATGGACCCCATATTTATATGCAGCATTTAAATTTATAGTGGAAACCAGTCAGATACCAAATTCATGCAAAGAAAACATAACAGTCCCACTATTCAAAAAAGGAACAAACCTAGGCTTAGTTGTTACAGGCAGATCAGCCATTTAGATAATACACAAAACCTTTTACAAAATCTTGAATGAGAGAATCCTATTATAGATACTTGAAAACAACATGAAGCACAAGGCTAGTTTTATGTCAGACCACTCAATGTTACATCAGTGTTTTACCCAGATACATCTGATCCACATAGAGGATCGTCTATGGAGAGTCATTCACAACAAGGATATTCTTGATCGAGAGGTATCCTTGGCAATGTTGAACTTGAGAGCTTAAGCTTAGGAGGTCAGTCCTGCTGCTGCGAGACCGAGATTTGAGAAGATCCTGAGCTAGGAATGACTCTATAGACAATTTTTATAGTGTATGGGGAATCTATTCATGGAAAAAAATAAAAACAAAAAACACGACGATGAATGGGCGCAGAAATATTTCAAAATCAAGCCTTTCTTGGCTTCATGTTGTAGCTTCTCCAGTGCTACTCTCCCTCGCCGACGGGCTGCTAAGTTGCATGCGTGAATGCATTCGATCTTGTGCTGCATCAGTGACATACTCAGTGCAGCACAACAAGATCGTCGGACGCACTGAGGCAAGCACAACAATGCTGTTGGATTTCCATGCTCACCAGTGTTCTACCATACACTATATAAAGGACAGTGTATGGACAACAGTGAACAACAGTGTTGTTCACTTCGAGGTGTCATGACAACCGTTGAAACCTCGAGGCGAAGATAGAGAGGTTTGAGGTGTCATAACACCTCGAAAGTAAAACTGCATTGTTTTTGTTCACTGTTGCCCATACACTGTCTTTTATAGTGTATGGGCACCAGAAAGTCAACATCAGGACACTACTTTTACAGTTTCGTCCATAAGTCAGTTTGTTTTAATTGTGTGCTTATTCTTTTGATCTTCAGAAAAACTTTTGCGATACATGCTGTCAAGTATTACTAGCACTAGTTAAATGGGATGGCAGATTTCAGTGTTGTACTGCCATTCAGGGTTATTTAATTATTTATTTAGTTCATTTTGTTGACGGGTAAGTGCACTAGACAAATCCTGCCCATTTTCAGGCATGACCGGGAGGAGGGGACAGATGAATTCCAACAGACTTTGAACCAGATTAAGCTGTTGGTGGTATTTTTAGTGAATGAGGAAATTTGGCCAGGACACCATGGAAGTTCCCCTACTCTGCTGCTGCTGCGGCCAGTAGAGGCTACACTGTGTCTGCAGAATGGCAGACAAAGTACAACCTTGTATGGAGTAGGATGTTTTGCTAGAGGTTCCTGTTGTTCATACTGAAGCTTTACCACTAGTAGATTTGGACGTTGTCCCTATGAGTGGGACGTCTGGTTATGCTGTTTCTGGTTTGGTCGTGGAGATACTGGCAGCACGCCAGTTCGGAGATTGTGAGTGAAACTGCCGGTTCTACGGACTGCCCGTGCTCTCCGATGTCTGCATCTTTAAACTCCAGAGCTTCTTCTGATTTGGGTCTGGTTGTCACTACGGACCCGCTTTTTTCCGACGGAACTTCTGAGAGCTGAATCTGGTCGCATTGAGAGACCAGTTGAAATTTCAGCGACGAACAGTACTCCTTCTACCTCACAAGTCGTCCGTAAACAATTTGGTCTTCATTCAGCTCCTACAGATTTTTGATGGACTGGTGCGGCTGATGCCTCACTTTCCAGATCGGGATGGATTCGCACAACTTGGGACATGGATTCCTGACCTGGACGGGTGGACAGCAGGCCTACACCGCCTGCCTCTATGCATGCCACCAACCTGAGCTCAGGTATATCTTCTGGACATATTCTTCTTCTGTTAATGTTAAAATGAAAGTGACCTTATTCAGGGAGGATTCTGAGGCCATTTCTGGCCCTAGTACATCCTCGGGGAGGAGGTTTGGTCAAAATCTACAAAAATCAGGGTCTTCAGACAGCATTAAATGCATCTCTATGGCTGATCTTTTAAAATAAATTAGAGCAGGCTCCCAGGAGAAATGCAGTGAGATTGCGTTACAAAGGTGGGCTTTCTACTCATCCTGACAGATATTATATTGCTAACCATTTGCTTAGAGGTTCTATGCATTTTTTCCCTCTGACCTATATGCTTTGATTCATGTTTCTGGGGAAGATTCCTTTGATATCAGTTTTCAACTTAATAGCAGTTTGGAAAATTTGGGGAAAAATGTTCTACCCTTGAAAGTACCCCTTATGGACCCCCTTTTTGCTATTCCCCTAACTAGACCACAAATTAGGTATATGACTATTATGTTCCGTAATGAAGGGGTGAATGTGACATTCTTGGCCCTCCAGAGGCTCTTTTAGATTTAGAAGCTATCTGGACTGGGAGTTGGAAATTTAAAGTGAAGTTGTTTCAGGTTAACTCTGACATTACTCATCTGCCCAATAGTTTTTGGGGCAAAGACAGAGGTGTTTGGTTTTACAGTGGGCAACCCAGGGCCTGCTATAAATGTGGCTCATGGACGCATATTAGCAGTTCTTGTGACATGTTAAATGCTCTCTATGTGGAGGCTACAGCCATTCTGTAGATTTATGCGAGAACATTTTCAGTGTAACCTGTGCGATGAGAAGAGCCGCGCTTTCATCAGTGCCCTTGGCCAAACACAATAGGGCTGAAGGTTGGGATTAGGATGATTTAGTTTATAGGGCCCAGGAAAACATCAGGATTTTCCTCCTTCTGTTCCTTCTTCTGACTCGTGATCCGAGTCTACCCCTGCTAAAGACCCTCCTTTAGTACCCCTCTTGATACTCTCTCCCCATAGCTCGGCCTACTCCACCATCTGTGCAAGGCCCTGCTCCTACTCCTAGTCTAGGCTCTGATACTGCTGTCATTGTGTCTGCTTTACCTATTGAGACTACCATGCCCCACGCCTTTTGAAACTGTTAAGGGACGTAGATTCACCAGGTCCTCTCTTAAAAATCCCTCTCCTTGTCCTATTTCTATGGATAATATTTTCTCCCCTTCAGGATGAACTAGGGGATTCTGATTTAGAGTCAGACATCTCGCATAGGTCTGAGCTGGCTACTGAGGATGAAGAAAGTAGATCTACTGAACTTTCTAAAGAAAAGGAGAAAAGGAAAAAAAGAAAGGCTAGTAGCAGTTTAAAGGGAGGGCCTTACAATTTACTGTGTAATAGATGGCTACTCTGAAGCTGGCGTCTTTCAATGTCTGTAGCTTAAAGACCTATAAAAAACAGATATCCCCATTTTCTTTTTTTGACTCCCTTGATGCTGATTTTTTTTGTTCAAGAAACCCGCCTCTCCTCTCTTGTTGAGGAAGAACAAATAAAAACGATGGCATTGGGGTCCTTCCTTTGGACTTTTGGTTTAGAAGCTGCAGATGGGATTGGTATTCTTTTTAAATCTACTAAATTTCATGTTACCAGGCTAATTGATGTTAAACCAGGGAGGGCTTTGGTGCTTGATTGCTCCCTTGGGGACTTTTCATTTTGTTTTCTTAATCTTTATGGCCCTTAGCTTAAAAATTAAGCCCTTTTATATACCAGAAAACATATTTGAGGAGGGACTTTAATTGTACCTTGGACACTAAACTTACAGGGACCACACAGAAGATGATGTACTGTGATTCCAATGCCCTATTACATATTATTTCTGGTGCCAATATACAGTTTGCTTTCCAAAGCTTACATACCACAGGCACTGGAGCTACATTCCATAGGCACATATATGATACCCGTATCAATATGTTTGTCTCTAAATACTTGATCCCTTTATTTTGCATATCTCAAATCTCAGAATTTTCAGATCACAATATTTTATTTTGTATTTTAAGTTTATCTACTGTTCCTCCAAAAATTTCCCGCATAATCGCTGGTGTTTCAATATGTCCCTTTTTGGTTCCCCTTCCCTGTTCTCTCCGTATTGAGGTTTTCTTTGCATGTCGGGACTCTTATGTGCTCCTATGATTCTCTGTTGAATTGGTGGCTGGATACCAAAATGGAGCTTAAACAACTTATGCATTCCTTTAGTAAACACGGGCTAACTCTAATTATTTACATTATCTTCTTTTGAGAAATCAATTATATAAGTTAACGTCTTTCCTCCACGTGATAAGAATTTGCTTCTCAAATTTTTGAAATTAAGAAACAAATGAAAACTATCAGTATGATCGGGCTAAATCTTTGGAGATGGAATTTAGATTTAGCTCACAGAAGACACCTCCATCAGATCCATATGCAGCATGCAAACAGTGGTTAGATAGCACTCTGATGACTCATCTGGCCACAACACATGGTAACGTGGTAACCACAGATTTAGAAAGGTTAGCGGTAGTACAACAGTTTGTCAGTTCCACATTTCATTCTATCTATGTCACCCTTCTCCCTTACTGTCTGGATTTACTGCACCAATGCCCCAGGTACCTACAGCCATGGTACAATCTCTAGTACGACCTATACTACCTCAAGAGGTCTAAAACTGCTATATCCCAATTAAGTATGGTACCTCCCGGAATAGATGGTATTCTCCAATGACTTTTATAAACGTTTTTTGTCACATATGACCCATTTTCTAACCTTGGTTTTCAACTTTATGTTGACTTCCTCTATTTTGGTTTCAATACCTCTCTATTATATTTTTTGTATAAAATCGGGATAAGGCCCTTTTGACTAATTGCAGGCCTTTAAATCTGCTAAATAGTGATTACAAAATTCTAGCTAAAATTTTTAATAGATTATTGTTGGTTGCTGATCTTCTTATTCATCGGCTCAGACTTGTGCTATTCCCAAATAACGTATACAACATAATTTATCTCTCTTACGGGTTTATTTAAGCTAATACAAGACATCATCTCTCTGGATTTGTGGTGACCTTAGACCAAGCTAAAGCGTTTGACAAGGTACATCATGATTATCTTTTCCCTTTTATTGCAGTATGGTATTCCTAAACCCTCTGTGTATTGGATACGTTTGCTTTATGCTGATGCAACTATTATCCCTCGGTTAATGGACTTTTTGGCACTGATATTCCTCTTATTATTGGGATTAGACAAGGTTGCCCCATAAGCCCTCTTTTATACTCCTTTGTTTTGATCCTGTAATCCGACAGATACTTTGGGATACTAGCATTATAGGTTTGGCTCCCTCACCTTTTTGCCACATGAAAAATTACTGCCTATGTGGATGATGTTACTTTATTAGTCCAGGATGTTTCCTCCTTACAGAAGTCTTTGCAGATTTTTACCCATTTTGGCTCTTTCTCTGGAGCTATGCTTAATATGGATAAAGTTCTTTTTCTTTGGATTCTCTATATCCAGCTTCTTTAGATATCTTAGGGATTCCAGTGGTTTCTTCCCTCACAAAATTTTGGGTATTTGGTTTGGACCGGTGATATGGCCACTTACAATTGGGAAAAGCAGTTACACATGGGAGAAGACAAGGTTCATAGATGGAAAGGTTGGAAATTTGGGAAAAGAAGCGAGTTCTGATTATTAAATAGTTCTTGCTCAGTTTTTTTTTTTTTTTTTTATTTTTATGTTATCCCCTCCATTGCATCTTGAAACTAGACTTCTTAGTCTTTTCTTTCAGATTCTTTGGGGCAATAGATTAAATCCTGTGAAAGAGAGATCACCTATTTACCTATTAATAAAGGAGGATTAGCTATGATTAATCCTATTGTTTTTTATCATTCCCTGTTCTTTTTGGTACATTTACTTATTTATGGACTCTGCTACCCTTTCCTGGCAGTTGTGGTCGCAAACCTTTGGTCATGGTATTTTGATAAATGGACATTATTGCCCCTAAAATTCTATCCTTTTTTTTTTTTACCAGCTTACGGTTTGTCCACTCTTAAGAAAATGCAACAATGGAAGGTTTCTTTTCCTACTTCAATGACTTTACACAGAAAATCATTCTATACCTTTATTGTTTATGATGGACAGAAAATTGTTTTGATATTTCCTGAACGTGTACCCACTAAAATGAGTTTTCTATACACAAATTGATTGATTCTAGGATCCCTCCTCATATTTGAGATGTTGTGTGGATCTCAATTCAGGGAAGAATGGGTGTTAGGGGTGATCTGAAGTATAAACCCCTGACTGCGAGATTCTGCTTCAGACCTACATGTATTAATAGTGAAGAAACTGCTTCATTGTTTTGTTAATTGGCCCCATAGTCAGTCTTTTTGGCAGGACGCTGCTATACATTGGCATTTACCTTTTTTAAATCACATATCCTATCACACCATTGTTTTAGAAGATTATACGGGGTCTGGAAATATTATCATAAGAGTACGTTGAATGTTTTTTTTCCTTACTCCAGCATTTTTATAGCAAGCTTGTTTTCTCTTTGTATTACAGCAGCAACTAGTTTTAAACAGTACCATTTTTTCACAGATTGAAGATGGTTTGCTATCTGTTAAAGAAACTGATGTTCGAGATTCTGTAAAGCTAAAGTTGATATTTTATGGAAACATTTTTTCTTTTGAAATATGTTATACTATTATTTTCTGTTTCTTATGGATTTTTTCTTTTGTACACTTGAATATTCCTGATGTATCATTGATTTTCTTGTGATGTTATGATTTCTTTTCAATAAACTTCCCTACTCTTTTCGATAAGTGCCATTGGGATCGTTCACATCCACCTGAACTACCACCGATCCAGGCAGATGGGACCTCGGTTTAATGTCTCATCCGAAAGACGGCACCTCAGAAGTGAAGCACCTCTCATGCTGCACTACAGTGTCAGTACTGGGATATTAACCTAAGTGCCAGATGTGGGAACTGAACCCACAGCCCTCTAATCTCCCAGCCTCAGAGGCGAGTGTGCTACCTACTGAGCCACTGACACTGCTGAAAAATATAATTTTATACTTTGCCTGCTACCCCTTGTACCTAATCAAACTGCTGTGTGGCAGTTTAAACATTTACAGACAGTGGCTGGTGGCGCGATCTAATTCCAAGTTGTTGTACCATCGATGTGGCCATTACTCACGATGGTACAACATCGTGACTATCACATCGGTGGTACAACAAGACTAGGGAAAGTTAGATTTTGATGCAAAACAATGTTGTAACATACACTGTAAGTATATTAAAGTGAAAACAAACTGTTTTGTATATTCATTGATTTAAGTGCCACTTTTGATTAAGTTATGGGAAATCCTAAAAGATTATAATATGGATGAAGCTACTCTGAATATCATAGTCACATTATATACAAACAAAACTAGTATAAAGTTTAATAATGAGGGAAACAAAACAGCCAAATCTGAAACAAACTGTGGTGTTAGACAAGGTTGTGTCCTGTCACGCATCTTATACAATTTTTTTTTTTTAAACAAAATATTGATAAAATTGTATGATACAGAGTTCACATGCTGCCTCTACCTGGCATATGCAGATGATGTGGTTTTATTATCTACACGTTCTTGGGAATACACAGATGTTTAGCAAAATTTCAAAAGGAATGCACAGACCTTTGCTTAGAAATAAATTATGATAAATCTAATTTATGGGATGCAAAATAACAGAAGGAACATACTGAGTAAATACAAATTGAAATGTTACAAGGTGATAGAAACAGTAAATAACTTTTGATACTTGAATTATATTCACTTGTAACTTACGCTGGAACAAACATATAATAAAATGACTGAACAAAAAAACAAAAGGTTTGCACCAGCAGTGTAGAGTTTCTCATACAAATATGGGGAAATTCTGTAAACGGCTGTTTGAAAGTATTAAAGCCAAAATAAAAAGCCAGTTAATACATGGTGCTGAAATTTGGGGTTAGATAATAATGAGAAAATTGACTCCTTAATGAATATATTTTATAAAAAATTTGAGTCTTCTTAAAGGAGCTCCCTCTACATTGGTCAGATTGTACTGACAATTGTCCCAGTTCCAATGTAAAAGATTAGCAAAATATTGGTTAAAAGCATACAGTACGAGCGAAAGCAGACTCCCGGATTTGTATAAAAAACCATCACATACATGAGCCATCAGCTAGTCTTTACAAATTTAGCAGTCATAGAAAAATGATAAAACCTTATGGATTACTATGTTACTTGTCAGAGATGTTGGCGAGACATCCTCCAGAAGTGGAGGAACTAATAAAAGAAAGAATAGGAGTGATCCATATCCAAAATGGAGATGGAACTGCATAGGGGTACAGAATCAGCAGATGGCTAGTGGACAATAAAAGGTAATTTGACTTTGAACCCTATCTGAATACAATTAAAGATCATAGAAGAAGGAAAATATTACATAGATGCTGTTGGCAGACAAGGACCGCTAGGCCCATCCAGTCTACCCATTTAAGCTGCATAAAGCATCCAGTGATCCTATCTGGTCATTGGCTTTAGCCTTTTCTTCTTTTCTACTATTCCTTTGTTTCTGTCCCATGCATGTTTGCGGCCCACCACTGTATGGGCTGCCACAACTTCCTGGGGCAGGCTATTCATGCCTTCACCACCCTTTCTGTAGAAAATAACTTCCTGACATTTCCCTTATGGGCACTCCTCATGTTGTGTCCTCTTGTCCTGGCACTACTATTAATCTAGAATATGTCGTCCCTTCCACCTTGTTAATGCTCTTGAGGTACTTGAATGTTTCTATCATGTCACCTCTCTCCTTCCTTTGTGCCAGTGTGTACAAACTGAGGTCCCTCACTCTCCTTGTAAGGCTTGTGATATAATCCCTTCACCATTTTGGTTGCCTCCTCTGTACCATCTCCATGTTGTCAATGTCCTTTTGAAAGTGTGGTCTCCAGAACCGTACACAGTATCACCCAAAATCCCACTGGCCTTTCTCACCGCCTTTGCCATCTGCCTAGTGGCCTTCAAGTCATCTATGATTATGACTACCAAGTCCCTTCTCTCCTTAGTTACTGCCAGCAGCGCCCCGCCCAACCTGTGAGCTCACCCCAGGTCCCTGCCCCACATGCATGATTTTGCATTTCTTTGCATTAAACCTTAGCTCCTATGCCCATGACCATCTCTCCAGCAGTTCCAGGTCTTTTCTTAGTTCATATTTGAATATTATGATAGTCAACAAATCAGAGCCTTTTTCGGAAGAAAATGGTTAAAAGATGTAAATGTAACCTTGGGGATGATGACACTCATCTGTAGATTCTCTGCCCCATTTATAGTGAACAAAAGGAATTATTACTTAGACAGAAATATTAGCATCACTGGATATAGAACCAAAATATCAAACTGCCTGTTTAGTAAGATCAAAGGGCCTCTCCGGTCCTAGAAAAAGTAATTTCTCTTTGTAAAGTCATAAACAACTTAAAACTCCACATAAATAACCAAATAATAATATTTTGGGTAAAAGCAGGACATTTTGGTGCCCAGAGAACCAAGTGCAATAGCAAAGGATTAATGATCAAACATATTTCTGCTTCTGAATATTTAAAATGGCACTTTTAAAGTATAAGTATTGTCTGAAATTTAATCCATTTTTGTAAATGTTTTTCTTGACAATCTTGTTTTTTACATGTACATGTAATGACAAATTGTCACTCAATAAATTTAACTGAACTGAACCATGATCTCCACTGGCTGCGGTTCAAAGGCACATCCGCTCAAGGTTTGTTTGATGAGTCTCAAGGCCCTACGTGGTCCGATTCCTGACTACCTGAAAGACCTCCTTGTTCCATACACTCCTGTTTGCGACCTCCCTCAGTGGAGGCAGATCCTTGTCCATCCCTGAATCACAGCTGAAATCCTCAAGTGATAGGGTGTTGGTGTGCTGGCTTCTATTCTCTGGAACACCCTTCCCTGAGAAGTGAGAGCGCTCCTTCACCGACTGCTTTTAAACATCTTTTAAAAACATATTTCTTTATGTGTTGGCCTGGATTCAAGTTTATAAGTTTTAGTATTTCTATTTTTTTTTGTGAGGTGCCCTCTGGGAATGAGAGAGCATCATATAAATAAATATTGCCTTGCCTCCTGAATCCAGACTGTAGTTCAGGGCAAAGGAAGAGGCAGAATAAGGTGTGCCTGGCAAGGGTCTCAATCAGAAAAGGAAATAGAAGATCAAAATGGCAAAAGATGGGGGCGCAGGAGCCCGGAGCTGAGTGGCAGCAAATTCGATCAGCTCTGCACCAGATATTTAAAATGATCAAAATTATCCTTGTAGGGTCGATATTTGGTAAAATAAGTACCACAGTTTGTGAAGGAGGCAAACAAACCTAAAATGGGCAACCCATGAAAAGATAAAGGTGGGGATCTGGCAGCAGCATCGGGACTTCTCAGGCGGCTCGGCCTGGTCTGGAAGAGCAAACCACAATACTCCAGGCACCTGAGGAGACTATGACTTCAATCGGTCATAAATTGCAAAGGTTAATTACCTCTGTTGCTGATCTAAGTAATAAAATGGATGCATTTGCCACTAGAGTATCGACTGTCAAGAGGATGCAAACGGAGCTTATTGATATTAAATGACAATGCGATTCATCGGCGAAGGCAACCTCCTTACTCATCAAGGAAAATGCGTATATGAGAGCCAGGTTGGAAACGCTTGAGAATCAGGCTCGGTCACGCATATCAGGATTCTGGGCCTGATGGAGGGAATTGAAGGAGACCACCCTATTATGTTCTTGAGAGACTAGCTTGAAGCTAAATTATTACCTGAAGGACAGAATCTGGTGTTTAATTTATAGAAAGCCTACGAATCACCCCGTGGGTACAGAGAAGACCCAGAGAACCCTCATACCTTATTGCTGGTTACAGATGGTGTTGGTACCAGGATAAGATCCTGCGTTTGGCCAGACAAGCAGCACCACTGATACAGGACGACTGAGCAGTATACTTGTTCCCCGATCTCAGCTACGCAACTCGACTCGCGAGAAAAAGTTCAATGAAGTTCAGAAACAGCTAAAGGAAGCATCAGGGATAATATATCCAGCCAGACTGAGGGTGGTACAGACGGAAGGTTTGGCTCTTTTTGGATCCCTCAGAGGGAGGAAAATGGGCCTCTCGATATGCGAGCAGTCGACAGTCCCAATTGAGAGAAGCAAGACAGGCTGGCTTTTAGACATAGAGGAGGAGGAGAGGACTGAATTCATTTTAAGTACTTTTATGGCTTTAATTTCATTATAACTCTTGCAGTTCTAATATCGGAGGGAACTAATGTTTATGCGCCTCATCCCTGAGCAGTTGTTCTTTCAACAGCTGTTCTAGGGCAAAGATTTCAACACTTTAGGACTTTAAATGACCTGAAGAGCTATGTTGTAATAGCCCTATATTATATTATAGTTTTGTCTTCTTCTGGGTCTTATTTACCGACCCTTATAAGTTTAGTGTTTGTCTTAAGTAGAAACTTAGTATAAACCTACTGCATATACTTTCTGTGTACAGAACATTTGCTGCCTTAAGGTTTAGTAAGAATATTAATCTTTTAGGCAGATAGTATGATGCCATTAGCCCCTCCTGGGCTGAGGTTCTTTAGGTATATCCATTACTTATGTAGTAACGTAATTAGTTATACTGCTCTTGGGCTTAGCAGTAACACAGCAATTTTTGTTATATATACTTACTAGAAACTACTTTAGTAATTCCTCCAATGTGGTATCAATATGTCTAGGATGCATTCCTCCTAGGATTAAGGAGATTATGTGAATTTTACACTGCTCTGTATGGTCTGTCTTAGACATGGAATCTGTATCTGTATGATTACAAATATATTTATAAAAATTAAGTTTAAAAAGGCAAAAATGAAAATAAAAATATAGGTATAGTATGTTATAGAAGCTGTCAGACAATTATTGCTTTAAGGAATTTTGCCTAGATGGCCATTTATTAAAAAGGTTAAACGATGGAAGGCTCTGCCTTCTAAAAGCGCTTATTATAAGTAGTAATCTAGTATTATTTCTTTAACAACATCACCTCTTTTATATTTGTAGTGAATTTTGCATCTAACACAGCAATATAGTAATTTAAAAGCAGAAGGGATTTTAAATGTATCATATCTACAATCCCCTGCTTCACAAACAGGGATAACAGAAGTATGCTGTGTAAAAGTGAATTTTATAGGATTCCCTATCACGCTATTACTCAGGGCACACTGGTAAGCAGAAATTTGTCCAGGCTTAAAGATCTGTATAGTCTTTAGTGTCAGTGGCTCAACAGGTAGCACATTCACCTCCGGGCCTAAATATCTGAAGGTTGTGGGCTGCAGCTCCACACCAGGCAACTGGTAGAATACCTACAATTGACACTGTGGTGCAGTATGAGGGGCTGCACTACTGAGGTGCTGGTCTTCGGATGAGACGGCAAACAGACCTTCTGCTCATCTCTAATCATTGTCAAGGTAGAAGTTAAAATCCCATGGTACTTATCACAGAAGAGTAGCAAAAATTTCCCCAAGTGTCATGACCAACATTTCCCCATCAACAAAATGTGTCCACGTAACCCACCACTGGAAGCAAACTAACATACTAAAATGCCAGCAGAATAGGCCTAACAGTCTTTCGAGTCTGCTCGATTGGTCAGCCCCACCCTGAGTGCTGACCTTGCTGCCCCTCGCCTCTCTGGCTTCTCCTTCCCAGTTCGGATATTCTTGCTGTATTGGATTTGCTTCCAGAACCCTTCCCCTGTACCTGTCCCACCCTCTTGAACCCTCCACCATCTCTGCCTCCACCAGCCCCCTAGGCAGTGCATTCCATGGCTCCACAACCCTCTCAGTGAAGTAGCACCTCCTCCTTTCTCCCCTGAATCTTCCCTCCAGCTTCCACCCATGCCCCTAGTGGCCCCTCCTCCTTCCTTCAAGCACCCTGACTGTTCCTCCCTTATTTACCCTCTTCATGTACCTGAAGACCTCTATCATGTCCCCCGGTCCTTCTCTTTCAATGTGTACATATTTAGCTCTTAGCTCCTCAGGTCCTGTCCCCAAGTTCCAAATCATTTTGGTTGCCCTCCTCTGGACCCTCTCCAGGAGTCTAATGTCCCTCTTTAAGTGTGGCCTCCAAAACTGCATGCAGTACTAAGGTGTGGCCTCACCAAGCAGTTACACAGAGGGAGTATCACTTCCTCATCTGGCGGTGATCCCCTAGCGATGCATCCCAGCATCCTCTTGGCCTTGGCTGCTGCCCTCCATAAGTCTCCGAGTTGTTCATCTTGACATCCACCACCCCACCCCCAGGTCCTTCTCAGCCATCGAGACTTGTAGCATCTTCCCCGGTGTACCAACTATCACAGCTTAGTGTACCTTCCTGGTCAGAAATTACAAAATAATAAGTATCCATGGTCTCTGCATATAGGCTGTGCCATAGATTCCTCCCACCCTCTTGTAGAAAAGGGCCATCTAACATTACCCTGAATTTACCACCCCAAGTTTCTGGGCATTTCTCCATATACAGCTGTAGCACACTAAAGAAACACTTCCATAGGTTATAATTTCTGCTATTTTTCTCTTCACTACTTAGTTAACCACAGGGTAGAATATTCATTAAAAAAAACAATCCACTGTTGCATGCAAGTTTTAGGAAGCATAGAAGGTGCAAAACCATGGGACATCCTGTCCAAGTTGTGCCATGTGAACATGCTGGACCGTTCAATTAATGGATTTTGCATTCAAATGTAAGTTTCAGGACAGTTTCTATTTTCCTCATATGTGGTGCCTCAGATCTGATCGACTGAAAGTCTACACTTGGTCTCGTATAGCACCAAGACCTCCAAGTAGCAAACCGGAGCAAATATAGATATAGATATAAATATATAGATATACATAGAGATATTCTCTGTCTATATATAGATATATATATAGATATAGATATAGATATAGATATAGATATACACACACACACACACACACACACACACACACCCCCACAGCTGCTCCCTGGCTCAGACGTCAACCACAGTAGATTGGGATGCACTGTTAGAGGTGCTCTACTTAAATGCCGTGGGAATGATAGCAGTATCAACCAGATAAAAGAAAAATTTCTTTAGGAGGCACTAGAATTTTGCATCACAGTGGGTGAAAACGGTAATCGGGGTGCCCCATACTAAGGTGTGGGGCTAACATGGAAATTTCCCTTTAATGAAATTTCAAACAGCACCTTACAGGGTTTTAAATAATTGATTAGCAGTTTTTTCTTGGGACTATACTAACTGTACAGAAAGTACTTATGTAGATTTTCTAGAAGTGTTGTGTTTGTTAAACACAGTAAGGCAAGAGCTATGCATTTTACAAAGATTTAGCACTTTTATGAGCAAAACGCTAATCAATTTTAGAGTTAAATAAATCTCTGCCTTATCACGCTACAGTCACCATTTCTGCTGATGTCGAAAAGGCTTTTGACCACGCATTTTCAATTTCTTTACATTGGCCACAGGAATTTTAGTCTAACATTCTGCAAAGTCCTTCAATCCCTGTATAGTAATGTTAAAGCTACGGTTCCCTGTATGGACTTTTATCACAACTGTTTTAGTCTCCAGAGGCACAGGTCAGGGTGCGCCCACTGCCCCTCCTGTTTGCCATTTCTGTGGAGCACCTAGCAATGCCTATCCAGAAATTCATTGACTTGCAAGCAATTTTGCATCAGGATGAGAGTTCTGATTAGCATTATGTGCGACAATGTCCTATAGTTTGTACAGAAGCCTAGTATAAGAAAGTTATGGAAGAACTTAACGTAACAGTAGATCTTCAAAGAAAGCTCTTGCAGCAGGCCACACCAGTAGGACTAAGCCACCAGGCACTAGGACATAGAAACATAGAAACGCAGAAGGTGATGGCAGATAAGGACCGCAAGGCCCAGTCTGCCAGTTTTTTTTAACCTTTTAAATGTGCCATCGGCCTTTGCTCTGTCAATGGCCTATCTATTCATACTCATCTGTATTGCTGCCTTATGCCTGTCCCCATGCCGGTTTGAAGCCCTGCACTGTATTCATATCCACCACTTTCTGAGGTAGGTCGTTCCATGCATCCACCACCCTTTCTGTGAAAAGAACTTCCTCACATTACCCTTAAATCGGCCTCCCTCTAATCTCATACTGTGTCCTCTTTGTCCTGCTATTTTTCTTATATTAAAACATGTTAGACATTCACCTTGTTAACGCCTTAAGATGTTTGAATGTTTTGATCATATCACCTCTCTCTCTCCCTTTAGTCTACAGTATACATATTGAGCTCCATTAATCTGTCCTCATATGTTTTCTGATGCAGTCCCTGCACCATTTTGGTAGTCCTCTCTGTACTGCCTCAATCTGGTTAATATCCTTGTGAAGGTGTGGCCTCCAGTACTGCATGCAGTACTCCAGATGGGGCTAACCAGTGTCTTGTAAAAGAGGGATTATTACCTCCTCTTCAGACTTGTGGTACCCCTACTAATACACCCCAACATCCCCTAGCCTTACCTACTGCTTTAGTGGTTTTGCTTGGATGATTTCAGGTCATCGGTGATGATGATGCCCAACTCTTCTTTCTTCCTTGTGACTGCCAACAACTTCCCTCTCAATCTATAGGTGGCTTCAGGGTTTCTCTTCCCTGTGTGCAGGATCTTACACTTCTTTGCATTAAACCCAGTCGCCACTCTTCCAACCATTTTGCTAGTTTATCCAGATCTCTTCTCATTCTGTCCACCCCATCTGGATCATCTACTCTGTTGCAGATCTTGGTGTTATCTGCAAAAGACAAACCTACCCTCCAGTCCATCTGCAATGTCATTGATGAAGATATTGAAGAGGACTGGCCCTATGACTGATCCCTGAGGTACCCCACTTGGACCACACTGAAAACTTCTAGCTAGCAGTCTACTGATGGGAGACCACCCACCATTGACGTCAGTCAGCTGATGTCAGCCTAGCCTATATAGGTGGGTGGTCCTCACACCTTCCTCCGGTCTCCTGGAGACTCCCATACAAGCAGCTAAAGGAGAACTGAGGTGGTTTCCCATGAGCCAAAAAGGAAAGGCAGTAGTAGTACAAGGAAAACAGCAGCAGGGGTAGGGAGGGAGGGAAAGCAGGCCTGCTGCAAGAGCTTCTCTCTGAAGATACATAGATACATAAATGCTGCCAGCAGATAAGGACCACTAGGCCCATCCAGTCTGCTTGTTTAAGCTGCCCAACGAAGCGTTCAATGACCCTATCTGGTCACTGGCTTTAGTGTTTTCTTCCTAGCTCTATTGTTCCTTTGTTTCTATCTAATGTTATGGTATTATTGTTATGGTACGTCCCATCTAACTGTACTATCTTATTTTGTGGAAGGCTCTTGCAGCAAGCCACACTGGTAGACAGAGTCCCAAGCAGTACTAAGCATCACCAGGATAACACCATTGGGAGAATGACAGATGAGCAGCCAAGAGCTCATGAGAGAAGACCCTGAAGAACTGCCAGGCCAAAATTGACCCTGTGCCAAGAGCGATGTCCAAACTAACATTTGGTAAAGGTGTGGACAAAACTCCAGGTGGAAGCTGTACAGATATCCGCAGCAGACACATTTCTGAAGCAAGCTGTGGAGGTAGCCATGTCCCTGGTGGATCGCCCTTGACCATCCCCAGACAGGGTCTGTTGTACTTGTGGTAGCAATAAACAATGCAATTCGCTAACCACTTAGACAAACACTGTTTGCAAACAGTGCACCCTCTCTTTCGGGGTGAACGAAACAACTGTTCAGATTTTCTGAAAGGCTGCATGCAGTTTGTGTAGTACCATAATGCTAACCTATGCATATCCAAAGTATGGAGCTAGGCCTCCCCTGATTGGAATAGACAGGAAAATAAACTGAAAGGTGGACTGATTCACAGTAAACTCAGACACCACCTTAGGTAGAAACTTACGATCAGTACATAAAGACACCTTGTCTTTGTGAAAACAAATAAGGCTCTTTTACACATAAGAACCTGAAGCCTGAAATCTTTGAGCAGAAGTAACAGTGACTAAAGAGCACTTTCCATGAGAGACAGCACAACCTCGCAACTTCATGTCGGGTTCAAAGGCAGGTAAAGTGAGTTTCTTCAACATAAAATTGAGGTCCCATGGGAGGGACTGGTTCCCGAATGGGCGGTTTCAGATGTGAAATGCCCCACAGGAATGTGTGGGACACTTCAAGCTGGGCAACAACTTTGCCTTCAACAGGTGCATGGTACACAGAGATGATGGAAAGGTGCACCTTAAGTGAGGAGTACCCAAGCCTGAATCTGAAAGGAAAGGAGGTACTTCAAACACTTGATTCACCAGGCAGATGAAAGGGATCCA
Organism: Neoceratodus forsteri; assembly: GCA_016271365.2. Taxonomy (NCBI): domain Eukaryota; kingdom Metazoa; phylum Chordata; order Ceratodontiformes; family Ceratodontidae; genus Neoceratodus; species Neoceratodus forsteri. Next base: position 1,065,958,489 of record CM057450.1, on the reverse strand, counting down.
AATGGCGCAGCAGCGCCCAAATGGAGACATGCTTCCAGTACATGGCATAAGTGGCCCTGGTGGATGATTTCCGGCCACCACCAGAACACCTGCAACCATAGAGGATACCCCAAAGCAGGCAATCGCTAGGTCCACAGGAGCCATGCATTAAGATGCAGGGACTTTAAGTCCAGATGGACCCAACTGCCCCATTGGACAGGAAGACAGTGCACGGGGGCAAGGGCACCGGAGGTTCCACTGTCAGCTGCTGCAGCAAGAGGAATCAAATCTGGTGTGGCTAAAAGGCTATGAGGATCATCTCCACCCCTTCCAACTGCAGCTTGAGCAGAACCCTCTGCAGGAGAGGGAAGGGAGAAAGGCTAATAGAAACCTCCCCTTCCAGGACAGGGACAATGCGTCTTGCTAGAAAACTCCAGGCCCAGGACTGAGCAAGCAAAGTGGCAGTTTTGCATTGAGCTGGGATGCAAGGAGGTCCAACTCTAGATGGTCTCACCTGTCAAAGAGATCTTTAAATCATCCAAGTTAGAAGTCTCCACTCATGAGCCCATGACCTGGAATGGTTGAGATGGTCAGCCAGACATTCTGAATGCCTGGAACATGCATGTCGGAGAGCTCCGACTGTGCTCGATGGCTCAATTCCCGACTCATTGCCTCCCAACACAGGGGTATAAATGGGTCCCCCTTCCCCATCTGTTGATGTAATACACCACACATATGTTGTCCATCTGTACCAGCAGTGGACTGCAAGAGATGAGCTTGAAAGGCCTGCAGGGGCTTAAAGAACCACCCGCATCTCCAGGACGCTGACATGAAGACCCTGCTCTAAGTCCATCCAGGTACCCTGGGGTCTGTTGATTGGCCAGATGAGCACCCCATCCTAGGCAGGATGCCTCTGTCATGAGAATCTGCCGGGGGTAGAGAGCTGAAAAGAGCCCCCAAAAGTTTAGCCAGATCCAGCCACTACAACAGAACTCTTGGACTGGGTCAGAGATTAGGATCAACTGTCCAGGTCGTCCATGCATTGGTCCCAATGGACCCTAAAGTTCCACTGAGGAAACCACATATACAGGTGGGCCAGCAGAACTGCCAAGTGGCCCAGAAGGCACAGGAAAACCCTAGTGGGGCCCTGTCAGCTGGGGAAAAAAAAAAAAAGACAGGTTTGCTCCATCAGTCACTTCGCCCAGTACTTGGGCAAAAAAAAAAAAGTCTTGCCCTGGCTGGTGTCCAGGACCCCCTATGTACTGAAGGTGTTGGCAGGGGAGGCACAACATCTGCAGATTTAAAGTGATCCCCAGGGCCAGGAAGAGATAGAAGGTGTATTCCCCAGAGTCTGAACTAAGTGGCCCTGGAGGGCTTCAGCCAGTCGCCCAAGTAGGGGAAACACATAGCCCTGCCTCCTCAATGCAGCTGCCACCACTGCCAGGCATTTGGTAAATACCCAGGGTGGGCTGAAGAACGCCAAAAGGGAGGGCCCGAATTGAATATGGACTCCCAGAAATGGAAGTGGAGGAAGAGAGAATGGAAGGAAAATCTGGATTTCCAGGTAAGCATCCTGCATATCCAGAGAGCAGAGCCAGTCTCCCTGGTGCAAAACAGGTAACAGTCCCTAGAGGATGGCCATCCGGAAGCGCTTGTACTCTATGTACAGATTCAGATGGTTCAGGTCCAGGATGGGCCAAAGAAGAAGTGGGAGTAAAACCCCTTCCCCACTGAGCTGGACAGTCAGGCTCTATGGCTTTTTGGAAAAAAGAGTCCAAATTTCCTCCCAAACTAGAGACAGGTGTGTGTGTGTGTGTGTGTGTGTGTGTGTGTGTGTGTGTGTGTGGTGGTGGTGGGGGTATGTGGAGTGAATTGGGGGTGTTCAGGAGGCCATTCTAGGAATTCCAGAGTGTGACCATGTTCTATGATCTAGAGCATAGAGTTGCTCATGGTCACCCCTTCCACCACCTCTAGGTGGAACGAGAGCTGACCCGACCACCTCCCTTGGATGCTCGTGTGGGGGGAGAGAAGAGATTGGCTAATGAGTCAGGAGGTAGCTGGTGAGCACAGGCAGGGGCTGCTGTAGTCTTACACTTGTGCTGACCCTTGGCAGGCTGGTTCGAGACTGCCTGCGGAGAACAGGCAAAAGGGCCAATGCTGGCCTACTCTAGGTTGGGTATGATAGAGTGAATGGACCAGCTTGAGGACCCGTCCCGACTCTTGCAGGGTAGAAATGTCCTGAATATCCTCCCAAGAAGGACTGAACCTCAGAAAGGGCATCCAAAAATGCTGGCTTGCATGTCAGAGGCAAAACTGGATACCCAGAGCCAAGAATGGCACTGAGGATAGATCCCAGAAGCTGCCCTACACCCAGAGGCATCCACAGCATCATAAGCTGCCCCAAGAATATGATTGCTCATGTCTGAGCCAGACTTCATAAGTTGGGCAAGCTACTTCTTAAAGGGTCCTTTGGTAAGGTCTGCACCAGGTCCCGGACTTGGTCCCAAACAACGCTTGGATATTGGACCATATGGGCCAGATAAGACTGACGGCAGATAAGGACCGTTTGGCCACCTAGTCGGCCCATTTCGCTACCTTCAATATTTCATCAGCTCCCTGTGCTTCCTCCAACTTTTCGCAAATTCATGCCATTACTAATCTTTGATTCCTGTACAATAGCTGCCTGGCTCCAGGCAATCCGGAAGAATAACTTTCCTAATACCATTTCTAAAATTAACCCGATAATAATATAATCCTCCGTTTAGGCCAGTTCATATGGATCATACTTGAAACAAAGAGCCTACTTTATCTCTGCAGCTATATCAGTATGATACCTTTTAGTTCTTCCCAAGACTTACAGCATAAATTTCAATTACCCAACTCACTTTTTTTTTCTTTTTTCGCTATTTACAGCTAAGGAGTTTCTTATCTGCAGATGGCCTGCAGCAGCATTCTCAGCTGCCATTTTTGAGCTCTGACTCCAGACAACTTTGCATAGAAGTTCTACAGCACCATTTTGGTTGCTCCTTCGCTGGACTGTCTCCATTTTATTAAATGTCCTTGTGTAGTTTGTACTCCTTTCATTTCTAAGCTGTTCTATCGATTCTTCGGTCTTTGTCTGTATAACTGGCATTTTATTAGGGTTTATCCTTTTACTTGGATTTGAATTGTTGATTTGTCATTGTGAGGTGCAGAGTGGTCATCCAAGAGCAGCACTGGCGCAAACAACAACAACGGCTCTCATCCTCCGCTCAAGTCAGGGGTCTAAACTGGCACCAGCCCACTAGCCAAATGCTGGCAGATTTTGCATCAGGCTAGTAAGATTTATTTAACAAGCCCAGTGGGCTTGTACTAGAGAAGGCAACACTCCAGTATGTACACCAGCTGGGCCAGTGGAAAAGTCTGTGGGGCTAGTGGATTTTCCAGTCACTAGCCTTGCTGGATAGTGGCTACAAAACTTAATTTTGACCCATGCAAGTAAGAGTGTAAATTTGGTATCAGCCTGATTCTTATGTCTTTCGAGATACCAGTCCCCTGCTCAGTCTGCTTTAACATGTTTTTTAGATTTCAAAAATTAATGATCAATAAAACATGTCTACCTCAGATATTCATCAATATTCTCAGCTGCATCTGAACACCTACTTAAATCACTTTACTTGTGACCAAGATGACCTAGGCATGCAACCGACATGGATCCCTTAATTTATGGCACACTGGGAGTCAATTACGGTCCACAATAACTACTCAACATCATATCAACAGCTTCAGAAATAAATGCCCTTCTAAATGCCTTCTGCATAGTCGCCTCAACTCACCCCTCAGAACCCACCACTGCACTTTATACTCCACTCTCGGTATTGCACCTGTCCCATCACCACTGTATTACACTCATTCCCTAGTATCCAAATATTGGTTTAAATACTACCTCACTATCAGGCTGAGAGGCTCTCTCCAGCAAACCCATCTCCTACACTCTAAAATCAAGGACACCCGCTCTTTCTCGCTGCCAAACCATCCTCATTGGCTGGCAATCCGCCTTCACTTACAGGCTCCCATTCCTATGGGACTAGCTACCTCCTCTCTTAAGAAACGCACCTCACACAATTCCATCAGACAGCAACTGCACTTGCTACCACCCCTACCTGCTCCAGTTTCTCACACCTCCTGGCCTCATTATCTTGACAACCTATCTTCCCACACAAGTCTAAACAATGCAGGTGCCTGCTACTCTCTCAAAAGCAATTATCTTTTCTTACTTATCTAGGCAATTCATATCAAGTTCTTTAAGTACATGCAAGTATTCTCTTTTAAAGGCATCCAACTGTGATATATATATTTATATAAACACACATAAATACAATAGTTTGTGTGTATCTTTCTCATGTGCTCAAACTTGTAACCCCAGTCCTCGGTCGCACCTGAAATGAGCCTGACTCAGTGTGCATTTCCCAGTTACCAAATTGTTTAAATAAAACAGTAAAACGACAGGAATCAACATTGTTAGGTTGCAAAGGAGTGCTCACAGTAATACAGATACGTGAAAAGGATTTCTAACATGAACTGTTGCTTTAATTCCTACTCTTTTCAAAAGAAGACTGATGTATACCAGTAAGGATTTTGCATTACTGAAATAGCTACACCTCGCATGAATGTTTAGACTTTCTACCCTAGGACTGGGTAAGAATATTTTCCCAGGATACAGGAAGCATTTTCGCACAAAAAGCCACTTGGCACTCCAGAATTAAACTTGGGGTGATCAGCAGGTGGTTTAGCACTGTTCTAAAACTGTAGTTGGCCAAGCTGCTATTTTATTACATGTATAAAATAAATATTGTTGAAAGGAACCTCCTTTCCTTACCCTGACTATTTTATACTGGGAGTATGCTGAAAGTCTACCAGTTTGTAGATGTGAATGTGAAAGCAGGATTCTAAAAGCTGAATGGTCTCCTATTTACCTGCTTACAAATAGAGTTAAAGGAAAACTCCACTTATAGAAGAATCCTCCCCACCCGTTTCCCCCACCACACACACACACACACACACACACACACACACACACACAGCTCGACTGGTGGTTTTTATTCTAACATGACATATTATTATTACCTTTTACAATCTTTTATTATTGCACCATATTTTTGTATTTTAAGAGGCTGCTTGCAGTCATCTCGTGAGCAGCTGCACATTTCCTTGCATGCTCCGTGCCAATCCTGGTGAACTCAACCAAGGACTACAGGCTTATGGGCATAGGACACATATGGGAGCATGACGCCTTCCATGAGATGCTGTGGGTAGCCTTCTGAACAGAAGTAAACCGGCCCCTGATCTACAGGAATTTGGAGCCGGAAATTATTCCCATAGACTTGCATTGGTTATACAGGAAAACAGAGCAATTCTGCTTTCACAGGAAATAATATAATCTACAGGAAACACAAGAAAATCACCCTGGAGTTGCAGGGAAAATGCTAAATCAATCTGGAAGCACTGCCAATGATGTAATAGAAAGATTGAAATAATGAATTTAAGGTCATTTAGTTTCATTTTAGAATAAAACCCGAATTGGGAGGGGCACTTCTGTAAGAGAAGCTTTCCTTTAACATAGAGTTTCAGCATTACTCAGCTGGTAGCATATCCACCTCTAGACCATAAGGTTTCAGGTTCTAGTCCTGCACCAGGACTGGGCTCACACCATAAACCCTGGCAACCGAGCGCAGTGCTAAGCAAATGCTGTACTCTTAGGGTGTGCAGTCCTTTGATGAGACATTAAACCAAAGTCCTGTATGCCATTTCTGCTGGAAGTTAAAAGATCCTATGATACTTGGAGAAGAGGAATTTCCCGGTGTCCTGGTCATACTTACACATTCACCAAAATACCACTGACAACTTAGTCCAATTTTATTTCAGGTGGTTTGCGTCTCTACCCTCCCCCAGTGGTACCCTTAGAATGTAAGGAGACCCTCTTACAACTTTAAGGGTGGCCTTAGTAGCCCTATTAATATATTAATTGGTCAGGTGCAGCGGTTGGATTTCTGCTTGCGGCCTTGGCGACCCAGGTTCAGAACGGACCCAGGTCGCCGGAGGGCTGGCCAGGGGAGAAGGACAGAGCATCTTATGGACTGCCTCCTTTCTGAGGGGGGGGTAGGAAGTGCCTGGCGAAAACGGACCCTGGCAGAGGCCATGTCCGCAGCTAACGGTACTCATCTCTAATGGAGGCAGGGTGGACGCCGGACGTCATTGCATGTCCCCGCCTCATGGAGGGGGGAAAAATCAAGTAAAATGGAGGGAGATCCTCTGTCTACATAAAGCCCTCCCCAGGCTTCAATTAGCCACTGCTGCACCACTCCCCAACTAGATACTGGTTCCACGGGCACCAGAATTAGGGGAACCAGTGCCACGCCCCACCCTCCGAGGGGGGGCAAGCGGGGTGGCCAGGAGTATGCGGGCAATAGGCAGCTGGTGGTAGCTCCGGGCCGTGCTCTGTAGACATTGACGGAGGACCTCCTAGGGAAAAGATAAAAATAAAAATATATATTTTATTGGTCACAGTCACTAACAACAACACTAAATGTTAAAAAATGCCCATTTGTTAGTTTCCAGTACACCTGTGAGCAAGACATTCTTGATAGAGTGTCTGTCACCTGCAGGGGAAACGAGTCCCTGACTGGTTAAGAGGAGTTCCTCAATCTATAATGTCACATATTGCAGGACACACTAGTTTTAGCCAGACAGGGTCTAGGACTCCTAGTAATTCACAAACAGGAGTCCTAGACCCGAAATGATGTTGGTCTCATCGGCGCTTCCTCTGTGTAGTGCAGGTGGCTACCATTCAACAGTTCCAGCATTCCAAAGTGCTGGCAGTGCACCCAGGGATACAAGACTCAGACTTAAAATTTTTGTACTGATGGGCTGACAGTACATCAGGGATGTAGGCACCCTTATCAAAGAGAGTCCTGCATTTTAGCAGTCTGTTTACAGTAAGGCAAGGCAATGTTCTTTATATAGCACACCTTCTTAAAGGAGAAGGGTCAGCACTAAGAACCCCACATCCAAGTGTAGGGCTGATCCCAATTTGCACTTTGTATGTAAAACTTTTTTTTTTTTTTTTACTTTCCTGTGCAGTATAGCAGACTATCAAGCAGATATTGCAGAGTTCAAATCAGACATTTCATGTACACAGAAATCCCCAAATCCCCTACAGCAGACATTGGAGGAAGGCTGCAGTGGAGTTTCAACAGCCTGCAGTGCATGTTAAGAGATTTTATAATCTCAGATCAGAAGACTGCTGGTCTCTCAGGGCTAAGTACAGTCTTCTCCAATAGGGATTTGGGGATTTCTGGGTAGCTGAACTCGGCAGGAATCAGCCTGATACGTAAGCATTAATCACTGACAGAGGAGAGCTCTGCCAGTGGATTAATGCCCGCTGGGGGTTGGTGCTGGAGGGCAGAGCCTGAGGGTCCAACTATTCAGTCGGCATTAATCACCAGCAGAGTCGACTGCTGGAGGTGATTAATGGCGCTATAACATAGGCTCACGCGCGGCGGCAACAAGCCCATGTTACCGTGTGTGCATCTTGCTGTCGGCGACCCCATGAGCACAGGGACAGTTTGCTGCCGAGGATGGTTTATGTCACCTACAGTGACAGCAGTCACCAAACCGGTCACAGGGCTCAGTCCAGCATGTCGCGAGCGGAGGGGGGCCCGGGAAATGGAGCGATCACACAGGTGCAGGGCAGCGGACGCTGTGTAGCGACAGATTCACGGCGCCCAGCTGTCATGTGCCTGCCATGCAGATTTGTTCGCGATGGGGAGGTCCAGGGCATGCAGCCGTGCATTGCTCTGGTGAGCACGACATCTACAGTTCCTTACCGAGGCGGGTGGCCTCGCGGAGGCAGAGAACATTACCGTCCTCATGCACCATCAGGTTCTGGATGTGGAAGCTCAGAGCCCGCTACCTGCCAGGCAGGCCCTACCAGCTGCGGCTCGCGAGTGCTGCGGGTGGGCGTGAGAGGGTGGTGACAGCCGGGCGGGTCCCCTATACTGTTATGGGTGGCCATAGGTGGTAGCTCAACCGTGGGCATTAACTGTGGGTTAATCACCACCGGTTGGTGTCACCTGGGCCATTTCAGCCAATGCCGTTCCTCGTATTGCCTGGTTTCTGCAGTGCCGTGTTACAAAATGTATTAGACTACAAGTACCAAAAATATGTTTTTGCACACAGACTACAAGTTGGGACCAGTTAGGTGCAAGGCACTCTGTGTGGACTGTTCTTTAAAGACAACATGCAACCAATCAAAAGTGAAAATAATAAATACTAAATCAAATTCTCATGAGATTCTACATCAGATACCATGTTTGCTGATTAGACTCACTGGCCCCTGAAAAACGTTTGAGCAAGACTGAAGTGCCGGTATGCGTTTGGGCCTCACTGTGAAGACTTTATAATTTGTGTTTTTGCTTTTACAAGTAGTTTGACCCTTTTAAAAGCTCCTGAAAACTGTGTCTGATGCAAAAGATTTTTAGAACTACTATGCAGTGACTGCAACCACATGTACCGATACGATGATGGTTGTAAACACCTCATTTTTAAATCCATCAAGTTCTCCAATAACATATGATAATCAGCAACTGCTGGCTGAAATGATTAATCATCACACCAAATTTGAACTAAGTTTTCCTAGTAGCAGGTTTCTTTCCTACTTGTTAAAATTTCCATTACATCCTGTGAGGCTTGATGCTCAATATAGTGTACTGCTCTGCTGAGGAACCAGGCTTTCAAACAAAGACAGTACAAGTCTGGGTGAAACACTCTGCCCTGTGAAATGGAAACAAGACCTGTCTCAATAGAAGGAATATAGGGTGTTTCTGCAAAGACTCATTGAAACGATACAGTACTGATGCCATTTAGTCCATTCTTGCCTTTTTTCCCTCCTCAATTTCAGTAGTACTGTCCTTTCTGTATCAGTGGAAATGGGGAGAGAAAAGCATAAAGGAATTTGTCCTTCCATGACCGACTGAATGCATCCACTGGGATTACATGGCTGGTGATCTGCAGCAGATCAGTGGTAGTTTCAGTTCTCCCAGGAAGAAAAATCGATCCCATCTGTGGAGCACACCATTTATGAAATATGGTATCCAAGCCCAGAACCAGCAGATTCCATGGCCACTCATGGGTAAATGGCCCATCCTGCTGAGCACATCTGCAAGGAAACCGCTTCCTCTCAAGGCGGCAGCAGTCATATTTATTTTGAGCTGGTATGCCAAATCCCAGATGTTCATCGCTTCTGTATAAAAGTAATGTGTCTTAGTGGCACTGTTCATACTTATCAGAAGACACAGATTCCTGACTGAGGAGAAGGACTGCAGTGACAGAAGCACATCACTCTGTTTCAACAGGCTGATGGGCTCAAACCTTTCTTATGCACTTCATATGCCATTCACTAACCTGCTTCCTGAATGGTCTCTCCAGCCCAGCAGGAATGCATCCATTACGATAATCATAATAGTTAGTGGCTGTAGAAATGGGATCTGAGGTGGCCTTTTCTTTCCACCACTACAGTGCATTCAACAGCTCCAGTTTCACAAGAATCTGCCCAGTAATATGTGGATCTCCAACTCCCTAACTCCAGTAATCTGCCAGATAATACTCGATACCCTCTGCATCCCTGCCCATGGGATCACTGATGTTGAGAAAGTCTAGAGCTATCTAACAGCATTTTACTTGAAGACTTTGCATCTTGGATTACCACCTAGGCTCTCTGCATTGGTAGAAAGGCCATGAACTGGTACTGGTTTGTTTCTATCTGAATCAGAGGTATTTTCTGTGAGTCTCTTATTGGGATGTGGAAATATGCATACTTTAGATCCAGTGTACACATCCAATCCCCTTTGTGCAAGGGCTGTATTGCAGTTGGCAGTGTCGTCATAGTCATCTTTTTATGTACCTGTTTAGACATCTACAGTCTAATTTTGGCCACCATGCCCAGTTTTCTTGGGGAGACAAACTTTTTATTTATTTATTCCAGTAGGAAAGGGACTCTAGTTTTTCTACTTCCAATTTCAGTAGAGCCATCTGTTACAGTAACTGAGATTTGAATGGTCTGACATTGTTTAGTTCTGTAAATGTTTTAAAACTTAAGTTTGATGCCCTTTCTTATCTCCAATACCTACTTGATTTTTGTTTCCCCTCCCCATTAACGATTATATGAAAGGCACCCTCCTACTGGCATTTGAGTTGGGACAGCTGTAGTACAACTGTCAGGGATTAATTTTAACTTGTGCTATGGGTGCAGGAGCTGACCATGTCCTAGATTTCTACTAGGAAAACCTCTTAGAGGACATCACGTTAGGATGTCAAAACCTTAGTAATTAGTCTGGACAGTTAAACAGTGAGAGAATGGTGGTTTGTCTGAAACAGTCTGAGCAGTTTGCCTTGTGCATGGATAATTAATTCCTATGGACCATCTGGTATACCTGGAGGCGACATTTCCTAGGGGCAATAGGACACCTGCCTTCAGCCTCATGCCTTACTACACCCCTGGGTCATGGCTTATTACTACATATCAGCTGTGATGACCTAATGTTTTGCCACTGCGAAAACATTTTTGCTGCTGAGAATCATATCTTTTCTTGTGCTTTTCTCCACAACACTAGACATGTACTTTTTAGTGTCCGTCTGAAGAAGCACTTGTAGTATCCCTGCTATTAGAGTGGTCACCACCATGATCTCTGTGCAGTTTGCTACCTACCGACATCTGAGTTGTCCCCACTTTCTGAGGAGTCTCAGTGTTTGGCAACTGTGCTGGAACATGTTGCACCCCCCCCAAACACACACACACACACACACACACACACACACACACACAGTCTGTCTGTCTGTCTGTCTGTCTGTCTGTCTGTCTGTCTGTCTGTCTGTCTGTCTGTCTGTCTGTCTGTCTCACACACACACACACTCACTCCGCAGGGTCTCTGGCCTGCTTGCCTTTAGACATGCCCATTTTCCCTCACAAAGGTACATCCTTACTGACATAAAGGAACTTCTCACAGAAAAAGCTGATGCATATGCAAAGATATATATGTTTTAAACAAAAATGTACAGTTTTCCAATTTATGACCAGAGCCTAAGCATGTAAAGTGAATGCCTGTCCAATTTTGAAAGTAAATTTATATAAACTTCACACTTTTTAAACTAAGGTCTACCTTCTGCACGGCTTTTAAGGTATACATATATTAACTTGTGCTGCCATCCATCACCCTCCAACCATGGCCATCTCTTTCCCACATTTGCACCAGTGTATTTCCACCGTGCAGTAGCAATCCAACAGTTTTGCAGTATTTTTTTTTTTTTTTTTTTTATTTACTGAAATGTTTCTAGAAGGCACAACGAAGTTGCTAGTCTCATGGTGACACGGAGGGGTACAGTGAGGACTGACAACAAAGAGCTTACAGGTACAGAGAACAGATGCATTATGGAAAATTGGATCGATATAAAAATCACAATACCAATAATGAGCAGATAAGACAGTTACAGTAAGAGACGACTAGAATACAATTAGTGGGTGGACACAGATATATAAAATAGTAAACCCATCAGGTAGTAATGTTTCTATACAGTCTAAGTGCCTTGATGTTTACGGTGCTGTGCACTGAGATAAGCAAAAAGCGCTAGGTGCAAACAAAGGGCAGGAGGTGGCAATTGTCCAAGAAAGAGAAGCAAGGGGGGGTTGGGGTGGGGAAACTTAAGAAGAGGAAGAGATACACTGGGGAAACACTAAGGTGAAGGGTCAGATTAGCAGGATTAAATCAGGGAGAGATGGGCACAAGACCCGGGAGCAGGCTGAGCTACTAAAATGAGTACTTCACCTCAGTTTTCACCAAGGAAAATGGGGTGCTGCATCATCAAGGGGAAGACAGAGATACTGAGAAGGGGGCCCTTACCGATCGGGCGGGTCTGGGGAGAGGGGAGACATCACTGGCAGGAGGGGAGGGGCCAGGGAGACAAGGTACCGGAAGTGGAAATCACAGTAGAGAGTGAGGGAAGCCCTCTGCTCCCTTAAGATGGAGAATGCACCGGGCCGATAAATTACATCCCAGAGTGCTGAAGGAACTTGCGGATGTCCTGAGCGAAACCCTGGCGGAGCTTTTCACCATCTCTCCGAGGACAGGGTGGGTGCCCCAGGACTGGAAGGTGGTGCATATAGTGCCTATCCACAAGGTGGATCAAGGGAGGTGGCAGGGAACTACAGGCCTGTCAGCCTGACATCGGTGGTGGGCAAGGTGATGGAGGGCATTGTCAAGGAGAGGCTGGGGGAGACCTGGAAAAGTCAGGGTGCCTGGGCGATGGACAGCATGGATTCGTCGGGGAAATCGTGTCAGACAAACCTTGTGGAGTTCTATGACTGGGTGATGAGTGCCTTGGACCTGGGTAGACTAGTGGACGCCCTCTTTCTAGACTTCTGTAAGGCATTTGACTCTGTTCCTCACGTGGGCCTGCTGGATAAGCTGGGAGAAATGGGGTGGGAACCAGATGATCAGATGAATAGGCAATTGGCTCCAGGACCGACCCAGAGGGTCATAGTTGGTGGGATAGTCTCATCCCCAAGGAGGGTCATGAGTGGGTCCCACAGGGATTATTCCTTGGGCCCTCCTGTTCAACGCCTACGCCTCTGACATAAGGACAGGAATCAGGAGTGAGATGAGTCTCTTGTGGATGACTCAAAACTGGGGGGTGGTGGATGGGGAGGAGGGAGGTGGCCCTACAGGGGACCTGGAGGCTCTGGAAAGATGGTCTAGAAAGTGGAAGCTGAGGTTCAATGCAGGAAATGCAAGGTACCCACCTGGGGCCAGAAACTCAGGCCAAGTGTACACCCTGGTGGGGGGAGAATGCTGCAGTCTCGATGGCTGAGAGGGACTTGGGGTGGTGGTGGATGTCAAGATGAACAACCTGAGACTTGTAGGAGGCAGCATCCAAGGCCAACAGGATGCTGGGATGCATCGCTAGGGGATCACCTCCAGAAGGAGGGAGTGATACTCCCTCTGTATAACTGCTTGGTGAGGCCACACCTTGAGTACTGCGTGCAGTTTTGGAGCCACACTTAAAGAGGGACATTAAACTCCTGGAGAGGTCCAGAGGAGGAACCAAAATTATTTGGGGCTTGGGGACAGGCCCTATGAGGAGAGGCTCGAAGAGCTAAATATGTACATATTGAAGAGAGAAGGACCGGGGACATGATAGAGGTCTTCAGGTACATGAAGAGGGTAAATAGGGGAGGAACAGTCAGGGTGTCAAGGAAGGAGGAGGGGCCACTAGAGGGCATGGGTGGAAGCTGGAGGGGGGGAAGATCTAGGGAGAAGGAGGAGGTGCTACGGCACTGAGAGGGTGGTGGAGCCATGGGAATGCACTGCCTAGGGGCTGGTGGAGGCAGAGATGGTGGAGGGGTTCAAGAGGGTGGGACAGGTACAGGGAAGGGTTCTGAAAGCAAAATCCAATGCAGCAAGAATATCCGGAACTGGGAAGGGAGAAGCCAGAGAAGGCGAGGGCAGCAAGGTCAGCACCCAGGGTGGGCTGACCAATCGAAGCAGACTCGAAAGACTGTTAGGCATATTCTGCTGGTATTTTAGTATGTGGGGAGAGAAGACTGCTGAGTCCAAGTACTCCTTCAGGTGTAGAGAACCCTGCAAGGGTGGGAACTAAGAGCAGTGAAAATTAAGAAGGGGGAAAGAGGCTGCAGAGATCAAAGTACCCTCCAAGGTGTAGAGAACCCTGTAAGAGGGCAGAAGCTGGGCAGACAAGAGCACTGAAATTAGGAAAGCTGGAGGCAGGCCAAAACAAGTTTCCTGCTCAGGATGTATGAACACTGCAAGGAGGATGAGTGAGCTTAACAGGGTGGGGGGGTTGAAGCAGGTACAGATGTAAGAGAAGAAGTTATGTACATCTGCAAATTCATTTAATCGAATGCACATTAGTGTATTATATTTCTCTGCACCTGTATTTGCCTTTTGCACAATTTTTAACTTACTGCACCTTGTTATAATGTACTGTTCAACCAAACACCTCAGGATGCATCTGGAAACAAGCTGCCATAGTTCAGTATGTCTTTCCCAGCAAAAGGCTTAAGAAAATAAAGAAGTTTAATTAGAGGAAAGAAGACAAGCTACCATTTTGAAATGAATTAAAACAGTTTGTATTATTCTTCCGCTTTGCAGTCTACAAAAGTTCCGTTATTAGGGTTATGCTAACTTCAACAGCAATCGATCAAGAATAAGTAGCAACTAAAAAACTGTATGAGTGCTAACAACAACTATGTAAACGCTGTAAAGGATGCATATCACCCAACTGACAGTGAGGAAAGCTTAAGACTACCAATTTCTTCATGCCAAGAAACTGATCTGGTGGTTAGGCAGTGGGGGAATGCAATCACACGAGTACCGTGTAATTCCATCCGTCCTTGGAGCAACCACATTTGTGCAAGATGTTTCATCTGTGAAGAAAGTCAGGTTTCATTCTGGTGCTAGAACAGACTGTTCACCCATGTGCCCCTCACCAAGAGGAGTCTGTTCAACACCATTAGAAAAACAATCTCAGTGCTGTGCCTAGTTCTAAAGCCAGACTGGAGTCATTCATAGATGCCAAAGCACTCCATGTGAACCTTAAGCTGCAATGTACCAACCTTCTCAAGCACCTTCCTTCAAACAGGGAGGTTTGAGACCAGTCAATAATTCACCAGACTCTCTGGGTCCAAAGATATGTGTTGGAACTGGAAGAGCGGTGGTACCACCACCCAAGTCACACAGTAGGAACAAAAGGAATACCAAGCGATTCCTATAAAAACCAGGCCCAGGTCAACCACCAACAGGTCAGTCCAAGATCCAGTGCAGAGTAGGTGGGTCCCAGCATGGCTGCAACCTCGAGACACCAAAAAAAACTGGCTAAACTCTGCCCACAGCAGAGGAGTGCCTTCAGCATCACTGCTCCATTCACTGCAAGACAAGACTCACCCAGCTGGGGACATCCCACTCAGATCTGATGCCTGATCAAGTAGAAAACTGGCCAACTCTACCCGCTACAGAAATTGTACCCCCAATTGTAGTCTAAATGAAAAGTCTAGGTTGCCACAATGATCCCTGACAGGAACTGCCACGCTTTATGGTGATTTTCTCTTGGATACTCTCCACAGTGAGCCCATCACTCAAAATACAACATTCATTACATTGCCAGATCACAGCACAAAAATGCAACTGAAAAGAATCAAATACTCAACACGGCAGCCAAAGACACAGAAGGAACTACTCTACCTTAAAGTAAACAGAAAACATAAATACAGCTAAAATAAATACATTATAAACATGTCACACAAACCTTATCACCTACGGAGTAAACTTTTAAATCCCAACAGTACTGAATTAAATGCCAAAACAAAATAGACCTGCATACCTCTCAACTGTCCCAGATTATGAGGGATGTCCTCATTTTACCCCATAAACTGCTCTGTCCCTCATCCATCCCTCATGGAAAAGGTGCTGCTGACACAGAGAATGCGTTGTAAATTCAGTCCTTAAAGTAGAAATTCATCATCATGTAAGGTGGGTAATCAAACAAAGTCTGTACAAGTAAACACAATTGCTTCCATGTGGGCCAGTGTCCTTTATTGTCCTCAATTCGAGTGTCCAAAATGTCCATATCCTCCATTTTAATGTTAAAAGGTTGAGAGGTATGCATACCTGAAGGCAGCACAGCTTACTCTGGTCACAACCTGCAAACTGAAACCACACTGCAGGATGGACCCACTGTGCATTGTCATGTGCTCAAAAGGCAAATCTGAGAACTTTTTTCCTTGACATGACAGTACCATGCAGGACATGCTTCACTGGCACTGGCCTTAAACACCAATTCATTATTAAATCCAAACACACTTGATAAGTGAATACAATATTCCAGAGCAGGTATCTCTCTCTCTCTAATATGCCTTTTGCTCGGTAGTAAACTCATCCCTCGGCATGTTAATTGGCAGCTTACTTTATTTATTTTTAATACATTGTTCACTGGATGTGTATTTTTTTCTGTAATGTTATAGTTTACTACTGTGAAATACAGTACTACATGTTTATTACTGTACTTTTTTGTGTTTTATAACTGTACCTAAAGCCCAAGGATTTCATGAAAACGAGCTACGCTCAACTGAGCTATCCTGTTCATGTGAACTATGAACAAACTTTTACTACTACCACTACGTTTGTGTCTTTTTTTTTTTTTTTTAATCCTCATGTCCCCAAACACAACCACCTCCACCTACCATGTACTACATTGGCACCTTGGGCTCACCAGACTCCCCTCACTGCCAAAATCTCACCCAGACCTCTAGCTAGCAGAAACTCCGGAGACTGGCTTGTCACTGCTGGGGACTCCTATAGTTTAGT
Organism: Neoceratodus forsteri; assembly: GCA_016271365.2. Lineage (NCBI taxonomy): Eukaryota > Metazoa > Chordata > Ceratodontiformes > Ceratodontidae > Neoceratodus > Neoceratodus forsteri. Next base: position 1,065,942,098 of record CM057450.1, on the reverse strand, counting down.
GGAGAAGCACTTCAGTCTCTAATCTGTCCTCCACTCGCTGGCTTGTCCCTGCCAGGGTCTTTCTCTGGCTAAGGAACAAACTTGTGGAGATTCCTGGCTGAAGGGACCCTCAATGGTGCACCAGTGGGGTGGGGGCTCAGTTGGCATATGGGACCACAGGACGCTGTCATCTGGCATGCGGTGTGGTATTTCACCACTTTTTCCCCTCCCATCCAACAGAATGAGCATGCTTGCAGCCTCCTTAGGAGTAGGGTGCCTTAAAGGCACATCCAACATGCCACCATGAAAAGTTGCCACTAGAGTGATGTATCTGGCCCCTTCCCTCTCTCTGAACACTTTGTGCTCTCCCGATGGCCCCCGCTCCAGACGTCCCAGGTTGGTGCAAAAACACAACTTGCCGGCACGCCAGAGTGGTCCCCAACCACAGTGCACCATGGAGGCCAGCAGCTTAAATGTAATGTCAAGAAGTGTAAGGTTACACATTACTATCAAAAGCAAACCCTAGAATATACTAGTGGATGAGGAAGTGAGGTTGGGCAAACCTCTATGGAAAACGAACTTGCAAGTCACTATCAGTAACCACCTCAAATCTACGGCCCAATGCAATAAGACATATGGGAAGGCAAACAGAGTGCTGGAGTGTCTAGGCAGGTTGTTTGTTAGCAAAGAATAAAGGCGATACTGCCTCTGTAGAGGTCACACCTGGAGTACAGTGCACAGTTCAGTAGTCACCACATGAAGTAAGACAGGGACCACTTGAAGAGGGTCCAGAGGCTACAAAAATAATCCAGGGAAGCAGTGGAAGATGTACCAGGAAAGGCTGGTGTCTCAACATGAAATCTGGAGACCAGAAGAGGGGATGGGCATAAAAGAGACGATTACGCTCTTGAGGGGTAGACTGCAATAATCTAGTCATGCAGTATTAAAAATGCCTTAGCCTGGATGCATGGCTGAAAGAAAAAATGGGAGAGGTGGAGGGAGATAAGACTCAAGAGATGCAAAGAAGTTTTTTTCCCCACAGCATGGATGAGGAAGAATGCAACAGGTTACCCAGACGGTGGCAGAAGTCAAGTCAGTGACCAAGTTAAAGCATGTATGAGACAAACAAGGGATACGGAAGTCTATGGGCGGGGAAGAGTGCAGATAGCTGGGGGGTCAGATGAATTCCAAGATGCCATTGGGACACTGGCTAAGCATTCAGATGGACAAGGAGTCACATAGGTAATGGTTAGACTGGATGGGTCTTTATCTGCCAACAAAAGTATTCTTGTATGTAAATACTGCAGTATAATACCCACTCTGTCATGTCTTCTGACATGATGCTGTATATGGATGGCCATAGTCAAATATTCTGTAAATAAATATGCATGTGCTTATATAAAAAAAAAATAATATATATATATATATATATATATATATATATATATATATATATATATATATATATATATATATATATATATATATATATATATATATATATATATATATATATATATATATATATATATAAAAAATCTAGAGCGAAGTTACAGTATCACAGTTCTAGTGATGCTCCCAACCTGGACGTAACACCTGAATGAGGGCTTCACTACTCGAAATATCAACCCCCAACCCAAATCTGAGGTTAAGAAATACTGCTGCTTACTTTTCATCCCAGGGGTTGTTCTCACTGTATAGTGCACAAGACCAGGGGGCCTTGACTGCAGTGCAGTGCAGATGGCAGTGGATTAAACCAACACATGTGACTGATGGCTGTCAGCCTCCAGCATGGCAGCTTCCTTGCACATTCCTTTGGACATGAAGCCAGTGCCCATTAAAACTGTACAACTCCCTGCCAGTAGCAGAGGCCATAATATTGCAAGATTGCATGATATAACCTAGAGTGATGCTAAACAATGAAGGTTGGATAACTTTCCCTTTCTACTGCACCCCAAGTATCAGACAACGTACTTCTGAGTGTACTTATGCAACACCACGTCATTACAAGGTTTTGTGATCCTGATTGTATAGTGGATTTTGCCTTATCTTGTATGTTATCCAAGTTATGATTCCAATGTATTGTTTTGTATGGGCTGTATTATGAAATCTTAAAAATAGTGCAAAAATACCTGCTAGTTCTGTGTTTAGAGCCAAAATAAACTCTTACCTCCCCATGAATGGATGTGAATAAGCTGGTGGGTTACAAAAAAAAAAAAAAAAAAAAATGCAGAACTGGCTGATGCAGCGACAGGGTGATTTATATCTATGGTGCCTTGCTCCTGTAGATTCATTAGAAGCAGCAGATCAAAGATAAACAGATCTGCAAAGTAGATGCAGGCGTAAAACTGGTGCATTTACAGTTTGCCAGAAGTGGAAGAGGGCACCCAGATTACAGCCTTTGTAGACAGAACTTTGCACAAACTATAATAAATTAGCAAGCTCAACCAGATTTACAGCTGAAGAGGGATCTGAGCTTTGGCCCTAAGGCAGCATCACCTGCTCGATGTTACTCCATAGTAATGCAGGTTTTCAGCTACCAACAATTTTTTCCCTCTTCGCAGCATGGTGCAAAAGAGAAGTCTTTGGAGCAGCTTAGGCTGTAGACAGTGCTCCTCCTCTCTTAGCCAAATAATTGACTTGACCCTTATCTAAGAGCTCTCTACCATGCAGAACGTTGTTCACAAACACCATTCCTGGAAAAGCTTCAGATTTTCAATGACAACAGGGCAGTCTTGTATCAGATGGTGACTGAGGCTATTCATGATCTATGGCACCAGGAATAGTGAAGAGTCAGATTATAAAGCAGGAGGAAAACATGGGTCCTGTACACACTCCTGAATGGCACGGGTGGGGTGCTAGTCAAACACAGTTCAAGGACCAAAATACATCAGAAGCTACACACCGATAAAGATTAATTGCACAATGCAAAGCAATATAAAAAAATCTTGGGTTTACTGCTGCAATCCATACAAAAAAAAAAAAAAGTGGCACAGAAACCCTGGCGCTTTGAATCAGATGTGTGACCCTTCTTCAGGGAGCAAATACTCAACCCAAACTATAAAGGTGGCAGAGCAAGACAGAACTTGTCGATTACCCCATGGATGTCTGGGACAGCTGACCAGCTTCCTACCGCTTGAGGGAAAGGGCAGTGCAACTATGTAGCCCCAAATGTTGGAGCATTCAGCCTGGACTCCAGCCAGGCAGCTTGTCACAGACCCACGCCTCCCAGAACTCTACTCACGACTGTACCAGTTTTTTTTTGTTTTGTTTTTTTTACAACCATTCATACATCTGAGATTGTTGCCACCACTCAGCTACGACCTCACTCAGGGCATCTCAAGGTCCTTATCCACCACATCCACTGTTTACACAGTATAATACTCCTTATCAAAGGGCAAACAACTCCACCTCTTGTCGCAGCTGAGAACACCTTGCTTTATATATGGTTGTCACAAACACACTCCGCATGTCTGGCTCTCTGCTCCACAGTGCCAACCTCAGAGTGCAGTAGTTGAACAGGTAGACAGGGTAACCCTCCTGTCTGCTTTGGGTCCGAATCACCTTTAGCCTCGAGTTCTGAGGGATTCAAACTGTGAACCTTATGCTAGCATACCCAATTACAGGCTCAGATATGTATCCTTTTGGGACTGCAGTGCAATTGTTCACTAGGGGACCCAGTCAGGTCTCCAAATGAACCCTTAAAACTTTATTAGAGACCTTAGGTATATTTGTAACCCCTCACAAATCGGGTTCCAGAAAAACTTCCCTGAGCTTGTCTAAATGCTCACTACCAGGCTAGTGTCCTGCATTTTGCAGTTTAAATGAGATTGCCAGAGAGTGGCTATATAGCCTCTGCATACTGTCTCTTTAAGGGCTGCCTGGATTGCAGTCATAATTAATCTAAAAGGGAGCTCTGTTAAAAGGTGTGCTTGTTTGCTGATCATTTCTTGGAGTAGAATAATATTGCAGTTTGTTCTAACCTGCCTTCTTTGCAGCATGGGCAGTTCTGTTTGTTTCCATCATCTTGGTCCTGGACTGCTGAAATGGGTCAATCTGTACATTTGGGAATCTAAAATGGAGCCTGCCTACAGGTACTGATGGGGTTGAAACTTGTAGGAATTGTAGTTTTGGACTTTTTGTGCCTAAAATAACCTGGAGGGGAGCCCTTGTTGTGCCTAACAAACAGATCAGCCACCAAACCTTTTGGATCTTGGGAAGTGCCAAACTGCTTGCAGTTTCAGTTACATCTAAGTTAGGAAGTGAAGAAGTAACAGCTCAGGTAGTTTGAGCAGCAATCCATAGTGGATTAATGTGTGAGAACTGTGGAAAGGCCAGAGTTCTGGCCTGCATGCCTGCCTGCTATCCCTGAGAGAGAACTTGTGCCTTTTTCGGACTGAATCCAAACTTGGAGAGCTAAGCCACTGAATTGTAACCAGGCTCCTATCTGAAGATGACCGAAGATTTGCTGAATGTGATTGGCCTGCTTGGATTTTCAGCCACCTCTGAACTCCCGGATTGTGCACAGACTCTAATTACGAACGGAGAGCCTTGTGCCTGGTTTCCTTACATATGAATGTGTTGTATGCTTATAGGGGTTGTGATTTGGTTCCCCACTGTGGTTTGAATTGTGTTCTGCTTGCTGGAAGCTGCATTAGAATTTCCTTACATGTAAATGTGCTGAGTGCTGCTAGTGGGTCACGATTTGGTTCCCCACTGTGGTTTGAACTGTATTCTGCTTGCTGGAAGCTGCATCCAGCCCCACAGACTGAATCCAAAATCATCTCCATTGGGCCTGGCCTTGCTACTTTGGGCCAGCCTGACTACCCGCCACAGAGAATGCCATTGATGAAAGACTTGCCTGGAATCAGCCCCTACTCAACACCTGAACAGGAACGACACCTCAGTGATCCATGTGGACCCTGCTTCTCCGAGCACTCCAGCTCAACAACCTGCAGTCTCAATTTCGTCCTGCCTGTGTCCAGTATTGGGTATCGTGAGTAAACATCAGAGTAGCTCCCTGCAACAACAACTAAATCTAAAGTGTTGGCATCTGATCGTCTTGCTTTTCTTACTAAACTGAGCCCCCAGCTCCAGATTACAAATAGTGTGTGTTGTGCATGTTGCTTTCTTCCATCACAGGGCCCCAACCAGCTGCAATGTTCCTGGCTAGCCCACCATTTCCCTACCTGGGTACCCAGAGTGTGACTGTGTGGGGACTTAAAGTGCATGCATAACTGTTTGATTAATATAGCCTTTTAAGCCAATCAACCTGATTACGCCTCTTCCTTGTTCAAGTCCCCTGAATAAATCAGATCAGACTTTTTTTTTTGCTGCATTAACCTGACTGGTTCCAGTTTGTGCCAAGAGTACTTTACTATTGCTATTTACTGTGCTTAACTGCTTTACAGGGGTCCCAGAGTTGAGCCAGAGGAACCAGACCTGGTGGTAAGTGCAAACAGTGAGGGTACTGGTATGGTGTACAAGGGTACTGTTAAAGTGATGATCGATATTGCTCAGGCCACTAGATGGGAAAGAGAGGGTTAGAGTATCCTGAGGGCTGTGCCCAGGTTAGTTTGACCACTACCAACCCTAACCTCCAGGTGGAGACACCCGCTTCAGAACTCAAGCTCCTTAACCTGCTACTAGCCACGAAGACAGGGGTAGTCCTTGAGATTGCACAACCTAGGTAAAATATGTAACCCCTTTACACAAGCTCAGTAACACAATGCAAGCCCTTACAGCTGTCAGACTTGATATTGGTTCAGCAACGACATGCAAAATGACGTAAGGAGACACAGGCAGTATCTAAAAGAAAATGTTTACTAAAATCGAAAATAAGTAAAATAAAATACAGAACAAATAACATGAGCTCACAGTCACAAAAGAAAATTGAAAATTACAGAACACAAGACTCTACTACAATACTTAAGATTTTGTTATCCAATGATTACTTTTTAAGTGCATTTAAATTAGAGAGAACTTTCTGTCTCAGAGCCCAAGATGATACAACCCTTTCTCCAGGTACAATGTTTCATTTCAAGGGTCATCTCCTCCCCTCCTGTGACATCAGCTAGACCCTCCTTGGAGTTAATTCATAACAAAATTATGTACAAGGATGATTTTAAATAATGTGAACATCAGCAAAAACATTTCTCACACATGACATCCTTTGATCAAGCATCTCTGATGTCCTTCTGCTGATTTCCTGTTGCTAGTGTGATCTCAGGTTTTATGACTTATGACAAAGTTCTGTGACCAAATTGGCTTTTCCTGCAGGAACCATAAAAGTTTATGAGGCTTATACCCTGGCAGCTGGTCCAGTTTTAATTAAGATAAAACAGGAAACCTATAAATCAGGTTTCTCTGATCTGTTTAATGATATCCTCACAGACACTTTGAAAGTTAAAGGCCAAGTCTCACACACTGCTGACTGGGGGTGGGGGAGAAGAAATTTCCTACACAGACCATTTATTTATTTTACATATATCATACAATAATTATAAGCGAGGGGCAGAGCATCACAATAGTTAACCTTGTAACCCGCCTCTTCAGAAACAGACCATGGACTTGCCAATTTACCCGGTTATCTACACCTGAAATGACTCAGTCACAGAAATCATGACATATATAAAAAATGTAATGTAGAGAAACTTCTGAAATGTTTTGAAGAACAAAAGCTGAAGATTGAGATGGCCATTCAGACAGCGACTTCAACAGAAGCTCAGGCGACTAAAGTCATCACCATGATGGCTAAACTGGTACAAGAGAACAGCCAGCTGCGCTACCGATGGAAGCAATGGGAATGCCCAATGAGCGGTGAACCTTTGCCTGGTGGGGTTACCAGAGGGAAGTGAGGTTTCCGACTTGGTGTCTTTCTTACACAACTGGCTACCGGTGCACTTCAAGTGGAATTGGGAGTAGGAAGCGTATCCTTCATCACCAAGGCATACCAGATTTCACCATCAGTTCCAGCACAAGAATCAGTATCCCAAACCGCCTTGATGATCACCTCGGGGTACACATCTGAGACACACTGTTGAAGATGGCTCATGAATCCCAAGACTTCAATTTCCAGGGCACCAAGCTATACCCATTTCCTGACCTGTCCTTTGCCACCCGCCTCCCACAGGAAGATGTTTGATGCAGAGCGGGTTTGCTACACAGCTTAGTTGTAGTGCATTCCTTCTTGATGCTTACCAGGCTCAGATACATTATAGGGGACAAACCTATCAATACATCACCCCTACAAAGTGGGGACAAAAGTAGAGACCCTGAAAAAGAATTTGCTAACGCTAGACCAGTGGAAGAAGACACCTTAGAGGAGAAGAGGAGACCTGAATTAAACTCTGTGTTCCTGTTCATTTAAATAATTCAGTGTGGACAGTAATTTTACTTAAATATTTAAGCACTGAATTTCCATACCCATATGTTGGAATATTATGCCTCTTGCCTTTCCTCGAGGGAGACTTACCTCATGGCTAGTATGCCCACCATTTGCTAAAAGATATAGAAATCGCTGCCATGTGGTGACATGTCATCACTGAAGTTTTCTTTTCTCCATGCTGCCACGCTAGATCTGATATTTGTTTAAAATACTCCCAGTGTTTGTTATGGTTAGGTATGGGAGGTTAATTTTAAATGCAACAGCTAGTCGCTAGTGAACCGTTATAATGGTTATTTCACTGCTTGCAGCTGCATATTTGTTAAGATTTAACTACATCTACACTTGCGGGTAATTAACACTGTTAACTGTCAATAAGACCTGGGTTGAGCTACTTAGGTGGTGCACTACCTTTATAGTTAACTTCATTATAGTTGGTTCGGATGATATCAACTAGCTAGTTTAATATCACCCATGTTTGGATTATCTTTTAGTAAGATCGCCGCACTCTTGTAAGGTGCAACCTTTTGGACTACATATGTATAACTTCAGATGAAATACCCACTTCCTTAAATCAGACTGCTTAGGCTTGATAAGTTCCTGTATTCCATTGAATGGCTCCTATTACTAAGTGATGTATGCCTGATAGGATGCATGACCTGTACGCTGCCGTTTTCTGGTAAAACAATAAAATAAGTTAAATTATGAAAATTTAATATTCCACAATATTTACATAGATTTTACAGGATAATACACACTAGAGACTATGGAGAACACAGTATTTCCACAGAGGTAAAAAACAAACACTTTTGGAAAAGCTAGAGAATACACAGAATACCCAACTCAAAACTATCTATGTTCTAAGTAGAGTAGAAGCTTACCCCAAGTGGGAACATAGTGAGTTATGGCAGACCTGAACCCATGATGTTGCTAGTTCAAAGTCCCAAAACATAACAAACTCTTAAGAGCAAACAACCACAAAGATATAAATCAGTGGCCCACCAAGAGTGACACCATGACAACAAATCCTAGCAGACCATTACAGTGACAGTCACTGTAATGGTCCATTTTCACCAACACAGCTTCTCCCAGTGTTCTGCCCCTTCCTGAACAACTCCAACCTGGAATTAATTATATTGAAATGCAGGGGCTAAAAAAAAAAAACAAAAAAAACAAACATTGTTTCCAGGACAGCACAATACCAGTGTTGGTATTGTGCAGTCACTGTCCAGGAGGTTGGCAAAGTTCCGGCCGACCACAAGTGGTGCTTCCAAGATATATTTGGCTGACAGCCCACTATGCATACATCATCATAAATACCTCTCAGACATCAAAGCCCGGACCATTTCTTTAATCTCTGGGACCACCCTTTTCCAGAACAGGTCCAACATGATTGAACTTGGACCTTTTGTTATCCAGTCATGCTACTCATCAGGAAAACATCCTGTTCTGCTTTGGCCCCATTTACACTCAAAACGTGTTTTTTTTGTTATGAAAAGGATTCAGCCTTTTGAAGTTTAACCCACAACAAAAACTTTCTATAGCACAGGAATTGGACTGCTTACAAAAAAGGCTCCTCCTAGCTGAGTGCCTGCAGGCACAAGCTGCAATGAGGCAATTTTAAATTTTCACCATGCTTTCCCAAATAACAGTCTACTAAGAGAAAAAAAATCCTAGGTGTTAACATCTGTTACAGAGCCAGTCAAGATTTTCTGGCAGTTGTGAATCCAGCAAGAGTGCATGAACAGGGTTGTAAGGGTAATTAGTAAGATGCATGTTACACTTTTAAAGGCATTAGGTGTTGATGTATGCACTTGAAAATGCTATAAATAAATCAGTCACCAAAACTCAAAAAATGTTTTACAGATTTGAAATATAAAGACACACACACACACCATGAATTTCTTAATTTTACGACTATCAATACAACTTTAATATAAATCACTATATGAAAACTACGGTGAACTGCAAGAAACTAATCAGCAGGAATGGCGGAGTAAACACATGGGGACAGGAGTGGAAAGCAGCTGGGAGTTCAGTAGGATGCGAAAAACAGGTTACTCACCTGTAACAGTAGTTCTAGGAGTGGTATATAATGTTTGTCCACACTTTCTGGTAGTTGTCTTTCCATTTAAGGATTGCCAGAAATGTCTTCTAGTTGGCTCCTCCCACCCACCTGGGTGGTAACTCCCATGGCGCCACCCCATGACACCAGATCTTGCCCGCTGGATGCAGAGGTCATGTGCCAAAGCTGGGAGGTCGAGTGGGTACGTGGATAAACATCATATACCACTCCAAGAACTACTGTTACAGGTGAGTAACCTGTTTTACTAGGGATGGGATATGAAGTTCTAGCCACACTTTCTGGCAGATTCCTAGCAGTTCTCCAGGAGGAGGGAGGCAAGGTGCACACCCCTACTTCGGGAACATGGACTGGAGAACTGAGGTCCCAAAACCAGCATCCCAGCGTGACTTGAGGTCAATGCGGTAATGGGAAGTGAAGGTGTGCAGACTTCCAGGTAGCAGCCCTGCAAATTTCCTGGATAGGGACATCCCTAGAAGCAGCCACCGATGCAGAGGTATGGTAGGTGGAGCGAGCCCTTAACCCTCTGGGAGGCTCCCTACCCGCCAACCAATAGAGAGCAATGCAGGATGCGATCCACTTGCCAGTCGTCCGCTTGGCTGCAGTTTTGCCAGGTGCAGCTTCAACGTAGGTGACAAAACAGCTGGCAAACCTCTCCTGAATTTCAGCTGTGTGCTTTTTGTAATAAGCGTTAGCTCTCCATTCAGGTATGGCGCCTGTGTTCAGCATCTCAGGGGTGTGACTGGTGAAGAATAACGGTACAGTCATCACCTGGTTCAGATGAACCTGACAACCTTTGGAGCAACTGCTGGAGGCGAAGGACAACATTGTCCCTGTGGAAGACCAGATAAGGAGACTCCACGAGAGTGCCTGAGCTCACTAATCCTTCTGGTGGCTATCACATCGGCCAGGAAGGCGGTTTCCATGACAGATGAGACATGTCACACCTGTGCATTGGTTCGAATGGCTTGTCCATGAGCTGTGCCAAACCAGCAACAAGTCCCTTGGTGGTGGTGGTTCATGCACCAGAGGGAAAATGTAGTCAAGGCCCTTAAGAAGCACCAGACCCTTTATCCTGTGCCAACTGCTGACTGGCCTGTGCCTGGTAAGCCGAGATGGCTGCCAGGTGCACCTTATGGGTCGTCAACCAAAGTCCCCTTGGGACAGAGATCACAGGTAGTCTAAAATGCTAGCCACTGGACAGAAGGAAGGGTCCAACCCTTGCCCTAACACCAAATTGAGGATCTCTTCCACTTCAAGGCACAGCATTTTCTGGTTGATTCCTTGCAGATGCCTCCGCCTCGATGAGGACATCTTTGGAGAGACCCAAAGCCTGAAACTCTAGCTGCTCAGGAACCAGGCTGTCAGGTGCAGGAATTGAAGGTCCAGGTGGAGTACCTTACCTTACTGATGGAAAGCAGGTCCGGGCATGCTGGAAGATGCCTTGGGAGCCTGTTGCTGAGGAGACTGGGGTACCAAAACTGGTGGGGCCAGTCCAGAACTACCAGGATCACCTGTGCCTTGTTCCTCCTGATGTTGAGCAGCATCTTGTGGATCAAGGGAAGTAGAGGGAAGGCATAAGAGGCCTGGGGTCCACAGCCTCGAGAAAGCATCCCTCTGCAGTGAGCTCTGCTGAGGGGAGCAAGCACAAAACAGCCTCAGCTTTGCATTCTCCCTGGAAGCAAACGGTTCAGCTGAAGGGTGTTCCACCGGGAGAACAGACTGAACTACTCGGATGGAGTGACCACTCATGAGATGCCTCATCCACCCACCTGAGGGCATCTGCCAGCTGATTTAAGGCTCCTGCCACATGGATGATTAGGAGATCTGCCTCCAGGCTGCGCACAAGGGTCCAGATGCAGAGAGCTTCCTTGCACAGACGCAAGTAGTGCGTCCCACCCTGTTTGTTGAGGTACAGTAGTACATAGTCATGGTATTGTCCATCTGGACCTGGACCACTTAACCCCAGACAAAAAGTAAATGCAGTCAGGGCTAATCAAACCACTTGAGCTCCAGCAAGTTGATGTGGGGATTCAGGGCCAGAGGACTGTGTCCCCAGGTGGGCACCCCAGCCCATCACATCGGCTCTGGGGTGGACAAACAGGGTCTCTTCCTGCAGGTGTTCTGAGGCGAGCCACCACTGGAGGGTGTCCCACATCCTCTGGGTAACAGTGACCAGCTGGTTGAAGTGACCTTTGTGCCGAGACTACTGACTGGCCAGCACCCACTGGAGGGAACGACATGCCAACAGGCCCATCGGACTACACTGGTACAGGCTGCCATGTAACCCAGAAGGCACAGAAAGTCCCAGGCAGGGTGCAAGTGCCCAACCAGAAATGACTGGACAAAGGAGAAGAGAACCTCCGCCTGTCCACCAGGGGCAGAGCTGTGTCTCGGCATAAGTCGAGCTCTGCCTCGATGAAGCTGATCACTTGTGAGGGCACAAGTTCTGATTTGGCCTCATTGATCAGGAGGCCAAGGTTCATGCAAGTCTGGAGGCCAGGTCCCTAGACTGTTCCATCTCCATCCTGGAGAGACCTGCTATCCACCAGTCATCCAGGTAGGGTACACCCAGACCCTTGGAGCCTCAGGTAAGCTGCCACCACTGCTATGCATTTGGTGAAGACCCTGGGGCTGATGAGATGCCAAAAAGCATGGCTTGGAACTCAAAGGATACCCTCTGCTTGGAAGTGGTGTGGAACCTTCAATGAGACGGACAAATCAGGACGTGAAAGAATGCATCCTGAAGATCCAAGGAGCAAAACCACATGTTTTGCTCCAGAGATGGTATGATCTGGGACAGAGTTACCATCCTGAAGGTGCGGAATCTGAGGAATTTGTTCAGGTCATGCAGATCTAGAATGGGGCGCCAGACCCCATCCGCTTTGGCACCAGGAAGTACCTGGAGACAAACCCTGGGTGTTCTGGAGGATCCATAACTTGACCACATCCTCCTTGCAGAGGAGCTAAGCAATGTCATCTTGAAGAGCCAACTGAGTACCTGGATACAAGTCCTCCCGTGCGTGCGGGCTCAGCTTGGAGGGCACTGCTTGAATTCCAGAGGCAGACCCAGACCAACCACTTCCAGAACCCACCTTTCTGTGGTAGTAGTGGACCAGGTGGCAAGGAAGTGGTGGAGCCAGCCCCCACAGGAGGATCTGGGGAGGAGGACCCAGTGGAAGATGGCAACCCCCATCCCATCACTGAGCAGGCGAGAGGAGCCGCCGCCACCGGTCCCTTCCCTCTGGGCTTTTGGACCACCGAGGTCATGCACTTGGCCCGAGGTCGCAAGGACCAAGTCTGCTGGCCAGACTGATGCTGGGCTGGTTCTCACCGCAGGGGTAGAGGACTGAAAGGGCTTGTGCTTCTACTGCTTACAGCCCTTGATGTCCTTCTGGTGTGATGTTAGTGTCCAGGGTGGCACTGGACTTTTCAGTGCACTGGAGGCAACCCTCAATATGTCGGTTCCCAAAAGGAACATCCAACAGCTTGATCTGGCTATCTGCCATGAAGTCAGATTCACAGCCATGCCCCACTCATGCATGGCAACTGCAGCCTCCACTGAGCGGGCATAAGAATCACTAACATCCAGAGCCATCTGGAGTAGTTGTTTCACACTGCCCTACCCTAGTCTCATACCTGTTTAACCATGGTCTGAAGGTCCACAGGGAGGTGAAGGATCAACTCAACCAGGGAGCCCAATAGGCATGGGAGAAGTGTCTCATCAGGTTGGCCAAGCTCACCTGGCAGAGACTGAGCAAGAAGGCAGCGCAGACCTTTTGACCTAATTATCCAATTTCTTGGACTCTGTCCAGTGGTCTATTGATGTCCCCGGTATTGCTTGAGCATCAAAACACAGAGTCAGCCACCAACCCCTCAGCAGAGGGATGCTCAGTGAACCCTGAAAGGGTACCAGTGGGCACCGTGATACTTGCAGGCCATCTGGGCCAAGGGCACAGCCAAATGTCCAGGGCAGGGCCAACCATGGCTTCTGCCACTGGGAAGGTCCTCGTTGGAGAATCCCTTTGTCCAGGATTTCTGTGAGGGGATACTGGAGCCAGCTTTGAAAGGCTCCAGCTTCATCCCATTAGATTCAGAAATGAGTCGAGAATGCCCATGAATGAAGCAGGGCCTTCATTCATGGAAACGCCCTCAAATCGACTCAGTGTCCAGTGGATGGGAGTGCAAGGAGAAATCTCAGACTCAGGGAGTTCACATAAAGTGGGTGGCCACCTGTGTCACCATCGACCTGCTGGACGGTCGGGAGTAAGAGTGACACAGCCGATGGGGAAATCCCATGACAGGCTGAGACTCCTTGGTCAGAGCCCCAGCCAGCAGCTGTTTAGGTGTCAGCTCCACCACGATCAGCGGAGAAGCCTACTTTGGCCTAGACTATGGGGTCTGACCAGCTCCACTGGGAGAGGAATAAGGTCGACTGGCCCTGCAGAGGGAAGACTGTGTCGACATTTTGGGTGACAGCCATGTAATGGCCAGGGTGGTAGCTGGTGTCTGCTTCAGCTCAGACAGAACCAACTGTTGCCATGCTAAGTCTTCATAACACTGATACACTCCACCGAAACCTCTCCTCATCAGAGGACGAAGACGACGAGCAGCAGCGTCACTGCTACTATGGTGTCGAGATCAAGACCGCAGATGTCGAGGGACCTGCTCAACTCTGAAGATAAAATGACAGAGAGACCTAGACTGTCATTGGTGCTGACTGGGGTCTTGGAGGAGTCGAGAGATCCAAGGCCCTCCTGGTCTTGGCTGATGACCGTGGTTCTGGCTCAGTAAGCTGGGCTGACCCATCAGTGGTCAACGTCAGGACCGGAGTCCTAAGAGAGAGTGGTTTGCCTCTTGACAACTGGTAGATAGGGTCGAGAAAAATCTCAGCCGCATCGTCGGCGGCGCCCAGCCAACTGGTCCAACAGGGTTACCACGAAAAGTGCCCAAGGCCATGGTTTTGACTATAGTGGAAACTGGAGTTTCCTGCCAGTAGGAACGCTCCTGGTCCCAGGAGCATTGATGGAGAGTCTTCTTTGCCCTTCTTGAACTCCTTGCATGAGTGACAACTTGCGACTGGTAGGGCCCTCTCCTTTAGTCGAGAGGGACTGCAACAGCTCCCTAAAGGAGGCCGAATAGGTGGAGTCCAACTGCAGCAGAACAAAGGCCGAGGCAGAAGAGGACTGAGCAGCAACCTGTTCTGCCTCCTCCTCAAAGGCCTTGAGTTGTTACAATTGCTCAGTGGACCCCGCAGCTGCAGAGACCACCCAACAGGCATCCTTCGACTTGACCAGCAGGTATAGTTTCTCCAGCGGCCCAATTTCAGGTTGGCAGCACAGTCACAAGAACGCTCAGGTGAAACAAACAACAAAGTTGCAGGCCTGCAGATCGTGATCATGGCCTCAGACAGATGCACGAGGCGCGAGGGTCCTTATGGGACGACATCTGCCCACAATGGCACTGGCGAAACCTGAACGGTCTCGCCTTCCATCACGGTCGAAGACGGAACTTGGACAAGTTTTAAAGTAGGTTTTGGAAGTAACCAAGATTCGAACACCAGGGCCTACTCAATGCGGAAGCAGTAAGGAGAACCTGAATCTTCCAGCGGAAAGAAGATCTGGCATCATGAGGTGGAGCCATGGGAATTACCACATGGGTGGGTGGGAGGAGCCAGCTAGAAGACATTTCCAGCAATCCTTAAAGGGAAAGGCAACTGCCAGAAAGTGTGGCTAGATCATCATATCCACATTGCTAGAAAAGGTTGTTCCCCCTTTTTTTTTTGTTAATTTACAGAGAGAGTGGTTCAGCCATGGAACAGTCTGACAGCTGATGTGTGGGCACCAAACCATTAATGGATTCAAGCACGGCTGAGACAGAGTGAAGGGGCTTAGCAGTTACTCAGGGCAACAGCTCTAAAATGGGGAGAATAGAGGTGTGTATCCCCTAGGTGGCACTATCCCAAGTGCTACTACTCCTACCTGCTTGGCTATTAGCAGGTTAAGGGGTCAGAGTTCTGAAATGGGTGCCTCCACCCGAGATCAGGGTTGGTAGTGGTCAAACTAACTTGGGCACAGCCCTCCAGGACACTGTAACCCCCTCTTTCCTTACTAGTGGCCAGAACAATACACAATCACTTTCACAATACCCAGGATACACTACACACAGTACCCACACGATTAGCACTTACCACCAGGGTTTCCTCTGGCCTGGCCCTGGGGAGCCCCTGTAAAACAAGGTTATACAAAGCAAACAGCAGCAGTACAGTGCTCTTGCACAAACTGGAATCACAGTTAGGGTAAGTGCAAAAAAGTTAGATCCGATTTATTTACGCCTCCCTTGTTCAATTCCCTTAATCAGGTTTATTTGCTTAAAGGCTGTATCAAACAGTTATTCATGCACTTCAGGGTCCATAAACAGTCACACACTCTGGGTACCCAGATGGAGAATGGTGGGCTAGCCAGGAACGTCTCCAGCTGGTTGGGGCCCTGAGTTGGAAGAAAACAATAGGCACAACAGACACTATTTGTAATCCGGAGCCAGAGGGCTCAGTTCGTGAAAAGAAAACAACAAGACAATCAGATGACACACTTTTAGATTAGGCTGTTGCAGGAGCTACCCTGATGATTATTTATAATACCCAAGACTGGACACAGGCTGGATGAAAATTGAGACTGCAGGTGGTTGATCTGGAGTGCCAGGAGAAGCAGGGCCCACATGATTCACTGAGGCATCATTCCTGTTCAGACGTGGAGCAGGGGCTGATCCCCAGGCAGGTTTCTCGTCGATGGATTTCTGTGTAGTGGTAGTCTGGCTGGGCCAGTGTGGCAAGGCCCAGGCCAACTGGGAGACAAATTCGGATACAGTCAGTTTTGGGCTGGGTACAGCTTCCAGCAAGCAGAACACAGTTCACACAGTGGGAGCCAAATCACGATCCACTTTCAGTACACAGCACAATTACATGTAAGGAAATTCTACTGTACCAGGCAAACCACTCTCCGGTCATGATCACAAAGTCTCTGTGCAAACTGGGGATTCAAAAGCAGCTGGAAATCCTGACCGGTTGATAGCATTCAGCAAAATCTTCGGTCTTCTTCAGGTAAGAGCCTGGTGTTAAAATAAATAAATGAATAAAATAAAATAAAAAAAAAAAAAAAAAAAAATAAGTGGCTTACTTCATTCTCACAAACTTGAATTAGTCCAAAATAATTATCTCCCTCTCAGGGCAGCAGGCAGGCATGCAGCCAAAACTCAGGCCTTTCCACAGAGACTGTATTGAGCTCTTGCTTCTTCAGCTCCCAACTTAGATCAGATTCAAACTACAGCAAGCCTGGGTATTTCCCCAAGATCCAAAGGTTCTGTTGGCTGACTATCTGTCAGTCACAACAGGTGCTCCCCTTCAGGTGCAAAAAGGTGCCAAAAGCCCCAACTACAATTCCTACAGATTCTGACTCAAGACAGCTCCTGTAGTCCGCTCCATTTTAGGTCCCACTAGTACCAAATCGGTCCAATTCAGCAGTCCTGGACCAAAGTAGTGGGGATAAACAAAAACAGTCCTTGTCAAAAAAAATGCAGGTTTTGACAAACTACCTTATCACTCTAAATGATTTTCAGCAAATAGTTACATCTTTCAACAGAGCCCTCTCTCAGATTACTTATGACTGCAATCCAGGCAGCTCTTAGAGAGCCAGTACACGGAAGCTATACAGCACTCCCAGGCAATCACATTTAAACTGTTAAACGCAAGGCACCAGCCTGGCAGTGAGCATTTAGGTAAGCTCAAGACGACTTTTGGGACCCCCATTTGTAAGGGGGTTTACAGGTGGATAGTGTAGGCTAAAATCTTGTACATATAAAAGTCTTGGGGTACGTAAGGGGTGTCATGGGCAGACTGGATGGCCCAATGGTCTTTTCTTCTACTGTCATTCTCCATACTTCTATGTAAAATATAAAATACATCGATATTGCTCAAACAAGCTTTCATTAAAATAAAGTCCATAGCCATTCCTGTTACAGAGTTATCTCCTGAAGAACTGATCTTTAGAAACAGGCTAACACTGGAACAGTTAGGACAGAAACTTATTTATTTGAATTGAAAGCTTTGCATCAGGTGTCGCTAGGAGATACTGGTGGTGTTCAATAAAAGGAGGACCATACCTTTACTTTAACATGTAAATTAAGTTATTTTCTCGAATAACGTTGACATTTAATTTGGAGAATATGTTTTTAAAATATACCAGTTTGCTACTAGCCTATTAACTGCTGCTTCCCCTCTGCTTAGATAATTCCTAAATACCTATAGTCGAAATACCGTACCAATTCTAACCATTTTCAGCGTGCATTTAACATTACCATTTTGTTTTGTTTTCAGACCACATGCTGACACACCACCTTGTTCCCCACCCCGCTTGCTACCTTTAACTGACTTCTGACCAGCTGGTTGCAGACTGTTTGTATCCACCTAATCAGTTTTCCGTGGTGTGAATTTTCAGGATGTCGAGGTGGTTTTCCTTAGCCTTGGTCTACCTGCTGGAATTGGTTACTCATTGAAATCTTGTCAGTGCACCTCCTAGACTCCAGTTTATGCTGGAATGTGGTCTATACTTGTTAGCACCTTTTGGTGATCACCACCTGCTGCTTGCAGTAACATAGCTCATCTCTGCTGCTGCTATCTGCCTAGAGTTCGATACTTCGCAGTCCAGTTAGGTTTCATTTCTGCTTTGTATGTTCAAACTTTTTCAAAGCCGTCCTGTATTGTAAAAGCTGCATCCATAACATGGGAAGCTGCCTGGCAAACCAGTTTGGAATGGGATGACATTTTGTACAAGGCAACCACTTGTTTATACTGGTAAAGAATTCTGGCTCTGTAGAATATATAGAAGGCTAAGTGTTTAAACTGTATTTTTTTTTTTTTTTGGTAATCAGACACTTTCGCAGGCCTCGAGGTCACAAACCACACATTCTTCAGAACTAAACATCAGCTGCCTGCATCCAGAGTCTAAACGTTGATGGATACAGAATAAATGAAGTTGCCACTTTCATGTAGTTAAGTGTTGTGAGAGTCTGATATTTTATTTCACCATATCTCAGTGTGCTACTTTACAGCCCGACTTAGAAACATAAAATAATGGCTTAAGATCAAGGGTCCATTGAGTCTGCCATACTATGCTACCTTACTCACCAACTGTACCGTGACTTGTAAAACATTATCCAAGGCAACTGGATGTTAGATACATCAGGTGGGGTTTCACCAGTGGCAGGAGGAAGTAATACTGGTTCAACCACACCTGAAGTATTATATGCAATTTTGAAGCCCAACTCTGAGGAAGGCAGGATGGATACTATACAGCAAGGACAACTAAAATAATCCAGGAACAACAGGGTGAAGATTTTAAAGTCTTAGTGTGCATTCTCTGTGGACGGGGGTTAAGACAGATCATGCAAATACATTGAGCAGTACAATATGGTAAACAGGTAATGACACCTGCTGGGTCCAATCTATTTACTGCCCATTATCGTGTATATGTTCACTGCCCGGTCTCTCCAATCCCCAATTGTACTAATAGTGTTTACCAGCTTCCCTTATCCTTTTGGGCATTGTTGCCCTGGTATGTTGACTACTGCCTTCCTTGCCTGAACCATGCTGTTATGTAAAACCTGATGTTATTGTATTGCCTTTGCTCTCCTCGATTCTCCTGAATATAGCTTGTACTTGTTTTTGCCCGATGTTCTTGAATGTACCTCTAATCTCCGGTCGCAACTGAAAATAGGCACTTGGTTGTCTAGTGTGCTTACCCGTAAAGCAATAAATAAATAAATAAATAAATAAATGTACAGCAGTGCTGTCAATGCTCAGATTACATCTAGGTATACAACATATAATGAGATCTTTAAGGGGTTGTCAGGAACAAGCGAGTAACAAGAGACTCAGAAAGGAAGACAAATTCAGAGAAATACTTCATAAGGCTATCAGGCCAGACTTGATTAACCAAGTCTTTCTGTCCTTATTGTTTCATGTTTGTAAGATAGCAATGCTGCAGTGTTATTTTGATCACGTTCAGTGGTGGCTCTCCTCAAACCAATTCTCCCTGAAAGAGCAACTACCACTGCATTTTTACTCAAAGCCCTCATTAACATGTTAAATAAGCCTCCTCTCCCTGGGTTGATCCATACAGAAAGTATCATTTTTAGAACCAGAGTTTATGGAATGAAAGGGATCGTATTTTGGCTCCATGGAGCTGAGCCGCCCAATCCTCCACTCCTTGTCTTCAGCGCCACCCCTATGCTTGCACCTGTTATGATGCATTATATGGAGAGCATGGGGACGCATCTTACAGATTACTTTAGGACTGACTTTAACATCATTTTTTTGGTAGTTCAGAGTTCCGATTAGATAAATCAAGCACTGGTCAACTAACAAGGCTCTTGTTAGTTGAACGGTGGCCTTGACTTTCTGAATCAAAACACTAACTATAAAAAAGATAATAAAAGCAACTCTCTCTAGTAGTCTATAGAGCACACCCCTGTGCTCTCCATGTACAAGTCACAAAACATGCTGGCAATAGGGCGGCATTGAAGTTAGGAAGTGGAAGGGATTGATGGCTCAGCTCCATGGACCCAAAATACAATCCTTCCCTTCCATAAACCCTGGCTCTAAAAATGATACTTTCTGTATGGATCAACCTGGGGAGAAAGGCAAGTCATACTAACTTGCCTTTTGTATGTGTAACCCCTAGATGGCGCTATCCCAGGGGCTACTACCCCTGCCTGATTTGCCACTAACAGGTTGAGGGGCCTGGATCCAATGGCGGGTGCCTCCACCCAGAGGTCAGAGTTTGCAATAGTTAAACTTACTTGGTCACAGCCCTCTGGGACACTGCAACCCCTTTCTTCCCACTAGTGGCCCACACATATATTAAAATTACCTTCACCGTATACACACTTACCCCCAGGACTGGTTCTGGCACTGGGACCTCCTGTGAAATAAGATACAGTGCAACAATCACAGTACAGTACTTTAACATGAGACAAATACCTCAGGCAGTATAACTTTGCTGAAACAAGCAGCTCTGATTTATTTAGGGGGATATAACAAGGACGGGGAAATCAGGTTATTAGCTTATCCTTTACTATCTACCTATGGCTCTGTACAGGCCTATCCCTACCAGTTACTGTCCCTGGGTACCCAAGCCCTAGTGGCTAGTCCAAACCGTGGCAGCTGGTAGGGCCCTTTCACACAGAGAAAAGGAAAATTAAACAGTCAGCAGTACAGTAATTCCATTTGGATTTAATGTGGCAATTCAACAGGAGCGACCCCGAATAGTACTCACGACCTCCAAACAAGATAGGGTCCTTCAATGTCAGCAGGGCTACTCTTGAGCTCCAAGAGACTCCTCACACATTTATATGGTAAAAAGAAAGTACTATACCAGGCAGGCTGCTTCTCTATCCCGATCGCAATTACTGCACAATACCCGGGAACACACAGCAGATTCAGTTCCTGACAGACCGAGTGCAATTCAACAATTTCTTCAGTCTTCTACAGGGTGAGCCTGGTTTCTACTCTTCAGAGATCCTTTGATTCTTTTCACAGGATGGATTCAGTCTAACAAGCAGTTACACAAGCTGCAGACGGAACTCTGGGCCTTGCACACGTTTTTGACTGAAACTGTCACTGAAGGAGCACAGGGTTTCTTTCCCCTTCACTTCCAGATCTCAAACTGAAACTCCAACAGACAAAACCGGGCACTTCCTTTGAGTTCCTCCCAGTTCTTGACTGGATTGGCTGTCACTCACAATAGACTGCTGCTGTTGGTCCAAAAGGCACCAAAGTCTAAACTACATCTCCCAGAGTCACTGCCCATACAATCCTCTTGTGGCTGGCTCAGATTATGAGTCCAAGTTCTGATTCGTCCAAGGCACCATTTTAGAGCTAGCTTACCCACACTGATTGGTCCAGTTCAGCAGTTCAAACCAGAATGGGAACTAGGCAAACACAGTTCTGACTGCAAAGAAAGCAAGTTAGACAAACTGTAGTTTCATTATTACTAGCAAACAGTTACATCTTTCAGATAGGTTCCCTTTGTACTCCTAGTGACTGCAAAAATGGAGTGAATTGGCAGCAGTTCAAGTGGTACTCAGAGAAACACACAGTCTCCCCATATAAACTAATTATGTCTGCAAGCAGACAGCTCTTGAAGACAGTACCAGGGGCTCTAAAAACACTCACTGATAAATGGCTTAGCAGCAAACACCATTCAGGCTTGGAGCATTCAAGCAAGCTCCTAGAAGTCTTTGGGAACCCCCACTTGCAGGGGGTTACATATGCCAGTAAAGGTGCTCCTTAATGCAAAGAAACATGGTCTCCATGACCTCTGACACGAAGATGAAAATGAGTTCCTCAAAACCAGTCTTCACACATTGCATTTATTTATTTGAATCAAGTATTACAAGTACCTTTGAGCCAAGGCTCTCTTACAAAGGTTCCATGTCGGATGAAGTACAATTCAAACAAGACATTGCATAACAGTATAACAGTGGGTTAGTGTCAGTGGCTCAGTAGGTAGCACACTGCCCTGAGGCCGGGAGATCAGAGGGCTGTGGGTTCAGTTCCCACATCTGGCACTTGGGTTAATTTCCCAGTACTGGACACTGCAGTGCAGCATGAAAGGGTGCTGCACTTCTGAAGTGCTGTCTTTCAGATGAGACCTTAAAACCGAGGTACCATGTGCCTGGATTGGTGGTAGTTCAGGTGGATGTTAAAGATCCCATGGCACTTCTCAAAAGAGTAGAGGAATTTCCCAGTGTCCTGGCCAAGTTTCCCTCATTCACTAAAAACACCAACAGCTTAATCTGGTTCAAGGTCAGTTGGCATTCAACTGTATCCCTCCCAGAGTCGTGCCTGAAAATAGGCAGATTTGTCTAGTGCACTTACCGGTCAACAAAAAGTAAATAAGTTATATGCAGTTTTATACTTTCAATACAGTGGCAAAATGCCAGGTAAGCTAGTAGCAGAGGTAAACATGGCATGGAAGACACACACTAGTAGGAGTGCCATAGGCACTTGTCAAATATCAAATATCAATTAAAGTGCTATAAAGGGGTAGGGAAGGTGGGTGGGGGAGGGAGGATGAGTGGGTATGGGATAGGAGTTGGGGGAAGAGGTTAAGTGCTAGGTGGAAAGAGCAAAGAGGAGAGGAGAACAATTAGGAAGGACAGTCACAGGAGCTAGATGCAGACAGGATTTTAATGGACCAAGCTTTGGCATTGAGGCAATATCAATACTGAGACCACTGAACTAGCTGGGAGCTCTATGCATAAAGGATTTTTGCCCTTGTGTAGTGCAAAAATACAGGATATGCAAAGCTGGGATTCAGAGCACCTGGTGATGACAGTAGGCCGTGCTGAACAGAGGAGAGCTTGGACATCTGGGGAGCAAGGCCTAGTGTTATTTTCTTTACCATAAGGCAGGTTTGGTACTTGATCCGGTTTGAAAATTGAAGCCACCCAGTCTGTGCGTAGAGATCACATAGTAGGTGGCGATGGGCACCAGTTATGAGATGAGCAAGCTTTGTTTAATGCAATGAATAAGCCTGAGCGCGGTGGTAGAGGCAGAGCCATAGACGATCAGGTCGTAGTCGTCTATTGAGATTACTGAGCTCTGTACTGCAATCCTTAAAGTGTCTGAGGTAAGGCATTGCCTGGCGCCTGAAGAGTAGGCCAATGCGAGTGTTGGCAGCCTT
Organism: Neoceratodus forsteri; assembly: GCA_016271365.2. NCBI lineage: Eukaryota > Metazoa > Chordata > Ceratodontiformes > Ceratodontidae > Neoceratodus > Neoceratodus forsteri. The sequence continues at coordinate 1,065,918,910 of CM057450.1, read as the reverse complement.
GGCAAGGTTGTCAATGTGTGTAGCATGATAGTCATAATCGATGGTTAACTCCCTAGACCTTTTAAAGGATTGAGCCTGTTTGAGGGTTGCACTAAGACAGTTTTTGATCGTGACAGGACTGAGTGTGTTTGTTGTGCAGGCTGTAGAAGAACATGGACTTTATACACATATTCTATCTATATCTATATATTCATTCATTCATTCATTCATTCAAGAACCAATTTGAGTGTACTAAACCAAGTTTCAATTGGGATGAAGGCAAGCTGTAGATTCTTTTGAAGGTGGCCCGGATCCTTGTGAGTGGAGAGGAGATTTGTGCTGGACATGAATGTGGAAGATCATTCAGAAAAGAGGCTAAAACGAAGTGGCCCAAGAATGGAGCCTTAAGGAACTCCTGAGTGAAAAGGATGTGCATCTGAGAGAACATCAGCTATTTTCACTCTTTGAGAGCGGTTCTAAGCAGCTCTTGAACCAGGCTGTGGACTCAGGTGAGAGCCCAGCAGAATGTGGCTGTGTGATTAATAGTTTATGATGTACCGTGTTTCCCCATTTCCAGTACCTTGGTGTGCGGCTGGATCAAAACTTCCATGTCTCCTCCGCAGTGATGCCATCCACAAAAGCTCCTACCCAACCTTTGCACACTGTCTGTAATGCAACAAACCTTGCCTTCCAGTCCCTATCCACCAAGAGATTATCCTCAAGATGACCCTCCTGTTGATAACATGGATATAGTATACAGTGCTGCCCCAGAAACCACCAGGGATAGGATGGATCCTCAGAGGCAGCCTTAAACAAAAACATTAGGTTCTGTTCAGCTGTCTGAATGTTTTTATCTTTGCACGTTATCACTTGTATACTTAAAGTAGTTTTGATCTGCAAATTGTTGAGCAGCTGGTCTTGTGTCTTTTTTCCCTTTTTACCTTGGCAGTCTTACACAAAGCATGGCATTTTCCTTAGTGTCCGTCTTTTTTTTTTTGTTTCGTCTTTACTTTAGATCCTCTTTTCCATTTTTTTGTATGTCATCTGCCCTCATATGAATCACTTTTCCTTGAATTCAAACCTCTCCCTCCCTCAAAACACATCACCTTCCACACTGTGCCTCCTTCCTCTCAAATTCTAGTTCATCTCCTTCCCTGCTACCTTTTCTCTCTTCTCCCCATCCTCGTATTCCCTCATTCCTGTAACTCCCGCTCAATAGCCATCCCTTGTTGCAAAAGTGGTGTTGTGCTGTCTCCCTCCCTCTCATCTAGAACCTCTCCCTACTCTAAATTCTTCCTCTACCTCTTTCTCAGTTGAAGCTCTCCTCCATGGCATCTCAATTCACACCTGTTCCTGCAACTAGTTCTCCCCTCCTTGACTCCTGTGTCATTTAGGTCCTCCTGCTCTCCCCTTTTTCCTCTTGCATCTTTTTACCCCTTGCCCACTTCAGATGCCTCTGCCCCCAGAGCTGCTACTGCTCATCATGTACACATGACCGCCTCATTTCATTCTGTAGATGCCAATGTACAGTGGCACCCACCAGAATTAAGCCCCCTTATCAGTTTCTGCCAGTGATGTCTCGCAGGGTGCTGCAGGAGCAAAATGTAATCCAATGATAATTATTCCCATTTCTCACACGGAAAGTGTGACATCTTTGTCACAGAATGTCATCCTGGTGTTTTTTACTTCCACTGTTCCCGTTTATTTTGCTTTTACCCACTCCCTTATAACCCACCCCTCAGCTTACACCTGAAACAAGACTGACTCCATGTACATGACTTGTAAACAGATTAAATACATAAAGATGATCTCATGCTCCATTTTTTTTTACATTTTCTTCTTCCAACAGTATGTTCCCTCCCAAATTATATAAATTACCTATACTGAAGGATGAATTTAGTTATGGGGGAGGGTGAGAGATCTGTACAGCATGTATTGTTTGCAGTAATAATGTATATAGGAAAAATGGGAAGACTGGGTGGGCCACACTGGTTTCCTTCATAATAAAAACATGTTCCTGGTGCAATTTAAAATTACCCTACCACCCAGTTTCATTAAAACACTGTTAGGAGCTATGCTGTTTGCACTGCTGGAAGGCTGAGGCACTTTAAAGGCTCTGGAGCATCTAGTGGCGTAACTGGTAAGCCCCAAGAGTGAACGGTGTTCCTTGAAGCAAGAACGAATGCAAGCGTAACTGAAGGGCTCACGTAATGGCATCAGTGAAATCTGCAGGACTGTGCTGCTAGTACAATCACAAGAGTTTGTTGTTACAGTTTCTAAACTTTTGTGAGCATTAGTAACACAAAGGAGGAGCAAATAAGGCACTGAATTACAGTCCGAGAGCCCTGGCATCAAGCAAATTTAAGAAACAATTGTATTAAGTAAGCCTGCATATTGTACTTGCTGCCAAAATATCATCATTAGCTAGTCTTTCATCTGTGAGAGCTGTGAAAACAAGTTTGTTTTTTGTTTTTAAATTTGAAAACTGAAACCAGGAAAGGCACACTGAGCCAAAGCTCATTTCCTGATCCAGGGAAGGGAACAAGAAATACAATACAAACATGCAAAGTATCAATGATTAGTACAAAGTAAAGTGAAATCAGAGTACAATTTAACATGGTCCACGGTACAAGAGCAAATAAAAAGCAGACATAGTTAAGCAAGGTACAATAAACGGATCGGATATGCAAAAGTAGGACCGAGCAGAAGGAATGATGACAGTGCAGAGGTAGAATACGAAGGAGCTCAATACAGGCCGAGGAGGGAACCAACAACAGGGACATTAGGGGCTCCACTGTGGGAGGATCAGAGAGAGGACTGACTGGAGCAGATGGGGGCTGGGAGGAGTTTTAGCTGATGGAGGGAGAAAGGGAAAGGAAAGGGAGGCGATGAAGGCAGACTGCACAGCAGATGAGTGAGGGTGAGGAAGGGAGAAAGTATAAGGCAGAGGCATGGGAGGGAGAGAAATGGAGAGAGAAGATAGGCAATAGAAGGCCAACTGCACAGCAAAGTAGTGAAGGCATGGGAGAAAGGAGTAAGGATAGGCAAGAGGGCAGGAACCCAAACCAGTATTTGGAGATGCAGGAGGTGCAGCGAGACTGGTGATATGAGCAGGGGGAGGATGGATAGGGAGTATCCGGAATGGTCGCGAGTTCGAGGTGGGGATTTGGTAGCAAAGTGACAAAAGGCAGTAGACAAAGGGTGTCCAGTCAGCAAGGGAAGAGGAGGGGCAGTGCTGTACACCACTGTCAAGATCAGGGGCACAATTTTGGTAACAAGCATCTCGAGACAGGAGACAAGCAGTCTTTGTTGCAGCACAAGACAGAGTTTGGACAGAGCTCGCATGGATGGCAATCAAATAGTTCTGTTAAAGCAGCAATATTGATTAGTCAGCAAAAAAAAACACGCTTTTAGCAAAACATATTTCTGACATTCTAAGATTCATGCTCTACCCATTTAGTTATTGCAGACATCACTTGCGCTATTAAGATGGCCACCACTTCCAATTGTTAAAATATCTTCTGCTAAAGTTACCTGTTAAAATGTACATGCTAGATTCATACTGTGGACGATTCAGATGGTGCTGCCACATGTTTTGTTAGTAAAGAGAATGACACTGTACCAAGATATTTAATTTTTCCCACAGCGGATATGCAGGAGTAAAAAGTTTTTTTTTTTTTTATTATATTAACTTCAAAAAATACCATATATTATCTGAGCCGGTGGCACTAAGGGCTGAGGCACTGGACACCAGTGACCCGGGGCAGGAATGACCTCAGGTCGCCAGGGAGCTGGCATAGGGGGTTGGGAGCAGGACTGAGCTGCATAATGCGGCCCTCCTCTCCCGAGGAGGGATCGCTACCGCCATCTTCAGGTGGAGGGCTGGTTGTGGCGCAGGTGGAAACAGGGGACCGGTTGGGTAGGGCGTCCCATGCGCATGACTTATGCATGCCTCCCCACATGTGCGCCACACCAAGGGCGTGAGGGTGGGGCGAAAATGGTGAAAACGAAAATACAATTGGAAAAAAATAAATAAATAAATATACTGTATGTTGATTAAAGGATGAAACAACAAAGAAACATTTTATTTTATATTTTGGCAAACTGTTGAAATAAACTATATTGTCACTAGCAAATACTACTGCTTTAAACAAGGACGATTATACTCTAGTTAGAATAGCTATTTTATTTAAAAACATACGCAGTAGGCAGTGTGATTTCTCTAAAGTTTCAGTAGATGCTCACTGCTTTTCTGTGGGTTCTATCTGTTTGTTTTTGGAGGGAGGAACCTCTGGGACAATGAGTTATAGAGCAGTTCAGAAGGAATTAGTGCAGTGCTGAACTGTATTAACAACAACAACAACAACAAACAAAAAATCCTCTAAAGTACTCAGAAGCTGCAACCCCCACCTAAATTCTTTGTTATGATGGCCCTTCCAGACAATGGCCTGGCCCAATGATGGCACTGCCCACAGTTTACCACCACCCTATTCTGGAGAACAACTGGGAGAATTGCAACACTATAAAACACATTTACAGTACTCTTTGTCTCCCCCAACTGAAATGCCAAAAGCCAGCAAACCACTAATAACAGATGCAGTAATTTCCCAACCACCCCACCCACCAGATCCATGTATTATGAATACTGTATCAACAAATCGAAAACCACATAAAACTCAGTTTGTACTTCCATCGCGATATTTCTGGTGGTTATTATATAAGCCACTTCGCTTTGGCCTTATACTATGAGACCCCTTGATAGAATTAGTCTAGTCTAGTCTAGTCCTATGTGGTTTTCCATCCATGATCCTCTTGGTCATACTGCAATCCATTATGTAGCCTCCCAGATTTTAAATTAAAAGGTATCCTACCCCATTTTGCACAGTGTATTTCAAGATAGAATACCATTTTTATGTTTGTTTGCACGTATGTGCAAGAAACATAGTGCCATCATCGGAGATTTCGAGGTGTGTCACCTCCTCCTCCAATTCAGTCAGTGTGCTGGCAGGCACGGCCCTTAAGCCAATGCATTCTGGAGCCTCATGACACGCCTAAAATGCAGTGGCATACAGTTGAAAGGGGAGTTACGCTTGAGTGAGCAGCGATAAGATATCGCCTGCTCATGTGCAGCTCCACACACACACACACACACACCCGCACTGTATAGCTGACGGGTGCCCAATCCCGTCGGCTGTGCTCATTTCCCAAAAGGCTTCCAAAATGCCACGCTGGGTGCCCACTCAAGCGTGGCAAACGAATGCTCCACAGTCCGTCCCCTCCGAGTAATAAGTGCCACGCTGGGAGCCTACCCCAGCGTGGGCGCTTGTATCTTAGGCCGACGGGGTGCCCAATCCCCGTCCGGCTGAACGCCCCCCACACACAACGTTCTTGTGCCACGCTGGAGCCCACCCCAGCGTGGCAAGCGCTCCACGTCATTTTTTTTTTTTTTTTTTTTAACCTGTAAAGAAAAAAAAACGGTCCAACGTTGTCTCCCACCCCTTCCACAACCGCACCCACCCACTGCACCAACCTCCCACCCCCACCCCCATACTTACACCTCTGAGTGTCGATGGCATCTTGACGTGGACCGGGAACACGTCTGCACTCTTCAAAGCCGACCGCGAACTGAGAAATACCGATGAGCTGTATAATGGACTAGATAGGGGTTTCAACTTTGTTATATCTCAGGCATTTTTGAATTTTGCACCATTTTCATCATGGGGTTTTGGGACCTTCTCATGAATGATGTCACTGTCATGGCGTTGTATTTGGGCCGAAGGGTGATTTCGCAGTCACTGCGCCGTCACCCTTCGCTGAAATAACGCCATGACAATGACATCATTCATGAGAAGGCATCCCAAAACCCCATGTTGAAAATGTGGTGCCAAATTCCAAAATGACTGTTTTACTAGTGTCCGCTGTACAGTTCCTATGCATGCTCGTAAGTTTGCAAATTTAATATTTTCATCCAGATTTTCAACATTGCCATTTTATTAAACTTCCTTATGAATAGTACAGCTGCAATTTTTCATATGTCGCCCAAAATGTGTTTTCGCACATGTAGCGCACAATGGTGCTGTTGGTGTGCGAAAGCAATGTTTAGGACAGATTAAGAAAATCACAGTTACACTGTTCATGAGCAGAGGTCTTAAAATGGCTATGTTGAAAGTTTGGTGACAAAAGTCCATAAAATGACTGTGTTACGAGTGAGCATTACGCAGTTTCCACGCACCCTCGTTAGTTCATGACTTTGTAATATTTTCAGTTCAGATTTTCACCAGTGACATTTTCCACACTTCCTTATGAACAGTACAGCTGTCATTTTTCACAACATGGCTGAAGTGTGTTTTCACACTTTCAGTGCAGAGATGCGTGTTCACTGTGGAAATCATTGTTGCTACAGATAAAGAAAATCACAGTGACACTGTTCATGATCAGAGGCACCAAAATGCCCATTGACAATCTGCTGTAAGAAATCCCCAACCTAATTATATTACAGATTGTTTGCGTTACACAGTTTCTATATGCGCTCGTGACTTCACCATTTTTTTTTTTTTTTAATATTTTTACTACAGATTTGCAACAGTCATTTTTACACCTCCCCATGAAAGAGTATAGCTGTCATTTTTACATCCTGTTCGGAATGTTTTGCACCCTGTAGTGCTAAATGCCGTAGTCACTGTACATAAGCAGCTTTTATTTAACAAACTGATATTCCCCTGTTCATGAGTGGGGTCACAAAACAAACATGTTGAAAATTTGGGTGAAAATACCAACGATACGCCTGAGGTATTAGGGTTTTCAACTTATAACGCCCAACCCTATAGAGAAGGACAGGCATCAGGGTGTGACATGGGATTCTTGCCTGTGATGCTCATACCATTCCATACCCTGCAGTCAGTGAGAGCATCGAGGTATACCTTGGACTCTTGGCCCCAAACTTCACCCCATTCTCCTATACTCACCCATCTCACCATATTTCCTAATGAAATGGGGTGCGCATAGAGCCAAAGACCACAAGAACACCGTGACACTTGTCAGTCTCTGCAAGGTGGGGTGTGGTGAAATAGCGTGGCTTGGGTATGCCTGGCGATCGCACACCCAATGCCTGTCACTCTCTGCAGGGTGGTGGTGGGGTTGGCTTCAGTTCAATACTTCACTGCCATTCCTATACGCAGCTCTGTAACTTCTACACTACCACTGCCAATGCCAGCAAGCAAACATTCGGCATTGACAAATGCTTGTTGGTATTCCTACTTAAATACTGATCTGCAATGGTCTCTTTGGCAGCTTTGTTTATGGCTCCACTTTTCGGGTCTAAAGAATACAGCACTTGAACTCCACAGTAGATTTATTTTCTCAATTCTAACTGCAGTTCTCTACCCTTTTATCGACACACACACACACACACACACACACACACACAATACATAGGCTCTGCTACTGTCGATCTTGTGTAGCACAAAGGCTGATTGACTTAATTTGAAAGTTTCTCTCTAAATCCCCTTGAGACATAGCATCTCCTTTACACAAGGGATCCAGGAGACAGCAGCAGGTTGATACAGAGAGTACACTACAGACAACAAACTTGTAATACAATATTCAATACAACCTGAGGAAATATAGAAGCCGTACAGTAGAAAGTGCTCCTTTAGATACAACAGATGGGCACTGTGCAGTTTGGAACATTTAGCACACTGGCATGATGATATGCATTCAGACAGTTATGTGACCTGGCATATTCACAAAACAAATATTAATTAGTACATATTCTCGTTTCAGTAGGGCAAGAGGGTTACACTGTATAGAATGCATGAGTAGCTATGGGTAACTCAAACTTCTCATGTGATACTTGAAAGAGCCCTGTGCATTTGGCATCTGATGTTAAAGTGTTACAGCCCACCAACAGCTCTGTGGCAAAAAGCCCGTTTGCTTCGTTGCGGTTTTATTCCAGTGTTTGGTGCATCATGTCATTAGATTCTCAAAACATAAGGTTTCCTAAATAAATAAATAAATAAATAAAATAGTATGGTGGCTGTTATCCAGAAGAATAGCTCCACTGACCCCAGCCACCCATTTCTAGCTGCTACATTCAGGTATCAGTTAATAACCCCCAACCATGCCCGTGCTCGATGCAGGTTACCCCTGGTAAAAGCTTGCCAATAGCAGCTACTGTTAACACAGCAGTGAACATACTACTGAGACAGTGTGAAATTAGCATTCAGTAGAAGTAACATTTTAGAAGATATGTTACCAGAAGCATCAACAACTGGCTTGAGTGTGCTAGATGACCATAGCAATCACCTGGACCACAATATCAATAACAAAAAAAAAAGTTAACAGCAAAGGTGACCTTCTTATTGAAGGTTTCAGCGATGTTCCTCTAATGCATTTGCGTGTTGAAGTAATCACTGTCTCGTGGTCTGTGTCAGCATGTGAGAGCAATTTATATTAAGGCAAGGAAATTTAATATTTTGTGCTTACCCACAATCGACTAGCATGACTATTTCTGTGTTGAACAACCAATGAGATTATTGGTTTTCCAGTCCCATGTTACTTGCCTCACAGCCAGCTTCAAGTCATCAATTTAGACAAGTCAGATAACATAGTGGCACCAGTATACAGATGTGCACAGCGCTATATAAACCATTTAACGTTTCAAATGAGTATCACTGTGTTTGCCGTGCACTTGCCCTAGTATTTCCAAAAGAACCTATATCCTTTTTATTATACTGTACTTCAGTACAAGTAGTGCAGTGCAGTACAGTACAGTCAAGGGTGAAGGGAAAAAATATAAACAGACCATGACTGCACAAAATGCCTCTCAACCCATCTAGTTTGCCCAACCCTACCTAGGAGATGTTGCAATTGCCCTGTCACTCACCCCCTCCATTCCTACCCTCCTCCCTGGCTTCATGCTTATCCAACCTGCAATTAAATCCCACTATTGTTTTGGTCAAGAACTACCCCTTGACAGCTTATTCCACTTTTCCTGCCCTACCTGTAAGAAATCGGATGACTTTCTTAAGTCTCCTACCACAGCTTCATGGAGGTTGCACTTACACCTGTGTTCACAGTCATTATGAACAATTCTGTGCTGTCCACCCTGTAGCCTCTCTCATGTCCTCCCCTCTTTACTGGTTCTGCAGCATGTGTGTGACAAGGCCCTCAAGCCTTTCTGTAGAAGGCATCATTGCTGCCTAAAGTCAACTGGTGACCCTCCTCAACACAGTCTACATCATCTCTGTCCTTCCACCAGTGCGCACTCCAGAACTGTGTTCAGTATTCTAAGCATGGTCCTCACTAGGGATCAATATCCCTCCTTTCTTTTCTGCTGCTGATGTCCCTGTCTTTGCACCCCAGCATTCTATCTGCCTTCCCAAACACTGTTACACTGTACAGTTTGTGTCAGATGGTCTGTAATTATTAACCAAGGTCCCTCTCCTCCGTTTCCACCATTAATTCCACACACCCCATCCTGTAGTCTCTTCTTGGGTTCCTGACCCCACTGTGCATGATCGTGTACTTTCTGCATTTAATGTCAGCTACTAGTACTTTGTCAATTTTGTCACTTTCCCCAATCTCCCTCAAAGCCCTTACACCTCTTCATTATCCACCATCTGCAGATTGTCATGTCTTCTGCAAAGATCTTTCCTTGTATCCGCTGTCCAATATTACATATAAAGACATTTAAAAAAAAACACACACAAGACCAATCCCTAAGGAAACATCACAGGTATTCCCTAACCTCTGAGATCACAGCTCTTCTGGGTCTTAACCTACACTTCAAGCACATTGTCACTAGCGGTTTTATGCAATATTATACTATGGCAAGAAAGAATCTTGGACTGTGACTGGTCAGTTTGGGGCTGCACCATGACATTATCCCAACACAACACTACAGGTCTAGTCTCAACCTCACTGTAGAACCAGTAGTTGAGCCTTTGATGGAACCTTTTCTTGATTTTTAAGAGAAAATGAAACAAAAATATTTTCCAGACACAAACATCTTTAAAATGATTTTTTTTTATTCTGTACAACAACGAGCCATATATAGTGGAATAATACTGCTCAAAGTGTGTGTAGTTTGGGGGTATGCCATGCCTGGGGCATTGGACACACTCGACCTGCAGCCTCATACCCAACCCCCAGGCATGGCGTTATCCCAGCACAACACACATCCTGGAGTGCATTATTCCTTTACTCAAAGTTTGCAACCAAACATATCTTCAATGACTATTACGCTGAGGAGGCAGCAATTCTGAAACCTTATTCCAGTTCTGTTTTCTATACAGTAACTTAGCAATTATCCATTAATCAGGTCAGGGCCAAAAACCACAGTTACGAGGGCCACAAGGCATTCAAAATTATGCTGCGACATATTAGCTTAGAAACTATACAGATACAGACAGACAGACAGACAGACAGACAGACAGACAATCAGAAGACACATTGGCTCCTTGAGGCAGCAAACCCTTAGTCAATTCTTTAGCAGTTCACCACGTTCTGCATCTCACCTGGCGGCATCAGAAATCTTAAGCACAGTAAACTTTTCAGGTATCCAAAAAGTCAGTATGGTACCAAGTTAAGGACAGAGGTATGTGTCATGAAGAATACACTGCTCATTGTGTAAGTCTATCCATATAAAAGCTACATTATAATTTTTGTTTCATCTTCTCGCTATGATCTCTATCCACTACCCTTCCCTTAGACTGCTGCTGAAAACCTTCCACCAACCATGCCGGGTTGGAGAGGAGAGAGAGAAAGACAGTGGTGATTAGACACCACTATATATATTACACACACACACACACACACACACACACACACACACACTTCAGCAGCACTCATGGCCATCCTCATGGCAAAGTTGTCAAGAGTGTGGTGTCTTCCCTCAGGTAGACACAGTCTGATGCAAAGGGGCTTACAGGGTCGTCCTCTTCATAGCATCGATGGTATTTTCTCTCCTATTACACTCCTCCAGTTGGGTTCTGCATCGGAATGTGTAATGATGAAAATATCCAGCCCAAGCTGGCCCAGTTGAGAAGTGGCTCGCTTCTGCCCTTCCAGCTGGTGGACCTAGGTTCAGGAATGGACATGGGTTTTTGGTGAATTGGCAGGGTGAGGAAGGATTGAGCACCAATGGCAGCTCTCCTTCCCCAGGTAAGGAGGACACCAGTACCCGCTGCAGGTACTGACACCTGGTGGAGAGAAGGTGGCAGGGGAGCAGGAGTGCATGCAAGGGCAGGGCTGGAGCAAGACATGCTGGCCACACATCCACACTCCAACCCAGAGAGAAAACCAGAGGAAAATGGATGCGGGCTGCTCTAGCCAGCGCCTCACAGGCTCACATGACCAAAATGGCAGGTCCCCCACCCAATGTGTTCTGCATGAATGTGGTGGATAACCAGTGAGACCAGTGACAGGGCTAGGGTGGATGTCAGGCAGATCGTTGGGGGAGAGAAAGAACAGAGATAAAAACAGAAGACTGGGGAGGAAGCGAGAAAGGAAAAATTCAGCCAGATCCCAGCCAAGACACATGGCGCCTTTTGATTTATCTGCCTAAGATCTAGTAAGCCTGGTCACCCCAAATCAACATCCGCCAACTGGTAAAATATTGAGGGTTAAGTAAACACGGAGTATGGCAAACCACCCAGCACATATGCAATTAATGCCTATATGATATTAAGAAATTCTACACAAGGTCAATGCTGGCAGAAAAGATCAATACTTCATCCAGTCTACCACTGTTCTCCATCTATCCCCAGGACCTAAATGTTCTCCAGGTTTAGCCCTCTCGATCCTCCCCATTAACCTTATCCCAAAGCAGCTTACTACATCCTTCCTCTGTCCCAGCCATGCTCGAAACCCATTTATGGTTTGGCTCCACCACCTTGGCTGGACTGTTCCAAGGTTTCACCATCTCTCCATAAAATACATGACTTGCAGCACAGTGGCAGGGGTGCTGCTTACTTAGATGCCCGGAGTTCACACCTCGGGCCTGAGTGAACAATGGACTGTCGGGGGAGAGAAAGAGAGGATCACCACATTAGATACTCTTCTTCCCAGGGATGGCAGGGATGTTCTTACTACTTTACATGCCCCACTAGTGGTCAGCACACAAAGGAAGAAGCAGCACTGTGCACAAGCGGTGACAGGCTGGGCTTCAAACATGGTTGGCCCTGCTGAAACTATTGAGGTGGTGGAAGGAGTTGGGAAGAAAAGAAGAAACAAAAACAAAACAAAAAAAAAGGTTCAGCCGGCCTGCCGGCAGCGGTTGGGTTCGCTTGTGATGCCAGCGACCGGGTTCGGAACGAGCCCTGGAGCTGGGGGGGGCCGGAAGGGGAGGGACCTGACGCCCCAAGGACGCTTGTCCCTCCAGGGGGAGGAGGGGCACCAGAGCTCGGCTCTTGTCTGACCCCAGGTGGAGACCCGAGGTACAGCAAGCCCGATGCTCCAACAGAGGGTGACATGCCAGGCGTCGGCCTCAGCGCCTTGACATCTGGGGACCTGGCATGTCAAGAGAACATGAAAAAGCCTTGCAGCCTCCTGGTAGCGGAGCACCAGGCCGGACCTTCAGTGTCCCACCTGCCCGGAGACAGTGTGTCGATGAAACACAGAAGCGTCTGGGTGTAAGGGCTCCCACTGCTTACCCGCCTGAGGTACAACCACAGCTCCATGGGGCACGGACTACACGGTCTGCAGTAGGTGAGCAGGGATGATAAGGCCGTAGGTGTCTCCCGAAGATGGGGAGAGCTGCGAGGAGGGAGCATAAAGAGAAAGTAAAGGATCATTATTAGTCAGTTGATATGCCATCCCCACAATCACTCACCTTCTTAGGGCCACTGATGCATCTTATTCCACTTCCACCCCGCCACTGATCGGCCCTATCATGGACTCCAGTGCCAGGGACAGGCATCCAGTTGCTGGAATTCTAGCAGCAGTCTGGGAACCTGAAGGACTCAGAATATGAAACATGCATACCAGTGCCAAAGGAGATCCTGATCACAGAGATGGGTGCGGAAAATGTAAGTCAAACAAATACATAAGAAGCCAAGTAAAACTGTGTGGCCCCTATATATGAAGACTACTGTGTATAAGTTATCAATCCCTTAAACACAATATGCAGACACACAAATCAGTTTCCATTTGAGAAAGCTCATTTCTCTTTGATCGAGTTACCGATTCCAGCATTATAAAACCAATAGCTGGAAATAGGTCACTCTCTTACTGCCTCACATTTCAAAGGTTATGTTAACGGCTGAAATTCTCAAACACAACAATTAGAATTTACCACAAAAACACTATTTATTTATTTTATTTAGTTTTGTTAACCGGTAGGTGCACTAGCCAACAGGTAACTATTTTCAAACCGACCCGGAGACACAATTACAGCACAAAATAGGTCAGTTTAGTTAACATAATACAGGCAAAGGTACAGTGGTACAAGTACAGACATACGATTTTCAAAGGCAGGCATACGGTTTCAAATAGGCATAGGGTACTGGCGGGAGATCACATTGGGGGTGGGAGAGAGGGAAGGTAAGGGGATTTTAGGACAAGGGAGGTGTGAAACTGATGAGAGGTGGAGGTAATGAACGAAAGGACAGAAGATAGCAGCTAACGGCCTTGCGGTGCTGGGCAAGAGACGGGCAGAGCAGGGGGAGGGATGAACGGCAAGTAGGAGGGAAGAGTGTTGCAGAAAGCAAGAGGATGAAACCAGAGGGTAAGGGGCAAGGAGGAGTCGAGGGACACAGTTTCAAAGTGCAGCATTTAGTGGAAGGCACAAAGGATCCAACAGCAACGGAGCCGGATCAGGAGAGGTGGCTAGGCTGAAGCACGGACGGCAAGGGCAGGTGTAATTACAGCTTTAGCAGGAAAAGGCACTAGGAAGACCGGGGCTGTGGAACTAAAACCCGGCTGGGCTCAGGGACTCCTGCATGGCACTGGCTAGCTGGCGGCTTTGCAAGGAAAGGCTAAAAGCGACCGGGCTACGGAGCTAGAACTCGGCTGGGCACAGACGCATAATGGCAAAGTACGGCTAGATAACATCAAGTAGGGGAAAGAGTGTTGCAGAAAGCAAGAGGATGACGCCAGAGGGTAAGGGCAAGGAGGAGCTGAGGGACACAATTTCAAGTGCAGCATTTAATGGGAAGGCACAAAGGGATCCAATAGCAACGGAGATGGATCAGGAGAGGCGGCTAGGATGAAGGCACGACGGCAAGGAGCGGCTGATTATGGCTTTAGCGGAAAAGGCACTAAGAAGACCGGGCTGTGGAACTAAAACTTCGGCTGGGCTCAGGGACTCATGCAGCAAAGTCACGGCTAATTACGACTTTTGTGGAAAAGGGCGTAAAAAGACCTGGGCTATGGAACTGGAACTCGGCTACGAGAGGACGTGTACAAAGTGAGGCTAGATACGGGTTGAGGGAAAGACGCAAAAGGGGTTTTGAAACTGAGACCAGGTAGGACTGAGGGGAGAGGAGTGAGAGGGGAGGAGAGGGAAAGCATGAGGGACCAGTACCCATTAACAATAAGATACATCTTATGGTTTAGTACTACACAGTAGAACTGACGAAGGATAAAACAAAGAAGGATTATGTCATAATTATACACAAAGTCAGAAGAGAATAAACAATGTTGGATATGCAGTAAAAATGTCAGAATAATATACATATTACAACGTTAAGGTAATTAGGCAGCAAACATGATTGGAATATAATTTTGCCTTGTACCACATGAACTACACAGGGTTAGATTAGTTCACAGTGACCCAACCCCTAGTCATACCTTAATATTCAGTATATTTATTAAGATCCGGTGAAAGAAAAATTAGCCTGGGACTTTGAATAATGGGATTTTCACCTCTACATCTGCAATGCATATACAATTCTTTCTATTCTGTTACTAAGCATAACAATAATTAACACATTTATTTTATTTCAACTTTGGTAACCGGAAGGCACACAGAGCCCGAGCTCGTTTTCAGGTGTGACCGGGAACAGGGTATAATAGGAACATATAAAAAAGAAAGTGACAACAGAATTAAAAACACAGTGCAATACAGCCAGTTTTAAAGCTCAACAGTGCAAACATGGAGGGGGAGGGAATACAGAAATTATTCACACTGCTGGATAGTTTGATACCTTTATTTGACCAACATGTGTCATATACATACAAAGATAATACATTAGCTTTTGGGTCCACACACATCCCTTCATCAAGTGCAATAGCACTCTAAAATGGGAGAAGCTGAATTTCTACTTAGTTACCTGTACACTGTTTCATAATTACATTGTAAAGCATTCAGCAGCTTTCACGACAGATTGTTGGCCATGATGAGTTTCCTTTTAGTATAATCTAGCCTAGATGCAGCGCCCTGGAGGAGCTGAGAATTTCTTAAGTGGAAATCTGATCGATCTAATCATTATAGCAACAGAATTATCATGGTGGATATGGGAAGGAGTTCAGAGGTCCAGACCCACCTTTTAAAATCATCCTTACCCGTGTTAGCTATTGTCAGATTATACCAACACACAGGATGTGCCTCAAAATGCACAGAACACCACCACACCTTCCCCATGACATGTATAGCTCTGCCTCTACTAGACCACTCAACATTCGGACAGACCACTTAAAACTTGTACTATATATAGTATATTATCCTACCCTCTTGTAAATAAAAGTAGGCCTTGTATGTTTATTGCCTGTAGTTGATTCCAATCCTTTGTAAATGACTGAAACTTGGTACTTTTTCTGTCTGCATATTTGCCTTTAGTTAGCTCGGTCACCACTGAAAAGGGACCTTCGGTCTCAGTGGGCCTACCCGATTACCAAAAGTCAGGAAAGACAGACCAACTCAAAATGCACAGGAGACAGCTGGGAACTTGCAAGCTCTACAGACATGCAGCTTTATAAAGCCCATGTCTTGTAGCTCTTCAAGCACCTGACTTCATAAAGTTTCCACCAAGGCAACCCGAACCAAAACTGGATGAGCCTGTAACTTACTGCTGAGAATTAGGAAGGACTGCCATAAGCCAGCCTGTAAGAGGAGCAGTAGCAGTTTTGCTGCTTGTGATGATGGTGACCAGCGCTAGGAAAAGCCCAAGAAACCAAAGGCCAGCCTGATGGAGGAGGACGAGCATTCAAAGAATACTCTCCTACCCTATGGAAGGAGTGATATATGCTCTGCTGCTATATAGCCACCTGGGTTACCACAGGTAGAGGTGCAGCTGGAGTAGCCAGTGGGTGTGGAATGCTGACTGGCTCTAGTGCCGAAGCACACCATCTGCATGCACATGTGACCCAGGTGTCACTGGGTGATCAGCTGGCAGCACATCCGCCCCTGGGCCAGAAGGCTGTGGGTTATAGTCCCACAGCAGCATTGGGCTCATACCTAAATGCCGCACCAGAGTGCAGTATTAGGGGTGCTGTACTGTGGAGTGTGCTGTTGTCTGGATGAAATGTTAAACCAAGGTCTTCTACCCATCCTGGTGCTGTCCTGGTGGGAAGTAAAGAACCCAAGGCACTCTTCTAAAGAGTAAGGGACATTCCCAGTGTCCGGCCAATATTCCCTTCCAAAAACCAGTTCATGCAACTGTTCAAGGCTGTGTGTGGGTGTTGATGTGCAATATGGCTATCACTACACATTCAGTCACTTCACTACCAGTCTACCATTGCTTATAAAGTGCTTTGTGATACTCTGTGTGTGAAAAGCACTATGTAAGCGCTTGATTCTTCTTCATCCATGAAGCCTAGTCATTAGCATCCCAGGAGGTGGAGCAACAAGGTGGAAACACCCTGGAATGCGTGCATGATGACACCATTACTCTGTGGCCTCACTAAGCCCGAATGACCACAGCCTTCTCTAAGGTCAGATTGTCCCGCACTGGAAGACACCAAAGCCCCCACGGTGGGGGGACCATGGAAAGTGGAGATCAAGCAAGCATCACAAAAGCAAAGATGGACTTCAAGGTGGCCAGGCTGAAGGAAGGACAGCAAGGAAGATGGGAACATGAAGTGGGAGACAGAGAGGACTGCCATCATGAGCTTCCTCTACAGCCTTTCATGGGAGGCTGTTAGCAAGCTCAAAAAGTCAAGCCTCTTCTTCATGCCTGAAAACCCGTCTGGTTTTAAGTTGCCTTACTCTTGAAAGGCTCCTCAGTGCACTGCAATGGGACATCTGAGACTGAGAATCTAACCTGTGAGTTAGTGAAAGCTCTCTCAGATGCTCAGATCTTGACAGCCCTGCCTTTCTCATATTTCCAGTAGTGTTCCAGTGCTTCAACAGCCACACTGCAATTTTTAAGCTGGCCCAGTGGTGCTGAGGGTTGGCGCTGGACACCACTCCGTGCCATGCTGGTGACAGGTTCAGGAAAGAGCTCTGGTCATCGGGGGTCAGCAGGGGCAGTAGTGGATTGAGCTTCCCGAGGACTGTTCTCTCCTGGGGTGGATGGGTAGCATATGTCGCAGTACCAGCAGCTCCCCAGTGGAGACTGGGGCAGCACAACTTGTGGCATGCTCTAGCAGGATGGGGTGTCAGCAGATGCCTTATGCACGGGTTTGGAGCACACCGTCAAATGGAGGGTGCCACTGCACATCCACACCCCCACGGAAAAGGAAATAAGCCCTGCCACCCAGGAACACAAAGGTGGGGACCCATGACCAGCACCCACACTCAGTGCCAGATCTGCCCTGCTGTCCTCTGGCTCCTGCCCTCCCTCTGTCCACGAGATTATACAGCACGGAGGGTTGGCGGTCCCACCTCAGGGACTCAGACCCAGAAGGAGGGGGCCTCTGTGGTAAGTGATACAGGAGCACGCCAGCATGGAGGTATGGATGGGGGGGATCTTGGCGAAAGGAGAAAAGCTGGTGAGTGGACGCTCCCACTGGAGTGGTCCTATGGGGCCAGTGAATGGGGGTATAAATAAAGTTCACAAAAAATAAAACTGCAATGCTTAATAGGTCCTCTTTATATTGCTGCCACAGGTAGGTCCTCCATCTGGCATCATGCACTACACCCCTAACTTCTTGTGCCGACAAGCCCTCTGTGCCTCTGTTACTATGCCTGCCTGATCCTCTGGGATGTTCATCTCACACCACCTGCTTGTCGATGTATTGTTCAATGATTCTGCACTTCCCAGCCACTGCCTCTGTACTAGTCCTGTTCCACCCAAACAAACATCTGCACTTCCTAGTTGCACTGCTGGTCTTGCCAATATAAGTTTATCTGTTGCTACTGCCTGCTACATATAATGTATTCTGTCTTTAAAAAAAAACGAATTGCACATACCCCAATAATGCAAAGCATCATGGGAAGTATATGCAAATGCACATTAATTAATTTGGACTGACTCAACTTTAAGGAGAACTGTATGGTGTCAGAAGACCTCACAATACAATCGGTAAAGGCTGAGAACAGCAGACACACATGTACTTTTAGTCCTTCAGCTGATATGTTGCCTCTCTCCTGTCTATACTTGTTAACACATCTAATATCCCCGTACTACCCTACTTTCTCCCCACCCATCCTTTCCCCTATTCCCCATATGTTGGTGTGTTGTTATCCTTCTCCATACTTATCTGCTTTACTACTTCAGGTACTGCTGTCACAGAGCTAATGCGACATGTATATACTGCCAATATTGTAAAAGCTTGTACATTGCATTGGTTTTATAATAAATTACCTATTGCCTTTAACCTGGTTTACATTAACTGTATTATCTTACTTGTCATTTCTTTAGCATTGTATGCTTGACCAGGACCACTTTGTAAATGGTCTCACTCAATAGTGTTTCACCTGGTTAAAGATTTTGATTTGATTTGTATTCTGTCTTGTTGCATTTTATGTATTACAAAGGATAGAACTCTGATGTTTATTTATGTTTTGGCTGTATATTGCACACACTCACGTACAAGTATAGCTCTTGGTGTAAATAAATAAATAAATACTTCGAAGAAAGAGCTCAACTTATCTGCAAAGGTTAAGCTATTTGCGAAATGTACAATGGTGAACAATTTTGCTACCATGTAATCCAATTCTGTGCCCAGTTCTGGCCACAAACAGATTCTGTACCTGATGCTGGTCACAAAACAGATGTTTTTCCTCCCCATCTAATTTGGACAGCAAAATAAAGTCTGTAATTTTGCTAAAATTTAAAAAGGTAGAGGAGTGGATTTACATGTAAAGTCGACAAAGCGAGTGTATTCGTGTAAATCTATGTGCCTCTTCCCACCCCATCCCACCAAGACATATCCACTGGGCAGATCCAGGATTTTACAGTGAGGGTGCTGGGGTAGTGTGTATACATGATATGCAATTTCTATTATGTTGTTTTAATTCTTTATATATTATCTGCTATTACCCTTTTCATTACATTTTTGGACAGAAAATACAAATGTAACCTATAGTTTTGAATATAAACATTTGTTCAATCAATAAATCAGACTTCTACAAGGAGGTGAAATGCAGCACCAAGCAAGAAAGTTACAAAGGGAGGGGGCAATCGCACTCTTCATCACTCCCTTGATCCGCCACTAGACATATCTGAGATAAGCTGGTGTCAGCTCAGTATGCTTTTTTTTTTTTTAATATAAATAAGATGAAGCAAGAAAAGCTACTGGCTGGGAACTAATTTGAACAGAGCCCGGTCTCCTGTAATTATGTCCCTCAGTGGAGGTGTTTAAAAGGAGTACTAACATTTTACCTCTTTAGATCTGCATTTGCAGATTAATCCCGATGTTGGCAGCTTCACAGTCAACCATTATCTGGTATCGATTATTTATATTTATGCATCATTTAATGTATTATTTATTCTGTCTAGTGAAACTGTTTTTGTACTGTGGAAAATGCCCTATGTTTTAGGGAATGGGTGCTAAATTGCCTTGCTTAGAATTACAGTCAACTTGTACCTTGTATGCAAGCTGCGACTGCTTTGTTTTTCATCTGTAAGTGAGTAACTGTAAATGTGAGGCATACCTCAACAAAGGAGACCTATAACTTTTTTTGGGGGAAGAAGACATCCAAAGCCCTCACACAGTCATGAGGGACTGTCAATAAATGGCTGCAACAACAACTTAGCACTAGTACCTCTTTTGCTCCTACTATGCAAAGTGGGGTTGCAAACCTTTCCCTACACTGCTGTTCAATTACAACTACACAGGATGGGGTCACAATGCAAAATGAGCCGCTGAGCCATGTACTAAAATACGGGCACCCCAGCTAATCTGGTTACAGATTCTGCAACGTCACCCCGCCTGCAGAAGTACTACACAGACAGGTGGTGGGGATGTCACTACTTTGCAGACAGGTTGTGTAGAACCTGTGTGGTACAGAGTCCAACATGGGGCACGTTTCAGAGGTCATATAGGGACTGGGGCTAGGGAGGGGGTCAACAGAACATCATGAAATATGGCTCCATATTCAGAGCTGGCTGTGATCAGGGGATGGGAAAACTGGCAGAAAGTGCAGCTCATGGTCAGTCCACTACCTGGCACTTAGCGGGGGTGGAGTGGTGGTGTCATACACTGCTGTGCTGAGGGATATGGGAAAGGTTTTTGCAGCACTGAACAGCAGAGGCTGTTTAGTGTTGTTAAAACCTTGACTACTACTACTGCACCCTGTAAAGGCAGAAGGATACCTCATTTGCATTTGTGCAGCAGTATATTCTGCATAAGCACTCTAACAGGTAAGCACTGTGTAGTGTCCTATCCAATCACAGTATTCATGGCTAGCTTAGCACTAACCTTTAGAATATTATGGGGGTCTATATATCGTACAGTGAGTGGGCGGAGGCCACTGGGTCTCAAGGAAGTCCAGATAGAGGCACCAACATTTAAATAGGGTAATGAGGGGGTGCTATAACACCATGGGCCTAGGGCTCAGAATATGGGGTAGAACCAGCCAACTAGCACTATTCCATGGCCAGTCCATGGTGGCTGTCACATATCAGCATGCATGGCCATCCTCCCCAACCCCAAAACAAAAAAAAAAAAATATATATATTTTGACATGATGTCTCAATCAGCATCTTAGCAGCAAACACCACTGTGTGCACCAACTAACATTTGGTCAACTCCTGCCCTGGTGGTAAAGCCAAAGCTTAGTCCATCACCATTTTTGGTAGTAGCACAACAGGGTGCCTCTATGCACCCCAAATTTTTGCTACCACTGACTGTGTATTGGGCCCCTAATGTTGTGCAGCTCTTAGGTGATAAGTGTGAGCGCACTTCAACCCCTCCGTCCCTTTTCTCCAATAGGATGCCAAAGCTTTAGCACATTCTCTAGCCAGCAGTAATGTTATAAATGCAATTTTTCTACACCCAAGACACACACACACACACACACAAATGATGGAGGAATCCAAATCTTCCAATTGTATAAAACACATCACATGACCGTCATTATATCAGCACACAACGCACCTGCATTTACCCCAAAAAAAAAACAATTTTTGCCATTTTATAAGATAGATAACCCACTGTAGGATGTGCCTCGCACTCTGATATACGCGTGCCATGGGTGACTGACCACCAGCCTGCGGCCTCATGCGTACTAAGGCACACCAAGTTGTGTGTATCACACCCAAGAGTGGGTCAGATATACACACACACACACGCGCGCGCGTGTATGTTACACTATACCAGAACTCTGAACCAGCAATTAGGCAAAGAAAATCCTTCATCGCCGAAAATAGCATCACTAGTAGTACCAGGCGCTATAGCACCACTGGTCCTCAAATGTAAACGTGCAATGAAACCTGTGCGGAAGTTACACTTGAATGAATGGTACCTTTACTCTCCCGATAAGTAAACGTGTAGCAGCACTGACAACCACCTAATCTTGCAGGGGCTGGAGACTTACTGGGAAAAGGTTTTGCAGATTTCATCTCAGTTTTAAGAGGCATGCTGCAGTTCACCACAACACCTAATCTCAAACTGATGTATACCGCTGAAACTATTAGCTTCAATTGTGCAGATTGTGGATAATGAAGGCTAGACTACGGGGGAACAGAATGGCGTGTAGTCCGTTAGGTGGGATACGCCCCAAAATACCTTCCTTAGCTAGGTAACGGTGGGATGAATTTTGCTTGGCGGCTCCTGCTGGTAGGCACCGAAATGGGGAAAGGATGAATCCTGACGACTGCATTTCGCACACCTGAAAGCAGCATTTCCCCTCAGTCCACGCTTATCTGCGTCCACGTGATTAGATTAACACTCTTGGTGCCCTGCGTGTAGCAGCTACGAACGTTAGCCTGGTAGGTTCCCAGTTGCACAAACTTAATGCTCTTCCTTACTCCCCGGGAACGTGTTCTTGCTGCCCTGTAAAGACAGACACACCGCTCTCAGAGTAGCTGTGTTGCTGCTGCCGGCAGGCGAGCAGCTCCCCTTCATCAGCACTTTATGACACTGCGGCTGAGGACCTGCCGAGGTGGCGCAGCTACTAAATCACCCCTAACAGGCAAAGCAGGGCAACGTCCCATATCAACTTCCCGTTTAAACAGTATCAGCGTTTGAACAGTTCCTCAATTCAGAAACGAAGATAAACTCGCACTAAAGGTGTATCTACAGGTGTGTTAATTAGACATATTACTTACTACTGTGGCACCTTGCAGCAACTGTATAATTATCGAAGTAATGTGCTTGGCAGTTGCAGTACGAAAGTCCTACAGTAGTCACCCCCGAGGATTACCCGATGGTTTCTTGTTTGTTGCTTTACCTTGGGCTCTGCTGCTTCCCCTTGTCCCTCCTCTACCGCCTGCTGCTTCTGCCCTCATCTTTCGCCCATCTTCTTTGCTTTGGCTAGCCGCCTGTTCAGCGGAGGTTCCGCACCCATATCTTCTCTTTCTCCTCTACTGCCTCTCAGCAAAGATCGTCACCAGCTGCAGCAGCACGGACACGCACAAATATCCAACACTAAAGCCTCCAGCCGATGATGAATGGGACTCAAAGTGAATGCAATGAGCACTCCGCAAACCACAACATCCTCCCCTTTGCCTCCATGGACACACCAGCGCTGGACACGCCTTGCAGCATCAACTAAATGATGATAAGAAATGTCCAGGCAGAGCAGATGACCTTCTCTTTCTGAACCCCTTTGTAAGAACGCAACAGAGACAGCACATAAATGTTTGCATAATCTTTTTGTATCAAAACCAGAGACTGACATTGCTACTTGATTCTGTTAAATGTTCCAGACAAGTGACCTTCCAGATTTGTTCTCTCAGCATTATTCTCCCTTTCAAACCAGTTTGAAGGAGATGCTAAATAGAACTGGATTGTTAATTCTATGCCCTTGGGACAACTCTGTGTGGGTGTGTTGGGGGTGGGGGACTGTGTTAACTCATCATCATCCCTATCCTTCCACAGCTTCAGTAAATGACAGTGTTGCAAGAGCACACTGGGGTGGGGGCTAACGTCAGAGCTACTGTGTGGGCGAGACCCAATCTACTTTTTTTTCCTTCTTTGGTAACCTGGTATGCTTACTAATCAAATGCCTGTTTTCAGAAGCGACCCAGGAGCACTGGTGAAGTCAAATGACTCGCTCAGATTCATACTGTATGCAAGTGGAGGTCATGGGACTCAAATACAGGTCTGCTGGATGTTTCAAGGTCAGTCGCAGTTCATTTACTCTATACTGCCAGCCTAAAATACATTTCAATGTTGAAAACAAAACTAGCACCACCTGATTCAGCTCAGATTCTCAAAATATCCAGTTTGTGAGCATACAGACCATTTTGTATACTGACATATGAAAACAGATAGAACATAGAATTTGATGGCAGATAAGGACGCTTGACCCACCTAGCCTGCCCATTTTCCTACCTAACAGATAAGCTGCAGATCCTAATTAACCAACATCTTACTTCCTCCTACCCACACTAGGACTGCCTTATGTCTGTCCCATGCATTCTTGAATTCCCCACTGTGCTTGACTCCACGACCTCTCAGGGAGGCTGTTCCATGCATCCACAACCCTCTCTGTGAAAAATACTTCCTCATTACCTCTGAGCCATCCCCTCTATCTTCAAATTGTGCCCCTTGTTCTTGCATCTGTTTTCTGAAAGATGCCACCCTCTTGGACTTTGTTGATTCCCTTGAGGTACTTGAAAGTTCTATCATCCCCTCTCTCCCCTTTCCTCAAGTGTATACATTAAGCTCCGCTGGTCTTTTATTATGTCTTCTGGTGCAGACCCTGCACCATTTTGGTTAACCCTCCTTTGGACAGCCTCCACTCTGTCTATGTCTTTGCAGAGATGGGGTCTCCAGAACTGCACACAGTACTCCAGATGGGGTCTCAACAACTGTCTGTACAGAGAATAACAACTTCCTGTTTTCTACTATTGATGTCTCTCCTATGCATCCCAGTATCCCCACAGCCTTCCTTACTGCCTTCTCACATTGCTTGCCCACCTTCAGCTCATCTGATATAATTACCCCAGGTCCCTTTCCATTTTACTGTTGTCAGTATCTCTCCACCATTGTATTACTCTTGCCCTGGGTTTTGTTTCCCAGGTGCATTACCTTACGCCGTTGCATTGAATCTGAGCTGCCATACATTTGACCATTCCTCCAACCTTGCCAAGTCCCTTCTCATCCTTTCCACTCCATCTGGTGTATCAACCTGTTGCAGATCTTTGTGTCATCTGCAAAGAGACATACTTTTCCTTCAGTTCCTCTGCAATGTCATATAAGACATTAAAGGACCGATTCCCAGTACTGAACCCTGCGGTGCCCATAGTAACCCTCCTTTCTTCACTGTGGACTCCATTTACTACTACCCTTTGCATCCTGTTGTCTGGCCAATTTTTATCAGGCTACCACCTTGGGACCCCACTCCAAGGCTGGCTAACTTGTGATTAATCTTTTGTGTGGGATTGTACAAATGCCTTGCTAAAATCTAGGTAAGCCATGTCACAGCCCTCCCTGGTCATACTTTGGTCACCTAGTCAAAGAAATCTATTAGATTCGTCGGCACTACCTTCCCATGGTGAATCCATGCTGCCTTGGGTCCTGTGCCCCACTGGCCTCAGGTACTCAACAATTCTTTCCTTCAAGAAGTGATTCCATCATTTACCTACCACTGAGGTCAAACTAACAGGTCTGTAGTTTCCTGCTTCTGTCCTGCTCCCACTTTTGTGAAGAGAATCACATCTGCCCTCCTCCAGTCCTCAGGTACCACCCATCCTCCATGATTTGTTAAAAGAGTAGTCAGCGGTGTCATTAGTTCTACCTTAGTTCTTTAGAATTCTTGGTGAATCCCATCAGGCCCCATTGCTTTGTCCACCTTCAATTTTATTAGTTCTTTCAGAACCGTTTCTTCTGTAAATGGACTGGTATTGACCCCCATCTTCAGAGTGTTTCTCTTGTTTGGTTTGGTACCTCCCCTCCTCTTCCTTTGTGAATACTGGCAGAAATATTCATTCAGTATCCCTGCTTTTCATTGTCACCCTCTCACCACATTCCCTCCTTTATTAAGCCTCAGTATCCCTCCTTTGGTCTTTCTTGGCTCCTAATGTACCTATTAAGGTCTTATCCCCTTCTTAACAGAGTTGGCTATCCTTTCCTCGGTTTGGGCCTTTGCTATTCTGACTGCCTTCCCAGCCTCTTTCTGCTTTAACTGATAAAGTTCTCTGTCCTTCTCCTTCTGTGTTTCCTTATATTTCCTGAATGCTATCCTTTTCTCCTTAACCTTCCCTGCCACCTCTTTTGAGAACCATAGCGTTTTCCTTTGTTGTGTTTTGTTGATTTGCTTTACACAAAGGCTTGTTGCCTCTGTGATGGCTGTTTTGATTACTCCCATTGTTCCTCCATCCCTCCTTCTTGCCTGTTTGCTAGTGCTTTTCTGAGGCACTCTCTCATTTCCCAAAATCAGCCATCCTAAAGTCCAATACTCTTGCTTTTGTGTGGCTTGATTGTATGGCTGTGTTTATAGTGAACCACACTGTTTGGTGGTCGCTTGTTCCCAGATGGCTACCCACTTCTAAATCTGAGATTCTTTCTCCGTCCCCATTTGACAGTACCAGGTTTAAGATTGCTCCCTCCCAGTGGGTTCCAATACTAGCTGTCAGAGCATGCCCCTGTGGGCATCAAGAATGACCCTGCTCTTGGATGTGCCTGCAGCAAAGGTGCTCCTGTTAACATCTGGCATATTCAGGTCCCCATCAACAATATCTCCCCTTTTCTGCCATTCTAAGGAAGCCTTCTATCATTTCCTTGTCCATTCCCTCCTCCTGAGATGGGGGTCTGTATACAACCCCCATGCGGATTGTGGTGCCATTTCCTGTCTCCAGGGTGACCCAAGTGTCTCATCTGCTCCCTGTTTACTCTTTAGTTCTGTTGCTTTGATTCCTTCCTTTACATAAGAGTACTCCTCCTCCTCTTTTACCCTCCCTGTCCCTCCTGTAGATTGTGTATCCTGGTATGTTGACATCCCAGTCATGGTTCTCTGTGTGCCATGTTTCTGTGACTGCCACAATATCCAGGCAACCCTCTTCCATCAAGGCCACTAGTTCAGGGAACTTGTTACACAGACTACAGGCATTGGTACTCATCACCCTCCACTTTTTGATGGCCTTACCCCTTTAGCCCTATTTCTGTCCTTATGCCTTTGCCCCTTTGCCTTTTTACATTTACTTCTGTCCTGCTCCTAATAGCTTCTCTACCTTGGTGTTTACCTCACTAATTACTGTTGTTTGTGGGGGAGGCTGGGATTTCCCTGCTCCTTTACAGTGCCTCCCCCCCTTGGCTGGTTTAAATGCTTGCCGGGTAAACATTTAAACCTCACCTTGGATCCTGGTTCCCCGGACAGATGCAGACCTTCGCACCAGTATAGGTCTGCATCCCTCAGGTGCTCCCATTCCCCAATGAAGCCAAAACCTGAGGCTCACACCAGTTTTCAACCATTCATTGAGATTCGCTGGTGAGGGTACCTAACATCACCCTTGCCATAGACAGGCAGCACCTCCGAGAAGGTTACTGTATCGCTCTTGTCTAAGGCCCTCCCAACTCTACAAACTCCTCTTGCACTGCTCTAATCCCATTCCTAGCCAGATCATTTGTCCCTAGGTGGACAATGACATCCAGTTCCTCCCTCGTGCAGCTGCTCACGATCCTGAGTTAAGCTTCCTGTCCCTCAAGCTGTGGCGCCAGGCAGGCACCTTACCTCCCTCTCCCCTCCCCCCCATTTCTACCCCCCCATGATTGGGTCCCCACCAGGATTGTTTCCTTCCCTGTGGGTCTCATGCCACCCTCCTGTGGCATACAAATTGTAAAAAAACAAAGACAAGGTGCTGCATCAGCATGTGGTCTAAAAGCAAAACAAAATGGTTATATTAAATGCGCTGAAAATAGAAAATGAGTTAAAATCTACGTTTCAACCTTAGGTCTTCTTCAGGGAAATATCTAAAGAGAAAAACTTGTTTTTTCTCTCTTTAGATGTTCCTGAAAAGACCTAAGGTTAAACGTTTGCTCTATTTTCCATTTCAGTACGCATTTATATCTCCTTGTTTAATTTCTGTGGTCTCCTTTGTGAAGGTTCCAGCATCCTCCTTGGTCTCCACTGCAGGTGCTCGAGAGGAACCACTATCCACAAGAAGAGCGAATGAATTGTGGAGGGTGACAGCTGGAAGGATGCAACTCTGTTCCACCACCTCTCCTCCCTGAGCCCACCCTGGTCCAGCCTCTCCTCTTTCTTGGCAGCCTCTGAGGTAGTGGCATTGGCCTGGTGGTCCCTGGAGTGGGGAGGAGTTTCCTGAATCCTAGCCAGGTCAGCCTGGACAGGCAACCTCCTCCCTCAGACCAGAGGTGCCTGCAAATAGGGCAGCTTCTCCAGCCTCCAGAATGTCTCCCAGAACACTGCTGCCCCACAGCCATTGCACTGCACCACTCCTATCATGTCTTATTTTGTGTCCGTCTCCTGTTTCTCTGTATGCTTACTCTCTCTCTCCTTACAGCTCTCACCCTTCTTGTTCTGGGATAGTAACTTCCTATATTGCTCAGTAGCCTCCTTCTTCCTTGCTCAGTGTCAGACCACCAGCAGTTGGGGGGTAGTGAGCTACTTTCCTTTAGGGTTGACAAAACCAATGTTTCTCTATGATCCTTCCCTTCCTACTGCCAAACAGGAAGTTCCTGTTAACAGTCAAATCCAGTGGCTATAAAAGTAGAACTGGCTTAGGGTGGGTGGGATGGAGGGCAATTAGTAAGAAAAAAGGCTAGCAACAGGAAGTTGTAATTTGAGTCACCTGCTTTTATAGTGTCTAAGCCACACCCCCAATTTAGCTCTCTCTCCTCCTACTGGTTTAGCAAAGTAAACTGATACAGAACCCTTCCCAGCACAGAACACACACTGATTTTCTTTTCTTTTTAAACCCTAAATAAGACCCCTTCTACTTCTAATAAAGTATCTGTTTGCTTAATCTCAACAGACACTGACTCCTGCTAAGATATAAGTGATAAATTAATAAGAAAATGTAGCTTCTTTTAGTTAGCTGCTTTCTGCTCTACAAGCAAGGATAGCAACCAGATGGAAAAGAAATCATGCTCAACAAGGTTATGTTTCCATCAAGGGGCTTAAATTACTTCATAGACACCCAAGGTGGCGCTCGAGAGGTTTGTGATGTCATTTTGAACCCCGAGATGGAAACATATGCCTTACTGTGCATGGTTTTCATCATCATTTTTAATTTTCTTTTGTAACCAAGTATTTTCTTGACCCTGGTTCTCCTTGCAGTACCCCCACCCTGTCACCGACCTTCTCAGAACTCACTGGTCATCTGCCAGTTACCTTGGACCACAAGATGGTGGGTGGCCTGCAGTATCAGTCATGTTCAGCCTGTGGAGGGAGGGGCAGAGCAGATTCAGTCTCCTCCATCTCTGTTTTCCTCCCCAGGGGTGCTGGAGAGCAGTAATGCGTGCATGCCAGGCATCCAGCAGCTGCCCTTCCCATTCTGTGCTTCCCACCTGTGCTCTCACCTGGTCTCCACTAGGTGGCAGCCATACAGTGGATGGTGCACCCAAAGAAGGGCAGTCCTTGGGATGCTCAATCCTTCCTGCTTCTGATGGTCTGTGCTTGTTTCCGGACAGTGGTAGCTGCACCAGGGGTAGCCAGCGCAGCCCTGAGCCACAAGGAACCCTTTTGGTCTGGCGCTGCCTCTGTGGACACATCTGGGGTGTTCCTGCCTGCTATTTGTGCCAGTTTAGTTGTCCTAACCAAAGTGGCGGTGACATCCTAATAAAATTGGATTGTATAATTTGCAGGGGTGGCAGTGGAGGAATATGGAGACAGTATGCAGCAGCAGAGAATGTGACAGTATGGGCTCAGGCTACTTCAGCCTCACTTGCAAAGGAAAATCATCTGCTGCATCTTTGGCTCAAACATGTTAAAAACATGATTCAAGTGAACCATCTGCGTATATTTATTGCAGCATCCCAGAGTAAAACAAATGGGGAGAAACAGACTTTGCAAAGTTTACTAGATTCTGGTTGAATGATAACCTACACCTGGACTACGGTGTATGGTTGGAAAAGGCATATCACATTATGCCTAGGAAAGTGATGGCCTGACCCCCACCCAGAACATTACTTGCAGTGACAGCCAGCATCAGGAAGAGATTGCATCTTTGATGCTATACGGAAGACACATAATTTAAAGTATTTTGAGGCATAAGTTTGCCTCTTCCCAAACTAAAGTGAAATAGCACCAAGATCCCCACACCCAAAGCGTGAGGGCTGGTCCCAATTTGCACTTTGTAGCAAACACATTTTTTCACTTACTGTTTATTGCAGTACAGTGGTCTCAGGAGGACTAAACCACACTCTCAGGTTCTTGGCAATAATGGGCATGCAAAGAATCACAGACACATTGCGTAAGAGTAATAAAAGCTTGTTTATTACTACCAAAGGATAATCACAGTTGCCCACAGTGGTTCTTACTATTATCAACTGGGAGCCAATGCTAAGTGTTCCCTATACCTCGAGGAATCTCGTGTCTCCTATGGTCTCCGAGGTAGAAGATGTAATGTCTTACGTTATATACCTAAGATAATTACCATGGTTACTGTAAGATAGAAACATTTCTAGTTACAGAGATGAGCCCTATTGGCTAAATTGGAGGTGGCTCCTCAGTCCAAGATAACATTGTACAATTTTGTTATAGTCATCACTTTGGGAAACAGAGGTACAGTTTGTACATAGCCATGTAGTAATACAAATCATCAGAAGATGGTAGTGCCAACTCATGTATCATAACACTACAAGGATACAGGTGTCCTAGCATCTTGTAAGCAAAAAATACATGTGTATATTGGAAAGTAAAGTGTATAGCAATTATATGCATACATATCCTGACATCTCTTATACGGTGATGCCCTTAGCCCTATATGTTAGTATAACATATACCAAAATGCTAACTGTCTGTGGTGTACCTTTAGGGGTTACCAATTAGGGTGTAGGGGCCTTGTGTAACATTCCCCTTGTTGCCTTAAAAGGGCAACAGAAGCAAAAATAAGAGAAGTGGAGAGAGAGAGAGAGCAGGGGCCATTTACAGACCTGAGGCATGAGCCTTGTAAAGAACTCCAGCTGCTCACAGTGTTGGCATAATATCGCCCGTAGGCAGCAAAGCATAATAAGAAAAATTATGAAATGGGTAGAAAGAATGATGTTCTCTGATTGGCGAGAGCTGCTTTCAGCTGGGCGTTATCCCAACACAATGACCGAAGCTGAAAGTATTATGTTTAAAAATGCATAAAATTTACTAAAATTACCCATTTCATAATTGCAATAAGGCACTCAGGAGGTGTGTTATAATGGGCTAATGGCCCTTCTCGGTGGTGGAAGCCTCGACTCGCCTCATGCTTCAACCCACCCAGCGGTGGGCGTTATCCACCATAACACACCCCATCATGCCTTATTGTTCAAATATCAAAATACTTGTAGAATAACAAAACCTTTAAAGGTACTCTAACCAAATGCTAGTAAGTGCACTATTCAAATCACCATCATTAGTAAGGTCATAAACTGCTTTGTCAGCTTGGGAAATATTATTGTTGATGTGGATGAGATGAGTATCTTTACTGTCTAAAAGTGATTTCAATGTCAAAGTTAAAGGATCAATGTGTACATTAAAATAGGGTAGTACTCTGAAAGAAAGTAGATAATTGGGCTACCATCAATGATATTAGGGTCCATAATAGGGATGGGGTAATAACTGTGTGCCCAATAATAGTAGTCTGGTGCGGTATAAAGCAAAAGTTAGAATCATTAATATAACATGTCTTGTCTTTGTATGTGAACTGTCTATAATTAGTTACCACACAAAATTTACTATCAAATTATATTACATTGTAACAATAGGCAGTCTCCATTTTGTACCTGTATTGGGCAAAGTATAAGTCAGTTTGGAAATCCGTGTTGACAGGTGGCAAACCTCCTTCGGTAAGACTGGTACAATTGAGAATCGTCTGGAGCAGATGTTGAGTCCTGGTATTCTTTGCCATTGGTGATGATGTCATCATCCATGGAAAAGGACCAATCTATTCTGTCTGGGAAGATCCACATACAGGTTTAATAACATCAAATATGTCACATCGACACAAATAAATATACCCTTTCTTAGCATAGCAGTCTGTGTGTGGAGCAACCCACGTGTCCAGAGAGGATGGGAAACCAGTAGAGGAGGCAAGTCAAGCGTTCTCTGTAGATGTCATCATCAGGGTGCCCAATGGAGTGAGCGGATGCTAGTTTATCAAATATAGCTGTAGCAGGATCAAATGTGACGAAGAGACAGTAAAAGATACAAACATTGTATCCTTAATTTAATTTTATTTATTTTATTTAAAATTTGGTGACCTGGTAGGCCACACTGAGCCCCGAAAGGTCCCTTTTTAGAGAGTGACGTGGGATAACAATACATATTTTCATACAGAGAAAGACTTGGGTTACGAGTAGTTTCAGGTGTGTGAGCAGGTTACAGCCATGGTTATCATCATGCATCAGTCCTTACAAATATGTTGTGGTAGAATTAACAAAGGTGCAGAGAAATGTAATTTTACATGGTAAGCTCATTGTTTACTACTGGCATGGTTCAGTGGAAAGTTAGCTGTGGTACTATGTCTAGGGAAGTGCCGTGGAACCTGATAAGGTGCTTGGAGGATCTGGATATTAGGAGGATAGAAGCAAGTGGGGGTCATGAGCCGTGGCAATGACAAGTGCTAGTATCAGACATATAGGCTTTGAGTCTGGTGTGGAAGTTCATCAGTGAGAAGGCTTCCTGCACTAGGGTGGGAGTTTTTCTACAGGTAGGGGGCTGAGTAGAGAGCGACCTGTCACCAGCATTAGTCCTGACTCTAGGAACTTCCAAGCAGTGTGCGTCCAGATGTCCATAGGCTCCTGGGGTTATGTTTGAGTGTGATAGTTCCAGCGATGCTGGGTGGGGCTGAAGGGCTGAGTAGCTTGAAGGTCAAGCAGAGCAGTGGGTATTGGAGACGAGAGAGGTCTGCGAGGGCCAGCGTAGCTGGGCAGGTGTCACAATGGTTGCGCTGCGAAGATGATCCTGGGTAGCAAACCGGGCTACCTTGTTTTACAGGATTTGCATCTTGGTGACATCCTGCTTGTCCATGCCCTGTAAGATCGGGGCAAGCGTTAAGTCTGGGTGGGGAGGAGGATACTTAGGCGATTGAGGTCCTGGCCTGAGGGATGAGCTGGTCTTTTAGCCAGTACAGAGTACCAAGTTTAGGTGTATGGTCTTGGTGACCTGATCCACGTGGTACTTGAAGGTAAGGCAATGGTCCAATGTTAGACCTAAGTATTTTAAAGAGGCTCAACCTCGATGTCGTTTCCGAGAGAGCAGTGAGCTGCAGAGATTTATACCTGTTCTGTCCAAGGCGTTGCATCTGAATAGCATCACCTTAGTTTTGCCTGCATTTAGGACCATTCTATTTGCTCTCAGCCAGGCCTCGAGAGATGCTAGGTCAGCTTGGAGAAGGGACCTAGAGCTGCAATGTTATCCAGGGATCGGTAGATGATGGTGTCATCCATACTGAACGACCGAGCTTCCACCACAGTGGAGACTTAGGTTGTTACTAAATATGGAAAGAGAAGTGGGCGAGGACCAGCCCTGCTGTACTCCCTCTGTAAGGGGTAGAGGACGAGGGCAGCACCCTTCCAGATGACCCTCTGGGATTGGCCTCGATAGTAACTCCCAAACCATTTGAGGGCGAGAGCTCAGGCCAATTTTATCCAGTTTTAGTAGCAGGAGTTTATGATCCACAAGGTCAGTGCCTTGAACAGGTCTATAAAGACAGCACCAGTGGGTGTCCCATTATCCATTGCTCTGAGCAGGTCATTGAGAGATGGATGAGTGCTGTGTCAGCCCCATGGTTAGTTCTAAAACCATGCTGTGAATGTGCAATTAGCTGATGGGACTCCAGGTAGTCATGGAGTTGGCCATAGACTAACCTTTCCTGTAGCTTTGCAAGTGTATTGAGCAGGAAATAGGCCTGTAATTGCTTATGTTTTCCTGGAGCCACCCTGTGAATAGGGACCACATTGGCCTGTTTCCACTGGTCTAGAACAGTCCCTTCAAGTAGGGATCTGTTTATGAGCCAGGTCAGGGGTCTGGTGAGGGATGGGGTGCCAGCCTTAAGTGGCCGACGGTTTATCCCATCAGGACCTCCTGAGCTTTTGTCTTTCAGAGCCCTTAGGAGGATTGGACCTCTTTTGTCTTCACCAGTCTTAGATGGAAGGAGGGATCCAATGCGGTAGGCTCGATAATGTTAGGAGCCGAGGTCAGCGAGGGCAGACCCGACCTTGTAGGCATGGGATTACCAAAGTGATTGTTGAGGGCAGTAGCAATTTAGGGAGTTGCTCATCATTGACCATTGACCTCAATGGGGCCAGGTTCAGTCTTAGTGTTACCCCTGATCAGGTTGTTGACGTGATACCAGAATTGTTTAGGGTTGCCCAAATTGTTTTTGTAGGTGAATGACATACTCCCTTTTGCAAGTTTGATGACTGTCTTGCATTTGTTTCTTAAGACCTAGGATGACATGAGGTCAGCAGGAAGGAAAAGAGCTTGAACTTCTTTCAGGCCTTGTTTTGACTGACCATAAGGGTTTTAAGGAAGGAGAGATCCACTTGTAGCAGCTACCCTTTGTTCTACATTTTTCAAGGGGCAAAGAGGTTAGCTGCTGTACATACCCCTAAGCTCTGGAAATGCTCCAGAGCCTCAGCCAGGTGGGGAGGAGCTTATCTGGGATCCAGTCCAGACTATGTGGGTAGTCATTAACTGCACTGCAGAGAAGTTTGTGTAGTCATGAGCATTGAGTATTCTGGATTGGATCTTGTGTGCTATGTTCTTCCAGATGCAGAATATGGGGAGTGGTCACTTAAGGAGTCGGCCATTATGCGGCTTTCTGGATGTTGGCAGGATTGGACACCAGAGCCCAATCAAAAGTGATGTGGTTCCTGATTTGTAGTTAAGTCTGGTTGGTTCTAAGATGACTCTGTACCAGGTTTGCTTCTTGGGTCAGTGCCATTAGGGCATTGTTAGGGTCCTGGGCCCAGTTTAGGTTGAAGTCACCCAGAATAAGGGAGCTCCAAGAAACAACTTGGGCTGTGATTTTTGTTATTGCTTCTAGGGATTGAAGAGCCTATTTGGGCGGTGGTAAACGCAGCCAATAGCGAGTTTGCTTGTTGTGCCCTAGGGTGACTTGGATGAATATAGATTCACCATCAGGGGAGGTGTGTTGCTGCAAGCTGAGGGAAGGCGGTACAGTTAGGGCTACATTGGCATAAATGAGTACACAGCCCCCTCTTTTTGGTCAACCGGTCCTTATGGTACATACTATAACCTTGGGCCAGTATCTCGTAATCGGGATGTGTGCCTAAGCCATGTTCTGAGATGGCAAGGATATCAGGCTTGTAGAGACAAGCCAGGCTTGTACCTCTTGCATTTTTGATCTTAGGCTGCATACGTTCATGCGCTATCTTTAGCCCTTGTGGAGGCCAGTGAGGGTCATAAGAGGATGTTATTGAGAAGTTGGTGATGTTAGGGCCAGGGTTGGGTTATATGTCACCTGCCAGGAGAAGTAATGCAGCTAGGCGGTAGAGTAATTTTGGGCTGGCTGAGGTGGGATTTGGTTGCCTCGCACATCCTGCTCACAAAGTGGAAGATATCGTAGCATATCCCCTTTCTTATGAGCTAGTGGGCTGAGGAGAGGGCAAGTAAGCTGGAGCAGGGCATTCCATTGTAGAGGCTGACAGGAGGAGTCATTGTACCTTTGTCCCTTTATTTCTGGATGCCTTAGGCTTATGAGCCTGTCTGCCCAGAGAAGGGACAGTATACATGCTGTCATCAGTAGTACCCCACTATTGGAGAGAGGGCCCAGGGTCGTCGATGCCTCACATGGCACGTGATGGGTAGACTTCTGGAGTGGCATGCTGTGCTAGCAGAGGTGCCAGTAACAAGCTCTTTTTGTCCTGTCTTGGGCAGTTATTCAGACATAGGATGGGTACCCTGTCTATGGAAGAAAGTCAGGTGAAAAACACTAATCCTCCATAATAATCAGTCTTGGGGCTGATTATCAGGTGTGAACTGGTATCCTGTTTCTGCTGGGATTTCAGATGATATATACCAGTATGGATTTTCTAAGGAATTGGTAGTCAGTAGGAGAATAACCCTGTCCCACTAGGATGGGGAGGAAATAAAACCCCTTGTAAGCGTGCCATAGTGATCAGAGCAGTTTCTGTCCCTTTATTTTCCAGAAGCAAGACTTAGGCAGCAAACACAGTAGACTGCAGGTTCTAGGACTGCCCACAGTTATGTGCCATGCCCTTTATCACCAAAGGCCAGTCAGATAGGGTATAGGGCAGAGCAAAGGAGTATTTAATAGATGGAGGAAGTGGGGGAGGTGGTGGGAGAAAAATTTCAGCTTGAAGGAGCACAGCTAACACCAGGTAAATGCAAGCAGCTGCCTCTGAATAGCAATGAAAATTTAATTGGGCTACTGCACCACAAAAAGTGGCAAGTTCAAAATTTCAGTGCACTCAGGCTCCTCCGTGTCCTGTGCCTTGTGAGGCAAATTCCAGTGGCGAGCTGTCCTAGGTTGGCTGGGAGGGCTGCAGAAGCAAGCCCTCAAACCCTGGAAAGGAAAGGTGGAACATTTCTTGAAGTAAAGCAAGGACCAATATTAGGGTGCCTGGTAACAAAACCTAAATTCCTAGCAGTAGCAATAGGAATAGGAAAAGACTCACGACCTGCAATGTGGCAACACAGGGATTTGCACTGAGGACAATACCATTTAGAGATGTGTCTGTCATGTATGATATCAGGGTTCTTCCAGATTCCAGATCACGGAAAAGATTGTTGATGGTAGTGATAATACTCACGATCCATAAGCGAGACACAGTATTTCATGGGCAATGTATTGCTTATCTGCTTCCTTATTGTTCAGGGCAATAGGGCATTAATCTTATCTTTAGAATCTGTAAATGCCTTAGCAATGTCGTACATACTGTATACAGTGTGTCTTTCTTTCTGACTAAGGCCATCCACACCATGCAATAATGGGGTATGATGTCATTGATCATACCAGTTTCAAATTTCTGTGACTATGCTTTGATGGTGGAAATGTTTGCTTTATTCCAGATAGACATTGCAGTACCAAAGACACCAGTGAAGGTTCCTGTGGCACCAGTGACATCAGATGTGTCATGTGTATTTCTTTTATGACTTTGATCATCTGTTTTAGGATTTCTTAAAAATTACTTCTGTGGTCGGGTGATATATACCCTGGCAGTAGGGTTTTGATTACTGAATCTGATAAGCAGCTAAGCTATACAGGTGAGGGGGTACAGGCAAAGTGGGCAAGCATTAAAGATGCAATACTTGATGCAACATCCCATTGTGTTAGTGAGAAAGGAAGTGCAAAAGAAAAGGAAACGACTTTGGTCCTCAAACACAGTAGCAGAAAAGGTCAGAGCCAAAAGGTTGGCCTTCAGGAAATATAAGGGAATGCAGCAGGATGAAGATAGGAGGCATACCAAACTTCCCTAAGGGAAGCAGGAAGGCAGTAGGCAGGCAAAGGCCCAAACTGAGGGAGACTAGCACGAACAGTAAAGAAGGTGACAAGACTTTCTATAGATACATTAGTGAAAGGAGAAAGTCCAGAGTGGGTATGCTAAGATCAAAGGGGATAAGGGGGGTGTGAGGAGGAGGACCATGTAAAGCATCTGTCCTATATAGATACTTCTGCTCAGTATTTACTGAAGAGAAGGTAGGCAGGCCCACAGCTCAGCACCATGGACACAGGGTGGAGGGAGGTGTGCACTAGTCCCTTCACAAAAGAAAGGGTCCAACAAGAGCTCGATAAACTCAGGATGGACAAGGCAATGGGACCTGATGGCATACATCCCAGGGTACTGCAGGAGCTGAGGGAGGAACTAGCAGAGCCATTATCAGAACTGTTTAGTGAGTCTCTAACCACAGGAGAGGTCCCAGAAGACTGGAGAAGGGCTCATGTGATCCCACTTTACAAAGGTGGTAGCAGGGGAGGCAGGGAACTACAGACCAGTCAGTCTTACCTCAGTAGTGGGCTAGATTATGGAGACATTCCTTAAGGAAAAGATAGTGCAACACCTGAAATCCATAGGGCACAGGATCCAAGACAGTGTGGGTTTAAAGGAAGGTCCTGTCAAACTAATCTCATAGATTTCTTTGACTGGGTAACCAGAGTGGTGGACAAAGGGGGATCAGTTGAAGTTGCCTACATGACTTCAGCAAAGCTTTTGATACTGTTCCATAGAAGATTGATTAATAAGCTGGGGTAGGCGTGTGGGTCAGATGTTGGTCAACTGGGTGGCAAACTGTTGACAGGCAGAAAACAGAGTGGTGGTAAACGTATACAGTCAGAAGAGATGCAGGTCACAAGTGGAGTACCTCAAGGATCAGTCTGGGGCCAGTCCTCTTCAATATCTTTATCAGTAACATTGCAGATGGACTGGAGGGTAAAGTTTGTCTGTTTGCAGATGACACCAAGATCTGCAACAGAGTAGATAATCCAGATGGGGTGGAAAATGAGAAGAGATCTAGATAAACTAGCAAAATGGTTGGAAGAGTGGCAACTGGGTTTAGCAAAGAAGTGCAAGATCATCGGCTGGCCCAGTGGTGCTGAGGTTGGCGCTACGCGGTGACCCGGGTTTGGGAATGGACTCGGGTGGCGGGGGTCAGCAGGGAGAGGGAGAATCGGCGTCCCAGTGGATGCTCTCCTCCACTCAGGGGGTGGGAGACCAAGAGCAGCTAGCGTTCTGCATCACTCAAGCTAGTGGAAGCACTGACAGTAGTAAAGGATGGGCGCTCTGCTCTGCAGAGTCAGGAGGAGACGTTGGAGGCGCAGGCACACCACCCCATGTCCCACGCACTGGACATCTCAGAGGGTAAGGGAGTACAAGGAGAAAAAGCGGAAAAACACCTCTCAGCAGCCCTAGATGAAAGCACGTCGGTTCCATCCAAGACCACCAGGAAGGGACAGACCCCACTGTGCCGGAGGTAAGAAGGAGGCACTCTGGGGCAGATTCCAAGAAGGTGGGGTGGTGGAAATGAGCAGATGGAAGGAGGCACCAAGAGGAGATAGGAAAACACAAAGTAAAAAAAAATAAAAAGAACTGCAAGATCATGCACATAGGGAAGAAAAATCCTGAAGCACCTATAGGCTGGGAGGTGAGTTGCTGGCAGTCACAAGGAAGAAAGAGACTTGGGCATCATCATCACCGATGACCTGAAATCATCCAAGCAGACCACTAAAGCAGCAGGTAAGGTTAGAGGATGTTGGGGTGTATTAGTAGGGTATCACAAGTCAGAAAAGGGAGGTAATAATCCCTCTTTACAAGACACTGGTTAGGCCAACATCTGGAGTACTGCAGTACTGAGGCCACAACTTCACAAGGACATTAACCAAATTGAGGCAGTCCAGAGAAGGGCAACCAAAATGGTGCAGGGGCTGCATCAAAAACATATGAGGACAGATTAACTGGAGCTCAATATGTATACCCTAGAGCAAAGGAGGAGAGAGTAACATATTAATTGCCAACAGATTAGGTCTTACGGTCTATCGAGTCTGCTCGAACCTCAGATCCCTAGTTGGGTGCGAGGTCCTCCCCCTTGTGTTCCAGAAACCCCTATCATCCATCCCCACCCCTGGGACAGGCTCATCATCTGATACATCCACTTTCTGTGTCTGTCCACCCTCTCTTGAAGCCCTCCACTGTGGATCTCTGAACCAGCTCGCCAGGCAGTGCATTCCAAGGGTCCACTACCCTCTCAGTGAAAAACCTCCTCCTCTTTCCTCCCTCACCCTTCCACCTTCCAGCTTCAAACTGTGCCCTCTGGTGATACCTCTCTGCTTTAGTCTAAAGATCCCCTCCATGTTTACCCTATTTATCCCTTGAGGTACTTGAAGACCTCAGTCATGTCCCCCTGTCTCCTCTCCTCCAATGAAAACAGGCAGAGCTCCTCAAGTCTGTCCTAATACATCAAATCCCCTAGTCCTCGTATCATCTTAGTTGCCCTCCTCTGTACCCTCTTCAGGAGCTGTATGTCCCTCTTCAGAGTGTGGTCTCCAGTACTGTACACAGTACTCAAGGTGTGGTCTAACCAGTCCATTGTACAGCGCAGAATCACTTCCTTGCTCCTAGAGGTGATCCCCTACGATGCATCCCAACATCCTGTTTGCCTTGCTAGCCACTCTCCTGCACTGCTCAGAGTTATGCATACATGCATCCACCATGACCCCTAGGTCTTTTTCCCTATTGAGGCCTCTAGTGCCTCCCTTCCAGGGTGTACCTGTGTTTAGGGTTCCCCACCCAAGATGTAACACCTTGCACTTGGTGATATTGAAATTTAATTTCCATGTGTGAGCCTAGCTTTCCAGGGTGTCCAGGTCCCTTGCAGAGGCCAGCCTACCCTCTTCTCCCTCAACTGCTCCCATCTTGGAGTCATAAGCGAAGAGACTCATTTCACACACTATACCCTCCCTGATGTCTGATATGTATGCATTAAACAGGATCAGACCAGGACCGAGCCCCTGCTGTATCCCACTACCAACCTCTCTAGGGTTAGAGAGCTCCCACCGACCACTGCTCTCTGGGTGCATCCAGCTAGCCAGTTTTCAATCCATCTGACCATCAAAGGCCTACTTCCAACCGCATCAGTTTTTCCACCAGACCATTGTGGGGACAGAGTCAAACGCCGTGCTGAAGTCCAAGAATAATACATCCACAGGCTTTCCTGTCCAGTTCTGATGTTACCTATTGTGAGAACTCCACAAGATTGGTTTGACATGATCTACCTGGCACAAACGCATGTTGCCGACTCATCCAGACCTCCCACCTCCTCCAAGTACACCCCAATCATTCCTTTAGTATACTTTCCATTAATTTTCCCATCACCGAGGTCAAACTGATGGGTTTATAGTTACCTGGTACTTCCTCACCCCCTTTAGGATTAGCACCACATGTGCCTCTCGCCAATCCCTAGGTACCCTCACCATCTCAAGTGACCTGTTGAAGAGCTCCGCCAGGTGCAGCCAGTATGTCCACCAATCCCATAGTACTCTCGGATGAATGCCATCCAGCCCAGGAGATTTATCTTTCTTTAGGGCCTTGAGGCTAACACACCCTTCGTGGAGATAGCATCATCCATCCTCCACCTTACTGGCCTTTTTATCCTTATCCTGATGTGACACCCTGGGGTACCGCCTCCCTCCTCTTGCTCCATTTCTGTTGCTCCCCAGATCCCACTCACTGCCGCTTCTATCCCCATCGTGCCTTGCTTTGTAGATATCCCATCCCCTCCCTAGTGAACACAGAGGCTGAAGTACTGATAAATACTTCTGTGGTCCTCGCCTCTTCCACCCACCTCCTTCTGATCTCAATCTGCTGAGATGGCTCTTAGTTTTCTCTGCTCCCCAAATACCAGAAGAACCCTTTCCTCCATGTATCCCTTAGCCAGCCGTGCTCTTTACTGGACTTTGCCCTCACCATCCGAGTGACTTTTCTAGATGCAAGATGGTACATTTCCTTATCCCTATCCCTCTTGTTGTTTTATACTTTTTGTAGGCTGCTCTTTTCTCTGACCACTCATTGAACCTCACGGACCACCAGCATGGTTTATGTGACCTTGCTCCTTACGCTTCATCTTAGCTCTTAGCACAGGTCCTGACTGCCTCATGAAGTCCCCACTTTATGACCTCCATCTCCTTTCCACATCTGTCATTGATGTAATCCCTTCAAGTGATCCTTGAGAATATTTCCCATGCCCACAAAGTCTGCCCCCCAGGTTCACTGCCAGTGTCCTAGATCTCCCCCATGCTTATTTGAAACCAGACAGTATTGTGACACTCCCAGTCAGGGTCCTCACAACCAGGTCCCTACCAGATCCCCATCTGCAAGAACCACGTCCAGGACACCCCTCCTTGAGGGCTCCATCACATGCTGTGTTAAGAACACATCCTGGAAGCCGCCCAGCAGCTCTGCTCCTTGGCCACCTTGGAGGACATGGTTCCCCAGTTTGTACCTGGCATATTAAGGTCCCCATCAACACCACTCCTTCCCTTTTGGTCCACACTGGGCAATGATGTTGTCCAACAAACCATCCTCCAGAATATCACCATCCCGGGGGCCTATATACTACACACAGCTTGACCTTATCTCCTGCTGGGATTCTAAGGTGACCCATAGGGCTCCATGTTTCCCTCTGCCTCTTCTACCCTAGCAATTTCTATGTCATCCCTAATGAACATAGCCACTCCACCCCTCTGCCCTCCTTTCTGTCCTTCTGAGTATAGTGTACCCCCACACATTTAGGTCCCAGTCATGGTTTTGTTGGCCCGTCTCCGTGACCGCTGCCACATCCACCCCCATTGAACAGCATGGCCTGGAACTCTGGCAACTTGTTTCCAAGCTCCTGGCATTTACTAACACCAACCCCACCCTTATCCCTGATCCCTTTGTCGGACCCCACCAGGTTCCTTATACTCCATCCTCCCTCTGCTCCTCCTGAAACCTCCACCCCAGTCTGTTTCCCTCCCTCTGGGTTTGAAGGCTACTCCTCATCTGGAGGAGAGGGCTCTGTCAGCCCTCCTTATCCCTTCCCCCTCACAAGTTTAAACCCCACCTTTCTTGAATGTAGTCAGCCATCCCTGTTTAAGGATTCCTTCCCTAATGGGCAAGGTGAAGCCTGTCCTTGGCATAGAGTCCCTTATCCTCCCAAACTCCTTTCCAGTTCCTCTAACACCCCAACCCACTCTCTTCACCCCACTTCCTGAGCCAGTCATTAACCTCTGTGATCTTCATTTTTTTCTCCACTGAGGCCTTTGGTACTGGCAATATCTCGAAAAGAAATGTTGCATCCATTATCCCGACAGACTCTGGCAAGTTCTTGGAACCTTGCTTGATTTCCAAACGCTATTTCCCTCTAGATCGTTAGTTCCCAAATGCACCAGGAAACTGTTTCCTCCACAATCCCTAACCAGTTCGTACACCATGAACTTTGCTCTGTGCAGTGTCAGCCCAGAGATACTCACTACCTTCACCTGGCTATGGCATCCACCCCTGTCCCTCCCACTGGATACCCCTAATCATCGAGGTCTCCCAATAACAGAACCTCAACACTGCCAACATCCTTATGGTTACCTCCACTATGCACCTCAGCCCCCATCCCCCTTTTATTCATGATCTCAATTCCATGGGAGTCTTCATGCCTTATTAGAGACCCCTTGTCACCCTCTGCTTTCTGCCTCCCTCGTTATTTTGCCCACTTACCTCAGACCCCTCTGAATAGGTGTCCCTTTAACCTCTCTTATCCAAACATTTATCCTGGCCCTGATGGTTTCCTTCCCCACACCACCATCCTCCCTTGTAATAGTACCCTACCTCCAGAGGCTCTCTGTGGGTCCCTTACCTAGGGCCCCATCCTTGGTACAGACCCCTTGCTGAAGGGGGCCCTCCCCACCTCCTTGTCTCTCAGTTTCTCCAGTCATGCTCTCCTCCCTCATGTCTGTAATATGTTGCATCTCCCCATCTGCTTAACATTTATGTTTCCCTTCTCCCTCTGGGACTATTTCTATCCTTTCCATAGTCGGTCTGTGATACCCTATGGGTATCCGACCCCTCACCCTGGCCTCTGTATCAGTTTCCTCATTTCCACCAACCCCTTCCTCCCTCTAGGTTGCTTAGTAGCTTAAATTTATTGTGATGCTCTATGCCAGCCTCCATGAAGTAACCCAAGTTTCCCCGACTGCACCTCTAAACTGACCCTCTTCCTCCCCTCTTGCTCTGTTCTCCTTAGGAGCTCCTTTCCACAGTTGCTGTTTTAGGCTTCCCACAACAGCCCCTCCTGACTCTTCCCCTCCACTCTCTTTG
The DNA here is from genome assembly GCA_016271365.2 of Neoceratodus forsteri. Classification (NCBI taxonomy): domain Eukaryota; kingdom Metazoa; phylum Chordata; order Ceratodontiformes; family Ceratodontidae; genus Neoceratodus; species Neoceratodus forsteri. The sequence goes on along the minus strand of CM057450.1, from coordinate 1,065,875,518 downwards.
TATTCAGAATGTTCATCCCTCACGCTTTCCTTAGCATCAACATCCCTATCTAAGGGTCCTCTGTCCCTAATATCCCCCTCCTGCTTGCTGTAACATAATGTCCTCTAATTTCAGAGCATTTCCCAGCCTCCCTCAGCCCCACCCTTCTGCTGCCCACATCCAAACCCCTTATCCTTGGACATCCCCCGACTCCCCAGCTACTCCTTAACCAATATACTTCACTCCTGATACAAGATAGCTGTCTACAGTGTGGGCAGCCCCTCTCCAGGCCCAATTGAGAATTATTGCCATCCTACAGCCTGTGCAGCCTACAACCCTTCCGAAGATGCCTGCCATGGTGGAATATGGCCACCCTGTTTGTCCTCTCTGTTTATAATGGCACACATCCCTTTTCTCAGTCCCTTCCCTCTGTAATACTGTTTCTCTCTATACTGACTGCAGTTATTTACAAACCCAATTTCAACCCCACCAATAAAGTTCCCAAGTCTCACAAACACATACAGTCCAGTGTGTGTCCAGTCCCACTAACAGTGTGTGTATGCAGACATCAGGTACCGTATGATGTCACAGGCCCACCAGTTCCTGTTGCTTCAAATTTCAGTCACAAACAGAAATACTCAGCCCTTCAATCCCAACCCCAGTGACGTTTCAGTATTTAAGAAAGCGTACAAAACAGGGTGGGTGGGAGAGATCTTACCAACACCAGGCAAACATCACATTTAAATTTCACTCTAATTATCACTGCCAAACAAGTGTTCCCAAGCCCCAAAAGTTACAATATCACAGCCCAAGTAATAGTTCTAACTCAAAGTAGTAATATTTTACACACAGAACTAATTTCACATACAAAACTATTTAAATATTTCAGTTAAAACAGAATATAAACCCAGACCTCTGTCCTACCAGCCTCCTGCTTATATCTTATGATTGAAACATTCAAACACCTTAAGGGCATTAACAAGATGAAAGAGTCTAACATGTTTCAATATAAAAAATAGCAGGACAAGAGGACACAGCATGAGATTAGAGGAGTCCGATTTAAGGTGGAAGGTGAGGAAGTTCTTTTCACAGAAAGGGTGGTGGATGCATGGACGGCCTACCTGAGAAAGTGGTCGATATGAATACAGTGCAGGGCTTCAGACAGGTATGGGATAGGCATAAGGAGCAATACAGATGAGTATGAATAGATAGGCCATTGACAGAGCAAAGGTCAATGGCACATTCAAAGGTAGAAAAGAAATGGGCAGACTGGATGGGCCTTGCGGTCCTTATCTGCTCGTCAACTTCTATGTTTCAGGTAATAAAGTACTATAAAATAATGATGTTTTAGTAGTATAACATACCAAATTCTTTCATATTCCAGTAAGTCAAGTTTAATAAAACAGGTATATGCATATATTTGTAACCCCACCCAGGCATGCCGTTTCTCTCTGACAGCAATACCAGGTGGGCTGAGTTCAGGAGGAATATGTCACATGGCATATTGTCTAGGTTTGGCTACTGTGCAACAGGGCACCCAAGTAACTCTGGACACAGGAAACAATAACTGTAATGTCCAATACCAGAAGTGGGATTCTAAAGTGTGGCTTTTATTCACATCCAACAGAATAAACAAAGCATAGATGGACCCCATGGGGTTACACTCCTGGTAATGCAGATTTATGGAGATCAGAACACATCCTCATTTACTTTAGCCCTCAGGCTCTGAAACACACTGAGCACACAGCCTGAACTTGTATGCTGCTCTGGGTTTTCCCTGGCTCGGCTCCCTTGCCAGCCCTTTGGACTCTTTCCCAATAGCATGGAAACATTTACTGGTGGCTCCCTAAACCACATATGAGCACTTATGCTCAATCAGGAATCTTTCTTATCACTCCACGTCTGGGTACTTTCCTCAGGCACCGGCCAAGTACCTGAGAGAAAGCAACAGGTGCCCCAAAGTAAACCCGTAGAGGTGAATTTGGTTACTACTGATGGGGGTCTCCCACCTCTCGCTCCCATAATTCATACCCTGCCATTTCTGTGGACTGTAACACCTCATCCTTTAAAACACTTTGCTGTGTAGATTCTTTTTAAATGTATTCACATTCAGTTTACTGTCTTTACAACCCATTTGTACTGAACTTGAACATACTTATTAAGTGGCTATGTCCATTACTCTAGACCCCCTCAGAGTTAAGCAGTCCAATCCCCACATCTTCCAAACTGTACTTGGCTGTCTTTTCCTAACCCCACAGTAACAGTCACTTTAGTTTCATTTTGTTTCAGGTGAAAGCATGGCCCTTTAGCAGAGTAAACTCACCCCTTGGTTGCAGGTACCCCACAGGTGTTTTCTCCTCAAGAGGAAATCTCATCCAGAACTTCTGGTGCCTCAGCACCAACTTAAATCAGGCAGCTCTTTTTCCTAGCCAGACCGGGAGGTGCCCTGAAAGCAGGCTGATTCCTTCCCCCCATCCCCATAGAGATGGGGCCCTGAACCACTGAAAGTGGTCTCTACCACTTCAATGTGTTCTTCTTGTGTTCCTCTTCAGGTGAGAACACATACCTACACCAAACAAATAGCTTTTAACAGAGCATAGAGCTCTGAGGGCCTGCCACAGCAGAGCACCACTTTCAGACTGCAACAGACTCTACTGAACTAACTTCATATTCCCCAACGTTCTACTCTGACCTCCAACTGCAACATTCCAGTGTGGCTTATGCAGCTGTGACAGTTCTAAAATGATGTCATCCTCAGTCTCAGCTGAGACTGAGAACAGAGTGAGACAGTGTGAAATCCATTTAACTGGAGTTTCACAAGCTGCTTTCCCTGCCTACCACTAGGTCTTACTGGGATTCTAGTAACCCTGGGTAACAGGGGTTACATATTGCAAGTTGTTAATCAATGAGCCAGGTAAGGCAGTGGCTGTGAGACCACTATGAGGACCAGGGGTTTGTTTTGGGATTCCAAAACTGTTTCTCAATAGGGGTAACACAGATAAATACATGGTGGCTGATGCCATGTTGTGTACAGCACAAAATTTTCTGGCAGAATCTTTAGACAATGAATCACAATATGAGGGGTTAATTAAGGCAGTGATAGTGTGTAAACCAGAATGTCTAAGAGAAGTTTAGTGCAAGGACAAAGTACCATTTGGGGATAATATTGCATTGGGCCATCCAAGGAAAGTTCACTTGAGAGTTTGGCCATGGGGAGTATTTGTTCTTGAGACTTGGTTTGCCACTCAATTTGTAGGGTAGATTTATCAGGAGCAACAACCGAGGCAGTGAGGTAGGCTTCTGAGCCTTCCTGGACAGTGATCAAATTGTCATCACATCAAAGGGTGTCAATTGGTGGTGGCTGAGGACGTGCCCCAATTGCCATAAGGAGTAATGGCAATAGGGACTCCCAATCCTTGGGATTGTCCTCAATGAATTTGGAAAGCAGTTGCTTAATCCTTCTGTTGGCCCTCTCTACTTGGCGTCATGACTGTGGGTGGTATGGTATGTGGAACTTTGATAAACTCCAAGGAGTTCAAAGGATTCTTTCATCAACTCACCTGTAAATTGGTTCCTTTATCAGAGTCTACCTTGAGAGGTAGGCCCTGTTATGCTTGGCCAGCTGGTTATGATTGTTCTATGATATTTGTAATATAGAATGTGGTATGTGAGTGTCTCCATGAGACATCCTGTGCTATGGGTGCCCCTAGGTCAGTGAAGTGACAAGTTACCTGAAACCAGGAGGTATTAAAGGACCAGATAAACTTAATTAGAACTGACCGAGCTACCAGGATATAGGGCTCATAAACATTTATGATGTCTTAGAGGAAAAACATGTTATACCACCATGGTGCTAAAAGTCATAAAATTATTTGATGTTCCTGGGAGTAGGAACTGCTTGAGATCAAAGAGGGATGTTAATTATGGAGTCATATTGGGGAATGAGTTTTGCTGATGTCACCTTATTTGAAATACCCCTGATAGGACATCCTGTTTGTATATTTTTATATTCTACAAGGAGGAGCTAGATGATATCATAGAAGGGTGTGGAGACACAGAGTTTTAAACTGTATACTGTGTTTGAACTTGTTGACATGTCTTTTGGGCTCTTAAGAAACAAGATCTCTGATCTAACTTAAGCACTATAAAGAGGTAATACATTAAATAAAAAGGCTAATTGTATTGTGGTAGGAGTTTATGTTTTGTACTTTAACCTTGTCCTTTTAGTGATTGCATGCTTTTGATATAGTGTTCTGTGTTTACGCTTTACATATTTTTATCCATTTTAGTAAATATATTATTTTGAAAAACTGCCTGGGTGTGTCTTCAAAGTTCTTTTGCATGTGACATATAGAGGGTTAAGACTGACAACAACTGTTCAAAGCTTGCTTGTGTTACTAAACTGGGAAAAGGTAAGAATATACCTAAGGTCTTTTATAGAGTTTCAAGGATTAATCTTGGATACCTGGTTAGGCGCCCTTGATATCTTGCATACCCCTGAAGAGAAGATTATCTGAGCCTGTACATTTGGGTACCTTAGCATAAGGTTCACAGTTTGAATATCCCCAGAACTTGAGACCAAAGGTGATGCAGACCCACAAGTAGACAGCGGGTTACCCTCTCTGTTACCTGTTCACAACACTGCGCTCGGAGGTTGGCACTGTGGGAGCAGAGGGCCTGGCCAGCTGAGTGTGTTTGTGACAGGCCCTCCTGGAGAAAATATGTTCCACCAGGATTTTGACAGTGGTTTTGCAGTGCATGTCTTATTGGGGAAAGCTTCAACCCACTTTGAGAAGAGATCAGTTACCACAAGGGCGTATTTGTTGTTTCTGCTGGTATTGGTTAGGGGACCAATAAAATCGATCTGTATTTCATGCTAAGGGCCAGAATGCCATTATGGTAGTAGTTTGGAAGTTTGTTTGGTGGGGATGGTGTTGTTTTATGCATAATCAAGGCAATTGTCGATGTACTGTTTAACATCCTTGGTGACACCAGGCCACCAGGCGGTGGTCTTGAGTCTCTGGAGTGTGTTTTCCACTCCCTGGCATCCACCAGTGGGGGTATCATGCACTTGGTGCAGAAATTCAGATCTGAGATGATGAGGACCACCCACAATTTGGTGGTGGAGTCATCTGGTTGATACCAAATGAGCTTGTCATCTGAGGATAGGTGTAGCTTACTTCATGCCTTCAGTAGGGGTTATGGGTAGGTAAGCTTTTCTTAGTACCATTGTCCAGGAATATGAACGTGTCTTTGAGTTCAGAGTCACACATTGGGCTCTGACATATCCAAGGGGAGAAGAGTTCAGGTTTCTTCCTGACTGCTGTGATGTGTACAGCTGCTCTGGTCTGGATGGCCCATCATCCAGATGTACCCCTGACCCCTTCCTCTGCAAGGGTGTCAGTAATATCATTGAAGGCATGATAGGGATCATTTGTAGAGTGGGCTTAACCTTGTATACATAAAGTTTGTATGCAAATTTCTGTGCCAGTGAATGAATGAATGAATGTATATTATTGGTTCCTTGTGTTTCACTGGGGTGCCATCACAAGAGGTAAAGGAGTTCTTCTGCCAGGAAGGAAGAAATTCTGTAAGAAACAACAAACCTAGTTAGAGTCTGTGAAAATGATGTTATCCTCAGTTCCATGCTGGATGAACTTGAGGACACAGGCCACCGCTGCCATTTCCGCTTACTGTGATGATGCCACAATGCAACGTTTAGAAATCTTAACAGTGTTACCAAAAGGGTAAATTGCTAATATGCCCATTCCTGCTATCTGTTCTCCCTGATAATAGGAAGCTGATCCATCTGTAAAGACACGACACAATGAGGTGTTCTCAAGTAGTTGTGGTGTAGCAGGAAGAAAGGACCTGGATCTGGTAGATCCAGTGGCTGCAGTGTACAGTCATGGGGTTCTCCTTGAAAAGGAGCCCATGCGCCAGCATGGATGGTATTTAAGCTGGGTGGACCTTGATATCTCTGTCCTGGAGAAGGAGGGACCAGTGTGTCAGTCTGGTATTGGAGACTGATCCATCCTTCACTCTATCTGATAGCAAAACAGTTGTTTGGGTGTGGTTTGTATTAATGATCGGGGAGCACCCAATGATATACAGAAAGTACTTGACAGCCCAGTAGGTGGCCAGAAGGTTCCTTTCACAAAGGCTGTACTTCTGTTCCACTGGGGTCAAGAGCTGTGATGCATATGCAGTGGGTCTCAGGGTGCCACGAACCCCTGTGCCAGCACTGCAAACGTGGCAATGTCAGAGGTGGCAGATTCCAGATGGAATGGCAGGGCTGGATTGAGGTTTACCAAAGCTGGGGCCGAGGCCAAGGCCTGCTTCAGTGATGTCACAGACTTGGGTATGAATGGGCCGTAAGTCCAGGGGATATCCTTTTCAGTAGTTCATACAAGGGCAGCCTTCTGAGCAAAATCACAAATAAAATCTCTAGAATAATTTACCATACCTAGAAACTCTAAGGGTGGCCAAGTCAGAGGCAGTGGCAGATCTTGCAATCCCTGTATCATCTTCCAGGTAAGGCTTCGACCTTGATCTGTTATCTCAGGCCCAGAAAGAGTACTCTCTCTGACATAGTTGTGCTTTTGCTGGGTTACATTTGAGGCCTGCTCTCTGGATGAGGGTCTGTAGTTCTGCCTAAGAGATCCAGATGTTGTTCTTGTGTGACTGTGGCCAATAACAGGTCATCCACATACTGCAAAAGACACTGGGGTGTAGATAAACCTCAAGGGCATCCATCATGTGCAGATGGAACAGGAGGGGCTGTTATGGAACCCCTGCAGTAAGCAGGTCCATGTGCCGCCTTCAGAGGAAGGCAAACTTATACTGACTTTTGGGGCAATGGCACTGACCAAAACCATTGGAGATGTCCAGGGCACTAAACCATTGTTGGTCAGGGTCAGTAGTCGTAGCACATCTGGTGCTGATGCCACAGTTGCAGCACAACTGGGGGTGACCTGGTTTAGTCTCCTGTAGTCACTAGTAAGTCTCCAGGCACCCATGTTTTTTTTCCCAGGCCACACTGGGGAATTTGTAGCAGAAACACATGTCCTGATCACACCTTGCTTGATGAGTGATTTAATTGTTTCCCTAAGAGAAGGCAAGGCCTCAGGTGGAAAGGGTATTGCTATTGCCTCTCGTGTGCTGGGCCTGTCACTTCAATGACAGTGTGCATCCTGCCACAATCATGCTTGTTAGTGGCAAAAGCCTCCAGATGCCTTTGTAGGATGGGAAGGAGCTTTGGAAAAAGCTCATGGTTCTTGAACAAATCTATGACATCTTACTCTTTGTTGTTTGCAGAAATTGTATAGCCACATGATCCAAGTATATCTCTTGGGTGCCTCTGAAACCGTTATCTGACATTTGCCTGAGTGGCTCATGCTTCCCTAGCTCAAGTTCTTCCAGAAGTCTAGATTGGATGCCGCTTGTTGTCCCTGGGCTGCCGGCGCCTCCCTGTGCCATAACCAGGTTTTCGTTAATCTCTCTCTGCCTCTACACAGTCGAACCTTGCTCCACAACAAAAACTTAATACTTGCAAACTGGGCTGCCGGTGTCTCCTGGTGCCATAGCTGGTCATCTCTAATCCTTTCCATTTCTGTAAGCTACGTACCTTTGCTTTGCTCCATAACAATAACCTAAGTTTTATGAACTGCTGCTGGCGCCTGGTGCCATAGCCGGTCTTTTGTTAATTCTCCACTTCAGTGAGCTACGTACCTTTTTGCCCTATATCAAGAACCTAAGGCTGCAAGCTGTTTTTGTCATTTGCCCCTCCTCCATTGCAGCCACACTGACTTGAGGTACCTACAATTACTACTTAACAAAACCCCTTCGTCCCTATACTGAATATACCTTCAAAGATAGAATAGATATTCAATTTGCCTGTTCCACTGAACACACTTATTACTGTTTTACAATTTGTTCTTTTACCTATGTTTCAACTGTGTTTTAATGTCTGTATCTTTGCCAATTATGTTATTCTGTTTTTGACCATGTGTAATGCAGGTCCACCTTGTAAATGAGCTTGCTCAATGGTGTCCACCTGGATAAATAAAGATTTGATTGATTGATTGATTATTGCCACCACATGTGAGTCGGGGATCATGATGGTGTGATATTGTCCCTGAATCTGTATCAGTAGCATGTTGTCTAGGTCTACCACACAGCCGTGTGGTGCTAAGAAGTCAATTCTGATTGTACTATGATGATCATGTAGTACCATCAGCTGAAAGGTGTGATATTTTATTTATTTGCTTTTGTTAACCGGTAAGCACACTAGACAGCCAAGTGCCTATTTTCAGGTGCGACCGGGAGATTACAAGGTACATTACAAGGTACATACATGAACATCAGGCAAATACAAGTGGAGGATTACATTACATAGAATTAGCACACAGGGACTTTACAAGCATCAGTACCATCAGGCAAATACAAGTGAAGGATTACTATAAAGTGACGAGAACACAGGGACATTGCAAAACAACAGTACCAAAACAGGGATTTACATTACAGTATTAACATTGCAGGCAGTAGGAAGAAGTACAGTGTATATTCATCGCTCCAGGCAGCAAGTTGTAAGGCTTGCAGTTATAACAAGGAGGAGTCACAGTTGAAATAGAGTGGGCCCAGTCTGAGATAAGGAGTGCACAGTTATAGTGCCCACCCTGTTGTGCCGGTGGGCCTAAGTGGTCAATTTTATAGTTGCTGTGAGAACAGGAGGAGTATAAGCACAGATGTGCTCACCCAAGTCGTAATGTTTAGGTAGCATCTCAGTTTGTTGGGGCATCACAGGCTGAGGGGTTTGTCTAGTGCAGTGACTGGTGGAAGCCATTTTGAGAAAGCCCCAGAGGGAGGCTTTAAAGCTCTGGTGTGAGGGAGAGGAGCGAGTGCCTTCAGGTGTCCCAGTGCTACAGGTAATGGCAAGGAATTGGTATGCAGGTAGCCTTATTTTGTCTACACCAGACATATTGGTCCTCTGTCCGGTAGAACAAGGTGATGTGTCTGGGTTGTCATCTGTAATACAGACACAGCCATGCCTTATCCAGCAGTACTGTGAGTGGCGGCCCCCGACCTCGAGCCTCTGTGCAGGGCCTTCTGTTTGTATCCAAGACCAGCTTGTTTACAATATGGACTGGGGCCTGTGATTGTCAATCTGTACCAGTGGAAGTATGGGAAGCTCTTGAAAGAGAGTCTGGGCCTGGTTCCTGTGAACTATCTCACTGTGCTGTACTGATGCTATATAGGGAGCTGTTCTGGGTTCAGGTGTATAGGGTCCTGAGAACCTGGACTTCCCATATTCCGTGGCCTGTTGAGGCCTGCTCTCCTGGTTGTATTGCAGCATGGGCCCATACTGGAACAGCGTCCACTACGGAGCGCACTTTCTCAAGGAGTTCTCTGAGATGCCGGTTCTCATCTGCTATTTCCCTATATGAAGGGCCTGGTCTCTGTTGTTTACCCTTATTATTCTTGTGATGTTTCTTATTCTTATGGTAGTTCCAGTTCCCACCCCAGGATTGCTGCTATTGTTGGGCCTGCTGGGGTGTTGGTTATCTGTGGGAGGGCTGTTTCTCTTGGCTTGCCCTCCACTGTGTAGTGCATCGTGGTCTCCGGAATGGCTTCCACAGCAGCTACCTTCATGGAACCAGAGTCTGAGTAACAGATGTACAGTTGATAAACTCTCTGTCTTCCAAAGAATATTGGCAGATCTTTCCGTGTTGGGGTAGGTGGTTGGCTGTACCTTGTCTCACACTGCAGGATCATGTTCTGAAAGAACAGGGTCTTGTATTCAATGAGGTCCACATCTGCGACTTCTCCTGCAAGGCGCTTCCGTACCTGATAGGCCATCCAGAGCCTCTGGTGGAAAGTCGCTGGACTTTCCTTCATTCTGTTTCACAGGGTATGCGACATCACTCCTACCACACCTGGGTAGTGTACAGTGATGAGTTCAGATGCTACTTCATCAGAGGTGATGGCCATCCTGGCAGAGAGCATCGGGGAGTTTCGCTCACAGGCCAGGATCGATGGTCTGGTGTAGGATCTGGACATGGTAGTCTGCAGCAAGGCTAAGCATTTCACATTTAGCATGCACCTTCTCCAACTGGCAACTGAGGTTGTTGGATGGGCTCGTCCGACCAGTGCTGTCAGCTATTTGCTGAACAGACTGGGCCATTTATGGGATTATTGGGACGATCAAGTGGAGGTAGATTACCTCGACACCCTGCAGGGCTGCCTGAGCTGCAGCTTCAGCCACAGTATGGACCATTCCTCCTTACTACCAGCCTCCTGTAGGAGCTGCTTAATCTGGGTCCAGAGGACCTGTTTGTTTCTCTCGGGATGGTCACGTCGCCTAAGGCGGTCTCAGTCATTTTCTCTCTTTCCTGCCTAACATCCACATTAATAATGGCCACCAGTGGTGCCATTAAGACCAGGCCTGGGCCTTCTCCCCCATCATGGGGGTCACCATGTTAGCGTCAGCCATGATGAGCATCATCGTGCCGATGATGTAGGGACTTGGTGTCATGTGACGGGGTCCACCATGTTGTGGATGGCAGGGAGGGTTTCTGGGCCATAGTAGGGGTGTGACTGGGTGTTGTACTCAGAGATGTCATCATCTGACTCCTCCTCCTCCTCAGATGACGCGACAAGGCAGGGGCTATGCCTCCTATTGCCTTGATGTGACCAGCCAATACCTCTCGCTGTTGGCACAGTTTCACCATTTGTATTCATAATCCTCATGACTAACTTGTGCAACACTCTGATCCACATCCTCCTGCATCTGTTTCTGTAACACACTATACACAGCGCCAATTCGTGATTGTCCCTTGTAGCTACTCCTAAATCATTATGTACCTGGTTTACCTCATCCTGTAACTCTCCCAATGCATCTGATCATTCATTCTACTTAACAAGTCATTCATTTGCAAAGCCTGCCCTTATCCTGTCTCAAACTTTCACACTCCTGCTTCAACACACAAAGTTCCTGCTTATTTGCCTGTGCAGAGTGATGCAAAGGGAATCTTTTCATTCCGCAGAGCTTGGAGCTCAGACTCCAAATCCTGCTCTTGTCTTACAATTCAGTTTCCTGCAATCCCATCTCCTGCTTAAGAGATGAGATTTGCAGTTCAAAGGTTCGAAACCTCACCGGAGGCTTCAAAGCAGCGAGAGAGTTACGACCAACAGCCTTTTAGCTTATCGCTTATGGCTGTTTATCTTGTCTCTTGAGTACTGGGTTGAAATCCCTAGCATGGGGTTTTCAGATTGACTTGGTCCCACGAAGTCATCCCATCCTCCATGGGAGGCAGGAAGTTCGAGACATCGAGTCTCAGTTCTGCGCAGATATTTGATACAGTGGCCATTGTGTGGGAGGGAATGAAAAATCAAACTGTGAAAAGGTGCTGTGCTGTGTATCGATCCACAACAGGTGTACTAGTTCACAGGCGAGCTACTGTGGACTTGTAAGCTTGCAATTCAAAACTGCCGTGGAGTGAGGTGAATCGGCATCAACCACACCCAGTAAGCAGCCAGACTTTGCAAGTGGTTACAAAGTGGGTGAAAATGGGAGCTGATGGGAATGCACACCTACTGTCCCCTTGGAAAGGGAAAGTAGTAGCAACAAGTGAAAACTTTGCAAATTCCAAATATTGCCTGCTCATGGTCGCTAATTGTCAGGCGGTCTAAACCTCTCTCAGGTTCTTGGCAATAATGGGCAAGCAAGGAATCACAGACACGTTGCATAAGAGTAATAATGCTTGTTTATTATTACCAAAAGGAAAATCAAAGTTGCCCTAAGAAGTTCTTACCATTAGAACTGGGAGCCAATGCTAAGCATTCCTATACCTCAAGGAATCTCCATGTCTCCTGGGGTCTCCGAGGTAGAAGACGTAATGTCTTACATTATATACCTAAGATAATTACCATGGTTACTGTAACATTTCTAGTTACAGAGATGAGCTCTATTGGCTAAATTAGAGGTGGCTCCTCAGTCCAAGATAACATTATACAGTTTTGTAATAGTCATCACTTTGTGGAAACAAAGAAGTACAGTTTGTACATAGCCAGTAGTAATACAAATCATTAGAAGATGGCAGTGCCGACTCATATATTAACACCGCAAGGACACAGGTGTCCTTACATCTTGTAAGCAAGAAATACATGTGTATATTGGAAAGTAAAGTGTATAGCAATTATATGCATACATATTCTGATATCTACTCTTATACGATAGATGCTCTTAGCCCTATATGTTAGTATAACATATACCTAAATGCTAGCTGTCTGTGTGTACCTCTGGGGTACCAATTAAGGAGCAGGGACCTCATGTAACAGTGGATTGTGTCAGATTATTTCTTTTAACTTGCAAACTCACATTTTCTGTAACTACAAATCGCAGACTCAGCTGCAGCAGACATCAGAAGAGGGCTGCAGCAGTGGAATTCAATAGCCTGCAATGCATGTTAGAGTCTTTATCAGCTTTGATCTTTGTTTGTTGGTTCTGCTGTCCTCCCTGGGCTAAGTACAGTCCCAGATGACTGTACATAGCCTCAGGAGAACAGCAGGACTGGCATACATCTGATTAGATCTTATAAAAGCTCTAACATGCACTGTAGGTTATTGAATCTCCCACTGCTGCTGCCCTCCTCTGATGTCCGCTGCAGGGGATTCTGGAATTTGTAGTTTCAGAACATGCCAGTTTACAAGTCAACACAAACAATCTGATACAATATGCTATACTGTTGTCAACAGTAAGTTAAAAATGTTTTTGTACACAGAGTGGAATTGGTACCAGCCCTACACTTAGGTGTGGGCTGTTAGTGCTGACTGTTCATTTTAAGCAATGCCATGAGGCAAAGAAGAAAACTCTTTGATGGTGCCTGCCACTTGATTTAAATATTGATTTCCTTATATGTTCTCATCCAAGCTTGATGTGGGCTTATAGGGAAAATGTACATTTTAAGTCAGACAGCTGACATCATTGAACTGCCAGAGAAAACTGCTCTAGAATGGACCCAAGAGCAGGAATCTGATTCCAGCATGGACTCATTGAGCTGCATAAGGGTCAGGATAAAATTACTGGTAGTGTGTTTTAACAGTGCTAGCAACTAGCTGGCCCTTCCCTACAGTAGTAGGGCTACTGCTTATGATGCTGGTGACCTGGGTTCAGGCACGAGCCTGGTCATGGGCTGGCCACAGGGAGAGGAATCAATCCTCCTAGGGAGAAACTCTCCCCTACAGGAGGGAAGCTGTGTGAAGATGTAGCAGCACCACCCTGGTAACCACCGGTGGTGGTGCCGGGTCAGCACACCTGTGTGTGTCTTGGGGTGGAGGGGTGTTGGCTGATGCCTGTAGCTGCATGCCTCACATGTGTGCTTGCATATGGCATCCCTGCCACCAGCACCTCAGGGAGGAACCTGGAAAACAGTAAACATGTCCCAGGTGCCTGAAGATGATGGATCCTGGTATATCCAGGCCCTGTGCCACTGCTGCACCACTGCTGGACAACTGACTACTGCAGGGGTGCATCCCCTCACCCTGATCCTGTCTGGGAGGTATTCCAAGGCTATATAAGGGTAAGTGGTGAAGGTTGGTGAGGTGCGGGAAGGGGTTTGGCATGCCATTGGGCTCCTGAGGGAATCAGGCATGGGGATGCATTGTGGGACAAAAATTGCTGATTAAAAACACAGTGCTTGCTAACAACTTATGTTCTGTTTATGCTATTGTAGACAGTAGGGGGTTGGGTTATAGGTACCTAGATATAAAGGGTGCTACTTATATTTATGCTAAAATGGTTGCAGCAAGCTATTTTCCCTGACCCAGACCTTTGTTCTTGTGCCATTGTTTTAATTTATGGCATTCCTGTTGACTGCTGTGCTAGCATTGTCCAATGTTTCTGTTTCTGTGTTATATATGGTTTAGATAATTGCAAAGGGATGATTCACTTGATACTGTTAGCACTAGTTACTGTTTTTGCAAACTATTTCTTATGGTTTGTATTATACTAAATGCATAACCAAAGCATAAATGTTTGTGAAGAGATAAACTATACCTTATTGAGTTTTCAGGTCCAATTTGTAATAAAAAATAAAGTGAGAAGGAGGCTACAGCTGGAAGTGAAAGATGCTGCTGGTGCCATGGATCCTCTTTGGGTATTGAAGCTGACCATGAGGTGTACAGATGCCTGTTTAATTGCCTTTTCACTATTGTTCCCTTTTGAGAAGTTTGTCATTTAGCATTGTTGTCACGTAAGTTCAAGACAAATGATTCTTCCTCCAGTAGAAATGTGTATGGCATGTGGATGTAATCTCCTTCCTATATGGTTTGCACTATGTGCATGATACCCTTGCTAGGAATACTGGTATTGAGTGTATGCTGCAAAATCAATGAACAAAATATCTTAAAACCTAAACTTAGTATACAAAGAAGGGTTTGGACATGGGACACTGGTTACTGAGCAGCAGGGTGCTGGATGTCTTGTTTTTTATAAATTTACAGAAAAACAGGAGAATTGTTTTCATAGTCGACAGTGCAGTGTATGTGGAATTTAAATGGTCCTAGGTTGTACCATAATAGTGACATCACATATGTAGACAACTTTCGTGCCCTTAGAACTGTGGTACAATAACATTGGTGAGTGCACGGATTTCCATGCGCATCAATATGCACCTATATGCTATTTATAACATTGCTAATACAGACAGAACAATTTGATTGGCTAATGAGCATTCCAGCCAATGTAATTATTTCAAAATAAAACTGGACTTCCTACCCAATACAAAAATCTCTTAAATGTAAATGAAAACACACTTTGTTACATATATTTCTCAACTTTTAAAAGCCATGTTATTAAATAAATAAGTGGTATAAGGCACTTCAGGAACATGTAATTATGAGCAATAATCACATTTCTTGGGTGTGTTTAATAGGCAGTCAGTGTTAACAACAAACCAGAGGCAGATGATAAGTGGCCAATAGTTGCCCACCCTGTTGTGTCTTACTGCTCACACAAAGTACATCTAAGCAGACTTACTGTAGAAAACAATTAACATGTCTGTTACAAACAGTGCTGATAGGTCTGTGACATGACTCGAGAGCTGCAAGATCAAAGCTCAAGTCACCTAATAATGTCACACAGAATCCTGGGGTGTCTTAATTGCTCTGTTCTTAAAAGGTGTATATTTTTATTTTATACACTGGGCTGTGGTGACAGTATAGGATAGACATGGAAAATGGAGCAGACTGGGTGGGTCAAGTGGTGTTATCTGCCATCAGAGTCTGTGTTTCTATTTATCAAGTCATTTGATGACACAGACTACACAAAATCAAAATCAGCAAGAATAAGAAAAGGTGATTTAATTTGGTTGCATCAGTGAATGTATGTTGTTATATGTTAATACCACAGCTGACACCTCTCCTGTGGTTGTAACAGTGGTCTGGCGTGGTTCTAATACCCTAAGATTGTTAGCAAGATCACTTTTACAACCGTAAGAGTGGTCTCAGCAGGGTATTAATATATTATTGATCAAGCTGAAGCAATAATGTATTAGTTTAAAAAAACTTACAGCCTTACCCTAACATTCCCGATTCCAGGGCAGCTGAGCTCAAAGACACTCTTCAAAAGAATAAGAGTGTCTCATGTGTAGAGGAAAGGAGCAATTTGATTGGTTGGGAGTTCTCAGTATAATTAAAGGAAAGCACTGGAAAAGACGCAGCTCTCATACACTACATAAACTCTCAATTAGTGCTGTCAGACAGTAACAACTTTTTATTTATTTTAAACAGCCACCCACAGCCTCCACTTTCTGTTGCTGGCAGCAACCATCTCATGAGCAGCAGTGAACTTCCTGAGCTCACTGTATGCTAATATGTGTGTTTGACCTCTGCTATTGGTTGACAGGACATAGTAGCATACAGTGAGCTCAGGAAACCTCTGCTACTCATGAGATGGCTGCCAGCAATAGAAAGTGAAAGTTGAAGGCAACTGTTCAATCACTAAAAAGCAATCAGAGGTAATTTTTAAAAATGTTACTGTCTGAAAACACTAATCAGGTATTTTGTAGTGCTTGGGTAAAGCTGTACCTTTTCCAGTGTTTCCTTAAGAAAAGAGGGACAAAGCAAGCAGCTGAACTGTAAGCATGCAGTTATGAGAGTTCTGCAATAGAGAAATATTTTCTACCCTTAAACAGCCTTAAAATGAATTTTCAATAACTGAATTTAACATCATCAGTTTGAGCTTGAAAGCCTGAGTATTCTGCTATAAAACTGGAGCCTGCTTGTGACTGTAATAAACATGAGCAGAAATCAGAGTGGCGCACAGGCAGTAGATGGCATAAGACTGAGGGAGGATAGAGCAGGATCTGCCAAACATGGAGCTGTGGTGGTGCTAAATGAAACTCTGCAGCCTTTCAGTGCATCATTATTGAAGGCCATTCAAGTTCTTGTCCACAAACTGGAGAATTATGCACAGACGGTAACACTTTGTGCACAGGAGTTCAGCCATGCAGAAGGAAGCCAAGGCAGCTACTTGCAGATCAGGAGCTAACTACCACAAGGGGTTCATGAAGGAGAAGTCCTTTAT
Organism: Neoceratodus forsteri; assembly: GCA_016271365.2. Lineage (NCBI taxonomy): Eukaryota > Metazoa > Chordata > Ceratodontiformes > Ceratodontidae > Neoceratodus > Neoceratodus forsteri. The sequence continues at coordinate 1,065,858,954 of CM057450.1, read as the reverse complement.
GAGTCACACTTGAGAATTTGGAGAACACTGTGAGAGCCTCAAATCTGCAACTGATGTGATTACGGAAGGCACTGAAGGAGATGACTCTGAGGACTGCAAGAGCCTGGCTCTTGGAGACTTTGAGTTTGGCAAAGGAGGCATTCAGTTTCTGCAAGCATATTGGCTCACACCACCAGCTTGGATCTCTTTGGTCACTTTAAGGAACTCGTTTGAGAGAAACATGATGATATAAGTAACACAACATGGGAGCAACTTGCCTGACAGGAGTCAATGGTTTGTATGTTCCTGAACTCAATTATGCCACAAGGATGTACCGTAAGAGTTTTGGTAGTGTTAGGGGCCAGCTTGTGAGCTTGGCATTCACCACATGCTCAAGTGGCAGCCAGATTGTTAACTGGTGTGTCCAGGTTCAGTTATATCTCTCCCACATTGTGGGGTTGTACTAGCTGCCTATTATATGGCGATTTGAATTTAAAATTATTTTGCTGGTTTACAAGGCTATCAAGGACTGTGTGCCCCTCTACATTTGTGAACTACTGGCAATCTGTCAGGAGGATTATCGGGCACCAGAGTTTTTGCTCAAATACCAGGGCTTTTGTCAGTCCCATCAGCAAGATTAAACTTTGCTGGTGACAGAGCATTTTCTGTAGCCACATCAAGACTTTGGAACATTGTCCTGAAATCCATCCGTTCTGACCCCTCTGTTGAAAGTTTTTTACTTTTTCTTTAGTAAAGGTGTTTTTACATATAAACTTCCATACAATAACAATAACAATAGCGTCATTCAAATTTACTGTGAAAGTTTTATTGATTTTCACTTTTATGAACCAGAGGCAGTTTAGAGAATAGATTAATTATGTGTGTTATAGTCAGTTCTACAGATCTTTAACAGGTCCAAAGTGTGTAATTAAGTACTTCAGGATGAGTGTCGGCATTCCCAAGTGGCAAATAACCTTCCACCTGTCTTTGAGAGTGAGACAACGAAATTGATAGTATAGACTTATGTGCTAGACCCCTAGACAGAAGGAATGAAAATCCCTAAAGGAACAAAATATGTTCTATGAACCATAATATACAGTACCCAGTTCCGCCATAAAAGTTCAAACTTTTCTAACCTTGGATTGATCTGGGTTGTAATCTTTCCATTTTGTAAATATCCACTATTTAGTCCTTCCAAAAGGAAACAGTAGGAATGATAGGAGACAGCCAGTTCTTCATGCTTGCCTTTTGGCATTTAAGAGACAAATATTCAACAGTTTTCTGGTAGGAGATGACTGTAGAGCACATAGTCAATGAGAAAAGAGGAACACTCGATATTTATTTATTTATTTATTTATTTAGATTTTGTTTACCAGGTAAGCCCTTTGAGATCAAAGATCCCTTTTTCAGGTGCGACCCGGGTTGCGACCCAATCACTTTACATTAGGTACAGTAGGCAGCTTCAAAATACATATACAATTTGTATAGGAGGCATGGTAACAGTAGGACAGTGTCAGAGAGCATACAGTAAGTAACAGAGTCAGAGCACATGCATTGTTAGTGGGTACTATTAACTGTATCTGAAGTCTAAAATCTCTGAAAGTGCACTGTTTAAGTCTGTAAAAGAGTAACAAAAATGGGGATTCCCCAAAATATGTCCACGTGTAGCTGGAGAACTACTGCAGTTGCTCCAACTGGTAGCCTCCCTGCTTGGAATATACTTTTGTTTTATTACAGGGATACGAAAGTATCTAATAGAAACTTTCCAAGAAAATTCCCATCACATATTAAAAATCTTGTGGTTCAGATGGAATAGAAAGAAGATTCCTAAAAGATTCAATAGAAATTATTTCCCAATTTTGACCATAATAGTTAACTGAGTCTGATAGAATGTAAGTTTTCAGATAGTTGGAAACTGGCTAAAATAATTCTGATCTATAAGGGAGGTACAAAGACCAACCATGCAAACTATTGCCCAATAGCTCTTTTATTTATTTATTTATTTATTTATTTATTTGTCTTTGATTACCAGGTAGGTGCCTGGTCCGAGGGACCATTTTCAGGCATGACCCAGGCCATAAAAGATGGCATAGCTAGGCAACAATTTAAATCACAAGGCACAGGGATGTTACAGGTTAAACAGAGGTCAAGAATATTTTTACATACAGAGAATAATACAGGAACAAATACTGGAAATCATGGTACAATAGGTGAGACAATAAAAGGGTACAAACAAACCCTACCATTCCCCTTGATTCACCCCACCTTTGAAAGTCACATATAGACAGAGAGAAGAGAGAGGGAGAGAACAGGAACCAGAAACAAGCTTGGGGTGAGCAGCTAAGAAACTCCTGAGGAGTCAGGTTAGTGCAGGACAGATAGTGTTAGGGTGAGGGGGTCTACCTTATAGGCAGGAGAAAATTGCTCTATCCACAAGCCAGGATTTGTAGAGGATTTGAAAGCTGAATGGGTGTTAGAGGAACGGAGGGAGCAGGGATCCCGTTCCACAGTGTAGGCGGCAAAGAATAGTGCTTTCCTCCCATACCTGTGGACACCCTTGGTACATGTAGGGAGAGACAGTAGAGGAGCAGAGACACCTGGGTAGAGTTCTGACCTTGAGCAGGGGAAGAAAGGGACACATCACCACTTCTGATGGTACTATCCACAATACAACCAGGGTAAATCAAAGCTCCCTTGGAAGGGTAGCCAAACAAGGAACTATAGAGGTTGCAGTGGTGAGTTGAGAAAGGTGCCATGAGAGCAAAATGGCAGGCACTGTTGTAAGCTGATGTGGGCCTGGTACTGAGGGCCGAGGATGTTCAAGAGTAGATGGGGAGCAGTAGTCAAAAAATAGGAAGTAGGTTACTTTGGACAATTGTTATTTGAGCCCCTGGGGTTAGCAGGTGGTGTGATGGTAAGCTGCCCCAAGTTTTTGGTTGATCCTGTGAACCACAGTGTTTATGTGGTCTGAGAAGGTTAATGATAGATCAAGTGTCACCCCAGATATTTGAATGAGGTAACATCTTTAAGAGTCAGACCATCAGGGATAGTATTTGGAGGAGGAGCCGGAACTATGAAATTTAGTGAGGTGCGGTTTGGATGTGAATAGCATAGATTTGGTCTTTTTTCTGTACCAATAACAGGTTTGCTGTGAACCAGCTAAAAGCACTGCCATAGTTCTGGGTAAGAACTGAGGAGACCTGGGTGAGGACTTATCACTGTGGTAAATGACAAGGTCATCTGCATACAGAAGCTATATACAGTTTAGGCGATCAGCTGGGAGTGAATTAATGAAGATGGAGAAAAGCAGTTGTCCCAGGATGGAACCTTGGTGGACGCAGGTGAGACAGGAGAGATGGAGAGATGGCAGAACCAATGCACACTGATTGTGAGCAGCCCAAGAGGTAGCTCTTGAACCAATTTGTTGTCTTGGTGGAGCAGCCAAGGATGTGTAGCTTGGAGAGGAGGAGTGCGTGGTTTACCATGTCAAGGCCTTTGTGAGATCCACAAAGACAGCCCCGTAGCGCATCGGATCCATGCTAATAAGGACATGGTCAGTAAAGAGTGCCAGAGCAGAGGTGATGCAGTGAGATTTGTGAAAGCCATGCTGTTGGCTACACATAAGATTGTATTTATTTATGTGTTCCAACAGTTGGCAGCGACAATTTTTCAAGAAGTTTGCTTAGATGTGGTAGGATAGAAATGGGGCGTAATTATCGGATGAGTGGAGGTCCCCTGCTTTGAAGATAGGGATAATTTTTGCTGACTTCCACGATCGGGCATGGTGGAGGCAGACGGAGCCAAGTTGAAAATAAACGTGAGAGGCTTGATGATGGCAGGGAGATGAGTTTGAGCAGAATAGGAGAGAGGCCATCCAACCCAGGCTACCCCGATTAGGAGATTCCTTAGAACTTGATGGTGTCCTGTGCAGATATGGTCTTGAAGTGAAAGTAGGGATGCCAGGGGTGGTGGGAGATGGCTTCTGGTTTGTACTGGCTCCTGGGTTGGCAGGGGGTTACCAGTTAGTTTGGTGAGATGGGCCGACAGGTCAGTGAATTTTATGTTGAGAGACTGGGCTACATCAGAGGGTTCAATCAGAGGGCCGAGGGTGAGTCAAGTTTGATAACAGGTCTGTTATTATGAGGGTTTGTGAGGGAGTTAATGGAGGCCCAGACATTTTGGGGTTCCCTAGGCTGTCCTTCTGGAGGTTAATGTAGTAGTTCCATTTTAAGGATTTAACCAGCTGTTTGCACTGATTTCTCAGACACCTGTATTCATTCCAGGAGGGGAGGAGGACAATTTATGATCAGCTCACTTACCATCATGTTCTTTTATGAGTTTTAGAAGTTCCTTGGTGATCCACTATGTACATCCTCCTCGCACCCTTCTTGTCTTAAGGGGAAGTGGTGGTCCTGAATCCCAGGATGGCATTCATGAAATAAGTCACTGCTGAGGTCACATCAAGTTGTGAGTAAAGGTTTGACCAGTCAATGGCTCTAACTTCCTCCAAGACAGCAGGGTCAACAGGGTCTCAGAAACTGCAGAAAGAGAGGTACTTGGGAGGTGGACGTTGTCCTTGTGGACCAGAGTATGTAGGTGGGAGAATGGTCACTTATAGAGTCAGCAAGTGTCCCCACCTGAGTGATTCATTCTTCTCAACTGGTGACTATCCAGTCCAGCAAGGTATGCGAAGAGGTGTGTGGGTTCAGCCTGGTGGGAAGTGAGATGGTCTGAACCAAGTTATGCTGCATCAGTATGTTGGCATAGTCAGGTTCCTGGGTCCCTAGCCAGTTTAGATTAAAATCACCAAGTATGATGGTGTCATGAGGGGAGAGAGCTGAGACCAGAAAGAAGGTTTAGGAGGCCAGCAGTGCCCCCTGCTGGAGGGTTGTAGCAACACCCCAGGAAAAGCTTCTTGAGTAGCCCAGTACTAACTCCACAATGAGCCACTCACTTGGGGAGGCTGGATCAGACCTGAGGGAGATAGTGGCAGATAGTGATTCCAATATATAAAAAGCTACCCACCTCCCTTTTTCTTTCCCGTTCTGTCATGGCGAGCAGGTAGTAACCAGCCAGTTGACATGAGGTGTCAGGAGTTATGCAGCTTGAGCCAGGTTTCAGAGATCCCGATAACATGAGGTTTGTGGAGGATGACCACTATTGAAGCTCCGTACTTTGAGGGATACCTATAACAAGAATTATTGAGTACTTAGAGGCCAGTGGGGCACAGGACCCAAGGCAGCATGGATTCACAGTGGGAAGGTCATGTCAGACAAATGTAATTGATTTTTTGACTGGGTGACCAAAGCAGTAGACCAGGGAGGGGCTGTGGACGTTGTCTACCTAGACTTTTAACAAGGCATTTGACACAGTCCTGCACAAAACATTAATAAACAAATTAGCCAGCCTGGGAGTGGGTTCTAGGGTGGTAGCCTGGGTAAAACACTGCTTGGACAACAGGAGATAGCAGGTAATAGTAAATGGAGTCCTCAGTGAAGAAAGGATGGTTACTAGTGGGGGTACCGGAGGGTTCAGTATTGGCTGGTCCTTTTTAATGTCTTAATAAGTGACATTGCAGAGGAACTAGAAGGAAAGTATGTCTCTTTGCAGATGACACAAAGATCTGCAACAGGGTTGATACACAAGGTGGGTGGAAAGGATGAAAAGGGACTTGGCAAGGTTGGAGGAATGGTCAAATGTATGGCAGCTTAGATTCAGTGCAAAGAAGCAAGTAATGCACCTGGAAACAAAAACCCAGGGAAGAGTACACAATGGGGGTGAGATACTGACAACAAAAATGGAAAGGGACCTGGGGGTAGTCATATCAGATGACCTTAAGGTGGGCCAGCAATGTGAGAAGGCAGTAAGGAGGGTTGGGGATACTGGGATGCATAGGAGAGGCATCACCAGTAGAAAACGGAAGTTGTTGGCCCTCTTTACAGACAGTTGGTAAGACCACATCTGGAGTACTGTGTACAGTTCTGGAGACCCAATCTCTGCAAAGACATAGACAGGGTTGGAGGCTGTCCAGAGGAGGGCAACCAAAATGATGCAGGTCTGCATCAGAAGACATATGAAGAAAGACTAAATGAACTAAAGATGTATAGCCTCGAAGAAAGGAGGAGAGGGTGGACATGATAGAAACTTTCAAATACCTCAAGGGAATCAACAAAGTCCAAGAGGGTAGCATCTTTCAGAAAAGAGATGTGCAAAAACAAGGGCACAGTTTGAAGATAGAGGGGACGGCTCAGAGCTAATGTGAGAAAGTATTTCTTCACAGAGAGGGTTGTGGATACATGGAACAGCCTTCCTGAGGAGGTCGAGAGTCAAAACAGTGGGGAATTCAAAAATGCATGGACAGACATAAGGCAATTCTAGTGGGGGGTAGGAGGAAGTAGGCTGTTGGTTAACCTAGGATCTGCAGCTTATCCGTTAGGTAGGAAATGGGCAGACTAGATGGGCCAAGCGTCCTTATCTGCTGTCAAATTCTACGCTTCTATGTTTAATCTCTAAGATCCTAGAAGGGACAGTCCCGAGCAGTTAAGGGACTATTTGGAACAACATTCCATATTGTCAAAGTATCAATCCGGATTCAGAAGGGGTGCTCCACAGACACCTCAGTCACCCGATCTGGTCGACTTGATTACAAAATCTTTAAATGATGGATGGGAGGTGGATGCGGTATTCATGGACCTATCAGAAGCATTTGATGTGGTGGACCATGAGAGCCTGGTTGAAAGACAATTGGACATTGGGGTGGCAGAAGACATGTGTCAGCTGTTTGACTCTATTTGAGTAACAGACCCCAACAAGTCCAGATTGATAATATAACCTCAAACAAAGAAATGAACTGCAGAGGAGTCCCCACAAGGATCAATTTTGGGGCTACCTATTTTTAATTTGTTTAAACCACATTTCACAATTCACAGAGAACACAACTATAAGGCTTTATGCAGACAACACGGTTCTTGTTGCTAGTGATAAAGATTTAAAAGAGATGGAAAACAATCTCCAAAATGACTTCCATGCTCTGTGTGTGTGGTTTACAAATTCCAGGCTCATTTTGAATGGTAAAAAATCCAAAACAATGGTATTAGCTCGACATCTGCTAATAAAAGGTAAAGGAAATTTGGAGGCATGGCTAGCAGTCAACAGGATAAGACGCCAAGTGGCTCCAGACCTACATTACAATAAAAGCTTTAAAACTCTGAATTCACCACTTTGGACCTCGAATTAAACAAACTGACAGTAAATAGAAGTGCTATAGCTTCTCTTGGGACAAACGTAAGTTGGTTTCGACAATGGGAAGAACCAAGAATGAGATCTACAAAGATTCAGGTTGAGGGAAAGGCCCCACGCTACCTGCTAATGGTGTCCCGAATGCCGCAACAGCTCTAATGAGAGTCCGGGACTTGAGGTGAAGATAAACGCTATTCTCCAAGCAGTACAGCAATTAGATCAGAAATTGGATTCCTATAGCACCAGACTGACGACTGTAGAAACAAAAGTTGTGGCTCTTGAAAACAATCACTCTGCTGTCAGTTCAACTGTTACAAAAGCAACTACGGTTACCGATGGAGTACTGAGGGAAAATAAGCTTCTACGCAGCAGGCTAGAATACCTTGAGAACGGAGCTCATTCTTGTAACCTCCAATTTTGGGCATACCTGAAGGAATTGAGGGAGCTAACTTGGTGAATTATATGCATCAGTTCCTGCAAGACGTTCTAAAACTGAATATGGAACGCCAGATCATTCAGGCATACCGAATTACCCCACGTAAGCTTCCAACAACCCTGAGCTCCCAAGGACTGTTCTGGTGGTCACTACAGGAGTCCATATGGGGACATTATTCTGCAAAAGCCAAATCGATAGGGGCTCTCTCCTTTCAGATGGAACAGTAGTGCACTGTTTTCCTGATCTCAGCTATTCAACTAGAATGAGGCCCGAGGATTTGACTCAATCCATGCAGGCCTTAGGGAACTCGAGATCAATCACGCATTACAAATGCCAGTGAGGTTGAAAATTGTATATGCTGGAAAGACTTATGTATACAACGATCCAGCAGATGCAGCTCAAGGTTGGAAATGATTCGGGAGGATTTTGCTAAAATGGGTCACTCAGACCTTGAAGAGGACAATGATGATCTTTGATAGCCTGGACTTAAGCTGTTGCTTAATATTGAACTTCCCCTAATAATCATAATATTGGTGACTCTTGATCAAAGTGGAGAGGTTTCGTGACAGTTTAACAGTAAGGTCCTTAGTTATTAAAGTGCTTCAGAGCCACCTGTGGTTATCTTAAGTAAGTTTGTTATTACAAACAATATATTAAAGGAATTAGTAGATATAGTAGGGGCAGAACTGTTACCCTTTGGTAGAGTTGGAGAAAGAGTGCTTTTCTTTTGTTCTTCTTCCTTTTTATTAAAAAGAGATTTTTGAAGCTTTTATTGTTATTCTCGATAGAAGGTAGTTAGTATACTGAACGGGATGTCTGTGTGCATACTAGAAAGGCATCTTTATTAATTGTATCAAAGGGATTTATTCTCAACTTTGTTATATTTCATGGACTCCTGGACCAAGTCTGTAGACAAAGTCCCTCTGAAGGATGGAACTCTCTGGACTTATTTTTTAAAAATAATTTTGGAAGGGTAGTCCATGGTCTTGCTGCATAAAGCTAATTTCGGCAACTTTGCATAGTTTTTTTTATTTTAATGGATGTATTACCCCCTGTCGCTGTAACTTCGAGATGGGCTTGTATTACCTAATACACAATTCCTGTAACCATTTCTATACCTGGAATCAAGGAATATTTTCTTTGTAAGAATTATTACAAAATGGAAAAATTAAGTTTTTAAAAAGGTAAAGGAAAGTTGTATTAAAACTATTAAAGAGGAAAATTAGCCCAGGTAAATGAATATAAATACCTGGACATATAGATTGATGACAGCCTGAAATTTGAATACCACATAAGAGAGATGATTGGAAGAGTAGACTCAGACTAGGGGCATTTAGATGAACTAGATACCGCTTAGATTATAAGATGAGAGAATTGATTGCCAATCAATTATTAATTCCAATAATGGACTATGGAGAACATATTTATGGGTTTGCAAATAAAAATCTTTAATAAAATTTGACAAACTATATAATGGATTAACGAGATTTGTATTAAAATGTGATTTTTACACATCACTGTGTTATGTACAATAGATTGTGATGGATGGACTTGGAGAGTAAAGGCAAATAAAGTGGACCACTCTAATATATAAAACTATTTATACTAGACTCTAGCTATTTAATAGAAAAATTACATACAAAAGAACACAATATAGGTTACGTAATAGTAATATAAATAAATTTATCTCACCAAGAGTAGTTAATATTTATGGTGCTATGACATTCCTATACATAGTTACTAAATATTGGGATATATTGAACATCCAAGATAAAGAAATGGAGAAAATCCTAAACTTTTCCAAACACATCTTAAAAGAGAAGGTTGTGTGTGTGTGTGTGTGTGTGTGTGTGTGTGTGTGTGTGTGTGATCGATCAACAAGGCTAGGAAGGAACAGACAAACTAGCTGTTGAATAGAATCTGTGCAATTCAGGTATATTTATCTAACTCCAATTGATCCAGATTCGCTTGAAATAGAATGTATTTGAAACTAAGAATTCCCTAATTTTAAATTATATGATATTTGTTATTAGGTTTTATATTTATACATATTGCAATGTAAGTTTATCTGGTATAAGTGATAAGTGTGCTAGTATTTTATCTGTGATTGTAACTATACTTAAAGTTTAAACAGGATCACCTTGAAAACAGGTCTTCTGGTCCTAATGGTGTAAGTTTCCAACTTCCTGTATAAAAAAAAAAAAGATTTTACTACTTTACTACTACATATAGGAGGCTGTTACAGAGTATACATACTGTAGGTGTCTCTTCCAGGACTGTTCCTCTAAGGGCTATTTAAATCCTTTCCCAAGCCTTTCTAAACAAGTCTACTGAATCCACACTTAGAGATCATGTGCAACAGTTTTTATGTATTTTTAATAAAAGCTTAACAAGTTGCAATTCAAGTCCTTGTGTCATGATTAGTGTTTCCTGAAAATTTTATGCTGTTTGGTTTTGTGGTTTCTTTAAATCAGCATTTGTTAACTTGATCTACAGTGGCTGAAAACAGTGAAGTTATTTTTGTCCTCTCAGTCAAGCTTAGGGTATGATGACATCATTTTGGAGTAGCTTGCTGTTTCAGATTCCAATCAGAGAAGAACTCTGTAGAGTTTATGGTTTGCTGAGCTGTCCAGGTTTCTTACAGGTCCAGTCTCGGGTTTGTATTTAGATAGATCAGCTTAAAATATATATTTCTCTTCTTTTAAAAGCTGATAATTTCAGTTTCAATGCTAAATTAAAGTACTGGAAATCTTTCTCTGTGAGAAATCAGCTTGTCTGTATCATAGCTCTGTTCTTTCTAATCAAACCTCAATTTTTTTTTCTAACTATATAACATAGGGCTGTTTAATGAATATAAAACAAATCTAAATTGTGTTCATTCACAGAAAGTTTGTCTTTGATGTAGTCTTCATAAATACAATCATGTAAGAACATTTTTTTTCATGTCAGATTGACAAACAGTACATGTCCTTGAAATACTGTAGCAGAGTGTGACAGGCAACTGTCAGAACTCACAAATTTCAGTTCTTTTGTGGTTTCTGTGTAACAATACATCATGTTAGGTATGACCATAAACACTATGTAGCATTTTGATGCACCGTGTCTCTACTCTGCCCCACAGTTGAGGCAGCTGGAGTCTACTGCCACCTGTTCCTGCCCCCACAAGTTCCCCTGCCTTCTGCTCCACATTTGAGGCTGCTGCATCCTGCTGCCCACCGTCTTCTCCTACACAGTCAAGGGCTGTGCACCCTGCCCCTCCATCCCCTGCCTAAAGAATCAGGGCTGCTGCACCCTGCCACCCCCCTGCCCAAACAGTTGGGGTTGCTGCACCCTGCTGCCTTCTCTCCCCCTACCCTCATAGTTAGGAAGTAGCACCTGTTTCCCTTGTTCCTGTCTCTACAGTCAGGGCTGCTGTGCTGTGCAAAGCACTAGAGTGCCAGGTTCCCTGCCTCCACAGCTGTGGCTGCTTTACTATGCTGCCCTAGCCACCAGGGAGGGGTCTTTTACACCCAGTTATTCACTTCCATTGCTCCAAATGGGCAGAGCTGCTGCATCACCTGTACCCATCTCGCAGTCAGGGCTGCTGTACCATGATGCCCCCGCGTTCTGCACCACAGTCGAGGCTTCTGCACCATGCTGTCCTCTATCCTCCATCACCAGACAGGGCTGCTGCACCCTACTCCCTTCTACACAGTTAGGGTTGTTATGGCCTGCAGTGCTCTGGAGTCCAATGCCTTTGCAGTTTGGGCTGCTGTACCATGCTGCCGCTGCCATAAGATTCTGAGCATTTGCTGCACCCTGTTGCATGCCTCCACAGTTGAGGCAGTTGCACCTGCTGTCTCCCCACCACCACCAGAGTCAGATCCTTTGCTACACCCTGCTGCCCACATCTCTTGTCCCAAACAAACATAGCTGCTGTACCCTGTCCCCAGTCTGGGTTGCTGTATCCTGGTGCCACCCTGCTTCTCCTGCCTGAACATTCAGGGCTGCTGCACCCTGCTGCCCTCTGTCCCCACCCCCACAGTCAGGGTCACAGCACCCTGTTGCCCCTTGGTCCTACCTCTACAGTCAGGGCTGCTGTGCTGTGCTACACCCTAGAATATCATGCTGCCTGCATCCACAGTTGGTGTTGCTGAACCCTGCTATGTGCTTCCATTTCCCTAATGGACTGGGCTGCAGCAATGTACACTCTGTGCTATTGTCAGGACTGGTGTACCCTCGGTGCCCATCAGTGTCCTGCCCCACAGTCAAGTCTTCTGCACCATGTTGTCCATTGTCCCCTGCCACCATTGTGCCCTGCTGCACCACAGAGCCCCTTGCTTCCACAGGCAGGGACAGGGTGCAGCAAATGCCCTACTCTTGTGCTGCACTCTTCCTAAACAACTGGGTTTACTGCACCCTGCTGCCCTCTCTCTCTCACCCTCACATTCAGGGACACTGCACGTGTTGCCCCTGTTCCTGTCTCAGCATGGTGTAGCAAAGAATCTGGACTCTGGTGGCAGGGGAACAGTAGGGTGCAACTGTCTCAACTGTAGAGGCATGCCACAGGGTGCAGCAAATGCCCTGAATCCTGTGGCAAGTGGCAGCATGGTGCAACAGCCCCAACTGCAGAGGCATGGGACTCTAGGGCACAGCAAGCCATAGCAACCCCAATTGTGTAGAAAGGAAGTAGCAGCAGCCTGTCAGTGGTGACAGGGGATAGAAGACAGCATGATGCAGAAGCCTCGACTGGGGGCTGGACGTATGGGGCATTAGGGTACAGCAGCCCTGACTGTGAGATGGGGTGACGTGGTGCAGCAGCCGTGACCATTGGGAGCAATGGAAGCAGGTAGTAGGGTGCAGCAAAAGCCCCACCTCTGGTGCTAGGGCAGCATGGTACAGCAGCCCCAGCTGTGGAGGCAGGAAACCTGGCACTCTAGGGCTTAGCACAGTACAGCAGCCCTGACAGTGGAAACATGAATGAGGCAACAGGTGCAGCATCCCTAACTGTGAGGGGTGGGGTCGGGGGAGAGGGCATACATATATGGGATACATGATGGGCAGCAGTGGGATATGGAAAATAATCTCACTCCTGCAGAGTGAGATATGCATACCTCACGATGCAGGAGTGAGATTATTTTCCATATCTCACTGCTGCCCATCATGTGTTCGATTTATGCAATGGGGAAACATTTATGTTAGTTTTATTTGTGTTTGTATTCAGTTTAGTATGTTTTTTTCTGTGGGATTTTGCTTTGTGTTGTGAATGGGGTGATTGGTGGTATGTGATTGGTTGTAGGTATGAATGGGAAGTAGTTCTGTTTTGTTATTGGTTGGTATTTTAGGTTGTTCTTTGTGATTGGTTAAGTTTTGTTTGTGTGATGCTTTGATTGGTTTAGTATGTTAAGTGGGTGGGAGTTTGATTGCTGTCTCCCTGGAGGGTGTTTTTAGTTATATTTCTTTTCTTCATGGTTTATTGTTAATTTGGTGTGCATTTTGTCCTTTAATGCTTATTTGGCATCCACTGTGCTGTGCAGTCTGGTGGGTATGTGGTTTGTTTATGAGTTCTTGCACATTTTGTTACCGGCTGTGCAGCTGCAAGACTTTCATTTTCACGGAGAGCTTTTTTTTACATTTCGATCTCCGTGAGGACTGAAGAAGTGAGGTATCAAGAATTTGTGAACATTCTGGGAAAACTTGCAACGGGTATAGTACATAGTGTGGAGATGTGTTACATTCTTTCAGCATTTGTTTTCTGGCACGGCTTCAGTTTCCTGGGTTCAGGTCACGTAGATTTGTGGAGATCTGCACTCGTTGAATGCAATGAGCGTGTGTTTCAAATATGTTGAAATTTTGAAAGTGTTTTGCGTTTCTTGTAGTGATGTCAAGATTTTCTGTGGATCCTTTTTACTGGGTTATGTTTAAAAATGTTTGATGTAGAAAAGTACTGTGGTGAGCATACAGCTTATGGTGACATAGCTAGAGTGAGAATATCACTTTGTGGCGTAGCAGTGCGTGTGTAAATGTAAATAATCTCACAGTTGCTTACGTCCATTAAAGATTTATCTCACTGCAGTGAGAATATGTGTTTTATTTAGAACGCTTATCAGCCACCCTATTGTATAAATATATATATATATATATATATATATATATATATATATATATATAAAACAAAATGGTTATATTAAATGCATGCTGAAAATAGAAAATAGATTTAAAATCTATGTTTGATCCTAGGTCTTCTTCAGGAAATATCTGAAAGAGAAAAACAAAGTTAGTTTTTTTTCTCTTTAGATATTTCCTGAATAAGACCTAAGGCTCGAAACATGATTTTTAACTCTATTTTCTATTTTCAGTGTGCATTTAATATAACCATTTTGTTTTGCTTTTAGACCACATGCTGACGCAGTGCCTTGTTTTGTTTTTACATATATTAGAAATGTGGGAGGGTGGCAGTACCTCCACTGTTGATTGTACAACTGCTACCATTTGTGGGACTTCTTTACACTCTTGTGTTCAGATGAAGAATCTGTAAATAGCAGCCTCGGTATTGGGGCCTAAGTGAAGACTAGGTTTGCTGGCAAAGGCACCTAGCTTCATCTGAGCTCTTTCTTCTAGGTTTGCTTGTAAGGAAAGCAAGGAACAACATTATCTGAGCAAGGAAAAGATTAAGGCTTCTTTTGGCTAGGCAGATTTACTGTGTGTTACTATTTTCTTTTTGTGCTCACAGGTTTTGTTACTATTTTTGCTTACATTTTACTGCTTTATTGTTCTCTGGTTCAAACTGCTGTTGCAGGGTATACTTTCTGCTGCATTATTACAGGGTGTGCCTACAGGTTTGTTACTGTTTTGTGCTTACAGATTACTGCTGTAATCTTCTCTGATTCAAATTGTTTATCGCAAAGTATATCCTCTGTTACTGCTTTATTTTTTCTCTGTAGCAAAGTGGTTTTGCAGGGTACATCTTCTGTGAAATCGTTACAGGTGGTGCTTAAAGGTTTTACAGTTTTATCTATCATTAGGCTAAGCTTTCAGGGCTACTTCATTTGTTGTTTGTTGATTGTTTCTGCCCTTACCACATTGTTTCTTTCATCTGTGGTTCTTCTTTTCGCAGGGAAGGGCCCAACCCCATCCCCAACCACCCCATGCTACACTCCTTTTGTAGAGTAGCACAGTTGTGACATTTCCTGTAGCAAAGCAGAAAGGGGAGGTGGTTAGGATGGGCAAATCGGCCCCATCACCAATGCTCACCAATGTATCACCTCCACAAACCATATAAAACTTACAATGGGCATCTGCCTCTAACTCTGAAATCAAACCAAGAGGCAGAGGACACTGCAGAGCAGGACACTGTAGCACAGGAGCTAGTGCTACTGAACTCACCAAAATAGGGACCAAAACAAAAAAGCAAAAGGAAATCCAAAACACTTCTGATCATAGGAGACTCCATGATTCAGTGAGTTAATACCAACCCCTCCTGGGGTAATGGTCAGATGTCTCCCAGGTATATCAGCGTGGAGAGACACTGACTGCATTGCTAAAACTGTGCAGGAAGCAGGAGAAAACATTGATGTCCTGGCACATATAGGGACTAATGATCTTGCCAGCCGGTCAGTTGTGGAGACCAAGGAAAACCTGACCAGGCTGGGAGACAAACTGTCATCCGTTTCATCTGGCATCTCCTTCCCTGAGATCCTGCTGGTCTGGGAGAGGGGGCAGATGGACGGAAGATCAAAGAAGGGGAGATAGGGGAGCTAAACATGTGGTTCAAGGGCTGGTGGCAGGAAAAGATACAAATTTGTAGGTAACTGGCAACAGTTTTGGGAGCAAAGTTCTTTAAATTCAATGGACTGCATCTGACTAAGGAGGAAGTCAATGAATTGGGCAGAAGTTTGATGTCTTTGCAGAATGTTTAAATTAGCAAATGGGGAGGGGTGCAGCACCGATACATCGAATGGGAAGAACACCCCTCCCGCCTCAGCTAGTGATCAACAGGAGTTCAGCATGTATGTAGTTTGTTTGCATCACCAGGTAAGAGGTGCTGGTCCGCCCTACACGACGCCAGTAGGGAAACGCCGGACCTCACCCAACAACTAACACATTGAAATCTATCCAATGGAAAATCATGTACACAAATGTCCACAGTTTGGTAAACAAGATCCCTGACCTGCAGGCAACAATGACAGAGGCTAAACTGGACATAGTAGCCATTAGCGAGACATGGTTCACCAGTAACCATGCTTGGGAGACTTCAGTACCTGGCTATGTACTGTTCAGAAGAGACTGAGGTGCAAAAGGAGGGGGGAGGCCTTTATGTCAATGAAAATATCAAGCTACAAAAATTCAGAATACACATAAGAAGCCAGAAGAACTGTTGGCCACCCTGGAAACAGGAAATGGGACAGCCATAGAACTAGGGTTGTCTAGAGGCCTCCAGACCAGGGGAGGACATAGACACATTACTGTTAGAAGATATACAAAACATGACAGCTAAAGGGAGGTTCTGATAATGGGAGACTTCAACAACAGATTGAGTCAATACCAGCAGGAACATCCACCAGAACTTAGACACATAGTGGATTCCCTGCAGGGGAGGGCCTCAAATAACTGGTACAACAACCCACAAGTGACAGAGCTATCCTAGATCTAGTACTGAATAATGGGGAAAGGATCACAGATCTCCAGGTAGAAGGTCACCTGGGGCCAGTGACCATCACATGGTATGGATCAATTTTGCCACTAGAACTAAATCATCCCATTCCAAGGCAAAATATGGGACTTCAGAGGAGCTGACTTTGATAAGATGGCCAACAGAGTTAAGCTAGCCCTGGCAAGAAGAAATACAGGTGAGGGGGTACAGGCAAAGTGGGCAAGCATTAAGATGCAATACTTGAAGCAACATCCCATTGTGTTAGGGAGAAAACAAGAGCAAAAGAAGGAGGAAACCACTTTGGTTCTCAAAAACAGTAGCAGAAAAGAACAGAGCCAAAAGGTTGGCCTTCAGGAAATATAAGGAAACGAAAGGGACGAGCTAGGAGGCATACCAAACTTTCCTAAGGGAAGCAGGGACTACAGTAAGGCAGGCAAAGGCCCAAACCGAGGAAACACTAGCATGAACAGTAAAAGAAGGGGACAAGACTTTCGATAGATACATTAGGAAAAGAGAAAATCCAGAGGGATATTGCTAAGATCAAAGAGGATGAGGGGAGTGTGTGGAGAGGACCAAGAAAAACATCTATCCTAAATAGATACTTCTGCTCAGTATTTACTGAGGAGAAGGTAGGGCAGGGCCCACAGCTCAGCACCATTGACACAGGGGAGAGGGAGATGTACAAGTCCCTTCACAAAAGAAAGAGTTCTACAAGAGCTCGTTAAGCTCAGGGTGGACAAGGCAATAGGACCTGATGGCATACATCCCAGGGTACTAAAGGAGCTAGGAAATGGAACTTGTAGGCCATTAGCAGAACTGTTTAGTAAGTCTCTGAGCACAGGAGACATCCCAGAAGACTGGAGAAGGGCTCATGTGATCCCCGCCCACAAGAGTGGTAGCAGAGAGGAGGCAGGGAACCACAGACCAGTCAGTCTTACATCAGTAGTGGGCAAGATTATGGAGGCACTCCTTAAGGAAAGGATAGTGCAACACCTGGTATCCATAGGAGCACAGGAGCCAAGACAGCATGGGTTTACAATAGAAGGTCCTGTCAAACAAATCTCATAGATTTCTTTGACTGGGAAACCAGAATGGTGGAACAAGGGGTGCAGTTGATGTTGCCTACTTTGACTTCAGCAAAGCTTTTGATACTGTTCCACATAGAAGATTGATTAATGAGCTGGGTAGGCTCAGGGTGGGTCAGAAGTTGGTCAACTCAGTGGCAAACTGGTTGGTGGGCAGAAAACAGAGAGTAGTGGTAAATCGTAAACAGTCAGAAGAGATGCAAGTCACAAGTGGGGTATCTCAGGGATCAGTCCTGGGGCAGTCCTCTTCAATATCTCCATCAGTGACATTGCAGATGGACTGGAGGGTAAAGTTTGTCTGTTCGCAGATGGCACCAAGACCTGCAACAGAGTAGATGGTCCGGATGGGGTGGGCAGAATGAGAAGAGATCTGGATGAACCGCAAAATGGTCGGAAGAGTAGCAACTGGGGTTTAATGCAAAGAAGTGCAAGATGATGCACATAGGGAAGAGAAACCCTGAAGCCACCTATAAGTTGGGAGGGAGTTGCTGGCAATCACAAGGGAAGAAAGAGACTTGGGCATCATCATCACAGATGACCTGACATCATCCAAGCAGACCACTAAAGCAGTAGGTAAGGCTAGAGGGATGTTTGGGTGTAATAGTAGGGTTTCATGTTGTAAGAGGGAGGTAATAATTCCTCTTTACAAGACACTGTTAGGCCCCATCTGGAGTACTGCTACAGTACTGGAGGCCGCTACCTGCATAAGGACATTAACACAATGGAGGCAGTCCAGAGAAGGCATCCAAAATGTTTCACGGACTGCATCAGAAAATATATGCGACAGATTAACAGAGCTCAATATGTATACCCTACAGCAAAGGAGGGAGAGAGGATATGACAGAGACATTCAAACATCTTAAGGGCATTAACAAAGTGAAAGAGTCTAACATGTTTCAATATAAGAAAAATAGCAGGACAAGAGGACACAGCATGAGATTAGAGGGAGGCCGATTTAAGGGGTAATGAGAAAGTTATTTTCACAGAAAGGGTGGTGGATGCATGGAATGGCCTACCTCATGAAGAGGTGGATATAAATACAGTGCAGGGCTTCAAACAAGCATGGATAGACATAAGGAGCAATACAGTTGAGTATGAATATATAGGCCATTGACAGAGTAAAGGCCTATGACACATTCATAAGGTAGACAAATGGGCAGACTGGATGGGCCTTATGTCCTTATCTGCTGTCAACTTCTATGTTTCTATGTTAATACTATCTTTGTATTTCCAAAAAGGTCTTAGGTTCCCACCCTTCAAAAATGCGCATCCAGTGAAGGCCCAGTCTCCCATCTCCTATGTATATGATCTAGTCTGGCAGGAAGAGATGTAAACAAATACAGAAGAGAGTATAAAGGTATCTAAACCTTGCAACTGAGTGTTTCCATGAGTGATCACCAACTCTTAAGTGTATTACTGGTAAGGGTTTATTGTTAGTGTGGCAAGAGGTGGGGGATAAATCAACAGAACCTTATTAAGATTGTGAAGGTCTTTTTCCCTAAATTCTAGGTTTTTCATGTGCCATATAGTCTCTACTTAGCTAATAAAATATAGTGCAAGCTGAGCCTCCCAATGGTACTGTACTAGGTTAGGCAATGTCACCCCCCAAACATTTAGGCAGGTGTAATTGAAAACTTGATGTGCAGTCTTTGCCCATCCCATATATATCTTGAAATGTTTTTATTTAATTCTAAATAAGCTAATGGGGGG
The DNA here is from genome assembly GCA_016271365.2 of Neoceratodus forsteri. NCBI lineage: Eukaryota > Metazoa > Chordata > Ceratodontiformes > Ceratodontidae > Neoceratodus > Neoceratodus forsteri. The sequence goes on along the minus strand of CM057450.1, from coordinate 1,065,839,873 downwards.
ATCATGGGAAGAGTTTGTGCTAAGTACAAAAACCTAGGTAACAAATTCCTTCAGACTGTATCTATCCTCTGTAGTAAGGAAAGGGAGAGATTTTTCCAGACTGCTACGAGAGATAAAAATTATTAAAAAAGCACACATTAGATCTCCAGTGCTGAGGAAGGGCTGCCAGTCCAGGAATTCAAACAAAGAGGTGAGCTCAGCACTCTGCAGGGCAGATAGTTATAACTAAAATGTATTAGAAGTGAGTTGTGCAAAAGCCCCACATGTAGGGCACTTACTGGGCTTCCTTAACACAATACATTTTGTTATTTCATGAAGTAACTATTCTGTCTTTTGAGTGAGTGCTGAGACTTCACATTTTGCTACATGAGATGTAGCAAAGTTTTACTATACTTGTGAATGTTCAGTGAAGTTCGCAAAATTCACATCCGCGAAACAATTTAAGTAAACTGCGGCTGTCAACTGAAAATTCACCATTTGTAACATCACCTTGCGCTTGGGTTTTTAAGGACACTTAAAAAAAACAAAGCAAGAAGAAGTTACATATGTCCAATCCCCCAAATCCCTGGTATCTAGTGGTAACCCCTGCCGATCGCCAGACACAGTTTTAATAAATAAAATCACCCCCACCCCACCCCCACTGATCACCGTCCAGTCAGCCACAATGTAATATACATATATTTATTTATTTATTTATTTATTTATTTAGAACCTAGTGTCTAGTGGCCCCTCACCCCTGCCGATCGCCAGCACATTGCCACAATGTAAAAATATATGTATATTTTAAAATTAAATCCTGGTGTGTAGTGGACATCCCCACCCCATTAGGGAGTGCCACACCACCTTGCTCCCCCATCCCGACCCTGAACAGGCCACTGGCACAGCCCTCCTCCACTCACCTCCAAGGTCGGTAGTCCAACTGAGTTTAATGAATGAGCGCATGCTTGTACAAGCACGCCTCATTCATTGACAACTCATGGTCATTTTAGATAGTTTTTCAGGGAGGTAGAGATTGGGAGGAGGTACTCCAGTCACAGGCAGGGGTGGATGGGAATGGCATAGTGGACCCCTCGGTTCACAATGCTGTTCCACCCATATTGTCCAAGTGGGTGGAATCTACTCTTCCTCCATCACCTACCTGAATGTATTCATAACAGGCAGCAGAAGATGATCTCAGAATATTTAACAAAATTCTGCATATACCCATCAGATCTGGGACTTTCAGTATCCTGTGACTTTGGCGACTGCGATTGGACACTTACGAAATGGTGACTCAATCATGGCACCTGCCATTGGGGCGACTGGGAAAGGTGGGTGACTGGATGGGGGTGCATAAATAGCTACGCCCTGTCACTACATGCCTACATGGGTGGGGAGAGCAGCATGGGGTGGAGGAGATGGAGGGTTTGTAGGGGTGGCGCTGTGGCTAGCTGCTGAGCTGCTTCTGTGGTGTGGTGGGTGGGTTCAGGGCTGTGGCAAGAATGGTGCTGGGTTCGGTCTGGGCACAGGTACTTTTGTTGCGCTCAGTCTGAATTTTGTTTCCTGCTTTTGCACCCCTGACATGCACCCCTCTGGAGTTGAGAATCCTGACCCTGTGTAGAGTGCGGGAGGACCCGCCCGCATAAAATGGAAAATACCAACTCTCTGGTGCCATTTTGCTGTGACTGGGGAGTACATCGCTGAATATTTTTTGTGTTGTCCAATCACTCTAATGGTGATTGCCCATTGGCAATCACTGTCATCACATCGATCCTGGACTTTTTGCATTTTTAAATTCTTGATAGCTAATTCTAATTCTTCCTGACATATTGAGTCTCTAAAAGGAAATCTGCTGCTGATTCAGTTGAGGGAGATTTAGTGTATCTAGATATGATTTAAGCTCCTGTGAACTTGAATTAATGTCCGGGGAATATAATTTCTTGTAGTATGCCTTCAAAGACTCCAGTATGTCCTGTGGCATTGATAGCAGCTTCCCAGCAGAGGGGCATCAGATCTGTGTGATTGTCATTTGCCCAGTTTTTGCCTGATCCTATAAGCCAAGTTGTCTGGCTACATGTGACCCTCCTTCATAATATCTTTGCCTCAGATAACAACTCTATCTCTGTCTTAATGGCTAGAATTTATTGAGTTTTTGTCTAGTTAGTACAAGGAAGGAGCCACTGACTGACCTGGCATGTTGATCTTGCAAATCCCTAAACTGACCTTGTCATTTAGCTAGCAATACTGTTTGAGATTTCTTAAAGTAAGAAGAAATTTTAATAATTTCTCCTCATAGGACCATCTTAATTGTATCCCACATAATGCCCTCTTTCACTCCTGCCTGTCTATTATCCTCAATTACTTGAGCAGCTTTTTCATTATCCATGTGTTTAAAGGCAAGGAGGTTAAGCAGAAAATTATTGAAATGCCACTGGTTTCTCTGCTGGGGCACAATCTAAAGTCATAATCAGTTGGGTATGATCAGAAAGCAGAATAGGAGCAGCTGGCAGTCCAAAATCAGATGTTGATGTTACCTAGATACATGACAGAGTTCAATATATGTGTATATATTGTGTGGTGCTGAGTAATGAGTATATCCCCAAGCATGGGGTATAGGACTCTCCAGGCTTCAAATCAACCCACCTCCTTAAGACATATCTTCCCTGTCTTCTGTGCCCCCATTTCCTGGGAGGAATTCGGTTGGTAGTATCTCTATGATCAAAGATCATGTTATAATCTCCCATAGGGGATGCTGTAGGGGCGGCGGTGGACCACACCGAGCGAGCAGCGAGGGAGGGCACCCAGTTATTTAAAAGTCTTGCACCACAGGGCTTGTTCAGAAGGTGCCCTGCGAATTAAACATCTACCTCCAGGTGAGAAATTGCTGGGAATCCAGGAACTGCCAAATTGCCAAGCTAAATCCTTCTGCTGTGTGTGATTCAGCTCTGCTTCATTTGCACGTTTTAAAACCCTGCTAATCTGCTTAGGACTGTGTGCTTATCTGCTTACCATTTGCACTGATAGACTGCCTGACTGTATGGTTTTGCTCCCTGAAACATCTTGCTTAATTTTGTTTTGAATTGCTCTGTGCTGTAGGGGGTTCGGTGGTGAACCATGCAGAAGCGAGTAAGTGAGGGAGCCAGGCTATTTAAAAGTCTTGCACCACAGGACTTGTTCAGAAGGTGCTCTCTGCGAATAACATCTACCGCCAGGTGAGAGCTGTGCTGGGAATCCAGGAACTGCTGAACTGTCAAGCTAAATCCTTCTGCTGTGTGTGATTCAACTCTGCTTTGTTTGCACATTTTAAAACCCTGCTAATCTGCTTGCAAGACTGTGTGCGATCTGCTTGCCATTTGCACTGGTAGACTGCCTGACTGGTGGTTTTGCTCCTGAAACATCTTGCTTAATTGTGTTTTGAATTAATCCATGCTGTGGGGTCCGTGTGGACTATGCGGAAGCAAGAAGCTGGGAGGGGTGCCTGCCTATTTAAAGTCTCAGCCACAGGGCGTGAGTGCCGTGTATGCAAGTGGTGGAGTGCAAGAGCACTTGTACAAAAAAGACTTATATTTTAAATGGAAATCTATATTAAGATTTGTCTGTCTGCATTGATCTATTAGAAAGTGGGTCGGACTATGGTTTTAGAGGAAAATTATGCTGAGTTTTGTAGAAATGGAAAGAAACATTTGTGTTTTATAGGAACTTCTCATTATGATAGGAATCTCTTTAGAACAAGGAAAGTTGGCAAAGATAGAGGTACTCAAGAGGCTCAGGAATCAAGGGTACCTTAAGCATTGTACATTAATTATTGGTGGATTACAAGACTATGGTACAGTATTTATTAGATCTAGTATGCTGACAAACTGTTTTTGCAACGCGTTGTTAAGATTTAACTGTTTTCTGCAACAGACTTATCTATTTTGACAGAGTTCCCAAGGCACTTTAAATTATTTTTTGTTTATGGCAGGAGGGGTTTTAGGTTGAATTATAAATATGTTAGACTGTTAAGGTGTGTGGTTTTGATTTTGCTTATGTTATGGGGGACATTCATCCAAATCCAGGCCAATAACTGCTGAGGGGTCTTCCGGAGTATGCCACAGAATAAGATTGCTTCTGTAGATTCTGGTGTACCCAGTTTAGATAGAAATAGCCCCAAGTTTCTCCCTGAGATATCTATTAACTGGGCGATGCTCTGGCAAGGATGCCACCAATTTATTACACAAGATAGGCTCCGGCTTATGCAATTTCAAGATTTTGCACAATTTATACTATACCCTCAAAATGGCCAAATTTGGTTTCGCTTTCTTCTTCTAGCTATACAAGGTATGCCCAGGGGAGGGTAATTTATTACATATCTTTTGGTTTTGCTCTCAAGATAGTTCCCTATGGTCGCAAATTAAACAGAGAGTAGATCCCTATTGGGTCTTAATGATCTGTTTTCGTAAGAATTTGCCTTTTAGGAGATTACTCTGAAATCCCAGGTACTATTCAGAATACCATATGGCTCTAATATCCATGTCAGTTAAAAATTAATGCTTAGACATTGGAAAGATGGTGAGGAGATATCATATGCGGAATGGCTGAGGGAATTCCTAGCTAATCTTAGAGTTGAGAAAATGACTGCCAGTCTTAGGAATAGAATGAATAGATTTAATCAAATCTGGGCCCCATTACTAACTCTTTATTCTCTCAAACTGCGTAGATGAATGGGCTTATGGTTGTGTTGATACGGATTGAACAAGTTTTAGTCATGCAAACCTGGGAAGGGAGGGGAAGTTGGGGGAAGAAGGGATATTGTATATATATTTTCGTTAATTAAAATGTTGTTTTATGTTGGGGAGGAGGGTTGGAGGATGGGAAGGAGACACATGGTTTTCCGGTAATTTCTGAATTCACTCTATGTATCTTGTGATGTGTTATTTGTTGTATGTTGAAAATTTCAATAAACTTTGAATGGAAAAAAGAAATAGCCCCAAGTTTACCTTGTTCCAATTTAATGCCAGAAGTATGTTGCCTAGAATGGACTTGATTAGCACATGGATTACGGATTTCAGTCTTGAGTTAGTTATAGTTACAGAAACCTGGCTGAATAAGAGAAAGGAAGATGCTTTAGTAAATATCCCTGGATGTAATACTTGGAGACAGGACAGAAACAAACATGAAGGAGGAGTCCTGATATATGGGAAATCAGATCTGTCATTGATACCTATTGAGATAAATAAGAACTTGATTGGTTTGGAGGTTTTAGCTTTAGAACTGTGTATCCTATACCCCAAAAAAAAAATAATAATTGTGGGAGCATATAGTCCCCCAAATTGATCTGTTAGCTTTTGACTGCCTCCAGGATATTCTACAAGATTTTAATGACTCACATGAAATCCTCATGCAGGGATTTCAATACTAATTGGCACTGTGATAGAGACTCCCATCCCTTGGTAGATTTACAGGTGAACCTAGGTTTAGTTCAACTGATTTGGGATCATACCAGAATAAATTTGGCAACCCCTGAGCTGTCCACAACTTTGGACCTAATTTTACTAATTCTTTAGAGAATATCCTCTCAAGTGGGGTGTTGCCTGATGCCATATCTGACCATCAGTTTACATTTTGTACTAGAAGTAGTCTTAGAAGACAAACTTGTGTTAAACAAACTTCCTGGTGCAGTCTCAAAATGTTGATTATTTTGACTTTATGCAGGATATGAGTAGTATAGAATGGGATTGTTTACTCCTCATATCTACAGTTGATGCTTGGGACTTTTTTCAACAAGAATTCATACTGGTATGTAATAAACATGCCCCTATCAAGCACAGGCAACTGAAACATAAAATGCCAATTGGTTTACAAATGAATTGAGAAAGCTTAAAATCATTAGAGACAAAGCCTGGACTAAAGCAAAAATCAGGTAAAAAGAGGATTGGAAAAATTACAAAAAGTATGTAATCAATATATTAAAACTGTGAGGTCTCACAAGCAAAACTATTATAAAAATGTTTTCAAATCCAAATGTCTAAACCAGCCAAATAATTGGTGTATAGCAAATTTTGTTATTAAAAGGACAAGGAACTGAGGTCCCTAACACTTTTACAATTGATGGTCAGACTATCCCTATGTCTCAATTAGTAGTAGACAAATTTAATGAGTTCCTGGCAGAATTGGATCTAAATGAAAGAGGAGATAGATATAGAACAATTGGTGTTTAAAGAAGATCCCATTCTAAATTTTTATTTTCTGAAATATTGCCCCATAGGGTTTTGATGGAGCTTGTTGAAACTTAATACATCTGAAGCCCCAGGCTTAGATGGTATTCCTTCTAACTTAATGAAGAATGCATCCCCAGTAACTGCATTTCTGCTAGCATATATATTTAACTTTTCTATTGAAACAGGTGTATTCCCAAAGGCCTGGAAGCAGTCAAAAGAAGTACCTATCTTTAAAGTGGACAATAAAATGGTATTTGGTAATTATCAACCTATTTCTCTTTACCGCAGGTCTCAAAGATTTTTGAAAGAACTGTGTCCTCACAGTTAAATGGTTATTTGGAATCTAAGGGCCTCCTGAATGTAATGCAATCAGGTTTTAGGAAATCTCATAGCACTATGACAGCTTTGGTAAAGGTCACTGGGGACATGCAGGTGGCTCTGGACAGGAGGACACCGTGGTGCTATTTTGTTGATTTGTCCAAGGCTTTTGATTCCTTGAACCATGGTGTCCTCCTGTCCAGAGCAGCTTCTTTGGAGTTGGTGGGACCTAGTCTCCAGTGACTTTATTCATATTTAACAGGGAGAACACAATTGGTAGCCTTGGGGGTTGGACTTCAGGTACTGTTCCGGTAGGACTGGGTGTCCCCAGGGCTCTATTTTGGCTCCATTATTGTTTAATATTTATGTTAATCAATTAAGATTTTTAGACCCATTAATTTCTTTTCATTTATATGCAGATGATATGATTATTTATACTTCAGATGTGATAATAAATATAATTCAAACTAAATTGCAGTTTGCTTTTAGGAACAACAGAACTTCCTTGAGGAAAGTAAACTGGTTTTATATTAAAAAACCCACAGTCAATGTTATTTTTTCGTTCTTTATTATTATACTAAGATCCAGTTTTAGAGATGTTTACCCTGGAGAGACACCCGATCCTGCAGGTTCAGACTTATAAATACCTAGGTATGTGGCTTGATGAGTCCTTAAATTGGGAAATGTACATAGATAGTGTATTAAATATTGTAAGGAAAAAATTGGGTAGTGCTGAGACAAGTGACAGGGTGGTTAGTACTATGATTATCCCTGTATTGCACTATGGGGACTTTATGCTAGTGCAACAAACATGATCTGGATAGGTTAGATGTGTGTTATGGAAGATTAACTAGAGACATCCTAGATGCTAATCAGTTTACGATAGTGTTTTCTGTTTAATTGTGTACAATGGATGAGACATCAGAATATATAGACAGGAACACTTATTGGCTTTTATGTATAAACGATGGATTGGAACTTTGCCCCTATATCAAAGAAAGATTACCTTTCTGAGATAGACTGGGTTCATTAAGAACAGCTCATGCCCCGGAGTTTGTTATCCCCAAATGTAATCTGGTGATAGGTCAACAGTCTGTTTTATGTAGGGGTCCCTTGAGTGGAATAAGATCCCAACTGAAGTAAACATTTTAAGGAAGACCATCTTGGCTGGGGATCAAATTATGGTTTAGGCAGCAGGCCCTGGGTCTAAGGTGCTGTTGTTCAAATTAACAAGCGCTTTTTTTTCTGTTGTCTTTTTTTCCTTTCCTGCCATTGAAAATATGATTTTATGTTATTTAATGATCATATTAGGGTGTATGTTATTAACAATTAGTTGTTTTGTTTAATGTAATATTTGTTATGTGTGTTTTAAAGTTTACTTATATGTTTTGTTTTAATTAAGATCATTGTTTGTACAGGACCTCGCTGTAAATGAGTGTCAGCTCAGTCCAGTAAATCCTAGTTCATATGGCTGTATATGAATAAAATTTTACAGACAAACAAACAAACAAATAATCAATACCCTCATTTGTAACTCCATCATCTTTCTAAGAAGTGTATGTACTGTACCTGGCTTTGTCCCTGGGGAAGGTTAAGCTCACCAACGCAGCATTGTACCCAGATAGTTACCCTGTCATTAATACCAACCTTCCTGTGGCTCCACATATGTCATGGAAACTTGGGAGGGGCACTTTTGGGAACAAGAATAGCTGTGCCCTGCCTATTTCCTTTTGGAACGAGGAGACCACCACCAGCTAATATCCAAATTTCCTACTTTCAAATGTTCCTCTTTGTTGGATTTCTGGAGGAATACAAAAGTGGGCTTTAGTTTTTAACAGATGCCATTACTTTTGATCCCTTGACTGGGCTGTTGAGGCCATTTACATTATGAGAGTATGTTTTAAGTTTATTAATTGAAACCATTTTCAGGTTTCAAAAGGAAAAAGTCACCACTTGTTTCCTGACATACAGAAGCTAGGGGCAAAGTACTACATTTCTCAACCAAAAAAAAAACCTTGACAGGTTAAGAAGCCTCAGGAGTAACAGAGTTAATATGGTGTTCAACCAGTGCCCACCATAGTGCAATAACTGTGGAAGGACTGTTTACTCACATCCAGTTCACAACAAAGGCACAAAGAATAAAGGCGTACACAAAGCAGTAACAAATAACAGAGTGCACTTTAACACTGTAGAACATATAAACAGTGTAAGGCACAGCTGGCTTCAATGTAGGAGGACAAACAGAAGTGCCCTCTGATCAGCTGGGGCAAGAATGCAAAAGTACGCCCCAACAAGGAGGTAAAGAGACTCTAAAGGGTGTCAGGCCTTCTGGGTCTCAGATAAATCTGGACTCAAAAGGGATTGGGTATCAGGTTAGACATGCACCAGAAAACCAAAGAGCAGCCCTAATCAAAGGTTGCCTGGACCTCCACTGTAAATGTAAAGTGGGTCTAGGGTCATTGTTTTTGTAAGGCAGCAGACAGTTCAAGTACTCAAGGAACCTATTTTGCTAGGCTTGTTCAGTCCTACATTGTAACAACTTAAGATGCATACATCATTTAATGCAATTATAAAGGGACTACCATGAATTATACAAGCGCAGCATGCTGAGCTGTCTGTTATATAAACAGATTCCCATTATAGGCATTAGAAGTGAGTTTCAGCATGAATTGCCAACAGGCTGTATTTCACTCTAACCATTAATGCCTACTGAATCTAGCTAACGAAGGAAAAATCAGCTTGAAACCCAGATGTTCACCCTGCTCACATATGGCTTCATGGATCCTGGGAGAGCAAGGAGCCAGCGGGAGCCCCTTAAAGGCAGAAGCCCTGAGATCCCCCAAGCATCCCCACCTCACCAGACCAGCAAAACCTTTCAAGTTGGTACAAAGTGATGTTATTTCAGACCCATTATGCCAGTTCTTGTAGGACAGGAATGAGGCAAGTCAGAATACTTTAGTCAATATGTCAGTTGAACATTTTAAATCACAGTTAAAGGCCTGGCTGTTTAGACAGGCTTTTTCAGGAGATTGATAGCGCTGACTACTTTAAGCCAGTTTGCCGGGCGCAGTGGTAGCACTATTGCCTGCAACGCCAGTGACCTGGCTTCATGAATTAGCCTGGGCTGCTGGAGAGCTGGCCAGAGGAGGATGGTTATTTGTCCCATGGATGCTCGCCTACTTGGGGGATGGTAGATCCTGGTCTCCACCGCAATACTATCACTTGGGTGACCACAGGTGGCAGTGCCATGGACCCAGAGCACAGGGAGGGAGCATCAGCATTCAGTTGTCTTGGTGTCAGACACACCATCTCATGATGCTTAGGGGTGGGAAGAAAACAATGGAAAATCCCCAGCCTTTCAGGACGTCCCTGCCACCCTGCTGCAAGTCCGCACTGCCGACTGAGGCTCTTAGTCCCTGACCAATGCTAAACTCTGTTCCAGGGTAAGGAGTGGCCCCAGGCAGCTCTTCTGAAGGGAAGGGATCACCCATGAGGGCACAAGGAAAGTGAGATAAGTCTCAGGGATGATGGGTGAGAGGGCTAGGCAGGGCAGAAGGGAGGCTGGCTGGAGTCAGAGGAGGAAGCACAGTAAAAAAACTCTGACTACTTTACAATAATATGTTCAATTATATTCCTGTATTTGGATTTATTACCTGTTTATAAGTATTATTTATAATTTGTATTTGTACTGTACATCATTTTGAGCTCTGGAAAGGCACTTTATAAATAAAGATCTTATCCTATGATGCCTTCCCACCTCTGCATCACCTATGGTGGCAGAATGATCTTTATATGGACCTGACTGATGCTGGAAAGCTTGTTCTGAAGATCTGATGTAATCTGAAGTAAAAATGGAACAGCAGAAATACAATGGCACACAATCAGATGAGTAGTAAGGAGTAGGACTTACATTATTATTTGCTTACTCAATGACTCTGGGTGGTTGACTGGTATTTTATGGGTTACTGTAATATTTCATTTATTTTCTGAAAGGCAGCAAGATGTGTACTTTAATTATTAATGCTTCATTATAACTTTCTATGGGAAGGAGGGGTAACATGGGTGTAAAATGACTGTCTCCCACATTCTTTGGTCCCCAGCACTGTCCTCTTCCCAGAGTCCATGTTTTGGTGCCATTTGTGTTCCCGAGCTGGCATACTGAGGTTTGAAATTGTGTATCCTGATTTAATTGGAGGGCCACCTTTCAGGGATACACAAATAAAAGCCGTAGTTCTATTTTTCTTGGCTGCCCATAAAAGAAGACAGACGACTGTACTTTTCAGTGCACTGGACATAATGCAGCGACTCAGCTGATGGACTTTGAAATATATGGGACTGTTCAAATGTTGGTGCTGGAAATGAAAACTTTTCAGATGAGTTGCTACTTAAATGTACCATAACGTGCTTGTTAGATCTTACTGTATGCTACTGTGTGCCATTTTACTATACTGTATGTATGCCATTGTAGTACCCATTTGTAAAGACTCCTAACAGTTGAAATCTGAAACTGTTGTTTCATTTTTTAATTGCTGTTTATAGCAATTAAGTTTTAGTAGCTACCAAGTTATTGTGGGATTTTGTCAACTGCCACTTTACGAAGTTGCATAATTATATATAGGAACTAAAATTCCAAGCTGCATTGAATGGAAAGTTTGTTTGATAAAAGTTAATTGGTACAGTTCCTGTTCGTGGTCGCACAGGCTGAAGGGCAGTCTGATTACCAAACTGTTATAGAACTTCCTAAGCTAGTAACATGATAGGGAGCTAGAAATATCTTATGATAAGATGTTGATGTATGATGCATTTAATCCAATAATAGTTCTGTAAATATACTTGCATGACTGTGATACAAACTCAGTAAAATATAAATAAAACAAAGTCACAGCTGTACTTTATGTTTGTTTTAACCAGCGGTATAGGGAATCGTCTGTGGACTTGGTGGTTACCATAGCAACCTTTTCTTCACATTTGAAAAAGTTGTGTAGAGCAGCATTTTGAAAATAGTGTCAGAATGACTTGATCATCTATTATTTATAAGGCTATATAACATGGTGTCTGGCTAATTCTGCATCTTCATTTGTTGAGAACTAATACATTAGGCTGCTTTATCCTATAGGTAACAACCTACTAAAGCAGAGCAATGCCCTGCTACTCAGTTTAACAGAGCTGTGTTATTTTCAGTATAACGGTTCCAGGTCAAAGGTTACTGTGTAAATGAAACACAACCGCATGACAGCCCACCATGTGCCCAGCCCCCCCCACCTACATAACAGAAAAGAAAATACAAAACAATTCCAGCAAAAAAACTTAGCTCACCATCCCTGTAGATACAACCTTCAGAAACGAAACT